>CM060709.1:281717261-282977261 GCA_030686995.1 Artemisia argyi
TGAAGAAAACGCCAAAGTCTTAATTTTCCAAGCTGGGAATAGTAGGTGACGGCGTCAAGAGCAAAACCTTGACGGAGTCAAGTGCAAATTTCATGAATTCCCATGACGGTCCAGAGCAGATTTGACGGCGTCACGTAGGAAGGGCGTCAAGAGTAAAAGAGTCATGACGGCCTGGAAGTGCATTAGTCTTGACGGCGTCAGAAGTAGATCTAGGCAGTCCGAGAAGAGTTTTGGCGGCAAGGTGACGACGTCACAGTGTTTGTCTTGACGCCGTCAGACCTATTTTTCTATATATAGTTTTCTAATTTTCACACATAGAAAAGAGAAGTTTTGGAGAAACCCTAAGTACGATTTTGGTGCAACTTTTACATGTTTTTCAAGGGTTCCAAACCCTTGATACCTTGCATTGTAATTGAGATAAGTGTTCTTCTAATTCAATCAATATGTCTATGTGTTGGTTGTCTATATCTTGTTCTTGTCTCAATTCCATTATGCTAGGCTAGATCTCTTTTGTGTTTGCTTAGATCTAATGAAACCTAGATATTGATTATGTGTTGATTACTTGTTTATTCTTGTCTTGGATGAATGATTTATATGTTAGGCTTAAGAAAACTGGCAGATCTCCATACATGAACCGAGGCGTACTAGGTCTTTATTGGTTGTATTTAATGCATGAGCCACTGTTTACAATCCCTATAGTTGTGCTGGGCATGGTGTAGGAGGAGATAAGAGCTCATAGAATTGGGGAGTTATCTATGCCACCCCATGAATGGTATTAAGGAATACGATCCATCATCTATGCAATTATAACAAGTAATTAACGTGTAAAAGATATCTAGGGAGTAGTGAAATCTAAGTAAACACATTTTCTCCAATTACTGCTTACAACCTTAGTATAATTAGCTTATTTTAATTTCTAGTATTTTATTTTGATTGCATTGTAGTATTGGGTTAGTTGACTAGCAACTAATTCCGCCCAAATCCTTCAAACCCCGAGATTTTAATTGCTTTCAAAAAAATATAAAAATACAAAAATAATCTTCCGTCATCTTTAGAACTAGTAATTAGGTTTTCTAATCCTAGCGACACTATTCCTAAGCTGAACGACCAATCCCTCGGTACTTGTCACTATACTATACTACAACGATCAGGTACACTGCCTGGTGGGGGTTGTAAGCTTCTCGAGATCCCTCGAGGGGTAAAGCCTGTTGCGATTCCCACGCATCAAGTTTTTGGCGCCGTAGCCCGGGGAATAGTTATTGTCTAGCTTAGGATTTCTTTTTATTAGGTCTACTTGCTAGATTCCTTTCTAGTAAGATTTTATTTTTATTTTTAGGTTTTCTTTAGTCTATCTCATTTCTTTGTGTCCTTTGTTTGTAAACTATTTCGATGGATAACAATAACATTGATCGTTTGATTCCTGTTATTCGTGTTTTTCGCCGTAGGATTTTCCAAATGCCAGCCCCACTCCCTCTAGTGGAAAATGAGAACCCACCTAACCTCTCACCCAACCACCACTTTGACAATAATTCTGAGCTAGAAGAGTCTGATCATGATGATGATCGTAGGGCTAGTCCTTTTTACTATTCAGACTCCGATGAGGATCTTGATGATGGTGATGTGATTAATGAGGATAGAATGGAAGAAGAAATAAACCCTCTTAGGTATGTCGACCCTAGAACTAGGATTGAGTGCGATAGTTCGTTTAACATGCAATTTCCATGTAAGATCGGATTTAAGAGCTTTAACGCCTATCTTAACTCATCTCTCCCAATGAACATAATCTCGCGCAATGAATATAATAAAATCATGGTAGATGAGTTAGAATACAAAAGGGAAAATATTGTGGCTAGGGCAATACCATTGCATGTGTTTGTAGGAAGTTTGGTTTATCTTGTTGAGTTCATGGTTATGGAGAATCTAGGAGAATTTATTAATGATAAATTGACCCAAGTTGTGTTTGGAAGACCTTTCAAACGGTTGACCAACCTCGATGAAAAACTCATAGAAGGGTTAATTACATTCTCGGATGGGGATGAAGATTTCGTTTATCAAATGCCCCGCACACACCCTAGGTTCAAGGATTTTTCCATGGAAAAATGTAGTAAGTATCCGCCTATAGAGATGTTAAGTGAAAATGATAAGAGAAAAGGACTTAAGTATACTCATGAAAAGAATAAAAGATACTATCGCGGGTGCCTAGAGTTAGGGGATGATTATAAGAAAGATGGGGCGACTATTAGATGGCTCACACTTGGTTATGTGAGCATAAGCGATACACGTTAACCCATGACCTTGAGTCTAGCTACAAGACTCGTAAATAAAGAAAAGCGCTTCTTGGGAGGCAACCCATGTTTTGTGTGATTTTATTTGTTTGTTTGTTATTTGCTTCCGTATGCATGCTTTATTTTTATTGTTGGTTGATCATGTTTCTCAATTAAAATGTGGAAATACTTTACTTTGTTGTTTAGCCTAGTCTTAACTCCACCTAAAAGTATTTTTTGCAAAAGATAAGTGTAAGGGGAAACCCCAAATATGTTTTTAAGAAACAAACCGATCATGATTCTCCACAATATTAAATGAGCATGTATATTCGTATTTGTTAGAGTCAAATGCTTGTATTGAGTCATAATGAAGTTTTGCAGGATTTTCCAGGAAGTAGGACCAAGTTTTTCCAGAAATTTTACGGAAACTTAACATAAGAATTTCTGCAGGTCCATTCTGACGGCGTTAGGGGTTTACTCTTGACGGCGTCAGGAGTTAAAATCTCAAAATTTTACCGGTTTTGTTTTTCTAACGGAGTCTTATGGTTTTTGTGAATTATTAAGTTTTATAATCTCCAGGAGATCTGCAAACTTCATTCCAGAAGCATTATATCTTATCTTGTTTTCTAGGATTTATAAACTTATATAGGATGCCGCCGATTTTACGCGAGGTTGTCTTGTCTATTTTCTCAGGTTTTACAGGTTATGTATGACAAGAAGATGATTTATATTCTGGAAGGGAAGCTTTGATTGTTCATTTTCTTGGAGGAAGATTTAACCTGGCCACCTATAATCCATACCGAGCGAATCAGGGGAGTATTTGATTTCATTCTCTTTACTTTTTCACTTTTACATTCTTTACTTGAACATTGGGGACAATGTTCATCTTAAGTGTAAGGGGAGGGTAAAAAGATGATACCTTACATATGCACTTTCGCTTGAGTTTGTTTTGTTTGATGGTAGATGTGTAATAAAACTATGAGAAATACTTGTTAGTGTAATTTTAGCGCCAAATTTAAAATTTTTTACAACATTTAGGAGTGAAACTATAGCCATAGCAAGCGTCTCATGGATAGGAGATTGTATGACTAGCACATAACCGTATATTCAGAAAAATTTTCCACCCAAATATGTGAGGTTCGCCTTTAGATTTGATAGGAAAATCATTTACTATTAGTGCTTATGAGTGTACCGGTAGCATTTAGATTCTAGAACTTGCGTTAGTGATGCATCCCGAGACCGCTAGTGAGACTACATTCGTGTGGTAGGGTTTACTACATGATAAGAGGCATTAGGATTACCCTTGTGTTAAACCCGTATTATAATTACTTGACCATTTAAGTCATATTACTTGGCTAGTAAAGTCAACTAATTTTTCCAAACACCTTAGCGTTGTACTCATTTTTAGTACACGAAACCCCTAGTACACCCCTCCGAGCCTATCTTTTCGTTTCTAACTTTAAACATTTTACTTAAAGGAAGAATTTGTTACACCCCACTTAAATGTACAACCAAATCGCCATAGCCTTCCGTGTATGCGCTCATTTTTAGTGCATTATTGTTATTTGTTAAACCCTAAGTTAACTATCTAATTGATTACATGGTTGCTAAGTCGAGTCATATCCTTGTACATATTGTTTTGGGATGATTGGGACTCATGGGTAAGTACTTATTTATGGAGTAACGGGGAAGAACATCATTTATTATCCCCATACGTACGTTAATCTTAAAAGTGCTCCAAGTGTTTTGATTTTCTTAATTCGAGTCATTAAATTAGTTCATTGTAAAGTATGTAAAGATTAAAGTGTAAGGGGAATTCCCATTCCCTATGATGTATTATTTTGGATGGTAGGGTAAGAGCGTATGCAAAAAAAAATAAAATAAATAAAAAAATAAAAATAAAAAAAAAAAAAACAAAAAAAAACATACGGACTACCATCCCTTTTTATTCTATGTTTATTTTATATTTTTGTTCTTTTTGATTTATTAGCTTAAGTCGAGTCTAGTCTTAGCTTAGCAAAGCCATATTGTACATGTAATTGACTAAGATTGTTAACTCGCCACCAATAAAACTTCCTTTATCCAACAAAACCGTGTATTTCATATCCCTACACCTAACGTTACAACCCTTTAAAAGACCTCTTTGATAGTTTATCCTAGGTGCTTACGCCATGTGGTGGAGGTTTGATCTTTTCCCAAGCCTATGGTAATCTATTTTGCTATGACAGGTAGTGAGAGATATCTTCCGTTTCCATATTGTAATTTACACTTTATTACACCCGAGAGATGTGAGTATCTAAACACTATTTGTGATGTGCTTGTGTATGACCTCCGTGCTTGTCTATTGGTCTTTAGTGGAACGATTATTTGTTGTAATTACTTTTATATTAGTGTTAAATGACCACTAACTTGTATTTTGACTAGAATAAAAGCGCATTTGCTTGAGGACAAGCAAATCTCAAGTGTAAGGGTATATGATGAGGCGAAAAATGATCCGTTTTTAGGGGGTCATTTAAGCCCGAATCCGAATTTTTTTGATCAAATATTGCCCTAAATCGTTCCTTTTGTGATTTTAGGTACTTTGGGAGTGAAATCTGGAAAAGGAAGCAATTCGGACGTTTTTGGATTATAAAAGTGAAGAAAACGCCAAAGTCTTAATTTTCCAAGCTGGGAACAGTAGGTGATGGCGTCAAGAGCAAAACCTTGACGGCGTCAAGAGCAAATTTCATGAATTCCCATGACGGTCCAGAGCAGATTTGACGGCGTCACGTAGGAAGGGAGTCAAGAGTAAAAGAGTCATGACGGCCTGGAAGTGCATTAGTCTTGACGGCGTCAGAAGTAGATCTAGGCAGTCCGAGAAGAGTTTTGGCGGCGAGGTGACGGCGTCACAGTGTTTGTCTTGACGCCGTCAGACCTATTTTTCTATATATAGTTTTCTAATTTTCACACATAGAAAAGAGAAGTTTTGGAGAAACCCTAAGTACGATTTTGGTGCAACTTTTACAAGTTTTTCAAGGGTTCCAAACCCTTGATACCTTGCATTGTAATTGAGATAAGTGTTCTTCTAATTCAATCAATATGTCTATGTGTTGGTTGTCTATATCTTGTTCTTGTCTCAATTCCATTATGCTAGGCTAGATCTCTTTTGTGTTTGCTTAGATCTAATGAAACCTAGATATTGATTATGTGTTGATTACTTGTTTATTCTTGTCTTAGATGAATGATTTATATGTTAGGCTTAAGAAAACTGGCAAATCTCCAAATGGTAACATGCTTGAACGTCTTAAGAAACATGAACCGAGGCGTACTAGGTCTTTATTGGTTGTATTTAATGCATGAGCCACTGTTTACAATCCCTATAGTTGTGTTGGGCATGGTGTAGGAAGAGATAAGAGCTCATAGAATTGGGGAGTTATGTATGCCACCCCATGAATGGTATTAAGGAATACGATCCGTCATCCATGCAATTATAAAAAGTAATTAACGTGTAAAAGATATCTAGGGAGTAGTGAAATCTAAGTAAACACATTTTCTCCAATTACTGCTCACAACCTTAGTATAATTAGCTTATTTTAATTTCTAGTATTTTATTTTGATTGCATTGTAGTATTGGGTTAGTTGACTAGCAACTAATTCTGCCCAAATCCTTCAAACCCCGAGATTTTAATTGCTTTCAAAAAAATATAAAAATACAAAAATAATCTTCCGTCATCTTTAGAACTAGTAATTAGGTTTTCTAATCCTAGCGACACTATTCCTAAGCTGAACGATCAATCCCCCGGTACTTGTCACTATACTATACTACAACGATCAGGTACACTGCCTGGTGGGGGTTGTAAGCTTCTCGAGATCCCTCGAGAGGTAAAGCCTGTTGCGATTCCCACGCATCACATACTAAAAGGCCTGCCGCCGATTGTGAGCAACCTCGAAACTCCTGTTATGTCTGAATATTTTCCTAGAAACACATCTTCATAGGCTTCGAGCAATTTTTCCAATCTTTCTCTGAAAGTGGCGGGGAATCGCTTCCCCATTTCCACCTTTCGTACTGAGGGAGATTTGTCTAGTGCCACATGCTCCTTCGGACCGGAGCCTTCTCTGATGTCCATCGTACGCTTTCAATTACCTTCTTCCTTATTCTTTTGGGCTTTCTGGTGCTTCCCTTCGTGATAACTAGAGAATATGGTTACGACACCGTTGGCGGTTTGGAATTTCACTGTTGCATGCACCGTAGAGACTACAATGCCCATCTTTTGCATGGCAGTTCGTCCGATTAACATGTTGTAGGGTGACTTGGATTTTACGATGACAAATTTGAGGATTTCGGTTCTCGCAAGCTTTCCACTTCCGAGTGTTACCTCCAGAGGTATTTCTCCCAAGGGCCACGATCGTTCCCCCGAGAAACCTACCAGAAGCATTCTTGACTCTACTCATTTGGATCTGATTGTAGGGCTGAGTTTCCTAAAGCAATGTTCGTAGATTATCTCGCAAGAACTTCCGCAGTCCATATAAACTTTGTTAAACTCCACATTCGAGACTACGACCTTAATGATCACTGGATCCTTTGAAGGGAATCCTCCTACTTCGGATGGGAACGTTATTTCCCCTACATCGTATGTTTCCCTTTCGGAGGCCTTTCTTTTCAATCGGGAGGAATCTCATCGAACCATTAGGATAGGAGCTTCCTGAGGGGTATTATCCTTTCCCAGTTGCGTATCAATGGCTTTCTCTTTGCCCTTTCTTATCCCTTTTACGAGATATGTTAATTGCCCGTATTTTACTGCCTCTTCTATCTGCTTTTTCAGCTCTCGACAGCTGTTTGTTTCATGACCAAAGTCTTCATGGAAGTGGCAATACTTAGTAGTATCTCTGTTCTTGCTTTTTCCCATCATGCAAGGGGGTGGTTCGAAGGCTTTGGAAGCTTTCTCTGTCGCTAAAATCTCTCTCGGAGACTTCGTGAGATTTCCCAATAAACCATGGTTCGGACCCTTGTTGTAGGGAGTAAACCTATTATGACTTTTGTGTTTGTTCTTTGGTCCTTCCCACGAAGACGGCTTCGCTCCTTTATTGTTCTCCATCGGAGCCCCATTGGTAGATACTTCTTTGGCTTCTATCCACGTGTATGTTTTTTCCATCAGGCCTTTGTATGTTTCCGGAAGATCTGTGGATAAGAATTCCACAAGAGTCCGGTTGCGTAGGCCATGGACGAAGCCAGAAATGCGTTGCTATTCGTGTAAGCCTAGAATCTGCAGAGTTTTGTCAGTGTACCTAGTAACAAAATTTCTTGTGCTTTCGTTCTCCTTCTGCTTAATGTTGTGCGCCGTGAGGTGTGTTCTTGTTAACTTCTTCTGTTGGCTAAAGTGGGATCGAAACTTAGCCTTCAAATCATCAAGGTTGATGATGCTTTCTAGTTTCTGCCCATTCCACCAAATACGTGCGGAATCCCGGATGGTATACGTAAACATGTGACAGGCTACGGGCATGACCCATTTCTGCATTCTTATGGCTCCTTCAAACAAATGCAAGAAATTATCTGGATCCCCCTTCCCATCGTAGGTGCCTATATGTGAAGGCATCTTTAGACCATCCGGAAAGGGATAGTCTTTGATCCATCTTACAAAGGGTGTCATAGGGCCTGTGGGCTCTGCGTATGAGTGGGTGTAAGGTGGTATGTTCATGGGAACATTATGGTATGGATTATAAGGAGGAGTTACCCCTAAAGAGGGTTGATTAGTGTAGAAATGATGAGGTGTACTCGTGTTTGGAGGGTAACCATTATACATGGTATACGGAGGGTATATCATGGGATGGTTATAGGGTACAGCAGTTTGGGAGGGATACTGATTGCCAGGTTGTCCATTCATGGGGGGATAAAGGTTTGGAGGATAACTCTGAACCGAAAACTGGGAATACAAGCCAACGGGAGGGAGACTTCCTCCTGTGTTGACTGAACCTGGGTTACCTCCCACACCAGATGCGTGGGAGGGCTGCATTGGAACTCCTCCTTCGGTCCTCCCCAAAGGTGCCGCTAGTAATGGAGGTAGGTTTACCTCCGTATTCTCCCTCTGTTGGCTCCTCCCATTAGAGCCTTCAGCAACAGTTCCTTCCCTCCTTGTGGGAATTCTTTCGGGGACTCCCTCAAAGCCTACATTCCTTCCTCCAGCCCTTCTACTCGCAGGAGACCCAATACGCAGGATAGGGTGATGAGCCCTAGGGACCGAAGGCCTCGGCTCCATCTCGATCTCCTCATCATACTCATCGTTGCAATACTCTAACTCCCTTCGCATCTCCGTGTTTCTGATTTGCCTCCTTCGAGCCCTTAACAAGGACTCTAGCTCTTCGTAATTAGCGTCAAAAAAGGCGTGCCTAATGATGAGCTCTGGATTAGTATATGCTGATGCGTGGTGGTTGGGCGTTATTTCAGGGTGAGATCATGTGGTAAAGGTGGAGGCCGTGATTGGCGGAAGGTTGTTGGTGTCAGTTACGGGTAAAGGGTTTAAAGACGAGAAACCCAGTGGGGGTGTAACCTCTCTTTCTAGATTCATGCCAGAATAATAGCGAGTGTATTTGACTTGGTTATTCTACTTGGAAATAACGGGACTAATTGTAGCGGGTCCCACGGATGGTGCCACTGATTGTACAATAATTCGCACTACCAGGCCTTCGATGGTGATCAAAGGAAATGAGGGGTGTTGTGATTACGCCAAGCTTGGATATAACCTGAAATAAGAAATACTAAAACACTACCTTAAGTGATTGCGCAGGGGTTGGACCCTGCGAACCACCTCCGGCGTGTGAATAAGTGATTGGTATGAGAGTTTAAGTGTAAATGTAGTAAAGTAAGATGAGAAAGATTGCATACCAGATTTGTCATTGTCCAGGACTATATATAGGTGAAGAAAACGGTCCTGGAGAGTGGTCACACGTTTGAGAGAGATCATGGGGGCGTCCCATGAATTGTGGTAACCGCTAGGGTTTAGTGTCCCACTCCTCCTGGTTTAGCGGGGGAGCTAAAGAGAAAGAGGAGATGTGGGTAAGACTTGGTCTCACCAATATTTGGACTTGGCATCGTTCCGTCCTTAAAACTTATCGAGAGATACCCCGAAGGGCTTAATCCTTCGATTGGCGAATTCCCACTTGGTAACTAGATGATTGATGATTAGTTTTACGCCAAAGAAAGTTTAAGGAGGCTAGCCAGAGCCTTCGATTATGTAGGTTGCGATCAGACTTGAACGGGGATCCTTCGAGTTAATCGGAGGGTACATCATCAAGACTCATCACCTGTCATATGTCCAGAGCATCCACTATCAACTATAGCCATATCTTTTAGCTCATCCTGTAGATTACCCTGCACATGAAAATAGAGAAATTAGTTTCTCTTGGGGACCCAAGCCATTACTGACTTGGATCTGCCTTGTGCATCAACATAATTAAATTTCTTTAAATCACTTGATGCACTGCTGTTTTTGGAAACGTTGTTTGAAACAGATGATTTTAGTTTCCAAACCCAGCAAGCTGAGGCCTTAACAGCATAAAAATGATTTCCAACAACTGTATTTGATAAAACTTTTGGCCCAGAAGTAGAAAGTTTTGTACTAGCAGCAGATTGCTTACTAGCAGTAGAGTGCATACTAGCAGCAGATTGCTTACTAGCAGTAGAGCCAGCAACAAAACCAGTTGTGGTTTTAAAAGCACCATTTGATTTAGCAGCATAAATAGATCTAGTTGCACCAGATCTCAACAACACAGCCCTTGGAATCATGTTTCTGTTAGGATGAGGGTGAGTATTTTTAGAAACATATTTATGATTCACCCTTGATTATTGATTCAAAACAGGCTTTTTGTGGTCATTACAACTATTTATCAAATGTTCAAAACTACCATACTTATAACAAGCCTTTTTCTTTAATTGAAACTCACTACCTAATTTGTTTGAAACTATGTTATTAAATTTTCTCTGATTTCCCCTAGGCTTATTATAGAATCCATTCAATTGACCTCTAGGAACCTCATTATATTCTACCATTTTCCTAGATATGCCCTTACCTAACACAGGTCTCACAAACTTAACCTGTTCAATTTTAGGTTCAACTTTTGTATGAATTTCTTCCTTTTTCACACTTTGTTCTAGTTCAACCTGTTCCGCATCACTATCTGAATACCAGTCTTCAACAATAGGGCCTCAGGAAATTTTCTAACCTCAGCCTTAGGTGTTTCTAAGACACTTGTACTAGATTCACCTACAGGTTTTTCTATATCTAACTCACTGATGAAAGACAATTCTTTTCCTGGTGGAGCATAGGCACTCTTAACAGGAGGAGCAACCACATTGTAGCCTATTCCACTTCCTTTTCTCATGAGGGTACTCTCAATAGATTTATTAACCAAATTAGAAGCAAACTGTTGTTTATTTACTCTCACTATATGTTTATCATTATCAGCAAGAGCTGCATCTCTATCTTTTTTTGCTTCTTCTAATTTATTCTTAAGAAATTCAATTTCACTATTTTTCTTAAAAATCTCAACATCCTGTTGGTTAATTCTATCTACATATTCTAGCTCACACTGTTTGAGATATTCTAGTCTTCTTTCAACATTTTGAATACCTACTTTGTAACCTAAGTTATCAAGTTTTAGGTGTTCAACTTCTCTAATTAGACTCTCGTTCCTAGACTTAAGTTCTTCTACAGTGTCAGCACATGATTTAAAAGAACACACAGATAGATCAGAATCATTAGATACCTCAGAGTCAGATACAGAAGATGATGATGCATAGGCCATAAGTGCAAAGTTATGCACTTTAGGCTTAACTTGAGCCACCAAAGAATAGTTTGGTTCTTCATCAGCCATATCACTCCAATCATACTCTCCCAGCCCATCACAAGATACCAATGCAGTAGTGGTATTCTTTGATTCTTCAGTGGTCTTCTTTGGAGCTTCAGCATTCTTCTTTGGAGCTCTACATTCCCTGGCAAAATGACCCTTCCTGTTGCAATTGTAGCACTCTATCTTTGACTTGTCAAAACCCAAATTTTCTTTAGCCCTATACTTGACTTCTCTCCCAGTCCTCTTCAAGAATTTTCTTGCCCTCAAGGTCAACATGGCCATTTGCCATTTAAGATCAATTTCTTCAAGATCATCAGGATCAATATGATCCATATCTTGGTTGATGACCTGTAACCTTATGTTGGTTGTTAGGTCAGCCAAGAATGCACACAAAGCAATATCACTGGTGGAATTCTTATCATTGGTACTAGCAGCAGATCCATCAGCAGCAGATACCCCATAAGTAGTAGAGTGGGATTCTTGAGATCCTTTTGACTTTGAAGATATAAAGGCAAGATTTTGTGTACCAGAAGATGAAGTAGATGTAGAATTCAATTCTGGTTCATACACCATTGATGAGGCAAAAAATGATCCGTTTTTAGGGGGTCATTTAAGCCGGAATTGGAATTTATTTGATCAAATATTGCCCTAAATCGTTCATTTTGTGATTTTAGGTACTTTGGGAGTAAATTCTGGAAAAGGAAGCATTTTGGACGTTTTTGGAGCATAAAAGTGAAGAAAACGACAAAGTCTTAATTTTCCTAGCTAGGAACAATACCTGACGGCGTCAAGAGCAATTTTATGACGGCGTCAAGAGCAATTTTGGTGACGGCCCAGAGAAAACGTGACGGCGTCAAAACAAGGGCGTCAAGAGTAAATGTGGTGATAGCCCAGAACAAGATTACACATGACGGCGTCAGATCTGGATCTAGGCAATCCGATTATATTTTTGGCGGCGGGTTGACGGCGTCAGAACTTTCTTCTTGACGCCGTCACCTTAGTAAATCTGTATATAGTTTTTGTAATTTTCATTCTAAAAGGAGGAGAATTTTAGGGTCGAACTTAATAAACCCTAACACGATTTTTACTGTATTTTCAAGGGTTTTCACCCCTTGAAACCCTTCATGTTCAATTGAGATAAGTATCCTTTCAATTCATTCAATATGTCTATGTGTTGTTTGAATATATCTTACGCTTGTCTTGATTTTAACATGCTAGGCTAGATCTTTTGTGTGTTTGCTTAGATGTAATGAATCCTAGATGTTGATTATAGGTTGATTGCTTGTTTATAGTTGTAATGGATGAATGATTTCAATGTTAGGCTTAAGAAAACTGGCAGATCTCCATTGTGTAACTTGCTTGAACGTCTTAAGAAACATGAACAGATGTGTACTAGGTTTTTATGGTTGTATTTAATGGATGAGCGAATTCTAGTGATCCCATGTTAGGAGCTTCTTGCAGGCTCGACATAGGAGTGAAGTAGGAGATTATAGAATTGGGGAAGGAAGTACGCCACCCCATGATTGGTATTAAGGAATATAACCCGTCATCCACGCAACTGTAACAAACAATTAACCTGTAAAAGATATCTAGGGAGTAGTGAAATCTAAGTAAACACAATTCTCCCATATATTGTTCACACCATATTAGTAATTAGTTTTATTTATATTTCTGTTATTTTATTTTTATTCCATCTGTAGTTATTGGGTTAATTGATTAGCAACTAATTTCACCCACTCCTCTAAAAAACCAAGATTTTATTTGCTTTCATAAAAATATAAAAATACAAAAAGAATCATTCCTCACCTCTAGACCTAGTTTTTAGGTTTTCTAATCCTAGCGACACTATTCCTGAGTTGAACGATCATCCCCCGGTACTTGTCACTATATTATACTACAACGATCAGGTACACTGCCTGGTGGGGGTTGTAAGCTTCTCGAGAGGTAAAGCCTGGTGCAATTCCCACGCATCAAGTTTTTGGCGCCGCAGCCCGGGGAATAGTTATTGTCTAGGTTAGGATTTCTTTTTATTAGGTCTACTTGCTAGATTCCTTTCTAGTAAGATTTTATTTTTATTTTTAGGTTTTCTTTAGTCTATCTTTTTCTTTGTGCCTTTGTTAGTAAATTAAGTTCATTGACTATTCCGTTTGCCATTATGGAGAACGCGAATCCACCAAGTCCGACACTAGAGTTTTACCAGAAAAAATATAATTACACCAGTTTGGATACACCAAGATGGACGAATGAAATGAGGAGGACAGGATCTTATATTGATTTTATTGAGTACCTTGATAAAAGAGACCAAGTGCATAAGATTTTTAAAGAATTCACCTTAGGAGCTCCATCAACCCGTCAAAATGCCTCACTTAGTGAAACCTATGCACCATATGAGCCTTCACCTAGGATAGTTTCGTATGAGCCACCTAGCTGTATGTCATGGTTAGGCACTACCATAATACAGGATGAACACATAGGTGACCGTGATGTGATGGAGGATGTAGCCGAACATGATCACATTGATCAAAAAGACCTAGGTTTTATGATCGATGATGATGAATCTAAAGAAACACATGATGAATATTTTGGGCAATTTGTATATAGCAGTTAGAATATTGAGGATGATCCTTATGATTCGGATATAGAAGTTGAGATGCCTAGAGAAGCACTTGAGATACTTGGGAAAATGTTAGGGTTAGATTATAATAAAACACATGTTGAGGATATAGGTGATCTTGACACAAGGAATGATGAAGTAAATAACATGAGCCTACAAAGTACCCCACAAGTCCTACCATCATTTGAGGCACACACACCACCCGTGACTTATCCGAAAGAAGTAGAAGAGACTATAGCAGCCCTGATAGAGGTAGAGCCCTTGGACGAAACACAACTAGAGGATATAGGTTTGAATACTTGTAGTGATAACCTTACTCTTAGTTCTAGGGAATTACCTAGTGTTGATGAACCGGAACCTCAATCTTCACACAACTTTCCATCCTTAGATATACATCTAGGAGACAAAAGAGGAGCCGACCCACCCATCAACCCATGTAGTCCGGGTAGTCTTAGGATAAAGGTAGTGGACTCTAAGCCTTGTAGAGAGGAAGCCAATATAGGAGTGGAAAATGACCTTACATGCTTACATCACCCATTTATGATTGATCACAAGAAACATTATGGGTTTATTAGGTCAAGATGGATCCCCAACTAGTAATCTCTTGAAGTTGATAAAAAATGATCCCTTTCTAGGATAAAATCTTAATCCACCCATTAACCCGATTGAATTAGGTAAGGTTATGATGATAGGAGCACACCCTTTTGGCATATAATTCATCCACCACTCTTTCCTCACATGTCATATTTCCACCCTAAGGGTGTGTATCACTACTTCCACCCGCACTTAATCCTAAGTGTAGGGAAAACCTCCCCTATTTCTGTTAAATAAGGGTAGAGTCCGGCTCGTGACTCGAACAAAAACAAGCGCTTCTTGGGAGGCAACCCATGCTTTGTGTGATTTTTATTTGTTTGATTGTTATTTGTTTCTGTATGCATGCTTTATTTTTATTGTTGGTAGATCATGTTTCAAATAAAATGGTGAAAATACTTTACTTTGTCGTTTGACTTAGTCTTAACTTCATCCAAAGGTATTTAGCGAAAGATAAGTGTAAGGGGAAACCCCAAATATGTTTTTAAGAAACAAAATTGATCATGATTCTCCACAATGTTAAATGAACATGTATATTCGTATTTGTTAGAGTCAAATGATTGTATCGAGTCATAATGATGTTTTGCAGGATTTTCCAGGAAGTAGGACATAAGTTTTTCCAGAAATTTTCCGGAAACTTAACATAAAGATTTCTGCAGGTCACTTCTGACGGCGTCAGGAAGAAATTCCTGACGGCGTCACGTGTAAAAATCTGGAAATTTTGCTAGTTTTGTTTTTCTAACGGAGTCTTAAGGTTTTTGTTAATTCTTTAGTTTTATAAACTCCAGGAAATCAGCAAACAGCATTCCACAAGCATTATATCTTACTATGTTTTCTAGGATTTGTTAGTATATATAGATTGCCGCCGATTTTACGCGAGGTTGTCTTGTTTGTTTTCTCAGGTTTAACAGGTTATGTATGACAAGAAGATGATTTATATTCTGGAAGGGAAGCTTTGATTGTTCATTTTCTTAGAGGAAGATTTAACCGTGTTACCACACTATCCATACCGAGCGAATCAGGGGAGTATTTGATTTCATTCTTTTACCTGTTTTACTTTTACATTCTTTAATTAAACATTGGGGACAATGTTCATCCTAAGTGTAAGGGGAGGGTAAAATGATGATACCTTATAGTATACACTTTCGCTTGAGTTTGTTTGTTTGATGGTAGATGTGTAATAAAACTATGAGAAATACTTGTTAGTGTAATTTTAGCGCCAAATTTAAAATTTTTTACAACATTTAGGAGTGAAACTTTAGCCATAGCAAGCGTCTCATAGATAGGAGATCGTATGACTAGCACAAAACCATACCATTCAGAAAAAAATTTCCACCCAAATATGTGAGGTTCGCCTTTAGATTTGATAGGAAAAGCATTTACTATTAGTGCTTATGAGTGTACCGGTAGCATTTAGATTCTAGAACTTGCGTTAGTGATGCATCCCGAGACCGCTAGTGAGACTACATTCGTGTAGTAGGATTTACTACATGATAAGAGGCATTAGGATCACCCTTGTGTTAAACCCGTATCATAATTACTTGACCATTTAAGTCATATTACTTGGCTAGTAAAGTCAATTAATTTTTCCCACACCTTAGCATTGTACTCATTTTTAGTACACGAAACCCCTAGTACACCCCTCCGAGCCTATCTTTTCGTTTCTAAGTTTAAGCATCTTACTTAAAGGAAGAATTTGTTACACCCCACTTAAATGTACACCCAAATCGCCTTAGCCTTCCGTGTATGCACTCATCTTTAGTGCATTATTGTTATTTGTTTAAACCCTTAGTTAATTATCTAATTGATTACATGGTTGCTAAGTCGAGTCATATCCTTGTACATATTTTTTTTGGGACGATTGGGACTCATGGGTAAAGTACTTGTGTTATGGAGTAATGGGGAAGAACATCTATTATTACCCCCATATGTACGTTAATCTTAAAAGTACCCCAAGTGTTTTGATTATCTTAATTCGAGTCATTAGATTAGTTTATTGTAAAGTATGTAAAAATTCAAGTGTAAGGGGAATTTTCATTCCCTATGAAGTATTATTTTGGATGGTAGAGTAAGAGTGTATGCAAAAAAAATTAAAAAAAATAAAAAAAAAATCGAAAAAAAAATAGAAAAAGAAAAGAGAAAAAACATACGGACTACCATCCCGTTTTATTCTATGTTTATTTTATGTTTTTGTTACTTTTCATTTATTAGCTTAAGTCGAGTCTAGTCTTGGCTTAGCAACGCCATATTGTACATGTAATTAACCAAGATGATTAACTAGCCACCAGTAAAGATTGCCTATATCCAACAAAACCGTGTATTCTATATCCCTACACCTAACGTTATAACCTTTTAAAAAGACATCTTTGATAGTTTATCCTAGGTGCTTACGCCATGTGGTGGAGGTTTGATCCTTTCCCAAGCCTATGGTAATCTATTTTGCTATTACATGTAGTTAGAGATGTTTTCCATTTCCATATTGTGATATATACTTTATTACACCCGAGAGATGTGAGTATCTAAACACTATTTGTGAGGTGCTAGTGTATGACCTCCGTGCTTGTCTTTGGTCTTTAGTGGAACGATTATTTGTTGTAATTACTTTTATATTAGTGTTAAATGACCCCTAACTTGTATTTTGATTAGAATAAAAGCGCATTTGCTTGAGGACAAGCAAATCTCAAGTGTAAGGGTATATGATGAGGCGAAAAATGATCCGTTTTTGGGGGGTCATTTAAGCCGGAATTGGAATTTATTTGATCAAATATTGCCCTAAATCGTTCCTTTTGTCATTTTAGGTACTTTGGGAGTGAATTCTGGAAAAGGGAGCATTTTGGACGTTTTTGGAGCATAAAAGTGAAGAAAACGGCAAAGTCTTAATTTTCCTTGCTGGGAACAATACCTGGCGGCGTCAAGAGCAATTTTATGATGGCGTCAAGAGCAATTTTGGTGACGGCCCAGAGAAAACGTGACGGCGTCAAAACAAGGGCGTCAAGAGTAAATGTGGTGACGGCCTAGAACAAGATTACACATGACGACGTTAGATCTGGATCTAGGCAATCCGATTATATTTTTGGCGGCGGGTTGACGGCGTCAGAACTTTCTTCTTGACGCCGTCACCTTAGTAAATCTATATATAGTTTTTGCAATTTTCATTCTAAAAGAAGGAGAATTGAGAGGAGAATTTTAGGGTCGAACTTAATAAACCCTAACACGACTTTTACTGTATTTTCAAGGGTTTTCACCCCTTGAAACCCTTCATGTTCAATTGAGATAAGTATCCTTTCAATTCATTCAATATGTCTATGTGTTGTTTAAATATATCTTACGCTTGTCTTGATTTTAACATGCTAGGCTAGATCTTTTGTGTATTTGCTTAGATGTAATGAAACCTAGATTTTGATTATAGGTTGATTGCTTGTTTATAGTTGTAATGGATGAACGATTTCAATGTTAGGCTTAAGAAAACTGGCAGATCTCCATTGTGTAACTTTCTTGAACGTCTTAAGAAACATGAACCGATGTGTACTAGGTTTTTATGGTTGTATTTAATGCATGAGCGAATTCTAGTGATCCCATGTTAGGAGCTTCTTGCAGGCTCGACATAGGAGTGAAGTTGGAGCTTATAGAATTGGGGAAGTACGCCACCCCATGATTGGTATTAAGGAATATAACCCGTCATCCACGCAACTGTAACAAAAAATTAACCTGTAAAAGATATCTAGGGAGTTGTGAAATTTAAGTAAACACAATTCTCCCATATATTGTTCACACCATATTAGTAATTAGTTTTATTTACATTTCTGTTATTTTATTTTTATTGCATCTGTAGTTATTGGGTTAGTTGATTAGCAACTAATTCCGCCCACTCCTCTAAAAAACCGAGATTTTATTTGCTTTCATAAAAATATAAAAATACAAAAAGAATCATCCCTCACCTCTAGACCTAGTTTTTAGGTTTTCTAATCCTAGCGACACTATTCCTGAGTTGAACGATCAATCCCCCGGTACTTGTCACTATATTATACTACAATGATCAGGTACACTGCCTGGTGGGGGTTGTAAGCTTCTCGAGAACCCTCGAGAGGTAAAGCTTGGTGCAATTCCCACGCATCAACCCTCAAATTGTTGTAGAGGCTTTCCAACTTCATAGTTTCAAAGTCAGGCTTATTCCTCCAAACAACTGTATGCATACTCCATTCAGGTGCAAGACTTCTAAGAAACTTGAGGTTTACATCTTCTTGAGGAACCACATAACCAACAAGCTTTAAGTGACTAACAAGTTGATTAAGCCTGTTGTATGTGCCATTAATCTTTTCTCCACTTTCAGCAGTAAAGTTCTCAAACTAATGCTTCAACATGTTTTTCCTTGACTTCTTAGTAGCATCATTCCCTCCAAACCTAAATTCAACAGCATCCATCAAGTCTTTTGCAGTCTCACAGCCATCAAAGTCCAATTGAAATTCATTAGGTATTCCCATTAAGAGAATACTGTGTGCACTTATCTCCATCTTCCTCACTGAGTTCTCTTCAGCAGACTTGATTGGTATCTCTTTTCCATCAGCACCCTTCTTTGGTAAATAGTCACCATTGATGATCACATTCCACATGTTAAAGTCAATCATGCGAATGTACTGTCTTATTCTCATCTTCCATAGCTCATATTCTCCAGGGTTGAGCATGGGAACCTTTGAACTAGTCACCATATGTGTGTCGTCACCCATCTTCAGTAATTGATTAGGAACAGCAAACTTGTAAGGGACAAATTCTTCTTGATTTCAACTTCTAGATCACAAGCTCTGATACCACTTGTTGATCCCAGTTGAGCAAACGATCTTATATAGAAGTTGACTTGAGTTAACACTTAAGCTAGAACGCGGAATATTAAAGCTTGACCTAAGAAGAATAATTATTCACTATCAACACTTCAATATATTAATAATACGAGCACTCGACAATGCTAGGGTTTTACAACCTTGAAGTGTAAACGAAAAACTAAACAGTACGTACTCAATCTAACCATAGGATCCTCCTTTTATAGGCCAAGGAGTCCTACTACGTTTACAATAACTTTCTACACAAGATAAGAATATTCTAGACGTATAAAATATACACACAATATATTCTATAATTATCCACTCCGTATACATGCATATCTCTTCAACAGTAGATTCCACTAGCAGTACTTTCCGATAGTAGCACATTGAATGTATAGCAGCAGAATCATTAACCTTAGCAGCATTTTGACTCTTCAGCAGCAGAATCCAAAACCCAACAACAACATATTTTTCAAGCAGCGTGTTGAGGGTCGATTACACGGTAAGGTGGTTAAGCCTTCGTTCTTTGTGTATAAGATATGTTTGTGTGAATATGATTAAGTATGTGGAATCTACTTAACCACACTTAGAAGATTTATGTTTATTGTTATGGAAATGGAATAGTTAACACCAAACGATTCAATATTATTAAAAGAAATAATTCGAGTGATCTTTAGCTTATCACTAGGGTTACAAAGACCTTGAATCTTATGTTTGTTCTTTCTATTGTCTGTATATGAGAATTGTGTATGGCATTGTCACTCTTATCTACATATCTAAGATTTTCCTTTTATAGTCCAAGGAAATATCTTTTACAAACTACATGACTCAACAAATAACTAGCTTATGACTAATCACTATTCTAGCTTAGTCATACAAGATACATCATGTATCTAGGATAAACAACTCACTTGGAGTGTTCAATTTGATGACTAGAACTAAGATATTATCTTTTTATGCAAGTGTTGAATAAGTCATTCTTATCTACACAGCTGTTTGTTATGAGTCATAGCTGCACAGTCATAGCAGCAGCAGAATCAAGCAGTAGTATTCATCAGCAGTAGGATTCAGCAGCAGAATCACCTTCAGTGGAAATAGTCTTCAGCAGAATCTCCTTCAGTGGAAACTCGCTTTGTGCTTTATCAGCAGAATCATACTTGTCGTATTTCCATTAAACCTTTATGCTGAATCTTCTGATTCTTGTGCTTATTTAATTCCTAACAATCCTCCCCTAAACATGTGAATCACATTCAAACATGTTTTTCTGAATTAAATGAGGACTTTGTGAAGATCTTTCAAACACTTCATTGTCAGATTTGGTTGATCTGAACTTTCTTCTCTTCTGAGTGAATGAACTTATCTTTCTCTGGAACTTATCTGCTTTCTGATCTTTCAACAAGTGATGAACAAACGTAGTGAACTGAAATTGAATCTTTTCAACTTTTTGACCTAGATAGAACTTTCTCCTTTGAAATGCTTCATCCTTTCTGAATACAACATTTAAGAATGTTCTTGTCATTTTCAACCTCTATGTCATCATCTTGTATGATCTTGTCTTTTCTTTTGGTTAATCTTCCTTAAACTGGGCTTGAATTTCCTCCCCTGAGATTCAAATATCATCTTATATTGATATCCTCCCCTTGTTTGAAAGATTTTCTCACAATCATAACATCATCATCTGATCTAGCATTTTTCCATGTTTTCAGACAATTTGTACATGAAGCCATCAATTCCTTAAGAATTTAAGATTCTGCCCTCATCACTTCTAGGTGTGTTAACTCCTATGAGAGGTGATTCAATGGACATTTTTGACTTATGGTCCATCATTTGATGGTTTTTAAAGTCATCTTTTGAAAATCCTTTTAAGAAACTTTTGCCTTAGCAGTATGTATATGATTTTATTATGAAAAATCATACTGCTTACAACCATTTTGAAAGGATTAAGTGTGTAACAGACACTCAATCAAAATTTTGGTTTAAAGCAACCTCTGGTTGTGTGAGAACCAATGTTTTCAGTTATAAATAACCGCCTGTGTATAGATAAACCTATTCAAAAGGCTTTCTTTACAGGGTTTCCAGCTCGTGGCATTTGTTACCTCTAACACAAGTGTTAGATTCACTGTTGCTCGCTGTTCTTTCTATCAGATATCCGTAGATTAGTCACATTAAACTTGAGAGTATAAAATGATAGAAAGTGAGTTGTATCAGTTTTTAACTGATAAACTAATTTATCAATTCAATGTGAAACATCATAATCAGATTTCAAGAAAGAAGTTTTAAGGAGTTTTGAAGACCCAAACTTTTTCTATCATGAACCTATTATATCAGCAGCAATGATCAGCTTTTAGCAGCAATGATCAGCAGCTTTGATCAGCAAATTTCACTTGAAATAGCTTTTCAGCTCAAACATTCATACCTGAAACTGTTAGTCTAAAACCAAATAAACAAAGTACAAAGTACTTGTCTTGAATTAGAATAATCATAGAACTAACTATATGAATAACTTCAAATATTGTTAATAGTAGACTTAGATAACAAAGTTAGATGCATTAACAAAATCTATATACAAAAACACATTATATTGAAAAATTTAAAGATTAAGCATTCCAATACTTGCTACCAAGTACTGAAATCTACCAACATCAAAAGCTTTGGTAAGAAGATCTGCAAAGTTTTGATCTGAAGCAATTTTCATTACTTGAATTAACCTTTTCTCATTGCAATCTCTTATAAAATGATGTCTTATTTCAATGTGTTTTGTTTTAGAATGTTGCACTGGATTTTTAATAATGCAAATTGTACTACTATTATCAATATGAATTATGGTATGTAAGAAATTGTACCCATAATCAAGAAGTTGGTTTTGAATCCATAGAACTTGACCACAGCAACTTGCAGCAGCTACATATTCAGCTTCAGTTGTTGAATTTGCCACAATTGTTTGCTTCTTACACTGCCATGAGATAAGTCTGCATCCAAGGAATTGACATCCTCCGATTGTTGACTTTCTGTCCAAGCTAGCACCAGCATAGTCACTGTCTGAGAATGCTATCAAATCAAAAGGTGATTCTCTAGAATACCATAAACTCAACCTTGGTTGACCTTTGAGATATCTAAAAATTCTTTTGACTGCTGTTAAATGAGAAACCTTTGGAGTTACTTGAAATCTTGCACAGGCACAAACAGAGAACATGATATCAGGTCTGGATGATGTAAGATACATCAAAGAACCTATCATAGATCTGTATGTATGTACATCCACATTTTCTCCATCTGCATCTTTAAGAAGTGGCTTTTCAGGATCCATTGGTGTGCTTGTTATTTTTGAATCAGCAAATTGAAATTTTCTAAGAATCTCTGCAACATATTTGTCTTGACTAATAAATATGCCTTCAGATGATTGCTTAACTTGCAGACCCAAAAAGAATGTAAGTTCTCCCATAGAACTCATCTGAAACTTATCTTTCATAAGTTTTTCAAAGTCTAAACACATCTCCTTCCTTGTAGATCCAAAGATAATGTCATCCACATACACGTGTACTAACAGAAGATCTTTCTTGTGCTGTTTGATGAAAAGTGTCTGATCAATCTTTCCTCTTTGAAATCCATTCTCTAATAAATAGGAAGCTAGTGTTGCATACCAAGCTCTTGGTGCCTGATGTAGGCCATATAGAGCTTTAACTACCTTGTACACTTTGTCTGGATGGTCAGGGTCAGTGAAGCCTGGAGGTTGTGTAACATACACCTCTTCTTCAATTGAACCATATAAAAATGCACTCGTGACATCCATTTGGTAAACTGTGAAGTTCATAAATGAAGCATAAGCTAAGAAAAGCCTAATTGCCTCAATTCGAGCTACTGGAGCATAAACCTCATCATAGTCTATCCCTTCTTCTTGTGTGTACCCTTGTGCTACTAATCTAGCCTTATTCTTAATCACTATGCCTCTTTCATCCCTTTTATTTCTAAAAACCCATCTAGTGCCAATTACCCTTACACCATTAGGTAAATCAACTAGCACCCATACCTTTTGAATCTTGAACTGAAGAAGCTCCTCTTGCATAGCCTCTAACCAGCTTGAATTTTCTAGGGCTTTATGAATATTCTTTGGTTCATCTTGTGAGAGAAAACATACAAACAAACAAGAGTTTGAAGACTCATATTGCTTTGAAGTATAAAGGGCATCAAGAATCCCCTTTTGATCTGAAGACATCAATTGTTGTCTTGTCTTCACACCAGATTGTACATCTCCAATCACATTTTCTAGGGAGTGGACTTTGTGAATTCGTGTTTGTGGAGTGGAAGGAACTTGATAATCAGATGGAATATTGCACAAATCCACCTCATCTTCTGAAAAGTCTGATTTTGTTTCTTCTGAAGGACTATCAGCAGAGACAATTTGCTTATCAGCAGGAATTGTTTGATCATCAGCGGGAACATTTTGCTCATCAGCAGGAACGTTTTGCTGTTCTTCTGTTCTTCCTTCTCTGATTTTATCTTCAACATCTTCTTTAGCTTTGCCAGAAGAAGATTCTCCATTGGTTGAAGTTGATTCCACATTGGTATTTGACCATATTGGCATCATCAAATAATCTTGATGTGTCTTCTTGTCTAACCTTGCCTCATCTGTTGCTTGTGAACCTGAAAAATCATTAATTTCTGCAACAACAGGCACATAATTCATTGAATGGGTTAGAGTTTCAAGATCAAATAGCCATTTTGGTCCTTGACCTTCTACATTAGACTTGTTCTCTAAGAAATCTATATGTAGACTCTCTTCTACTCTCTTAGTTCTTATGTTGTATACTCTAAAAGCTTTGCTATTGAGAGAATATCCAACAAAGAAACCTTCATCTGCTTTACCATCAAATTTTCTCAAATGGTCTAAGGTATTCAGAATTGTCACATGACATCCAAAAGGTCTAAGAAATCCTATTGCAGGAGTTCTACCTCTAAAAAGTTCATATGATGTCTTATTGTGAGGCTGTACTATTAAAACTCTGTTCTGAACATAACAAGCAGTGTTGACTGCTTCGGCCCAAAAAGTTATAGGCAACTTTGAATCAGCTAACATAGTTCTAGCAGCTTCTATTAGTGTTCTATTTTTTCTTTCAGCTACTCCATTCTGTTGAGGAGTTCTAGCAACACTAAATTCTCTCTTAATACCTTTTTCTTTGCAGAAATCATCCATAACTCTATTTTTGAATTCTGTTCCATTATCACATCTAATGACTTTTACTCTTTTGCTTACTAGGTTTTCTATCTCTGTAATGAAAGTCTTAAGGATGTTTGATGTCTCATCCTTAGTACCTAAAAAGAATACCCATGTAAATCTACTATAGTCATCAGTAACAACTAGACAAAATCTCTTATGCATTATACTACTTACTGAAACAGGTCCAAATAAGTCCATATGAAGCATAAACAATGATTGATTGATAGAGTTAAAAATCTTGGGCTTACAAGTGACTTTGTGTTGTTTGCCTTTAAGACAAGCAATGCATGTTTGATCATTTTCAAAACGTTTTTGAGGTAAACCTCTTACCAAACCATTCTTAACAATCTTATTTATGGTTTTGAAGTTAATATGACCAAGTCTCCTATGCCATAACATAGATTCATCTAATGTGGCCTTTGCAACAAGACAAGTTAAAGCATCTTTAGAAACAATGTTATTCATATCAACACTGTACATATTGCCCTTCCTAGGAATTTTAAGAAGTACTTGACTTTCATCAGGCATCTTAAAATCAGGAGAAAGTACAAGACATTCAGTCTCAGTAAAAAGAACATTATTCTTTCTGTCACACATTTGTGAGACACTAAAGAGATTATACTTAAGCTCTTGCACATAAAACACATCTTCAAAATCTAATTTACTGGTTTTGATAGTACCTTTACCAGTAATCTTTCCACCAATTCCTCCTCCAAAGGTAACATATCCACCATCAATTGATTGAAAGTTGGAAAGATAAGACATGTTGCCTGTCATGTGCCTTGAACACCCACTATCTGAATATCCTTGATCTTCATGATCTGTTGGTGAATGTCCCTGCACAAAATAAAAGAATTAGTTTTCTTTGGGGATCCAAGCCAACACTGACTTGGATCTGCCTCTTGCATCAATGAAATGTAATCTCTTGAGGACTGTTGATGCAACATTGGATTTAAGAATCCAACATGCTGAGGCCTTAACAGCATTTGCCCTGTTACCCTTAGCAGCAGTATGCTTAGCAGAAGAAACTGCTAGCTTTGTAGTTGTACCCTTTGGTCTCCAAACTTGTTTTTGGACCACTGCTTTTGATTGAATGGGTCTTTGAACAATATTAGATGCATGTTTGAAAGTTGTTTTTGCACCCTTAATTGTTGATTTCGAGTAAACAATCATATATGGTTTTTCAGCAGAAACCATTTTCCTTTCAGCAGGAACAGTTTTTGTGACTGTTTTGGGTTTTGATCTTTTATAATTAGAGTGAAAATTAGATTTAGATGTTTGCCTTTTGTAGTTCACTCTATTACTTTCATACCCAGATACCCATTGGTTACAGAAAGCTGCAAGATGGTCAAAACTACCACAAATGAAACAAGCTTTATTGTGAAAAGCAAAGTCATCACCTAGTTGGTAAGACTTGAGGTTATTCCAATTTCTTTGGTTTCCTCTAGGCTTGTTTGTGACTCTATATTGTTCACAATATCTAACTGGTTGCCTAACATATTTTTCATTGGTTTTAGGCCTATCAATATTGTGTTTGACTATCTTAGGAACTTTTGTTCTTGCTTTCTTAACCACTTCAGGTTTAGACATAACCTGTTTATTTACAAAGGACACCTTGTCCTGAAAAAGTAATGTTTTACATGAACATTTACTTTCTTTCTTAGGCTCATCAGCTACTATGTTAGAGTTTGGTTGAACTCCATATTGTAACTTAGGTAGATGAAATTCAGGTAATCCTGAATGCTCTAGGTCTATCCCTGGGGGTTTTGGAATACCTCTATAAGGGGGTGGGGCTGCATTATATCCTAATCCTGACTTAACTTTATTATTCACTTGACTGTCTATTATTTTATTTACATTTTTAGAAGCATGTTCAAGCTTCTCTTTAGTCAATTGAATGTTTTCTTTTTCAGTCTTAACCCTATCCAATGCTTCTTTTAAGGCCTCAATGATTTGATCTTTAAATTGATTATCATTTTCAAGTAAAGTTTTAGCATCAGTAAAGGTAAGTTCATTCCTTTTATAGTGTAGGATTTGCCTTTCTGCAGATTCTAAACCACTTTTATAATTGAAACAATCTAGATCAGATTTGGCGTATCGAACCTTTTGGTCATCATACTGTTTAATTAAGATTTTTAAGTCTTTAAGAGCAGTACAAGTATTTGAACAGGTTTTATGATCATGTACCTCATGTGCAGTAAATGCCATAAGAGCCATCTGTGAAGAACCCATTTCTTCATCATCCATGAAGCTCCAATCAAAACCTAACCCATCAATTGCTACCATAGCTTTTGGTTCAGACATCTCCCCTGTATTGGATTTTCTTCCAACATCTCTATTTCTGCTATCTTGCTGTCTTGGCCTTCTACATTCTCTTGAGAAGTGTCCCATCTTGTGACAGTTGTAGCATTCTATCTTTGACTTGTCATAACCAGCAGGATCATTGCTACTGATTGTGATCTTCTTCTCCGTCCTTTGATAGAATTTCTTAGCTCTCATGCTAAGAAGAGAAATTTTCCATTTTAGATCCATTTCCTCCAGATCATCATCATTGATCTCTTGAAGGTCTTCATGAGTTAACATGGATCCATTATGTTTGCTTGTGAAGAAAGCACAACATGTTTTCTCATCCAAAATTCCAAAAGTACTGCTTGATGAACTTGCAGCACTTGCAACATCATGAACTTTTTCATTAGTAACTGGAACTGAATTACTAGGAGATGACATAAATGCCATGTTCCCAGTGCTTGAACTAGTACCTCCAGTTTTCTTCAAATCTTGCTCAACAATCTTAAAGTTGCTATACAGATCCATAAGATCCATGGTGTCAATGTCTGACTTGTTCTTCCAGACAACAACATGCATAGCCCATTCTTCAGGTAAGCTTCTCAGAAATTTTGAGTTTAAATCTTCTTGAGGTATTTCAACTCCAAGAATAGCAAGTTGACTCACAATATTCTGTAGCCTGTTGAACATATGGTCTAAAGATTCATGGTTGGTTGATGTGAAATTTTCAAACTGTTGCTTAAGAAGAGTCTTCTATGTCTTCTTGGTGGCTTCATTCCCACCATACCTTGCAATAATGGCCTCAAATAGTGACTTTGCATCTTTGAATTTGCTGAAGTTTATAAGTTGATCATTTGGAATGGTCATCATCAGCATGCTTCTGGCCTTTAGGTCATTCTTCTTCTTAATTCTGTCTTCTGCAGTTTGTGGCTTGGTTTGCAGCTTATCAACTTCCTTACCATCAATTGTTGATGTAGTGGTTGTAGGCTTGTAAGAATCTCCATCTTCAATGATTTCCCACAGTGCATAATCTTGCACTTGGAAATATTGTTCTATTCTTAACCTCCACATCTCAAACTCATTCTGTTTGAGCATTGGTAACTTAGCAGCAACATTTGTTTGAATAGACTCAACATCCATTTCTAACTTCTTCTTTTAAAACAAAAATATCAACCTGACGCTCTGATACCACTTGTTGAGGGTCGATTACACGGTAAGGTGGTTAAGCCTTCGTTCTTTGTGTATAAGATATGTTTGTGTGAATATGATTAAGTATGCGGAATCTACTTAACCACACTTAGAAGATTTATGTTTATTGTTATGGAAATGGAATAGTTAACACCAAACGATTCAATATTATTAAAAGAAATAATACGAGTGATCTTTAGCTTATCACTAGGGTTACAAAGACCTTGAATCTTATGTTTGTTCTTTCTATTGTCTGTATATGAGAATTGTGTATGGCATTGTCACTCTTATCTACATATCTAAGATTTTCCTTTTATAGTCCAAGGAATCTTTTACAAACTACATGACTCAACAAATAACTAGCTTATGACTAATCACTATTCTAGCTTAGTCATACAAGATACATCATGTATCTAGGATAAACAACTCACTTGGAGTGTTCAATTTGATGACTAGAACTAAGATATTATCTTTTTATGCAAGTGTTGAATAAGTCATTCTTATCTACACAGCTGTTTGTTATGAGTCATAGCTGCACAGTCATAGCAGCAGCAGAATCAAGCAGCAGTATTCATCAGCAGTAGGATTCAGCAGCAGAATCACCTTCAGTGGAAATAGTCTTCAGCAGAATCTCCTTCAGTGGAAACTCGCTTTGTGCTTTATCAGCAGAATCATACTTGTCGTATTTCCATTAAACCTTTATGCTGAATCTTCTGATTCTTGTGCTTATTTAATTCCTAACACAGCGCGTGTAGTGTTTTACGATAGTTGTTGATGGCCGGAAGTTGTTGTTATGGTGTTTAACCAGAAGATTGTGGTATGGTGATGGGAAAATGAGGAAGGTAGAAGGTCAAGAAAGAATGATGTTAGCAAAAAAAAATAAAATCCACATGATATAGAAAATAAAATTTATAATTACGTGTAAATTATTTTTACCAGTTCAATAGGTATCACGTGAAGAAATGATGAAATTTCTAATATTGTAACAAGTTCAAAAGTTTTGATATTGGTAATAGTATTTTTTTAGTAAATTACTTGAATTAAATTTTTTATAAAAGTACATTATTACTTTATGGACTTAACCCTTTTATTTTAGGACAGTGATACTTACACGAACAAAATTGATTTTCACACAGAAATTTAATGTAGATGGACACTTATACCCCTACATTAAATTAGCTTAGTTTTAATTGTTGATTATTCAAACCCCATAATACACTTTCCATTTCTACGAGCGTCTTGTCAAAAGAACATTTCTACATGTGTAAACATATGTCTTTATCTTCTTCAAAAGGTGAAGAACGGTGGGATTACCCTGGTCCCATGCATCCTAAGGATGCCAACCAGACCCTCCCCCAAGGACCCGGCCCCAAGCAATGAGCACCTTTCCCATTGACTATACTTATCAGGAGGTGAGCTTTGAACCCTGTCCATTTTCTCCAATAGGTCCCTCATTGACCAGTCAATCTGAACATTTGCGGTGGGGGATGGTAACATTGAGAACTTTAGGACAAGTCAATCTGCCTTCATCTTGAGTCCTTCCATGGTTCCACTATCGTGGGTGAATAATTTTCCACTTTAATTGTACCAAAAAATTGTAATGAAATCTATTATTTATCTCTCCAAGTTAGTTTGTTTGGTTGTTCATTTGTTTTAAGCTATGTGTAGATAATTGGTCTTGACTATTGTTAAAGTGTTTAAATGTGACCTGCTAAAGAATGATTAGTCATACATGTTCTTCAAGAAGAAATGACTTGGTCACTTGGGTGAGTACACGAACAGTTTCTGCCATCGTCTTATTTTCTAGAAAAGGTTTTGTATTTTTAAAAGCAAATAAGGCCTTTGATCTGGCTTTTTAATGGCCCAGAAATGCTTAAGATGACCAAGAAACGTTTCCAGCCCAACATCAGGCGTTTCCAAATGCTGTGAAACGTTTCCCATTTTCCCTATACGTTTCAGCCGCATTTCCAGATGTTTCCAGCCATTTCCGAAACGTTTTCGGTACGGGAGACGGCACCCCCAGGCGTTTCCGTGCACCATAGGTTTTTCTTAGGGAGGAGGGTGTGTTTGAGGGTTTTCTTTCGTCATATCAGTTTTCTCACTCTCTTTAATATTTTCCTTCTAATTTTCCCCAACCACTAAAACACCTTCCCTGTCTTTCATTAATTTCTTTTTTCTATTTTTTATCATTTAAAAATACCCATTCACAACACAATAAATATATGTTCTCTCTCGTAGAACACATTATCTCTCTTTTTTCCTTCGAACTACACAATCGCAAGAGACATATTTTGTTCTTTTCGCGTTGGTTTCTGCAAGAGAAGGGAGGGAAAAAGTAGCCCCGCACATTTCCTTTTGGGTGTTTCTCGTAGTGCACACTTACGTGGTTAATATGATGCTTCAAACAACTTTTTAGCATTCAAAATATTTATCAATTCTAGGAACTTCATGTATAGAAGTACATAACGATGATTAAGAATAAACTATTTATCTATATTTTTACGACGACAACAAAATATCTTACAATATACAACCACAAATTAGCTCACATGTATTAAGATGGACTTGAACCCGCGACCATTTTGTTGGAGAGTTTCTCACACAAGAAAGAGTACCATTGGGATACATCCCTTTTGGTGATAAACATTTATATATGTTTTGCAACAAATTTAAGATATTTAAGTGAAGCTAAATTTATTTTCTTCATCTCTGTAAACTTGATAAATGACGAATAACTCAACTTGTGCGTGATACTCTTATAAAACTCAAAATTTATGCGTCTTTGATGATTATTTTGGCTATGCATTGATTTTAAAACTCAAAATGATCTATATGACAGATGTATAGGCCTACATGCACCCTTTTTATATTCTATCCAAAGCTTCATAAAGTCCTTAGATTTATTTGGTGTTAATAAGTGAACAATGCACTTCCACCGAAAACAATAAAAATAATGAAATCACCTTTAAAGAACCAATGATTCTTGTATATGTTTCGCATCCTTATTGACCCGGAGTGGTTTAAACGGTCATGCCAATTAATAATCTTGGCTCATAAACTTTTAGTTTTTTATCACAATTAACGCTGTGTTCTCAAGAATTATTTAAGGTAGAAAGGAAATGATTTGAAAAGAAAATAAAGTTTATTTGTGTTTTTGAGATCTTTTAAGAAGAGAAAAGAAGAGAAGAGGAAGAAAAATATAAGGCTATTTTGGCTCCCAAGTTTCTTTCCACTTTTAGGATAATTGTGTTTCTCTTCTCTTCTCTTTTCTTTACTTCTTTTCTTTTCTTTCCTTTAAAAATATGAATAAAACAGCGTAAATGATTAACATATTTCTCCGATCATATATATATATATATATATATATATATATATATATATATATATATATATATATATATATATATATATGGTGAGCTTATTCTAAAAAGGGTCTTATAATAAAAAGTGCAGCAAGGATTGTGGGAGTGACATGTGTCACCCCCATGCCACATCATATAACACGTGTCACCCCACCCCCCGCCGAAAAGAAAAAAAATCCCGCCAAAAAAAAAATTTGGGGAAAAATTTTTTTTTTTCCCGCAAAAAAATTTTACTGCATCACTGTTATAACTTTACTGCATCACGGTTATAAAGTTACTGCATCACGTTTACTGCATCACAATTATGATTTTACTGCATCACGGTTACTGCATTCATGGTTTTAATATTACTGCATTATGGTTATAAAGAAACTGAATATCATAAGTTTTCTGCATCATATATGTATGTAACTGCATCACAATTAAAATACGATTTTTTTTTAAGTTTTGGTGCATCTTTATTATAAGTTACTGCATCATAGTTAATAGTTTAGTGCATCAACTATATTGCAGTAACTTATAACCTTAATGCACTAAAATTTAAAACTGTGATGCAGTAACTTTTATAATTGTGATGCAGTAACTTTATAACTGTGATGCACTAAAAATTTTGACGCGAAAAAAAAAAAAAAAAAAAAAAAAAAAAAAAAAAAAATTTGCTCCAAAAAAAAATTTTTTTTGGCGGGAAAAAAAAATTTTGCGGGGGGGGGGGGGGGGGGGGGGGGGGGATGACATGTGTCATATGATGTGGCATAGGGTGACACATGTCGCTCTCACAATCCTTTCTACACTTTTTATTATAAGGGTCTTTTTATTTTAACATATATATATATATATATATATATATATATATATATATATATATATATAAAAGCTCCTTCATAGCTTTCAGACAATGTAGATCCACTTGACTGAAGCATTATTACTAAAGAAACCCATCTTCTATACTAATGAAGCTGCACAATTTGATACAAACATATATACTATCAAGCAATTGATCAAACGTGTCACATACAAGCAAATTAAATTACATAATAAATAACTCATGCATACATGACAAACTCAATAGCACAATTAGAACAACTAAGAAAGTTTATATTTACCTATAATAATATTATTTGCCAACATTCGCAATAAGTAATAGCTTTGCATATTTTTTGTTTATTCATAATCCAACATTTATATAAAAATGTTTCGTGTGTTAATCAAAAGATAGTGTATAAGCAAACTATCTCTTGTGTTAGCCATGCATTCAAGATCTTTTTCACAAAAGCAAGTAATAATAGCAGTGATTTAATTTAAGCAACCAATTAATTAAAAAATAAAATGATAGCATTTTTGCATAACGATTTATATAGATAGACATCATGAACTGAAACGTTGTATGCTATGTTTGGCGACACGTAGCAGTAAGCAGTAGCAATAAGTAGTAAGCTGTAGCAGTAAGCACTAGCAGTAAGCATTAGTTGCTTGTTTAAAAAATGTGTTTGGTTACGTAGCTGTAGTTGTAATTATAAAATGTAAAATTACGAAAAAGGGCATATACTTATGAATGAATGTTATTTTTTAAGGGTAAATTGGTAACATTAAAAGTAAAGCGCTAGTGGTATATTGAAAAGCTTCTTTAGGAAGTATTAAGATTGCAAGCTGTTGGGGTGTTGCTAAACGCTAGCAGTAGTGTTGCCAAACAAGCATTAAGACCGGAATGCTTGTCGCTTACCGCTGTTAAACGCTTCCAAAAAAGGTGTTGCCAAAGTTTAAAGACTCTTTCTAAAGAATCGTATAATTAAAAGTGATCACTTGTATATCATAAAAATAAAGATTAGATTCTTAATCTCATCCCTACGGTAATCTAACTAGTAGATTAATAAATCAAGTCTTGTTTCAACTCAACCAAATTTGAAAAAACATATCACAAATATGTGTATCAACTAGCAAGATCAAACAAGTACGATAACAAACATTCCTTAATCATTATTTAAATTTTGTGGCTTTCATTACGGGCTAATGATTTGCGGGTAAAGATTCAGTGAGAAGAAACCTTAAAATGAGAAAAATAAGAAATAACTATAACTGCATATTTGAGATGCATCGACTTGAATTTAGATGCATCGACTTGAATTTAGATGCATCACAATTAGTTTCGAAAGTGATTTTGAAGTGAAAACGATGCAAAGTAGTACTAGCAACAAATTTGACCCGCAGAGGACGAAAAATACATAGGATTTTTCTAACTTGACGATATGCATTTAATATATGTATATGCATCTAATTTTTAGCTACAAAATATATTATAATGCATCTAAACGATTAGGGATGCATCTAATCCAAATTTATGTATCTCTAATGTGTAGTTATAGTTATTTCTCATCCTTTTTGTTTTAAGGATTCTTCTCATTTGATCCTTAGTCAATGATTTGCACACTATAAAAATATATTTGCACACTCAAGGTACCAGCAGTTGAAGCAGAATATTTAATATTGTACAAGTATTTAATGCACAAATTAAGTATCCCAATCAATCTCCGAATTGTGCAAATCAATTTCTTTTATTATGGGATATGACTTATACACTCTACTTTTTGATTGAAACATTTAATTGTATGCATTAAACTCTTGTATTATGTATATACACTATTTTATTCGGTTGCACATATAAATGTACAAATAAAAAAAGAAAAAATAATCTCCTTTCATTATACTTGCAATCAAAATGATAGTGAACTAAATTACTGCAACACATAAGGGCAAATATGTTTCACATAATAATCTTTTATATAATAAAATAAAACATCTATTGGGAATTTTTCATTTAAAAAAAAAATCAATTCATACTTTATTTAGTAATAATTGTATTTAAAAAAAATATTATTTTCTTATTATGTAACATTTTATATATATCTATAACACAAGTAGAAGATAAATACAAAAATTATAGATAAGATACAATTAACACAAGTAGAAGATAAATATAAAAAATATAGATAAGATACAATTAATAATATAATTAACATTTTTAAATAATTATTTTTAATAATAAAAAACTATTATTAAACATCATAAATCAAACAAAACAAAGATTAAATTATTTGTTTTTTAATAAATAAAAATATATGATTCAAAAAATTTAAAAAAAAATCCGCGAGTGCAGGAGGATTATAACTGGTACATTAATATAACTCAAAATAAACTAGTGCCAAGCTATAAATTAATACAACAAACCATGGCTAATACAACACTAGGGCCAGGTCAATGAAAAATAAAAATAAATAGGACCACCAAATAAGTTTAAGCGTTTAACATTTACGAGAAGTTTATTAATTAGGGTACGTTTGGTGTACAATTGTAGCATTTAAAATAAGCCGGCTAATTAAATAAGTCTCGTTTGTTATAGGGCTTATGAAAAGGCTTATAAAATAAGCCGGCTAAAAACTTTAGCCTCATAAAAGAGGCTAAAAACTTAAGCACGGGGCTTTTGAATAATAAATTACTTGTTTACCTACAAAAATATCTAACATATACAAAAACTCATTTAATTATGTCTTTTTTAGTAATTTTACAATAATAAGCCTCAACCCCAGCCCATTTGTCAAACAAGTTTATAAAAATACCAATTTTAATTTCAGTTTATAATATAAGTCCTAGCCCCAGCTCTAGCCCCAGCCCCAGCCCTAGCTCCAACCTATTTCGCCAAACATACCCAATGTAGAACTCAAATTTAGAAATCATTCTAATAAAATGATTCCTCATAAAAAAAAGGTGGGAATCTTCTCATTCCTTTGACACGTTTTCAATATATTTTTCTTTTATTTAATTTGTGCCCACCTAATCACATGAAAAATGTAATTTATGTAAACTAGTATATAATATTATTTTTGTTACATTCCAACAACTTCTTTCTTTTTTTCTTTTTTTTTTATTCTTTTTTTTTTCATAACTTTTAGTTATTTTTTTTCTATTCTTTATTAATATTGATATTAAAATTTGAATCCTAATTTATATCAAACTTTATAAATAAACAATGTTTTCATCAATCACATTTTATTTCTTTCTTTTACTTTTCTTTCAAACTAATCCAAAATTCTAACCTCATTACAAACCATTCTACAAACAAAACAAGCCCTTAATTTATAATTAAGCCCAATGGCATTGACGAAGGTTTCAATGTCAAGTACTTGTTTCAATAGGAATCAATATAACTCATGTACCTCGTATAATTTTGTTTATTAATGATTAATGATGTTGTCCTTTCCAATAATAATTTCACAATGAAAACTTATGGTGCGTTTGGTATCCTACTATAAGAATGAGACTATAACTATGAAAGTGACTAAAGGTGTTTGTTAAAATGAAAGGGCCTATGACTATGGTAATGAATAATATATATAACCCATACTCCATATACATCAAGAGAGCTAGGTATAGATCTTTCATAAACGAGGGATCTACCACTACCAACAAATTTATACCCATTATAATTCATGACAGCATACCAAACACATTAGAGTATGTTTGGTATGAGGCGTTGGGCCATGAGATTAGGTATCACATTTATATTAATTGTTTGGTATACGGTGCAATATTAAAAGTAGTAAGCATCCTGATATATAACACTTTTGACAAATCTTATTCACATACCCTGGTTTTCTGAATTTTTTATTATTATTTTTTTAATTTTTGTTTTCTTTTTTACTTTTTGTGAGGCAAGAGTCAAAGTTAGTTACCGCCGCTTATCACTCTTTTTACTAGTTATAAAAACAAAAAGATAACAAAATTCAAATGTTGCACCATTGTAAAACTATTTTATTTTATTAAATATTAAATTTTCTTTTTTTTACATTTACCTCAAATCCAAATACTACACAAATTCAAATCCAAATCTAAATTTTTATCTTAAACACATTTACAAAACAAACGGGCCCATATAACTACTGAAATTAGTCTACATGTAATATATATTAGTCTGCATTAGGGATGTTCATCGTTCCGGTTCTCGGTTAATCGGTTTATTCGGTTAAAAAAAAATTGGGTCATAACCAAAAACCGAACCGAACCGAAAATATCTATGACCGAACCGAACCGAAGTTCGGTTCGATTATGGGTCAAAACCGAATTTTATACTTGAATTACACTATTTATAGATTTTTTTAAATTTAATTATTTATATTTTTAGGAAAATTTTTTTTTCAAGTATAAAAAGTGTTTTTTATATTAGTTTAAAATTTTAACGGACATTTTATATATATAAAATAATATAAATATATAAAAATATATATATATTTATATAAATTCGATTTTCGGTTCAGATAGGCAAACCCATATCCAAACCGAAAACCGAATTTTTAATTCGGCTTGGTTCGGTTTTGACAAATTATGTTCGGTTATAAGTTCGGTTTGGTTTTTTTTCGGTTCAGTTCGATTCAGTTTTCAGTTTACTCGGTTTATTACCAGAACCATGAACACCCCTAGTCTACATGTGTGGTGAGTTACGAATTATGAAACAAAGTAAGATACAACTATGATCATCATTTAAAATAATCACAAATAACTAACAAAGCTATGTTGCACATATAATAAATTAACTTAATATTAATCTAGCTGATGTTTGAATTCACACTAAGACTGTTTTATAACTTTTTTTTTTTTAGTCAATGTCTTATAAAATAGGAACATACATACCATAATTATCCATAAAATTATTATCGTCCATGAAAGGCGTTCCGGAACGCGTTCTGGAATTTTTTTTGAAACAACTTCTACAGATTTTCCATCCTTATGTTACAGATTTACAAGATGTCATAAGTGATGGAAATTGCGTATTTCGATCTGTCGCTATCGCTCTCGGTCTCCCTCAAGATCAGTGGCGTCGTATTCGGTCTGATTTGGTGCAGGAGTTAGATTTTAACCAACAGAAATACAAGTATATATTTGGAACGAGCGGTTATAAAAAAATTTATGAGACCGTAAAAAAAGCTGGAAAGTGGATGGAAATGCCAAACACTGGTTTGGTTATTGCCTCAGCATATAAAAGAGTTGTTATAAGTCTAACTGATGGAGGAAATGTCGGAGGCTGCACTACGAGTTTTCTGCTTTGGTCGAGTCCACCCCAATCGGAACCACATGAGACAATTGTGATTGTTCATGTGAATGGTAACCGTTATATTAAAGCGACACTACGCGAAGGTTGTCCACATGTGTTAGTCGTCAAAATGTGTTTCACAAATATTATTATCGTATTCCGAAAAATATTGACCTAACAAAATAATTATGTAACGTTCACTATATTGTATTTTTAATTTTTTGTTTCTTTATATTGTTTTTTTAATTATTTATTTTCAATAAATATTATATTACTTTTCACGTATAAACGTATGTATATAACAAGTGAAAAATATCTATATAACAAAAAAAGTAAAAAATAACTACAAAAGTAAATAAATAAAGAAAAAGAAAAAGATTTTTTTTTTTAGATACTATGATGATGTCAATGATGAGGTACCCCTACTTCATTCAATTGTTGAAGTTGTTAGTCTCATTTATGGTCATTAATGAAAAAGTAAATAATATTTTACAATAAAGTCAATGATAAAGTAATGATTATGGTGTATTTAGAAGATGCCTACTTTTAAAGTCTTCTTTTATTAACTTTAACCTTAAATTATTTTATGGGTAATCTTAAATAAACCCTAATTTTCCACTATATAAACCTTTTGATTGCACAATTATTATATCATTAATATTTTTTTTGAGTTTTGCTAATATGTGCCTATTCGGCACATGTTAATGTTCATGAAAAAGAAAGGTTCAATTTAATTAAGTCATAAAAGGCATAGAATTAAGGTAATTTTTAGCTATAATAAATGTTTATTAAATGTGTTTTTTGAAATTTAAAGAAAACATGAGTTCAATTAATACGCCTAATCATGTGCCCGATAAGCACATGTTAGCAAATAATGAGATGACGATATCGTGATTTAAATTAGACAAGCAAATATTCAAGTTTGTATATTTTCAATAAAGTTAAGTTCAAAAAAAATATATATATATTTTCAATAAAGTTAGACTGATGTTTTAAATTCAGTTAAGTTTGACTAATTTTTATTTAGGTTTAAATAGTGGAGTTGGTGTTGGAATAGTATGACCCTATTTTATTTGTGTTATATAATACTTGATGCAAAATATATGAATGAATTGAGTTTTAAACGTATTTTCATTGATATAATTTTCATTAAGTTTTATTTAGGGCCGAAGGCAGTATGTGTTTACAATATTTGTCAAATGATATTTTCAATTGACTCGATTAGTGCATTCAAAATCTTAGAGCATGCCCATACGTAACTCACGTTAAAACTTAACGCAGTGCCACGTCAGCGCCACGTCACCGCCACATCAGCTTTTACACCTTAACTTTAACTCAAAAAAAAAACACCCACAACAATAACTCAGCCTTAACTCAGCTTTAACTCAAATATTTTCAAATTCTACCCTCAACTAAAACTATTCTTTCATTTAATAACTAATAAAAACAACTTATATTAATACTTAAAATTTAAACATACATTAAACTTAAACGCAAGTTACATTAAACATGAAACATAAAGTACGATAATTAAACATAAAACTAAAATAATTAAACATAAAACTGCGAATCAATAGAACGAATCGTCGGACACCCACCCTTCATGACTCGAATAGGAGGCAGTCGAATCGTCCTCACTGGTTGGCACACGGTCTATTCCGTTTGCCCATCGCCATTCTGCTTGACGGTTTCGACGATCCTGTTTAGCTTTTGCTCGCTGCTCACGAGCTCTTGTTTCCCTTTCTTCCTCTGCTTCAACACGTAACAATTCTTGCATATTTTGTTCTTCAAATTCTTCATCAGTCAACCCTCTCCAAATGGGTTGGTTTTCCACCGGTAGATTGTTCACCAGTTGATCGGGTTGTTGGACAACATGTGGATTAGGCACCGGTTCATTATCCAGTGTGAATACCGGAAAGATGTCTTCCGGTGGAGTGTTCAAAGTCATGCTAGAGCTTGGGAATTGCTGGCCAAAGTCATGATCACTTGAGAATTGCTGGGAAAAATCACGGTGAGTGGGAAATTGTTGGGAGAAGTCACGGTGAGTTGGAAATTGTTGAGAGAAATCTTTGCGAGACATTGTTTAAGAGAAATGTTTGAAAATTATGTGTGAATTGAGTGAGAATTAACTGTGAAATGAAATGGTGTTAAATAAGCTCAAAAATCCCGCCCATTGATTTCAAATTTTGAATTTTAAACGTTTAAACAAAATCCCGCCCATTCATTTCAAATTTTGAATTTTAAATATTTATTAAAGAAAATCCCGCCCATTTTTTTCAAATTTTGAATTAAAGAAAATCCCGCTTCTGCATTTGAATTTGATTTTTTCAAAGAGTTGCAGCGTACCAAAGAGTTGCAGCGTACCAGTCAAGACACCAATCGTCTCACCAATGCAAACCGAATTTATTATGAACGCTATGGGAGAGAGCTACATTACCCACAAGTGTGGTTCACTCTGAGAAACACAAGGGCATGGGACGTACGTGATCGGAAAACAGGTACGTGACCACAAGCAAAAATTAAAGGACGCTTTGCTGTAAAACTAGAGATGAAAAGTTAAATCAGGCCCGGTCCTAAGAGCATGCGCATGCCTAACGTGGAGGGCTGCGTTAAGGCCGATTTAACGCACGTTAATGTGCGTTATTGATGTGGAGGGCTGCGTTAAGGCCACGTTAACGTGGCAAGTTAAGCCACCAACGTGGCAAGTTAAGCCACATTTGCTTAAAAAAAAAATACACTTCTAGTCCTTGTATTTATGTTTGTGTGTTGACAATTTTGGCCCTTGTAATTCTTAAACGATACTAATTTATTTAAAGACACACGATACGGAAATACTAATTTATTCAAAAACACACGATAAGCTCCATTTTCATTTAAGACTTTCCCATTTAATTGGCGTTTATAGTCATATATAAATTGACAAGTAAGTCAACAGCATATATACATATACATGTGATTTATTAATTACTATGATGGAAGTGGTCGACAATGACTAATTGGTTAAAAAGAGAGGCGGCGGATATAATATCTCACGTTATAGTCCATAAAGTAATAATTTACTTATCAAAAATATTTGTAGGCCTAAAACAAGAATTTAAATTTAGACTTAAGAATTTGATTGATGCATTTGAAAAAATAGTTGGTGTAAAAGTATGAGAGAGAAGAAATGTATTATACTTGTCATTAGATGAATGGTTTAGGTTTAACTTTATGTCTACTTGTTATGCTTAGATATCAAAACTCCTTACTTATTTTGGGAGGGAGGAAGTATTTTGGCACATAATAATTGTAGATTTAAGTTTTTTTTTAAATACTTTATTCGTCTCAAAATAATTGTTCAGTTTGACTTTTTAGAGTCAAACTGCTCTAACCTTAACCTTAAATATATATTTTTTAATTGTGTTATATAATACTTGATGAAAAATAATACAATTGAAAAATACACTTAAAACCCAATTCTTTTATATATTTTGCATTAAATATTATATGACACCCACAAAATTTATTAAGGTCACAGTTGAACCAGTTTAACTCTGAAAAGTCAAACTGGACACTTATTTTGAAACGGAGGTAGTACCAAACATTTGAATTAATTATAGCAACTTATTTTTTTTTTAAAATTAGATCCGCTTTCAACTTTTTTTTAATCAAAAATTAATATCTCTTAAACCGCTAATCATTAAGCGAAAAAAAATTACACAATCGCAACAAACATTTAATTATCTTTTTATAGAGGGACCCTTTAATATAGTGTTAATTGCTTGAAAATGTATAATACTTGCCACTTTTTGTTATTATATATAATAAACTTTTATGTTTCTTATTATGTGTACTAAACATTCAAATTTGATTATTGTATATATTTTCTGACTATCTTACTCTTACTTTTTTTCAAATTTTGAAAGGTAAAATGGTCATTTCACATGGCTGAATAGTCACATAATACACACAATAATTGAAATTTAAAAGTTCAGTGCATACAAAAAGAAAAAAAAAAGTTCAATACACACAATAACAAAAAATGGCAAGTATGATACATTTTCAAGTAAATAACCATTTAATATACTTTCGACAAACTTTTCTTTTTCATTTATTTTCACGTTTTTTCGTCTTTTCTTCTTCTTTTATTTTTCGTTGTTGAAACTTGCATTATAAATCACATGTGATTAAACACTAATTTGAATATTTGAATATCTAAATATGTAAAAAGAATGAGCATAACTTTTTCTATAATATTTTAAAAGTTTCACGTTTTCTTCTTCTTCTTCTTGAAAACTAGACATTCATAGCTTTCAACAATATATAACACATTAGGTTTTACACCTTTCATAGGAATAGTATAGATACGCCGTCACCCTTAGGTTTTACACCTTTCATAGATGACCCACACTTAAAACGTATAAGAGAATTCTATGCTAAGGCATCACCTAATACTCCCCCAAACACTATTTTACACCCACCATTTCCCTCTCCAAGATTTGAGCCACACGGGTTCTTTCTTCCTAGAGACCCATATATACATAGGAAAGCTATCCCTGTCTATACCCCTAGTTATGAACCTAGACAATCTTATAGCTTAGCACCCACACCTTACTTAGTAAACCCTCCCACTTCATCTTAGAAATTTGAAGTCGGAGAAAATTCCTCTAGGACAACTATAGAAATCAGGTAGAGGATATTTTAAGTAACTTAGATGAAATTTTCCTTGACCTTATTGAGAAGATAGAAGAAGGTCATGATAATAACATAGGCACCCGACCTAATTATAGTAGTTTAAGAAACACTCTATAACAAGCCCGTTTTAAGATAGCTAAATTACAGAAAAACCAAATGAGATACCACCATAAGATACCTTTGCCCGTTTTAGGATTTGTACTTTAGAAAAGATGATTGATGATGATGAGGAACGTCATCAATCAAATCTATGAAACATCCTAAACTCAAACCCTTAGATATAAGAGAACCTCGGAAGAAATCCCTAAGTAGTATGCCTTTTATAGCTTTAGGAGTTTTGCCCTAGAATAATGCCATAATACTTATAGCATATGTAAGATAGGAAATCAATAATATAAGTTATGCCTTAGATACCTCTGACTCTCACTGACTAGTGCCTCTTAATTTAGGATAACTTAGCTAACCTAGGATTAGGTATGCCTCTTCTTGATTACCCTAGGTTATTCCGAACCTTATAGTAATCCCTAGGAATTTAGACATATCCCGTAAAATATAACAAGTTGGGTACTTGTTATAACCTACCTTAAACCCTTACCCCGTTATAACCCGTAGGAACTTAGGATGAACTGTCCCGATGCGTTAGATTCATAGATTCTCAAAACTCTTAAACCTTAACTCGTTCGGGTTTCGATTTCAAACCCAAGACCTTACTGAAAGCCATCTCGTAAGGATACTTATTCTTGAACTTTAGGCATTTTAGGAAAGCCTAAAGTGTCATTCTATAAAGTCGGTTCCTTATTTCCATTTTCAAATTTTCCTCCTTAGGCAATCTGCCTAATATCCCTATCCTCTTAAATCTAACAACAAGAAATTTGGCATAAATAGCAACACTTGTTAAAAACAAGTTATTTATGACCTTATGCAGTTGTTAACATCCGCTCCCGTTATTTTATGACATTATATGTCAAGAATAACAACTTCCCTCGAACTTCATCTCTTTTCACCTCCTAAAAACACTCCCTTATCATTTTATATGATACTCATGATGAGAATTCTTATTCTACATCATAGAGATCTGAATTCTTTCCAAATTCAGTATCTCTAGCCCTCACTACTTCCTTAGCCCTCTTTAGTTATCTTCCCCTAGCTATTCTTATTCCCAATCAATTCGGCTAGTACACATTCTCCCTACTGTTTACAACTCATTTTCATTTCCACAATTCATTTCTTTTTATTTAGTTTTATTAAATCAAACAATCATAAACCCCCTTTTAAAACGTGACATATGACTTAAATTAGAATCCAGATACTAATATCTCTTGGGACGACCTCGGTTTTACTGAATACTAAACTACACACGACCGGGTACACTGCTCGTTACTACATAAGGTAGACCATAGGTAGACGAGTAACATTATAAATATTAAACCCTAGTCAAAAATCCTGCATCAAGTTTTTGACGCCGCTGCCGGGGAGCTATTATAGGATTTTTATTTAAGTTTGTAATTTTTAGTTTAATTTATGTTTTTCTTACATCTTTGTTTCAGTTTTAGGAACTATGGAAGTTGTGGATATTGATACGCTTACCCTCGAGGAGTACCTAGCTATGACTCGAGAAGAGCAAGGACCGAGGCTTGTTAGGCCGGTTATTGGAGCTGATGTTCATTTCAAGAAAAGGAACCAGTTCATGAGGGAGTTGCATGAAAAACCCTTTTCTGGTAACAAGACTGAAGATGTGTATGAACATGTAGAACATGTATTGTACATTGCTAGGCACTTCAATATTCCAGGAGTTTCTCACGATGCTGTCATGCTCCAAGTGTTTTCGATGACACTCACAGGAGCCACAAAAAGATGGGTTGACAGATTGACATCTAGGATAATCAACACATGGGATCTCCTAAAAAGGAAGTTCATCTAATGATATTGCCCACCTTTAAAGACGGTGATCGTACAATAAATTGCACTACCAGGCCTTGCGATGGTGATCGAGGGAAACAAGTGTTGTGAGGGTGTGCCAAGCTTATTGATAACCTAAAAATAAGAAATACAAAGACACTATGTTAAGTGATTGCGCAGGGGGTTAGCCCTGCGAATCACCTCCGCGTGTGAATGAGCATATGATATGGTAAATAAATAAGTTTGAGAGGATATGTATGTGTTTTGTGAATGCACCATATTTAATGACTCGTCCAAGCTATTTATAGGAGAGGGAAATAGGCCTTAGAGAGTTCTATGCTCAATTTGTGGAAATCATGGAGGCATTCCATGATTTAAAGTGACTGCTAGTGTTTAGGCAAACATCATGGGGATGATAGCTGATGCATTGATTGCAACCTCGCAAAAGGTTTTACCTCTCAAGGGATTTTGAGAGATTTTGCAATCCTACAGGCAGTGTACCTAATCGTTGTAGTGTAGTATATGGTACGTCCAGGGGATTGATCGTTCTCTAGGGGAATAGTGTCGTTAGGATTGAATTGTAGGTCAACTAGATCTAAAGGTGAGGGATGATTCTTTTTTTATTTTATATTTTATGAAACCAAGTAAAATCTTGGGTTTTGGAAGAGAGGGAGGAATTAGTTGCTAATCAACTAACCCAAAAACTACAATTTAAACTAAAAACAATAAAATAAATAACAAGAAAATAAAATGTGGTGGACTTCGTATATGAGACAAACGTGTTTACTTAGATTTCATTACTCCCTAGTTATCTCTTGTTGGTTTGTTGAATGTTACAATTGTTTAGTTGAAGGGTTGTATTCTTTAATACCAGTCGTGGGGGCGTGCATGTCCTTCCCCAACTCTATGAATATCTATCTCCTCTTATGACGACACGTTTAGTACCCTATCATAGAATCATCAATATCTAATCATGCATTAAATACAACCAATAAAACCGTAGTGTACATCCAATTACGTTTCTTAAAACGTTCAAGCTTGTTACGCAAAGGAGGTTAGCCAGTTTTCTTAAGCCTAAAGTGAATCAAGCCAAAAAATAAACAACTCACCAACAATCAATAACTAGGTTTCATTAGATCTAAGCAAACACTAAATCACTTAAGCTAGCATGTTAAAGGAAGAGAAGCAATAAAGATAATCAAACAACACATAGACATATTGAATGATTAAAAAGTTAGTTATCTTCAATAAAACATAAGAGAAAAGAGGGTTTGAGAACCCTTGAAATCTCAGAAAATTTTCCCCTAGGGTTTGTCTCCAAATTTGCACACTTAATAAACGAAAAAGTCTAAACTATATATAGAGATTACAAGGTGACAATGTTAGGTTATAAGTCATGATGCCGTTAGAATGCCGCATTTTATGGTTTCATATCGCCCAAACAACATCCTGACATCGTCACTTTGTAAAGTCATTAGGCCGTCTCGTGTAATCCTAAAGCCAGACGACCTCACTTCAATTGCACCTGACGCCGTCAGGTGCAAATCTTCAATTTCTTTCTGGTGCTTCACGTTGTAATTTCCACCAGTTTTATCTTCAAGTGACGGTGTCAGCATCTAAAGCCTGATGCCGTCAGGTGTAAATCCTGACTTTTTCTTAACTTTCTTGTTTTCTTCATTCTTGAGCCCAAAAACGTCTGAAATGCTCTAAAGTGCACCATATTCCAGAAATCGCGTCCCAAGTACCTAAACTGAGAAAAGAAACGATTTGAGGCAATATTTGATCATAAATTCATGACTTAGGGCTTAAATGACCCCCTAAGAATGCATCAAATAAATCCTTATCAAATATCCCTACACTTGGGATTTGCTTGTCCTCAAGCAAATGAGCTTTTATAGCAATTGATTTACAAGTTAGGAGTCATTTAACATTAATATAAAAGTAATTACAACAAATAATCATTCTACCTTAGCCAAAACAAGCACGAAAATTGTACACTAGCGCCTCACAATAAGTGTTTGGATACTCTCCTCTCTGGGGTGTTATAAGTTTATATATCACAAATGGAAGTGGGAAAATATCACTCACTACCTGTCATAGTAAGTAGATTACCATAGGTGATGAGGCGAAAAATGAACCACTTTTAGGGGGTCATTTAAGCCCGGAATTGAATTTATTTGATCAAATATTGCCCTAAATCGTTCCTTTTGTGATTTTAGGTACTTTGGGAGTGAAATCTGGAAAAGAAGGCATTTTGGACGTTTTTGGAGCATAAAAGTGAAGAAAACGGCAAAGTCTCAATTTTCCAAGCTGGGAACAGTAGGTGACGGCGTCAAGAGCAACTTTTTGACGGCGTCACGAGTAATTTCCATGACGACCCAGTACAGAAATGACGGCATCACAAGTAGAGCGTCAAGAGTAAAAGACGTGATGGCCTGGAAGACCATAACATATGACGGCGTCAGAAGTAGATCAAGGCAGTCCGAGAAGTATTTTGGCGGCGAGATGACGGCGTCACCAATTTGGTCTTGACGCCGTCAGACCCTATTTCCTATATATAGTTTTCTAATTTTTACACATTAAAGGAGGAAGTTTTGGAGAAACCCTAAGGCCGAACCCTATACGATTTTTACAGGTTTTTCAAGGGTTTTCAGCCCTTGAAACCTTACAAGTGTAATTGAGATAAGTGTTCTTTTAATTCAATCAATATGTCTATGTGTTGGTTGTCTATATCTTGTTCTTATCTTGATTCCACTATGCTAGGCTAGATTTATCTTGTGTTTGCTTAGATCTAATGAAACCTAGATGTTAATTATGTGTTGATTACTTGTTTATGGTTGTATTGGATGAATGATTTCGATGTTAGGCTTAAGAAAACTGGCAGATCTCCAAATGGTAACATGCTTGAACGTCATAGGAAACATGAACCGATGTGCACTAGGTTTTATTGGTTGTATTTAATGCATGAGTAAATTCTAATGATCCCATGTTAGGAGCTTCTTAGCCGGCTCGACATAGGAGTGAAGTAGGCAGTCATAGGATTGGGGAAGTAAGTGCGCCACCCCATGAATGGTATTAAGGAATACAATCCGTCATCCACGCAACTATAAGAAGTAATTAACGTGTAAAAGATGTCTAGGGAGTAGTGAAATCTAAGTAAACACATTTTCTCAACTTATTGCTCACAACCTTAGTATAATTTAGTTTTATTTTCATTTCTAGCATTTTATTTTGATTGCATCTTAGTATTGGGTTAGTTGACTAGCAACTAATTCCGCCCATATCCTTCAAACCCGAGATTTTAATTTGCTTTCTAAAAAAATATAAAAACACAAAAATAATCATCTCTCATCTTTAGCACTAGTAATTAGGTTTTCTAATCCTAGCGACACTATTCCTAGCTGAATGATCAGTCCCCCGGTACTTGTCACTATACTATACTACAACGATCAGGTACACTGCCTGGTGGGGGTTGTAAGCTTCTCGAGATCCCTCGAGAGGTAAAGCCTGGTGCAATCCCCACGCATCAAGTTTTTGGCGCCGCAGCTCGGGGAATAGTTATTGTCTAGGTTAGAATCTCTTTTTATTAGGTCTACTTGCTAGATTCCGTTCTAGTAAGATTTTATTTTTATTTTTTAGGATTTCTTTAGTCTATCTTTTTCTTTGTGTGTTTGTTCGTAATTTCCATTGACTCTTCCGTTCACCATTATGGAGTACGCGAATCCACCATACCACCAACCACAAAGGCCATTCTACCCTATTGACATCTCGAATTTCAAACAATATCGAGATGAACCCATATATGATGCATGGACTCGTTTTAGGAATTTACTCCGAAAATTCCCTCATCATAGTTTCGCTTTAGCATCCCTAACCCGAACCTTTTACTATCGTGTTGGCCAATATGACCAAATGCGCATTGAGGATTTTGCCAATGGGGACTTTAGGGAATTAAGTGCTGAAGAAGCATGGGATGCCATAGAAGATTGTGCCCAATATTATTATAGGGTAGACAACCCAACAAATGTTAGTACAAGTCAATTGAATATAAATTTCCAGGATCATGAAACAAGTTTGTTTGGGGATGAATATATTAGTGTTGAGATACCTAAGTGGTTGTCATGTAATGCCATAGTACAAAACAAACACATAGGTAATCTAGATAAAATAGAGGATGAGGTAAGTAACGTAAGCCCATCAAGTACCCCACAAGTCCTACCATCATTTGAGGCCTACACACCACCCGTGACTTACCCGGAAAAAGTAGAGGAGACAATAGGAACCCCAATAGAGGTAGAGCCCTTGGACCAAACGCAGCTAGAAGAAATAGTTTTGAATACTTGTAGTCATAACCTTTCTTTTAGTTCTATGAAAGTTCCTAGTTTTGATGAACCAGAGCCTCAACCAAAACCGTTACCTAATCTTCCATCCTTGGATGTGAATTTAGGAATTGAGATAGGTTCCAATCCACCCATCAAACAATATAGTCCGGGTAGTCTTAGGATAAAGGTAGTGGACTCTAAGCCTTGTAGAGAGGAAACCAATATAGGAGTGGAAAATGACCTTACATGCTTACATCACCCATTTATGAGTGATCATAAAAAACATTATGGGTTTTAACCGGGTTTATTAGGTCAAGATGGATCCCCAACTAGTAATCTCTTGAAGTTGATTGAAAATGATCCCTTTCTAGGAGAAAATCTTAATTCACCCATTAACCCGATTGAATTAGGTAAGGTTATGATGATAGGAGCACACCCCTTTGAGCATATAATTCATCCACCACTCTTTCCTCATGAGGCATATTTCCACCCTAAGGGTGTGTTTCGCTACTTCCACCCGCACTTAATTCAAAGTGTAGGGAAAACATCCCCTATTTCCGTTAAATAAGGGTAGAGTCAGGCTCGTGACTCGAACAAAAACAAGCGCTTCTTGGGAGGCAACTCATGCTTTGTGTGATTTCTATTTGTTTGTTTGTTATTTGCTTCCGTATGCATGCTTTATTTTTATTGTTGGTAGATCATGTTTCTAAATTAAAAAGTGGAAATACTTTACTTTGTTGTTTAGCCTAGTCTTAACTCCACCTAAAGGTATTTTTGCAACAGATAAGTGTAAGGGGAAACCCCAAATATGTTTTTAAGAAACAAACTAATCATGATTCTCCACAATATTAAATGAACATGTGTATTCGTATTTGTTAGAGTCAAATGCTTGTATTGAGTCATAATGAAGTTTTGCAGGATTTTCCAGGAAGTAGGACCAAGTTTTTCCAGTAATTTTCCGGAAACTTAACATAAGAATTTCTGCAGGTCAATCCTGACGGCGTCATGAGTTTACTCTTGACGGCGTCACGTGTAAAAACCTGGAAATTTTACCGGTTTTGTTTTTCTAACGGAGTCTCAAAGTTTTTGTGAATTATTAAGTTTTATAATCTCCAGGAAGTCTGCAAACTTCATTCCACTAGCATTATATCTTACTTTGTTTTCTAGGATTTAGTAACTTATATAGGATGCCGCCGATTTTATGCGAGGTTGTCTTGTTTGTTTTCTCAGGATTTACAGGTTATGTATGACAAGAAGATGATGTATATTTTGGAAGGGAAGCTTTGATTGTTCATTTTCTTGGAGGAAGATTTAACCTGGCCAACCTAATTATCCATACCGAGCGAATCAGGGGAGTATTTGATTTCATTTGTTTTACTTATTTCACTTTTACATTCTTTACTTGAACATTGGGGACAATGTTCATCTTAAGTGTAAGGGGAGGGTAAAATGATGATACCTTACATATACACTTTCGCTTGAGTTTGCTTTGTTTAATGGTAGGTGTGTAATAAAACTATGAGAAACACTTGTTAGTGTAATTTTAGCGCCAAATTTAAAATTTTTTACAACATTTAGGAGTGAAACTTTAGCCATAGCAAGCGTCTCATGGATAGGAGATTGTATGACTAGCACATAACCGTATATTCAGAAAAATTTTCCACCCAAATATGTGAGGTTCGCCTTTAGATTTGATAGGAAAAGCATTTACTATTAGTGCTTATGAGTTTACCGGTAGCATTTAGATTCTAGAACTTGCGTTAGAGATGCATCCCAAGACCGCTAGTGAGACTACATTCGTGTGGTAGGATTTACTACATGATAAGAGTTATTAGGATCACCCTTGTGTTAAATCCGTATCATAATTTCTTGACCATTTAAGTCATATTGCTTGACTACTTAAGTCAACTAATTTTTCCCACACCCTTAGCGTTGTACTCATTTTTAGTACACGAAACCCCTAGTACACCCCTCCGAGCCTATCTTTTCGTTTCTAACTTTAAGCATCTTACTTAAAGGAAGAATTTGTTACACCCCACTTAAATGTACACCCAAATCGCCTTAGCCTTCCGTGTATGCGCTCATTTTTAGTGCATTATTGTTATTTGTTAAACCCTAAGTTAACTATCTAATTGATTACATGGTTGCTAAGTCGAGTCATATCCTTGTACATATTGTTTTGGGACGATTGGGACTCATGGATAAAGTACTTATTTTATGGAGTAATGGGGAAGAACATCATTTATTACCCCCCATCTGTACGTTAATCTTAAAAGTACTCCAAGTGTTTTGATTTTCTTAATTCGAGTCATTAGATTAGTTTAATGTAAAGTATGTAAAGATTCAAGTGTAAGGGGAATTTTCATCCTCTATGATGTATTATTTTGGATGGTAGGGTAAGAGTGTATGCAAAAAAAAATAAAAAAAAAAAATATAAAAAAAAAATCGAAAAAACAAGAAAAAAGAAAAAAAAAAGAGAAAAGAGAAAAAACATACGGACTACCATCCCTTTTTATTCTATGTTCATTTTATGTTTTTGTTATTTTTAATTTATTAGCTTAAGTCGAGTCTAGTCTTGGCTTAGCAACGCCATGTTGTACATGTAATTGACCAAGATTGTTAACTCACCACCAGTAAAGACTGCCTTTATCCAACAAAACCGTGTATTTCATATCCCTACACCTAACGTTACAACCCTTTAAAAGACCTCTTTGATAGTTTATCCTAGGTGCTTACGCCATGTGGTGGAGGTTTGATCCTTTCCCAAGCCTATGGTAATCTATTTTGCTATGACAGGTAGTGAGAGATATCCTACATTTCCATATTGTAATTTATACTTTATTACACCCGAGAGATGTGAGTATCTAAACACTATTTGTGAGGTGCTTGTGTATGACCTCCGTGCTTGTCTATTGGTCTTTAGTGGAACGATTATTTGTTGTAATTACTTTTATATTAGTGTTAAATGACCCCTAACTTGTATTTTGAGTTGAATAAAAGCGCATTTGCTTGAGGACAAACAAATCTCAAGTGTAAGGGTATATGATGAGGCGAAAAATGAACCACTTTTAGGGGGTCATTTAAGCCCGGAATTGAATTTATTTGATCAAATATTGCCCTAAATCGTTCCTTTTGTGATTTTAGGTACTTTTGGAGTGAAATCTAGAAAAGAAGTCATTTTGGACGTTTTTGGAGCATAAAGGTGAAGAAAACGGAAAAGTCTCAATTTTCCAAGCTGGGAACAGTAGGTGACGGCGTCAAGAGCAACTTTTTGACGGCGTCACGAGTAATTTCCATGACGACCCAGTACAGAAATGACGGCGTCATAAGTAGAGCGTCAAGAGTAAAAGACGTGACGGCTTGGAAGACCATAACACATGACGGCGTCAGAAGTAGATCAAGGCAGTCCGAGAAGTATTTTGGCGGCGAGATGACGGCGTCACCAATTTGGTCTTGACGCCGTCAGACCCTATTTCCTATATATAGTTTTCTAATTTTTACACATTAAAGGAGGAAGTTTTGGAGAAACCCTAAGGCCGAACCCTATACGATTTTTACAGGTTTTTCAATGGTTTTCAGCCCTTGAAATCTTACAAGTGTAATTGAGATAAGTGTTCTTTTAATTCAATCAATATGTCTATGTGTTGGTTGTCTATATCTTGTTCTTATCTTGATTCCACTATGCTAGGCTAGATTTATCTTGTGTTTGCTTAGATCTAATGAAACCTAGATGTTAATTATGTGTTGATTACTTGTTTATGGTTGTATTGGATGAATGATTTCGATGTTAGGCTTAAGAAAACTGGCAGATCTCCAAATGGTAACATGCTTGAACGTCTTAGAAAACATGAACCGATGTGCACTAGGTTTTATTGGTTGTATTTAATGCATGAGTAAATTCTAATGATCCCATGTTAGGAGCTTCTTAGCCGGCTCGACATAGGAGTGAAGTAGGCAACTAATTCCGCCCATATCCTTCAAACCCGAGATTTTAATTTGCTTTCTAAAAAAATATAAAAACACAAAAATAATCATCTCTCATCTTTAGCACTAGTAATTAGGTTTTCTAATCCTAGCGACACTATTCCTAGCTGAATGATCAGTCCCCCGGTACTTGTCACTATACTATACTACAACGATCAGGTACACTGCCTGGTGGGGGTTGTAAGCTTCTCGAGATCCCTCGAGAGGTAAAGCCTGGTGCGATCCCCACGCATTAATAGGCTTGGCAAAGGATTAAACCTCCACCACTTTGGCATAACCACCTATGATAGACTATCAAAGAGGTCTTTTAAAAGGTTATAACATGATAACGCTCACTTCGTACATGTTTTAGTCGCGTTATTTATTTGTTGGTGCATTGTATTTGGTTTTGTTTGTGAACATATTGTGTGAAAAAGGTACAAAAATATGTATTAAGGTTCAGGTACAATCAAGTCCAAGGAATAGCTAGAAAGATGGAGAAAAGTCTTTTAATCAAGAGCTTATGCACAACGAAAGGGATTCGTCCCATAATAAAGACCTCAGGAAGATCATCAAAGATAAAGAATCAAGTTATAAATATTTCTGAGCTCAAGAAGATTAAGTGTTAATGATATGAATGAAAGTTACATGCAAATTTTGTTACAAGTTATGTTTTTTTCTTCAACCAAAGTTTGAAGAAATGCAACAAAGGTTTAAGTGCAACCTAAGGTTTAAAATAATCACTAAAATGTTGGGCATAAATATGAACCTTAGGTTGAGACTCCAACCTTGGGTTGAGGCAACTCCTGGCTTCTTTAATGGTCACTGTAGAATCGTTTAGCTCGAGGTTGTTTAGACCTCATCTAGGGATTACACAATAATAATAAACAAGAATGCACAGCGGAATATATACACATCATTATTATTGAACAAGGTTTTTCTCAAACAATCTTCATAGCCCCAATATTATTTGATCAAGATAATACGGTTACATCAATGAACTGTAACAGGAATCAACTGATTCTTGAGGCTAAAATAAACACTAACCCTAACCCTAGACGTTTTCTCTACGTCTAGGTTTACACACACACACCTTTGATGACTACATCATGGAAGACTTGTACATAAAACCCTACACCCTTGATCTCTTTATATAGTAGAGCTTTAGGGTTTACAAATTACTACGAGGGACTAATAAATAAATATTCTTTAACAAGCAAGTCCCTTGTGTTTTATTCTTCTTTATTTGAAGAATTCTTCCATGTCACTTTAAGTCCTTCATGTTTCATTCTTTCTTGTTTTGTATCATCAAATCTAATAGACCCAACAATCTTCCCCTATTTGATGATGACAAAACAAACACAGTCTTGTACGAACTTCCCTAGACGAATTAGAGAAATTGAGATAATTACATCTCGCCATGAATGAAACAATCTTTGTCTTCCCCTTAATCCATGCTATACCACTCCAACATCTCTTCACCTTTTTGTTATCAACAAATAGGGAACATATGAAATATGATCTTTACCACCACGAACTAATACCACACATCCAATTCATCCTTCCAATGTCTAAAATTACCCTCCATGAAGTTTTCCGCAACTATAAATGAACTTGAAACAATAGAAATCTAAACCATTAGTAGTAGTACTAATCAACAATAGTAAGAATCAACAACTTCCCTTTGAGTGATGCATGAACATCAAATGATTAAACATATCATAAGATACTTCCCTTGAAATCAATATGTTAACCATCTTTATGATTCTTCAAATCTGTAGGCTCCATGTAATGATCACATGTAAAGAAAACCAAATATAACGAACTTGATGAAGAAGTAGAATAACCCAAACTTGTATCTTATGTCTTGTACTATCCACGTGACTCCAAACTCAGACCAAACCATAAATATAAGTAGACCGAAATCACTTGACAAAATCCTCAACTAATATGAGACACTGAGCACTACAATGTAACTCCTTAAAGTGATAGCAAATGTGACATTAAGCACCTTCAGTTTGTAGATAACACACCAATTTGCTAGATTCATCAAGTCTTTGTCACAACAATAAAGCACGAACAAGTTATCTTCAAAGTGTTCCACTTACTTTGAGATATGATAAGAACACGCACTTGTGAAACTTAACTACAACATCAAATATGTGATAATCAATCCTCTTCGTGATCAATGAATCTAAGAAACCAAATAACGAGCCTTTTGAAACCATTAAGAACATAAACTTCTTCCTGTGTGTGTGAACCAAATAATCTTCCTGTGTGTGTAAACTAATATCAATCAAACTCATCGCGACTTCCCCTTACTCCGCATTACACGCAGCAGTACTTTGAATAGTCGAACAGTACTTTGAGAAGTCGAGCAGTACTTTGGAGATAGCAGTACTTTGATTGAACGGAGCAGTACTTTGTAGCAGTACTTTCAAGTATACCAAATACAAACAACAGTACTTTAGTGAATCAGTACTTTGCAATAATGTAGCAGTACTTTGAATATCCAACGAAGTTTGAATGAAATTCTCACCGACTCATGATATGAACCAACCAATGAGATAAAGAATTGTGATATTCGTATGTGACATCAAGATATGCATGTTCACCGACCAAAATAATGAAGCTTCGACCAATTAGTAATAACTTGAATGAAAGTCGAAAATTCTTTAATCTGAACCATCTTGAATAATAACTTTCGACCCAAATATATATAAAGGATATATGCCACCGACCAAAGTAAATTCCTTGTCCTCGTTTTAGCCCTACCAAAAGTAATTAATGAAACAAACAAAGGAATTTATGCGTTCAAGGAATATCAAACCGATATGATGAGACAAGCATAATCGAATTAATGAGCATAAGTTGCAAATTAAATAATAATCTTCCTGGCCTACGATTTATGAAGAATCAACTAATCAATACGAGGATCTTTCTAGGATCATCCAATTAAAAGATCAACACCATTATATAATGCGTAGTTTTATTCCCGTTTAAACCAAATAGCGAGTAAAAAAAACTTCCACCGTCCCACAATTGATCATAAAACGAATATTAAACTTGACATAACAATCGTTGATGATGAATAAACTTCATATTAAACTCGCCAATAAAACCTTTTTCAAAACTGCTTCCATCGACATAAAACCTTGTAAATCCCTAGATCACGAGCTAACCTAGCTCTGATACCACATGTAGAATCGTTTAGCTCGAGGTTGTTTAGACCTCATCTAGGGATTACAAAATAATAATAAACAAGAATGCATAGCGGAATATATAAACATCATTATTATTGAACAAGGTTTTTCTCAAACAATCTTCATAGCCCCAATATTATTTGATCAAGATAATACGGTTACATCAATGAACTATAATAGGAATCAAGTGATTCTTGAGGCTAAACTAAACACTAACCCTAACCCTAGACGTTTTCTCTACGTCTAGGTTTACACACACACACACACACACACACCTGATGCGTAGGGATTGCACCAGGCTTTACCTCTCAAGGGATCTTGAGAAGCTTACAACCGCCACCAGGCAGTGTACCTGATCGATGTAGTATAGTATAATGACAAGTACCGGGGGATTGATCGTTCAGCTAGGAATAGTGTCGCTAGGATTAGAAAACCTAAATAATAGATCTGGAGATGCGGGATGATTCTTTTTGCATTTTTATATTTTTAAGAAAGCAAGTAAATATCTCGGGTTTGAAGGATTTGGGCGGAATTAGTTGCTAGTCAACTAACCCAATACTAAGATGCAATCAAAATAAAATACTAAAAATGAAAATAAACTAATTTAAACTAAGGTTGTGAGCAATAAGTGGAGAAATGTGTTTACTTAGATTTCACTACTCACTAGATATCTTTTACACGTTAATTACTTGTTATAGTTGCGTGGATGACGGATTGTATTCCTTAATACCATTCATGGGGTGGCGTACTTAACTCCCCAATCCTATGAGTGCCTACTTCACTCCTATGTCGAGCCGGCTAAGAAGCTCCTAACATGGGATCATTAGAATTTACTCATGCATTAAATACAACCAATAAAACCTAGTACACATCGGTTCATGTTTCCTAAGACGTTCAAGCATGTTACCAATTGGAGATCTGCCAATTTTCTTAAGCCTAACATTGAAATCATTCATCCAATACAACCATAAACAAGTTATCAACACATAATCAACATCTAGGTTTCATTAAATCCAAGCAAACACAAGATAGATCTAGCCTAACATGGTGGAATCAAGACAAGCACAAGATATAGACAACCAACACATAGACATATTGATTGAATTAAAAGAATACTTATCTCAATAGCACATGTAAGGGTTCAAGGGCTGAAAACCCTTGAAAAAGCTGTAAAATACATATATGGTTCGGCCTTAGGGTTTCTCCAAACTTGTTTCTTTTTATGAATGAAAATTAGAAAACTATATATAGATATTAAGAGGTGACGGCGTCAAGAACAAACTTGTGACGCCGTCATCTCGCCACCAAATAAATCTTTGGACTGCCTTGATCTACATCTGACGCCGTCATGTAGTCTAATTTTGCAGGCCGTCACACATTTAACTCTTGATGCTCTACTTGTGACGCCTTCATTTTTGTACTGGGTCGTCTTGGTTTTTACTCTTGACGTCGTCAGGAATTCCTTCTTGACGCCGTCATACACTGTTTCCAGCATGGAAAATTAAGTCTTTGGCGTTTTCTTCACTTTTATGCTCCAAAAATGTCCGAATTGCTTCCTTTTCCAGATTTCACTCCCAAAGTACCTAAAATCACAAAAGGAACGATTTAGGGCAATATTTGATCAAATAAATTCAATTCCGGGCTTAAATGACCCCCTAAAAGTGGGTCATTTTTCACCTCATCATATACCCTTACACTTGAGATTTGCTTGTCCTCAAGCAAATGCGCTTTTATTCTAGTCAAAATACAAGTTAGGGGTCATTTAACACTAATATAAAAGTAATTACAACAAATAATCGTTCCACTAAAGACCAAAGACAAGCACGGAGGTCATACACTAGCACCTCACAAATAGTGTTTAGATACTCACATCTCTCGGGTGTAATAAAGTATAAATTACAATATGGAAACGGAAGATATCTCTCACTACCTGTCATAGCAAAATAGATTACAATAGGCTTGGGAAAGGATCAAACCTCCACCACATGGCGCAAGCACCTAGGATAAACTATCAAAGAGGTCTTTTAAAAGGGTTGTAACGTTAGGTGTAGGGATATGAAATACACGGTTTTGTTGGATATAGGCAGTCTTTACTGGTGGCGAGTTAACAATCTTGGTTAATTACATGTACAATATGGCGTTGCTAAGCCAAGACTAGACTCGACTTAAGCTAATAAATGAAAAATAACAAAAACATAAAATGAACATAGAATGAAAAGGGATGGTAGTCCGTATGTTTTTCTCTTTTCTTTTTCTATTTATTTTTTTCTTTTCTTTTTCTTGATTTTTTCGATTTTTTTTTTTTTTTTTTTCATACACTCTTACCCTACCATCCAAAATAATACATCATAGGGAATGAACATTCCCCTTACACTTGAATCTTTACATACTTTACAATAAACTAATCTAATGACTCGAATTAAGAAAATCAAAACACTTGGAGTACTTTTAAGATTAACGTACATATGGGGGTAATAATATGATGTTCTTCCCCATTACTCCATAAAATAAGTACTTTACCCATGAGTCCCAATCGTCCCAAAACAATATGTACAAGGACATGACTCGACTTAGCAACCATGCAATGAATTAGATAGTTAACTTAGGGTTTAACAAATAACAATAATGCACTAAAAATAAGCGCATACACGGAAGGCTAAGGCGATTTTGGTGTACATTTAAGTGGGGTGTAACAAATTCTTCCTTTAAGTAATGTGCTTAAAGTTAGAAACGAAAAGATAGGCTCGGAGGGGTGTACTAGGGGTTTCGTGTACTAAAAATGAGTACAACGCTAAGGGTGTGGGAAAAATTAATTGACTTAACTAGTCAAGTAATATGACTTAAATGGTCAAGTAATTATGATACGGGTTTAACACAAGGGTGATCCTAATGCCTCTTATCATGTAGTAAATCCTACTACACGAATGTAGTCTCACTAGCGGTCTCGGGATGCATCACTAATGCAAGTTCTAGAATCTAAATGCTACCGGTACACTCATAAGCACTAATAGTAAATGCTTTTCCTATCAAATCTAAAGGCGAACCTCACATATTTGAGTGGAAAATTTTTCTGAATGATACGGTTATGTGCTAGTCATACAATCTCTTATCCATGAGACGCTTTCTATGGCTAAAGTTTCACTCCTAAATGTTGTAAAAAAAATTAAATTTGGCGCTAAAATTGCACTAACAAGTATTTCTCATAGTTTTATTAAACACCTACCATTAAACAAACAAACTCAAGCGAAGTAATATCTGTAAGGTATCATCATTTTACCCTCCCCTTACACTTAGGATGAGCATTGTCCCCAATGTTCAAGTAAAGAATGTAAAAGTGAAATAAGTAAAAAGAATGAAATCAAATACTCCCCTGATTCGCTCGGTATGGATAATAAGGTGGCCAGGTTAAATCTTCCTCCAAGAAAATGAACAATCAAAGCTTCCCTTCCAGAAAAATAATCATCTTCTTGTCATACATAACCTGTAAATTCTGAGAAAACAGACAAGGCAACCTCGCATAAAATCGGCGGCAATCTACATAAGTTACTAAATCCTAGAAAGCAAAGTAAGATATAATGCTTGTGGAATGAAGTTTGCAGATTTCCTAGAGATTATAAAACTTAATAATTCAGCAAAAACTTTAAGACTCCGTTAGAAAAACAAAACTGGTAAAATTTCCAGATTTTTACCCGTGACGCCGTCAAGAGCAAGCTCATGACGCCGTCAGAAGTGACCTGCAAGAATTCTTGTGTTAAGTTTCTGGAAAATTTCTGGAAAAACTTGGTCCTACTTCCTGGAAAATCCTGCAAAACTTCATTATGACTCGATACAAGCATTTGACTCTAACAAATACGAATATACATGTTCACTTAATATTGTGGAGAATCATGATCGGTTTGTTTCTTAAAAACATATTTGGGGTTTCCCCTTACACTTATCTTTTGCAAAAATACTTTTGGGTGAAGTTAAGACTAGGCCAAAACAACAAAGTAAAGTATTTCCACTTTTTTAGTTTAGAAACATGATCTACCAACAATAAAAATAAAGCATGCATACGGAAGAAAATAACAAACAAACAAAATAAAAATCACACAAAATCATGGGTTGCCTCCCAAGAAGCGCTTTTCTTTATTTACGAGTTTTGTAGCTAGACTCAAGGTCATGGGTTACTACGTGATACGGGTGAGTTCCTCATTGAGGACATCTTTGGGATCAAACTTAGGCTTTAACTTCCTATCGGTTTTCTTAGTATGGTATGACCTTTCAAACTTCTCTCCATCCGGATCATACAAAGTCATCTTCATATGCCATGATCCGTCACCTTCTTTAGGTGGCTTGTCCCACCTCCATTTACACTTGTCTCCCTCTCTTTTCCACTTGTTCATCTCTATGTTAATAGGCATCATGCTCAAGAACTCAATCATCTTCCTAAAGACTAAGGGGTCCTCAAAAGGATCTAGCTCTTCATCTCTAGCTATGAGTTGTTCCACCGAATGTGTCTTTTCGATGAAATCTTTTTCTAGATAGAATGGGCGTTGAGGTCCTATAAAGTTCCTTTCTATCCAAGGTCCATATCTAGATGGTCTCCTATTAATCTCTACCCAATGTGGTGTCGGTTCATCATCACAATCATAACTATGTTTCTTAACATCGTATACCGACCAAGTGTCGCCCTTACCTACCGCTATCTTAGACTCCTTACAATCTATCATGGCACTAGCGGTTGCTAAAAATCCTCTTCCTACTAACAATGGGCATGTAGTGTCACTAACCATGTCTAGGACGTGAAAATCCGCTAAGATAGTTAACTTTCCTACGTGAACAACTACATCCTTAATCATTCCAACCGGGTGGGCAATACTCCCATCTGCTAGACCTATCAATACCTCCGTCTCCTCTAACTTTCCTAGCTTGAGAGTGGTGAAAAGGGATAAGGGAATCAAGTTGAGGCTTGACCCTAAATCGGCTAGTGTGTCGAAAGCTTGAGATCTTCCTATCTTACAAGGCAAAAGAAATATACCCGGGTCATCAAGCTTTTTAGGCAACTTGTTTTGAACAAAGGCGGTCCCATTTTTACCTAGTTTAAACTTCTCATACTTTTCTAGGAGGGCACTATAGTAAGGAGCACGGGCTAAGACATCAATGACGGGGCGTTCAAGGTGAAGTTCCTTGAATTCATCGTCAAGGTCTTGCGTAGGAGGTGTTTCAACTATACTTTTGACCGGTTTTTATCCGGTGTTTTATTTGATTGGTCCTTTTGAAGAATTTGGTTTTGTTTGAAACACGTGCTCGTTGATTTAACCGAGTAGTATTGTGGACACGAAGTGGGTGACGAAACTGATGATATGGAATTAACGTTTACTTTCGGATTCTTGACCGTGTCGCTTGGGAGTGCTCCCATTTCTCTGTCATTTTGATTCTCGGCTAGTTTAGATGTAGTGTCGGCAAACAATATGCCAAGGAATCACCTAGCTGGGCTGGAGAGAATACAGTGCCCGTCCTATTTTTACCCTTTTCTAACTGTTTTTTTTATACAAAAGTTGAGCGTTCCTTGTTTGGACTCCGGTTCCCGTATCAATTGGATCAAAATGTTGAGACCTGCGCACTAAGAGAACAAAAAACACCGTTAGGCTTACCGTGGGATTGTCTCCCACGATTATCCTACGGCGTGAGAGTAAGTAATCGGTTTAGGGTTTTTAATGAAGAGTTAAGGTTATTAGATGATACCTTAATGAGGGCCGAGATGCCCTTTATATACACACGAAATCCTTGTTGGTTTCGTGTTCCTTACCCTTCGGCGTATCCCAATATATTCGGTCCCTTGATCCTTATCACATAAATAAGAGATCCCATATCAAGAGCATAAATAAGAGTTACGAATTTGGGCCTTTGTAAGCCCAAATCTTTATCATGATAGCTCACGCGTGATGGGCTTGGGTATTAGTAATGTCAATTGATCGGGTTCGTGACCCAGTGCGGACTATACGTCATCAGTTTTATAAGTAAGTCTGACCACAAAGATTGTGTGATGAAAACAATTAATTACAAATTGAACATGACTTAATTGTTGCAATGAAAGAACAAGAGCTAATTGATCAGGAAGAGTAACAGTTGATTCAGGAAGAAAAGGAAAAGGTTGAAAAAGAAACTGAAGATTTGAAGAGGTATGAGGAGTGGGTGGAAGAAAAGAAAAGAATAGATGCTGACATAGAACTCTCCAAATTGGTTAAAATTGAAGAACAAGAAGTTCCAACTTTTGATGTTCAAGCTTGGATGAGAGAGTTCTCAGCAAAGAAAAGAAAAGAAGATGCTGCTGCTTGGAGAAAGAAGAAAATTCTCAGGGGTCCAACACTATTGCAACAAAGAAGAGAGCAAGAAAGATACCTAAAGAATATGAAGGGATGGAAATTGGTACAGTTGAAGCCTAAGTCTGATCAAGAGGTTTTTAACTTGTATCAACAAGCTAGGAAAGAGATGGATACCTTCTATCCTATGGGTTGTGCTAAAGATTTAGAACATATTGCTCAAATGAAGAAGAAGTTGGTACCTGACAGAGTTGTTGAAGCAGAGCATGTAAAAGAAGCAGATGCTATTGAACAGCCTAAGGATGTAGCTAAAAAGAAAATTCCTTCTAGTCAAAGTGGTAAAAGAAAAGGTGTTGTTCATAAATCCTTTGCTAGAAAGAAAAGAAAATCGGAAGAAGAAAGCAGTTCTAAGCCTGAAGGAGATGAGCATAATGATTTCAAGAATGATTATGATCATATTCCTCCTGAACACTTAAAGCAACAGTTGAAAGTTCTTACTATGGTTGCTAAGAGGGATGAACTTGAAGTAGTTGATGCTGAACTAGTAGGAATCAGATATCCTATTATTCAAGTAACTACAGATTATCATACTAACATTGGAACATTTCATGATGTCAAGAGATCTGATGGGAAGACTCATAGGTTTCTTAGATTTCTACAGATACTGTATTACTTTGATAGAGAGGATGTTTGTACATTACAGAGGATATACAAAGAAAGATTTGGAGCTAAGAAGTTTGAAGCTAAGAAGGAAGGAAAGGAGACATTTGATTACATTAAATCTATGGCTGATAATGTTCTTTGGAGAGCTCTGAAACTTATGTTTGATCCTTCAATGGAAGATTCTGAATGGACAGAGATAAAGGGATGTAAAGTAAAGAGATGGAGACTTTTTCAAAGTTTTGGGATTCATGTCTTAGAACTTGGGCCACACACTCTATACATGTTGTGATGAGGCGAAAAATGATCCGTTTTTAGGGGGTCATTTAAGCCAGAATTGGAATTTATTTGATCAAATATTGCCCTAAATCGTTCCTTTTGTGATTTTAGGTACTTTGGGAGTGAATTCTGGAAAAGGAAGCATTTTGGACGTTTTTGGAGCATAAAAGTGAAGAAAACGGCAAAGTCTTGATTTTTCTTGCTGGGAGCAGTACTTGACGGCTAAGAAGGTTTTGATGACGGCGTCAAGAGCAAAAGGGATGACGGCCCAGAGAAAACGTGACGGCGTCAATACATGGCCGTCAAGAGTAAAAGTGGTGACGACCCAGAACAAGATTACACATGACGGTGTCAGATCTGGATCTAGGCAATCTGAGAATATTTTTGGCGGCGGGTTGACGGCGTCAGAACTTTCTTCTTGACGCTGTCACCTTAGTAAATCTATATATAGTTTTTGTAATAATCATTCTAAAGGGAGGAAAAAAAAGGAGGAGAATTTTAGGGTCGAACTTAATAAACCCTAACACAACTTTTACAGTATTTTCAAGGGTTTCCACCCCTTGAAACCGTTCATGTTCAATTGAGATAAGTATCGTTTCAATTCATTCAATATGTCTATGTGTTGTTTGAATATATCTGACGCTTGTCTTGATTTTAACATGCTAGGCTAGATCTCTTGTGTGTTTGCTTAGATGTAATGAAACCTAGATGTTGATTATAGGTTGATTGCTTGTTTATAGTTGTAATGGATGAATGATTTCAATGTTAGGCTTAAGAAAACTGGCAGATCTCCATTATGTAACTTGCTTGAACGTCTTAAGAAACATGAACCGATGTGTACTAGGTTTTTATGGTTGTATTTAATGCATGAGCGAATTCTAGTGATCCCATGTTAGGAGCTTCTTGCAGGATCGACATAGGAGTGAAGTAGGAGCTTATAGAATTGGGGAAGTAAGTATGCCACCCCATGATTGGTATTAAGGAATATAACCCGTCATCCACGCAACTGTAACAAACAATTAAGCTGTAAAAGATATCTAGGGAGTAGTGAAATCTAAGTAAACACAATTCTCCCATCTATTGTTCACACCATATTAATAATTAGTTTTATTTACATTTTTGTTATTTTATTTTGATTGCATCTGTAGTTATTGGGTTAGTTGACTAGCAACTAATTCCGCCCACTCTTCCAAAAACCGAGATTTTTACTTGCTTTCATAAAAATATAAAATACCAAAAGAATCATCCCTCACCTCTAGACCTAGTTTTTAGGTTTTCTAATCCTAGCGACACTATTCCTGAGTTGAACGATCAATCCCCCGGTACTTGTCACTATACTATACTACAATGATCAGGTACACTGCCTGGTGGGGGTTATAAGCTTCTCGAGATCCCTCGAGAGGTAAAGCCTAGTGCAATTCCCACGCATCAAGTTTTTGGCACCGCAGCCCGGGGAATAGTTATTGTCTAGGTTAGAATTTCTTTTTATTAGGTCTACTTGATAGATTCCTTTCTAGTAAGATTTTTATTTTTATTTGTAGGTTTTCTTTAGTGTATCTTTTCTTTATGTCTTTGTTTGTAAAAACCTTTCCATTGACTATTCCGTTAGCCATTATGGAGAACGCGAATCCACCATACTACCAACCACGAAATTCACCCACTCCAAATGACATCTTGATGTTTAAACAACATGAGAATGAACCTATCTATGATGCATGGGCTCATTTTAAATATTTACTCCGAAAAGTCCCTCATCATAATTTTGATCTGTGGTCCCAAATTGAAATATTTTACAATCGTGTCGACCACTATACCAAAATGGACATTGACCATGCCGCAGATGGGGACCTTTGGGGATTAAGTGTTGATGAAGCATGGGAAACCATAGAGAATTGTGCCATACTTGCCAAAAAAATGGACAACCCAACAAGAAGATTGTTTGGGGATAAGCCTATAGATAAGATAACTGGGTGCACGGAGTTGTTTGATTTCACCACAATACAAGCTGAGCACATTGGTAATCTTGATAAGATGGAGGATAGAGTTGAAAATCTAAGCCCACCAAGTACCCCACGAGTCCTACCATCATTTGAGGCATACACACCGCCCGTGACTTATTCGGATGAAGTAGAAAAGACTTTAGGAATCCCAATTGAGGTAGAACCTTTGAACCAAACACAACTAGAGGATATAGGTTTGAATACTTATAATGATAACCTTACTCATAGTTTTAGGGAAGTTCCTAGTTTTGATGAATCGGAGCCTCAACCAAAACCGTTACCTAATCTTCCATCCTTGGATGAAAATTTAGGAATTGAAATAGGTTCCGATCCACCCATCAAACCATATAATCCAGGTAGTCTTAGGACAAAGGTAGTGGACTTTAAGCCATGTAGAGATGAAGCCAATATAGGAGTGGAACATGACCTTACATACTTACATCACCCATTCATGATTGATCATAAGAAACATTATGGGTTTAAACCAGGTTTATTAGGTCAAGATGGATTCCCAACTAGGAGTCTCTCAAAGTTGATAGAAGATGATCCCTTTTTTGGAAAAATCTTCAACTCACCCATTGACCATAGTGAACTAGCTAAGGTTATGATGATAGGAGCACACCCCTTTGAGCATATAATTCATCTACCAATCTTTCTGTTGGCATGAATATTACGATATTTAATCTAAACATTCTCTTCATGTTTTGATGATGACAAAGATGTAAGTTACAACATATAACGTAAAGTGCTTAAGTTACTTGTGATCACAATTCATCTATGCATTCTTACGTCAACAAGCCTCAACATCTCAACGTCTCGAGTTTGCCTCAACAATCACTTAAGGTATGTACAAACAAATGTCTAATACATTTTATGATCAAAGGGATTTTATTTAAACATTACAAAGTTTATAAAATGATATAAACATGTTATATATTTTTTGAAAAACAATTTTGGTAATTAAAGGAAAATGTTTAATTCATAACAAATATATGAATTCAAATTTTTAACCAAAATCAGTTAGTTTTTCACCAAATAAACTTTCACCAGAAAAGACAAAGATTTCTGGCTGTTTCAGTAGGGCAGCCCCCTTACTTATGGGCGGCCCCCTTAATAATTAAGGGGACCGGCCATACAATTAAGGGGACCGGCACACTCCTCTGTCAAAAACCTTCTCCTATAAATACCACCTCAAGCCTGGTATTTTTCTCACCTTTTGCACAAAAATTTTCAGATCCAATTCTCTCTAAACATCCTTCTAAAACCCTTTGATCATAATATTATTAATCTTTGTTTCAAGTGATCCAATCTCTCATAACTCAAAGTGCAAGAGAAGAATTCTCCCCATCATAAAGCCAAAGATGTAGTTAGTGCTTATGTAAAGTTGTGAGCTTTGTATATGTAATAAGTAGATCAAGATGATCTTACTTAGTAGTAAGTTTATGAGTGACTAAGAAGTAGTGTGAAGAAGTAGTAGTGTGGAGAAGTTATGTAGTTGTGAAGTAATAGATGTGTGAGTATGTAGTGGAGTATAGAAGAAGTTGTGAAGTAGTGAAGAAGTCATGAAGTTGTGAAGCCATGAAGAAGTCGTGAAGCCGTGAAGCAATAGGTGTGTTGTGAAGAAGAAGTAGTGAAGGTGTGATAAGTAGTGTAGTAGTAGTGTTGTGAATAAGGTGTGTTGTGGTGTGAGATTGGTTCTAGCTACTATTAGAACTCGACATTTAGCTTAGTGTCGTTAAATGGTGTAAGCAAAAGTTGTGTAAGGTTTTCTCCGCCAAAAGGGAGCTTGTTGAGTAGTGAAGAAAACTCTCGAGTAGGTGACTCGGGGAGTGGAGTAGGGCAAGGAAGGTGTCCTTGTAGCCGAACCACTATAAATCATCGTGTCCGGTTTGCATCCTCTTTCTCCTATCTTTTTACTTTCATTCTTGCATTTATCGCGTTATATCTATGCTTGCAAATATGTGTTGATTGTTGCTTATATTGTCATGATGATTGATTGTGGTGTAGTTACAAGTTAATATTGTGATAGGATATAAAATTGTATGATATTGTCTAATGGACTTATATATATTATTAACACTTCTCATATCAAGTTTAACTTAATCGATAATTTGATACAAAACGTTTTAAGATTTCAAAAGGAAAACGTATTCACATAAAGATCGACCAAAGCTTCATTCATAAAACAAAGTTTCGAAAACTAATTCATAAGCGTACATATATAACCGATGATATTGATTATATGTTGTTTTCACACTAAACTCTAATTGAAGGTTTTTCAAACAAACAATTGAATAAATTTGAATCAACATTTTGAAACCAAGTTTTTATAAAATTAAAAAGAGGGGAAAACTATTCAACCCCCCCCCCCCTTCTAGTTTTCCACACTTTCCTCACGAGGCATACTTCTACCGAGAAGGTGTGTATCGCTACTATCACCCGCAGTTAATCCTAAGTGTAGGAAAAACTTCTCTTATTTCTGTTAAATAAGGGTAGAGTCAGGCTCGTGACTCGAACAAAAACAAGCGCTTCTTGGGAGGCAACCCATGTTTTGTGTGATTTATATTTGTTTGATTGTTATTTGCTTCCGTATGCATGCTTTATTTTTATTGTTGGTAGATCATGCTTCAAAATAAAATTGTGAAAATACTTTATTTTGTTGTTTAACTTCGTCCTAACTTCATACAAAGGTATTTCACAAAAGATAAGTGTAAGGGGAAACCCCAAATATGTTTTTAAGAACAAAATTGATCATGATTTTCCACAATATAAAATGGACATGTGTATTAGTATTTGTTAGAGTCAAATGCTTGTATCGAGTCATAATGATGTTTTGCAGGATTTTCTAGGAAGTAGGACAAAGTTTTTCCAGAAATTTTCTGGAAACTTAACATAAGAATTTCTGCAGGTCACTTCTGACGGCGTCAGGAAGAAATTCCTAACGGCGTCATGTGCAAAATTCGGGGAATTTTTCTAGTTTTGTTTTTCTAACGGAGTCTTAAAGTTTTTGTTGAATCTTTAGTTTTATAAACCCCAGGGGATCTGCAAACATCATTCCACAAGCATTATATCTTACTTTGTTTTCTAGGATTTGTTATCATATATAGATTGCCGCCGATTTTACGCGAGGTTGCCTTGTTTGTTTTCTCAGGCTTAACAGGTTATGTATGACAAGAAGATGATCTATATTTCTGGAAGGGAAGCTTTGATTGTTCATTTTCTTGGAGGAAGATTTAACCTTGTTACCACACTATCCATACCGAGCGAATCAGGGGAGTATTTGATTTCATTCTTTTACCTATTTCACTTTTACAATCTTCAATTGAACATTGGGGACAATGTTCATCCTAAGTGTAAGGGGAGGGTAAAATGATGATACCTCATAGGATACACTTTCGCTTGAGTTTGTTTGTTTGATGGTAGGTGTGTAATAAAACTATGAGAAATACTTGTTAGTGCAATTTTAGCGCCAAATATAAAAATTTTTACAACATTTAGGAGTGAAACTTTATCCTTAGCAAGCGTCTCATGGATAGGAGATTGTATGACTAGCACAAAACCGTATAATTCAGAAAAATTTTCCACCCAAATATGTGAGGTTCGCCTTTAGATTTGATAGGAAAAGCATTTACTATTAGTGCTTATGAGTGTACCAGTAGCATTTAGATTCTAGAACTTGTGTTAGTGATGCATCCCGAGACCGCTAGTGAGACTACATTCGTGTAGTAGGATTTACTACATGATAAGAGGCATTAGGATCACCCTTGTGTTAAACCCGTATCATAATTACTTGACCATTTAAGTCATATTACTTGGCTAGTTAAATCAATTAATTTTTCCCACACCCTTAGCGTTGTACTCATTTTTAGTACATGAAACCCCTAGTACACCCCTCCGAGCCTATCTTTTCGTTTCTAACATTAAGCATCTTACTTAAAGGAAGAATTTGTTACACCCCACTTAAATGTACACCCAAATCGCCTTAGCCTTCCGTGTATGCACTCATCTTTAATGCATTATTGTTATATGTTTAAACCCTTAGTTAATTATCTAATTGATTACATGGTTGCTAAGTGGAGTCATATCCTTGTACATATTGTTTTGGGACGATTGGGACTCATGGGTAAAGTACTATTGTTATGGAGTAATGGGGAAGAACATCATATATTACCCCCATATGTGCATTAATCTTAAAAGTACTCCAAGTGTTTTGATTATCTTAATTCAAGTCATTAGAGTAGTTTATTGTAAAGTATGTAAAAATTCAAGTGTAAGGGGAATGTTCATTTCCTATTATGTGTTATTTTTGATGGTAGGGTAAGAGTGTATGCAATTCAAAAGAAAAAAAAGAAAAAAAAATATAGAAAAAGAAAAGAGAAAAAACATACGGACTACCATCCCGTTTCATTTAATGTTTATTTTATGTTTTTGTTATTTTTCATTTATTAGCTTAAGTCGAGTCTAGTCTTGGCTTAGCAACACCATATTGTACATGTAATTAACCAAGATGATTAACTCGCCACCAGTAAAGATTGCCTATATCCAACAAAACCGTGTATTCCATATCCCTACACCTAACGTTATAACCCTTTAAAAGACCTCTTTGATCCTTTCCCAAGCCTATGGTAATCTATTTTGCTATGACAGGTAGTGAGAGATGTTTTCCATTTCCATATTGTGATATATACTTTATTACACCCGAGAGATGTGAGTATCTAAACACTATTTGTGAGGTGCTAGTGTATGACCTCCGTGCTTGTCTTTGGTCTTTAGTGGAACGATTATTTGTTATAATTACTTTTATATTAGTGTTAAATGACCCCTAACTTGTATTTTGATTAGAATAAAAGCGCATTTGCTTGAGGACAAGCAAATCTCAAATGTAAGGGTATATGATGAGGCGAAAAATGATCCGTTTTTAGGGGGTCATTTAAGCCGGAATTGGAATTTATCTGATCAAATATTGCCCTAAATCGTTCCTTTTGTGATTTTAGGTACTTTGGGAGTGAATTCTGGAAAAGGAAGCATTTTGGACGTTTTTTGAGCATAAAAGTGAAGAAAACGGCAAAGTCTTCATTTTTCTTGCTGGGAGCAGTACCTGACGGCGTCAAAAAGGTTTTGATGACGGCGTCAAGAGCAAAAGAGATGACGGCCCAGAGAAAACGTGATGGCGTCAAGACATGGACGTCAAGAGTAAAAGTAGTGACGGCCTAGAACAAGATTACACATGGCAGCGTCAGATCTGGATCTAGGCAATCCGAGAATATTTTTGGCGGCGGGTTGATGGCGTCAGAACTTTCTTCTTGACGTCGTCACCTTAGTAAATCCATATATAGTTTTTGTAATTTTCATTCTAAAGGGAGGAGAAAAAAGGAGGAGAATTTTAGGGTCGAAATTAATAAACCCTAACACGACTTTTACAGTATTTTGAAGGGTTTTCACCCCTTGAAACCCTTCATGTTCAATTGAGATAAGTATCTTTTCAATTCATTCAATATGTCTATGTGTTGTTTGAATATATCTTACGCTTGTATTGATTTTAAAATGCTAGGCTAGATCTCTTGTGTGTTTGCTTAGATGTAATGAAACCTAGATGTTGATTATAGGTTAATTGCTTGTTTATAGTTGTAATGGATGAATGATTTCAATGTTAGGCTTAAGAAAACTGGCAGATCTCTATTGTGTAACTTGCTTGAACGTCTTAAGAAACATGAACCGATGTGTACTAGGTTTTTATGGTTGTATTTAATGCATGAGCGAATTCTAGTGATCCCATGTTAGGAGCTTCTTGCAGGCTCGACATAGGAGTGAAGTAGGAGCTTATAGAATTGGGGAAGTAAGTACGCCACCCCATGATTGGTATTAAGGAATATAACCCGTCATCCACGCAACTATAACAAACAATTAACCTGTAAAAGATATCTAGGGAGTAGTGAAATCTAAGTAAACACAATTCTCCCTTCTATTGTTCACACCATATTAATAATTAGTTTTATTTTTTTTTCTGTTATTTTATTTTGATTGCATCTGTAGTTATTGGGTTAGTTGACTAGCAACTAATTCCGCCCACTCTTCCAAAAACCGATATTTTTACTTGCTTTCATAAAAATATAAAAATACAAAAAGAATCATCCCTCACCTCTAGACCTAGTTTTTAGGTTTTCTAATCCTAGCGACACTATTCCTGAGTTGAACGATCAATCCCCCAGTACTTGTCACTATACTATACTACAACGATCAGGTACACTGCCTGGTGGGGGTTGTAAGCTTCTCGAGATCCCTCGAGAGGTAAAGCCTGGTGCAATTCCCACGCATCATGTTGGCAGAAAAGGATTATCCATTGGCAAATTATTTGGAGATTGTCTATCAGATGGTTAATGGTACTAGGTTGCTCAATTTACAGAATGATTATGATTCTGATGATCAAGCATTTAATTTGTTGGCAAAATATAAGAAGATACTTGGTCAACAGACATCCCAAGAATTGAGTTATTGGAAGCATCCTCCTGGTGTTTAATTAAGCTTTGAAGAAACTTAATTATTTAAGAATAAATGATGAGGCGAAAAATGAACCATTTTAGGGGGTCATTTTAGCCCGGATTCGAATTTATTTGATCAAATAATGCCCTAAATCGTTCCTTTTGTCATTTTAGGTACTTTTGGAGTGAAATCTGGAAAAGGAAGCGTTTTGGACGCTTTTGGAGCATAAAAGTGAAGAAAACGGCAAAGTCTTAATTTTCCTTGCTGGGAACAGTACCTGACGGCGTCAAGAGTTCTCAAGTGACGGCGTCAAGAGTAATACTAGAGGTGGAAGTGGATAAAGTCCATGACGATCCAGAAGAGTTTTGCACTAGGGACATGACGGCGTCACCATAGGCCGTCATGGTCCAAATAAGAGTGAAGGCCCAGAGTAGAATTGCACATGACGGCGTCAAAAGTGGATCTAGGCAATCCAATTTAATTATAGGCGGCGAGTTGACGGCGTCAGAATTTCCTTCTTGACGCTGTCACCCTGTAAAATCTATATATAATTTTGCAATTTTCATTCATAAAGGAGGAACAATTAGGGTGTAACTATGGAGAGAAACCCTAGTCCGAATATTACAGCTTTTTCAAGGGTTTTTACCCTTTGAAACCTTTCATGTTCAATTGAGATAAGTACTCTTTCAATTCATTCAATATATCTATGTGTTGTTTGAATATATCTTGCACTTGTCTTGAATTTAACATGCTTGGCTAGATCTCTTGTGTGTTTGCTTAGATGTAGTGAAACCTAGATGTTAATTATGGGTTGATTGTTTGTTTATAGTTGTTACGGATGATTGTATTCGATGTTAAGCTTATGAAAACTGACAGACTTCCATTGGTGACATGCTTGAACGTCTTAAGAAACATGATCAGATGTGTACTATGATTTTTGGTTGTATTTAATGCGTAGGAGAATTCTAAAGATCCCATGTTAGGAGCTTCTAACGGCTCGACATAGGAGTGAAGTAGGATCCTATAGAGTTAGGGAATATTGTACACGGCCCTACAACTGGTATTAAGGAATACGACCCGTCATCCATGCAATTGTAACAAACTATCAACATGTAAAAGATATCTAGGGAGTAATGAAACCTAAGTAAACACAACTCTCCCTATTATTGTTCACACCACTAGTTTAATTAGATTTTATTTTCATTTTTTTTATTTTATTATGATTGCATCTTAGTTATTGGGTTAGTTGATTAGGTACACTGCCTGGTGGGGGTTGTAAGCTTTTCGAGATCCCTTGAGAGGTAAAGCCTGGTGCGATTCCCACGTATCAAGAAATATTAAGTTTAGTGGAGGATTGTTGGGTTTTGAGTTATGCTGCTAAGTTAAACTACTGCTTGGTGAAACTGCTGCTAAGGTGAAACTGCTTCTGAGATGAAAATGCTGCTAAGGATAAAGATTCTGCTGTGGTCATTCAAAGTGCTGCTATTGGAAAATAATGCTAGTGGAATCTACTGCTGAAGAGATATGCATGTATACGTAATAGATAATTATAGAATAGATTTTGTGTATATCTTATGTATCTAGAATATTCTTATCTTGTATAGAACAGTATTGTAAACCTAGTAGGACTCCTTGGCCTATAAAAGGAGGATCCTAGGGTTAGATTGAGTACGTTTTTGTTTAGCTTCGTTTACACTTCAAGGTTGTAAAACCCTAGCATTGTTGAGTGCTCGTATTATTAATATATTGAAGTGTTGATTGTGAATAATTGTTCTTCTTATGTTAATCTTTAATATTCCGCATTTTAGCTTAAGTGTTAAACACAAGTCAACTTCTATATAAGATCGTTTGCTCAACTGGGATCAACAGTCTCTCAGACTGAAAATCCCCTGCGTTAGATTAGACTGTAAAACTAACTTAGGATATTAAACTACTGATAGACATTCTAGGTGTTAACGTTCCACTCTTAGTGATCGACACTCTACTTACCCCAACTAGCCTACACTGATCGGGTACACTGCTCGTTAGAGTGTGTGTTATAGGATAAGTCGGCTAAATATAAATTTAAAACTTGATTAACAACAAATGACAAAGCACGCATAACAAGCCACATCAGTAACCATGTCACGGATGAAGGGTTTGACGCCAATGATGTCATTTTAGAAGTTGTAAAGGACCTTCGAAAGGAAGGTTTAATACAGGCTCGAAGGGGTGTCCTACGGCCTGTTCGGAGGGTACATCATCAGACGGCAAAACAACTTGAGGAGATCCATAAGTTCAGTCAAGAAGCAGATGAAAAATTATACCAAGCTTGTGATAGGTATAATGATCTTCTCTACAGATGCCCGATTCATAACCTTAACAAATAGCAGAAGTTCAACATATTCTACAAGGGTCTTAACATTGCACAAGAGTGATGCTAGATTCTCAGGGGCCGATCCCTGGAATGACTCATGTTCAAGCCCTTGATGATATTCAAGACATGACAGACCACTGGCAGTACTGGCATGATGGTGCCAGTAGTAGAAGTATGGGCGGAAGTTTGGATGGTGTATCTCTTATTAATAACAAATTTGAAAGTCTTCGCAGGGATATAAAGAAACCAAGAAAAATGTGCATGCCATACAAGTGGGATGCGACACTTTTGGTGGAGCTCACCTCGCCAAGGACAGCTCATTGGAAGAAGAGGATAGGAAAGTTGAAGAGGTCAAATACGGTGAAGCTAATAGGCCTTTTCAAGGAAACAATGGAAATGGGTATCGTATAGGACCACCTGGGTATTACAATCAGGTGCCTTATAGAGAAAAGAGGTCAACAATTGAATAATCAATTCACAAATACCTGGAAGAATCTGCTAAAAGGCAAAAGGAGATAGAGGATTGGCTTGAAAGCTTTCAGGAAGGGATGAAAGCTAATCTGATGACTCATGATGAGACCTTTAGAAGTCTCGAAACAAAGATTGGTTTAATAACAAATTATGCTCAAGAACGAAATACGAGAAAGAATGTTGGAGTCTGCAAGGCTATTTAGTCTCCTTATTTAATTTTAAAAAGTTTTATTATGGATTTATTAATAAAATATTATTTACTAAATACTCAGTTATGTTAAAACCTTAGTTTCCATATTCATGAATCCCATATTCCAAATTAAGTAAAAACTGAATCTTTAAAAAGTTTATTGAAACCACCTGCTTGGTAACCAAGATTCATGCCAGTCAAATTTTATGATCCCATCTAGCTATGGTCCATAAAATCCCAACTAGGGTTTAGTAAACCCTTGTCAGTTTTTCTTGTTCCTTAACCTATCTTGTTTACTTTATTATTTTATTTGGTGGATGTGGGTTACCAAATATGGTCTCAACATATTTTTAGTAAAGTTTTTACTTTATAAAAAATATTCAAAACCCAAAATCATACAAGTAAACAAAACTGCTTACCATATATTTGCAATTAACACAAATTAGGTTTTTTCGCGTTTCATACCGAACACCCTAAAATCCTCATAAGGTCGAAAACATTTGGATTTAGGAATAATAAATTCACTTCATGTGAGTAAAACATTTAAACCCTAATTTGATTATGATTGTACAAAAAAGATGCACATACCAGGCCGTCAATGGTGATTAACGGAATTAGGGGTGATAGTGTTGATGCCGAGTGCAAGATAACCTGAAAATAAGAAATAGAAGACACTACCTTAAGTGATTGCGCAGGAGTTTGGCCCTGCGAACCACCTCTGGCGTGTGAATAAGTATTTGGTATGATGAGTTTAAGTGAGAATGTTGTAAAGTCGAGTAGTAAAGATTGCATACCAGAATTATGACTCGTCCAAGACTATTTATAGGTGAAGAAACAGCCTTGGAGAGTGTTTGCACGTTTTTAAGAGATCATGGGGGCATCCCATGATTTGTGGTAACCGCTAAGGCTTAGTGCCCCACTCCTCCTGGATTAACGTGGGATTTAAGGAGAAAGAGGGGACGTGGGTATAACCAGGTCATGAATTAGGCTCTTCCAAAGAGTAATGAAGGCCCCCTTCGAACAGTGATGGAGGGCCCTTTTGAACAATAATGGAGGCCCCTCCAAACAGTGATGGAGGCCCCTCTGATCTATGACAGAGGTTAGACACTATGAGTGCTTTGGGTGAAGGTTGGCGGATTCCCTTGCGGTAGCCATTGTAAAAGACTTTACGCCAACATTATGTGTAGGACGAAGGCGTAGGATTCGTCCTTTAGGAGGGTACATCATGACCCTTGGTACAAATGGTAAGCTAAGTACCAAAGTGACGGTAACGCTCGTTAGCAGAGCGGAGGGTACGTCATCAAGCCCCCTATTCTAATGTTATGCATGCGAAGAGTGCATGGCTTTAGACTTAGGATTGCTTTGTTAAAAAGACTTGGTAACAATTTATACTACTTTTGTTTTGTCAAATCCAATGTAAAAGTAGCTAGACTTGTTTTTAGTAGTCCATATTTGACTTTATCATGGTGGATACCCCATTTAGCCCCCCAGTCTAATGTTACGACTTCGTAGGAGGCGTGAGATTAGACTTAAGTTGTCTTGAAACCCCTTTATATAAGGAGCGTCTGTATTAGGTTTTTCTATATAACTTTCACTTTTAGTACTAAGCGAGTTTTATCGGAACCTATTTGTACATACGCTAAGTTGTCAAAAGGTACCAAGGTTTGTGTATAAACTTGGCTTTGTTTTATAATGCTTACACCATAATGGCATATTATCACATATATTAGCCTCTTTCAGGCTCTGGCACCAGATCTGAGAATCATGGGGGTGTCCCATGATTTTAGGTAACCACTTGGTTAATGTCCCATGATCCCTATCTTGCCGGGAAAGCCTCGATAGGGTCAGGAACACGGGTTTGACTTGGTCTTAGTAGTATCCCGTCCTAATATCATCGAAGGCCATACCCCGAAAGGCTTAAGGCTTCGATTGGCGAATTCCCAATTGGTAACTAGATCAAAGATGATTAGTTTTACGTCATTGAAGATTTTAGGAGGTTTTCCAAGTGTGTCGGAATGTAGTATCGGAAGTGAGCTTGAAGGGAGACCTTTCAAACTAAACGGAGGGTATATCATCAAGCCCCTATGTCGAAAGTGATGTGTACACTTCAAATGTATTGATTTTGACTTAAAGTTAGAAAGAAATACTTCCTTATGAAAAATCGAATAAGGATTAATCATTAAGTAATATAAACATTGAAGGTCATATATTTTGTATATATATGAAGCTTACGACTTCATTTAGGCAAAGTAGTAGTCTTTGGACAATTTACTTACTTTCTTTTGCTGGGCTATGGCCTTTATACATGTTAAAATAATATCCCTTGTTTAGGATTTTAAGTATCGTAGGTAGGGAGTGATTTCCCTCACCTTTTATGCTCTCTGGGCTTCGGCCCGTTTTTGAACAAATTTTTTTTATGTCTACTAATGACAGACGGTGTCTTGCTTTTGTTATCATGCTTCTCTTCTCTAAAGTTATTTATTAACGTTAATATACAACCTAAGGCTATAGTAGATAGATAACCTTATTGTGTGTACTTTGAACCAAGATTTTTAGCAATCGTATAATTTGACTGCTGATAGAGGGTCGCGACCCACTCCGTCTTTGTCCTTTCGGTACAAAGGGCTTGGAATACCCTAAGACTCTTAGGAAAGTTAATGTGAATTGTAATGGATGTTGTTTGTATACAAGATATAAGTATCTTGAACCATCCTTCGAACATTGAAACTTGAATTACTTAGCTTAATAATCTTTGTTGTATAAAACGAAACAAGAGATTTGAGGGAAATACGTTATATCATTAATTGGGTAAGGATGATTACATCATTTAAAGAAATGAAAACTAGGACGCCTACCATTAATGCTTCTTTACCTAAATGAGAAAAATGCGATACATGAATTGAAAACAAACAAAGTGTTTTGAAAGTGGTAAGTCTTATATGCAGATGGAATGAGGTTATGTAATTATACTGGCAGAGTCGAGGCTCTGTAATTTTGTCTACATAGACGTATATAAATTATGTGAACAGAGGCTATATTCTCTAATTGCGTTGACATAGACACTTATGAATTATGTGAGCAGAGGCTATGGTCTGCAGTCGTCTCGATAGAGACTTATGGAATGTGTGAACAGAGGTTATGCTCTGTAATTGTCTCAACGGAGACACCTATGAGTCAGACACTACGCTCTGTAGTTGTGTAGACAGAGGCTTATGTCAGTAGACGTGATGCTCCGTTGTCATATCAAAGTATATAAGTTCCATGAGAAAGTTTGTTACTATCTAGTACGCGAATATGAGTCTCATCTTAACAGAGCTTGTGTGAAATGCCTTGTCGAAAGAGGCTTTGTCTATAATGGACTTATCGTCACGGGTGACATGGTAAAGCTTGATAGAAAGTTACTTAAGGCTTATTAAAGCTCAAACAGAGGTTCTAGGAACATAAAGTATCCTCTGCCAATGTTGTACGATCTCTAATAATCATTGTGTCATATGCAGAGATTTATTAAAAGATGGTTTTATAGCGTTCTTAATAAACATCAAAAGTTTCATATATAGGTAATATTCTTTGTAGTGAAACAGAGGCAATATAGCATATTAGTTTCGTAGAAAACATACCAGATTGATGAAGGGTATCCTCTGTCATCGTTGCACGGTCTTTGTTGCCTATCTTGTGATAGGCTTTGTGCAAAGGAAGGCTCCAACCCTACTCGAATGTCCCATTATGTGTTCTAATTCTTTAAATGAACCCTCACCAAGGTTTTAACATAAGTTGCCATGAATACCAGAATGAAGGACTATTGAGTTCGAGCCTTCTCCTTAAACCCGAGCAGAGGTTGCGCCAGAGGCTACGACGGAGGCTATAATATAGGTTGTAGGCTGCTGTGAGGGCTGCAACAGAGGTTGCAGGCTGCTACAAAAGCTGCCACAGAGGTTATAGGTTGCTACAAAGGCTGCCACCGAGGTTGTAGGCTACTGTGAGGGCTGCAACAGAGGCTACGATAAAGGTCACGAAGATTGCCACAGAGGTTGTTGAATTCGACCCTTCCTCTTAAAATGAACCCAAACAGAAGCTCCTTCTTCATAATAGAAACCCAAACAGAGGCTCCTACGAAGGTTATTGAAGCTGAACCTTCTTTGTAAAATGAACCCAAATAGAGGTCCATATGAAGGTTGACGAATTTGAACCTTCTTCATAAAACGAACCCTAAAACAGAGGCTCCTACGAAGGTTATTGAATTTGAACCTTCTCCGTAAAATGAACCCAAACAGAGGCTCCTACGAAAGTTATTGAATTTGAACCTTCTCTGTAAAATGAACCCAAGCAGAGGCTCCTACGAAGGTTATTGAATTTGGACCTTCTTCATAAAATGAACTGAAACAGAGACACATATGAAGGCTCTTGAATTTGGGTCTTCTTCATAAAATGAACTGAAACATAAACCCATATGAAGGCTCTTGAATTTGGGCCTTCTTCATAAAACGAACTGAAATAGAGGCCCATATGAAGGCTCTTGAATTTGGGCCTTCTTCATAAAACGAACTGAAAGAGAGGCCCATATGAAGGCTCTTGAATTTGGGCCTTCTTCATAAAATGAACTAAAACAGAGGCCCATATGAAGGCTCTTGAATTTGGGCCTTCTTCATAAAATGAACTGAAACAGAGGCCCCTTTTTCTCTAATTCAGAACATAACATAGGCCGTATCAGAGAATGCTCTGTTTAAAGCAAAGAAAAGCTACTGAAATGGTAAACGTAAAGTTTGTGGATGGAGGAAAATCTCATGATTTGAGATAAAAGTGGAGATTTCAGTGGTGTTTCCATGTGGTACCAAGGATGTAGGGAATTGCGGTTGAAATCTACCGTTATTTATGGAAAACGGTTATTTGACTCAGAAAAATGGGACTTATTGTTGCGTGTCCCACGGATGGTACCACTGATTGTACAAAAAGATGCACATACCAGGCCGTCAATGGTGATTAACGGAATTAGGGGTGATGGTGGTGATGCCGAGTGCAAGGTAACCTGAAAATAAGAAATAGAAGATACTACATTAATGATTGCGCAGGGGGTTGGGCCGTACGAACCACCTCCGGCGTGTGAATAAGTATTTGGTATGATGAGTTTAAGTGAGAATGTTGTAAAGTGGAGTAGTAAAGATTGCATACCAGAATTATGACTTGTCCAAGACTATTTATAGGTGAAGAAACAGCCTTGGAGAGTGTTTGCACATTTTTAGGAGATCATGGGGGCATCCCATGATTTTTGGTAACCGCTAAGGCTTAATGCCCCACTCTTCCTGGATTAACAGGGGAGTTAAGGAGAAAGAGGGGACATGGGTATAACCAGATCATGAATTAGGCTCTTCCAAAGAGTGATGGAGGCCCCCTTCGAACAGTGATGGAGGGCCCCTTCGAACAATGATGGAGGCCCCTCCAAACAATGATGGAGGCCCCTCTGAACTGTGACAGAGGTTAGACACTATGAGTGTTTTGGGTGAAGGTTGGCGGATTCCCTTTCGGTAGCCATTGTAAATGACTTTACGCCGACATTATGTGTAGGACGATGGCATAGGCTTCGTCCTTTAGGAGGGTACATCATTACCCTTTGTACAAATGGTAAGCTAAGTACCAAAGTGACGGTAACGCTCGTTAGCAGAGCGGAGGGTATGTCATCAAGCCCCCCAGTATAATGTTTTGCATGCGAAGAGTGCATGGCTTTAGACTTATCATTGCTTTGTTAAAAAGACTTGGTAACAATTTCTACTACCTTTGTTTCGTCAAATCCAATATAAAAGTAGCTAGACTTGTTTTTAGTAGTCCATATTTGACTTTATCATGGTTGATACCCCATTAAGCCCCCTCCGAACAGTGATGGAGGCCCCTCTGAACTGTGACAGAGGTTAGACACTATGAGTGCTTTGGGTGAAGGTTGGCGGATTCCCTTGCGGTAGCCATTGTAAATGACTTTACGCCGACATTGTGTGTAGGATGAAGGCGTAGGCTTCGTCCTTTAGGGGGGTACATCATTACCCTTTGTACAAATGGTAAGCTAAGTACCAAAGTGACGATAACGCTCGTTAGCAGAGCGGAGGGTACGACATCAGATTACAAGAATACAATTTTTGTAATCTTCATAACAGGAATTAGGGTTTTTCATGTTTGATCCTGGATACCTAGTATCCTCATAAAATCAACTCCATTAGGCTTTAGAAAACCCTCATGGATCGATCCTTTGTGATCTAAAATACCAACCGTATTTTGATCATCAGAATGATTAAACGCTTGTTGTCATCAAATCGCAAGAACCCTAAAACCCTAATATCCTAGAATCGACCAAACACCCGGATAACAAAATCAAGAGTTGATTTTTATGAGAAAAGAAGTGATCGCTAAGAACCCTAGCTAGGTTATATATGATTAAGTGGCTCTTATACCACTGTAGGGATTTGGTGGTCACCTGCATGACCTATAAAATATGCATAGCAGAAAATAAACAAGTTAATACCATGCAAACCAAACCCTAATATCAAGATCTCCTAATCAGAGATTTAACATTAAACTAACACGTACAAAGTATGCTTACAGAGTTACTTACTTTTTCCTATAGGATGTAAGCACCAATTCTTGACAGCAGTCAGCTGCGTAAACGAAATCACCTTCTTCTTTTTTATGCTTCCTTTTACGATCAACTCAAAGAGTTTATGGGGACAATCGCCACATGACTTGCTGGGTAGGTATCCATCGGTACTACACAGGTAGAGCTAGGGCTACGAACCTAGTCAAGTTAGGTGATTACAAATAAGGTAAAGTCGACTAGTCGACTTAGGGTTTGAGAAACCCTAAGTTTGACCGATTTATAGAGAAGGGGAAGGAATATTTCGGTTTTAGGGATTAGGGATAAGTGAATAATTGTTATTTGGAATCCTTGGTATTTATTGGTTACCAAGGAGTATTATAAATTATAAGTATTTCCTAAAATTATCCCTAAGTATACAAGTTTGACAAACTGTCAAACTTAATCCCTCTAGGGGATTTCGGCCGACCATATACCCTAAGGGTTGCGGTTTTGCCTTTTATTTACTTAGTATACTTACCCCAGATAAATATATACGTACTGAATAATTAACGTTTCACCCCTTAATGAAAACACTATTATATTTTCATTTTCTCTTCGTTTCCATTTCATTTCGTCACTTGTTTTTCATATCCACTAGCATTTTCCTTTTAGTGTGCACCAGTGTGACCCTTCGGTATTTTTGTGAAGGACAATCATAAAAGACGTTCTTTTTTTCACATAATTCTTTTATTTTCTTTGACATGTAAAGAAACAAAAAGCTAAAAAGATCTCAATAGTGCTTCCTGACCAGCATTAGGGGGATTTTCCGAGAAAAAAAAAAAAGTTTACCAAAAACCATTCCTCCCTCTAAACAAACCTAAAAGTAGCCTTATCATGAAATAACGACCTGGACGCACACGACACATAGTGATCAAGAATTGAGAAGCAAACAAGATGAAGTTTGCATTGTTTAGAGTTAGGTGGTGAAGACTAATGTTTAAATCGTTTTGATAGTGGGACCTTATAGCCAGAAGTTTATTAAATGCTACACTATGTTGGGAATTCTGCTTAGATAGAATTATGCTAAAGAATCTGCTAATGATTTCTACTGAAGAGACAGATTCTGCTTATAGTTTGTTACTGCTGAAGTTTAGTTTCAGCATGATTAGTTTCTGCGGATATAGTTTTTCCGTGTTTTATGTAATATAGTTAGGATATGCATGAGTTTATTTAGGAAGTGATAATGCATATCTTTTAGAAGTTTTTAGAATATACGTTTCTTGTGAAACGGTTTAGGGTTCCTTATGTATAAAAGGAACACATGATTATGTATTGAACGACGGTTTTTAGAAAACACTTTTATTATTATTGAAAAGATCCATAGAGGATCAATTGTTTTTAGTATTAAAACTTGTGTTTGTTTCTGCTTTAAAACACAAGTTATAGAGATTGTCTATTAGTGTGTTGGTGTTTACATTAACATAACTAACGATCCTAGAGTGCTCAGAAGATCTATCAAGGTCTAAGTTTCAACAAGTGGTATCAGACCCTCGGGAGAGTCTCTGTGATACTAAGAAGCATAAATCTTACACTCACTCAATCAAAACAATCAAGAAAAATGCCTGGATCAGATGATGAAGCTGATACAACCCAGAACCTAAACACCACTTCTCTCCAACAACTCAATCTCTCAAACAGTAATGCTAAATTCCCATACTTGAAGAATGCAGAAAACTATGATTTGTGTTCCATGAAGATGCAAAACTGGGTCACAAACATTGACTGGAATATTTGGGAAATTGTCCGTAAGGGTAATAGCCTGAAGAAACATGTCAAAGATGCTGATGGGGTTGTTACTATTGTAGGTCCCAAAACTGCTGAAGAAGTTCTAGCCGTGCAAAGGGAGAATAAAGTAAGAACAATTCTGCTCCAAGCTATACCAGATGACCACATGGGTGACTTCTACTTCATAGAGGATGCCAAGGACATTTGGTTGGCAATCAAGGCTAGATTTGGTGGGAATGAAGAATCAAGAAGGATGAAGAGGTCAATGCTGAAGCAGCAGTTTCAAGAGTTTCAGATATCTGAGGAAGAAGGAATCCACAAAGGCTATGACAGGTTCCACAAGATCTTGAGTCAACTTAATCAGCTGAAGGCTAGGCCAGATAACGAGGACTGCAATGCTAAGTTTCTGAGATCATTGCCACTATCCTGGTTGCAAGTCAGCATTGCTCTTAAAGCTAAAGGAGGGTTGGACATGATTTCTTTTGATGACCTCTACAATAGGCTCAAATCTCTTGAGCCTGATGTTAGAAGTCCCATTCGACCATCCACTCACTCAGCCTTTGTAAGCACCACAACAAAACCTGTGCACCATGCCTCAAGTTCTTACACCTCAGGAGCATCTTCTCAAACTCAAACTAAATCAACACCTAAATCAAAATCCAGTAGTGTAATGGAAGATATTCTTCATTCCTTTATGGCTGAATATGAACATCAGCAGTTTCTTGCTTACGAGGATTTTGAACAGGTGGATCCATTGGAGATGGAGGAGATGCACTTGAAATGGCAGTTAGCAATGATTTCTATGAACATCAAAAGGTTTGAGACTAAGTCTGGGAGAAAGTTTGGTTTTAATGGAAGAGATGTAGCAAAGTTTGACAGAAGGAAGGTTAAATGCTACACTTGTGGTCAAATGCGCCACTTTTCAAGAGAATGTAAGGAAAGAAAGTCTGGTGATGAAGTTAGATATGGCTCATATCTATTGGAATCAGGGACTTCTAAAGCTACACCTTCCAAAGCTTTGGTAACTCTGGATACCCAGATTGATTGGACTGTTCATGAACCTGCTGAAGAGGAAGCTTCTACTTATGAACAAGTGAATATGCTGGCATACTACCCTTCAGAGGATAAGAAGGAACAAGTCTCCTTGATGGGCATCTCTCAGGTACACAATTGTGTTTTTGGATGTAGTGTAAGATACAATGAACTCAAACAAGAATATGATGAATTGAAACCTAAGTACAATGAGTGTTATGTAGAAGTTGAGGCCTATAAAAAGGCTTTAAAAACTTTAGAAAAACAAAAGGTTTGGTTTCAAAAGAATCAACTTAAATATGATGAAAAGATAAGAGTTTTAGAAAGTGATTTAGAATGTGCAAAGATAGATTTAAGACGTACTGAAAAGGAAAATTCTGATGTAGAAAATGAAAAACAAGAATTACAAGTAAAGTTAGATAAAGAGGTAGCTGGTCGTATGAAGTGAGGCCTATAAAAAGGCTTTAAAAACTTTAGAAAAACAAAAGGTTTGGTTTCAAAAGAATCAACTTAAATTTGATGAAAAGATAAGAGTTTTAGAAAGTGATTTAGAATGTGCAAAGATAGATTTAAGACGTACTGAAAAGGAAAATTCTGATGTAGAAAAAGAAAAACAAGAATTACAAGTAAAGTTAGATAAAGAGGTAGCTGGTCGTATGAAGTGAGGCCTATAAAAAGGCTTTAAAAACTTTAGAAAAACAAAAGGTTTGGTTTCAAAAGAATCAACTTAAATTTGATGAAAAGATAAGAGTTTTAGAAAGTGATTTAGAATGTGCAAAGATAGATTTAAGACGTACTGAAAAGGAAAATTCTGATGTAGAAAAAGAAAAACAAGAATTACAAGTAAAGTTAGATAAAGAGGTAGCTGGTCGTATGAAGTGGCAAGAAGGGGCCTCTAATTTAAATAAATTGATTGATGGTCGTCAATCTGTTAGGTCTAGAAAAGCATTAGGATATGAGAAATATATAGATCCTGAAGAATTAACTTGTCCTGATATATCCAGAGTTTTTGACCCTGAACCAGCCTTAGCATTTCAAACACGTGTAAAATTTGTTAAGGAAGGGGGAATGAATGCTGTACCTGGACCTATTAGAGGGGAACATATGTCAATAGACCTATCCATACCTGTTTTCTTTGATGGATCACACCATCTCTATGGCAAAAAGTCCAGTGACTTGCCAGACCCTATTATTAAATCTACTGACTTTGTCACTTGTTGTGACAGTGACAAGTCTTCTGATGAAGGGTCTACTTCATATGCCTGTTGTGATTCAAGTGAGAAGTCAGACCTTCCCAAGACCACACCCAAGACTCTCCACAAGCCTGCTAGAGTTACTGCTGATTCCAAGACAGTTTCTTCTGAAGACTTGTTTTCTAATTCTTTGCAAAACAATATTTCTAGTTCTGTTAAAAACAATTCTGTTAATTATTGTGGTTTGAATGCTTTTCATGTTATGGAACATCTTTCACTTTGAATAAATCTTCTAAAAAGAAGAAATGTTTTGTGTGTGGAAGTAAATTTCATTTGATTAAGGATTGTACTTTTCATGAGCAAAGAATGGGTGTATGTTTTAGTCAAAGAAAACCTAGGCAAATGTGGAAGAATGTTAATGAAAAACCCTCTTTTATTCCACATCAGCAGAAACCCAATTCTGCTGAACATCATTGTTCATGGAGAAGAACCAGTACTAGACCTCATGTTCGACCCACTAGTTCTTTCTTTTCTAATGGTTATTGGCCTAGACAGTTTGACTCATTGTATGTTGGTGGAAGGCATTGGGATACTGCTGTAAAGCCCTCAACAGGTTGTTCTTAGACAAAGAAGGGACCTAATTTGCATTACAGGCCCAAGAACAATGGTGGATCTAAAACATCTACATGGCCTACCTCTAATGATCCACAAGGCAGGCTCAAGTCAGCAATGACTTGAGTCTCCAATGTGTACTAACTTTTGTATACTTTTGTTGTTGTAGGATCATCCTCTGAAAAGTACTGAAGTAGGAATAGTTGATATTGGTTGTTCCAGAAGTATGTCAAGGAACAAGGATAAGATGCATGACTTTATGCCTATAGAAGGAGGAGGCAGTGTAACTTTTGGTGGTGGAGATGGCAAAATTACTGGGAAAGGAACTATTAAAACACCTCTGTTAGATTTTGAGAATGTCTATTATGTGAAGGAACTTGAGCACTTTAATATGTTCTCTATATCAAAAATTTGTGACACTAAGAATAAGGTTTTCTTCTCTGAGGATGAATGTCTTGTGCTCTCCAAGGACTTCAAACTTCCAGAAGATACAACTGTTTTGCTGAGAGTTCCTAGAACCTTCAACTTGTACACATTCAATCTGAATGATGTTAAGCCAGAAGGTGATCTAACATGTTTTGTGGCCAAAGCTTCCCAGGATGAATCTACAAAGTGGCACAGGAGAATGGCTCATGTAAACTACAAGACCATCAACAAGTTGTCTAAACTTGGTCTTGTTAAGGGCCTTCCTTCAAAACTCTTCACCAATGAACACAATTTTGTTGCTTGCAACAAGGGGAAGCAACATAGAGCCTCTTACAAAGCCATAACTGCTGTGAGCACAATCTCAGAACCTCTTCAGTTGCTGTACATGGATCTCTTTGGTCCAACTCCTATAAGAAGTATTGATCATAAGTACTTCTGCCTGGTTATCACTGATGATTATAGCAGGTTTTTCTGGGTATTCGTTTTGAAAACTAAAGATGAAACAACTCCCATTTTGAAAGAATTCATTATTCTAATTGAAAACCAGCTGAATAAAAAGGTTAAAGGTGTTAGGTGTGACAATGGGACAGAGTTTAAAAATGTTGTTTTCATAGAATTCTGTAAGTTTAAAGGGATAAAAAGGGACTATAGTACTCCCAGAACCCCACAACAAAATGGGGTTGCTGAAAGGAAGAATAGAACCTTAATTGAGGCAGCAAGGTCCATGCTTGCAGACTCTAAGTTACCCACAACGTTTTGGACTGAAGCAGTAAGTACTGCTTGCTATGTCTTGAACAGGGTATCCATCACTAGACATCATGTCAAGACACCTTATGAACTTCTCACTGGGAAAGTTCCAGACATTCATTACCTTAAACCTTTTGGTTGCAAAGTGACCATTTTGAATACTGCTGATACACTGGGTAAGTTTGATGGGAAAGCTGATGAGGGATACATTGTGGGTTATTCTGCTCATAGCAAAGCCTATAGGGTTTACAATTTGAATGCCAAAAGGATAGAGGAGACCCTTAACCTAAGATTTCTTGAAGATCGGCCTAATACTCAGGGACAGGGCCATTCTTAGTATTTTGACCTAGATTATTTGACTGATTATTTGGGGTACACTAGACATGCTTCTAATCCGAATGCAGGTACCAAAGATCCAATTTCTAACCCTGCAGGTTCCATGGATGATGACTCAGAGAGTGACTCTGAAAAAGATGAACAAACCATTGTTGTACCTTCTTTTCCACCTAACTATCTTGTAGGTAATCATTCTGCTGCTGAACAAGAAGATGAGTCACATTATGCAGAGGATCTTGCTAGACTTAAGAAGCAAGAACATGCAGCCACTCAGGAAGCTCAGAGACTCAGTGAAAAGGTTGCACAAGAGACTGATGCCATACTTCAACAATCATCACAAGCAGTCAGTGGAAACAAGGATGCTGCTGATAATTCTACTGAAGGCTCTCCTATTCCTACTGATGTGATCAAAGATGTTGATGGTCCTGCGGCACAATCTCCCATTTCTACTAAAGTGTCTACAGACTTTGAGAAGCCATTTACAAGATTTCCAAGTCCTTCTGATCTTGGTAATTATCAGCCCAAGCCTGGTCTCTTTAACTCAACTTCTTATGATACTGAGTTTGGGCCTACTATCAACAACCTTGATGCCACAATTAATGTCAACCCCACAGCAACTAAGAGGATCAATAATGCTCATCCCCTATCAAAGATTATTGGAGATCCTCAAGCACCTGTTAGAACTAGAAGCACTCTCAAGAACACTAAATATGGTGAAGTTGCTTTCATTTCCTATGTCTACAATCAAAAGAGGGACAATCACACAGACTTCAAACATTGTCTATTTTCCTGCTTTCTTTCTCAGATAGAGCCAACCAGTGTTCCTCAAGCACTGGCTGATTCAAGTTGGCTTGAAACAATGCAAGAAGAGATGTTGTAATTTAAGAATCAGCAGGTTTGGATATTGGTCCCTCTCCCTGATGGTAAATATGCCATTGGGACAAAATGGATTTTGAAGAATAAAAGAGATGCAAGGGGTATTGTGGTGAAAAACAAAGCAAGGTTAGTGGCTCAGGGGTTTAGGCAAGAGGAAGGCATTGACTATGATGAGGTCTTTGCACCAGTGGCCAGAGTTGAAGCAATCAGGATATTCTTGGCCTATGCATCATATATGGGCTTTATGGTTTATCAGATGGATGTCAAAGGTGCTTTCCTGTATGGTGAGATTGAAGAGGAGGTTTATGTGACTCAACCCAAGGGATTTGAAGACCCTGATCATCCTGATTATGTGTATAAAGTTGTCAAAGCTCTCTATGGACTTCATCAGGCACCCAGAGCTTGGTATGCTAGGCTTTCTACATTTCTGCTGAAGCATGGTTACAGAAGAGGTGCCATTAACAAGACTCTCTTCCTTAAGAAAGACTTTAGGGATATTATTCTTGTGCAGGTCTATGTGGATGACATTATATTTGGTCCCACAAAAAAAGCATGGTGTAGAGAGTTTGAGGAATTAATGAAGGGCGTATTTTGTTGGATCCCAAAACTTATATCATTTCACACATAATAAGAAGATTATAAGAAAGATAAATAGAGAGATGAAGAGATAAGAAAGATGGCAACTTCTAGAGAGAGAAAGAAAGATATATTAGATTAAGAGAGAAGAATACAATGAGAGTAAATAACATAGAAGCACCACCTCCAAATGGTAGCATTTGGAGGTTTATATAGTTAAGATAAAGAGATGGGCCGGGCTTGGGCTTATGTAATGGACTAGACATAAACTAATACAATGTTAGATTAAACCAAGCCCGTTTACCCTTAACTAAACTACAAGACTATTACAACATTATTACAAGACTCGTTGATACAATAATGATCGTCACTTCTATTGCTAACAATCTCCCCCTAAGGGGCGATCATTGAGATCTCTCTTTGATTCCATTGATGATCAACACTTCTATTGCTAACAATCTCCCCCTAAGGGGTGATCATTGAGATCTCTCTTTGTGATCTTGATCTTTGAACTTTGAAGCTTGTTGTCTTAAACTTTGAGTCTTTGTAGAATAGTCTTTAGTCTTTGTTCCTTCATGCTTTGTGATCTTTGATGACTGACTTTTCTTCGTTCTTTGTTCTATTGTGATGTGGTGTCATCTTCCTTTCGTCACTTCTGCGTCTGTGGTGGTTGACCGCCATTCCAACATGCTCATACGTCTTCAGTCTTTGTGATACATGCATTTTTAGTTCCCGTTCTTTTACACAGATGTTTGTCACTTTACTTATGTAGATTCATTCACATTGCGTAGAATCTTTCTTTGAACCTTGCTTTGCTTTGATCTTTGTGTGAACTTTCCTTTGACTTCGAGATGCATGTATGAGCATGTGGAATCTGTCGCCATGGAGATGATGTATAGCTGCACGAAAATAGTTAGCAATAAATCAACCGGTACTTACAGATAAGGAATTAGAGATCGTCAACAGCATAGTGTGAAGACTCCTTCTAACCCTTACCAAGGCCGTTCCCATGTCAGATACTCCCAAGGGAGCTTACAAGACCTACTAAGTAGCTCAATGACTGGGTGAGTCGCTGGGGATCACTCCACGACTGTAGACCATTTGAAACCACCGCGAACACTAAGCGTAACCCATAAAGAATTACCGAAGTGACCTGCTGTCAGGGCTGTTTGATATTGACCCTGGCAGGAGTTTCTGTTCAATCATTGAGAAATACATAAGTAAATCCTCTCATAAACGTTCTCGGCAGATTGCTAAGATCTGTGTAGGACTCTAAAGTTTACATCTGGCGTCCTTAATGATGAACAACCAGTGTAGAAATATCATTTGTTCCTATGAGATCTTTTGATGAATCTCGGGGCTCTAGACTCGATAAGTGCACATTTGGTTTCCTATGCGGAGATTAGGGAGAGGTCTCCTGTTTCAATATCAATCATCTCTAAGAGACAGATCGATAGATTACATCGGTTCCCCATGAGAATGAAACAAGCTCTTTTAAGAGAACTTTAGTGGTTAAGAAGGTTTAGTACAGTGCGTCACTGGGTCCATGACGTCTTTATCTTCAATACCGGTGTCACCTTAGTAACAACCAGTAGCATATGAATTGAACCCGGTGTCTGCCCTAAGGTTGAACATATGGAGGGCTATTTCTTTTCACCCTTTTCATAACTTTTCTTTTTAATTCTTCAACCCCTTGTTTCTCCTTTCTCATTTTCTCCTTTTTTTTTTCAATCATACCTAAGGACTTCTAATTCTAACTATTGGAATTGTCCTTGGGTAGATCCCTCCGGCTCTACCGGATCATAGGACGGTTTTTCCTAACCTTAGTCACCTTATATCTTCATGACTATCCTATTGTTGCCATAAAACCATTCATTTGAAAACCTTCTCAAAGTGTTTATGATAATGAAACATATTTTGTTAACACTTTGAGAGTTTTGATTTCATTTAGAAGGACTCCCCCTTCACATGTGCTCATGTGTTTTTAAGAAATTTGCGCATGCGGAAGGAGTTTGCACTTTTTGAATTGATCCACTTTCAGTGAACATGACCGATTCGAGACACGCTTACATCACTAGTTAGACTAGCTTGAAGTTATTACCCGTCCTGGTCAAATCCAAAGAAAGTCTCTCGATATGGTACATTCTACTCAGACAAGTCCTATTCGAGACACGCTTACATCACTAGTTGGACTAGCTTGAAATTATTACCCGTCCAGGACAAGTCTTTTCAATTAATGACATTTTAAGCTTCGTCAATTCATTGGTAATATCTGAGTCGAACTCTTTTGAGATTCAATCACAATCTTTACACATTTTGATCACATTTTAATCACGTCTTCTCCCCCTCGAAAATAGCATGTCGTGATATTTTTGATATCAACGGATTAAGAAAAAGCTTTTGGAGAGAAAGACAGATTTTTTTTGCATGAAATCGGAACATTTTTGTTTTTGAAATACTCCCCCTCAAAACTCGCATATGTTTTTGAGAAATGTTAAACTTTTTAAAGTTTAGAGGGAAGGAGTCTTCTTGAAGCAAAATTCTGAAAGAAAAAGAAGTTTCAGTTTTGTTGAATTTTGCATCAAGGTTATTTGAGAAACAAAGACTTCTCTTTGTTTGACTAGGAATGTCGCACTGAGGCGTACAACAGTGTCCAATTTTAGGATAAGTGCACTTTTTTGATGAAAATCATTTTTGCGTAACACTTTCCTTTCTTTGAAAACTTGAGTTGTGCATTGTAAGGTATACACAAGTCATTTTGATGATGAGCACCGATTTTGATGGATTTCGAAAGTCTATTTGAAAAATCTTGAAAATGTGGTGCTCATGATGAAAGAGAATTTTTGTTTTTTGGATAAGTGCTCGAAAGATATTTAAAACCTTGTTTTGGTTAAGCACTTTCCTTTCTTTGAAGAACGAGTCCTTAGCTGAAATACTAAGAAGTCATCATTTAAGTCTGGGTTTCGTACTGAAGTATACGAAAGCCATTTGAAGAAACGTTTTGAGAAACGACATGTTTTAGAAAAAACATTTTAGAGAACTCTCGCTCAAGCATCTGTACATATCCGTATCATTGTTGAATGACATTTCTAGAAACGTACAGAATATCGATTATACAAGAGACATGTCGTGAGAAGAATATTTTTGGATTTATTGATTTTATATTGTTTTTGTATTTTTTTGAAAATTTTATATTTTTGTATTTTGTTTTTGTTGGTTTTTCAAATTTTGTATTTTGTTTTTTTTTTTTTTTTTTAAAGAATATTTACAAAGAAAATATTTGAAAAAAGAAAGAAAAATTAAGGTTTGACAAGTAAAAGTGGAGTTACGAGAGGAATTAGAAAAGGATTACCACAATGGGTGTATGAACCCTCAACACTTTCACAAGTACCTGCATCCACAAAAGAAGAATTCTCACAAATAATAGTGTTAGAAGTACATGTTTCCTCACATTGAGGGTGTTCACTATCAACGGTTGTAGTGATTTCTACTTCTTTATCCTGATGATTTTCACTATTATTTGTCTTGGTGTAAGCATCGAAAATCTTACCTGTGGGAATCCATCTAAGACCAATTGTATTAAAAACTTTTCCCGTGGGAGTCCACCTAAGGCAAGATCTAGGAGTTGTTTTCTTTTCAGATGCAGCGGAAGTCTCATTTTGAGAAAAACTACGTCCTGTAGAGATCCACCTATTAGGTTTCTTAGCCTTTTGCTTCTTATCAACGGGTTTGCTTCTATTCGGTTTCTTAGTGGATTGTACCTTAGCACGTGCATTTTCTTTCTTGATATATTGTGCAACACATGCATCATGATTAGCTGAAAAAACACATTTTTGACATGTAGGACAGACAAATTCAACATTTTTGTTTAAAACTGCAACCTTAACTTTGTCACTACAGTCATTTGGAAATTGATTTTTATTCATAGAAGACTTTGGATTCATGGTGTTTTGATCTACGTGCCTAACATTCTCTTTTTTGCAACTACTCTTAGATGCAAGCCACTCCCTAGTGTTTTGTTGATTGTTCCTAGGTAATTGTTTACTACTACTAGCAGTGCTTTGGAATCTAGTAGAATTAATCACACTAGGTTTTGCGCCTAAAATTCCGTCTTTTCGAAGTTGTGCCCTTTTTCTAGCTTCTTCTAGATGGTGATTGTGGACCATGTCATTAGAACTAACAGATTCCTTTACAGTTTTTGTGGCCACATTTGGTGTTCTATTCCTAGAAGTGCTAGGTGCACTCACATTTGTGTTTCTTTCAACAACCAATTTTTGTTTATCAACAACTTTTCAATTTCCTTTTTCTTGGGCAAGGTTTGTGGAGTGACTGGTTTTGACAAATCCTTTTTCGCATCGACTTTTGGAGCAAACCGGGAAATTGACATTTTTGGTTTTTCAACTGTTTTTGAAACAATTGGTGTCTCCGAAGTCGATGGTTTAGCAAACTTAGTGTCCACACCCTTCCCTTTTATACTTTCAAGTTGAGCTCTCAAAAGATCATTTTGCTTTTTCATTTCCTTGTAGGCATGCTCATACGACAATTTGTCATACTTGCATTCCTCTGATTTTCGATCAAGTTGTTTGAAAAATGACATGTTTTCTTTTTCAAGTTTTACAAGAGCATTTTCATATCTTGAAACAATTTCAGATGTCTCAGCTCTTAGTCTTTCATCGTCCTCAACCGAATATGTTTGTAAAATGATGGACATTATATCAATAGTCATAACAGCTTCGAAGAGAGAATCATTTAACCTATCCAAAACATTCATGTTTTCACGAGTTTCATTAGATTCGTTTACCAGGGATTTGTGGTCCTTGACAAAGTCGGTCGTTTCTTTTAAGAAAGTGTTTTCAAAATGGATTACCCTCGCACTGATGTTATTCAGTGGGATAGTAATTTCGTTTTCAAACACCTTTTTCTGTTCGATATGAAAACTAGAATGCCAGTTGTTAATACTGATAGTAGTTTTAGATTTAACAATATTTTGAAGTTCTTGAATTCTCTTTTTAACATCATCAAGAATTTCCCTAGCCTCACTTGTATTAAAAGTGTTGGTAGAGGACATTTGTTCCATTTTTGAAAGAGATTTGGAAACAACTTTCTTTTTAGACAAGAATTTCGCGAACGGTCATTTTATGGAAAACACAGATGGTTCTGTTTGTGAAACAAAAGTAATTCCCGAAAGTTTGTTCAATTTGTTGTAATCAATGGGTTTCAAATCCTTTTGTTTCATTTTAGTAATGCTCTCTTCGACAAGTTCCATCGTTTGCACAGAATCCCGAACGACGGGAGGATCATGTTTGGTGTATATCACATTACCATTATACAAAACATTCTGTTCTTGCTGAGCTTTCTTGAGATTACAAGGAGTTTTGTTCCCTAGAGCCATTTTATGTTTTGTGTGGTAAATCGGATTAGTTTGATTAGCAATCATATTCATTGTTTGACTTGACTGACCCGACTTAACCACTAATTCTTCTAAATGTGCAATCATGTGTTCTGACTCTACGATTTCTTCCAAAAGTTTGTCTTCTTTCTTTGCAAAGTCCTTTTTCAACTCATCCATTTCTTTTTCAAGATTGGTATAAGCTGATTTTTGTTTAGAAAGTTGGTTTTGCAAATCAGAAATTTCCGCGTTTAAAGATTTTATCTTCTTGAAAGAATTAACATCAAGTGTATCAAATTTGAGTTGCAATTGTTTTTCCCTTGAAACGGAATTTTGATAACTAGTTTCTAATTCAGACAATCTTTTGTTATGAAACTCAAAAGCTTTAACGTTTTCCTTGTAACTCTCAAGCTCAGCGGTCAATTTAACATTCGCGGCCTTAACATCGCGATTAACCTTTTTCACATTCTCAATTTGAATACGAAAATTATTCAATAATGATTCAAACAAAGCACGTGTTTCCTCATCATTAGCACCATTTTGTGCAACTTGAACTCCATTAGGATCCATGTATGGAGTTTCATAGTTAACATTGCTATTAACTTGTTCCTCCACATATGTATCATAATTAGGTTCAGGTGGCATATAATGTAGCTTCTCATGAGCAAACGGATTAGCATCATTACCATAATTTGGTACCTCATGGAATGGATCTGAATCATAAGTAGGAGGAAGATCAGAATCACTGCTTGATGTTGTTGCCTGCTGATTTGCCATAAAGTTGTAGGTTTCATTAAGATCTGCTGAATTGTCATTAATTCTTGTTGTAACTCTAAACTCATTTTCCTCAGCTGTCAACGGTATTCCCGATTCTTCTTTATTGGCTAGCATCAACAAGAACTGGATCTTTTCAACCTTTGTCATTGCATTGACATTGTAATTTCTACCAATATCACTGTTGTGAATTTCAGATGTAGGTTTCTGAATCAAAGTTATAAAGCAATCATTCCCATTTTGATTAACCACATTCTGACTTACAAACTGACCCATCGGATCTCCAACATATTCCCTTATCAGAATCCCCGTCTGTGTACTCGTAGCATATCAGTCATAGGAAGGTTCTGCATTATCAGGTTCTTCTGACTTATGTTCACATGATTCTTCACCATTTTGTGCCTTTTCAGTCAAAGGTGGTCGTTTCATATGCTCAACAAGTGTGAAAGGAAATCTCAGGTCAAGATATTTTACGTAATCTGGTGGCTCATTTTCATCAACGTCTTGTTCATTGTCAGTTAACGGCTTCTCAGTCTCAGTCAATATTTGCTCAGTCTCAGTCATCGTCTGCTCAGTCTTAGGATATGGAGCAAAAAATTGAACAAGAGGATCCATATCAATTGATGAAAAGAAATTTGTGAGAAAAGACATTTTGAACGTGTGAAATGAATACGGATCTTGTAGACGATAAAGAAGTGATATTTGTTGTCAAAACGAGGTTCACAATAACTAGCACGGTAGTTATTTTCAATAAACCAAAAATTTAATCTCAAAATAATTCTCAATCTCGGTATCCCAAAAATTCAATCTCAAAATAATTATCAATCTCGGATTTTTGAAGCTTAATTAAAACCGTGGTCTAATATAATACCCCAAAAATTCTATAGCCAAAAATACCAAAAAACTTTTAAAAAGCCTTGTGATATAAACCCACTAAAATCCACCAAAAACTAGCTAGTCTGCGTAAGCTCACACCCAGTCCAACAGCTTAAAAAACGTTCAGCCCAAGTCCATTTAAACATGTAACAGAATTCGTCCCTGGTGGAGTTTCAAGCCCAACACAAAATCCAAACCTAACCAACCCTAATAATACGCTATTTAAATGCCACAAAATACCAATACAACCCTAATAACACTCACACCCTAATCAGAAAATACACAGTCACACTTTCTTTTTCCTCCAAAAGGTAGAACCGGTATTATTTCTTACTGCTCCAAACGATTTACTAAGAAAAAATTCACCTTTCTACATAATCAAAGCACACCAATAGTAGTTTCTTTCTTTCCTTAATCCACTCGAAACACCCAAACACACAGACAATTAAATCCCTTTTCTTGTACTTTTGATCGTGAATATAAAGAGGTAGACACAGCTTCAAGATCGTGTTCAAAAGGTTACGGGTAGGTGTACTTTTTGTGCTTGTTATTTCTGAATCAAAACAAAAGAAGAGATGAAACTTTGAAGTCTTGTCTTTTCTTTAATATTTTTCGTTTATTAAGAAAGAAGTTAATCTTCTAAAGATCGATCTATGATGTGTAATCTCTTGTGGTTTAATTATTTGAACCAATCGTTGATTATACTAGAGATAAACTGAGATCAAAGACTACCTTTTTTTCGTTTCTTGTTTTGATTTTGTTATGAAACTGAGATGGATGATGGGTTTTAGGATTAGTGATTGAGACGAGACAAGGATGGGTGGGTGTTGGTTCGATTCTTGAATCTGGTCTTATTCTTTCTCTTTTTTTTTATGCGTAGAACATATGTCTTTTGCGTAAACGTGACTTAAATGTTTCGCGTAAATCTTATGCGTAGATGTTGTGCGTAAACTTTAAGCTTAGAGATCTTATGCGTAAAAGTTTTTACGTAGATGTTAAGCGTAAAGCTTGGTCTTACGCGTAAGACTTTTGCATAAACGAACTTACTAACTTTCTAAGCTAGAAGTTATGCGTAGGATGACGAGTTTCGCGTAGACTTTTCTTGTTATGCGTAAGAAAAAGGTTTTTTGCATAAGTTTAAGCGTAAACTGAGTTTTTTTTACTTTTCCGACCAGATTCCGACGTCCTTTCCGACCACTGTTCCGACAAGGCTCTTTTCCGACAGCTTGTTTGACCACTAGAAACAGAATGAAAAGCTTAAAAAAATTGTTTTGGACAGATGTAAAATATAGGACTGATTGGACTTTTAAAAGTAGTGTTAATGAAAGAAAAAAAACGTGGATCTGGACTTTTTGGTCCTTAAAACTTGAAATAAGAAAAAGTAAGCAGTAATTTAGACTCGAAATAAGTTGTTTTGACCAAAAAAGAAAGAGCTATAAAATTATCAAACTTTATTAACCGAAAAGCTTATTTGGACAAAACAAAAAGTCAAAAACATATATCAGTTTGGACTTTAAAAGCAAAACCGAGATTTTTTGAACAACAAAACACTTCTAAATCATCTTATGGCTCTGATACCACTTGTTGGATCCCAAAACTTATATCATTTCACACATAATAAGAAGATTATAAGAAAGATAAATAGAGAGATGAAGAGATAAGAAAGATGGCAACTTCTAGAGAGAGAAAGAAAGATATATTAGATTAAGAGAGAAGAATACAATGAGAGAAAATAACATAGAAGCACCACCTCCAAATGGTAGCATTTAGAGGTTTATATAGTTAAGATAAAGAGATGGGCCGGGCTTGGGCTTATGTAATGGACTAGACATAAACTAATACAATGTTAGATTAAACCAAGCCCGTTTACCCTTAACTAAACTACAAGACTATTACAACATTATTACAAGACTCGTTGATACAATAATGATCGTCACTTCTATTGCTAACAAATTTCAAATGAGTGCCATGGGGGAGCTCACTTTCTTTTTGGCTTTACAGGTTTAGCAGAAACCTGATGGTATTTTTATTAGTCAGGATAAGTATGTAAAGGATATGTTGACAAAGTTTGATATGGAGAATGTCAGGACTGCCACTACTCCCTATGAATCTCCCAAACCAAAGAACAATCTTGAACCTGATCTTCCTGTGAATGTTCATTTATACAGGTCCATGATTGGCACTTTGATGTATTTGACTGCTTCTAGAGCTGATATTACATTTGCTGTGAGTGCTTGTTCCAGGCACCAAGTCACTCCACTTACCTCTCACTTGAATGCTGTCAAAAAGATCTTTAAGAACCTGAAAGGCCAACCCAAATTAGGTCTTTGGTACCCAAAAGAATATCCATTTCAACTGGCAGCATATAGTGACAGTGACTATGCTGGTGCCAATATGGATAGGAGATCCACAACTGGAGGTTGCCAATTCATTGGAAGAAGACTGATTTCTTTGCAATGCAAGAAACAGACCATTGTTGCTACCTCTACTACTGAAGCAGAGTACGTTGCTGCTGCCAATTGTTGTGGACAGGTTCTATGGATTCAGAATCAGTTGCTGGATTATGGGTATAATTTCATGAATACCACCATTTTCATTGACAATCAAAGTACCATTTGCATTGTTAAGAATCTAGTTTTTCATAATAGAACCAAACATATTGAAATCAGGCACCATTTTATCAGGGATGCTTATGAGAAACATTTAATTAAAGTGGTCAAAATTCACACAGAAGATAATGTGGCATATTTGTTAACTAAAGCTTTTGATGGACCAAGGTTTCAACATTTAGTATTGGTATGCTTAACCCTTGAATGCAAAGTTTGAGGGGAGGCATAAGCCTCAGGGGAGGCATATGCCTCAGGGGAGGATTGTGATTGTAAACTTTGTATAATTTGTATAATTTTGAGTTTTTAACACTAACCAACTAATGTATTGTAAGCTTGTTTGGTTTGTTTGCTAGTCTGTGTCTATTTTGCAGGATGCCATTGCAAGTTGTTGCTGATTTTCACCATGATATGTTAATATGGATGCTGAGATTTGTTTCTTCTGAAGTCTAATGGATGCTGAGATTTGTTTCTTCTGAAGTCTAATGGATGCTGAGATTGATTACTATTGATTAAAGATATAAAGAGATCAAAATTAGCAAATGATTTGTTTTTCATTCATTCTGAGAACATATTGCAGCTTACAAACAACTTCAAATGAAATTACAAGATGCAACCCTATACAAGTCTAGTCTAATTATTCAAGCTTCTATCATCTATTACAAAAGACTGATTGTTGCATAACCAGTATGATGAAGAAGCTGAAGGTGAAAATGGAAAAAGAAGAGGAGGAAGAATGATGAAAACGACGATGAAGATGCTCAAGAACCAAGGTTTATAATTTTGATCCCTGGCAACATCCCATCATCACCTACACCATTTTCCCTTTCCCCTTACCCACGACATCTGTCTTCTTGCCCTTTCCCCTGCATCCATGGTATGAAGAACCAGGTCCTGGAGCAGGAAGACCCAACACCAGACTTCGTGATGTTGGAAGAGATGGATTTCTCTTCCTAGGCCTTGGTTGGGGTCTCTCTGGTGTGGAAGGAGGAAGAAATGAGGAATCTTCATCTTCATCCTCTGAAGAGTCTTCATCAGATGTGAAAATGAAGGGAGAGACATATTGTCTCTCAGCAGGAATGGGGGCATTATTTGCTTCCCCCTTCTCTAAGGCATTCCATCGCCTTTCCAATTCACGTGCATAATCAGAATCATCTATTTCTGATGGATATGGTGGAAGATCATCGGATGAGGAGGAAGAGGAGGAGGTTAAGTTTATAATTTCGGGCTTAGAAGACATTATATGAGGATGAATTGGGGATGATTGAGAAATTAGGGTTTTGAGATAATTTGGGGTTAATTTGATATCTGAGAAGTGTAATTTGGGGTTATTAAATAAGCAAAGTTTAGGCGTTATGATAATTAATGCGAGTTGGGTGGCATAGTAAAAATCAAGACATTCACCGAAGATATTTTTACTCTTGCTTGGTTTCTGCTGATTGACCATTCATCAGCAGATTTGACTTTCATTTCTGCTGAAGGGTAATTTTGAATTTGGAGGATTTCACATTACACGTCAAACTTGGTCAACAGTTAGTTCTGATAATTTTGACCACGATTGGGGAACTTCCAATTATAACCTACTTTGCATATCTTTTCCTAAACTAAATTATTCTCTTATCACTCCATTTAAACCCATCATTCTTTTAGTAATTCATAACCGTCTCACGCAAAATCATTCAAATGGCACAACTTCAATTGAAGAAAGATCATAACAAGTATGCTATTTTGAACAAGACTAAGGGTCATGAAGAGTTTGATTTAATGGTGGAGTTTCTACAGCGTTCAAAGATTCATTATGCTTTGACACACTCTCCCAATGTGATATATGAATCAATGGTGAAGCAATTTTGGGCATCTGCTAGGAAGAGATCTGACACAGAGATTGTAGGTGACATTGAAGGTGTTGAGTACGTGGTGACAGAAGGTTTGATCAGGACAAAGCATCAGTTGGATGATGAGAATGGTGTTTTCCCCTCCAACACTGTTGAGATACTTGTTGGGCTAAGGGAAGCAGGATATCAAAGCACTGACACAACTAAGTGGCAGAAGAATCAGTTTTGTTCCAAGTGGAGGTATTTGGTGCATTTGCTGCTCCAATGTATAAGAAACAAGTGTGGTGGATGGGATCAATTCTCTCTACAATTGGGTTGTGGTATTGTCTGTCTCTCTAAGGGTCTAACTTATAATTTCTCAAAGTTCATTTTTGAAAATATGCTAGAAAATATTGAGAAACAACAGCATAAGTTCTTAATGTACCCTAGGTTTTTACAAATAATTTTAGACATAACCACTGAAGATAGAATTCATGTGCCTATTAAGAGTCTTGGTTCTAAGTTGTTTACCTCTATGAAAACAAACTATAATGGGGAACATCGCCCTCTGTTAGATGCTATGTTGCCACATGGCAATAATGATGTAGTTGAGGGTGATGATGCTGGCAATTTGCCTACTCAAAATGATGCTGATGATGGTAATCCATCATCTTCTAGTGTTGCTGCTGATGGTAATCCTTCAGTGGTAAATGATGAAGAGCCAGCTACAACTGCTGAACCTTTACCTGTTTCTTCTGACCTACTACCACCTTCCCCTGCCCATATGTCACCTAGTCCTGTTAATTCACCTTCTCTGGTTGCTCCTGTTGAGCAAACTCCTGAGATTGAAGATACAATTCAGTCTCTTGAGCCTGAGATCAATAGATTACCTACACCTAGTCCAGTGAGAGAGCTAGTTGATGAAGGCTCTCCCAATGATGTACATAAGTCTGTTTCTCCTGCTAGGTTCAATGAAGCTCCATTTACCACTGAGCAATCTGTTGGTGGAGCAGAGGACCCTGTTACTCTCATTTCTGTATATGATTTGCTCTGCAGGTATATGAGAAAGACTGATGATCTCCAAAAGGAGCTTGCTGATACCAAGTCTACTCTTGGTAGTGAGATTGAGATGCTGAAAAGAAAAGTTCAGGATTTGGAGGCACAATTGACTCAGCAGAATAAAAGCAAGGTGATACTGGAAACTGCTGAAGTGCCTTGGGAGGGAAATTTGGACTCTCTTGAAATTTTGGCTGAAGTTGCTAGACAGTCACATGTTACTTCTCGCAAAGCTGCTGAAGTATCTCAACCTAAGCCAACAATTCATTTCAGCAGAAGAAGTAGAAGACAATATTTGGCAAAGAAAGCTGCTGAATCTTCTAAGGTGTCAAGTGGTGATGACATTCTTATGGCAGAAACTGCTGATACTCTTCAGGAGAAACAGCCATCTAGTGCCATTGCTGCTGACAAGACTACTGATGGGGTTCATGCATCAGTAGATACATTCTTTGTAGTAGGAAAAGAGTATTTGAATTCCCCTGTTCATGATCCATATGTTCTTAAGCAAATTTCTCCTGATGACATCACTAAAACCCTCAAGCCTCAAGGAACTGCTGATAATCTACTTGATTCAGATGTTCAATAGTTAAATGCTGATCCTATGGAAGATTTGGATATTTCTCATGATGAGTTTGCTGAAGGGGTTGAAGTGGGTGAGGATGAGATTATTACAAATGAAGAAAGAGTTGAACAAGAAAGACTCTTGAAAGAATGGGAAGATTATAAGAGGAGTTCAGAGATGGCTTTGGCAGAGCAAGCCAAATTTTATTCAGAATATCAGTCTGCTACACAAAGATACATTTCTACCTTGCCTATTGAAATACAGAGAGAATTGGATGCTGCTGTTCAAAATTTTGATGAGTCAGACTGGCAGCATATTGGAGAACAAGTGATTGCTGCTCTTGACTTAGCTGCAGAAATTCTTGGTAATAAGGTGGATAAAAAGGACTGGGTTTCTGAAATTGTGAAAAAGATGAAATTGAGGAAGAAAGCAGCAGATGAGCAAAGAGCCAAGGCAAAAAGAGATAAACCCATGACTCAAGCACAGCAAAGGGACTATATGAGAAGCTATGTGAAAAGTCAAAGCAGTGCTTTATATAACAATGCTTGGACTAGGAAACAAGTGTGGGCACTTTCAGATGAAAAATTGGTTCAGATGTATAATAAAATCAAGTCTAGGTGTGAAAAAGATGGAATGGGTGCTTCTAAGATTGTCCCTACCATTCTTGCTGATGCTGGTTCTTCTGTTCATGTAGATATTCCTATTGTTGCTAATAAGGTATCTTTACCTGCCACTTCTGCTGATGTACCACTTGTTGCTGCTTCATCTAGTATTGATAAAGGTAAAGCTAAAGTGATAGCAGAAGATCCTCCATCTAGAAAGAGAACCAGGAAACAAATGGAGGAGGAAAGGTTGGGTGAAGAAGCTGCTAAGAGGTTAGATCATGAACAACAAGCTGAAATGGCAAGATTTCATGAGATTAAGGAAAGAGAAGCAGAGCTTCAAGCTGCTAGAGCCAAATAGATGAGGAAGGCTATGGATGAACAATATGCATCTGCTGCACTTGATTCTTCTCAGGATTCTACTGATGAACAATTGGATAATCCATCAGTGGAAACTGATGCTGCAGAAGGTGTATCTACTGAAGCTGAAGTTCCTGATGAATCTTCTTTACCTCATGATGCAATTTATGTTCCTGGAAGAAGAGCTAAGAGAATGGCTAAAGTCAGAACATCACATTCAGTACAAAGACTAATAGATGTGAATGCTTCTGATGCTTCATTTATCAAAGAATGATCCCCTGATGATTGGCCTGAGGCAATTAGAGATGTTTTGGTTCACTGGGAGTTGTCTAAAAATGGACAGATTAATCCCATTTATAGACTGGATAAAACTTCTCTATCATTTACATTTCTACAAGAAATACTCCATCTTGTGGTTCATCAGGATTTGCTCACTCTCAATGATTTGGTTCACAAACATTATGCAACTCATACTCCTACAGGGTCTGGATTGTATCTATTTGGTGACCTCAGAGTGCTGTTTGCTTCTTCTACTCCCACTGGTGCTGGTTATGATATATGGAAAAACAATCAGAGATGGAAGGTTCAGAGTTGGAAGTTTTACCCTATGCCATATGTTCATGTGTTGGAAACTACATCTGGACTCAGACTTCTTATGGATCTTGGCAAAAGGTATCCTCTTACAGTGTCTCTGATGGAGAAAATGCTTCTACAAAAGTTGGAGATTCCTCCTGATCCAGTTGGGAATGCTAGGTTGTTTGCTGAATCTCTGGTGAAAGTGTTCAAACTCAGGATTAGGACTTCCAGAGCAGCTTCTATTTGATGGTATATTGTTGTATATTTATTTCTTTTCGTATTAAAAAAAAAAAAAAAAAAAAAAAAAAAAAAAAAAAAAAAAAAAAAAAACTAACAATTTTGTATAGTATTGTGTATGTTGTATGCAGGTTTGGTGTTAATCACACATTCTCTGGTTATAGTTTGTTTCTGCTGAAGAATCTACTGATGGTTTCTACAGAAGAGACAAATTCTCCTTATAGTTTGTTTCTGCTGAAGTTTAGTTTCAGCATGATTAGTTTCTGCGGATATAGTTTTTCCGTGTTTTATGTAATATAGTTAGGATATGCATGAGTTTATTTAGGAAGTGATAATGCATATCTTTTAGAAGTTTTTAGAATATACGTTTCTTGTGAAACGGTTTAGGGTTCCTTGTGTATAAAAGGAACACATAATTATGTATTGAACGACGGTTTTTAGAAAACACTTTTATTATTATTGAAAAGATCAATAGAGGATCAATTGTTCTTAGTATTAAAACTTGTGTTTGTTTCCGCTTTAAAACACAAGTTACAGAGATTGTCTATTAGTGTGTTGGTGTTTACATTAACATAACTAACGATCCTAGAGTGCTCAGAAGATCTATCAAGGTCTAAGTTTCAACACACTATATTAGTAACATTACGGATGTGACTTGTGCATTTGAAACATAGATTTTGTAAGGGAAAATGTTAAAAATAGCAAGACATTAAAACATATAGAGATGAGAAGCTATGTATGAGGATGAATAGTAAACCACACTAGATACATGGAAAGAAAATGTAAGATCACTTGACAAAAGCATATTAATTTCATATTGTAATTACTACTTTTTTATCGATGTTCCACATCAAATCTGAATGAACTAAATAAGCTATATAATGAAATTGAAAAGTCAAGTTATCAAAGTCTTCGTAGCTTATCGCTAGATATTGGTTTGTATCGCTATACTTTTATACAATTTCTAGTTGCCTCGGTTTTTAACCAAAACTATATTGAAATCAATATCAAATTAAATAAGAAAGTATCATTGATTGCAATGTATGATTGTTAGAACGTAAAAGTTGATAGAATTAGACATGTCGAGGTTTTAATTGCAAATTTGGGTATGAAAAGTTAAAAAAAAATAAAAAATAAAAATAAAAAAAATACATGGAAAAGGATTTTTTAGAAGTATTTTATAAAACCGTGAAAACTAAAATAATGCAGTTTTGAGTTATATTTGAGTATGAGAGAGTGTGCATGCTCGCAAACTTTAATCAACTTTCCTTTTACTACACTTTCTTTCTTTTGACATTGGCGGCTTTATAATATTTTAATGTTATCTATATAAAATAAACCATCACCTCCCCCTCTATATATAGTAAACTCAAACACCTTGTTAAACATCCCTTGTACTTCTCTTGCAATTCTAAAGGTCAAAAACCACTCTTGTCAAGTTACAACCCATAGAACAAACGAAAATGGCTTCCTTATGTAATCTTACCGAAAGGAGAACCACTCAACGAGCACAAGGTTCGGCCACTATCCTAGCAGTCGGCACTGCAAATCCTCCCAATTGTATCTATCAAGCTGAACTTCCTGATTTATATTTTAAGATCATGAATAGCGAACACATGGTCGATCTCAAAAAGAAATTCAAATACATATGTACGTATCTACTCTTACTTTAATCGTTATTTCTAATCTTGTAAAGAAGTTGAAACAGCTAAAGTTCTCACGCAAGCCATATATAGTCACAGCACGAATGTGTATTCCAATATAGAGTTAATCCCGTAATTCTCCATGGCTGACAACAACAAATATGTCACTGCGGCATACTTTTTTTTTTTTTTTTTGAAAGGCACTGCGGCATACTTTTTATACACATTCTGAAAGAATACGCAAGATTTTGTGCACGGCTTATAAATATTTAGAATGTGTTTACATTTATAAGGCTGTGAGTATATAAATCGTAACAATCTCATCGAGACCAATTTATACACTCGCTTTGTACAAATAAAAGTTATTCTCAGGAAATTGTAGTTTTAAGAAAAAGCAAAATGAATTATTTTGGCTTAGTTATCATACAGAATTACAAACTCTATATAATTTGACTACATGCAGGTGAAAAGTCTATGATAAGAAAGAGACACACGCTCCTATCGGAAGAGTTTCTGAAAGAGAACCCTACAATTAGTGATCCCACTGTTCCTTCTCTCGACCTTCGCCAGGATGTGTTAGTCGTCGAAGTCCCAAAGCTCGGTAAAGAAGCTGCTACAAAAGCCATCAAAGAATGGGGACAACCGAAATCCAGTATCACTCATCTCATCTTTTGCACAAATTCTTGCGTCGACATGCCTGGTGCAGACTACCAGCTTTTAAAGCTCCTTGACCTCAGCCCTAATGTTAAACGTTTTATGATGTTCCAACAAGGATGTCATGCAGGTGGTACAGTTCTTCGGCTAGCCAAAGACCTAGCTGAGAACAACAAGGGTGCTCGCGTTCTCGTGGTTTGTTGTGAGATTCAACTTATGGCCTTTCGTAACCTTAAAAATGCACCCCTTGATTATGTCATCAGTCAAACTTTGTTTGGAGATGGAGCTGGTGCAGTCATTGTGGGTTCTGACCCTGATTTGACTAACGAGGTTCCATTGTTTGAGATAGTGTCTGCTTCTCAGACCATCTTACCTGACTCTGAGGGAACTATTGGGGGGCGGCTGAGTGAGACAGGCCTAAAGCTTTATCTCTCAAGAACGGTGCCAGATTTAATAGCTAAGAATATTGACACGGTTTTAGAAAAAGCCTTTTCACCTTTGGGTATAACTGACTGGAACTCTATCTTTTGGATCGTTCACCCTGGTGGTCCGGCGATACTGGACAAGGTGGAGCTCAAGCTCGGTCTTAAGGAAGAGAAGATGAGAGCTAGCAGACATGTGCTTAGTGAGTATGGGAACATGTCCAATGTCACCGTGTTGTTTATTATTGACGAGATGAGGAAGAAGTCCGTGGAGGACAGTCTTGCCACTACCGGCGAAGGTTTAGATTGGGGCGTTCTTTTTGGGTTCGGTCCTGGTCTTACAGTGGAGACGTTGGTCCTTCACAGCTTCCCAACCAGCATAAACTAGTACGATTGCCACATAAAATTTAATATTTGATAAACATGCCGAACAAGTCTACCTTTATATCAACTGTTATGCTTTAAGTAATTGTGTAAAGGGGTGGGTTATATTTACGGTAGCTAGTTTTGTAATTCAACCCTCTCTAGTTTTATTAAGGATACTTTTTTTTTTTTTTTTTTTATTCTTTTCCCCTTTTTTGTCGTTTTGCGTTTTTTTTTTTTTTTTTTTTTTTTTTTTTTTTTTTTTTTTTAATAAAAGGTATTGTGTATGTATAATAATGTATTGTATATGTATAATAATTTGTATATTTGTGTTTAATAATGTTTTGTATAATTATTTTGTTTGTATAATAGCACGTTAAATATTACCACATTAAATAACATCAACAACAACTGTTATTATTAAATTAAACGACAACGTTAACATATTATTTAAAAACAACAACATCTACGACATATGAACATTATTCATTACATTTAAAAGATCATGGGGCCTTCCACCCGACTGACAAGTGTGATCCTCAGGATTCCTTGCCAATTCTAACTCCATCTCCAGCGTCTTAATTCTTGTCATCAACAGCTTGTTTCTTGCTTCAAGCTCGTCAATCTTATTATCTTTCACAACGCAGTTTGAGCACTGCGTTGAAGAAGAGGCTTGATTAAAGTACCTCCTTTCAAATTCATCTTTCCACATGAAGTATCGACAACCATAGTTAGTTGTACCTGGCTATTACATATTAAGAAAATTATAAAAAAATTATTTTTAACAAACAAATTATTTACATATTCACATAACTAAGCAAACGTATGATTCTTTACCACTGAATCAGGACATGCATAATACAATTGCCCACGAGTAGCTGGTTTCCAGGATTGCCGTTCTATAATTAATCCCCTCTCACATCGACCCAAGAAAGGATTTCTTCGTTCCACCTGGCCAAAGAATTTAAACAAATTAATTTTTTGCAATAATAATAAAAAAAAAAAAATCATTCGAATTACAGAAATGAACATTTGAGTTCAAAGGTTTCTCAAACAACATACTCTATAACATAAATCAATAATCATTTACAATGTTTTGTCGGTATAATTATTTACAATATAAATCAGTAATCATTCACTATGTTTTGTCGGTATCTCTATTATTTACAACATAAATCAGTAATCATTTACAATGGTTTGTCTGTATAATTATTTACAACAAGTTTAGTCGATGGGTATATAATATTTCCCATTGCAATGCTTCTTGGGATGTGTGTCGCCTCCATTGTGGGTGGAGATACGGAAGTGGAAAATCGTTGTCTAGCGTCAGACAAACGTAGTGACCGCATCGATCTGGCCCCACACGGGCTATCACAAGGGGGTCAATTCTTTGTGATAAGTTAGGACCATCAAAAAGCAGAAAACATGTCTTCCAACCCCGCTGGGATAGCAATACAACAGATCGGTTAATCGATGATGCAATAACCAACACCGTGTCTGACATCTCCATATAGTGATCTTCTAGTGCAGATCCATATTCGAAACAGTTTACTGAATAGCCAATTCTGCTAAAGCCAAATTCCGACCACATACTTGTGTAAACCTCCCTATGTAGGTGTAACTCTTGCAATAACATTTGTCTAACTTTGTGCCACCTATTTTGGTTTTCACAAATACCATGGGCAACGCACCGAAACCCACAATTTCCATCAAATACCACATTATATACACTTATTATGTATGGATGGAAAATCACTAGAATTTGTTCCATAAAGTATTCGCTTTCTGCATCTCCCCTATACAAATTGTGCCTTATTTTCTGTTGAACACTAGGACCCATGTAAGAACTATGTCTTGCACGTTCTTTGTTGAAGTTCGGGACTTGTGTAGATCTTGAAGTTGTGCTTCTTCGGTGATCTACGGTTGGCACTTCATTCAAGTCTGGGCCTTCATTCAAGTCCGGGTCTTCATTCAAGTTCGGGCCTTCATTCAAGTCCGGGCCTTCATTCAAGTCCCGGACTTGTGTAGCCTTGCCCTTTTTGTCCTTTGGGCTCGGACGTCCACGGGTATTTTTTTGATAGCAGGTTCACGTGTGTCAACAGATTCAGGCTGGAATATCTCTCTCAACTTCGTTAACATATTTTTCTTGACAATCGACGTTGATTTGCTAAAAATATTCTTAAATTGTCCCACGCCATCGTTAAACGAAGTATCATCATCATCATCATCATCATCATCATCATCACCAGGTTCGCTGGAAGAGCCATCTTCAGGCGGGGGCCTATTGATAACAGGCCACAGAACAAATAGGGTTCTCCAAAAAATATCAATTTGATCCAGTGGAATGGGGCATCCTGAATTCAATTAAAGTGATTTGTATAAATTACTGATATTAATGTGGAAGCCTACTTGATAGTTATAAATTCAATATACTTACCATGAAATACATAGTATTGCATCTCGTGAAAGCATGGTAGTCCAAAATTTGACCGCAACTTATGGCTACAGTCTTCTGCGATGATCGATAGGTGGAGTTCTTTGTGCATGAGGTTGAAAGCATGTTTTGAAACTTTATACAACAATTCTTGAAATAGTGGTATATTACACTTATTTAGTTTCTCGTTGATGCTTCTATTGAAACTCTCTTTTATCGCATTTTCTTGCAAAATGAGAATCTTATCGATCGACCTCAACAACCTGTCTAATTTGGACTGTGTGCCGTCCAAATATAATTTCAACAACGCGTGGTGAGCCTCAACTCTGCACGTTGTTATCTGGCCGTAGGAGCGATATCAGTCGGTAATATACGAGGCAAACATGGGTCAGTAATCTTGCAGCCAGTTATCCAAATACGCAGTGATATCTGAAAAAAACAATGAATTAATAAAAGGTCATTCGGGTGCTTATTTATTAAATAATTAAAAACAATGAATTAATAATTAAGTACCCGGATAGTTGACCAATCGTTGTTGTAGGCGTTGATAATTTTGCTTGAATGATTCGAATATCGAAGCTTTAACCATCCAATCCCATCGGTGTTTAATGGACTTATACTCATTTAACCCAGTGAATTTATTTCTGCAATACTTAAGCAGATTTTGCTCTATATGCCATCGACAGAGTAATTTGTGAGCGTTAGGAAATTCTTCTCTTATTGCCCCAACCAACACTAAATCTCTGTCAGTGACGATAACACATGGGTAATATCTTTCGTCTATCACTTCCTTCACACGTTGCAATACCCATCTAAAATTATGCCCTTGTTCACTGGATAAAAAGCTATACGCCATTGAAAATGTTTTATTTGTTGAAGTTACTCCAACAATTTCCAACAACGGCAATTTAAACATCGTGGTATTGTACGTGGAGTCCATCAGCATGATTTCAGGGAATGTACACCATAGAGCATACGACATGGGGTGCACAAAAAATAGCTCCTCAAGCTCATTGGTATGCTCATTTACCCTCGGGTACCATGTATACCCTGAATCCCTCAAATGCGAGTAAAGGACTTGAATTGGAGTTCTAGCACCTACTCTGGCTCTCCGGAACTTATTTTGTGCGTTATATATAGTTCTAACGCTAGACACGTTATCCGGATTACGACCGTGTGTCATCGAAAGTATATTAAGTGGTCGTACGTTATAATCTGACAATTCTTTGACCAAACACAACTCATCATCCTTTAATCGCATTGTATATAGCATATCATGATTATGCGTATCATCCTTCACCCTCAAAATCCTATAATTTTTTGTTCGATGATATTTCGCAACTAATCTGAATGGACAATTGGTTTTACATGTTTTGGTTTTCCGTTTTTCACTACCTTGAGGTTCATACGTCCCACCCTTTGTACACCTATAATTGATTTCGTTCATCTGACCATCTTCTGATTTGGTTCTATTTTTAACAATTAAAAAACCGAGCTCCCGAGCTATATTTTGCATCCACTCAGTTACTTGCTCGTGAGAACCGAAAACCTGAAAATATATCACATTTTTTGTAACATATTTTTTTTAACTAATACTTTTATAACCAATTTTTTTAACAAAATACTTTTACTTTTGTTTTAGTTTTTATTACAACCATTATTTAACTTTAACATTTTTACATTTTTACAACTTTTACATTTTTACATTTTTATAACTTTTATTTAACCTTTTTTTACTAATGATATATAACTTCTTTTTTTTTTTTTTTTAATTTTTACATTTTCATAACTTTTTTTTTTTCATTTTTACATTTTTAAAATTTATAACTTACATTTATAACATTTTTACATTTTTATTAAACCTTTACATTTTTTACATTTTTACATTTTTAAATTTTTTACATATTTTTATTAATTTATTAAAACTTTACATTTTATTAATTTACTCACCACCTCACATTTTAAACTTTACATATTTACTAATTTTTAACAAAATAAACTTTACATTTCAATAAAACTTTACATTTATTTTTCATTTTTATACTTCAATTAAAAAATAAAAAAAATAAAAATAAAAATGTTAAAACGCGTTTCAGGGGGACCCACGCGTTTAACGTACTAACACACCTCACACCCACTCACACATACTTACACTTCACAGTTTGTGTGTGTGTGTGTTATTCTCTCTCTCTCTCTCTTTTATCTCTCTCTTTTCTATCTAAGTTTGTTTTTGTTTAATTAAACATAGATTTTATGATGTTTTTTGTAATTATGTGTTTATTTGTTGTTTAATTAGGTAGATCCCTTGGATTATTAAAAAACGCCCAATCTTTTGAGTTAGGGTTTGGGTAAAATATTTCTGTGGTGGGTGATTTGTGATGTTTTTTGTGATTATATGTTTATATGTTGTTTAACTAGGCAGATCTATTGGATTGATAAAAAACGCCCAATTTTTTGAGTTAGGGTTTGGGTAAAATACTTCTGTGGTGGGTGATTTTGTGATGTTTTCTGTGATTATGTATTTATATCTTGTTTAATTAGGCAGATCTATTGTATTATTAAAAAACGCCTAATTTTTTTAAGTTAGGGTTTGGGTAAAATATTTCTGTGGTGGGTGATTTTGTGATGTTTTTTGTGATTATGTGTTTATTTGTTGTTTAATTAGGTTGGATTATTAAAAAACGCCCAATTTTTTGAGTTAGGGTTTAGGTAAAATATTTCTGTGGTGGGTGATTTTGTGATTTTTTTGTGATTATGTGTTTATTTGTTGTTTAATTAGGTTGGATTATTAAAAAATGCCCAATTTTTTGAGTTAGAGTTTGGGTAAAATATTTCTGTGGTGGGTGATTTTGAGATGTTTTTTGTGATTATGTGTTTATTTGTTGTTTAATTAGGCAGATCTATTGGATTATTAAAAAACGCCCAATTTTTTGAGTTAGGGTTTGGGTAAAATATTTCTGTGGTGAGTGATTTTCTGATGTTTTTTGTGATTATGTGTTTATATGTTGTTTAATTAAGCAGATCTATTTCTGTGGTGGGTGATTTGTGATGTTTATGTGATTATTTGACATGTTGGTGGTTCTTGAAACTGCTTTAGCATTTGTGCATATGTGAAACTGCTTTAGCAGTTGTGCTTATGTGAAACTGCTTGAGTTGTGTGGGTGCAAACGAGTAGGTTAACACCTTGATCTGCCACCTTTGAGTGTTATGAGTACCTGCACTGGCCTACCCCAGTCCACAGGCTCTGTGATTATGGTTTCTTGGCATACTGCTTATGTGCTTATTGCACACAAGCAAACCATTTGCACACAGGCTCAGATTAGACCCTGTTCTTATATACTTTACGGGTTGGGTTATATTGACGGTGACTAGTTTTTTAGTTTAACCCTCTCTATTATGTAGAGGGTTTGGTGATGAAACTGCTTATGAATCTGAAAATAACAAAATGCTTATATTCTTGATAAGTAGTTTGTTATTTTAAGCTGATTTGAAACTTGTTATATATATATATATATATATATATATATATATATATATATATATATATATATATATATATATATATATATATATAAACTGAGATAAGGCAATGACGATTTAAAAAAAAAACATGATTTTGGCGTGGCATTTCCGACTGGACGGCAAAAAAAACTTAATTTTGCAACTTTCGATGTTGCAGCCATATATGATAAAACTTGCTTGTGTGAAACAGCTTATAATCTGAGACTAATGTTATCTTGATGTCTTATTAATGTGTAAAATGTTGATTACCTGTGGTGTGTAAAATGGTGATTGAGACATATAGGCAACCTAAGATATTTGTTGTTTCTTTGTGGTTTGTTACTTGCGGCTTGTGTTATAACCCAACCCTAGGTACTAGAGAGGGTTAAATTAAAAAACTTGGCACCGTCAATACAACCCAACTCTATCTGTAACTTGTTGTAACTTGTGGAATCTGCACTTGTTGTAACTTGTGGAATTTGCTTGTGGTAACTTGGGGGTACTTGTTTTGCTTTGTTTGAGGTGAGAGTTACTTTGTGAATCTGCTTTGTTGGATTTGTGATTGAGAGAGTTGCTTTGTGATTGAGATTGCTTTGTGATACTGCTTTGTGGTGAGGCTCAATATATCACGAGAGGTTTTGTTGTACCAAACACTTTGAGATTCCCCTTGTGAGTTTCTGCAGTTTGAGAATCTTTACTTTTGCTTTTGGTACCTAACAGCCTGAGCTTGTGAACATTGTGAACCTTGTGAGAATTGTGAAACATGTGTTTCACTTGTGTAACGTGGAATCTGCAATCTGTGAGAATTATGAAACATGTGTAACTTGGGTGCAATTTGTGCACTTGGGTGCAATCTGCTTGTGTGCAATCTGCACCAAAAAAAAAAAAAAAAAAAAAAAAAAAAAAAAAAAAAAAAAAAAAAGGCGATGACGAATGGTTTTATAAAAACCGAAAGGATGGCAAGTGATATTTTTATCACTTTGCAACCTTCATATCCGAGCCTAACATTTTTTTATCACTTGTGCAAATGGTTTTCTAAATCGACGATGATGATTACGTGTTAATCTGAGCCTGTGTGCAAGCTGCTTGTGTGCTAAATGCTTGTGTGCTTATGCATTTGGACAAAAAAAAAAAAAAAAAAGAAAAAGAAAAAAAAAAACTTGGATTGCTTGTGTGCTAATGCAATATGCTTGTGTTCTAAATCGGCGATGATGATTACGTGTTAATCTGAGCCTGTGTGCAATCTGTTTGTGTGCTTATGCACTTGGACAAAAAAAACTTGGACAAAAAAAATACTTAGGACAAAAAAAAGTTAATGTGGGAACAAAAAAAAGTAAAAAATAAAAAAATAAAAAAAATGATAAGATCTGACAAAGGGTACTGAAAAAGTACCCCTCCCACTAGGGAGGGTTTGCAGAAAATGGGGTAGACCCGTTGTTATTGTAGTCCCCTTGTGTAAAACAAGGTTTAGAATCCCCGCGCTTTGCCTTGGGGTAAAATCAAATCCACATCGTATAAGAATTTGATATGTCACTTTTTATGTATAATAAATAAGCGTATGTCTGATTCTTTGGGGTTACATGATGGCTAGCTTGGTTGTTCTGCTGTCTATATGGAGCTCTAGGGTGTTTGGATGTCGTTGTTGCTGTAATCTGTTTGGAGTATATAGCTGCTTCATGAGGAAAAGTTTTTAAGATCAGAATCCTACTTAGGATCTAATTTTTTTCTTCTTTTTTTTTTTATAAGATCATGATCATAATATCGGGATTTTAAGATCCTAATATAATATCATTTTTTTATATGCATTTTAAAATTATTCAAGTCTACATATTATTATGTACTCGCTCCGTCGTAAAATATAAGTCCATTTTGGTATTTTTGATTGTCCCAAATTTAATGTCCATTTTTAATAACAATCAATCAAAGTGCTTCTAAGTGAGTGAGAATAAAATTTTATTGGTTAACAATATAAGAAGATTACTTTTCTTAAACTTTGTGAAATTTGGAAATGTACATATAATTTGAGACGAATGGAGTATTATGTATCATGAAGATGTATGTCAAAATAATGTTTATGAAGTGTTTAATACAATTAACATCTTGTTTTTTATGTTCTAGAAAACTTAATATATTAATTTGTAGTATTTTAGCTTATAGTTTGAGAAAAGTAAGATATGATCGATTGAGATGTTAAGATCCTTTTATCAAAAAAATCGGGATCCTATTAAAATCCTTTCTCGCAAAGATCCTACGTAAGATCAACGTCGTTTTTGCTTTGTGGTATAATAAAATCGTAAAGTTTTAATACCAGAATCGAGATCTTAACAAACCATGTGACCTGAGACATCTACCATGGGTGGTTGTTTTGTTTTATGCAATAAAATTTCTGCAATACAAAAAATAGAAAATGCGATTTATAACATCATATCTTTTCATACGCATTTTAAGAACCTAGATCTCAAGTCGTTTCCGTTATATTAGTTATTAAGTAAAATCATTGTACATAGAAGCTAAGAAATATCAAACATAGTTGCATGAGATGATGTTAAAAGTAACATATGATGTAGAGAGAATTGCAAAAATCGTCCCTAAAGTTTGGTCAAATTGCACGTATCGTCCCGGAAGTTTGAAAATTGCAAGGATCATCCCTGTGGGAAAATTTTGGGGCAAAATTCGTCCCTGGCTTACATCAAATGACTAAAATACCCCTGTCCTTTTCTTATTTTATATTCCTTTTCAGTTTCTAACACAAATGGTCCTTGTGTTGCGCAAAACTTTACAAATTTAGTCCTTTTTTTACACAAATGGTCATTCTTACACAAAATCATCTTTGTGGTTCACAAGGCATACACAAATGGTCCTCGAGTCCGTTTTTCTTCCGTTTTTTACGTTTTCGTCCGTTTTCTTACGTTTTTTTTCCCATTTTTGCCCGTTTTTATCCGTTTTTATTCGTTTTTCTTACGTTTTTTCCGTTTTTCTTACGGGTTTTTTTTACGTTTTTTATATTTTCGTCCGTTATTCTTACGTTTTTTTTCCGTTTTCATACGTTTTTTTTTTTGTTTTTGTTTGTTTTTCTTACGTTTTTGTCCGTTTTTCTTACGTTTTTTATGCTTTCGTCCGTTATTCTTACGTTTTTTCCGTTTTCATACGTTCTTGTCCATTTTTCTTACATTTTTATTTGTTTTTGTCCGTTTTTATCCCTTTTTGTCCGTTTTTCTTATGTTTTTGTCCGTTTTTTACGTTTTTGTCCATTAGTCTAATGTTTTTTTCGTTTTCATACATTTTTGTCCGTTTTTCTTACGTTTTTGTCCGTTTTTCTTACGTTTTGTCCGTTTTTCTTACGTTTTTTACGTTTTCGTCCGTTATTCTTACGTTTTTTTCTTTTTCATACGTTTTTGTCCGTTTTTCTTATGTTTTTTTTCGTTTTTCTTACGTTTTGTCTGTTTTTATTGTTTTCGAACGTTTTTCTTACGTTTTTGTCTGTTTTATCCGTTTTTGTTCATTTTCCTTACGCTTTTGTATGTTTTCTTACGTTTTTTCCCATTTTCTTTTTTTTTGGTCCGAATTTAAAAAAATAAATAAAAAAAGTTCAAAATTTTTGTCCGAATTTAAAAAAAAAAAATTCAAAATTTTTGTCCGAATTTTCTTAAAAAAATCCAAAATTCGGACAAAAAAAATTCTGACAAAAATTTTGAAGTTTTTTATTTATTTTTTTTTTTAAATTCGGACAAAAAAGAAAAAAAAAATTGGACAAAAAATTTGGTCAAAAAAAATCGTCAGAAAACGGAAAAAATTGGTAAAAAAAATTCGGACAATATAAAAAATTTTGGTAAAAAAAAATCGGACAAAAATTTGGCCAAAAAAAATATTCGGATAAAAACGTAAGAAAAACGGATAAAAACGGACAAAAACAAAAAAAATGTAAGAAAAATGGACAAGAACGTATGAAGATGGAAAAAAACGTAAGAATAACGGACGAAAACATAAAAAAAAAGTAAGAAAAACGGACAAAAACGTAAGAAAAACGAACAAAAACAAAAAAAAACGTAAGAAAAACGGACAAAAACGTATGAAAACGGAAAAAAACGTAAAAATAACAGACGAAAACATAAAAAACGTAAAAAAAACCGTAAGAAAAACGGACAAAAACGTAAGAAAAACGGACAAAAACGGATAAAAACGGGCAAAAATGGAAAAAGAACGTAAGAAAACGGACGAAAACATAAAAAACGGAAGAAAAACGGACTCAATGACCATTTGTGTAAGCCTTGTGCAACACAAGGATGATTTTATGTAAGAAGGACCATTTGTGTTAGAAACTGAAAAGGAATATAAAATAAGAAAATGACAGGGGTATTTTAGTCATTTAATGTAAGCCAGGGACGAATTTTGCCCCAAAAATTTCTCACAGGGATGATCCTTGCACTTTCCAAACTTTCAGGACGAAACGTGCAATTTGGCCAAACTTTAGGGACGATTTTTGCAATTCTCTCTATGATGTATCAAATAAAGCAAAATTCTCTCCTTCTAGCTAACTTTTCCGCCTTCCGCCATTCCTAAAAGCTTCAAATTTCATCATTTCTATATCATTTCTTCCTTAATTCACAATTCTAAACCGATATTTTGATTCTAAATCATTGAGTACACAGTTCATCAATACTACAGAATGTTTTAGAAGTCAATATATTAAAATGAGTAATTTATTAATCATCTACTCAAGTACTCAACTTTAAACCACCAACTAAAACTCAAAATCTACATAGCTACAAAAGTTCAACAGATTAATGTCTAAAGAATTAGTGTAGAATAATAAATCTTCCATAATAAAAGTACTTTGTTATTAAAAATAAATAAAAAATAAAAAACTAATGAGTTGCATCAATGGTCAATCATAATAACTAATAAGCAATTAAATAACTATTGATGTATAAGATCAAAGATGAACCGAAACAGTCTGAATAATTTTTTTAATAAAACAACAATCCTAAAGAATTACCTCTCAAGATCAAAAAGAAACATTGAAAAACGATGATTAATCAATTGTATGTTTTAGTTTTTATTGCCACTGCACATTGACGTGGGTAATATCTGAATAAATTATTAAACTCAGTTTCGATTTTCGGACCTAGTGATGGGATTTTAAAAAGGCTTTACACGGATTATTAGTTATACATTGGGATTTTAAAAGAAGACTTAACGCCCGTTTGGTTTGTTGCTAGAAATGACAATGGGTATCGGATTTGGTATGAGGTAGAATGGCAATGGGTATCAAAAAGTGTATCATTACGATTGTTTATGTTTGGATGACAAAATATGGTATGAAAAAGTGTATAGATATTTGAGTTTTGTAGTGAAAAAGAGAGGGACCCACGGGAATGGATTTCATAGACATCAAATTGATGGGTAATGAATCTATGGCTATGATATACTTATTTCATTACCGGGCCCACAAAACAAACACATTTAATGACTTTCAAAGTCATAGTATCATTCCGATTGACCCCAACCAAACGGGCCCTTAAAGATGTGGGTAAGCCTGCGTAGGGTTATTCTGATTGTTGTAATCATGAGACCTACTTTTTCAAAAACCATCATGATTATGCCACACGTGTTAGGCACATTTTTAGACACATGATTAGGCTTCATAATCATTTTCCTATTCGAAATGGTGCCCCTTCAAAATTTTGGGCCCTGGTGCGTCGTCCCAGCTTCTGCCTAAACCGAGCCTGATAAGACGCAAATTGTGTCCTAGTAGGAAACTTAGTAGGATGCTTTAAGTATTCTAATATATCTTACCTATTACATTCTTTTGAGACACATTTATGAATCCTTAACAATGTTCACATTGGATGAATTGTATGTCTACGTAACCATTTTGGTACAAATAAAATTACGGCCAAATTTGGTGTCCTAACATGACACATTATTAGGACGCCTTCTCCAACATTTTTAAAGACGCTCACGCTTCTCATTAAACATTATTCAAGACACAGTATGTGAGACGATTAATGAGTCTAAAATTATATAATCAAAAAATTCATAGCAGATTGATGTGTGTCGTGTAGTGTGTATTTTTATATTCAAGTTTTAAATTTATATTTTGCCGGACTAAACCCTAAGAAACACTTTCACGGGCAATGTACCCGATCGGATGTAGTCAGTGGGGTAAGTACGCAGTCGATCTCAAGATTAGTGTTATTTATAATTAACCTAGTGAATTTTACAGATTTTAAAGGGGGTTTTAACTTTTATTTTAATTAAACTACTTAAACGAGAAAAGTAAATTAAACTACGTTTGTTGTGATCAATAAGAGAATGAAGTGTTAGCCATGTTACTCCTATTACACATTTTAGTTATTCTTTTACTAGTGCAATGATTTTAATATTAAGTAATGGTGACGTCAGAAAGTATAAACAGTATCCCTTTGCTCCAAGGCAATACCCTTCATAATTTTATCTAATGTAGACTAGACCACTTGGTCCATGCATCTAGTCTCTACATGTGAAATCTTATGGACCATTTGGTTCATGCATCTACTCATTTACAAGCATGCATTAAGTTGTGTCAACTAATCTATGTGATTTATCTATGATACCCCTTAGGTCCAGGCGATATCTACTCTTCTCACACTTCACTATATTGGAGAGCAATATACTAACATAAGTGTTTTTGCATTATACATCTAAATATCCCATTGGTCCTGGAGATTCCTAGACTTCAAATTCTTAAACACATAAATGAGTACTTACTGAATGACAAACACATAAACTATACAAAACTAAACATCAAATAATAATAAACGCGATTCCCTTGATCCTTAAACTCATAACATTAATGTAATAGTCATAAACACCAAAGGGTGTTAGCCCATAATGTATGTAGAAGTACACAAAACAAAATCAAACAAAAGACAAATGGAAATCATAGTGAAATCGATATGCAAATCAAATGATTAAACCTATTGTGATGATACGAGACCTTCTCTTCTTGATTTCCTGGCTCTTGGGACTGATCTTGGGACCATGGAATGATGAAATTAGGCTGTGGTTGAGTGTGGTGAGTAAATAATATCAAAAACTCTCATATAGGGTTTGTATTTATAGTCTTCTACCACGGCTGGAATACGGCGTATCACATAGTGAATACGGCGTATTCCAGATATTTTGATTGCTGACGAAGAAAGCATATTTCAAGCATATATTCTGCGTATATTTTAAATACGGCATATTGCTGAAGAGTGATACGCCGTGTACTTTCAAATCTTCGATATACTTGGACTAGGGATATGATCTTCAATACGGTGTATGGTCAGAGTTTCATACGTCATATACCTTCAATAGTTGACTTTGGCTTTGACTATAGAGCCTCCAAATATGGCGTATTGCTAGAGTTAAATATGTCGTATGCCTTCATATTCATCAACACTTAGTGAATTCTTTCAGATATCAATATGGCAAGAGTTACATATGTCATATGCTTTTTGCAGATTACATACAAAATAACCAAAATAACTCCAAATCATGTCTTTTTCTGCTTCCTTTCCAATATTGCTTCAAAAACATTAAAAACAGTAAACTTAATTAAGTATAGATTCAGTCATAAACGTATAATAAATGTGCAATAATTGTGGGATAAATGATGTATAAATATAGTATATATTTGATGTTATAAAATATCCCAACACTTCACTTCTACTTGTCCTCAATTACACTATAGATTAAGTAATTAGAAAAACATCTCAAACCTTAGTTTAGGAATTAAGCATCAAAGTAATTAACTCAACCAATAGTGCATAACTATTACACCTCACAAATAGGAAATGAAATTCGCTCATTTCTCGTAACTAATCTAGGGTGTTTATTTAGCGCTACACTTAATTGCATAATCGTGGTGAGTATTCTATCATAATTTTGGCAGTGATACACATCTCTGCCACTAAAGTCTGAGAATTAAACCAATTTCAAATGCAAAATGGGTTAAAATGTGAAGGCTTAAGGGTTCGTCATTTTTTTTAATCTCCATCAATACCTTTATTCCAGAAAAGTCAATAAAATCATAAATACACGACCAAATCCATGACTATGATAGTTATGATTGCTCACTCCCTAACTCGAATAAGCTAAAGAATAGGACAAAATAATCTTTACCAATAAACACGATTTAAACTGAATGAAAATAATATTGGTTATGAGTTATAAACGAAAAGAATAATAAAAGTTTATGATTTCCATATATAGTTTTCTTAATTTTTAACTTTCAAAAATATGCGTTTTCTCTTTATATATAGTACTAGTTTATTAACCCGTGAAATTCACGGGATTAAATTGAAAACCATGAAATAGTAGTTTTGTTATTATTATGAAAAGAAATATGTTTATATACGTGATTGATTTATGATATCATGCTAATAAATAATATGTTAGATGTATGAATAGATAATAGTCATGTTACATAGGAATAAAAAGAAGTTTAGAAACGATGCAAAAGGCATAAAATATTCAGATTTTGATCATGCGATGTTAAGATTAAATCCGATCCACGCTTGCTTATTACGAACAACAAACTAAAAAGACAATAAATTATGGATTATTTCTTATATAATTTAAAAATAACATGATAATCTTCTTAATTATTTCATAGTCATAATTTAGGACAACATACCAGAATCATATTTATACCTAATCTTACAATTTTAGTCTTGAAAAAATAAAAACGATCATCATTAGGATCCCAATCTTGAAAACTTTACATTTAATGAAACATTGATAACAATAAATCCTTTTTAACTTAACCATTATAAATTATGGGATATAAGTTCCTAAAATTATGGAAATATATGAACTCGTAAATTCATGGGATTAAATTAAAAACATTGAAATAATAGTGGTTAAATAATAGTGTTTAAATTATCAAGGAGACGGTTAAGTATTATATACTTAACGAATGTATGAATAGAAAAAGTCATGCTACATAATAAAAAATTAATTGTTTTAACCCACAAAATTCCCTGTTTTGACAAACTTTATATCCCGTGTCAGCCACCAATGACCCACTTTGTAACCCGTGTAAACAAAATTACCTGTTTGACCACAAGATTGCTTATTTTGAATAATCCAGTGGCGTTACATGTGCTAAATGGATAAAAGATTAAAAGGTTTGATTGACGAATCACAAGACTCACTTAAAAAGTGTTTTGTAAACAAAATTACCTGTTTCGAACAACTTTATAACTTATGTCGGCCACCAATTTAACATGTCAACCTACGTACACATCAACCTTCTTGACCCATTTAAAACCCATTCTCCAACCCATATATAATATCATATTTTGACTCGCTCAGTAACGTGTCTATACAACCAATTTGAAATTGGTCAATAGTTCAAGCATTACCCACGCATTTTTTACAAACTTACCATCTCACCATAAGTAGTTATTACCATCTGACTATTAGGCATTAGTCACAATGCCATGACTTCTTTGCAATGTATCAATGTACAAATTAGGCTAAATTACATGTATAATGTCAAATCTAGAAACCTAAACCTTAAATCCAAGTAAATTATTTGTTTACCATTATTTAAAAAAAATATATTTTACAATAATAACATCCAAACACCTCATGGGACAAACCTCATGAGGAGAATACCACAAATCGGAAATAAATACAAAGAGGAAAGGCTTTACTCACTCACAATGGAAACAAAAGTAGGACCCAAATGCTAAAAGTTGTCACATGATATGTAATTACTGTATTTCAAACAATACCAGAACCTACAATCTAACAAATCACCTTACTAGCAAAATAGCAACGCAGCAAAAAGAGCATATACAGCCGAGCTTGTGTAGCTTTTATCAACACGATTGATGCATTTTTATTTAATCAGAATGTTAAATCTGTAAAAATTACTTGGCAGTTAAATCTATAAAAAATTGTATGCTAAAAATAATTATATGGTGAGTGGCAATATGATGCGAGATATTGCAACCTCACAAGGAGTTTTACTCCTCGAGGGATCTCAAGAAGTTTTGCAATCCTCCAATAAGTGTACTTGATCATTGTAGTGTAGTAGAGGTAAATCCAGAGGATTGATCGTTCTATAGGGAAATAGTGTCGTTAGGTTGAAGTGTATGTCGAGAAAAGTCTAAAGGTGAGAGATGATTCTTTTTATGTTTTTATATTTTTTATAAAGCAAGTAAAAATCCCGTTTTTGAAGAGAATAGCATAATTAGTTGCTATTCAACTAACACAAAAACTACCTTTATAAAACAAAAATTAAAATAACAAGAAAAGTAAATGTGGTGAATTTCTTATGGTGTGACAAACTTGTTTACTTAGATTTCACAACTTTCTAGTTATCTTTTATTGATTTGTTGAATTGTCACGTCGTTTGTTTTAGTTGAAGCATTGTATTCCTTAATACCAGTCGTGGGGCTGTGCTAAATTCCCCAACTCTATAAAAATATTAATTTCACCTACAACCTTAAGTCAATTATGCAATCATAGGATCATAAACATCAATTCATGCAATAAATACAACGAGAAAAACTGATGACATCAAATAAGTACATATTATTGTCATCATTTATTCTATTTATTTTGACTTGTTTTATATTATTATTTATGAGAATCGATGCTTAATTGTTTAATTTAGTAATTCTTAGGTAAAAACAAGCAATTGGTGAAAGTTAGTGATTTTGGACGAGATATGAAGCTAAATGATCAAGATTGCAAGAGTCTACTCAATGATGATTTAAAGACCATTGCCTGACTTTAAAGAATGCACCGCATCTAATTTATTTGATGCGCCGCATATGAAAGTTTGGTCAACGAAGAAGAACCAACTTGTTTTAGCTCAGATACGCTGCATCACAGTTCTAACATACGGTGCATCACTTTCCAGACTTCAACAAATACAATCCAAGATACAGAAGGACATGAGCCGCATTGCATTGAAGATACGGCGTATTTGAAGACGGTGTACGAATGTTTCAGAATATGTTAATCTTTGACCCCACGCGAAGTTAAGTCAATGCGCCGCATCGAACCCTCAGACAGAAACTATATACCCCAAGATACAGCCGGATTTCGTGTACCAAAAACCCTAGACCGAAAAGAAGAAACCCTAAGGAGCAGAATACAGACGAAAAGGCAACACAACACACACCAAAGTGAAGATTTCATAGCAGTAAGAAGGTTCTGAATGTGATATAATTCAATTAAGTAGTTTTGTTTTATTGTAATAGTAAGTTTTAATCCATCAGAATTGATGGGCTTGTAGCCGCCATACTGCTCCCCTTAAAATTGCTTTCCCATCGATTAAAGTTTATATGATATTTTTTTTGTTCTTGTTATATGTGCTTTGATAACCTCCGTGTCTAGCAGTAGCAAGCTTTGGGCTGCGATACCCCTCCTACGATTAGATCACTAGCCTAATAAGTTAGTTAATTAATTCTTAGACATAAGTGATCATTAAGGGTTTACTCGCCTATAGTTAAGAAGCAACGAGAGAGAATAGTTTACGATACTTATCATATAAAACTAGTAATAAAACAAGTGACAAGCTACTTAATCGTGTACTTGTTCACCATTTGTTGTATTCTTCTCAATAGTTTTAGTTTAGTTTAACCAAACAAATTCGTGCCAGTCTCTCAGACTGAAAACCCCATGCGTTAGATTAAATTGTAAAACTAACTTAGATATTAAAATACTGATAAACATCCTAGGTATTAACGTTCCACTCTTAGTGATCGACACTCTACTTACCAACTAGCCTACACTGATCAGGTACACTGCTCGTTAGTGTGTGTGCTACAGGATAAGTCAGCTAAATATAAATTTTAAACTTGATTGACTACAAACGACATAGCACACGACACGCATCAAGTTTTTGGCGCCGTTGCCGGGGAGTGAATTGTTTAATATCTGTTTATTTATTAGTAATTTAATTAGGTTTTCTAACTTGTTTAGTTTTTGTATTTTTAGATTTCTAACTGCTAACATTGTTGTGTATTAGTTTAATTGCATTCATTGTATTATTATGCATATTTATTATTTTCTAGTTAGTTATTTTTCTGTAATTTTGTAATTTTTGTTTTTCTTTATTTTTCTGCATTGTTTGCTGTCTGTTTTATTTTGCTGATACAAATGATGCGGCACATCTGATTTTTCAGATACGGTGCATTACATTTTAATTTTTTGTACAGTGTAATTATTTAATAATTCGAGTACGGCACATCTATCCCCTAGTTGCGGCGTATTTTGCTTTTAATCATAAAATTTATAAAAAACCTAAACGCCATACGGCGCATCTGTTTTTGCAGTACGGCGTACTTATTATTTATTAAAAATAGTTAACAAATTTATTAAATTATCAAGAAGCGGCGTATTGATTTTTATCGATACGGCGCATCTTAATCTAAATAAAAAATCTTGTATTTTGAGACGTAACAAAGATACGGCGTATTAGCTTTTGCTTATACGGCGCATTTAATTTTTATAAATATAATTGATTTTTGACAATTTAAACATACGGCGTATCTAATTTATTGATACGGCGTACTAATTTTCTGAATAAAAGTCTGATCTAATATTAACATAATTAGATACAGCGCATCCTTTTTATAGGATACGGCGTATCGTCTGTAGATATTAGCAACTTTTATTATTCGTTTTGTTGCATAATTACTATGATAATTTTTCTCTAGACAAATCCTACTGAAAATTTTATACGAAAATGTGTTGCTGGGGATGATATCCCTGCAATATTAGCGCATTGCCACTCAAGTCCAACAGGGGGACATCATAGCGCTAATATTACTAGAAGAAAATTTTAGATATAGGATTCTATTGGCCCACTATTCTTGGAGACGCCAACAATTATATTAAAGGGTTCGATACATGTCAACGATCTGGAAATATTACATCTAGTAGCGAGATGCCACAAAACTTCATCCAGGTATGCGAAGTTTTTGATATTTGGGGACTAGATTTCATGGGACCATTTTCTGAATCTAAAGGAAATAAGTACATTCTAGTGGCTGTTGACTATGTATCAAAGTGGGTTGAAGCACAAGCACTACCAACCAATGATAGTAAGGTGGTGTTGAGATTTTTGCTAGGTTTATTTGCTAGGTTCATTTGCTAGGAGTTCCTAAAGCCCTAATAAGTGATAGATGTAACAATTCGCAATTTCAGGTTAACTTTTATTCCCGAAAATTTTACTATTCACTTTTTACTATTCACTTTTACTATTCACTTTTCACTATTCATCTCAGAAATTTTTATTTCATATTCTCGTAAGTTAAACTATTTTAACGATAATCCGAGAGTTTGACGCTCATCGGGTCATTTCTTCAAAAATCACAAAGCCGTGTCCGAGATTTACTTTTAGGTTTAAACGTCCTTCCAGCATCCCGATATATCCATAAAACATTATAAACAATAGAAATATGATTTTCTCTCATTTTAGGACAATTCCAAAAGTTTCGGAATTTTACGTTTTTCAGTTCAGCGTTTTACGCGAATTACGCGTTTTAGACCCGTGTTTCCAGTTTTTAGCAGGGTTTTAGCACCCGATAGAACCTACCACTCATTTATTATTTTATTATGGACTATATTGACATGTTTAACAATACTTTCAAGTTTCATATTTTTACGATACCCGGTTTTATGTTTTGAGGCTTAATCATTTACGGTTAGCGATTTACGGAGTCAAAACTAGCTACATACTTAGGATAATATCAAAAGTCCACACCTTGTTCTCCAAGTTCTTGAACCGCCACTAGGGGGGGCATTCACACTTGTGGCATCATCTCATGACTTTAGCCATTGGATCATATTTATTTACAACTTTGTCTCCAAGTTTTAGCACTTTCCTAGTAACCTTCCTAACCTCCTCATTCTTGCTATAAATAGAGAGCTCATTCCTTTCATTCTTCATCAATAAAAACGCCACACTACTATATCCTAGCACCATGATCCTTTGATCTTCAATATACAAGTTACACTACAAAGTTCAAGGTCTTAGTATTCTCTACCTAGTTCTTAAGTTTGTTTGGTGATTCCATGGTTGAATTAAGAGCTACACAAGGTTACTAGGGCTGAAGTTAAATGGTTTTCACAAGGGTTAGATCAAGGCTAGCAAGGGTTACAAGAGTTATGGTGAAGGGTTTACAAGCTTAGTTTTAGTGTCCTAGTTCTATACTTGACTTCCTTTCTTTAGAAAGCCAAAAGTTGTAAGCAAACCCTTATACACTTTCTTGCTCAATATCATTTCATGCTTATTATGTTTCTTTCAAGCTATATATGGTCTTTGTATTATGTTCATGATGTTTAAAAATTGATAAAACAAGTATTGGTATACATATGTTAACTTATGACAAGTAAACAAGCAAACTAGTGATTTTTATGGAAAACCACGACCACAATAGTATAACTTTGATATTTGACACTTACTTACTGTTAAAGAGGACTTAATAAGGAAAACATATCAATTTGAATCACCCAAAACGAGTACACGAGTCAAAAGTTATGACCATTTGAAGTTAGCGAAACCAAAACGGCAAATCTGCCTAAATAGCATTCTGCTCAAATTATGATTTTGAAAGTCCCACTTCTGGTCCGATTCATCAAAAAGTTAAAACACGAAAGTTGTCCGGAACGACGTTTTCGTTTAGGAACAAAGAAGCTCGAGCCCTGAAAACGCTTTCTGAGTGATAAATTTCTTCAAATTCTTAACAGCCCATTTTTAGACCAAAGTTACTATATAATCATTATAATTAGATGAGACCAAGAGGTCTAATGACCTAAAGCCAAGACCACAACCATGGCTAAAGCCAAGGTTGAGTCTCAAGATCATGGTAACAATGACCAAGGTCACGGCAAAGCCACGGCTAAAGACCATATAACTATTAAAGATCAAAAAGCTTATATATATATATATATATGTTATCGAATACTACAATAGTAGGGAGCCTCATGTGAGGAGTTCATTGAGTAAGCCGTCGAGACGAGTTGTGGATTTACGAGTTAAAGTGTCCTGGCTCCTCGAACGTTTACTCCATGACTTCTGAATTATGTCGGCCCGAACGGTAGTAAGAGATATACAACTTATACATGTTTCATAGACCATTTATATTCAACGACTTACACTATATACTAAGTACTACATCATGAACATTATGCAAGACATATATGGGCAATTCTTCGTATTCTTAGACGTTACTCCAAACCTAAGTCGCAACGTTCTATTATAAGCTGCTCTTAGAGACTTTCGTGATTCGACTACCACTTTCATTTCTCATTATATAGACTTAAGGTGAGTCATAGCCCCTACTCTTTTCATACTTGTTTTAACTCTTGGGGGGGATACATGCTCAACTACTTGCTTACTTGTACAAATACTCTTAAACTTTTATACTTGATTGTGTTATACTTGATTGGCATTATACTTGATTTCGTTATACATACTTGTTACACTATACTTGCTTAATTTAAATACAAGATTCGTATTTACGTACATACATAATACTCTATTCTGTCGGAGAGGTATTGGTAGTACTCATGGGAAGATGCCCCCTACCCTTGTGTCTATACTTGACCTTGGATGTCGTAGTACTATTTGGGGAGAGGCCCCCGCCCTTGTGTCTATTCTTGACCTTGGGTGAATATAATCCGGTGCATTGTATAAACTATCTTTTAGCAGTGGGTTGTGAACACACAGGTTACAAGTCTCTTATGGCGGGACTTGCAACTGAGTGGATTCTCAATGCCTTTGCTGTGTGATCATTCTTTAAGACTTTTCAACTATTTTAAGACAAACTCTATGAACTCGCCAACCATTGTGTTGACACTTTAGCATGTTTATCTCAGGTTAGTAAGGCGATAGCTAGTGCATGGAACATAGAGTCAAGCTGCATATTCTGAAGACTTACGCTTTTTATCATTTACCATTCAAAACATTTTGTATACATTTATGTATCATACTTTGGAATCTCATGTTTGTAACTTTGAATTCATTAATCGAATGGTAACTTTTCAAAACGTCTCATTTAGAGTTCGTTTTCTATAACTTGTACTTTGTATTATGAAGTAGCACCCCTATGACACAGTCTTCCGCTGCGGTATTTTGGGGGTGTTACAATAGAGGTACACACTTTTGCAATCACCAGCTAGGAAAAGTTTTGCAACAATATGGAGTTTATCATAGAATTTCTACAGCATACCATCCCCAATCTAAGTGACAAATCGGGCTATTAAATGTATTCTTGAAAAATCCGTTGGTTACAATCCTAAAGGGTGGTCGAACAAACTTAATGATGCTTTTTGGGCATTCTATACCGCTTACTAGACACCAACGGGGAGCACTCCTTTCAGACTTGTATATGGAAAGGTGTACCATCTGCCAGTTGAGATTGAGCATGGAGTGTATTGGGATTTGAAGCAATGCAATATGAATATGGAAGCAGCCATTAAAAACCATTTCATGCAGCTTAATGAGCTTTATGAATTAAGAGACGAAGCCTATAAAAATATGAAGATCTACAAAGAAAGAACTAAACAATGGCATGATGCAAGGCTTCGCAGGGACAAAGAATTCTCAATTGGAGAAAAGGTATTACTATTTAATTCTCAATTAAAAATGTATCCAGGAAAAGTAAGGTCAAGATGGACGGGTCCATTCATAGTTAAAAAGGTTTATCCTTATGGAACTATCGAGATATGTGATAAAAATGGTTATATATTCACAGTAAATGGACAACGCGTAAAGAAGTACTTTGATAATTATATCGACAATGATAATAATGAAGTTGTCTAGTTTGAACCAGAATTTCTGGAATAGGAGTTGAACGTGAGTCTAACTTGAAGACTCTGGAATAAAGAAAAGTGCTCACCGGGAGACAACCCGGATTATCTTTTTCTATTTTTGTTTATCGAGTCTGTCAGATCTACAGTAGATGTGCCACATCTAATCTAATAGATGTGGCGTATCAACTGATCTGATCATATCTATCTTTTTTTTTCTGCATTTTTATTTTTTGAACTATAAACTTTATGTCATTTTATTTAATGCGGCGTATCCCTGGTTAAGGATACGGCACATCTTTTTTCTGACTCGTATTAATTCCAGGCTCGATACGGCGCATCTCATTCAATAGATGTGGCGTATCGACTGACCGGATGAAATTTCCTAAAATTATAATTTTTAATTTTTTAGGTTTTATTTTTACTAACTACTAATAAGTTATTGCACAAGTTAGATTTTCTTACTACAGGTGTTTTAAATTGGTGGTATATATACGTTTTTGTACTTTCTGTAGAGATATCATTCATAGAGGTTTGAACACTTTCCATTCATAGAAAGTAGAATGTTGCTCACAAATGCATAACTGAGGATCATTCTGAGCAAATCTCAGGGGAGTTTTCCGTTCTAATTCTTTCTATTTCCTGTTTTTAATTTCAAATTCAAACAACGAGGACGTTGTTTAACTTATGTGGGGGGATGGAGAATTAGAACGCTTACTTGTCTTATTTTTCAAAAATATGCGTTAAGATGTGCTTAATATGCTTAAATTTAAAATTTTTTAGCATGTTTTTGTTAAATTTAAGTTTCATAGCCGCACACATAACTTCTATTATATAAAATTGTGAGAATTGAGCGTATCTATTTCCTAATATAAACCCAAATTCCACAAATATATGAGTGTGCTGGTGACTTGTAAACTTTAGAATTTGGCTTGCATACTATTCAAGACCACCATAATGAGTATTATTAATATAATTGGAGTGACTTGTCTAACTTGGTAAATTTCTAGGATTACACCCAAATAGCCTTTATATGTTATGTTATATTAACTAACTACACTGGTTAATTAACCCCTGTATAAATCTATTTGTTACTCTCATTTTTAGAGTAAGATACCCCGAAAAACCCCTCAGAGCCATTCCTTTCGTTTCTTACACATGTGTTAAAATGTTTCGTTACACCTTTACACCTTAGTCTACCCTGTAGATTTAACTCTGTGATTAGTTGCTTTTGGCAAAAGTGTGTAACCTGTGCTTGTGTGCGTAATTTATTATCTTTGGCTAGGTCGGGAAATTGCATAATACAATTGGAAGTGAAAGTAAATATTGTATTTTTGATCTTCATGTGTTTACTACTTTCACTATTATTTTTATATCTGAAGTTATGAGTATCTGGAAAAATTATCCAGATTTATTATTATGGTGATGTGCTGAAATTATACACCATTGGTTAAAAAAAAATAATAATAAAAAAATAAAAAATAAAAAAATTGAAAAAAGAAGAAAAGAAAAAGAAAGAAGAAGTTGGTGAGTTTGTTATAAACCAACGATGTAAAGTTAAGTATAAGTGGTTGATATCTCCACTATTGTTGTACTATATTTATGGATTGTTAGGGAGTTGGCTGTTATGTGAATGCCAACTAAGGTTTATTCCTTGATTAGGATATTATTGAGTCTAATTCATGTCTACCTTGTAAGCGTGAGTTTCTGTGTTATAGCGTGAGTTAGTCAATGATATGTGTCTTATTCAAGGGATGATTGGGAAAGTGATTAACCACATACATATGTTTTGTTTATTTCTATTTTACACCAATTTATTTCCCAAATATTATCCATACCCAACTGTATTGTTGTATTCATTGTTAGCTTTCGAGCATCCAGATATAATAATGGCTAAGTGAGAATGTCAAGTGTGTTAATAAGGTAGTGACCATCCGAGTATAAGATTAATTGAATAATGTGCCAGCGATCTGGTGTGTGACTTGGTGACTATCTGTTATGCAAATAACATGCCAGCGATCAAAGAAGCACATTAGTTACCATCCATTGTTTGAAGCGTCGAAGACTTGCGCCAGCGATCTACTAAATTTATGCATGAGATATTTGAACAAAGCTAGGTTTAACCCTAAGCCATATCAACCCTTTTTACCGCTTAAGACTCGCTACTCCTTAACTTTAATGGGGGAGATGTGTATGCCTGCCAAGCCTATGATAGAATATTCGTCACGATCGAGCAATTGAGCAAATTAGATTAGTTGAGAGATTGAGAGAAATATTTTATTTCTAGTTCGTTAAGTGTTTGGTTGTGCAATTATGATAAAACGAATAAGTGCTTAATTATAAAAATACATCCTAATATATCTTAGGATACAATTTCATAAGTTAAATCTAAGGTTTACTTTGGGACAAGTAAAGTTCAAGTGGGGGGATATTTGACAACATCAAATAAGTACATATTATTGTCATCATTTATTCTATTTATTTGACTTGTTTTATATTATTATTTTTGAGAATCGTTACTTAATTATTTACTTTAGTAATTCTCAGGTAAAAACAAGCAATTGGTGAAAGTTAGTGATTTTGGACGAGATATGAAGCTAAATGATCAAGATTGGAAGAGTCTACTCAATGATGATTTAAAGACCATTGCCTGACTTTGAAGAATGCGCCGCATCTAATTTATTTGATGCGCCGCATATGAAACTTTGGTCAATGAAGAAGAACCAACTTGTTTTAGCTCAGATACGCTGCATCACAGTTCTGACATACGGCGCATCACTTTCCAGACTTCACCAAATACAATCCAAGATACTTAAGGACATGCGCCGTACTTCATTGAAGATACGCTACATTTGAAGATGGTGTACGAATATTCCAGAATATATTAATATTGGACCTCACGCAAAGTTTAGTCAATGTGTCGCATCTACTTAGTAGATGCGCCACATCGAAAAATCAGACAGAAACTATAAATACCCTAAGATATAGCCGGATTTCGTTTATCAAAACCCCTAGAATGAAAAGAAGAAACTCTAAGGAGAAGAATATAGATGAAAAGACAACACAAGACACACCAAAGTGAAGATTTCATAGCAGTAAGAAGGTCCTGAATGTGTTGTAATTCAATTAAGTATTTTTGTTTTATTGTAATAGTAAGCTTTAATCCATCAGGATTGATGGGCTTATGGCCGCCATACTGCTCCCCTTAAAATTTCTTTCTCATCGATTAAAGTTTATATGATGTTTTTTCGGTTCTTGTTATATGTGCTTTGATAACCTTTGTGTCTAGCAGTAGCAAGCTTTGGGCCGCCATACCCCTCCTACGATTAGTTCACTAGCCTAATAAGTTAGTTAATTAATTCTTAGATATAAGTGATCATTAAGGGTTTACTCGCCTATAGTCAAGAAGCAACGAGAGAGAATAGTTTATGATAATCATCATATAAAACTAAAAATAAAACAAGTGACAAGCTACTTAATCATTAGTCAGGCCTTCTATTTGTTTATGTTATCTATCTGTGTACGTGTTTGCTATTCGTTGTATTCTGCTCAATAGTTTTAGTTTAGATTAACCAAACAAATTCGTGCCAGTCTCTCAGACTGAAAACCCCTGCGTTAGATTAAATTGTAAAACTAACTTAGATATTAAAATACTAATAAATATCCTAGGTAATAACGTTCCACTCTAAGTGATCAACACTCTACTTACCAACTAGCCTACACTGATCAGGAACACTACTCGTTAGTGTGTGTGTTATAGGATAAGTCGGCTAAATATAAATTTAAAACTTGATTAACTACAAACGACATAGTACACGACATGCATAAAAAATCTATGATGCACGATATGGTTATGTTTTCTAAGATGTTCAAGCTAGTTACATATAGAAGTCAGTCAGTTTTCTTAGCCTAACGTGAAGCAATCAACTAAACAACAGACAACGCATCAATAATCAATAACTAGGTTTCATTAGATCTAAACAAACATAATTAAACTTAAGCTAGTATGTTAAAGTGAAGAAAAGATAGACAAAGAATCAGACAACACAAAGACATATTGATTGATTAAAATGATAACTTATCTTCAATAGAACATGGATGACAAAGGCTGAAAAAGCCTTACAAATACACTGGAATACGTTTAGGGTTTTGTACCAAATGTTGTCCCACTTAATGGATAAAAATCTAAAACTATACATAGATTTACAATGCTGACGGCGTCAGCTTATGGGTTCTGGCACCGTCAGCCCGCCGTGATTAGGGATTCGTCTTTTGCAAGTCGCCTGTCTGACGACGTCACTCTTTATACCCTAACGCCGTCCCTTTAAAACCTTTATGAGCCGTCTCTAATAAACTTAAAACGTGACTCCCTACTTCGAAATACACCTGATGCCGTCAAGTTATAATTCTCCAAAGTTTTCTAAAGCGACGTGTGTAAAATTTTCTAGCTCTAATTTAACAAGTGACAGCTTCACAAGGTATAACGTGACGCCGTCAAGCCTTCCGTCTTGATGGTTTTCGCGACTTTGTTGTTTTCTTCATTTTTCATCCAAAAAGCGCCAAATTCCAGAATTTTCGTCCCAAGTACCTAAAATGCAAAAAGAAACAATTTAGGGTAATATTTGATCATATAAACACAATTTTGGGCTTAAATGACCCCTTAAAAAGGTATCAAATAAATCCTTATCAAATATCCCTACACTTGGGATTTGCTTGTCCTCAAGAAAATGAGTTTTTATTCTAATCAATCTACATGTTAAGGGTCATTTAACATTAACATAAAAGTTATTACAACACACAATTGTTCCATGTTAGTCAAAACAAGCTAAGAAATTATATACTAGCACCTCACAATAAGTATTTGGATTCTCACATCTCTCGGGTGTAATAAGTTATATAACACTTGTTGGGATTCTAGATTTGATGTGACAAAATAAATATAAGAATGAAACATGAAGGGCTAAAGTGACAAAGAGAGAAAGCTTCAAAGATATCAAGATACAGGAAATAAGTTATTCTGTAGAAAAGATTTTATATTATTCGGTATTATCTCTTTGTGTAAACCCTAATATCTCTCTATATAAAGAGACGTAGGGTATAGGTTTTCATATGTCTTTCACAATGTAGTCGACTAGAAAAGTGTGTGTGTGTTCTAGGGCATAGTTCATTATAAACGCCTAGAACTAGTTAGCGTTGTTCGAATCCTTCAAGGTCTGAGGTGTCTTAGATCCATGTTACAGTTAGGTAACACGTTATATTCTGATCAAATATAATTGGAGGTGATTGGGAAAAACCTTGTGTCAATAACATATTGTTTTAATTATTCCGCTGCATATTGTCTATGTTATTGTTGAACCCTAGATGCTCAAAACGGTCCATGGAGTCTATTAAACTCCACAACACTTATGGAAATGGGAAAATATAACACTCTCTACTTGTCATAGCACATAGATTACCATAGGCGCTGGAACGGATCAAACCTCCACCACTTTGGCATAAGCACCTAGGATAAAATATCAAAGAGGTCTTTTAAAGGGTTGTAACGTTAGTTGTAAGGATATGGAAAACACGGTTTGTTAGATAAAGGAAGTTTTACTGGTGGCAAGTCAATTATCTTGGTCAATTACATATACAATGAGGTATTGCTAAGCCAAGACTCGACTCAACTTGCTAACTACTAACTCTTTTTTTATTTTTCAAGACACTATAATGACTAAAATATAAATAAAAGACGCGGATGGTAACCCATATTTTTTTTTAACTTTTTTTATACACTCTTGCCCTACCATCCAAAATAATATATCAAAGGGAGCTTGCATCCTACCTACACTTGAACTTTTACATACTTTACACATAACTAACTAATGACCCGAATTAAGAAAATCAAACATTTGGAGTACTTTAAACGTTAATGTATATAAGGGGTATTGATTTCCCCTTTCACTCCATAACGACTAGTACTTTTACCTATGAGTCCCAATCATCCCAAAATTGTATTTACAAGATATGACTCGACCTAGCAACCATGTAGCCAATTAGACAATTGACAAAGGTTTAAACAAATAACAATAATGCACTAAAAATGAGTGCATACAAGGTAGGATAAGGCGATTTGGGTGTACATTTGGGGGTGGATTGTAAATAATGTTCTTCATTAATATTTTAGAATCCACCGAAATATCACGAGAACCGCGAAAAAGATAGGCTCTGAGGGGTGTACTAGGGGTATCGTGTACTAAAGATGAGTACATCGCAAAGGTGTGAAAAAATTACTTGACCAATGAAGTCAAGGTAATTATAATACAGATTTAAGATAAGGGTTATCCTAATGCCTCTTATCATATAGTAAATCCTAACTACACGAATGCAGTCTCACTAGCGGTCTTGGCATGTCTCACAAACGCAAGTTCTAGAATCCGTATACTACCATTACACTCATAAGCATAAAAAGTGAATGCTTTTGAGTGGTAGGATTTTTGTGCTAACTATATAATTCCTATCCATGAGACGCTTATTAAGACTGAAGTTTCACTCCTATATGTTGTAAAAAATTTTAAATTTGGTGCCAAATTTGCCCTAACAAGTATTTTTCTTAGTTTTATTACACATTTACTCTAAAGCAAAACAAAAACTCAAGTGGAGTTATAGTTTCTAAGGTGTCCCATTTTACCCTCCCTATACTTAAATGGAACATTATCCCCAATGTTCCTAAAAAAGCCTAAAAGTAATGATAAAAGAGAGAAAGAAACTAGTACTCTGTTGATTTGCTCGGTATGGACAATGTGAAAACATAGCTAGATCTTCCTCCAAGAAAATAAATATCAATCAATGCTCATCCAACTTTGTCACAACTCGTAATTTCAGGTCCTTTTTCAGACAACGAAATTCCATTATTCATCTCGGAAAAGTTACTACTCACCAGTTACTATTCATCATTTACTATTCACCGATCACTATTCATCATTTTACTATTCATCGTTTCTGGAGACAGTTTAAGATTCCGAGAAGCGTTCAAAAATTTTACTATTCACATGACACTATTCATTTTCGGAGAGAAAACACTATTCATGTGCATCACTCATTTCATCGTAAACTTAGTTTACGGATATTTACATTCGCGTAACCCGTCAGGTTAAGCTGTGAATTCATACATCGTCAATATTTAAATTCGCGTAACCGGATTTGGTTTAGCTGCGAATTCAAGAATCATTAATAGGGACACTTCATACGGACTAGAAATAGTCTAGATATCATCATAATAGCATTTTCATACTATTCCACTCGTAGGATATTCAAATCTATATTTTTGGTATATTTGACGTATTACGTATGTTTATTTTTAAATAAACGGTAACACGCGATCAATAAATGAGACTAACATATCCGACACTCCCTACAATGGTCCCGATATATTTTTACACTTCTTACAACATTACAATTAATATGAAAATCATTTACCCGGTGTTTTGGAATTTTATTTAAAATTATATCGTACGTCTAATATAATTACGACGGTTTACGTAAAAACTAAACGATAATCATCCAAACCCTCAATACTTGTACCCAACATATTTTTACAACTTTCATGACTTTATTATGTCCCGTTTAACTTTATTAAAATTTATTTCTAGCAAACCTGGTACCTGATTATAAATAAAACTAGCTAATACTACACTAAAACACCACTAACTTTCTAATTAAATCCAAGACATGCCCCCTTTTTCCTCCTTTTGAGCACCCCCCCTCCTAAGCCTCATGCGCTTAATTCACCTACACCCATTAATGCTTACCTAACTATTGTCTAAATACACAAATATCTAAAAACTTCATCTCATTTCACTTAAACATTTACAAGTAAACTAGCAACAAAAATATTTCTCTCTTCCTCTCTTTTCTCTCTAGTATGATCCGTCAAGGAAAAAGACACAAGCAAACACCATTTATTTTTCAAGATCAAGTAATATTCAAGCTCCATTAGTGATCCTTGCTAGGGTTTTGAAATAAAAACTCAAGGTTTATTAGGTTCTCATCATCCAAACTCACCAATCTTTCAAAGTAAGTATGTCAACTCTTTTTCATAATTTTACCAAGTTATTTCAAGGTTCATATGATTTTTATACAAGATCTACATGCATATGCTAGTTTATACCACTCTATTTGAACTTTTATATCTTTTAAGCCATAGAAACGGATAATAGGTAGATCCTTGGTAGATTAACTTGATGAATGATGTTTAGGAACCCATGACACCCTAAGAAGGTGTATGGTAAGATTATACTAGATTTGTGGTGATTGAAAGTGATTTGGTTGAAGTTGAAACTAGTTTGAAACCCTATAATTGATTTTTAAACTTATATAAAAACCTACTGTCCCAAAACGCCAAACCCAGAAAACTCAGGGACTCAGGGGTAATTTTTGACCAAAGATTTAGAAAATACTTTCAAAAACGAAGCCGTGGGCAAAAGAACGGATTAAAACGAGCTTATAACGAAGGAGATATGATTTTTGCAAGTTTAACGATGAAAACTATTTTCTGAAAATTTAACGTGCTGTTGGACGATTTTCGACGGACAAAGAGAGGCGTTAGATGTAACCTAAATGAGCCGAACTATCAAAAATATATTAGTATACGTTAAAACGAATCCGTGGATATAAAGAACGAGGAAAATGAACTTAAAACGACAAAGATATACACGTTTCAATATCGTCAAAACTATATTTATATTAGTAGTCACTAATAGAAATAATAAACTACGTACTAAATACTATATTTTCTAGAAATAATGTTAAGGAGCGATATTCTCAACCAATGAAGTACGAATGACTCAAAGCTTATTTATACGACTAATTGACGTTATTTTAAGGTTTTCAAAACGATGAATATAACACTAACAATTTTTATACGATATATGATGACTAGTTTTTACAAGTCTAGTTAGACTTATTTTTCCTAAGTATGGAAAATACTTTACTTTGACAATAACTAGTATTTTCAAGTTACGAGTGGTATAGGTATCATGTGCATGAACATTCACTACATCATTTCATGATCTAAAGTAGATCATATTCATTTATTTAGGTTGCGGCTAGTGTTCGCGCCTTGTTGTCCCGATCATTTCACCACATTGTACTATCACTTCAGGTGAGTTTTCATAGCCCCATTTTAATTAAATATTTTGATTTCAAATCCCACGGGGGAGAATACAATGCATTAATTATTTTTGTACAGGACCAAGTATTAAATTCCATACATTGCTTAAGTTGCTTTACTACCAAGTTAAGTCCCTTTTATTATCATGGACCGTTAATTATATTGCCAAGCGAGACTGAGTGGATAGATCTATTGAGGGTGACTCCTCCATCCGTGTTTGGGTTGCTCCAACGGGAAAACGGATGCATTTCATGTCTAATCTATTTGAGTGTCTGGTAAACACTCCTTTGGGGCCAATACAATATTATGTCTAGCTTCGGGGTCATGAGCTTAAGAGCCAATGTAGCATTTTTGACATCTTGTCACCTTACTTTATACTTGTGGCTAGTGTACATACGATTTAACTTACAAACCTATGGAATTCACTAACATTCGTGTTGACATTTTAGCAATGTATTTTCAGGTTATTAAGGTAGCTCCTGCTTGCATGCATTTGGACCTTCATGGAGTCGCAGAGTCGACGCGTCTCACACATATATATTTCCTGCACTTATGAAACGTTTGATCTGGATTGAACTTGTTTTTCATAAGCTTGCAACACCTTTTTGGGACCTACGTTTTGTAAACTCTGAATGTTTTAATGATCAAATGATGTATTTTTCCAAACGACACTTTAGGTTGTTCAATATAACTGTAACTGTGGTGCTATGAACGTCACCCCAGGTATTCCATTCCGCTGTAAGTCAGGTAAATTAGGGGTGTGACAAACTTCTTCTTTATCTTCTTGTCCAATATAACCTGTAATTAACTAAGAAAACGAAACACAAAACCTCGCATAAAATCAGTGGTAAATTTACATATATAAAAATTAAATCCTAGAAAGCAAAGTAAGATATAATGTTTGCAAAATAAATGTTTACAGATTCCTGCAAATTTAAATATTCTGGAAATTTTCAAAAATATAAGAATTCCAGCAGAAAAAGAAAATCTGGAAAACTGTGCAGGTACAGTGCCTGACGCCGTCAAGACTGACCTGACAGAATTTTTACGTTTTGTTTCTGGAAAATTTCTGGAAAAATCTAATAATTAAAACTTTTAAATTCTGTAAAACATTCATTGTGACTCGATACAAACACACTAATATATGCCAAATCAATATTTGTTATTGTTCATGTCGATTTGTTCTTATAAACAAATATGGTATTCCCCACACTTATTTTTTTTTTTTTTTTTTGTAAAATACCTCTCTATGTAATTAAGACGAAGTTAAAGACAAAATAAAACATTTTCACAAATTATTTAAGAAATGAATAATAAACAAAGAAAGATGGAGCATATATATGAAATCAAATAAAATAAAAACAAAAAAATAAACATTTAAAAACTCACGTTGCCTCCTAAGAAGTGCTTTTATTTATTAACGAGTCTTGTAGCTAGACTCAAAGTCATTCCCTATTACGTGACTCCATATTCAAAAATAATGTCTCCATTGTTCATTAAGTCACCACTACCTTCCTGGTAATGTTTCACTCGTCGGCTGTTTACTGTGATCTCCCTATTCTTATGATCAACCAAGACCACGCCCCATGTTTTAAGCGAACTTTTTTTTTGTGAAAGGCTCGTACCACCAAGATTTAAGTTTTTCTAGAGGTTATCTTAGCCTTGAGTTGTACAAAAGTGCCATATCTCCTTCCACAAACTCAGTATGATTCCTAATTTGTTGATCGTGCCCTGTTGTGAATTGCTCCATAGGGTTTCTACCTCTACATTTTCTATTTTCCATCTCAATTTCTTTGTAATTCTTAATATTTCCTTCCCATACAGGGATTTTTTTGACGTTATCACGGGGTACTTCCAAGTTGGTCTTAAGTTTCCTTTGTTGCATACTCTCTCTCACATAATGTGGGATCATATAGAATTGAAGCCTTCTTTGTCCCGCTTTGAGTACTATTACCCCTTTTCGCATTTGATGATTGCCTTTGCCGTAGCAAGAAATGGTGCTCCGAGGATTATTGGCATGTATTCATTTTCCACATCATCAACAATTACAAAGTCTACAGGATATACAAAACCTGCCACATTAACTAATACATCTTCTGCCACTCCTAAAGGGTATACATAGAAGTGATTTGCAAAAGAGAGCCTAACATTGGTAGTGACTAGAGTCTCATTAGTTAACTTAACGTAAGAGGATAGAGGCATCAGGTTCACCTCAGAACCTTGGTCAGCCAATGCATCCATATATTTCAAATCCCCTATGCTACAAGGTATCTAGAAACTCCAATAAACCATTTGCTTCTTAACCACGCTTTGTTTAAGAAGACTCTCATACAATGGTCCTGCGAGCAACGTATCATAAACTTCTTCATCTATTTTCCGTTAAAGACTTTCCGTGATGGGTAGTTATACCTATAATTATTTACCTAATTATTTATAGTTTTCTCATTAATGTCGTGTTTTAGATAGTATCCTAAGGGTTGAGACTTTAGTGGTTCCTCAATTGCCCCTTCATGTCCTGTCCCTTTTTTATGGGTTGTCTCCGCTTCCTCTTCTGAACATGGCACATTATTAATGACTTCTTCACCTTTGCCATCTTCATCATTGACCATGTTCGGGTCAGCCTCATCATTATTTCCCTTGTCGATCACTTTTCCTTCAACCTCGTTGTTGTCTTTACGGACAATGGATATAACATTGACAAATTTGGTGATGGGAGTGTTACCTTCTTTTTGTACGAGTACCTTTTCTGGAGCTTTCATCTTATATAATCCTTTAATAAACTCATCATCTCAGTCATCTTTTCTTCATCTCCTCCCTCTATCTATAGACGGCTTCTTCAAATTTTGCCAATCTCTCATAATGTGCCGACATATATTCTCTCATTCAAGCTTCAGATTCTGGGCTAAGTTTGCGGGGAGGCGAAGACGGACGAGCGTATTTTCGAAAAGATTCAACATTCTCTCTAAGAGGTGACTCGGATAAAGGATCTGATTTCTTGCTTGAGATTGATTTAACTGTTGCCTGATTGGAACTCAAGAGCCTTCTTTGTTTCTCAAGTAGGTAGTCGACCCTTTTCTCAAGTTCACAAAGTTTCTCCTTGGAGAGCTGAGAGATTCTGTCGAGCAACGAGACTTCTTTGATTTCCATGGTCACATCATTGGGATCGTCCCAAGATTCGTTTCCAAAAAAGGAAAGCTCATCGATGATGTCCCATGATTCCTTCGCATCCTTTTCTCATAATTTTCCGCTGGCCACTTGATCAATAGTACGTTTGGTTAGGTAATTGACATGATTGTAGAAGATTTGGACTTGAAGCCAAAGATCAATGCCATGATGAGGGACTTTCTACAGTAAGTCCTTGAAACGAGTCTACGCTTCGTAAGAAATTTCACATTGTCGTTGTTGGAACATCAAGATGTCATTCCTTAGCTTGGTGGTTCTCCCCAGTGGGAAAAATTGAGTGAGGTAACGATAAGTGAGATAATCCCAAAAGCTGATGGATCCCGCGGGTAAACGCTCAAGCCATTGACTAGCTTGGTCACGTAGAGAGAATTGGAAGAGACGCAAGCATGTGGTCTCTTGAGTTTCAACATCTAGGTCTATGGAAACAAGGATTTTAAGGAAATCCTTGAGATGTTGGTTTGGATCTTCAGAACGAAGTCCATGGAATGCACATCCGCTTTGCACCAACCGGATGGTTTCGGATCACAAGGGAGACACATTGTCTCTTTGAGGGAGCTTGTAGAACCGTAGAGGGGGGAGGGTGAATACGGTTTCTTCGGCTTTTTTGATGTTTAAAAACTTTAAGCCAAAGAAAACACCAAGTGGTTGTACAATAATCCAACAACCACTAACACAACCAAAGTATATAAAGCAAGTAAGAACACAACGATATATACTGGTTCGGGATGGGGGGTTTATACCATCCGTACGTCCAGTTGCAAATCCGCGACTCCGATACTATTCACTAGTATAATCCTTTCGGTGGACTACAAACCGTTACAATTCACTCCACCAATATTCACCAATATTGATGCTTACAAAGAAGGAGTTACTCCCACGGTATTCTGCCCTCGGAAACCACCCAAAAGAATCTCACGATTTGACTTCTCCTAAGGATCACAAAGATCACTACCAAGACTTCCCACCGGAAGTATCAAACCCCAACTAGATCCCCAATGATCTAGGCTTGGTCACCAAGACACAAGACTTCCCTTACAAACAATTGAATGAATGAATAAGTGTTTGTTTTATCAACCAAGCCCTAACCTAACCTAGAGACTCGATTGTAGTAGAAAGGGTAAAGATAAGAAGACCCTCAACACAATCACAAGAGTGGATTAGGTTCTTGTGATTCTTCCCTTGCAAGGAGATGTGTTCTTTCAAAGATGTTAGAGTGAGAATCAAGAACACAAGATTAGAGATAGAGAGATTTGAGAGTGTTTAGAGAGAAAGAATGTAGAGAGAAAGAGTAATGGCAATGGGTGAGGAATACAAGAGGCAAGGTATGTATTTATAGGCCAAGAACCCAACTTGGGAAAATTTTACCGAGGCCGACGCGCTGCCCACGCGTTAACGCGTGGGTGGTGCGCCAGACACCCAGAGAAAATTTTCCCAAAGCTTTGGGTGTTGGCTTTATAAATACCTTACCTTGCTAAACCCCAAATTATACATTAATCAATCTAAGGATTACCAACTTAAATAGCCAATTAGAAAATCATTTTGTGAAGTGTTTATGAGAAAACCAAATACCAAGGTTAGAAGATTAGAAAGGGTAATTTGGTAGGGGTAGAAATGTTATTCCTCACATGGCATAGTAGAGAAGAGAATATGCCATGGGATATTCCAAAAGTATATTCCTTTGCTTGGGGGGGGGGGGGGAAGAATGAGATGGAGGGTTGAGATGGTTTTGTTTGAAATGGATGGTGGAGATCAAAAAAATGTGATGGAATAGAGAGGAGGTTGGATGGATGGTTGAGATGTGTTGGTTTGAATTGGATGGCGAGGATCAAATGGAGCCTCTTTTGAAATTCAAATTAAATCACATGTGTTGAATTAGAGAGGAGGTGATGAGTTGTATGGATGGGATATTCCAAAGGAATATGCTTTGCTTGGGGGGAAAGGGTGAATCAATGGTTGAGATGGTTTTGGTTTGAATTGAATGGTTGAGATCAAAGGGAGCCTCCTTTGGAATTCAAATAATTCCCATGTGTTGAATATGGAAGGTTGAGATTTGTTGTAAGGGAATGGATGGTTGAGATGTAGAGTGTGTAAGGGAATATGTAAGAGTGTAAGAGATTGTGTAAGAGAATATATGACTTGGATATGGTGGTATTTGTATTTTGTAGAAATGAGATTAATGGAAGACTAAGAAGAAATCTAATTGTCATTAAGAAGAAAAGGTTTAGACAATTAAGATTATAAGTTGAGAAAATCATAGGTTACTTACAAGTTCAAGTAATCACAACATTGAGAATCCATAGTTTCATATCTTGTGACTTTCCACGACTCGACGTTCTCAACTAATACCTTGGTTCAAACAAGTTAAGTGCTTTGCCTTGATGTAAAGCATAACCCAAGTGGGAAAGGATGAGTTTACGCAAAGTGACCTTTGACTTAGTTTGACCAATAAGGGAGTAAACTCGTTACGTAATTAGAGAAGACGTAAGCACGGGATATGAGCATATGGATGCTTTCTCATGATGTTACGTGATGTATATAAGCTCCCTAAGTTTAGAAAAGCCTTGGCTAGAGGCGATAGTTAGAAAACATGAGTTGGCATTTTCCCGTAAACGGTTGTTTTAAAAGTAAGATCTCTCAAGTCTCAAAACTCGTTTCGAGTGTTCTCAATTAAGCACATACATATTCATACCTGTATTGAAAGATCCGCATTTGTCGGGTAAGGGGAAATCCGACTTTCAAAATTGGCCCGAAGCCATACAGTGGCCTGGCGCGTCACCCGCGCGTTGATACGCGGGCAGCGCGCCAGGAGCAGGTATGGGCTCCGGGGAATTTGGCTAATGTTTGTTATTTTATGTGTTTCGATGGTTTATTTGTCATCATTAAAACATAAAGAGATCTTGATCATGTTGCCTCAACAATCTCCCCCTTTTTGATGATGACAAATAAAAACCGAAAGCAAATAAAATTACCAAACTTAGCGAAGACAAAGCGCGCCTTTGGTGTAGCTTGCGTCTTGAACTTTGCCTTGTAATTTGGTGAAGCCTTTAACATTTCTTGAATGGTCTTAACGCTCTTTCTTTCTTTCTCCCCCTTTTGTCAAATCAAAAAGGTGGGACTACCAATCAAGCCAGGTTTCAAACTTGGGCCTGTGGGATAAATGAGCTAGCATGTATGTGCACCCGAATGTGCTCCCCCTTGAACATAGCTCCCCCTAGATCGTTGCTCCCCCTTGTTTCAAGGCGGGGATCCATGGGACAAGAGCCTCACCTTTGCGGTGGCCTAGCTACACATAGAAATCACAACATGCAACAAACAAGAGATTCTCACATGTGATAGTTCCAAAAATGGGTTAGGTTACCATTTGGATTATTGCAACATGGGTTAGTCCACAACAATATGTATATACATTTGTTCCATATGACTCCAATAACCATTTGTTGAGCATGGTATATGAATTATTTATTGTGGATATATTCATTAGGTTCTATAAATACCAACATAACATGACATCACCTATAAGCACAATAAACTACATAAGCATCTTTATTGAAGGAAACACCATGTAGTTCATACAAGAAGGCTAATATATGAACCTAACATACATTATTCAAACAAGCTTATGAAAGATCCTAAGTAGGCATAATTAAGACAACAAGTTATCTCCTCTTCACTCTTCAACCTTCTCTTGAAGAGTCACCCTAGAGATGTCCTTAAGGATGGCGGTCATCACCAACATGTCGTTGTTGATGGATTTATGAAATTCTCTCATTTCCTCACGAATGGAGAGAACATTCTGCTCGGTCACTTCTTGGATGGAGCAACATTCACACCTTAGGGTATGGTTGTTCTCAAGAGGTTTTGGAAGATCCTCTTCAATCTTGCGCCGAATGTCGCTTCAACAAGACATAGTTTGACGAAGTCTTTGACGATTGGGATTTCCGAACCATTGATGTTTTTCCCAATCTACATTATTTTCCTCTTCTCTTGTCATCATACGCCTTCCATCATTGAAGTGGTATGATGAACCAACATATTCATCTTCCATATCCATTTAGAGTGTGTTCTAGTGTTATTTGATCTTAGCAAGGTTTGATGTCTAGATAACTAGTAAGATTACTCCTTTTATAGATAATTTATGTTGGTAGTTAGGATTCTTAGCACTTAAAAGTTGGTCATGTTATCAATGATCAAGGTAGTTAGATGCTTGACAAGATGTTCAATCCATCAAAGTCATGTACTAATGTGCCTATCACATGGTGTTGGGAAAAGATATTTAAAGAGAAATAAGTGTTCTAGTTAGGATTGAGTTGAGATTGGAAGGACTAGATACTTATGCTAGTTACCATAGTTTCTCAAGCATGCACTAGAATTTGTTAAGCTATGCATCTAATAATGGTTGAGTAAAAGATCTTGTTAGATCACAATTTTGAAGATATCACACTTTTGATGAAATAATTTAATCATGCAACATGTATTGATCACATAGGATGAACAAGTAGAATTAGATATAACATTTTCAACACAAGTGAAAGTTGTGATCAATATTATATCTAGTCTTGAAATTTTGACAAAATCAATATTATTGAGATTAACCAAGATAATTTTGTGTCAAATTTTCTTGTTCAACGCACATAGTATAGACAAGTAGAATCTTGGATATTATCAATCATTGTTTGAATAATGAGTTGATACATATCTTTCCTCTTGGAAGACATTTATTTGGGCTTCCATCCATGCCTCCATATATGCCTTAATCATTTTAACACATAAGCTCTAATAGCACCTAAAAGGCTTGCAAACAACACATAGACATTCTATTTTGGCTTAAAGATTGTTCTCCTAAGATGCTTGTTTTAACATCAAAACCTATCCCAAAGCAATTTGGACTCTTGACAAATGTCATGCCAAAAACCTAAACTTGTTTGTTTTGTGACCTAAGAGTCATTTTATTCAAGTCACCAATGACTTGTTGTATAGGATGACCTCTCTCTTCTCTCACTTTCTTAGGATTGCCTTCATCTGAAACATTAACTTGTAATGTCGGCAACCTTTCTTGATCTTGAACTATAGGTTCATTGATCACATCATCTTCTACCGAAGGAGATGATTTAGGCTCATGCATGCTCTCATCAAAGGTCACATTGAGAGATTCCTCAATCCTCATTGTTTCCTTGCTAAGCACTATGTATGCTTTACTAGTTTGAGAGTATCCTAGGAACACACCTTCATACGAATTTGGGTTAAATTTGGTAAGATATTCTTTGGTGTTAAGTATAAATACTTTGCAACCAAATACTCTAAGGAAGGCTTCCTATTTCTAAGTATTTCATATGGAGTCTTATTAATGACTTTTCTTATATGAACTCTATTAAAGATATAACACGCGGTATCTAGGGCATGACACCAAAACTTTTGTGGGATGGATTGCTCATCAAGCATTGCATGACTCATCTTTCTTAACTTACGATGTGTTCGACAATCTCAAGAGATTGAGAAGTGAACGGGCCCGATAAGTTATAAGATATTCCATGTTGTTCACAAAAGGTTCCAAATTGCATTTTATCAAACTCACTACTATGATTTGTTTTAATTGAGACAATTGAACAATCAAGTAGGTTTTCAAGTTTCTTTCTTAAAATGTTGAATTTATTCAAGACTCCATCCTTGTTTTCTAAGAATAATATCCAAGTGTAATTTGAATAATCATCTATAATCATTAAAGTGTAGAAGTTTCCTCCATAACTTTGGATCGAAGATGGACCATACAAATCTAAATGAATCAACTCTAAAACCCTATTAGTTGACACTTCCTTTTTATTCCTATTATTAGTTTGTCCTTGACTCCCTAGACATGTATCACAATAATGCCTTTCAAAACTCAACTTTGTTAAATTCCGTACTAGCTCATTAGAAGCTAGGTTTTGAACTAACCTCATATTGGCGTGACCTAACCTCCTATGCCAAAGCGTTGAGTTGTCCACCATGGACGTAAGACATATGTGTTGCTTAGATTTATCACCTAACTTACATGTATATAAATTATTTCTCCTATGCCCTTTTGCTAAAACAACACCATTTTTACTAATAGTACAATCTACCTTAGTAAATTTAACTTCACAATCATCATCACTTAATTGACTCACACTATTCAAATTAAAGTTTAAACCTCTAACATGCTCAACGTTGGTAATTTCAATGGAGTCATGAAGGACATTACCTTTGCCGACAATTTTGCCGTTAAGTTTGCTCCAAAAAAAGACATGATTTCCATATACGCCGTGTATGTTGTGAACAATCTTCTATTCCCGGTCATGTGTTTAGTGCAACCACTATCCACTACCCACTCATCCGGTTGTAGATCACTTTTGAGACAAACCTAAAACAAAGACATGACTCATACTTTTGGAACCCATTGCTTCTTGGGTCCATTTTGGTTAGCATACGAGTTACCCAAGTTGAACATTCTTGGGTCTTGAAGTAAGACACACAATTTCTCAATACCAAATTTAGAGAAAGCGGACCAAGGATTGTTTTGATAATCATTTTGAATTTGATAACTTGGTCTATAGTTATGATATACTTGAGGTCTAAAGAAGGTTTGGTTTGGGTAGGAGTTGTCTCTCCTTTGATAGTTGGTGTATTGGTATTGAGATGACCTTTAATTATAATTATAAAACTTTCTTCTTTGATTATTTTGAAACGAAGGTCTTTGTTTATATGTGATTGTAGGTCTCACATTAGGTGTTGGCAAGAGTGGATTATTATTTACTCGAGGTTGTTTATAACTAAAACCATTACGAGAACCTGAGTTAAAACTTTGTTTTGGGTTTACATTTCTCGCAATGGGAGCTTGGTTATCTCGAGAGCTTATAAAAGGAGCTTGAGGAATAGTTGGTTTAATAACATTTTTTGACTTAGATCCAATTTCCCTTAGAGGCGTGGCGCGTTGATGGCTCGTCAGTGCGTCAGGTGACGCGCCGGTCTCGGAAATTTTTAGATCTTGGTCATGAATCGATTTAACAAACACCATAGGTTTTGTTAGGCTTACAGGAGTGGTTGTTCCTTGTTTAAAAAATCCAAGACCTCCCTTATCTTGAGACACCTTTTGGTGACTTATTATTTCTTCTAAATCATTTGTGCTTTTGAAGTTTAGAAACTTTGTCTTTCAAAGAGTCAACCTCAAGTGTGAGTTTCTCACATCTTTTACATGGTTCAACCACCTCTTTGGAATTCCTTAGTGTCTTTATTTCTTTTTCAAGTTCATAAAATCTTTCATTAGACTTAATGCGTTCTTATTCAAGAAGACGTTTTTCTTCAATGACTTATTCAAAAGTTTTTCTAAAATCATCATTAAACTTAACTAGTTCCTCATTCTCCTTTGGCAAGTTGATAATATCTAAGTTACTAGAAGAAGAAGAGTTTGGGAATACCTCAAATTTTTCTTGAGCCATAAGACACGTAGCGTCATTTGTTGGTTGTTCTTCATCTTGACTATCACTCCATGCTCCTCCCACGAATGCCTTGTTTTCCTATGGCTTAGGACACTCATTAATAAAGTGACCCTTTTTACCACAATTGTAGCATCCTTGGGTTTGCCTTGAGATCTTACCAACCTCGTTGTCAACATCTCGGTTTCCACCAAAGTTATTTCTTCCACTATTTCCTTGGTTACCAAACCTATTACCTCGCCTAAAGTTTCCACCTCTTCTAAAGAACTTCCTAAAGTTCTTTGCCATAAGGTTGTACTCCTCGTCGTCAACATTGTCTTCTTCATCACTACCATCTTGACTATCACTATCATCACTAGCTTGAGTACTAGTGACTTTAGCCTTAAGAGCCAAAGACTTAACCTTCTCCTTTTTGTCTATGGTACTCATCCTGTCGTTCTAAAGAATCATCTCATAGACCTTGAGGTTTCCAATGAGCTCGTCAAGAGATAGTTCCGCCAAATTCTTGGCTTCTTCTATGGCCGTCACCTTTGGCCTCCACTTTATTGGAAGTGCTCGAAGAAATTTCCTCACATGGTTCTTGTTATAGAAGCTAGGATCTAGAGCCATGAGGCTAGTGATAATAACATTGAGCATTGTGTAACCATTATCAATGGTTTCTTCATCCGAGACCGTAAACTTCTCATATTGTTGTATGAGCAAGTCGATCTTGCAATCTTTCACTTGAGAGTTGCCTTGATGAGTGATGATGAGAGAGTGCCAAATTTCCTTGGCGGTCTTGCAAACATGAACCCTCTCGAACTCCCTTCGAGGTAGAGCATTATAGATCAACATCTTGGCTTCATCATTCTTACCAAGCTTTCTCCTCTCATCATCATTAAGATCTAAATGTGGCTTCTTCACCAACAACTTTGTTTCTGAGTCTTTCACCATGAACTCAAAGTTGCCATTTTGGATGATTTCCCACAAATCAAGATCTTTGGACCTAACATAGGTCTCAAACCGGGTTTTCCAAACACAAAACCCATCGGTCTCTAGCAAAGCTGGTCTTTGCATAGAACACCCCTCAACATAGTTCTCTTGAGCCATGGATCTATACTCTACTTTACCAAAAATCTTAGTTAGGATTTTAGATTTTTGGGAAAGAAGTTTTTAACTTAAAACGACTTCTCGGGAAGGCTTTAACGCTAAAATACTTGAGTATTCTACTATGATACCAATTGTAGAACCGTAGAGGGGGGGGGGGGGTGAATATGGTTTCTTCATCTTTTTAGATGTTTAAAAACTTTAAGCCAAAGAAAACACCAAGTGGTTGTACAATAATCCAACAACCACTAACACAACCAAAGTATATAAAGCAAGTAAGAACACAACGATATTGATGTGTGCTTATTCACACATCCTTTTTAGACCTTAAATCAAACCAAAAATACCAGATACTAACCAAATATGCCAAGAGAATGTGTGTTTTTGTATTTGTGTATGAGCAGGTACGGATATGTGAAAAATGGACAAAAACAAAGCTAAAACCGACAAAAACGAGCACGAGAATGGAAAGTGGCAAAAGCCGTAGCAGGGGAAGTCAAAGAGTCAAAGGAAAAGCTCAAAATTCCAAAATCATCCTTGAAGAATTAAAAATTGTCAGAAATGATCCCTGGAGCAAAGATTTAAAAGTTGGCAGAATCAGTCCCTCATCTTTCAAAGTTTGTCAATATTAGTCCTTTGAAGATATTTTGGGGAAATGACAACTCAAGCCCTTTAATTATCAAAGATTCACAATAAATGCCCTTGGAGAATATTATTGGAAATTGTCAAATTCAGTCCTTGAGAAATTCAGAAAGTTCATATTTAGTCCTTGTTATTAAAACTTAAATCCTAAACTAATATAAACCAAAATGGATCCTAATACTAATCCTACACCTGCTAGCCCAAAGTTTAAGCCCAACACCCTTTGCAAATACCCGATCCACCCAATACCTTTAACCCGGTCAACACCCTTACACCCGGTCAACCATACAACTAATAAATACCCATTCAAATTTACCCGCCCCCCTTTTACCCAGAAAACCTAGATTTCACTGTTCACTATGAGCCCTAGGAATTACCCCATCCAATTTCACAGTAATTAAGGGTAATCTCGTACAATTGCACGCGTTTTGAGAAGGATTGAGCACACGTCAGGAGAATTATGTTGTCATAACCGTGTACACATTGGTAATCAGTGTGAGATTGAAGGCCAATGATTGATTAATTAGAGCAAGCACTAAATCCAAGGGCAGGAAATGATTGGGATGTCATCATAATTTGATCAAGGGTCGAGAATGAGAGTCTAGCAGTGATGAGGCTAAAAATGATCCATTTTTAGGGGGTCATTTAAGCCCGGAATTGAATTTATTTGATCAAATATTGCCCTAAATCGTTCCTTTTGTGATTTTAGGTACTTTTGGAGTGAATTCTGGAAAAGGAAGCATTTTGGACGTTTTTGGAGCATAAAAGTGAAGAAAACGGCAAAGTCTTAATTTTCCTTGCTGGGAACAGTACCTGACGGCGTCACCAAGTTCTACATGACGGCGTCAAGAGTATTACAAGAGGTGAAGTGGATAGAGTCCGTGACGGTCCAGAGAGTTTTACACTAAGGGGCATGACGGCGTCACTAATAAGTGCTCAAACACTCATTATTTTTATTGTATTTGAACTGCTAAAACATCCGAAAACGCTCAGAAATGCATCAAAATACTAAAAATATCCCAGGGATTGTATTTTATACGTTTCAGATGCAAAATGAGTAAAAACAAGGAAAATCGAACAAAGTTTACACAATTGGCAGTTTTAGTCCCCCAACTTTCAAAAATTTACAAAACTAGTCCCTGAGCATTTGTTTTGAAAGGAAAGTCAACCTAGGGCATTTAAAAGTAAAAAAATTATCAAAATTAATCTTTAGGTGAAAACTTTGGAAAAATTACACTTTTGGTCCCTGCAGTTTGGAATTTGGCATAATCAGTCCCTGGGTGCTTTTAAAATGAAAAATATATTTTGTGGCCCTTATGATTTTGAAATATGGCAAACTTGGTCCCTGGATTAACTTTGGAAGGTTGGCAAGACAGACCCCTCAAATTTCAGTTATTACATAATTGGTCCTTGTGTTTAATTACCTTACCAAATGGACCCTTGATTGTTATTTAATCCAAACACCAACACCCTGATCCATCAACAAAACCACCCCAGCCCACCTTATACCTCCCATTTCCCAAGCCCAACCATCACCAAAGCCCAACACCACACAAATAATATTAATCCCATCCACCCCATTTTTTTTATTTATCCCAGGGTCAAAGGCTTTGACCTCCAACTTACCCACCTTTTCCCTCCCTTAGCCTGCTGCTATTCTGCCATCTCTAACACTATCATCACACCCCCACCTCCCTTTCACTGCAACACTCAATCCCTATTTCACCTTTCCACCAATAAACAACAAAACCCACAACTCCCTGCCAACAAACTAACTGCCAAATTGCAACTTCACCTCTTTCCCGCCAAAACCTAATGTGCGGCTAAGATGATTCCTACAAATCCAATGGTTATTTTTAGAGGTGGGATAGCAAAAGTGGGTCTGGAAACCCTAAAGTACCAGTATAAAAGGAAGAAGAAAAGTGGAGCAGAGGAGTTAGTTTTAGTTTTAATTTAATTAGTGATAAAATAGAAATTAGTAGTTAGAATAATGTAATCCCATCTTTTATCTTTGCATCTTTTATGTTTTCTAAAAGAAAGTTCAATAGCTTTTGTAATTTCAAGTTAAGTTTAATAAAAAAATTTCTTTAAGTTTTATTCTCACTTGGAGTTAATTAAATTTTTAAATTCCTTGTTGTTATCCTTTGGTTTTATTTAAGTTGCTAAAGAAATCTCATATTGAAAAAGAAAAAGAAATAAACAGAATTCAGAAAAGAAAAAAAGAGAGAAAGAAAAAATTCAGAAAAATAAAAAATGGTGAAAGAAAAAAAAGGAAGCAGTTGCAGAATGGAAATGAAGTGGTTTAGAGTCTCAGTGGGAGACATTAGGGTGTAATAGGGTTTAGATTCTCAGTTCTAAGTTGTTACTTGGCTTTGGATGTCAAGTAAGTGAATCTACTAACAATTTTCATATTATATGCTTTGTACAATTTGTTGTTATTAAGTAATGCTTACTGCTTATTTAAGTTTGTTTGACCTTTGTTGGGGGCTGAAACCACTTGTCGGGTGTGTTAGACCGATACACGGTAAGGTGGTTAAACCTTCGTTCTTTGTGTATGAGATATGTTGTGTGAATATGATTAAGTATGCAGAATCTACTTAACCACACTTAGAAGATTATATTTATGATATGGAAATGGAAGAGTTAACACCAAATGATTCAATATTATTCAAAATAATACGAGTGATCTTTTTCTATCACTAGGGTTACAAAGAGCCTTGAATCTTACATGACTTGTGATATTTGTGTTTGTTCTATTGTTCTAACAGTTATGTTTTTCACACGTCTATGTATATTGGATATTTCACATATATCCAATATCTAGTCTAAGATCATCTTTTATAGTCCAAGAAGATCTTTACAATTATCTAGTCTAAGGATGTGTCAATCTACTAACTATGATAAGTCATATATCTATAATGTGTCATACCCTATAAGAGTATACAATTTGAACACTCAACTAATGAGACAACAAAAGATATTTTCCATGCATATCTACTCAGCAGTAGTATGACTCAGCAGCATCGTGACTCATAGTAGAATCCATCAGTGGTAAACGTTCTTCAGCAGAATCCATCAGCAGAAACACCTTCAGTAGAAACCTTCTTCAGCAGAATCCATCAGTGGAAACATGCTTTAAGCTTTATCAGTAGGAACATACTTGATGTATTTCTTTAAACCTTTATGTTCTGATTCTTCTGATTCTTTCTATTTATTTAATTCCCAACAATCCTCCCCTAAACATGTGAATCACATTCAAACATGTTTTTCTGAATTAAATGAGAACTTTTGTGAAGATCTTTCAAACACTTCATTGTCAGACCCTTGATCTGAACTTCTTGTATTCTGAAAAACTCATTTGATCTTCTGATCTTTGACTTATCAAACTTAACACTTTGCTCCAATCTTGGACTAAAAGATGGTGCAATCTTCCTAGATAGAACTTTCTCCTTTGAAATGCTTCATCTCTTCTGAATAAAACATTAAAGAATGTTCTTGTCATTTTCAACCTCTATGTCATCATCTTGTATGATCTTGTCTTTTCTTCCTTTTCATTTGGTTAATCTTCCTTAAACTGGGCTTGAATTTCCTCCCCTGAGATGTTTGTTTCCTCCCCTGAGATTCAAATAACATCTTATATTCATATCCTCCCCTTGTTTGAAAGATTTCTCACAATCATAACATCATCATCTGATCTAGCATTTTTCCATGTTTTCACACAATTTGTACATGAAGCCATCAATTCCTTAAGAGTTTAAGATTTTGCCCTCATCACTTCTAGGTGTGTTAACTCCTATGAGAGGTGATTCAATGGACGTTTTTGACTCATGGTCCATCTGTTGATGGTTTTTAAAGTCATCTTTTGAAAATCCTTTTAAGAAACTTTTGCCTTAGCAGTATGTATATGATTTTATTATGAAAAATCATACTGCTTACAACCATTTTGAAGGGATAAAGTGTGTTACAGACACTTAGTCAAAATTTTGGTTTAAAGCAACCTCTGGTTGTGTGAGAACCAATGTTTTCAGTTATAAATAACCGCCTGTATATAGATAAACCTATTCAAAAGGCTTTCTTTACAGGGTTTCCAGCTCGTGGCATTTGTTACCTCTAACACAAGTGTTAGATTCACTTTTGCTCAATGTTCTTTCTATCAGATATCCGTAGATTAGTCACATTATACTTGAGAGTATAAAATTATAGAAAGTGAGTTGTATCAGTTAATAACTGATCAACTAATTTATCAATTCAAAGTGAAACATCATAATCAGATTTCAAGAAAGAAGTTTTAAGGAGTTTTGAAGTCCCAAACTTTTTCTATCATGAACCTATTATATCAGTAGAAATGATCAGCAGCAATGATCATTAGCTTTGATCAGCAGATTTCACTTGAAATAGCTTTTGAGCTCAAACATTCATACCTAAAACTGTTAGTCTAAAACCAAATAAACAAAGTACAAAGTACTTGGCTTGAATTAGAATTATGCATAGTACTAACTGTATGAATAACTTTAAATATTGTTAATAATAGTCTTAGATAACAAAGTTAGATGCATTAACAAAATCTATATACAAAAACACATTATATTGAAAAAATTTAAAGATTAAGCATTCCAATACTTGCTACCAAGTACTGAAATCTACCAACATCAAAAGCTTTTGTAAGAAGATCTGCAAAGTTTTGTTCTGAAGTAATTTTCATTACTTGAATTAACCTCTTTTCATTGCAATCTCTAATAAAATGATGTCTTATTTCAATGTGTTTTGTTTTAGAATGTTGCACTGGATTTTTAATAATGCAAATTGTACTACTATTATCAATATGAATAATGGTATGTAAGAAATTGTACCCATAGTCAAGAAGTTGGTTTTGAAGCCATAGGACTTGACCACAACAATTTGCAGCAGCTACATATTCAGCTTCAGTTGTTGAATTGCCACAATTGTTTGCTTCTTACACTGCCATGAGATAAGTCTGCATCCAAGGAATTGACATCCTCCGGTTGTTGACTTTCTGTCGAAGCTAGCACCAGCATAATCACTGTCTGAGTACGCTATCAAATCAAAAGGTGATTCTCTAGAATACCATAAACCCAACCTTGGTTGACTTTTGAGATATCTAAAAATTCTTTTGACTGCTGTTAAATGAGAAACCTTTGGAGTTACTTGAAATCTTGCACATGCATAAACAGAGAACATGATATCAGGTCTGGATGATGTAAGATACATCAAAGAACCTATCATAGATCTGTATGTATGTACATCCACATTTTCTCCATCTACATCTTTAAGAAGTGGCTTCTTAGGATCCATTGGTGTGCTTGCTATTTTTGAATCAGCAAATTGAAATTTTCTAAGTATCTCAGCAACATATTTATCTTGACTAATAAATATGACTTCAGATGATTGCTTAACTTGCAGACCCAAAAAGAATGTAAGTTCTCCCAGAGAACTCAGCTGAAACTTATCTTTCATAAGTTTTTCAAAGTCTAAACGCATCTCCTTCCTTGTAGATCCAAAGATAATGTCATCCACATACACCTGTACTAACAGAAGATCTTTCTTGTGCTGTTTGATGAAAAGTGTCTGATCAATCTTTCCTCTTTGAAATCCATTCTCTAATAAATAGGAAGCTAGTGTTGCATACCAAGCTCTTGGTGCTTGATGCAAGCCATATAGAGCTTTAACTACCTTGTACACTTTGTCTGGATAGTCAGGGTCAGTGAAGCCTGGAGGTTGTGTAACATACACCTCTTCTTCAATTGAACTATATAAAAATGCACTCTTGACATCCATTTGGTAAACTATGAAGTTCATAAATGAAGCATAAACTAAGAAAAGCCTAATTGCCTCAATTCTAGCTACTGGAGCATAAACCTCATCATAGTCTATCCCTTCTTCTTGTGTGTACCATTGTGCTACTAATCTAGCCTTATTCTTAATCACTATTCCTCTTTCATCCCTTTTATTTCTAAAAACCCATCTAGTGTTAATTACCCTTACACCACTAGGTAAATCAACTAGCACCCATACCTTTTGAATCTTGAACTGAAGAAGCTCCTCTTGCATAGCCTCTAACCAGCTTGAATTCTCTAGGGCTTTATGAATATTCTTTGGTTCATCTTGTGAGAGAAAACATACAAACAAATAAGAGTTTGAAAACTCATGCTGCTTTGAAGCATAAAGGGCATCAAGAATCCCTTTTTGATCCGAAGACATCAATTGTTGTCTTGTCTTCACACCAGATTGTACATCTCCAATCACATTTTCTAAGGAGTGGACTTTGTGAATCCTTGATTGTGGAGTAGAAGGAACTTGATAGTCAGATGGAATATTGCTCAAATCCACCTCATCTTCTGAAAAATCTGCTTTTGTTTCTTCTGAAGAACTATCAGCAGAAATATTTTGCTTATCAGCAGGAACTGTTTGCTCATCAGTAGGAACATTTTGCTCATCAGCCGAAACATTATGTTGTTCCTCTGTTCTTCCTTCTCTGTTTTCATCTTCAACACCTTCTTTAGCTTTGCCAGAAGAAGATTCACCATTTGTTGAAGTTGATTCCACACTTGTATTTGACCATATTGGCATCATCACATAATCTTGACGTGTCTTCTTGTCTAACCTTGCCTCATCTGTTGCTTGTGAACCTGAAAAATCATTAATTTCTGCAACAACAGGCACATAATTCATTGAATGGGTTAGAGATTCAAGATCAAATAGCCATTTTGGTCCTTGACCTTCTACATTAGACTTGTTCTCTAAGAACTCTATATGTAGACTCTCTTCTACTTTCTTAGTTCTTATGTTGTATACTCTAAAAGCTTTGTTATTGAGAGAATATCCAACAAAGAAACCTTCATCTGCTTTACCATCAAATTTTCTCAAATGGTCTAAGGTATTCAGAATTGTCACATGACATCCAAAAGGTCTAAGAAATCCTATTGCAGGAGTTCTACCTCTAAAAAGTTCATATGATGTCTTATTGTGAGGCTGTACTATTAAAACTCTGTTCTGAACATAACAAGCAGTGTTGACTGCTTCAGCCCAAAAAGTTATAGGCAACTTTGAATCAGCTAACATAGTTCTAGCAGCTTCTATTAGTGTTCTATTCTTTCTTTCAGCTACTCCATTCTGTTGAGGAGTTCTAGCAACACTAAATTCTCTCTTAATACCTTTTTCTTTGCAGAAATCATCCATAACTCTATTCTTAAATTCTGTCCCATTATCACATCTAATGACTTTTACTCTTTTGCTTACTAGGTTTTCTATCTCTGTAATAAAAGTCTTAAGGATGTTTGATGTCTCATCCTTAGTACCTAAAAAGAATACCCATGTAAATCTACTATAGTCATCACTAACAACTAGACAAAATCTCTTATGCATTATACTACTTACTGAAATAGGTCCAAATAAGTCCATATGAAGAATAAACAATGATTGATTGATAGAGTTAAAAATCTTGGGCTTACAAGCGACTTTGTGTTGTTTGCCTTTAAGACAAGCAATGCATGTTTGATCATTTTCAAAACGTTTTTGAGGTAAACCTCTTACCAAACCATCTTTGACAATCTTATTTATGGTTTTGAAGTTAATATGACCAAGTCTCCTATGCCTTAACATAGATTCATCCAATGTGGCCTTAGCAACAAGACAAGTTAAAGCATCTTTAGAAACAATGTTATTCATATCAACACTGTACACATTGCCCTTCCTAGGAATTTTAAGAAGTACTTGACTTTCATCAGGCATCTTAAAATCAGGAGAAAGTATAAGACATTCAGTCTCAGTAAAAAGAACATTATTCTTTCTATCACACATTTGTGAGACACTAAAGAGATTATACTTAAGCTCTTGCACATAAAACACATCTTCAAAATCTAATTTACTGGTTTTGATAGTGCCTTTACCAGTAATCTTTCCACCAATTCCTCCTCCAAAGGTAACATATCCACCATCAATTGATTGAAAGTTGGAAAGATAAGACATGTTCCCTGTCATGTGCCTTGAACACCCACTATCTGAATATCCTTGATCTTCATGATCTGTTGGTGAATGTCCCTACACACAAATAAAAGAATTAGTTTTCTTTGGGGATCCAAGCCAACACTAACTTGGATCTGCCTCTTGCATTAATGACATGTAATCTCTTGAGGACTGTTGATGCAACATTGGATTTAAGAATCCAACATGCTGAGGCCTTAACAGCATTTGCCCTGATTCCCTTAGCAGCAGTATGCTTAACAGAAACTGCAAGCTTTGTAGTTGTACCCTTTGGTCTCCAAACTTGTTTTTGGACCACTGCTTTTGTTTGAATGGGCCTTTGAACAATATTATATGCATGTTTGAAAGTTGTTTTTGCACCCTTAATTGTTGATTTTGGGTAAACAGTCATATATGGTTTTTCAGCAGAAACCATTTTCCTTTCAGCAGGAACAGTTTTTGCTCTATCAGCAGGAACTGCATTTGTGACTGTTTGGGGTTTTGATCTTTTAGAATTAGAGTGAAAATGGGATTTAGGTGTTTGCCTTTTGTAGTTCACTCTATTACATTCATACCCAGATACCCTTTGGTTGCGGAAAGCTGCAAGATGGTCAAAACTACCATAAATGAAACAAGCTTTATTGTGAAAAGCAAAGTCATCACCTAGTTGGTAAGACTTGAGGTTATTCCAATTTCTTTGGTTACCTCTAGGCTTGTTTGTGGTTCTATATTGCTCACAATATCTAACTGGTTGCCTAACATGTTTTTCATTGGTCTTAGGCCTATCAGTATTGTGTTTGACTATCTTAGGAACTCTTGTTCTTGCTTTCTTAACCACTTCAGGTTTAGACATAACCTGTTTATTATCACAGTCAGATATACAGTTTTCAACAACTGTACCATCTGCTTTCTTAACAAAGGACACCTTGTCCTGAAAAAGTAATGTTTTGCATGAACATTTACTTTCTTTCTAATGCGTGGGAATCGCAACAGGCTTTACCTCTCGAGGGATCTCGAGAAGCTTACAACCCCCACCAGGCAGTGTACCTGATCTTTGTAGTATAGTATAGTGACAAGTACCGGGGGATTGATCGTTCAACTTAGGAATAGTGTCGCTAGGATTAGAAAACCTAATTACTAGTGCTAAAGGTGAGGGATGATTATTTTTGTATTTTTATATTTTTATGAAAGCAATTAAAATCTCGGGTTTGAAGGATTTTGGCGGAATTAGTTGCTAATCAACTAACCCAATACTAAGATGCAATCAAAATAAAATACTAGAAATGAAATTAAGCTAATTAAACTAAGGTTGTGAGCAGTAATTGGAGAAAATGTGTTTACTTAGATTTCACTACTCCCTAGACATCTTTTACACGTTAATTACTTGTTATAATTGCATGGATGACGGATCGTATTCCTTAATACCATTCATGGGGTGGCACACATAACTCCCCAATTCTATGAGCTCTTATCTCCTCCTACACCATGCCCAACACAACTATAGGGATTGTAAACAGTGGCTCATGCATTAAATACAACCAATAAAGACCTAGTGCGCCTCGGTTCATGTTTCTTAAGACGTTCAAGCATGTTACCAAGTGGAGATCTGCCAGTTTTCTTAAGCCTAACATATAAATCATTCATCCAAGACAAGAATAAACAAGTAATCAACACATAATTAACATCTAGGTTTCATTAGATCTAAGCAAACACAAGATAGATCTAGCCTAGCATAATGGAATTGAGACAAGAACAAGATATAGACAACCAACACATAGACATATTGATTGAATTAAATGAACACTTATCTCAATTACAATGCAAGGTATCAAGGGTTTGGAACCCTTGAAAAACCTGTAAAAGTTGCACCAAAATCGTACTTAGGGTTTCTCCAAAACTTCTCTTTCTTTAATGTGTGAAAATTAGAAAACTATATATAGAAAAATAGGTCTGACGGCGTCAAGACAAACACTGTGACGCCGTCACCTCGCCGCCAAAACTCTTCTCGGACTGCCTAGATCTACTTCTGACGCCGTCAAGACTTATACACTTCCAGGCCGTCATGACTCTTTTACTCTTGACGCCCTTCCTACGTGACGCCGTCAAATCTGTTCTGGGTCGTCATGGAAATTCATGAAATTTGCTCTTGACGCCGTCAAGGTTTTGCTCTTGACGCCGTCACCTACTGTTCCCAGCATGGAAAATTAAGACTTTGGCGTTTTCTTCACTTTTATGCTCCAAAAACGTCTGAATTGCTTCCTTTTCCAGATTTCTCTCCCAAAGTACCTAAAATCACAAAAGGAATGATTTAGGGCAATATTTGATCATATAAGTACGGATTTGGGCTTAAATGACCCCCTAAAAACGGATCATTTTTCGCCTTATCATATACCCTTACACTTGAGATTTGCTTGTCCTCAAGCAAATGCACATTTATTCTAGTCAAAATACAAGTTAGGGGTCATTTAACACCAATATAAAAATAATTACAACAAATAATCGTTCCACTAAAGACCAATAGACAAGCACGGAGGTCATACACTAGCACATCACAAATAGTGTTTAGATACTCACATCTCTCGGGTGTAATAAAGTGTAAATTACAATATGGAAACGGAAGATATCTCTCACTACCTGTCATAGCAAAATAGATTACCATAGGCTTGGGAAAGGATCAAACCTCCACCACATGGCGTAAGCACCTAGGATAAACTATCAAAGAGGTCTTTAAAAGGGTTGTAACGTTAGGTATAGGGATATGAAATACACGGTTTTGTTGGATAAAGGAAGTTTTACTGGTGGCGAGTTAACAATCTTGGTTAATTACATGTACAAGATGGCGTTGCTAAGCCAAGACTAGACTCGACTTATGCTAATAAATGAAAAAGAACAAAAACATAAAATAAACATAGAATGAAACGGGATGGTAGTCCGTATGTTTTTTCTTTTTTTCCTTTTTTCTATTTTTTTTCTTTCTTTTTCTTGATTTTTCGATTTTTTTTTTTAATTTTTTTTTTTTTTTTTTTTTTTTTTTTTTTTTTTTTTTTTTTGCATACACTCTTACCCTACCATCCAAAATAATACATCATAGGGAATAAACATTTCCCTTACACTTGAATCTTTACATACTTTACATTTAACTAATCTAACGACTCGAATTAAGAAAATCAAAACACTTGGAGCACTTTTAAGATTAACGTACAAATGAGGGTAATAAATGATGTTCTTCCCCATTACTCCATAAAATAAGTACTTACCCATGAGTCCCAATCGTCCCAAAACAATATGTACAAGGATATGACTCGACTTAGCAACCATGTAATCAATTAGATAGTTAACTTAGGGTTTAACAAATAACAATAATGCACTAAAAATGAGCGCATACATGGAAGGCTAAGGCGATTTGGTTGTACATTTAAGTGGGGTGTAACAAATTCTTCCTTTAAGTAAGATGCTTAAAGTTAGAAACGAAAAGATAGGCTCGGAGGGGTGTACTAGGGGTTTCGTGTACTAAAAATGAGTACAACGCTAAGGGTGTGGGAAAAATTAGTTGACTTAACTAGCCAAGTAATATGACTTTAAATGGTCAAGTAATTATGATACGGGTTTAACACAAGGGTGATCCTAATGCCTCTTATCATGTAGTAAATCCTACCACACGAATGTAGTCTCACTAGCGGTCTCGGGATGCATCACTAACGCAAGTTCTAGAATCTAAATGCTACCGGTACACTCATAAGCACTAATAGTAAATGCTTTTCTTATCAAATCTAAAGGCGAACCTCACATATTTGGGTGGAAATTTTTTTGAATATACGGTTATGTGCTAGTCATACAATCTCCTATCCATGAGACGCTTGCTATGGCTAAAGTTTCACTCCTAAATGTTGTAAAAAATTTTAAATTTGGCGCTAAAATTACACTAACAAGTATTTCTCATAGTTTTATTACACATCTACCATCAAACAAAACAAACTCAAGCGAAAGTGCATATGTAAGGTATCATCTTTTTACCCTCCCCTTACACTTAAGATGAACATTGTCCCCAATGTTCAAGTAAAGAATGTAAAAGTGAAAAAGTAAAGAGAATGAAATCAAATACTCCCCTGATTCGCTCGGTATGGATAATAGGGTGGCTAGGTTAAATCTTCCTCCAAGAAAATGAACAATCAAAGCTTCCCTTCCAGAATATAAATCATCTTCTTGTCATACATAACCTGTAAAACCTGATAAAATAGACAAGACAACCTCGCGTAAAATCGGCGGCATTCTATATAAGTTACTAAATCCTAGAAAACAAGATAAGATATAATGCTTGTGGAATGAAGTTTGCAGATCTCCTAGAGATTATAAAACTTAATAATTAACAAAAACCATAAGACTCCGTTAGAAAAACAAAACCGGTAAAATTTCCAGATTTTAACTCCTGACGCCGTCAAGAGTAAACCCCTGACGCCGTCAGAATTGACCTGCAGAAATCCTTATGTTAAGTTTCTGGAAAATTTCTGGAAAAACTTGGTCCTACTTCCTGGAAAATCCTGCAAAACTTCATTATGACTCAATACAAGCATTTGACTCTAACAAATACGAATACACATGTTCATTTAATATTGTGGAGAATCATGATCGATTTGTTTCTTAAAAACATATTTGGGGTTTCCCCTTACACTTATCTTTTGCAAAAATACCTTTAGGTGGAGTTAAGACTAGGCCAAAACAATAAAGTAAAGTATTTCCACTATTTAGTTTAGAAACATGATCTACCAACAATAAAAATTAAGCATGCATATGGAAGCAAATAACAATCAAACAAATAAAATCACACAAAACATGGGTTGCCTCCCAAGAAGCGCTTTTCTTTATTTACGAGTCTTGTAGCTAGACTCAAGGTCATGTGTTAACGTGTATCGCTTATGCTCACATAACCAAGTGTGAGCCATCTAATAGTCGCCTCATCTTTCTTATACTCGTCTCCTAACTCTAAGCACCCGCGATACCTACTACACTTTTCCATGGAAAAATCTTTGAATCTAGGGTGTGCGCGGGGCATTTGATAGACAAAATCTTCATCCCCATCCAAGAATGTAATTAGCCCTTCTATGAGTTTTTCATCGAGGTTGGTCAACCGTTTGAAGGGTTTTCCAAACACAACTTGGGTCAATTTATTATCAATAAACTCTCCTAGATTCTCCATAACCATGAACTCAACAAGATAAACCAACCTTCCTACAAACACATGCAATGGTATTGCCTTAGCAATAATGTTTTCTCCTTTGTATTCTAACTCATCTACCATGATTTTATTATATTCATTACGTGAGATTATGTTCAATGGAAGAGATGAGTTGAGATAGGCGTTAAAGCTCTTAAATCCAATCTTACAAGGGAATTGCATGTTAAATGAACTATCGCACTCAATCCTAGTTCTAGGGTCGACATACCTAAGAGGGTGTATTTCCTCTTCCATTCTATCCTCATTAATCACGTCACCATCATCAAGATCCTCATCGGAGTCTGAATAGTAAAAAGGACTAGCCCTACGGTCATCATCATGATCAGACTCTTCTAGCTCAGAATTATTGTCAAAGTGGTGGTTGGGTGAGAGGTTAGGTAGGTTCTCATTTTCTGCTAAAGGAAGTGGGGCGGGCATTTGGAAGATCCTACGACGAAAAACACGAATAACAGGAATCAAACGATCAATGTTATTGTTATCCATCGAAATAGTTTACGAACAAAGGACACAAAGAAATAAGATAGACTAAAGAGAACTAAAAAAAAAAAAAAAAAAAAAAAAAAAAAAAAAAAAATCTTACTAGAAAGGAATCTAGAAAGTAGACCTAATAAAAAGAAATTCTAACCTAGAAAATAACTATTCCCCGGGCTGCGGCGCCAAAAACTTGATGCGTGGGAATCGCAACAGGCTTTACCTCTCGAGGGATCTCGAGAAGCTTACAACCCCCACCAGGCAGTGTACCTGATCGTTGTAGTATAGTATAGTGACAAGTATCGGGGGATTGATCGTTCAACTTAGGAATAGTGTCGCTAGGATTAGAAAACCTAATTACTAGTGCTAAAGGTGAGGGATGATTATTTTTGTATTTTTATATTTTTATGAAAGCAATTAAAATCTCGGGTTTGAAGGATTTGGGCGGAATTAGTTGCTAATCAACTAACCCAATACTAAGATGCAATCAAAATAAAATACTAGAAATGAAATTAAGCTAATTAAACTAAGGTTTTGAGCAGTAATTGGAGAAAATGTGTTTACTTAGATTTCACTACTCCCTAGACATCTTTTACACGTTAAATACTTGTTATAATTGCATGGATGACGGATCGTATTCCTTAATACCATTCATGGGGTGGCACACATAACTCCCCAATTCTATGAGCTCTTATCTCCTCCTACACCATGCCCAGCACAACTATAGGGATTGTAAACAGTGGCTCATGCATTAAATACAACCAATAAAGACCTAGTGCGCCTCGGTTCATGTTTCTTAAGACGTTCAAGCATGTTACCAAGTGGAGATCTGCCAGTTTTCTTAAGCCTAACATATAAATCATTCATCCAAGACATGAATAAACAAGTAATCAACACATAATTAACATCTAGGTTTCATTAGATCTAAGCAAACACAAGATAGATCTAGCCTAGCATAATGGAATTGAGACAAGAACAAGATATAGACAACTAACACATAGACATATTGAGTGAATTAAAGGAACACTTATCTCAATTACAATGCAAGGTATCAAGGGTTTGGAACCCTTGAAAAACCTGTAAAAGTTGCACCAAAATCGTACTTAGGGTTTCTCCAAAACTTCTCTTTCTTTAATGTGTGAAAATTAGAATACTATATATAGAAAAATAGGTCTGACGGCGTCAAGACAAACACTGTGACGCCGTCACCTCACCGCCAAAACTCTTCTCGGACTGCCTAGATCTACTTCTGACGCCGTCAAGACTTATACACTTCCAGGCCGTCATGACTCTTTTACTCTTGACGCCCTTCCTACGTGACGCCATCAAATCTGTTCTGGGTCGTCATGGAAATTCATGAAATTTGCTCTTGACGCCGTCAAGGTTTTGCTCTTGACGCAGTCACCTACTGTTCCCAGCATGGAAAATTAAGACTTTGGCATTTTCTTCACTTTTATGCTCCAAAAACATCCGAATTGCTTCCTTTTCCAGATTTCTCTACCAAAGTACCTAAAATCACAAAAGGAACGATTTAGGGCAATATTTGATCAAATAAGTTCGGATTCGGGCTTAAATGACCCCCTAAAAATGGATCATTTTTCGCCTCATCACTTTCTTAGGCTCATCAGCTACTATGTTAGAGTTTGGTTGAACTCCATATTGTAACTCAGGTAGCTGAAATTCAGGTAATCCTGAATGCTCTAGGTCTGTCCCTGGGGGTTTTGGGATACCTCTATAAGGAGGTGGGGCTGTATTATATCCTAATCCTGACTTAATTTTATTATTCAGTTGACTGTCTATTATGTTGTTTACATTTTTAGAAGCATATTCAAGCTTTTCTACAGTCAATTGAATGTTTCCTTTTACAGCCTTAACCCTATCCAATGCTTCTTTTAAAGCCTTAATTATTTCATCTTTAAAAAGTATGTCATTTTCAAGTAAAGTTTTAGCATCAGTAAAGGTAAGTTCATTCTTTTTATAGTATAGGATCTGCCTTTCTGTAGATTCTAAACCACATTTATAATTGAAAAGAACTTGATCAGTTTTGGCTAGCTGTATCTTTTGGTCATCATACTGTTTAATTAATAGTTTTAATTCTTTAAGAGCAGTACAAGTATTAGAACAAGATTTATGATCATGTACCTCAGTTGCAGTAAATTCCATAAGAGCCATCTGTGAAGAACCTTTTTCTTCATCATCCATGAAGCTCCAATCAAAACCTAACCCATCAATAGCTACCATAGCTTTTGGTTCAGAAATCACCCCTGTATTGGATTTGCTTCCAACATCTCTATTTCTGCTATCTTGCTATCTTGGCCTTCTTCACTCTCTTGAGAAATGTCCCATCTTGTGACAGTTGTAGCATTCTATCTTTGACTTGTCATAACCAGCAGGATCATGGCTACTGATTGTGATCTTCTTCCCCGTCCTTTGATAGAATTTCTTAGCTGTCATGCTAAGAAGAGAAATTTGACATTTTAGATCCATTTCCTCCATATCATCATCATTGATCTCTTGGAGGTCTTCATGAGTTAACATGGATCCATTATGCTTGCTTGTGAAAAAAGCACAACATGTTTTCTCATCCAAAATTCCAAAAGTACTGCTTGATGAACTTGCAGCACTTACACCATCATGAACTTTCTCATTAGTAACTGGAACTGAATTACTAGGAGATGACATAAATGCCATGTTCCCAGTGCTTGAACTAGAACTTCCAGTTTTCTTCAAATCTTGCTCAACAATTTTAAAGTTGCTATACAGATCCATAAGATCCATGGTGTCAATGTCTGACTTGTTCTTCCAGACAACAACATGCATAGCCCACTCTTCAGGTAAGCTTCTCAGAAATTTTGAGTTTAAATCTTCTTGAGGTATTTCAACTCCAAGTATAGCAAGTTGACTCACAATATTCTGTAGCCTGTTAAACATGTGGTCTAAAGATTCATGGTTGGTTGATGTGAAATTTTCAAACTGTTGCTTAAGAAGAGTTTTCTGGGTCTTCTTGGTGGCTTCATTCCCACCATACCTTGCAATAATGGCCTCAAATAATGACTTTGCATCTTTGAATTTGCTGAAGTTTATAAGTTGATCATTTGGAATGGTCATCATCAGCATGCTTCTAGCCTTTAGATCATTCTTCTTCCTAATTCTATCTTCTGCAGATTGTGGCTTGGTTTGCTGCTTTGTAACTTCCTTACCATCAATTGTTGATGTAGTGGTTGTAGACTTGAAAGAATCTCCATCTTCAATAGTTTCCCAAAGTGTATAATCTTGCACTTGAAAATATTGTTCTATTCTTAACCTCCACATCTCAAACTCATTCTGTTTGAGCATTGGTACTTTTGCAGCAACATTCGTTTGAACAGATTCAACATCCATTTCTAATTCTTCTTCTAAAACAACAATATCAGCTTGATGCTCTGATACCACTTGTTGGGGGCTGAAACCACTTGTCGGGTGTGTTAGACCGATACACAGTAAGGTGGTTAAACCTTCGTTCTTTTTGTATGAGATATGTTGTGTGAATATGATTAAGTATGCGGAATCTACTTAACCACACTTAGAAGATTATATTTATGATATGGAAATGGAAGAGTTAACACCAAATGATTCAATATTATTCAAAATAATATGAGTGATCTTTTTCTATAAGTAGGGTTACAAAGAGCCTTGAATCTTACGTGACTTGTGATATTTGTGTTTGTTCTATTGTTCTAACAGTTATGTTTTTCACACGTCTATGTATATTGGATATTTCACATATATTCAATATCTAGTCTAAGATCATCTTTTATAGTCCAAGAAGATCTTTACAATTATGTAGTCTAAGGATGTGTCAATCTACTAACTATGATAAGTCATATATCTATAATGTGTCATACCCTATAAGAGTATACAATTTGAACACTCAACTAATGACACAACAAAAGATACTTTCCATGCATATCTACTCAGCAGTAGTATGACTCAGCAGCATCGTGACTCATAGTAGAATCCATCAGTGGTAAACGTTCTTCAGCAGAATCCATCAGCAGAAACACCTTCAGTAGAAACCTTCTTCAGCAGAATCCATCAGTGGAAACATGCTTTAAGCTTTATCAGTAGGAACATACTTGATGTATTTCTTTAAACCTTTATGTTCTAATTCTTCTGATTCTTTCTGTTTATTTAATTCCCAACAACCTTAGTGTAGAGTAATTAGTATAGTATCAGAGTTGATTTGCTCATTTCCTTTGTCACTCATAAAATCAGGCAAATTAGGGGTGTTTGGAACAAGTTGTAGGACTGTGTTGTAGTTTTTGGTTAAGGGTTAAGTTTTGCTTGTGTATCATACTTGGGCTAATACAAGTCCAATTTGCTAAATTCCTTGGTTATTTTCCCACTTAAGTCAAAATTAGCATTACAAATCCTTCACAGCCTAACTGTGGGGATCTGTGGTGCCAAGACCTTGAATTCAGTGCATAATTGGGTTAGGGTGTTATATCTCACTTCTTGTAGGTTTGATACAACATATCTAATCATTTAGGTTCTAAGAAAACTCAGATTAGTCAGCTTTGGCAAAAACTTAAAAAGTCAAAATGTTGAAACCTTGGCCGAAATCCTGAACTTGCAAGAATTTTCATGAATTTAGGAATGAGAATTGGACTTTGAAATTTCTTGTGCAAGTAGTCTCCCAGCTCACCTTTAGATCCCCAAGGTTTTTTTATTTTTGTGAATTTTGTTGTGGGTCCCACCTGGCTCCAAAGTGACCTGCAGGGAAGGGTTTTCCCCTGCACCAGTTCTGACCCATTTTCATGGCATCATTACCTGAGCAACATTGGGCCAATTGACTTGATCTTTGTTGATTTATAATCACCCATAGGTTTTTTGTAGATTAGTAGTTTTTTCTTTTCCTCCAATGCTCTTTAGATAAGCCTGAATTCGCCAAGAAGTTGCCCCCTAGGCAACTGCTGCTGCACTTTTTTTGTTCTTGGGTTTGAATTGCCAAGCTTTTTTAATCTCCTCTTTGTTGTTGTTCTGGTTACTATTTTGCTTTATCCAATTATTTTCCTCAGCCCTTGTTGCTTATTGATTTATTAAAACAAATTGGACTTTCACTTAGCTGCTACTTGTATTGTCACTGTTCTTGTTGTTGTTCTTGATTGAACTTAGGATCTAGTTGATGTTCTGTGTTTAACTTTGTTTTTAGTGTTTGCTACTAGTCGTTGTTGCAAGTCTTAAGCTTGTTCAAACTTATTTGAATTCGTACTCTAGTAGTCACAAGAGAAAAACAAAAAAGAAACAAAGATTGCAAACTTGAATCTTACATCGATTTTGAAATCTGAAAGCAACAAATTTTGAGTTTATGAAATCTGTTTTCAAATAGAATTTGAGTTTGTGTGTTGTGTGAAAAGGGAAAAAGAAAACTGAAAAAGATAAGTAAAAAGAAAAAAATAAAAAATAAATAACAAAAGTTGCAAAAAGTCTGGGTGGGATTCGAACCCCAGACCTCTTGCACACTGCCTCAACACACAACACCACAACCACTGCGCCCTTGGGTCTTTTTCAATCATGCCTTGCAAGATTTAATACTAAACCTTTGTTGAGTATTGTAGCCTTAATAAGCTTACCAGCTTATAACTGCTTATCCTGAGCTTATTTTGTGTTGAATCTTACTTGTTTTTATTTTTCCTAGAATAATATTAGCTTGTAGTTTTTACTAAAAAAGTTTCATAATTTTCAGATTAGTTTTAGTATTTATTATAATTTAATTAGTGTTTAGTAGTCATTTAATTGTAATAAATAGAATTTTATTTGAAAAATTAATTTTCTTTTTTCAAAAATTTTCTTTTGTCTTGTATTACGTTAGAAAATTAGTTAGAAACTCGTAGGACCTTCGTAGCTTAAAATTCACGTTTTATTTTGCGCAATCGCGTTTTATTTAATTAACTTTCGCGTTTTTAATTTTAGATTACGTTTTAGGGTTCCCTAACTTTCAATTATCATTCCCGTAGACTTTTAAGTAGTCTTTGAGTTTTAATTTTCATTCCTTGTTCGAATTCATGTTTTAGTTGCGTTAATTTTACTTTTCGTACGTTATTTGCAACTCGCGTTTTATTTTCAATAACTTTTACGTTTTTTTACATTTAGGTTGTGTAAGTAAAAGTAGTTTGTAAAATAAAGAAAAACCAAAAACATAAATAAAGTGATAGCTTCAATTTAAGCCGTTTGGCTTATTTTTCTGCTTATCTTTAAGCAAACTTTAATTTTACGTTTTTTTTTAGATTACGTTTTAGGTTAATTAGGTTTTACAGTATTGTTAATATAATTTGTTTAAATCGTTCTCATTCGTATTTCCTTAGTGTAATCAGTCAAACCACTCAAACCCCTTTCCTGTCCAAATTCACCCGATCACAAACCCGTTTTGATTACAATCCACACCTCGTCGGGACATAACGACCCGGGGAAACCCCTATACTTCCGCGGAGATTGACTCTAAGGAGTTTGACTATATTGACCACATCCGTGGTTGACTTTAGTTGACTGCTTTTGCCTCAATCAAATTTTGGCGCCGCTGCCGGGGAGGTTGTGCGCGTATTCTAAACGGTTTTACAGATTAGTGAATCTGGATATACACTCATTGTATATTTACCATCCTTGTGTATATTTTCATAAAAACAATTCCTGAAAACTATTTAAAATCAGTTTTCAACGAACACAAAAAAACCCAAAAAGATTTTCTTACCTATTTGTATATAAAATGTTTTCCAAAAATACCAAAAATATTCACCTTTACCCTCTCACATCTTTGATTCTTCATTTCTTATCCTCTATAAACCTTTGATTCTTTCCTATGTCGTATCCACACCATTTGGGTTGCCAATGGTATGGTGGCCCTCATAACGGTGGAAATTGCCCCGGCTGTGGCATGGTAGAGTCAGGAAATGGGTCTGTCTATAACCAGGATCCTTATTCTTACCATGACACAACTGATTTATTCCACCAGTCACCAAATCATGAGATACTGACATATTCGTGTGAATATTGTGAAGGTCCTCATCAAGGATTTGAGTGTCAAACCGGGAACACGTTTGTCTACGAACAGTTTTCTGGTAACACTCAAAATTTTGAAAATGATCAATGTCCATACGATTCACCAAACCATACTCAAAAGTTTAACTGTTGTGAGTACTGTGGTGGTTCACACTACAGTTCTGATTGTCAATCGGGAAACACGCTTGTCTATGAGCAGTTTCCTGATAACAATTATGACTCTAGCACATACAACCCACAGCCACATTAGTTTTACTGTTGTGATTACTGTGGAGGTCCACACTTCAGCTCAGATTGTCAAGCAGGGAATTCAATTCCCTGTAACAATCTTGATACATCATATTATAACCAACCTCCACAGTCCCAATTGAGTCAGGCACTTATTCCAGAAATGCAAAATATGATGAAAATTGTTGATGAACTTAAGGATTTAGTTAATGATTTTGCTCAAAAATATACACATGAGAAATCCATGGAAGAATTGCTGGCTGAAGAGCAGGCTGCTAAAGTAAATTCCCAAGAAGCCTATGAAAAATCTATTAGGGAATCAATTGCAAAAGAAAAAGCAGCCAAATCTAGCTCTTTGTTCTGTTTTATTCCTGATGATAGTGATGATGAAGATACACTTGATATTCTTCAATTTTATAAAACTTCATCAAGTTCATCAGTTGATATCCCAGCAGTTGAGATTCCATCTCAAACAACTGCTATCACACCCGAGGTTTCCACTCACTCTCTAAGCATGGGGGACGAGCATCTTGACACTGTTCCTAAAAAAGAATCGGACGAATTTATAAAGTCTAGTATTGATAACCTTGTCCCAATCCCAAGAGAGTCACAGGGAATTCTTAAGCATATGTGTGATCTTCCTTCCCCTCTTGAGTGTTCAAACGATCATTTTGATACTTTCTCAGATTTTAATGATGATTATACATCTCATGGAGACATTGAGTATACTGAGGCATCAGTTCCACATTTTGATGCTGATCCTCTTCTTGAGGAGTTCGCCGATGAACTTACTCACATCAATCCACTTTCACTGGAAAGTGATGATGGTCTCCTCGACTTTGAAGCCGATCTGGGAGAAATTGAAAGTCTCCTATATCATGATCCACCACTCAGTTCTTATCCCAGCAGTCCAATAGAGAATGATAATCACTTTGTTCCTGAATCATTCAATACTACTCTCACCAATCCTCTATTTGAATTCGAATCTGAATTCACTTTGATTTCTGATAATCCATTCTTTGATATTCGGAATGAGGATTGTGATGAGTCTATTCCGGAACATGAATTCACAGATTCACATCTTGTGAATGATTCTCTTCATGAGGAGTTCTCCGGTGAACTCACTCATCATATCATGACTCCTCCGGAGTTTGATAGCCCGGGGGGAGATGCACTCAATAATGAGGATTTGCAAATTCCCACCCACCCTCCCGGGATGTTTTTGAGCTTAACCCTTGAAATCCAAATTCAGGCTATTGAGCCTGCTCTCGAGGAGGAAGATCTTATCATGATTTTCATCATGGTTTTCTTCCTTTTCTTCACCTACAAGGTGACTTCTCTTGTTCTTCACTCCTTCGGGAATGAGGACACCATCTTTGACCTCGGCATTTTCATGTATCATTATCTTGAGCCGGATACTTATCTCATCGGTGTGGAACTTTCACGTGCTTCAAATGTTTCTCCAAACATCTTGAATGAATGTCCGATTGAGATTGTTTCTTCCACATCATGCTTCCCCAAGGACAAATGAATTCGGGGTCAAGTCAAGCTAGCGACTCGGTAAACAAAAACAGTAGCATGCTTATAGGGTTTCCACCCAAAGTGTGGGGGAGTTACCCCTACCGTGGTTACAAATAAAGTGAAAAACAAAATGATATTTCCACATTTAGCTTGTAATGTTGCCCTTTTACGTTCTAAGAGTCGGCATAATAGCCGGGACTTTGAATATTGAGGACAATATTCATTCTAAGTGTGGAGAGGTATTTCGCTATTCTAGCGAATTTTATCACATTTTACTATCTAATACCCCCGTTTTTGGCAAAAATTTTAAAAAAATTTTCACTAAAGTTTCAAAATTTTGTGGTTATCAGTCCGCCATGTCTAAACGACAAAAGGATTGGCTAATCCAGGAGCAAACGGCTCTTGGTAAAGATATATCAAATCCGTTTACGGCTTGCAATTTGCCCAAAATTGTATGGTACCTCAACTCGCCATATCCTAAAAAGCGAATGAGTTGGCTAGCCCGCAAGATTATGGCTTGTGGTAAAGGCAGTGAAAAAACCATAATTGGTAATCAGCTCACCAAGATGTTGACTATTCCATCAAGAGTTGGCTAGTCCATAAGCAAACGGCTTTTGGTAAAGACTAATCAAATCCGTTGACAGCTGGTGGTTTGCTCAAAATCATATGGTTATCAGGTGGACCATAGTTCTTACTTGAATCGATACATCTGGCTACTCCAGAGGTGATGGCTTTTGGTAAAGAGTTTCAAATCCATCAAGTTTTCCAAAAAGATTACTAGGGACTAGCAATAGTTTAGTATGGGGGATTGATGAGTGCTCAAACACTCATCATTTTTATCGTATTTGAACTGCCAAAACATCCGAAAACGCTCAGAAATGCATCAAAATACTAAAAATATACCAGGGATTGTATTTTATATGTTTCAGATGTAGAATGAGTAAAAAAAAGGAAAAACGAACAAAGTTTATACAATTGGCAGTTTTAGTCCCCCAACTTTCAAAAATTTACAAAACTAGTCCCTGAGCATTTGTTTTGAAAGGAAAGTCAACCTAAGGCATTTAAAAGTAAAAAAAATTATCAAAATTAATCCTTAGGTGAAAACTTTGGAAAAATTACACTTTTGGTCCCTGCAGTTTGGAATTTGGCATAATCAGTCCCTGGGTGCTTTTAAAATGAAAAATATATTTTGTGGCCCTTATGATTTTGAAATATGGCAAACTTGGTCCCTGGATTAACTTTGCCAGGTTGGCAAGACAGACACCTCAAATTTCAGTTATTACATAATTGGTCCTTGTGTTTAATTACCTTACCAAATGGACCCTTGATTGTTATTTAATCCAAACACCAACACCTTGATCCATCAACAAAACCACCCCAGCCCACCTTATACCTCCCATTTCCCAAGCCCAACCATCACCAAAGCCCAACACCACACAAATAATATTAATCCCATCCACCCCGTTTTTTTTTATTTATCCCAGGGTCAAAGGCTTTGACCTCCAACTTACCCACCTTTTCCCTCCCCTAGCCTGCTGCTATTCTGCCATCTCCAACACTATCATCACACCCCCACCTCCCTTTCACTGCAACACTCAATCCCTATTTCACCTTTCCACCAATAAACAACAAAACCCACAACTCCCTGCCAACAAACTAACTGCCAAATTGCAACTTCACCTCTTTCCCTCCAAAACCTAATGTGCGGCCAAGATGATTCCTACAAATCCAATGGTTATTTTTAGAGGTGGGATAGCAAAAGTGGGTCTGGAAACCCTAAAGTACCAGTATAAAAGGAAGAAGAAAAGTGGAGCAGAGGAGTTAGTTTTAGTTTTAATTTAATTAGTAATAGAATAGAAATTAGTAGTTAGAATCATGTAATCCCATCTTTTATCTTTGTATCTTTTATGTTTTCTAAAAGAAAGTTCAGTAGCTTATGTAATTTCAAGTTAAGTTTAATAAAAAAATTTCTTTAAGTTTTATTCTCACTTGCAGTTAATTAAATTTTTAAATACCTTGTTGTTATCCTTTGGTTTTATTTAAGTTGCTAAAGAAATCTCAGATTGAAAAAGAAAAAGAAATAAACAGAATTCAGAAAAGAAAAAAAGAGAGAAAGAAAAAATTCAGAAAAATAAAAAATGGTGAAAGAAAAAAAAAGAAGCAGTTGCAGAATGGAAATGAAGTGGTTTAGAGTCCCAGTGGGAGACATTAGGGTGTAATAGGGTTTAGATTCTCAGTTCTAAGTTGTTACTTGGCTTTGGATGTCAAGTAAGTGAATCTACCAAAAATTTTCATATTATATGCTCTGTACAATTTGTTGTTATTAAGTAATGCTTACTGCTTATTTAAGTTTGTTTGACCTTAGTGTAGAGTAATTAGTATAGTATCAGAGTTGATTTGCTCATTTCCTTTGTCACTCATAAAATCAGGCAAATTAGGGGTGTTTGGAACAAGTTGTAGGACTGTGTTGTAGTTTTGGTTAAGGGTTAAGTTTTGCTTGTGTATCATACTTGGGCTAATACAAGTCCAATTTGCTAAATTCCTTGGTTATTTTCCCACTTAAGTCAAAATTCGCATTACAAATCCTTCACAGCCTAACTGTGGGGATCTGTGGTGCCAAGACCTTGAATTCATTGCATAATTGGGTTAGGGTGTTATATCTCACTTCTTGTAGGTTTAATACAACATATCTAATCATTTAGGTTCTCAGAAAACTCAGATTAGTCAGCTTTGGCAAAAACTTAAAAAGTCAAAATGTTGAAACCTAGGCCGAAATCCTGAACTTGCAAGAATTTTCATGAATTTAGGAATGAGAATTGGACTCTGAAATTTCTTGTGCAAGTAGTCTCCCAGCTCACCTTTAGATCCCCAAGGTTGTTTTATTTTTGTGAATTTTGTTGTGGGTCCCACCTGGCTCCAAAGTGACCTGCAGGGAAGGGTTTTCCCCTGCACCAGTTCTGACCCATTTTCATGGCATCATTACCTGAGCAACATTGGGCCAATTGACTTGGTCTTTGTTGATTTATAATCACCCATAGGTTGTTTGTAGATTAGTAGTTTTTGCTTTTCCTCCAATGCTCTTTAGATAAGCCTAAATTCGCCTATAAGTTGCCCCCTAGGCAACTGCTGCTGCACTTTTTTTGTTCTTGGGTTTGAATTGCCAAGCTTTTTTAATCTCCTCTTTGTTGTTGATCTGGTTACTGTTTTGCTTTATCCAATTATTTTCCTCAGCCCTTGTTGCTTATTGATTTATTAAAACTCATTGGACTTTCACTTAGCTGCTACTTGTATTGTCACTGTTCTTGTTGTTGTTCTTGATTGAACTTAGGATCTAGTTGATGTTGTGTGTTTAACTTTGTTTTTAGTGTTTGCTACTAGTCGTTGTTGCAAGTCTTAAGCTTGTTCAAACTTATTTGAATTCGTACTCTAGTAGTCACAAGAGAAAAACAAAAAAGAAACAAAGATTGCAAACTTGAATCTTACATCGATTTTGAAATCTGAAAACAACAAATTTTGAGTTTATGAAATCTGTTTTCAAATAGCATTTGAGTTTGTGTGTTGTGTGAAAAGGGAAAAAGAAAACTGAAAAAGATAAGTAAAAAGAAAAAAATAAAAATAAATAATAAAAGTTGCAAAAAGTCTGGGTGGAATTCGAACCCCAGACCTCTTGCACACAGCCTCAATACACAACACCACAACCACTGCGCCCTTGGGTCTTTTTCAATCATGCCTTGCAAGATTTAATACTAAACCTTTGTTGAGTATTGTAGCCTTAATGAGCTTACCAGCTTAGAACTACTTATCCTGTGCTTATTTTCTGCTGAATCTAGCTTGTTTTTATTTTTCCTAGAATAATATTAGCTTGTAGTTTTTACTAAAAAAGTTTCATAATTTTCAGATTAGTTTTAGTATTTATTATAATTTAATTAGTGTTTAGTAGTCATTTAATTGTAATAAATAGAATTTTATTTGAAAAAATAATTTTCTTTTTTCAAAAATTTTCTTTTGTCTTGTAGTACATTAGAAAATTAGTTAGAAACTCGTAGGACATTCGTAGCTTAAAATTCATGTTTTATTTTGCGCAATCGCGTTTTATTTAATTAACTTTCGCGTTTTTAATTTTAGATTACGTTTTAGGGTTCCCTAACTTTCTATTATCATTCCCGTAGACTTTTAAGTAGTCTTTGAGTTTTAATTTTCATTCCTTGTTCGAATTCATGTTTTAGTTGCGTTAATTTTACTTTTCGTACGTTATTTGCAACTCGCATTTTATTTTCAATAAATTTTACGTTTTTTTACATTTAGGTTGCGTAAGTAAAAGTAGTTTGTAAAATAAAGAAAAACCAAAAACATAAATAAAGTGATGGCTTCTATTTAAGCCGTTTGGCTTATTTTTCTGCTTATCTTTAAGCAAACTTTAATTTTATGTTTTTTTTAGATTACGTTTTAGGTTAATTAGGTTTTACAGTATTGTTAATATAGTTTGTTTAAATCGTTCTCATTCGTATTTCCTTAGTGTAATCATTCAAACCACTCAAACCCCTTTCCTGTCCAAATTCACCCGATCACAAACCCGTTTTGATTACAATCCACACCTCGTCGGGACATAACGACCCGGGGAAACCCCTATACTTCCGCGGAGATTGACTCATCTTTCAAAGTTTGTCAATATTAGTCCTTTGAAGATATCTTGGGGAAATGAAAACTCAAGCCCTTTAATCCTTGAGAAATGCCCTTGGAGAATATTATTGGAAATTGTCAAATTCAGTCCTTGAGAAATTCAGAAAGTCCATATTTAGTCCTTGTTATTAAAACTTAAATCCTAAACTAATATAAACCAAAATGGATCCTAATACTAATCCCACACCTGCTGGCCCAAAGTTTAAGCCCAACACCCTTTGCAAAATACTCGATCCACCCAATACCCTTAACCCGGTCAACACCCTTACACACGGTCAACCACACAACTAATAAATACCCATTCAAATTTAACCGCCCCCTTTTACCCAGAAAACCCAGATTTCACTGTTCGCTATGAACCCTAGGAATTACCCCATCCAATTTCACAGCAATTAAGGGTAATCTCGTACAATTGCACGCGTTTCTATAAGGATTGAGCACACGTCAGGAGAATTATGTTGTCATAACCGTGTACACGTTGGCAATCCGTGTGAGATTGAAGGCCAATGATTGGCTAATTAGAGCTGGCACTGAATCCAAGGGCAGGAAATGATTCGGATGTCATCATAATTTGATCAAGGGTCGAGAATGAGAGTCTAGCAGCTTCCACAAAACCCTAGCATCCCCCTCTTCATTCCCTATATATATACCCCCTCATAATTCAGAAGAGGTGCGTAGTTTCTAGTAGTGTTACTCTGTTTAAATTTCTTCTCAATTGTATTTCAACTTTTCAGTAATGTAATTCAACTTTGTTTAATGAAATTTTAGTTCTCTTTTACTTTTTGCCATCTAATTCGAATTTACTAGTTACTTATTATTGTTTGTTTAAGCTTGTTTGGTAATCATTTAGTTTCTGAATCTACTTATTAGTTTTTTTTTATAATCAATTATTTTTTATTATTGTTTATCTTAAATCAAAAACTTAAAAAAAATCAGAAAAACAAATAAAAATCAAAAATAGTGTTTAAAATTTCAAAACCAAGCTTCAATAAGCTTGTTTTTATAATAGTAGCAACTCATTTTAGCGTATCTAGCTTCTGTGAGTGAAGTAGGATCCAATTTAGTCATAATCGCTCAAAAAACACAAAAGTCAATGAAAGTAAAACTCAGCTTATCAAATAAGCTGAGTTAATTCAGAAGGTGGAAGCTGATAGTCTAGAGTGAGATTGGGAAGATTCTAGCCTATCTAAAGATAGGCTTCTTGGAAAACTCTATGTTCTTGCTGAGGGTACACTAGTGAGTTCCTATTTTCATTTTATTTGCGTAATCTTAGTTATTGATATAGATTTGTGGTAGTTTGTTTGTTTGCTAGTTATTACTACTTATATAGTGAATTTTTGCTAGATAATAATAGATTGCATCAGTTGTTAGTAGTTTGATTTAATTTGAGTTATAGCTTCTTAACTTCCTTCATTTGCTAATTTGTGATTAATAGCTTCTTTGTTTCTGGTTCATTTAAGCATATTTGATCATTATCTAAGTTTGCTTGGTGGATTAGAAGTGTTAATCACACAGTTGCTTCATAACAGTTCACAACATATTCATAAAGTGGTGTATGGAACAGTGAGATTTGTTGTAATTGTATGTGATTCAGTAGTGGTAATTAGTTTAGACAACTTTCCTTAGGTTCATATAGGATATTAGAAGTATAATAACAGTAGGTTCAAGCATTAAAAGTCAAAATTCACTTCTTAGCTAAAATCTGTGTTCACCTTTGTTAAAGTGATGCTGCAATCCTTGAGGTTTATTAGAAATAGGTTGCATTCAGGTTAATCATCTCATAAACCATCTCAATATTACATTTAGGAAGAGATTAGGTCAGCAGAATCTCAGTTTAGTCAAAGTTGGTGTGCAATTAAAAAGTCAAACTTAGGAGAAAACAGTTGCTACAGTTGTCTGATCTCAGGTCTAATTGGGGTTCAATTGGTGTCTAAGAATTAGGGCTTCTGGCAATTTTAGGTTCTCTGTAGGTTAGTCAAGCATTTTCCCCCTTTTGCTTTTACTCTACTGCTTATTAGGGTAGCTTTTCACTGCCTACAATATAAGGTGTTAAAGCTAAGGGTCTTATTTCAATTAAAAGGCTGCTAGTGTGTTCTAGTGCTAGGAATTTGTGATTTGTGATTCATACAAGTTCCTCAGTGCTTATAGTTACTTTTCTCATTGAGTTTTTGCTCCTAGCTTATTCCACCAAGAGCTTATTCAACTGTTTTGGTCTCTTGCTGAGTTTCTGTGCACTTTTTAGCTTTACTTCTGTTCATTTGAGCATATTTGAGTAAATAAAAACATTTGGTCAAAGTTTAAGTCAAATTTTGTCAAGAGTGCTTATTAATAAGCACTCCATTTAAGCAGTTTCTCATCAATCGGCATTTTTCAAGCTTATTTTCTCGTTTTTAAATTTTTTCTAAGTTTAAGTTACTATTTTAGATTTTTCTTGAATTTTTCAGATTTTTCTGAATTTATTTGCTATTTTTCTTATTTAATTTTAGTTTTTATTCAATTTTTAATTACTTTTATTAAAGGAAAAATCCAAAAAAATCAGAAAAAGCATAAAAAATTTCAAAAATATTTTAGAAAATAGTTTTCATTTATTTTAGATTTTGAGAAATTAATTTTGTATTTTTCTCATTTAATTTCAATTTTATTTGAATTTTAATTACTTTTTAATTTGTTAAAATAGTTTTTAATTCATAATAATTACACAAAAAACCAAAAAACATATTTTTAGTTTTTAAAATAGTTTTTACTTATTTTAGAATTTTCAAATTTAATTTTGTATTTTTCTCACTTAATTTCCATTTTCTTTTAATTTTTAATTAGTTAAATTAGTTTTTAATTCATAAAAATTAAATAAAAAGTCAAAAAAATTTTTTTCTTTTTCTCAAAATTTTCTTTTATCATTTTTAACTTAGGAAAATTATTTTCAAGCCCGTAGGATTAGTATAGCTCCAAATATACTTTTTATTTCGCGCGTTTACATTTATTTTACGTTTAAGCTTACGTTTTTTTATTCTACATTGCGTTTTAGGTTTTTTTTACTTGAATTACTTGCCTAATTGGTTAATTGTGCTTCATTTTCATATTCATTAGTGTAAATCCCATTGAAATCACTTTTTCCCACTTTCACGACACGTTTCACGAACCGGGAATTTGAAATTCCATTCACACCTTCACATGGACTACGACCTCGGGTTTTGCTTATTTCCTTAGCAATTCCTTTGAGAAAAACTATACTATAACTATATACTATTTTGATTCAATCAGTTATATACTGGTTCGGGATGGGGGGTTTATACCATCCGTACGTCCTGTTGTGAATCCGCGACTCCGATATTATTCACTAGTATAATCCTTTCGGTGGACTACAAACCGTTATAATTCACTCCGCCAATATTCACCAATATTGATGATTACAAAGAAGGAGTTACTCCCATGGTATTCCGCCCTCGGAAACCACCCAAAAGAATCTCATGTTTCGACTTCTCCTACGGATCACAAAGATCACTACCAAGACTTCCCACCAGAAGTATCAAACCCCAACTAGATCCCCAATGATCTAGGCTTGGTCACCAAGACACAAGACTTCCCATACAAACAATTGAATAAATGAATAAGTGTTTGTTTTATCAACGAAGCCCTAACCTAACCTAGAGACTCGATTGTAGTAGAAAGGGTAAAGATAAGAAGACCCTCGACACAATCACAAGAGTGGATTAGGTTCTTATGATTCTTACCTTGCAAAGAGATGTGTTCTTTCAAAGATGTTAGAGTGAGAATCAAGAACACAAGATTAGAGATAGAGAGATTTGAGAGTGTTTAGAGAGAAAGAATGTAGAGAGAAATAGTAATGCAAGGTTGAGGAATACAAGAGGCAAGATATGTATTTCTAGGCCAAGAACCCAACTTGGAAAATTTTTACCGAGGCCGGCGCGCTGCCCACGCGTTGACGCGTGGGTGGCGCGCCATACACCTAGAGAAAATTTTCCCAAAGCTTTGGGTGTTGGCTTTATAAATACCTTACCTTGCTAAACCCCCAATTGTACTTCACACTAAACCTTAACATTAATCAATCTAAGGATTACCAACTCAAATAGCCAATTAGAAAATCATTTTGTGAAGTGTTTATGAGAAAACCAAATACCAAAGTTAGAAGAGTAGACAGGGTAATTTGGTAGGGGTAGAAATGGTATTCCTCACACGGCATAGTAGAGAAGAGAATATTCCATGGGATTATCCAAAGGTATATTCCTTTGCTTGGGGGGAAGAATGAGATGGAGGGTTGAGATGGTTTTGTTTGAAATGGATGGTGGAGATAAAAAAACATGTGATGGAATAGAGAGGAGGTTGGATGGATGGTTGAGATGTGTTGATTTGAATTGGATGGCTAGGATCAAATGGAGCCTCTTTTGAAATTCAAATTAAATCACATGTGTTAAATTAGAGAGGAGGTGATGAGTTGTATGGATGGGATATTCCAAAGGAATATGCTTTGCTTGGGGGAAAGGATGAATCAATGGTTGAGATGGTTTTGGTTTGAATTGAATGGTTGAAATCAAAGGGAGCCTCCTTTAGAATTCAAATAATTCCCATATGTTGAATATGGAAGGTAGAGATGTGTTGTAAGGGAATGGATGGTTGAGATGTAGAGTGTGTAAGGGAACATGTAAGAGTGTAAGAGATTATGTAAGAGAATATATGATTTGGATATGATCGGATATGGTGGTATTTGTCTTTTGTAGAAATGAGATTAAGAGGAGATTAAGAAGAAATCTAATTGTCATTAAGAAGAAAAGGTTTAGACAATTAAGATTATAAGTTGAGAAAATCATAGGTTACTAACAAGTTCAAGTAATCACAACGTCGAGAATCAATAGTTTCATATCTCGTGACTTTCCACGACTCGACGTTCTCAACTAATACCTTGGTTCAAACAAGTTAAGTGCTTTGCCTTGATGTAAAGCATAACCCAGGTGGGAAAGGATGCGTTTACGCAAAGTGAACTTTGACTTAGTTTGACCAATAAGGGAGTAAACCCGTTACGTAATTAGAGAAGACGTAAGCATGGGATATGAGCATATGGATGCTTTCACATGATGTTACGTGAAGTATATAAGCTCCCTAAGTTTAGAAAATCCTTGGCTAGAGGCGATAGTGATACGTGGGAATCGCACCAGGCTTTACCTCTCAAGGGATCTTGAGAAGCTTACAACCCCCACCAGGCAGTGTACCTGATCGTTGTAGTATAGTATAGTGACAAGTACCGGGGGATTGATCATTCAGCTAGGAATAGTGTCGCTAGGATTAGAAAACCTAAATACTAGTTCTAAAGATGACGGAAGATTATTTTTGTATTTTTATAATTTTTTTAAAAGCAAGTAAAAAATCTCGGGTTTGAAGGATTTGGGCGGAATTAGTTGCTAGTCAACTAACCCAATACTAAAGATGCAATCAAAATAAAATACTAGAAATGAAAATAAACTATATTAAACTAAGGTTGTGAGCAATAAGTGGAGAAATTGTGTTTACTTAGATTTCACTACTACCTAGATATCTTTTACACGTTAATTACTTGTTATAGTTGCGTGGATGACGGATTGCATTCCTTAATACCATTCATGGGGTGGCGCACTTAACTCCCCAATCCTATGAGTGCCTACTTCACTCCTATGTCGAGCCGGCTAAGAAGCTCCTAACATGGGATCATTAGAATATACTCATGCATTAAATACAACCAATAAAACCTAGTGCACATCGGTTCATGTTTCCTAAGACGTTCAAGCATGTTTCCATTTGGAGATCTGCCAGTTTTCTTAAGCCTAACATCGAAATCATTCATCCAATACAACCATAAACAAGTAATCAACACATAATCAACATCTAGGTTTCATTAGATCTAAGCAAACACAAGATAAATCTAGCCTAGCATGGTGGAATTAAGACAAGTACAAGATATAGACAACCAACACATAGACATACTGATTGAATTAGAAGAACACTTATCTCAATTACACATGTAAGGGTTCAAGGGCTGAAAACCCTTGAAAAACCTGTAAAATTCGTAATAGGTTCGGCCTTAGGGTTTCTCCAAACTTGTTCCTCTCAATGAATGAAAATTAGAAAACTATATATTGGAAATTGAGGCTGACGGCGTCAAGACCAAATAGGTGACGCCGTCATCTCGCCGCCAAAAGAATTCTCGGACTGCCTTGATCTACATCTGACGCCGTCATGTATTAGGTTCTTCCAGGCCGTCATGTGTTTAACTCTTGACGCTCTTCCCTGTGACGCCTTCATGTCTGCACAGGGCCGTCATGCAATTTACTCTTGACGCCGTCAGGATGTTGCTCTTGACGCCGTCACCTACTATTCCCAGCAAGGAAAATTAAGACTTTGGCGTTTTCTTCACTTTTATGCTCCAAAAACGTCCGAATTGCTTCCTTTTCCATATTTCTCTCCCAAAGTACCTAAAATCACAAAAGGAACGATTTAGGGAAATATTTGATCAAATAAATTCAATTCCGGGCTTAAATGACCCCCTAAAAGTGGTTCATTTTTCGCCTCATCATATACCCTTACACTTGAGATTTGCTTGTCCTCAAGCAAATGTGCTTTTATTCTAGTCAAAATACAAGTTAGGGGTCATTTAACACTAATATAAAAGTAATTACAACAAATAATCGTTCCACTTAAGACCGAAGACAAGCACGGAGGTCATATACTAGCACCTCACAAATAGTGTTTAGATACTCACATCTCTCGGGTGTAATAAAGTATAAATTACAATATGGAAATGGAAAATATCTCTCACTACCTATCATAGCAAAATAGGTTACCATAGGCTTGGGTAAGGATCAAACCTCCACCACATGGCGTAAGCACCAAGGATAAACTATCAAAGAGGTCTTTTAAAGGGTTGTAACGTTAGGTGTAGGGATATGAAATACACGGTTTGGTTGGATATAGGCAGTCTTTACTGGTGGCGAGTTAACAATCTTGGTTAATTACATGTACAATATGGCGTTGCTAAGCCAAGACTAGACTCGACTTAAGCTAATAAATGAAAAATAACAAAAACATAAAATAAACATAGAATAAAAAGGGATGGTAGTCCGTATGTTTTTTTTCTCTTTTTTTTTATTTATTTTTTATTTTTTTTATTATTATTTTTTTTTTGCATACACTCTTACCCTACCATCCAAAATAATACATCATAGGGGATGAACATTCCCCTTACACTTGAATTTTTACATACTTTACAATAAACTAATCTAATGACTCGAATTAAGATAATCAAAACACTTGGAGTACTTTTAAGATTAACGTACATATGGGGGTAATAAATGATGTTCTTCCCCATTACTCCATAAAATAAGTACATTACCCATGAGTCCCAATCGTCCCAAAACAATATGTACAAGGATATGACTCGACTTAGCAACCATGTAATCAATTAGATAGTTAACTTAGGGTTTAACAAATAACAATAATGCACTAAAGATGAGTGCATACACGGAAGGCTAAGGCGATTTGGGTGTATATTTAAGTGGGGTGTAACAAATTCTTCCTTTAAGTAAGATGCTTAAAGTTAGAAACGAAAAGATAGGTTCGGAGGGGTGTACTAGGGGTTTCGTGTACTAAAAATGAGTACAACGCTAAGGGTGTGGGAAAAATTAGTTGACTTAACTAGCCAAGTAATATGACTTAAATGGTCAAGTAATTATAACACGGGTTTAACACAAGGGTGATCCTAATGCCTCTTATCATGTAGTAAATCCTACTACACGAATGTAGTCTCACTAGCGGTCTCGGGATGCATCACTAACGCAAGTTCTAGAATCTAAATGCTACCGGTACACTCATAAGCACTAATAATGAATGCTTTTCCTATCAAATCTAAAGGCGAACCTCACATATTTTGGTGGAAAATTTTTCTGAATATACGGTTATGTGCTAGTTATACAATCTCCTATCCATGAGACGCTTGCTATGGCTAAAGTTTCACTCCTAAATGTTGTAAAAAATTTTAAATTTGGCGCTAAAATTACACTAACAAGTATTTCTCATAGTTTTATTACACATCTACTATTAAACAAACAAACTCAAGCGAAAGTGTATCTGTAAGGTATCATCATTTTACCCTCCCCTTACACTTAATATGAACATTGTCCCCAATGTTCAAGTAAAGAATGTAAAATTTAAATAAGTAAAATGAATGAAATCAAATACTCCCCTGATTCGCTCAGTATGGATAATAAGGTGGCCAGGTTAGATCTTCCTCCAAGAAAATGAACAATCAAAGCTTCCCTTCCAGAATATAAATCATCTTCTTGTCATACATAACCTGTAAATCCTGAGAAAACAAACAAAGCAACCTCGCATAAAATCAGCGGCAATCTATATAAGTTACTAAATCCTAGAAAACAAGATAAGATATAATGCTTGTGGAATGAAGTTTGCAAATTTCCTGGAGATTATAAAACTTAATAATTCAACAAAAACTTTAAAACTCCGTTAGAAAAACAAAACTAGTAAAATTTCCAGGTTTTTACACGTGACGCCGTCAGAAGTGACCTACAGAAATTCTTGTGTTAAGTTTCCGGAAAATTTCTGGAAAAACTTGGTCCTACTTCCTGGAAAATCCTGCAAAACTTCATTATGACTCAATACAAGCATTTGACTCTAACAAATACAAATATACATGTTCACTTAATATTGTGCAGAATCATGATCAGTTTGTTTCTTAAAAACATATTTGGGGTTTCCCCTTACACTTATCTTTTTGCAAAAATACTTTTAGGTGGAGTTAAGACTAGGCCAAAACAACAAAGTAAAGTATTTCCACTATTTAGTTTAGAAACATGATCTACCAACAATAAAAATAAAACATGCATACGGAAGCAAAATAACAAACAAAATAAAATAAAATCACACAAAGCATGGGTTGCCTCCCAAGAAGCGCTTTTCTTTATTTACGAGTCTTGTAGCTAGACTCAAGGCCATGGGTTACCGTGTATCGCTTATGCTCATATAACCAAGCGTGAGCCATCTAATGGTCGCCTCATCTTTCTTATACTCATCTCCTAACTCTAAACATTCGCGATAGTATCTTTTATTCTTTTCATGAGTATACTTAAGCCCTTTTCTCTTATCATTCTCACTTAGCATTTCTATGGGCGGATACGTACTACAATTCTCCATGGAAAAATCCTTGAACCTAGGGTGTGTGCGGGGCATTTGATAGACAAAATCTTCATCCCCATCTGAGAATGTAATTAACCCTTCGATGAGTTTTTCATCGAGGTTGGTCAACCATTTGAAAGGTCTTCCAAACACAAATTGGGTCAACTTATCATCAATAAATTCTCCTAGATTCTCCATAACCATGAACTCAACAAGATAAACCAAGCTTCCTACAAAAACATGCAATGGTATTGCTCTAGCAATAATGTTGTCTCCTTTGTATTCTAACTCCTCTACCATGATTTTATTATATTCATTACGCGAGATTATGTTCATTGGGAGAGATGAATTAAGATAGGCGTTAAAGCTCTTAAATCCGATCTTACAAGGAAATTGCATGTTGAATGAACTATCATACTCAATCCTAATTCTAGGGTCGACATACCTAAGAGGGTTTATTTCCTCTTCCATCCAATTCTCATTAATCACATCACCATCATCAAGATCCTCATCGGAGTCTGAATAGTAAAAAGGACTAGCCCTACGGTCATCATCATGATCAGACTCCTCTAACTCAGAATTATTGTCAAAGTGGTGGTTGGGCGAGAGGTTAGGCGGGTTCTCATTCTCAACTAAAGGGAGTGGGGCGGGCATTTGGAAGATCCTACGACGAAAACACGAATAACGGGAATCAAACGATCAATGTTATTGTTATCCATCGAAATAGTTTACGAACAAAGGAAACAAAGAAATAAGATAGACTAAAGAAAACCTAAAATTAAAAATAAAATCTTACTAGAAAGGAATCTAGCAAGTAGACCTAATAAAAAGAGATTCTAACCTAGACAATAACTATTCCCCGGGCTGCGGCGCCAAAAACTTGATTAGAGGGAATCGCACCAGGCTTTACCTCTCAAGGGATCTTGAGAAGCTTACAACCCCCACCAGGCAGTGTACCTGATCGTTGTAGTATAGTATAGTGACAAGTACCGGGGGATTGATCGTTCAGCTAGGAATAGTGCCGCTAGGATTAGAAAACCTAAATACTAGTTCTAAAGATGACGGAAGATTATTTTTATATTTTTATAATTTTTTTAAAAGCAAGTAAAAAATCTCGGGTTTGAAGGATTTGGGCGGAATTAGTTGCTAGTCAACTAACCCAATACTAAAGATGCAATCAAAATAAAATAATAGAAATGAAAATAAACTATATTAAACTAAGGTTGTGAGCAATAAGTGGGGAAATTGTGTTTACTTAGATTTCACTACTCCCTAGATATGTTTTACACGTTAATTACTTGTTATAGTTGCGTGGATGACGGATTGTATTCCTTAATACCATTCATGGGGTGGCGCACTTAACTCCCCAATCCTATGAGTGCCTACTTCACTCCTATGTCGAGCCGGCTAAGAAGCTCCTAACATGGGATCATTAGAATTTACTCATGCATTAAATACAACCAATAAAACCTAGTGCACATCGGTTCATGTTTCCTAAGACGTTCAAGCATGTTACCATTTGGAGATCTGCCAGTTTTCTTAAGCCTAACATCGAAATCATTCATCCAATACAACCATAAACAAGTAATCAACACATAATCAACATCTAGGTTTCATTAGATCTAAGCAAACACAAGATAAATCTAGCCTAGCATGGTGGAATTAAGACAAGCACAAGATATAGACAACCAACACATAGACATATTGATTGAATTAGAAGAACACTTATCTCAATTACACATGTAAGGGTTGAAGGGCTGAAAACCCTTGAAAAACTTGTAAAATTCGTAATAAGTTCGGCCTTAGGGTTTCTCCAAACTTGTTCCTCTCAATGAATGAAAATTAGAAAACTATATATAGGAAATTGAGGCTGACGGCGTCAAGACCAAATAGGTGATGCCGTCATCTCGCCACCAAAAGAATTCTCAGACTGCCTTGATCTACATCTGACGCCGTCATGTATTAGGTTCTTCCAGGCCGTCACATGTTTAACTCTTGACGCTCTTCCCTGTGACGCCTTCATGTCTGCACTGGGCCGTCATGCAATTTACTCTTGACGCCGTCAGGATGTTGCTCTTGACGCCGTCACCTACTGTTCCCAGCAAGGAAAATTAAGACTTTGGCGTTTTCTTCACTTTTATGCTCCAAAAACGTCCGAATTGCTTCCTTTTCCAGATTTCTCTCCCAAAGTACCTAAAATTAGGGCAATATTTGATCAAATAAATTCAATTCCGGGCTTAAATGACCCCCTAAAAGTGGTTCATTTTTCGCCTCATCAGATAGTTAGAAAACATGAGTTGGCATTTTCCTGTAAACGGGCGTTTTAAAAGTAGGATCTCTCAAGTCTCAAAACTCGTTTCGAGTGTTCTCAATTAAGCACATAACATATTCATACCTGTATTGAAAGATCCACATTTGTCGGGTAAGGGGAAAGCCGACATTCAAAATTTGCCCAAAGCCATACAGTGGCCTGGCGCGTCACCCGCGCGTTGATGCGCGAGCAGCGCGCCAGGAGCAGATATGGGCTCCGGGGAATTTGGCTAACGTTTGTTATTTTATGTGTTTCGATGGTTTATTTGTCATCATTAAAACATAAAGAGATCATGATCATGTTGCCTCAACAAAGCTCAATGGTGTTTCGATAGCCTTGGTGGCTAGGTCGGGAGTATTCTCCTAAAGTGCAGGCTCTAACTTGTTCGGGTGGGTATTGGTGGTTTGGTGGTTCATTGGGTGGTTATTATGGCTTGATGATGGGACCAAAGATACCATCATTCACCATGATGGCAAATGAGGGGAATTAAAAAGAAAGGCACGAAGAAAAGATAGACTAAAGAAATCTAAGAAAAAAGAAAATAAAAATCTCACTTGATAGGAACCTAGTGAGTAGACCTAAACGAGATAGGTTTCAAACCTATGCAATAAATATTCTCCGACAGCAGCGCCAAAAACTTGATGTGAGATATTGCAACCTCACAAGGAGTTTTCCTTCTCGAGGGATCTCAAGATGTTTAGCAATCCTCTAAGCAGTGTACCTGATCATTTTAGTGTAGTATAGGTAAATCCGGGGGATTGATCGTTCTCTAGGGGAATAGTGTTGCTAGGTTGAAGTGTATATCAAGATAAGTCTAAAGGTGAGGAATGATTCATTTTGTGTTTTTAGGATTTTTAGAAAGCAAGTAAAAATCTTGTTTTTTAAAGGAAGGGCGGAATTAGTTGTTATTCAACTAAGCCAAAAACTACTTTTATAAAACAAAAATTAAAATAACAAGAAAACTAAATGTGGTGAACTTCTTATGGTTAGACAAACATATTTACTTAGATTTCACTACTCCCTAGTTATCTTTTATATATTTGTTGAACTGTCACGTCGTTTGTTTTAGTTGAAGCGTTGTATTCCCTAATACGAGTCATGGGGGTGTGCTAAATTCCCCAACTCTATGAATATTAATTTCACATAAAACCCTAAGTCAATTAAGCAACCATCGGATCATAAACATCAATTCATGCAATAAATACAACGAGAAAAACCTATATTGCACGATATGGTTATGTTTTCTAAGACGTTCAAGCTAGTTACATATAAAAGTCAGCCAATTTTCTTAGCCTAACGTGAAACAATCAACTAAACAATAGACAACGCATCAATAATCAATAACTATGTTTCATTAGATCTAAGCAAACACAATTAAACTTAAGTTAGCATGTTAAAGTGAAGAAAAGGTAAATAAAGAATCAAACAACACATAGACATATTGAATGATTAAAAGGATAACTTATATTCAATAGAACATGGATGAAAAAGCCTTACAAATACACTGGAATTCGTTTAGGGTCTTGTTCAAAAAGATGTCATAGTTAATGAATAAAAATCGAAAACTATATATAGATTTACAATGATGACGGCGTCAGCTTATGGATTCTGACGCCGTTAGCCCGCCATGATTAGGGTTTCGTCATGTTCAAGTCGCCTCTCTGACGCTGTCACTCTTTGTACCCTGACACCGTCACTTTAAAACCTTTCTGAGCCATCTCTAACAAACTTTAATCATGACTCCCTACTTCGAAATACACTTGATGCCATCAAGTTTTAATTCTCCAAAGTTTTCTGAAGTGTCGTGTGTAAAATCTTCTAGCTCCAATTTAATAAGTGACGGCATCACAAGTTATAACGTGACGCCGTCAAGCCTTCCATCTTGACAGTTTTTCGTGACTTTGTTGTTTTCTTCAGTTTTTTGTCTAAAAAGTGCAAAATTCCAGAATTCTCGTCTCAAGTACCTAAAATGCAAAAAGAAATGATTTAGGGCAATATTTGATCATATAAACCCGATTTTGGGCTTAAATGACCCCTTAGAAAGGTATCAAATAAATCCTTATCACAATACACCCAAAAAGAATTTGCAGTTGATAATATTAGAACTTCCAACATAGAAATATCAAAAACATAATACTAAGTAAATAGTGAAGCAATAAAGAGATGATTATACGAAATGTTTTAGTAAATATTACCTTTAAGTTCTCATTATATCTTGCATTCTCAGCTTAGTAAAAAAGCAAACCTACACAAAGTTTGCGGTCGTCTTTGAGTGTATGGAAATTGTTCTCTCCCTATCATCTTCTTCATACTTATAAAACAAACGTGTATTACTATTAGCCCAACCAAAGAAATTGTATCGTCTCACGAGGATATTTCTTCACAATCTCGTCGTGAACACTATTTATATACCACACTCATGCCACAAACTTTAGTTTTGTATATGCCTTGGTCAAAATATAAAATCAAGCACAGTACCAGATAACATTTCCTTAAGTAGAACGACCAATACCAACTCGTGCACCATCATACTTAGGCATAACTTTTTAAGTAATAAAGTCATGTTAATAACCTTAATAAGCAATACTCAATTGACCTCAAGATTCTTTCATCAAAAATATTTTATACGAAATGTTATAAACCATCATAAAGTAACTAAGAGATCATTATACAAATGTTTCAACAAACATTATTAACTTAGTTTCCGTGTTTTCTATTCTTCTCGGGATGGTAGTTTGTATATGCAGTCCCAAACGACATATGCGAATATTTTAGATAAGCAACATAGGATGTTTTAATAAGAACTATCTGTATCAGATTTCATCTTACTCGAAGCTTCATCACACGTTTTTGCTTCATTCGTGCCAGGTTCCAAGATCCCAGAAGCAGCGGCTGCTACATATTCAGCAACGACCAAAAGAGTAAGTTTTTGCAAGAGAGGCAAGATTGCTTAATAAAGTCATATGTTCCATGATACATCAGTAAATTACTAATTAAACATATTTTAACACCTATAACTACTTTATAGCACACCTATGACCAAACCATGGCCCAATTTATTATGAAATCTTAGGAATATGCAAGTAAATATAGAAAATGTGTATGAGTATATCTCTATATCACTCGACTCTTAATTTATATAACCCAAAAATAGTTTTCCTTTTAAAAGTGGTGACTATTAAGTCAATTATACCGCATATGGATCTAAGAACTCACCCAAGTACCCAGCAGTGATAACAGCAGGGAGAAGCTGAACACGGGCTTCGCAGTTAAAGGGACTATAACAACTATCTAGTTTGGAGAGCCCAATATGCTATTTGGAGACACAAATCAAATATCAAAAATTGTTCTCCAGAAATTTGTAAACAGCTCTAATGATGGGAAAATATTCCCTTTTATCCTTGAAAAGTAATAGTTTTGGGTTCTTTTCAATCAACATCTTAGGAGTGTTCGTGTCGCCAAACTCCAAAAACTCAATAGTGATTAAATCATTAAGTGCTTGACCCAAAAATTTTCAACCAAAAATATATTGTAGGTTTCATTAATTCATGGTTGATCACGTGCTTAGGCCTGGCTCTAAAAACTTAATATTGATTAAATCAAATTCGTGATAATGTTTTTCAGCAAAGAATCAAAACATAATTAATTCATCGATTAATTTATACCTTCGCAACTATTGTTCTTCGTCAATACTTTCATGAGTGTTGAATTGGATCTCTACAAATTTACCAAAACGACTTGTACAATTCAGCCGGGTAAAATGTTGCTACCTATAACAGTCATCTGCAACAGCAAAAAGATGCGGGCTTAGCTCTCGAAAAGTCGTCTGTTTTATATTGCTCCATCATCTGGATATCATACTAAATTAGGTTAATTATTATTCAAACATATTAGAAAAGAATAAAATATCATATTTCAAAATAGAATGAAATCTTGGTTTCTTGTGCTTTATGTACATTTTTCCTTTCCGAGCATCTAGGTAAATCAAATTAGGTAAATCGAATTCATACTTAAAAGTACTTTTTTTTTTTACCTTGAAAGTGGAATGAATTGTATAACAAATGGAACTCAGCAAATAAAATAAAAGGCTACCTGCTGTTCTCTAATCCTCTTTATCTCATCAACCAACTAGTCAATAGAATTAGATAACTTAGCAGCATCCTCAAAAAGCTTCCTCATTTCAGGATATGAAGCCCTGGGATTGGCAGTTGCACGAAGGTTATGGACCTCATACAATATTTTGTATCACTTGTGCAATTATAAACAAAACTGTTCTCGACCAATTATTTAATCACATATAAATATGATCTTGGTTATGGACGAAATACAGATTTTACAATCATCCCACCATTATAACCGCCACCTGATGTATAACTAACAAAGACAAACCTCGAAACCTACCAGAATCATGGTAAACAATAACTTTGGAAATAAAAATTAGAAGTTGTAGTGAGTCTACATTATATAAAATCAGCAAATAATACCCGAGTTATAAAATTCCAACTGTTTAACACAGATTTAACATTATGTGTTGATTACGGTTAGTTGTAAAATTATACCATGTCCACTTTGCCATATTGATGGAAAGCTTCTTTTAAACCCATTTCATCAGTTGCATATGCAAGTCCTGCATAATATATACAGATTTGATATTCTAAACATAACTTTGTAAATCTGTACACCTCAATATACGGCATGAAAACCACACGATAATGTACCTCCTACGAAGAGCTTAGCAGATGGCATGCGTCTAAGTGGCGAACTTGAGGAAGACACGTGCTAACATTCTTGCTTCCAGATTGCTTTACCAGACTACTAATTCTACTAATAAAAGCCATTTTGAAAAGGTGCGTAAAATAAGAAGTAAATTTCACTAACGAAAATATTAAAATTCATGCATTAGCTTCAGTATATAGCCAACATAATTAACCTTTAAACTATTTGTAGGACAAATAATTTCTTGAAAAATTTAGCATATAAAAGCACAACCCATGTTTCTGATATTACTCTTTTGGCATTGTTATAGCTCGTGTAAAAACAAAAACTCTATGCCATTGTTATGCAAAATTAGGTTTAGCAACTATGAATATTTGTTAGAAAAAAATAATTCAGAAGCTTTACTATGCAAAATTGGGCACATTACAATGTAACAACAAACACTTATCTTAATTTATGTGGTAATTCGCATGACGCATTTATACGATAGGACAAATACATATCCCACAATGTATTGAAATAAAAGATGTCAGTAACGTAACGGAAACCAAAATGAAGATTCCATTGGCCCTTATTTAAAATGCCCTTGAAACACCAAATAGAACAATGTAATATCTAGAAACAATTGATAACAAATGTTTTTGTTTCATTAATGCATTTCATCAAATAGTTGGAATGCGTATTGCCTCATAACTTACATGGATAATTTTTTTATTGACGTATCATCATCTCACTGTATTTTGAGTAGACCTCCAAACACAAATCAGATCATATACATTTGGTTCTTGATTTTTGTAAACCTGTAAATAACAACCAACAAAAAAATATTACAAACAAAAACATTGCCTTTCTAAAAGGCCCATGATTCTTAACCTGTTTCCACCATTCAATAAACAATAGCAATAATTTCCTCAAATATGTACACAAAATCATAAACTATCAAAGTTGTAAAAATAAAATACCAAAATCCCTTACAAATGATTGATGATGTTGAATAACGTTTCCCTACATCAATTGTTGCCTTCTTGCTATGCAATTTCTCTAAGAGGTTTATGGTGTTTATGAACAAAATCATAATTTAAAGTGAACATCAATTTCTCTAACATTGTTTTCTTTATATTGCTATACACTAATTTTGATTCAGAAAGCGTAGAGTTTCACTTATGTATGGAGATGTAGAAAATAATGTCAATCTGCTCGAATGAGGTACTGTAACTTTGCCCTGCGAAAAACAATGACACAAATAAAATCAATTCATGAACAAATTAATCAACTTGTTGGGTTTTGAGTTATGCTGCTGAGTGAAACTGCTGCTATGATGAAACTGCTGCTAGAGTAAATGATTATGCTGCTGATGACAAAGTGCTGCTAAGGAAAATGCTGCTAATGGAAACTGCTGCTAAAGAGATAAGCATGTATTCGTAGTAGATAATTATAGAATAGATTGAATGTATATCTTATAAGTCTAGAATATTCTTATCTTGATTAGAAAGTCATTGTAAACATAGTAGGACTCCTTGGCCTATAAAAGGAGGATCCTAGGGTTAGAGTATGTACGTATTGTTTACTTTTCGTTTACACTTCAAGGTTGTAAAACCCTAGCATTGTTGAGTGCTCGTATTAATAATATTGAAGTGTTGATAGAGAATTATTCTTCTTAAGTTAAGCTTTTATATTCCGCATTCAAGCTTAAGTGTTTACTTTAAGTCAACTTCTATATAAGATCGTTTGCTCAACTGGGATCAACAAGTGGTATCAGAGCTTGTGATCTAGAAGTTGTAATCAAGAAGAAACTGTTCTTTGCAAGTTTGCTGTTCCTAATCAACTACTAAAGATGGGTGATGACACACATATGGTGACTGCTTCAAAGGTACCCATGCTCAATCCTGGAGAGTATGAACTGTGGAAGATGAGAATTCAATAATACATTCGCATGATTGACTATAACATGTGGAATGTTATCATGAATGGTGACTCTTTACCAAAGAAGGGTACTGATGGTAAAGAGATACCAATCAAGACTGCTGAAGATAATTCTATAAGGAAGATAGAGATCAAGGCTCACAGTATTCTCTTGATGGGAATACCTAATGAGTTTCAGTTGGACTTTGAGAGTTGTGAGACTGCTAAAGAATTAATGGATGCTATTGAATTCAGGTTTGGAGGGAATGATGCTACCAAGAAGTCAAGGAAGAATATGTTGAAGCATCAGTTTGAGAACTTTACTGCTGAAAGTGGAGAGAAAATTATTGGCACCTACAACAGGCTCAATCAACTTGTCAGTCATCTAAAGCTTGTTGGCTATGTGGTTCTACAAGAAGATGTGAATCTCAAGTTTCTCAGAAGTCTTGCACCTGAATGGAGTATGCACACTGTTGTTTGGAGGAATAAGCCTGACTTTGAAACCATGAAGTTGGAAAGCCTCTATAACAATTTAAGAGTGTATGAACCAGAATTATCTACTTCATCTACTTCTGGTTCACAAAATCTTGCCTTTGTATCTTCAAAGTCAAAGGGGTCTAAAGAATCTCACTCTGCTGCTTATGGAGTATCTACTGCTGATGGATCTGCTGCTAGTTCTCATGATAATGAATCCACCAATGATATGGCTTTATGTGCATTCTTGGCTGATCTAACATCAAGTATAAGGTCCCAGGCACTTAATCAAGATCTGGATCACCTTGATGAAGATGATCTTCAAGAGATGGATCTTAAATGGCAGATGGCCATGTTGACCTTGAGAGCTATAAAATTCTGGAAGAAAACTGGAAAAGAGATCAAGTACAGACCTAAAGAAAATGTTGGCTTTGACAAGTCAAAGATAGATTGTTACAACTGTAACAGGAAAGGTCACTTTGCCAGAGAATGTAGAGCTCCAAAGAAGAATGGTGAAGCATCAAAGAAGACTGAAGAGACAAAGAATACTACTACTGCATTAGTGTCTTGTGATGGATTGGGAGAATATGATTGGAGTGATTTGGCTGATGAAGAACCAAATTATTCCTTGGTGGCTCAAGTTAAGCCTGAAGTGCATAACTTTGCACTTATGGCTTATTCATCATCATCTTCTGGATCTGACTCTGAGGTATCTAATGATTCTGATTTATCTGAGTGTTCTTTTAAGTCTTGTGCTGACACTATAGAAGAACTTAAGTCTAGGAATGAGAGTCTAAATAAAGAAGTTGAAAACCTAAAACTTGATAACTTAGGTTATAAAGTAGGTATTCAAAATGTTGAAAGAAGACTTGAGTACTTAAAAGTGTGTGAGATGGAATATGTAGATAGAATTAACCAACAAGATGTAGAGATTTTTAAGAAAAACAGTGAAATTGAGTTTCTTAAAAATAAATTAGAAGAAGCAGAAAAAGATAGAGATGAAGCTCTTGCTGAAAAAGAAAAACATATAGTAAGAGTAAACAAACAGCAATATTCTTCTGATTTGGTTAATAAATCTATTGAGAGTACAATAATGAGGAAAGGAAGTGGAATAGGTTACAATGAGGTTGCTCCTCCTGTTAAGAGTGCCTATGCTCCACCAGGAAAAGAATTGTCCTTCATTAGTGAGCTGAATATAGAAAAACCATTGGGTGAGTCTAGTACAAGTGTCTTAGAAACACCTAAGGTAGAAGATAGAAAATTTCCTGATGCTCCCATTATTGAAGATTGGTACTCAGATAGTGATGAGGAACAAGAACAGGTTGAACTAGAACATAAGGTAGTAAAGGAAGAAATTCCTGCTAAAATTGAAAAAGTTGAACCTAAAATTGAACAAGTGAAGTTTGTGAAACCTGTGCTAGGTCAAGGTATCTCTAGAAGAATGGTTGAGTATAAAGAGGTTTCTAGAGAAAGAATGAATGGTTTTAATAATAAGCCTAGGGATAATTAGAGAAACTTTAATAACCTAGTTTCAAACAAATTAGGTAGTGAGTTTCAATTAAGGAAAAAGGCTTGTTATAAGTATGGTAGCTTTGAACATTTGATTAATAGATGTCCTGACCACAAGAAACCTGTTTGGAATCAATACTCTAGGGTGAATCACAAGTATGTTAATCAGAATACTCACCCTCATCCAAATAGAAACATGATTCCTAGGGCTGTGTTGCTAAGATCTGGTGCAACTAGATCAATTTATGCTGTTAAATCAAATGGTGCTTTTAAAACCACAACTGGTTCTGTTGCTGGCTCTACTGCTAGTAAGCATTCTGCTGCTAGTAAGCACTCTGCTGCTAGTATGCAATCTGCTGCTAGGACAAAACTTTTTATTTCTAGGCCAAAAATTTTGTCAAATACAGTTGTTGGAAACCACTTTTATGTTGTTAAGGCCTCAGCTTGTTGGGTTTGGAAACCAAAATCAAATGTTTCAAACAATATTTCCAAAACCAGCAGTGCATCAAGTGATTTAAAGAAATTTAACTATGTTGATGCACAAGGCAGATCCAAGTCAGTAATGGCTTGGGTCCCCAAGAGAAACTAATTTCTCTATTTTCATGTGCAGGGTAATCTAATGGATGAGCTTAAAGACATGGTTATGGTTGATAGTGGATGCTCTGGACATATGACAGGGGATGAGTCTCAGCTTGATGATTTTGAGGCTTTTGATGGTGGCTATGTTGCTTTTGGGAATGATCCAAAAGGTGGAAAGATTATTGGCAGAGGCACTTTAAAGACTGGTAATTTGGACTTTGAGAAGGTGTTTCTTGTGAAAGGACTTAAGTTTAACCTCTTTAGTGTTTCACAAATGTGTGACAAAAGGAATTTTGTTCTTTTTACAGACACTGAATGTATGATCCTTTCTCCTGATTTTCAGTTGCCAAATGATAAAGTTGTGCTATTGAAGGTCCCTAGAAATGAAAATATATACAGTGACCATATTAAGAACATTGTTCCCAAAAGAGCTTTGACTTGTCTGATTGCAAAAGCAACTGTTGATGAGTCCAAATTATGGCATAGAAGACTTGGGCATTTGAACTACAAAACAATGAATAAGTTGGTGAAAGGAAATCTGGTGAGAGGAATGCCCACAAAGTTGTTTGAAAACTGTGAGACTTGTATTGCTTGTCAGAAGGGAAAACAACACAGAGTCTCATTCAAGTCAAAGGCTGTGAATACAAATACAGAGCCCTTGCATTTGCTACACATGGATTTATTTGGGCCTGTTTTTGTGAAAAGTTTGAATAAGAAATCATATTGCCTAGTTGTCACAGATGATTACAGCAGGTTCACCTGGGTGTTTTTCTTAGCCACTAAAGATGAAACCCCAGTTGTACTTAAAGAATTTATTACAAGAGTTGAAAATCTACACAACCACAAAGTAAAGATTATAAGATATGACAATGGTACTGAGTTCAAGAATAGTGTGACGAACCAATTCTGTGAGGGAAAAGGCATTTTAAGACAGTATAGTGTTGCAAGAACTCCACAGCAGAATGGTGTTGCAGAGAGAAGAAATAGGACACTTATTGAGGCTGCAAGAACAATGTTAGCTGATTCTAAACTACCTATACCTTTTTGGGCTGAAGCTGTCAACACTGCATGTTTTGTGCAGAACAGAAGTAAGGTAGTGAAGCCTCACAACAAAACTCCATATGAGCTCTTTCATGGAAAGAAACCAATGATTGATTTTCTTAAGCCATTTGGATGTCCTGTTACTATTTTGAACACTAAAGATCAGTTAGGCAAGTTTGAAGAGAAAGCTGATGAAGGGAATTTGGTTGGTTACTCTGTACATAGTAAAGCTTTCAGAGTATATAACAAGAGAATCAAACATGTAGAGGAGAATTTGCATATCAAGTTTAGTGAGAACACATCTAATGCTGCAGGGAAAGGACCTGAATGGATGTTTGATGTTGACATCCTAACCAAGACAATGAATTATGTACCTGTTATTGCCACTATTGACACTAACAAACCACAAGAAGACATTGTTTTGATTGAGAAACTTTTAGCATGTATTTTCAGGTTTTAAGCAATGGCACGCTACTGGAGGTTTTGGCAGGGCATGGCATGGTCATAGAAGACTATGATATTCACTTGGGGACCATTCTAAACTATTTTACGGGCCTACTTCCGCACTATATTTTAACGATGTAAATTCAATACTTTTGGTTAAATGATTTTATTCTAAATGATTTAAGTAAAAACCAGTTTTGAACTTGTGTTGTAATACCAATTGAGTTACACCCCAGCTACATGTATGCTTCCGCTGGACCCGATTCTGGGGGTGTGACAGATTGGTATCAGAGCTTTGGCTATAGCGAACTAAGTGTTTTTAAAACCTAGACTATAGCTACTTTCACGAAAACATAACCCTATGACCGTCACGTGCCTGCCTGCCAAGCTGAAGCCTCATTTGTGGTTAGTTGCTGACATAGGTGATGAGATTTGTGTCTCATTATCTGATATATTATATTCATTTATTATAGTTGATTACTATAATTGTCTTTCATATAAGCATGCTCATGTATCATATATGTCACCACGTTATGCTTTTCCTTGCATAGCTTCATAATTTGACCTCGAGTTTGGTCACTTGCTTTTGTCTTTCAGAACGTCTTGGTATTTGGGAAGGACATAGTCTTAGTATAACTGAGCTGAGTATTTCAAAATTCATGGAACCTCGGTGGAATATAGACTGGTCATCTATATTCAACCCGGGATAGTGAGATATAGGCTGACCACCTATGTCTGACTCAGAAATGAATTTTGCAATACTGAGAATGGTTATAATAAAATTCTGTCTGGATTGAATTCTCTACTCAATTTCCAAATGTTTCATTTACGTGTGTGTAAACACTCGTTGGCAGAACATCCATACTTTTCACCATCTCGTTAACCACCGATTGGAAGCACGCCAACTGGTCATTTCATCTCATGGACATTTACGTCTATGCACGATACACTTATATCACAGTATTTTCTTTTATCACAATCTCATTTTGTCGCAGTTGTCACAATCTTATCCCTTCTCACCCTCATTATCATTTCCTTTCCCCATCCCCATATATAAGGGATTAGCTAACACTCTATACACTCCGATGTCACTCATCCCTCACTACTCCCTATATTGATAAGTGGATATTATCAATGACCTCCCTAGGAAAGACTTTCCATACCATCTATAAGGAGGATCCCTCGGTACATTGAAACCCTTCAAAACTTAACAGAAATCTCAGGATACCACAAAACCAATCGAACCACTATCACTGGCCTGATTGCCACAATTCCCCCATCTGGAAAGTATTGGCTTGACTGAATTACAAGATTAGTTTCGATGCGAATGCTCACAAAGCAACACTATAGAGATACATTCAACCTCTTAACCAAGATTATAGAACGTTCAATTGAACATGTCCTCACCAATAGACTTTATTGAAACATGTTAGACATCTATGCATTTGTGCAGACATACATACCTGGCTATTTTTATCCTCTTAATACTTTCACTTTTTTTAAATGGATCTATCTCCAAACTACCATTATACAAAACATATATCTTGTAAGAAATACTTTTCTGAGGCACTTATTTTGACAAGCAAATTCCTTTTGGTTAACCTTTCACAAAACTATTGAATGTTAGGAAATTTTAAACAACAATCTTTGGTAAACCATACTATCCACTTTATATTGAAAATAGTCCTATCTTGCATAACTACTAAATTTTGAAACATCGAAAAAAAAAAAAAAAAAAAAAAAAAGGTTACTTGGAAAGCCGGTTGCTTGAAGTTGTAAATTTATTTACTCAGGGAAGGTTTATGAACAAAACACCCAATCTCCAAAACAAACTTTGAAAATCAATCACTATATTACATCTCTTATACCTTTAGGAGTTTGTGATTCGATGACATTTAACTTGGGGAAAATCTTAGTAATGGAGACTAAGCATTGTAGGTGGAGAAAGATTCAATCCATGACATCCTGCGGAGGATCGCAACCTTATCCTAGTCTATTATTTTCAACAACACCCTTTGACGGACTTAACCTTGTAAGTCTTTCAAAACAAGATTCAGGATACCCATTTCAATTATTCCTAATAGAGGAATTTTATTCACCTCAAACTCCTAGCGATTTCATTAAGATTCTTTTGGAACTACACCACCTATCATCTGCAGACCAATGGTCAGAATTTGAGATCGATTCAAACATAGGAAGATATGCTCATAGCATGAGTGATTGACTCTAGAAATGGTTGGATTAACCATTTTCCATAAATCAGATTCCTTTATAACCATAGTTACCACAAAAGCTTAGGGACTACATCATTTGAGGCACTCAATGGTCGAAGTGCCAACATCCATTGAAGGATCGAAATTTTGAAAAGCCCAACTCACTAGTCCAGTAAGCATTCACTGTATCATTCAACATTTCTGACAGTGTAGGCCTGGTGGCCGTCAGACTTGAACCTTGTTAGAGCTCAATAGCTTACACGATAAGAATCATCATCTTTTCAACAATATAACTTCAGAGACCAACACAAACTGAACTTCGGGACGAAGTTCCTTTTAAGGGGGTGAGACTGTAACAACCCGCATTTTCGGGACATTTCTCCTATTCACTATTCATCGGTTACTATTCATCATTTACTATTCACCAGTCACTATTCATCATTTTACTATTCATCGTTTTCGGAGTCAGTTTGTGATTCCGAGAAGCGTTCAGAAATTTTACTATTCATGTGACACTATTCATTCCCGAAGGGAAATCACTATTCATGATCAACGTTCGTCTTTTCGTAAACTGAGTTTACGAGTCTTTAAATTCGCGTAACCAGTTAGGTTTAGCTGCGAATTCATGCATCATTCATTAATGACATTTCGTATAGACTGGAATAGTCTACACATCATCATCACTTGAGAACCTACACGGATATGCATTATTTCCATTTACGTATGCTTAATTGGTAATTAACGATACCACTCAGTTTTACTACTAACGTATACCCAATACTCCCGACTATGATCCTAACATATTTACATACTCATAATAATAATATAAAAATTATATTATTAATTTACCCGGTGTTTTAAAATCAATGGCTATACTTTACGGTCGGAGCTTATAACTCCGTCGATTTGCGTTATTTCAATACGATAATTATTTCAACACCCGATTATCATCAAGAATAATATTTTACAACTTTTACAACTTCGTCGTATTTTATTTCACCTCGGTAACATTTATTTTTAGTTAACTCGGTACCCGATAACACCCAATACATAACCAAAACTAACTAATACTTGCACTAGGTGGACAAGCTTATTAAATGAGCACACTTACTTCTTTCTTTTCCCCCTTTTATGGATCTTGCCCCCTAGCCACCCTATGCTTCCTCCTTTTATGGATCTTGTCACCTTAGACCAATATATATACTCCTTTCCACCACAATTCCTCATTTACACAACAAACAACTAACAAAATTTGCTCTCTTTCTCACCTCCCTTGTATATGGATCGGCCAAGAAATGAAACCAAGAAGAAATCACTAACTTTTCAAGATCCAAGTGTTTATCAAGTTTTAATCATGATCTAGTTGGGGTTTTGTGGTAAAAACCCTAGGTTATTATACATAATCATCTTCAAATCACCTCAAATATTCAAGTAAGCTTCAAAAATACTTTTGATCTTTTCATACTTTCATTTACTTTATATTTTTATGTATTTTCAAGATATATTGGTAAAACATGCAAGTATGTAAGATCCATACCACTTATTACTTACTTTGTTTTTATAAACATAGATCTACAATTTTTACTAGCAATCTCATTAGATCCACTAAGATTGGTGATGTCTAGGAACCCATGACACCCTAAGAAGGTGTATGGTAGGATTGGGTACTTGTGGAGTTGATTTGAGATAGTTTGGGTAAGTTTTGAACAAGCCTTGAACTAGAAAAGTTGATTTTCCAAACTATATATAAGGTTCTGTCCATTTTTGTAAAATCTGGAATGATCAGTGGGTTTTGGGTAACTTTGGACCAAAGATTTAGAAAATACATTCCGAGATGAAACTATGGCCGAAAACGGGGATAAAATCCGAGTTACGACGAAAAAGATATGCTATTTTCAATTTTAACGACGAAAACTATTTCATGAAAAATTACTTGCTGTCCCACGATTTTCATGGACTGTTTCGAAGCCTAAAACTCGATCTAGCCATCCCGACTTATCAAAAATATATAAGTATACTTGATTACCTTCGCGGGGATATAAAGAACATAGAAAACGGGCTTATAACGAAAAAGATACAAGTGTTTGAAATCCGACGATATATATATATATTTCCATCAGCTTTGTACACTAATAGAGTTTTGACGTAAACTGTCTTTGCGAGACACCACTTTCACGGCTGTTTTTCTTTATGATCGGATCAGTTTGAGTCTGAGCCGTAGTTTTATGAAATCAAGATCTCCCAGCAAGCTTTTCAAATCAATTGACCGTTCGTCGAATAGACTTATAACGAATAAACTACGACCTCATCTATATACCCGATAAACTATATATATTTTGACAGCTTTTGCTATAATGAAATTTTCTAAGTTTTGAACATAATATTTTCAAATAGCAACAATAAGAGTCGATTCTCTCATCGATCGAGACCCGTATAGCCAAAAGTTAAATAACACGACTTCAAGATATTGTTACAAGGTTTTCAAAAACGCCGAGCTTGACCATTAACACTTAACGTACAATATTTCGCGACTAGTTTTGCGAGGCCATTTTGGTCATATTTTCAAGTAATGAAAATGTTATTTTTGCGGCGAAAACCTTATGTTTACCGATAAAACACCAAATGAGGATCGTGGAGTACCTTTTCAACACAACTACATGAAAAGTGGTTATTAACTTAACGAGACGTCAAAAATGTATTTTTCGACGATAAGCGTTATTTCCAAAACTAACGAGTGGTATCGATAGCATACGTACTTGCATGTGTAGCATCATTTCATTTCTTACAATAGAAACTATCATTCATATTAGGTTGCGATTAGAGATCGTGCCTCATTTCAGTGTATCCATTTTTGTCATCATAGCTATCGCACCAGGTGAGTTCATACCCCCCTACTTTTACTTGTTTTTATAACTGTTTTGGGGGAGAATACATGCTCATTTTTAACCAAACTCAATGATTGTTTATTTGAATGCGCAATTGCATACTTAAACACTACTGTTTCTCTGGATACTTGATTGATTATTCAAATGCACCTATGTGTATATCGGTTGCATACTTGATTATTTTCTCGCATACACAAGCGTTTTATAAACATGCAACACACTTTGTGAACTATTGCTTTTATACAACACACTTTATGAACTCTTGCTTTTATGCAACATACTTTATGAACTCTTGCTTTTATGCAACACACTTTATGAACTATTGCTTTTATGCAAACACTTTTATGGACCATACTGAAACTTATGTTTTATCTAAACTATTACGCGGATTAGCCTAAGCCCTTGAATCCCACTATGCCCAAACTCATGAACCGTCAATTCCTGCTGGGAAGCGCGAATGTTATAAATAGATCTATTGGTGGTGACTCCCCCGTTCGGTTTGACCGGATAGGCAAACGCGAGTGTATAACATGTCGAATTACAAGTGTAACGGGATAAACACTTTCCGGGCCTTTATATTTAACATGCTCCTAGAGCATGCACACTGTCGTAGCTTCGGTTGCATGAACTTAGCGCTAGCATAATAGACTATTTTTCTATGTGATATTATATTTGTTGTAATGATCACACACTCTACTCATGGTCCACAATCCTGATTTTACTGTAAGGTAAACTTTATTTTTTTTTATGACATTGTGAGCCACGCAATGGTCACAAAACTCTCTATTGAACTCACAACACTATTGTTTTAATACAAACTTATGAACTCACCAACCTCGTGTTGACACTTTTAGCATGTATTTTCAGGTTTTAAGCAATGGCACGCTACTGGAGGTTTTGGCAGGGCATGGCATGGTCATAGAAGACTCTGATATTCACTTGGGGACCATTCTAAACTATTTTACGGGCCTACTTCCGCACTATATTTTAACGATGTAAATTCAATACTTTTGGTTAAATGATTTTATTCTAAATGATTTAAGTAAAAACCAGTTTTGAACTTGTGTTGTAATACCAATTGAGTTACACCCCAGCTACATGTATGCTTCCGCTGGACCCGATTCTGGGGGTGTGACACAATGCAAGAAACAAACAGTGATTGTCAATTCTACAACTAAAGCTGAGTATGTGGCTGCTTCAAGTTGCTGTGGTCTAGTGCTATGGATGCAAAATCAACTACTGGATTATGGGTACAATTTCATGAACACCAAAATTCATATTGATAACAACAGCACACTTTGCATAATTAAAAATGATGTTTTTCATTCAAAAACAAAACATATAGAGATAAGACATCATTTCATAAGGGATTGCTATGAAAAGAAGTTAATTCAAATTGTCAAAATTCATACTGATAACAATGTTGCTGATCTTCTCACTAAACATTTTGATGTAGGAAGATTTCAATTCTTAATTGCAAACATTGGTATGATTAATTTGAAAAACTTATATCTTAGTGTTTTTGTAAAAAGTGTAAAGGTCTTGTGCTGATTGTTCATCTGTTTCTGCTGCTTCTTAAGAAGCAAGTGATTAAGTTGTAATGTACTCTGCTGCTATTTTACTCTACTGCTAGTATATTTTTTGTATACTTTGTGGTGTTTGGACTAACATTTTGCAGGATAAGTTGAAAATTGATGATTTGCAAGATTGTTAAACAGAAATTCACAAGATTTCATTCATCAATTCCAAAAGTACATTCAACAAAAGAGTTCATCCATATCAAGTTCTGACATAACAAAAGACTGCTAGACCACAAATAAAAATAAAAAGACTTAATACATCATTTTCTTGGGCATGGAAGTCCAAGTACAATCTTCCTCTCCTTAGGAAGTGGAGGGTTAGTCTTCCTTGCCTTAGCAGATGTCTTGGATCTTGGCCTTGATGATGATGGTCTTTCTGGAGTGGATGGTGGATTGTAGTCTGGTTCATCCTCATCTGATGATGTGTAGATGAAGGGGGAAACAAGCTCCTTGGGAGATGGTGGTCTGATTGGGATCCAAGCAGGGTCTTCTGATGATTCTAAAGACGATGGAGACTTGGGGGACATCACCTCTTTACCCCTCGAAGTACTTGGGGTTTGATTCAAGTGTAGGAGATCTTTGAAGACTGGAAGGTCATGCTTCCTCTTTTTTGCTTGCTCCTTGGTTCTACAACCATTGTGAGGAGGACGGAATGGAGGGACATATGTTTCAAAAGGCGATTCATCTTCCGATGAAGAATCGGATGAGATGTTAATTATTTCGGTTGAAGATTTCATTGTGATTGGATGAATTGATTTGGGTGATTTGAAGATTTGATTGTGTGATTGGCGGATTGGCGTTTCAAAATTGTAATTAGGGTTTGATTGTAATGATTTAGGGAAAAGATTACGTCCGGTTTTATAGGGATTTTGGAGTATCAAGCGCATTAATTGTTATGGGTTATTGACTTTTTGACCAAGTTTGAATAGTCAACTCTGTTGCTGGATTATTTTCACTCTGTTGCTAGTTGTTTTATTCTGCTGCTAGTTGTGGATGACTGGGTTATGCTGCTACGGTTGTAAGTGAGAGGGTGGTATGTGTAACTTCTACAAATCAGTTTAAAACCTAATTAATCTTCATAATTGGTTTCTACACGCTCCAAATTGAAGTTATCACAAATCCTAACACTCCCTTCTTGTCAAAATCAATTATCCCCAATTTCCCTAAACCCTAAGTCATGGAGATTGCACGTACCTGGGCTGAGCAACACAATAGTGTGGCTGTTTTGGATGAAGAGTTGGTTCCTGAAGGGCTCACAGATATGGTTAAATTTTTGAATGCTACTTCTCTTAGGTATGCACTCACTGTGAATCCTACTATATATGTTTCCTGCATCAAACAGTTTTGGCTTACTGCTAAAGTCAAATCTATGAATGGGGAAAATATGTCAGTGCTTGGGTAGATAGGCAAAAGGTTCGTATCACTGAATCATCTATAAGGGAATCTCTTCTCTTAAATGTGAAACAGAGACTACTTGCCTTGCTAATTCTGCTATTTTTGCTGGTTTAAAAACTTCGGGGTATGAGGGCAAGCATAACAATTTAAAATTTCAAAAAGCTCTCCTCTGTCCTCAATACAAGCTTTTGGTACACCTTCTCCTTCATTGTTTGAGTCCTAAAACTTCTGGGTGGCATGAGTTTAGTACTACTATTGCTTCTGCAATGGTATGCTTAAGCACAGGTCAACCATTTAATTTTTCAAATATGATTTTGGAGGGGATTGCTAAAAGTGTTAAAGAGTCTGGTTCTTATTTTCTATATCCAAGATTTCTACAGCTCTTTATTGTTGACCAACTTACTGATTTTAGATCCCATGTTGGTTATTATAAAGCTCCAAGATTGATTTCAAAAACTTTCACTTTCTTGGTTAAGCATGGAAAAAGTTTTTCGGGCACACATACAAATCTTACACCTTATATGGTGCAACTTGTGCAAAATAATCAAGGTGAAGGATCAGGAAATCCCATTGATTCCCATCACACATCCAATTTTTCAGCATCTGCCACACAACCTAAATACACTATACCCGTAGGAAAACCAAAAAGAACACTGATCTACCTCAGGATAGTGTTAGTATGGTTGTACCAGATGAGGCTATCCTAGTTGATGGAGGGGACATGTTGGTGAGGGTTGTCACTACTGCTTCTAGCTTAGTAGCAGAGCAGGATAGTGATAACATAAATAAGACCCAATCCAAGGCAACATCTAGAGAAAAGTATTCTACTGAATCTACTTCTCAGGATGGTAACCCTAGCCAAATGGAAAATATAGGGGGCTCAGATGATCAAACTAGGTTTGATACTGAGTTTATGTCCCAAGATTCACCTCTCGGACCAGGTAACACAGGTCGAAGTGATGAGAACAGGCCAGTGACCAATGAATTGATGGAAAATCTTGTACATGATGACAATGTCCATGATTCACCTCTCGGACCAGGTAACACAGGTCGAAGTGATGAGACTACTATGCAACTCATTCAGGAATGGACGGTTACTTGTACCAATTTGGGGTTGAAGTGTACTACTTTAGAAGATAAGGTTCTTTCTATGTCTACAGTGGTTGCAAGTAAAGGAAAGATAATCACAACATTGAAGAAACAGATTAAGAAATTGAAGAAATCAAAAACTTCAACCTCATTGAAAAGGCTAAAGAAGGTGGGCACTTCTCAAGTTATTAGTTCACCTGAACTCACTTCACATTTGGAAGAGGATGATGCTTCCAAACAGGGGAGGAATGAAGATGCAATGGGTTCAGGGGAGGCAAATTTGAAGAGGGTTGAAAGTGCTCAGGTTATGAATGAAGAATTGGCTTCAGGGGAGGTTCCAGTGATTGGAGACATGGATGTGGAAAGCCCTGAAGATGCTGAGAGTTATGTGGTTGCTGATCAATCAGGGAATGAGGTGGTAATGGAAAAAGTGATTGCTACTCAAGAAAAGGTGATGGAAAAACTCAAGACTTTGGAGCCTGAGCAATTAGTGAAGGCAACAGGGGTAATGGGTGAAGCTTTAAAGACTTTGGGGGATTCAATGGTGAAAGAGCTTGAAAATGCTGCTATTGCTGACAAGACTAATGACTCTACTGCTGCTCATGATTCTGCTGCTAAGGATCCTACTGATCCTGCTGCTAGTGGAAAAGTGACTTCTGCTGATGCACAAGACTCTGCTGCTGGGTCTAGTGATAATGCTGCTGCTAAAGCAATGGTTTTGTTAAGTAAGAAGACTTCAAAAGTTCCATGTGAATCATCTTCAAAACACACACCACTACCAACACAATCACTACCACAACAACCTACAATAACAACCACATCATCCATACCAAGTTTACCTCTAAAAGGAGTAGTAATTAGAGAACCTGCTGCTCAACCAAAGAAGATGGTATCCTCATCTACTGACAAAGGAAAGGGCAAGCAAGTTGCAGAACCTCAATGGGTGTATAAGGGGTTTGGCTACTCTGTACTACCTTTTCATATGTGGCCTAAGGAACTAAAACTTGAACATGACTCAGCTGCTGCTTTGAAAGAACAAGAGATGATTGATCAAGAAGAAATACATCTAGCTCAGAAAGAAAAGGAAAAGATTGAAAAGGAGACAGAAGATTTAAGGAGGTATAATGAATGGTTGGATAAGAAGATAAGAATAGAGGCTAATATTGAACTCAACAAGATGATCAAGATTGAGGATAATGAAGATCAATCTTTTGATGTGAGATCTTGGGTAAGTAAGTTCACAGCTAAGAAAAAGAAAGAAGATGTTGCTACTAGAAAGAAGAAAAAGGTACTTAGAGGTCCAACTCCATTACAAAAGAGAAAAGAGTATGAAAGATATCTGAAGAATATGAAAGGATGGAAATTGGTGCAGTTAAAACCTAAGTCTGATCAAGAGGTTTATGACTTGTATCAAGTGGCTAAAAGACAAACAGATACTTTTTATCCTATGGGTTGTGCTGAAGATTTGGAACATATTGCTCAGATGAATAAGAAGTTGGTACCTGAAAAAGTAGTTGAAGTAGAGCATGTTCAAGAAGCAGATGTTGTTAAGCAGATTGATGATGCAGTTAAGACCACTTCTTCTGTGCAAAGTGTTAAAAGAAAAGGTGTAGTTCAAAAATCAGTTGCAAAGAAGAAGAGGAAAACAGGGGAAGAAAGCAGTTCTAAGCCAGAAGGAGATGAATTCAAGAATGATTGTGATCATATTCCTCCTGAGCATTTAAAAGAACAATTGAAGGTTTACACTATGGTTGGCAAGATGGAAGATCCTGAAGTAGTTGATGCCAAACCATTAGGAGTCAAATATCCTATTATCAAAGTAACTACAGGATATGATACTAACATTGGAGCATTTCATGATGTCCAGAGATCTGATGGTAAGACTCACAGGTTTCTTAGATTTCAACAGATGCTACACTACTTTGATAGAGAAGATGTTGATGATATGTGGACATTGTACAAAGCAAAGTTTGGAGCTGAGAAGTTTGATGGTAAAAAGTATGAGAAAGATCAACTTGATCATATCATAACTATGACAGATAATGTTCTATGGAGAGCTCTAAAACTTATGTATGAACCTTCAATGGATGATTCTGAGTGGACAGAGATAGTGCAATACAAAGTAAGAAGATGGAGACTCTTTCAAGATTCTGGAGTTCATATGCTGGAAATTGGACCAATTACTTTGTATATGCTAGCTGAAAAGGATTACCCAGTGGTAAGATACTGGAATACTGTCAATCAGATGGTTAATGGTGTTGGATTACTCAACTTGCAGAAAGACTATGATACTGATGATCAAGCATTCAATTTGCTGTCAAAGTATAAGAAGACACTTGATCAACAGACATCTCAATACTTGAGTGTTTGGAAGCATCCTCCTGGTGTTTAGATGATCTTTGAAGAAACTTAATGATTTAGAAATAAATATTAAGTTTAGGGGAGGATTGTTGGGTTTTGAGTTCTGCTGCTGAGTGAAACTGCTGCTATGATGAAACTGCTGCTAGAGTAAATGATTCTGCTGCTGATGACAAAGTGCTGCTAAGGAAAATGCTGCTAATGGAAACTGCTGCTGAAGAGATAAGCATGTATTCGTAGTAGATAATTATAGAATAGATTGAATGTATATCTTATAAGTCTAGACTATTCTTATCTTGATTAGAAAGTCATTGTAAACCTAGTAGGACTCCTTGGCCTATAAAAGGAGGATCCTAGGGTTAGAGTATGTACGTATTGTTTAGTTTTCGTTTACACTTCAAGGTTGTAAAACCCTAGCATTGTTGAGTGCTCGTATTAATAATATTGAAGTGTTGATAGAGAATTATTCTTCTTAAGTTAAGCTTTTATATTCCGCATTCAAGCTTAAGTGTTTAATTTAAGTCAACTTCTATATAAGATCGTTTGCTCAACTGGGATCAACACAACTCATATTTGATCAGTACTATAAAATAAATTCAAAATAACATAGGATAAATCAAATCGTAAGCAAATTAAGTAGAAGATTGAGAACTTGATTAGAAGGGAAAAATGTCACAACTTACCATTTCAGGTCATTTCCCAAACTTCGACAATTTACTATTCATAAATCACTATTCATCAAAACACTATTCATTATTTTACTATTCATCATTTTCGAGGTCAATTTGATATTCTGAGAAACATTTGAAAATTTTACTATTCACTGAACACTATTCATTTCTGGAAAAAATTTCACTATTCACTTGCATGACTCATTTCATCGTAAATTTAGTTTACGGGTATTCAAATTCGCGTAACCGGATTGGTTTAGGTGAGAATTCATTTCATTATCAGTAAGGACATTGCATACGGACTAGAGACAGTCTGCATATCATCATAATAGCATTTTCATGTTATACCACTCTTAGAATTTTCAAATTTATATATTTGATATATTTAACGTTTTATGTATAATTATTTATAAATAAACGTTAACACCCGGTTAATAAACACGACGAATATATCTAAATATTCCCACAATGGTCCCGGCATATTTTTATATCCATTATATCATCATAAAAGTTATAATATTCATTTACCCAGTATTTTGGAAATTTATTTTTATTTATAACGTAAGTTTATAAATATTACGACGGTTTTCGTGAAAACTAAACAATAATCACCCGAACACTCAATACTTGTACCCAACATATTTTTAACATTTTTACAACTTTATTTTAACCCGAATAACTTCGTTAACATTTATTTCTATCAAACCCGGTACCCGATTTTAACTAATAACACAAATGTACACTTAAATTACACTAGAATCCTAATTAAATCAAAGCTACCCCAACCCCCCCCCCCCCCCCCCTCACTCACCCATGACCGGCCCCTAAAGTCCTCACCAAGACCCCAAGTATTATTTCTAACCTCAAGCATTTATGTAATCTTTTAATACATTATAATGTTACCTAAATATCTAACTAAAACACCTTTTACACATTTATACTTAGATCAAGAATCAAAAACTCAATTTCCTCACCTCTCTCTCTCAAACCCACGGCCAAACCACAAGGACCAAGAACACCAAGATCAAGTGATTATTTTTCAAAGTATAAAGCTACAAAGTTGTTCATTTCATCATTCTAGTTAAGAGTTTTGCAATACAAACTCAAGAAACACAAGATTTCTCATCATCTAATCACCTAATATTTCAAAGTAAGTTATCAAATTTATTTTCATGATTTCATCTAATTTATACTTGTATCATATGATTTTCATGCTTAATTTCATGCACAAGCTAGCTATACCACATTATTTTTGTTAACTTTTTGAACATACAAACCCTAGAATTTGATTTAGGTATTCCCTTGTTAAATTAACATGATTAGTGGTGATTAGGAACCCATGGCACCCTAAGAAGGTGTATGGTAGGATTAGAATAGCTTTGTGGTGTTTGCAAGAGATTTGGTGATGTTAGAAACTAGTTTTGAACATGGAAAATAGATTTGTAACAAGTATTTATACTTACTCTCCCATTTTTGTAAACCCACGAAAATCAGTAAATATAAAGTAAACTTTGGCAAAAATTTTAGAAAATACTTTCAAAAACGAAGCCGTATGCGAAAGAACGGATTAAAAAGAGTTTATAACGAAGGAGTTATGATTTTTGCAAGTTTATTGACGAAAAGTATTTTTCTGAAAAATTGTTGCTGTTGGACGTTTTTCGTCGGACAAAACGAGGCTTTAGATGTAACCCGGAGGAGCCAAGCTTTCTAAAATATATTACTACATACTAAGACATAACCATGGATCTAAAGAACAAGTAAAACGGGCTTATAACGACAAAGATATTCACGTTTCAATATCGGCAAAACATATATTATTTTGACAGCTTTTGACAAAAATAATACCCAAGTACCCAATATCATAACTAATGAAGTATTAGTGAATACAAGTATATTTTTATTACTACAAGTCGTTATTTCAAGGATTTCAAATCGAGGATTTCAACACAAACACTTATACATACGATATATATATATATATATATATATATATATATATATATATATATATATATATATATATATACACACACACACACATTTCAACTAGTTTTATTTTCTAGTTGCCATATTTTCCTAAGTTTTGGAAAATGTATTATTTTGATAAAAACAAGTATTTTTCAAAGAGTAGAGTGGTATAGGAAACATGTGCATGGACATTCATAATATCATTTATATGATATAAATTAGATCGTTCATCATTCATATTAGGTTGAGGCAGCTAACCGTTCATTGTTGTTCATTTCACTTCATCACAGTATCATCAGTTTAAGGTGAGTTTTCATAGCCCCATATACATTTTATGATTGTTTTCAAATCCCACGGGGGAGAATACATTGCACCATTTTAGTACGAGCCCAAGTATCAAAACTTATGTACATTGCTTAAGTTGCTTATCTGCCTTGTGATAGTCCCCTATTATCATCATGAACCGTTAATTTGCCTACTTAGCGAGAGTGAGTGGATAGATCTATTGAGGGTGATGGCTCCATCCGTGGTAGTATTTACCAACAGTAAGCGGATGCATTTCATGTCTGTCATATTTGAGTGTTTTGGCAGAACATTCAGGAGGGGCATATATTCCATCAGTCTAGCTTCGATGTCATGAGCTTAAGGTCTATTGTACTATTTTACGTGACATTTTTCATGCACTTATACTTGTGGTGGCCGTACAACATTACATTTCATAAACCTATGATTATTCACCAACTTTATGTTGACCGTTTTCACAATGTATTTTCAGGTAACTAAAGGCATTATCATATCATATGCATGGAGTCACATTAGGGTGTGCCAGGGATGACGCACTACATTTTTGATTTTCATGCACTTGTGTATTATCGTTTGATTGTACCAGACTTATTTCTTTAAACTTTTCTAGACTTTGGGACCTATGTTTTGTAACTCTGAACTTCTTTTAAATAAATCAAATGATGTATTTTCCAAAAGACACTTTAGGTCGTTCAATATATCCTTGTTGTGATGCTATAACAGTTACACCCTCAGGCATTCCATTCCGCTGCATGTCAGGTAAATTGGGGGTGTGACAGATTGGCATCAGAGCTAAGGTTATAGCGAACTAGGATGCATCATAGACCCTAGACTATAACCACATTATTATAGCATCTCATCATTTTATCATAAGTGCATATTCATTGTTTTAGGTGATTCCATTATATGAGTTATTTATTTTATTTCACCTTGATTATCACAGAACTATGTCTTCAGACCCGAACATTGTCATACTTTACTCTGTCTCAGACTCTGATGTTGAAGGCTCTATGTCTTCCACTGCCTTTTCACCACCACCCATTCCTCCTGTACTTGTGTTGCCACTCTCGGTATCAGATGAGGAAACCGAGCCTTTTGAGGAGGAAGAGACTGCTCCTACTCCTCATGTCTCCCCTATTACACCACCTGAGGTTACCCGTGTACCCACTGACATACCATCCCCTGCTACCACTATTCCCTCAGAACCAAGACTTATGTTTCCCCGTAGGAAGACGACTCTAGTTGCTAGTAAGAGAGTTCGCCCTACTACATCTACCTTTAGAATCCCTGCTATTCCCATATTACCTGCACCACCAGCCATACCCGCTACTACTTCCATATCTACTTCACTCTTGCCGCTCAGGAAGCATGCGAGGTTTACTACACCAGCTTCACCTACTGCAGAGTCAGAACCACCACCAGTATACCATGTAGGTGAGAGTTCGAGAGCAGCTGCTGCTAGGGGGCCTACAGATGTTACCTTAAAGGATCAGTTAGGGGCTCAGCAGGAGCAGGTTGGTAGTTTGGGTTATAGGGTTGATGAGGTTATCACTACTCGACTTGAGGCGGTTGAGGAGCAGGTTGAGGGATTGATTTTAAGAAGAGTTAGCATCGACGTGTCGTATCATGGACTTGAGGCACGGCAGGAGGGACATCAGGAGCTGATTGATCAGCTTAGGGATGAGCTACCGGAGATACGGGATAGAGCTCAGACTACACAGGAGGCTCAGGGAGAGCAGACACACCAGTTGGCAGTAGCACAGGAGAGGTTGACTATGATGGAGGGTAGAGATGCTGCTCTTCAACTCCGAGTTCAGCATCTAGAGGAGATTGTCGTTATGATGGATAGGGAGATCCGTCGTCTGAGGAGTGCACCTGGAGCATCTGGAGCTCCTGGACCATCTAGAGCACCTGGAGGAGCCTAGACATAGACTTGTATTATATTAGCTTTTACTATTTCCTAGTCCCGAGGTGTGGGACATAGTTCAAGAACTTGTAGTCTTTTAGTTGTTGTACAAACAAATATATCAAGTGTGACTCTACTATGTTGGAATGTTTATGCTATATATATATATATATATATATATATATATATATATATATATATATATATATATATATATATATATATATATATATATATATATATATATATATATATATATATATCGGTCCATGCAGGCCGAAATTTTCATGTATTATATTCATGTGTTGTGATTATATTTATGATGTTTCGTGGTTGCTCTTTATTGTTAACGTATTTATACTTGTTGTGGTTGTATCTATACGTGTCGTGGTTGTATTATTACAGGTTGTGGTTGTGCTCGTACATGTCATGGTTGTATTTATACTTGTTGTGGTAGTATATATACCTGTTGTGGGTGTATACTTTTTGTACGATGACTATTTCTATTATTGCTTTCTCATGGTTGTTGTCGATTATTATTTATCAGAAGTATGGCGCCAAAGAAAGGAAAGGCTACATCAGAAGCACCCGCTATGACTCAAGCTGCTATCCGCAAGTTGGTCAGGGATAGTATAGCAGAAGCTCTGGAGACTGAGAGAGCTGAGGTTGCTGCTAGGGCTGCTGAGTTTGCACCTAATACTGGGGCGGTTGAACCACCCACTACTAGGCGTGAATGTACTTGGAAGGATTTCAAGATTAGTGATCCCGTCAAGTTTAAGGGCACTGAGGGAGCGGTTGCTTTGATCCGATGGTTTGAAAAGACTGAGAATGTATTTCTCATGTGCGGTTGCCCAGATGTTAACAAGGTAAAATTTGCTACTGGTATGCTTCTTGATGAAGCTATGTCTTGGTGGAATTCTTATGCTCAGCCTATTGGTATGGAGAATGCCTACAAGCTCACTTGGGATCAATTCAAGAAGCTGATGACTAAGAAGTTTTGCCCTCGTACTGAGGTGCAAAAGTTGGAAACCGAATTCTACGAGCTGGTAACAAAAGGTGATGACATTGAGACCTATATCAGGAAGTTTCAGGAGTTGGCTGCACTATGTCCAACTATGGTTCCTGACGATGAGAAAAAGATGGAGAACTTTACTGGTGGACTACCCGAAAGCATCCGAGGGGATGTGATGTCTTTCGACCCACAATCAATGGAAGAGGCTATTCGTATAACTCAGAAACTTATGGTCCAAGTGTTAAAAGGAAAATCTGCTGTCAACAACAACAATAACCGTTCAAACAACACCAACTACAACAACACTCGAAACAACAACAACTATAACAATAACCGAAACCGCAACTACCCCAATAACCAAAACAACAACAACAACAACAACAACAACAACAAGAGGAGTTTTGACTACAACCAAGGTGGAAATGCTACCCAACCAGAACCTAAGAGACAGGAAGTGGTAAAGGCCTATGCTGCCGGGCCAACAGAGGGAAAAGGATATGCGGGTAAACTACCCAAGTGTAACAAGTTTCAAACTCATCACAACCCTGGGAATTGTCCTAGAGCTTGTGAGAACTGTGGAAAAGTCGGTCATCCGACTAAGGAATGCAAAGCTCCACGAGGGGTAATTAATCAGAACTAACCAGGAGCATGTTATGATTGTGGAGAGTTGGGTCATTTCAAGAACAATTGCCCAAAGAGGAAGGATCAAGGAGCTGGAAATCAGGGTGGAGTAGCTCGAGGAAGGGCTTATGTTATGGGAGGAGAAGATGCCCGAGAGGACCCGAATGTTGTTGCGGGTATGTTCCTCGTAAATAATCGTTATGCATCCATTTTATTTGATTCAGGAGCGGATAGAAGTTTGGTTTCTATTGCATTTGCACTTTTACTTAACATAGAACCAACTACCTTAGACATTCCCTATATTGTTGAATTAGCCGATGGGTCCTTAGTTAAAACCAACACCATTGTCCGTGGTTGCACCATCAATTTCCTAAATCACCCATTCAATATAGACCTTATGCCCGTAGAACTTGGAAGTTTTGACGTTGTTATCGGTATGGATTGGTTGTCTCGACATCGTGCAAGAATCATTTATGATGAAAAAGTTGTTCATCTTTCTTATGGCGGTGAAACTTTAGTTGTTCGCGGAGAGCGAAGTGGAACTAGACTCAATATCATATCATGCATTAAAACCGAGAAGTACCTAAAGAAGGGTTGTTATGCATTCTTGGCTCACATCACGGAGAAGAAGTCGGATGAGAAACGAATTGAAGATGTGCCAATTGTTAAGGAATTTCCAGAAGTTTTTCCGGAAGAATTGCCAAGACTTCCGCCTACACGTCAAGTTGAGTTTCAAATTGAATTAGTGCCAGGAGCTGCACCAATTGCACGAGCACCGTATAGACTTGCACCTTCTGAGATGCAAGAATTGTCTAACCAATTACAAGAACTTTTAGACAAAGGATTCATTAGACCGAGTTCCTCGCCTTGGGGAGCACCGGTTTTGTTTGTGAAGAAGAAGGATGGATCTTTCAGAATGTGCATAGACTATCGTGAACTGAACAAGTTAACGGTGAAGAATCGTTATCTATTCCCTAGGATCGATGACTTGTTCGATCAGCTACAAGGTTCTTGTTTTTATTCCAAGATCGATTTAAGATCAGGTTACCATCAACTTAGAGTTCGGGAAGAAGATATCCCGAAGACGGCATTCAGAACACGTTATGGTCATTATGAGTTTCAAGTGATGCCTTTTGGATTAACGAATGCACCTGCGGTATTCATGGATCTCATGAACAGAGTGTGCAAACCATATCTTGATAAGTATGTAATTGTATTCATTGACGATATCCTGATTTATTCCAAGAGTAAGAAAGAGCATGAAGCACACCTCAGAACAATATTGGAACTACTCATGAAGGAGCAATTGTATGCCAAATTTTTAAAGTGTGACTTTTGGATACAAAGAGTTCAATTTCTTGGCCATGTCATTGATAGCCAAGGATTACAAGTCGACCCAGTAAAGATCGAGGCAGTAAAGGATTGGGCTACGCCCAAGTCTCCTACGGAAATTCGTCAATTCCTAGGACTTGCAGGATTTTACAAAAGGTTTATTGAAGGGTTTTCCAAGATAGCGAAGTCGCTGACTAAGCTGACACAAAAGAATCAAAAGTACGAGTGAGGAGAGAAACAAGAATCTGCATTTCAGTTATTGAAGCAGAAGCTTTGTAGTGCACCGATTTTGTCACTACCAGAAGGTATTGAGAACTTTGTAGTATATTGCGATGCTTTGCATAAAGGACTTGGAGCTGTGCTAATGCAAAACGAGAAGGTGATAGCTTATGCATCTAGACAGCTTAAGACACACGAGAAGAATTACACTACACACGACTTGGAGTTGGGTGCTGTAGTTTTTGCACTCAAGATTTGGAGACACTACCTTTATGGTACTAAATGTGTAGTTTTTACCGACCACAAGAGCTTACAGCATATACTTGATCAGAAGGAACTTAATATGAGACAACGTCGTTGGCTAGAATTGTTGAGTGATTACGATTGTGATATCCGATATCACCCAGGAAAAGCAAATGTTGTAGCAGATGCACTTAGCCGAAAAGAACGACTCAAACCTTTGAGGGTTAGGTCGTTGGGAATGATTATTATTTCACCATTACCATCAAAAATTCTAGAAGCTCAGATTGAGGCTCTCAAAGAGGAAAATCGACCACAGGAGAAACTTTATGGTATGCCCGAGAACAAAATTGGCTTTGTGAAGAGAGCTGATGGAGTGTTATGCTTCAAGGACCGATGTTGGATACCACTCTATGGTGGAGTACGAGAATTGATTATGCATGAATCACACAAGTCGAAGTACTCTATTCACCCAGGTTCTGACAAGATGTATCAGGATCTCAAAAAGCTGTATTGGTGGCCGAACCTGAAAGCAGAAATAGCTACGTACGTCAGCAAATGCCTTACTTGTGCTAAAGTGAAAGCCGAGTACCAGAAACCGTCAGGACTACTTCAACAACTAGAAATTCCACAATGGAAGTGGGAGCGTATTACCATGGACTTTGTCACTAAACTTCCCAAGACGTCAGGAGGTTACGATGCTATTTAGGTAATTGACGATCGTCTTACTAAATCAGCCCATTTCATACCCATTAGAGAGACTTATTCCATGGAACAACTTGCCAGACTTTATGTCAAGGAAATAGTCTCAAGACATGGAGCACCAATCTCCATTATTTCTGACAGAGATAGTCGCTTTACTTCAAACTTTTGGAAGTCATTACAAGATTCTTTTGGATCTAAGTTAGACATGAGCACTGCTTACCATCCTCAGATTGATGGTCAAAGTGAGAGAACTATTCAGACACTTGAGGACATGCTGCGGGCATGTGTGATTGATTTTGGGAATGGTTGGGCTAACCATTTGCCATTAATCGAGTTCTCTTATAACAATAGTTACCATTCAAGCATTAAAGCAGCACCATTTGAGGCACTTTATGGTCGTAAGTGTCGATCCCCAGTTTGTTGGGCAGAAGTTGGGGATGTACAATGCACAGGTCCAGAGATGGTACGAGAAACAACAGAAAAGATAATCCATATTCGAGAAATACTTGAAACTGCTAGAAGTAGACAGAAAAGCTACGCAGATGTTCGACGCAAACCATTGGAATTCCAGGTCGGAGACAAGGTCATGTTGAAGGTCTCGCCCTGGAAAGGCGTGATACGATTTGGGAAACGTGGAAAGTTGAACCCGAGATACATTGGTCCATTTAAGATACTGGAAAGGATTGGTCCAGTAGCTTACAAGCTTGAACTTCCATCAGAACTCAGCAACGTACATAACACGTTTCATGTCTCAAACCTCAAGAAATGCCTTTCGGACGAGTCTTCCGTTATACCATTAGAAGAGATTCAGCTAGATGACAAGCATAACTTTGTGGAGGAACCAGTTGAAATCATGGACCGAGAGGTCAAACAGTTAAAGCAGAGTCGAATTCCGATAGTGAAGGTTCGTTGGAATTCTCGAAGAGGACCCGAGTTTACTTGGGAACGAGAAGACCAAATGCGACGCAAGTATCCACATCTTTTCACCAAACCTATTACCGAGACCAACACTAGCTGAATTCAGGGACTGAATTCCTTTTTGGGTGGGCGACTGTCACAACTCACCATTTCAGGTCATTTCCCAAACTTCGACAATTTACTATTCATAAATCACTATTCATCATTTTACTATTCATCATTTTCGAGGTCAATTTGATATTCTGATAAACATTTGAAAATTTTACTATTCACTGAACACTATTCATTTCCGGAAAAATTTTCACTATTCACTTGCATGACTCATTTCATCGTAAATTTAGTTTACGGGTATTCAAATTCGCGTAACCGGATTGGTTTAGGTGCGAATTCATTTCATTATCAGTAAGGACATTGCATACGGACTAGAGACAGTCTGCATATCATCATAATAGCATTTTCATGTTATACCACTCTTAGGATTTTCAAATTTATATATTTGATATATTTAACGTTTTATGTATAATTATTTATAAATAAACGTTAACACCTGGTTAATAAACACGACGAATATATCTAAATATTCCCACAATGGTTCCGACATATTTTTATATCCATTATATCTTCATAAAAGTTATAATATTCATTTACCCAGTATTTTGGAAAATTTATTTTTATTTATAACGTAAGTTTATAAATATTACGACGGTTTTCGTGAAAACTAAACAATAATCACCCGAACACTCAATACTAGTACCCAACATATTTTTAACATTTTTACAACTTTATTTTATCCCGAATAACTTCGTTAACATTTATTTCTATCAAACCTGGTACCCGATTTTAACTAATAACACAAATGTACACTTAAATTACACTAGAATCCTAATTAAATCAAAGCTACCCCAAACCCCCCCCCCCCCCCTCACTCACCCATGACCGGCCCCTAAAGTCCTCACCAAGACCCCAAGTATTATTTCTAACCTCTAGCATTTATGTAATCTTTTAATACATTATAATGTTACCTAAATATCTAACTAAAACACCTTTTACACATTTATACTTAGATCAAGAATCAAAAACTCAATTTCCTCACCTCTCTCTCTCAAACCCACGGCCAAACCACAAGGACCAAGAGCACCAAGATCAAGTGATTATTTTTCAAAGTATAAAGCTACAAAGTTGTTCATTTCATCATTCTAGTTAAGAGTTTTGCAATACAAACTCAAGAAACACAAGATTTCTCATCATCTAATCACCTAATATTTCAAAGTTATCAAATTTATTTTCATGATTTCATCTAATTTATACTTGTATCATATGGTTTTCATGCTTAATTTTATGCACAAGCTAGCTATACCACATTATTTTTGTTAACTTTTTGAACATACAAACCCTATAATTTGATTTAGGTATTCCCTTGTTAAATTAACATGATTAGTGGTGATTAGGAACCCATGGCACCCTAAGAAGGTGTATGGTAGGATTAGAATAGCTTTGTGGTGTTTGCAAGAGATTTGGTGATGTTAGAAACTAGTTTTGAACATGGAAAATGGATTTGTAACAAGTATTTATACCTACTATCCTATTTTTGTAAACCCAGGAAAATCAGTAAATATAAAGTAAACTTTGGAAAATTTTTTAGAAAATACTTTCAAAAACGAAGCCGTAGACGAAAGAACGGATTAAAAAGAGTTTATAACGAAGTAGTTATGATTTTTGCAAGTTTATTGACGAAAAGTATTTTTCTGAAAAATTGTTGCTGTTGGACGTTTTTCGTCGGACAAAACGAGGCTTTAGACGTAACCCGGAGGAGCCAAGCTTTCCAAAATATATTACTACATACTAAGACGTAACCATGGATATAAAAAACAAGTAAAACGGGCTTATAACGATAAAGATATTCACGTTTCAATATCGGCAAAACATATATTATTTTGACAGCTTTTGACAAAAATAATATTACTACTACGTAGTAACTCTAGATTCTAGAAATAATACCCAAGTACCCAATATCATAACTAATGAAGTATTAGTGAATACAAGTATATTTTTATTACTACAAGTCGTTATTTCAAGGATTTCAAATCGAGGATTTCAACACTAACACTTATACATACGATATATATATATATATATATATATATATATATATATATATATATATATATATATATATATATATATATATATACATTTCAACTAGTTTTATTTTCTAGTTGCCATATTTTCCTAAGTTTTGAAAAATGTATTATTTTGATAACAACAAGTATTTTTCAAAGAGTAGAGTGGTATAGGAAACATGTGCATGGACATTCATAATATCATTTATATGATCTAAATTAGATTGTTCATCATTCATATTAGGTTGAGGCAGCTAACCGTTCATTGTTATTCATTTCACTTCATCACAGTATCATCAGTTTAAGGTGAGTTTTCATAGCCCCGTATACATTTTATGATTGTTTTCAAATCCCACGGGGGAGAATACATTGCACCATTTTAGTACGAGCCCAAGTATCAAAACTTATGTACATTGCTTAAGTTGCTTATCTGCCTTGTGATAGTCCCCTATTATCATCATGAACCGTTAATTTGCCTACTTAGCGAGAGTGGGTGGATAGATCTATTGAGGGTGACGCCTCCATCCGTGGTAGTATTTACCAACAGTAAGCGGATGCATTTCATGTCTGTCACATTTGAGTGTTTTGGCAGAACATTCAGGAGGGGCATATATTTCATCAGTCTAGCTTCGGTGTCATGAGCTTAAAGTCTATTGTACTATTTTATGTGACATTTGTCATGCACTTATACTTGTGGTGGCCGTACAACATTACATTTCATAAACCTATGATTATTCACCAACTTTATGTTGACCGTTTTCGCAATGTATTTTCAGGTAACTAAAGGCATTATCATATCATATGCATGGAGTCACATTAGGGTGTGCCAGGGATGACGCACTACATTTTGGATTTTCATGCACTTGTGTATTATCGTTTGATTGTACCAGACTTATTTCTTTAAACTTTTCCAGACTTTGGGACCTATGTTTTGTAACTCTGAACTTCTTTTAAATAAATCAAACGATATTGTAACACCCCCAAAATACCGCAGCGGAAGACTGTGTCACTGGGATGCTACTTCAGGGCACAAAGTACAAGGTATAGAAAACGAACTCTAAATGAGACGTTTTTTTAAAAGTTACCATTCGAATAGATAAAAGTCATAGTTTACAAACCAAAAGATCCCAAAATAGAATAGTACATAAGTTTTAAAAGTGTTTCGAATGGTAAACGACAAAAGCGAAAGTCTTCAAAATGCATGCCCTAAGACTCTCCGCTCCACATACCTGCTATCGCCCTTCTAACCTGAGATAAACATGCTTAAAAGTGTCAACACAAAGGTTGGTGAGTTCATAGAGTTGTTTAACAAATAAAGTTTATAGAAAAATGGTCCCACAGCAAAGGCATCGTAAATCCACTCAGTTACAAGTCCCGCCATAAGGGCCTTGTAACCTGTGTGTTTACAACCCACTGCTACAATATATAGTATGAGTAACACATGTATAAGTTCATCACAACAGTTAAGCAATTAGTCGTGAGTCTACACTTCATCTCCGAAGACCTCATGTTTGTATGTATATATTTCCATGGTTGTGCCCAGCAACTTAATCTGGGGCCATTGGAAATATGTATGTCTCCATGGTTGTGCCCATCAACTTAATCTGGGGCCATTGGAAGTATGTATATCTCCATGGTTGTGCCCAGCAACTTAATCTGGGGCCATTGGAAGTCTCAGTTTCTCAAGAATACACCATCACAGTTTAGTATAACACAGTTAAGTATAACACAATCATGTATAAGTGTTATCAAGTATAAAAGTAATCGAGTATAAATGTTTTAAATATTTGTACAAGTATAAACAAGTAGTTGAGCATGTATCTCCCCCAAAGAGTTAAAACAAGTATAAAGAGTAAAAGTGGGGCTATGACTCACCTGGAGTGAAGATACAACTATGCGTAATGATAAGGACAACAGGGAGCGAACACTATCCGCAACCTAAAATGAATGATAGTGATCTAATTTAGATCAAGTCGTAATGAAATGTATGCACATGCACATGATACCAATACCACTCGTAATTTGGAAATACTAGTTATCGTCATAGTAAAATAGTTTCCATACTTAGGAAAATATGTCCATATATAGGAGTATATAACTTGTCGTGTTATCTCGTAAGAAAATGTTAGCGTTAAGTTCCTTGTATTGAAAACCTTGAAATACGTCGTTAAGTCGTATAAGTATTCACTTGGGTCATACGTATTCATTTGATAAGAAAATAGTCCTTAGTAAGATTTTCTAGAAATTATACCGTTTAGTGCGTAAGTTATTATTTTCATTTGTGTCCATATATATATATATATAGTTTGACGATGTTAGAATGGTTATAACTTGGTCGTTTTAAGCTCGTTTTCCTTGTTCTTTATGTCCACGGATTCGTCTTTGTATATACTAGTATATTTTAGACAACTCGGCTCTTTTAGGTTACGTTTAATGCCTCAAAATACCCGTCGTATTCTGCCCAACAGCAAGCAGTTTTCTGGAAAAGTAGTTTTCGTCGTTAAGTTTGCAAAAATCATAACTCCTTCGTTATAAACTTGTTTTAATCCGTTCTTTCGCCTAAAGTTTCGTTTTTGAATGTATTTTCTAAATCTTTGGTCAAAACTTAGTCACCATCTACTGATTTTCCCACGAATTTAAAATAAGGACAGTAGGTATTTCAAAAGTTCCAAAAATCATTTCCATGTCTCTAAACTAGTTCCACCATCCATCAATCCACTTTCAAACACCACAAGACTAATCTAATCCTACCATACACCTTCTTAGGGTGTCATGGGTCCTAAAATATCATCAAACCACTAGGTCTAACAAGAGTTTCATATGTTTCCATTTCTAGGGCTTCAAAGTTAATATATACAAAATGAAGTGGTACAAGTTGATACATGTGTAAGATCTTATAAGAAAATTATATGAACATAATAATAACTTGTAAAAATCATAAAAATGAGTTTGTATACTTACTTGGTGGTTTAGAGAGTTTAGATGATAAAAAGCTTACTAATCCTTGAGTTTTTATTTCAAAACTCTAACAAGGATGATTATACTAACTAGTTTATGAAATGATCTTGTAAAATTTTCCTTCCTTGCTCCTTGTTTAACCCAAATCGAACCAAGCTCAAAGAAAATGAGAGAAAAAGTCTTGCTAGTTTGTAAGAAAAGTGATTTTGTGATAACAAATGAGAAAAAAGTTTAATATATACAAGGGAACAAAAGTTTGGTGTACAATAAATAGGTTTGGTGAGGTAATTAAAGTTTGATGACCAAGGGGGGGGTTTGGCCGGTTTTGGTGAGGGAAAAGGGGAGGGTGTTGGGTAGTTAGTTGGTAAAAATTAGTGTTAGTAATTAAGTATAGTTAGGTTAGGTTTAGGTTTAAGGTTTAATCGGGTACCGGGTTTGTTAAAAATAAGTTTTGTTGAAGTTATTCGGGACGTAATAAAGTTATAAAAGTTGTAAAAATAAGTCGGGTACAAGTACGGAGAGTTAGGGTGATTATCGTTCAATTTTGGTGAAAACCGGCGTTATTAAGTTAAACGTACGATACGTAATAGTTAAATTTCCAAAATACCGGGTAAATTAATATTATAGTTTTTATATTATAAAAATAAATATAAAAACGTATTAGGGTCATAGTCGGGAGTGTCGGACACGTTAGACACATTTATAGTTCGCGTATTAGCGTTTATTTGAAATAAACGTACGTAAATCGTTAATCGTACCAAAAGTATTAATTTAGTTATCCTACGAGTGGCATAGTATGCAAGTGCCCTAATGATGATGTGCAGTCTGTTTCTAGTCCGTATGAAATGTCCCTGATAAAAATGCATGAATTCGCTCCTGAACCAATACGGTTACGCGAATTTGACCACTCGTAAACTAAATTTACGACGACATGAGTAATGCACGTGAATAGTGGTTTTCTCTCGGAAATGAATAGTGTCAAGTGAATAGTAAAATTCCTGAATGTGTCTCGGAATGTCAAATTGACCTCAAAAATGGTGAATAGTGATCGATGAATAGTAAATGATGAATAGTAACTTGTGAATAGTAAATTGTCGAGGTTTGGAAAAATGACCTAAAATTACGGGTTGTGACAGTCTCTACCCCTTAAGGGAACTTCGTCCCGAAGTTCAGCTCATTCCTTCCCAAACTTGTTAGAGTTGCTTACACCAATCAAATCATCTACTATCAATATAACTAGGTTAATGATGCTAGGTCTCAGATTAGTCGGGGTTGTGTATAAGTTCTATACCAAGACTTAAGTGCTACGAAAATAATATAGTTGTTCAAGAGAATGTACCCGTTATGCTATCGTGGACATGTTGGGTGATAGGGTTTCCTAGGAAGTAAGCTCTGCCACGCGCGGGTGGAATCTCAACGGCCTCATCTTGTGGTCCTTCAATTGCTGCTGCTAATTTTGGACGATTGCCTCCTTGGTTAAGATTCCTTTTCAACTTAGGACAGGTGTTCCGAAAGTGATCCGGGCTGTTACACTCATAGCATGTCTTTTGATTGTTCGTCATATTGCCCACATTCACTGGTTCTCTACATTGGTTTGCATAATGACCAGACTGTCTGCAATTAGCACACATACGGCAGGGCACAGCCTTTTGGTGATGAAAATTACATTTCGTACACTTAGGTTGCGAGCCTAAATACTCTCTCTGACCAGAACTAGTCGCCGCAAAGGTCCTTGCCCTTTTGTTGTCAGCTATTGCACCCATGTGCTTGTTTGACTCGCTTGTTCCCTTCCTTTTATCACTGTTCTTCAAGCTTCCATTTCTGACCATCTCATCTGTTAGAGTCCCTGCTCTCAATATTGCACTCTGAATTGTAGAAGGCTCAGTTGCTTTCACAGTCCCACGAATTTCTGGGACAAGACCATATATGTACCTCTCGATCCTCTTGGACTCAGGTGTAACCAGGTGTGGAACTAGTCTGGCTAATTCATGGAATCGATCTGTATAGGCTGCATGTCCAGCCCCTATCATAGAGTGATGATAAAGTTCATCCTCCAGCTTCTGCATTTCATTGTCCGGGCAGTATTCCTCCTTTAGTAATGCCTTAAAATCATCCCATGTCATACCTACAGCTGCCTCTCTACCCCTAGCTTGAACCTGCGTATTCCACCATGTCAATGCCTTTCCTGATAGCAAGCATACGGAGTACTTCACCATTTGATGTGGTGCACAGTCACTAATGTCGATCACCGACTCCATCTTTTCAACCCATCGAGTATACCCTAACGCGCCTCCTATACCATCGAATTCAATTGGCTTACATGAGATAAATTCCTTATACGTACATCCAGTCCTAATGTTGTTGTTGCCATTACCATTCTGGCCTATACCATTGGTGTTGTTAATTCCGCTTTCGTGATTCGCCAAGTTATTCATATGATCTCCAACTTGAGTGACAATAGTGGGGAGAAAGTTTTCAAGTTGTCGAGCGATGATGGCTTCAAAATCAGTATTTCCACTGTTGTTGTTATCATTGTTTTCAACGCCGTGACCACCTACTCTACCTCCACGTCTACCAGTTCTTCCACCATCGTTACCTGGGTTACTAGTGTCATGAGCAGCCCCCCTACCTCCTCTACCTCCACGTCCACCAGTCCTTCCACCCCTTGGTGTTGCGCCTCCTCGACCAGCGCTACGAGTCACTCTCTTTGGTGCCATGATTTCCTGAGAGGAAGGACATTTAGTGAACGTCAGAGTTGAGGGAAAACCGTTGATTAACCAAAGTCTATACTTAACATCCTCATATATAATACCGTGCCACCAATTTGCTCCTAAGTTGTGCCAACACCGATCTACATATGCATAGTCATATGTCCACGTGTGTCGTGAAGCACTTATAATTATGTTGGCCACCACAATTATAAATGTTTCCTTTCACAGGTGTACATATCACCAGGCACACATATCTCAGTGGTAGACGTTGCTTAAATGGGAATCTAGGGAATGTCACGCTCAGTACGAAGGAACAAAGGATTCTCCCTTAAGTGCTAAAGTCACTGGGTAGTCTAGTTTCTAACGGTTTCTAAAGAGTATCTTCAAGAGAACTCCCATCCTCGGGCAAATCATCAAATCTCTACAGCTAAGTAATAACCTTCATTTAACTTAGTCTCATGTCTCATCAAACAAGAACTGTCACAAGATTAAGTTAAATGATCAGTTATTACCGAGCTCCATGTTTCTGATAACTTGCTTAGATTTTGGGACTTCCCCATCGGTACCACAAAATACCTAATAGCGTAGGTCTAAGAAAATTATCAGCAAGCGTACGTGTATGAAAAAAAATGCAAGGCGATAGGGAGGAGAGTCTAAATGTATGTAGTTATAGTCTAGACTCTAAAAACAACCTAGTTCTCTATAACCAAGGCTCTGGTACCAATCTGTAACACCCCCAAAATACCGCAGCGGAAGACTGTGTCACTGGGATACTACTTCAGGGCACAAAGTACAAGGTATAGAAAACGAACTCTAAATGAGACGTTTTTTTAAAAGTTACCATTCGAATAGATAAAAGTCATAGTTTACAAACCAAAAGATCCCAAAATAGAATAGTACATAAGTTTTAAAAGTGTTTCGAATGGTAAACGACAAAAGCGAAAGTCTTCAAAATGCATGCCCTAAGACTCTCCGCTCCACATACCTGCTATCGCCCTTCTAACCTGAGATAAACATGCTTAAAAGTGTCAACACAAAGGTTGGTGAGTTCATAGAGTTGTTTAACAAATAAAGTTTATAGAAAAATGGTCCCACAGCAAAGGCATCGTAAATCCACTCAGTTACAAGTCCCGCCATAAGGGCCTTGTAACCTGTGTGTTTACAACCCACTGCTACAATATATAGTATGAGTAACACATGTATAAGTTCATCACAACAGTTAAGCAATTAGTCGTGAGTCTACACTTCATCTCCGAAGACCTCATGTTTGTATGTATATATTTCCATGGTTGTGCCCAGCAACTTAATCTGGGGCCATTGGAAATATGTATGTCTCCATGGTTGTGCCCAGCAACTTAATCTGGGGCCATTGGAAGTATGTATATCTCCATGGTTGTGCCCAGCAACTTAATCTGGGGCCATTGGAAGTCTCAGTTTCTCAAGAATACACCATCACAGTTTAGTATAACACAGTTAAGTATAACACAATCATGTATAAGTGTTATCAAGTATAAAAGTAATCGAGTATAAATGTTTTAAATATTTGTACAAGTATAAACAAGTAGTTGAGCATGTATCTCCCCCAAAGAGTTAAAACAAGTATAAAGAGTAAAAGTGGGGCTATGACTCACCTGGAGTGAAGATACAACTATGCGTAATGATAAGGACAACAGGGAGCGAACACTATCCGCAACCTAAAATGAATGATAGTGATCTAATTTAGATCAAGTCGTAATGAAATGTATGCACATGCACATGATACCAATACCACTCGTAATTTGGAAATACTAGTTATCGTCATAGTAAAATAGTTTCCATACTTAGGAAAATATGTCCATATATAGGAGTATATAACTTGTCGTGTTATCTCGTAAGAAAATGTTAGCGTTAAGTTCCTTGTATTGAAAACCTTGAAATACGTCGTTAAGTCGTATAAGTATTCACTTGGGTCATACGTATTCATTTGATAAGAAAATAGTCCTTAGTAAGATTTTCTAGAAATTATACCGTTTAGTGCGTAAGTTATTATTTTCATTTGTGTCCATATATATATATATATAGTTTGACGATGTTAGAATGGTTATAACTTGGTCGTTTTAAGCTCGTTTTCCTTGTTCTTTATGTCCACGGATTCGTCTTTGTATATACTAGTATATTTTAGACAACTCGGCTCTTTTAGGTTACGTTTAATGCCTCAAAATACCCGTCGTATTCTGCCCAACAGCAAGCAGTTTTCTGGAAAAGTAGTTTTCGTCGTTAAGTTTGCAAAAATCATAACTCCTTCGTTATAAACTTGTTTTAATCCGTTCTTTCGCCTAAAGTTTCGTTTTTGAATGTATTTTCTAAATCTTTGGTCAAAACTTAGTCACCATCTACTGATTTTCCCACGAATTTAAAATAAGGACAGTAGGTATTTCAAAAGTTCCAAAAATCATTTCCATGTCTCTAAACTAGTTCCACCATCCATCAATCCACTTTCAAACACCACAAGACTAATCTAATCCTACCATACACCTTCTTAGGGTGTCATGGGTCCTAAAATATCATCAAACCACTAGGTCTAACAAGAGTTTCATATGTTTCCATTTCTAGGGCTTCAAAGTTAATATATACAAAATGAAGTGGTACAAGTTGATACATGTGTAAGATCTTATAAGAAAATTATATGAACATAATAATAACTTGTAAAAATCATAAAAATGAGTTTGTATACTTACTTGGTGGTTTAGAGAGTTTAGATGATAAAAAGCTTACTAATCCTTGAGTTTTTATTTCAAAACTCTAACAAGGATGATTATACTAACTAGTTTATGAAATGATCTTGTAAAATTTTCCTTCCTTGCTCCTTGTTTAACCCAAATCGAACCAAGCTCAAAGAAAATGAGAGAAAAAGTCTTGCTAGTTTGTAAGAAAAGTGATTTTGTGATAACAAATGAGAAAAAAGTTTAATATATACAAGGGAACAAAAGTTTGGTGTACAATAAATAGGTTTGGTGAGGTAATTAAAGTTTGATGACCAAGGGGGGGGTTTGGCCGGTTTTGGTGAGGGAAAAGGGGAGGGTGTTGGGTAGTTAGTTGGTAAAAATTAGTGTTAGTAATTAAGTATAGTTAGGTTAGGTTTAGGTTTAAGGTTTAATCGGGTACCGGGTTTGTTAAAAATAAGTTTTGTTGAAGTTATTCGGGACGTAATAAAGTTATAAAAGTTGTAAAAATAAGTCGGGTACAAGTACGGAGAGTTAGGGTGATTATCGTTCAATTTTGGTGAAAACCGGCGTTATTAAGTTAAACGTACGATACGTAATAGTTAAATTTCCAAAATACCGGGTAAATTAATATTATAGTTTTTATATTATAAAAATAAATATAAAAACGTATTAGGGTCATAGTCGGGAGTGTCGGACACGTTAGACACATTTATAGTTCGCGTATTAGCGTTTATTTGAAATAAACGTACGTAAATCGTTAATCGTACCAAAAGTATTAATTTAGTTATCCTACGAGTGGCATAGTATGCAAGTGCCCTAATGATGATGTGCAGTCTGTTTCTAGTCCGTATGAAATGTCCCTGATAAAAATGCATGAATTCGCTCCTGAACCAATACGGTTACGCGAATTTGACCACTCGTAAACTAAATTTACGACGACATGAGTAATGCACGTGAATAGTGGTTTTCTCTCGGAAATGAATAGTGTCAAGTGAATAGTAAAATTCCTGAATGTGTCTCGGAATGTCAAATTGACCTCAAAAATGGTGAATAGTGATCGATGAATAGTAAATGATGAATAGTAACTTGTGAATAGTAAATTGTCGAGGTTTGGAAAAATGACCTAAAATTACGGGTTGTGACAGATATATTTTCCAAACGACACTTTAGGTCATTCAATATATCCTTGTTGTGATGCTATGACAGTTACACCCTCAGGCATTCCATTCCACTGCAAGTCAGGTAAATTGGGGGTGTGAGAGAGAGAGAGAGAGAGAGAGAGAGAGAGAGAGAGAGAGAGAGAGAGAGAGAGAGAGATTTGATAATGATCCATTTTATAAATGTGACCAAATCAACCATAACCATTTGATAGTGAATCTACAAATAATGTATTTTTCTGACGATGATGATGATGATGCACTACATAAATAAATTAGAATAGACAGGCTGAAATTAAGATCCGCCAAAAGAGCTATTTTCAATGCACAAAAGTGTTATTTTCAGTGTATCACAGTATTTGTGTTACTGCATCACATATATTTGTTATTACATCAAAATTTAAGGCATCATATTGTTAATATTTTTTATTCAGTTGTTGTAATTCAAAAAATTCTTTATATTTAAGTGAATATATACAATGTTATGCACCAGATTTTTACACTGAAATGCACTTGAAATATACATTGTGATGCACCAGTTGTATACACTTTGATGCACAAGTATTTTCTGTGTATCATAGTTAACAATATAGTGCATCATAGTGAAAAATTTAGTGAATCACAGTTTATAATCTATTGCATCTATGCTTATTCAGAATCAACAGTAATCTAAATTACTTAATATTAAATAAACATTATGATCATTAGGAGGTACAATACTTAGTATTAAACATTTAGCAATCTAAAGTATTACAACTAATAATTTGAAACATCCAATAGAATTTACAACGTTATCTTGAAATAACAATTAATATTCCTCAATGTATGACAACGCTTCAAATATCTCTCATTGATACTTGAATTCTTTCACATATTAGGTTGATCTTCACTCCATTTTCAGGATTTAGAATCTTGCCCATATTGTCGCGTTTTACATGACGTTTTCTAAGCAAGTTGTTACAAACATGCTAACCTGTGAGTAACAAGATAGATTATTAAACTAATGCACTATTTTATAAACAAACTAATGCAATTAATATAAACATAACAAATTCACTAATTTAGGTTCTACTTACTAGTACAACAAATTCACTAATTCAAGTTCTACTACATTACAGTTCAAAAGCAACTGCATTGTTCATACAACCAAGCAAACAAACACATTTCGACACATAGTGTCACCTACGCCTAACCTAATTCATCCTTAGAATCTATACGTGCAACAATATGGACCTACTGCATCACAATTCGTAATATAGTGCATCAAAGTTTCAATAGTTTTATATTTAGTGCATTAAACATTTAAGAGAATACATACACTAGGATGCACTAAAACAAACTACATTTAACCTAACTCATGCTCATACGTGGCAACTTAAAACCTGATGCATCTCAGTTTAATTTCAAGTGCATCACACAAACAACCAAACGTACAAACACATTTACCAACATAATGCAACCTATGCTTAACCTAATATATCCTTATACACAAAAACTGAACACATACTGCATCATAGTACAAAATCAAGTGCATCACACAAATAACCAAACATACAAACACAAATAACCTACTGCATCATAGTTAAAATAAAAACCTACTGCATTATAATATGAAATACAACTGCATCAACATTTAAAACAACTGCATCACAATGTAAATATAATGCATTACAATTATAAAGTCTAGTTGTGACATTTTATCAAACACCTTGTATGCAACTTTCTTAAACACGTTTTTTATTTTTTTTCTATGGTTTGTTCTAGATCAAGAAGAAAACATACACAAGCATACACATACACACATTCTTCAACAGATTTCAAAGTCTACTTCATCATCTTAAAAAAAACAAACTTAAATTTATAAAAAATAACATTTTAGCAAACCAAAACTAACAAAAAGATTCAATAACAAAATTAGGATTCATAAATCAACTTACAAGGTCATTTGAGATGTAGTAGATTTGTCTTAGGTCGTGATTAGAAGGTTTTACAATTATGATTCGATTAAATCGTGATTAGATCGTGTTTATGATGAGAAGATGTAGTAATGATTCGATTGGAGATAAATGTGATTAAGATGTGTGTAAATTTCTAGTATGAGAAAGTGTGTTTAGAGAGAGAGAGAGTGTGAGATACAGAATGCTTTGAGATAAATGATGGGGTGTGTTTTGTGTGTAAAATACAGTATAACAAATTTGCCATTGAAGTTGCACTTATTTACAAGTATGCCACCGCCACTTTTGATCTGGTCAAATTTGATTCAATGGCTAGGATTCCTTCCTACCCTTTTTATTATAACACCCTTTTACACCCTTTTTATAATAACCCCACCATATATATATATATATATATATATATATATATATATATATATATATATATATATAGAGAGAGAGAGAGAGAGAGAGAGAGAGAGAGAGAGAGAGAGAGAGAAACTTTAGTTATTAAATTTTAAGAAAATATAAAGAGTTAAGTGTAAACTTAATAGTTTACATGCTTTAATAACTTTATAAAATAAACAAATGCACACTCAGACTTATACCTCCATAGACTTTACATTTAAAAAAAATATATATGTTTGTATTTATAAATATTATTATCAGTTAAGATTAATTTTTTATATGAAAAAGATTATAAATAGCAAAATGAAAGAATGAGTTATTGTGTGGAAACTAATTATAAATACAGGAACAACTCATGTTATTCATCTTTATAAGTTTAAGTAAGGTTATCCCGAAAAAAAAATTATTGTTTGCATTGAATAACGACTCATGTTACTTTTTTTATAAGCTTAACTCGTGTGTACACGGGTATGCAAATTAAATGCGAATAAAATTATTATGAATAGGAATATATCAAAATGTAAGTACAAATTACTATAATATGAAAATAAATATAAGATATTGCACATATATCAAAATGTAAGTACAAGTTACTATAATATGCAAATATTATATAACAACGACTCATGTAATCTAATTAAAGTTTAAATAAGAATATCCAGAAAATTACTTTTTCAAAATCTATCTTTTAACTTAAAGAGTCATTAAGTGCTATCAAACATTTAGGGCATGCTTGATTCGAATTTGGGAAAATGCAAAAGGAATACAAAGCAATGTAATGAGCAATCCTCCAATTTATTGGGTAATAACTAGGGATGGCAATCGAGTCGTGTTCGTGTTAACCTATTCGGGTTCGCGTGTTGGCGGGTTAGTGTAACCTCTACCCAAACACGACCCATTTATTAATCGTGTCAAGAAACTCAACCCTAACCCGCACCTGCATAACACGTGTAACCCATTTTTGACCCGTTTAACCTATTTAAATAAATAGGTCAAGTAATGAATAAGGTTGGTAGTTTGTTGATTTAACTAGCTTAAATGCCAAAATGATAGAAGGATTAAAAATATGATAAAAATAACAGACAAATAACTATACGACAATTTTCTCAGATATAAGTGTCAATTTCTATGATATATAAAGTATAATCGTAATTCAATCATATTAAGTACATAACAAAATACATTTAATACACATTCAACATAAAAAGACATGTTATATATTTTATTTTTAGAGTCTTATATACTTAAACGGGTTCACGGGTTGACCTGTTTAATATTTACTCAACCCGAACACGACCCATTTATTAAACGGGTTAGACGGGTTGACCTGTTTTTTATCCAAACCTGTTATCCTCAACCCAAACATGTTTAAATTCGTGTCGGGTTCGTGTCGTTTATCGTGTCATGTCGACAATTGCCACCCCTAGTAATAACCCATTATCCAATGTGGGATAATGAGTCATTATATTATAACATACCAAGCATCATAATTCATATCCTATGCTATTGATTAGGTCATATAACACTCCACCAAGAACCTCTTATATTATATAAAACGTGATATAATTAATAGTTAAATTTAAAAAAAAAAAAAAAAAAAAAAAAAAAAAAAAAATCAACTTTAATACAATGCTAGTTAAATAAAGTAAAAGATACTTCGACTAACATATATATTTATAGAAAATATTAATCTGACATATAAAAAACTCGTACGTATGCAGAAATTATTAATAATTCTCTATATACACATCCCAACGAAAGTTGTGGCAACCAACAATGAATGACTTTGGCATTGGCAACAAAAAGTGACTCACGAACAAACAAATGTGTAATAACTCCTCTATGAATATCACCTACACTAATTAGAATATTTAATAATGTCGTAGTTTTCCTTCTCCTATTTACTTCTCATCTTTTTTATGTGTGCGTCAGTACGTACATTAAGAACGAGAGATATGAAGAAAGAAGAAAGTTTTTCTTTAGAGAAAGGAGGGAGTCAAGAACTTGATGATGATGGAAAACCTAGAAGAACAGGTAAAATTGGATGTATTATTTAATCATTTTATTAAGAAAACTAGTTATAAATTCTTAAGAATATGCATATGTATATGTTTTCTTTTTCTTTTTTATTTTAGATGAGAGCGCATGTAAAGGTTCATGTGCTATTTTCTGTTTTTCTCATGAATGGTGCTTTTAAAGTGAAATATTCATATGTAGTAACATTTGAATTTACGAATAAATTAACTAGTTATAAAGTTATTTTTTTTTTGAACGAAGTTATAAAGTTATTTTACTCCATAGATATCATGAGTTTTTGAGCTTCGGTGACAATGCTATTAGACATTATTTTCGCATATTTCCGCTAGTTGACTTCTTAGGTGTACACACATAAGTATTCCATATCCTTATACAATATTCTACCGTAATGTATGCATTTAATATACCAAACGTATATTCGAGAAAAGTGACAATATATAATGGGAAATAATTATGCTTGCGAAATTGTGAATTTGGTTCGACCTTAAATACAAAGCTTGTGTTTTTTGAAATACGAAGATTGTGTTTTTTTAAATAAATATAGTGTGTGTTTTTGCAAAGTTACCAAGTTTGGAAGAGAAATGATTGGAGTACTTAAATGTATGCCTAATTTTGTATCTAAAATTGTGTCGCATTTACTTATTGGTTTCATGGTTTGTGAAGCCGTGGATCCCTCATCTGCAATCAACAGAATGCTGAAACCTAGTTTTAGACACAAAATTTGACATACATTTAGGGACCCCAATTATTTCCAGATTGATCAAGCTTAAAATATATTAAGGGATACTAAAGGGCAAGCTACATTAATTTATGTTTTTAATATTCAAAATTTCAAGATTGGGCACTCACTCATTATACTTCCTCTGTCCTATATTGAATATCCAGTTTGATTTTTTTTTTCAACTTTGAATTTCAATAATTTTGTTTGTTTTATAATATTTGTTGCAAAATATAAGAATGAAATGAGTTTTAAGTGTTTTTTCATTGGTATAATTTATTAAATATTATGTAACACAAACATATATATTTATATCAAAGTTGAAAAATAAAGACTTTAAATGTCAAAACTAAACATTTAATCTGAAACGGAGGAAGTAAGTAGTATAGATTCAGGATTGAGGATTCAAGAAATTATGCCAAATAGACAAGAAATAAACGTCCATTGATATGGAAACAAAAGGTAAAAGCTATTTAGTTTTAAATGAATCCAAAATGTAATAAAGGAAAAGAAGATAATTTTGTTTTCCTTGTTCTTGGTTAAGAAATATAATAAAGATAAACTAATTTTTATTGTCAAGTTGAAAATGAAAAGGCAAAATTGACAGTTTTGCAATTGTAACTAAATTTAACATTACTGAGAGATATATAATTAAAATTAAAAAATCGAAAAATCACAAATACATAATTCAAATGCACATCCTTTTATGTTTTTCTTCTCATTTGAAATATGTAGTTATAAATTTTTATCATTTTCAGATCTCTCTTATAATAAACTATAAAATTTTATAAGCATCTTCAATAAAATAATCGTAGCTTTAACTTATAAACCTTTTGTAACACTTTTCTAATTTTATGAGTTTTTCTTCAGTTCCAATATATTATGCTAGTCAAACTAAAGTTAATTAGTGTTTTAGATAACCTTAGCCTATTGTAGAAACGTAAAACTAGTATTCTATTAATTGTTTTAAAAACAAACTAAAAGATAAACAAAATGTATTTAGTCGAATATTTTCTAAAGGGGTTTTTGCATATATATTCTTTCGAAAATGCATAATTGCATATATATCCAAAGCATGAATAAAAACTATTGTATTATGTGCATAAAGAACTTGTACAAATGATATATATGCAATTATTCACTTTAGGGGATATATATGCAATTTTGCCTTTAAAAGAATGACTGAAAGAAGAAAGTTGACTTTAAAAATTTGTAGTTAAACTCTAGAAAAGTAGAATTGTATTTTTTTTTTCACTTATGCTTTTCTTCCTTTAAAAACTGTCAGCGACACGTACTTTTTCCAAAATTATTATTATTATTATTATTATTTCCTACTAAAGCGACCATTATTAGCTTCTTTAAGCTAAAAAGTTTGCACACAAAATGCATCATATTTTACAAAGGGTACATCAGTCATTTAGATTACTTGCAAAGTTGTAAGCGTTTTTGTTGTTTCTTTCTTTTCTCTCAGAATTTCTCTTCTCTTTCCTCATAAATAAGTAAATAACTGGCATCGTAAACGATAGAAAAGCAGGGGTTGACTTTTTAAATTAAATATAAATAAATATCTGTGTTTTTACTTTTTAGCCTTAAATTTCTATAAAAAAGAAGAGTACGTGCTGATCTCTAAATTTACACGTGTCTGGTTTCTCTTTTCCCTTTTCATTTACGTTGCATGCATGGCATCTGTTTCTATGATTAAAAAAAAAAAAAAAAAAAAAAAAAAAAGCAGTGGTAGGTTCGACTTTGATTTAATAAACTAACTGCTGGTGTATCGACTTTGATTTTGGTAGGAACATGGATGAGTGCAAGTGCTCATATAATAACAGCAGTGGTAGGTTCAGGAGTTTTGTCACTAACATGGTGCTTAGCGCAATTGGGTTGGATTTTTGGGACTAGTCTTCTTCTAGTGTTTGCAATAATCTCTTGGTACACATGCATCTTACTTACCAATTGCTATAGATCTCCTGATCCTATTACAGGCGCCCGTAACTACAACTACATGCAAGCTGTCAAAGCTAATCTTGGTAAAGTCGATCCTTGTTTTATAACTAATTATGCCTTAAATCTTGAATTTATAAACATATGTTGGCATTTAAGGTAGTGACACCACTGCAATCACCTACCCAAGTTAAACGTTACTAATGTTACAGTGTTCTCTTAATCTATCTTTAGACTTGCAAAATAAAGACGTGTTCATCTACAACATTTCACTTTGTTTCCTATTTATAATGGTTGCAAGGTATAACCTAAGTTATTTAACCATTTTTATGGCACGAATGTGAGTTTGAAACTCTTTTGTTAGAACAAAAGACTTGTATTTAAACAGATTTACACAATAACTTTTCAACATTTAAATTTTATTAGAATGAATCAAAGAATTTACAAAATTGTTTGCGGAATAACAATTTTAGTTAAATGAACATTTAGTGATCTCTTCTCTAACTAGAGCAATAAATTATGAAAATTTAGCCATTACTAAAATTTAATAAATGTATAGATGTGCATTTATCGGGACTAGTTCAATTTTTTATGATGTTATAAAATCAATAAGTTAAGTAACTTTTTACTAAATCAAAAGTATTGTTTGATATATGTGGGTGTTTTATGTAATTTTATAGAACTCTGATGTTCCTATAATTAATAAGATATCTGCAATATAAGTGGACATGCTGAAAGTTTAATTTAAGTTTTCTATGTCATCACTAAATTTGATACTGCTAATAAAAACCAGATAAGTTAAGTATAAGATATTAGGTTGTACTGGACTCATAGCAAGACTACACATTGCATAACAAATCTTACTAATGGCCGGTGCGGTTGTAGGAGGGCGCCTTCAGCACATATTTTGTGCAATAGCTCAGAACGAAACTCTAATCGGAGTAAGCATCGGATACACCATCACCTCGTCGATTAGCATGGCGTAAGAATCACTAATTATATACACATACATATACACTTGTCTATGTAGCTCAACGGCTTTGTGTTTGTTTGTTTAGGGCGATTAAAAGGTCGAACTGTTTTCATAGATATGGCCAACAGAAGGGGTGCCACACATTGAACACTTCTTATCTATTAATCTTTGCATGCATAGAGATTATTTTGAGCCAAATACCTAACTTCCACAAGCTATCCTTCCTTTCCGTCATCGCGACCATCATGTCTTTTGCGTATTCAACCATTGGCATCGGTCTCTCCATCGCCAAAATTGCAGGTAAAATATCTTTTAAATGTGTCATAAGAAAATGGTGAAAAATACATACTCTAAGAAATGTATCATAAGACGAGAGGTATCAAGTATATCTTTCTAACTACTGTTAATTGGTTTGGACATTTTCTGTATATTACCGAAATGTTGGGACAAATATTATGAAAAGAGCATAGGATATAATATGTGAAAAAACAACTCTTACTTTCAACTTAATGCTTTTTCTTTTTCTTTTTTTAATATATATATATATATATATATATATATATATATATATATATATATATATATATATATTATGATAAAGGTGGTGGTCATCCTAAAACAAGCTTTGGATTACCGGCCAGCGAAGACGTTTCAAGTATGGATAAAGTGTGGAACGTTTTTTGTGCCATTGGAGACATTGCTTTCTCCTACTCTTTCAATTCGATTCTCATTGAGATACAGGCATCTCTCTCCGACACTCTTTATTCAATTATTAAGCGGTATTAATAATGTGTAGGTTAGTTAATTATGATTAAAAATAAATAAATACCGACTAATTATCTGGTCGTCGCTAATTTCATCACCCCGCTAGTAATTGCGGTTCGGTTTTAGTAGCAACTACACACATATATATCGGGGGTGGCCAATCCTCGTCTCTACCCCGAAACTAATAGTTTTTTTTCTTCAAATGTAGGATACACTAAAATCAAGTCCTCCAGAAAATAAAGTTATGAAAACTGCTACCACCATTGGGATCTCAGCTTCTACATCATTCTATATGTTATGTGGGCTACTAGGATATGCAGCATTTGGCAATGATGCACCAGGGAATTACTTGACTGGGTTTGGTTTCTATGAGCCGTTCTGGCTCGTTGACATTGCCAACTTATGCATTGTTATACACCTTCTTGGTGCTTACCAGGTACCAAATAAATCAATCTACTTAACTTCTTAATTGGCCAATTAGGAGAATAAATTTGAAATATTTTCATGATTCTAAACAATTCATGAAACTTATAATAGGTTGTAGTCCAGCCAATTTTTGCGTTTGTGGAGAACTGGAGCTGTAGAAAGTGGCCAGAAAGCAAATTCGTGAATAAGGAATATGCCATTGGATACTTTCAGATCAATCTGTACAGGGTAATCTGGAGGTCGACATACGTTATACTAGCATCACTAGTGGCCATGATCTTCCCCTTCTTCAATGAATTTCTTGCTCTAATTGGCTCAACAACATTTTGGCCATTGACGGTATATTTCCCAATAGAAATGTACCTTTCTCAGGCGAAGATCCGAAGAAATTCTTTGCGTTGGATGACATTGAAGATATTGAGCTTGGTGTGCTTGGTTGTATCGCTTCTTGCTGCTGCTGCATCGATTAGAGGCCTTCTTGTGTCCGTCCAGACCTTCAAGCTCTTTCGATCGGTGTCATAGGTTTTAGTTAATTTCTGTTTGTTATGTTTTCTTTCAAAAGAACCGAGGATTTAAAAATATGGTTTTACCAAAGGGTTTGGAATTATGCAACTGGGCATCTTATGCATATCTTTTGGTGTCTCATGGACTAATGGTTCCAAGAATAATGAAAATAATCAAAAATCGATCCTCTAAACTTATTGTGCAAATCATACATAATTTATCTACAGGCAGTCTACCAAAATATTTTAGAAGTTTATAAATCTCAACTTTATTCGGACCAAATATGTAGCCAGAGATCTAGGGTTCCCCTAAATGAAGTTTTAAGGGATTTGCTAATAACAACCCACTGGGTGTTGTTTAAGCATACCTTAAATAATTATGTTTCCAAATATAAACTCATCATTTCTGTAAATAACACACACAACCAACTAACCAAGGTAAGTGAGTTTTAATTAATTATTTATTAATGTCACGTGAGTTCATATTTGAAAATATAGTTATTTAAGGTATGCTTAAACAACACCCAGTTGGTTGTTGTTAGCAAATCCTTTTTTTTAAAACCAGTGCATTCTTAGTCGTAATACCCAGCTTTAAGTATGACTATACGAGTATTTATTTTTACCGAGTTTTTTTTTTTCTCTCTCCTTAATACTTATCTCTTTCTCTCTTACCACTATTTTCAATCTTTCTCTCTCATCACTCATCATTGTAATTCTCTCAAATATGTTACAAATCTTATTGAAATACAAAATCAAACAAGTTAAACAGTCAAAATCATTACTTATCTATCTAAGGCTCACTACTCGGTCACACCTCCGCCGACCCAACATTTTCCAGTAATTTAACCACCACCATCGGGCATTCTTCAGTGACCGAAGATGAACTATTGTGGCTGAGACTTTAAATCTTGACTTTAATATATCATCTATTTAAATCTAATATCGTTATTCTGTTTCATATAATCGTGTTGTGTGCCAATCCAAGTAGCACTCCAAATCTTTGAAAGTCTTCCGTTGTACCAAATTTTGGGGGTATTACAGCCACGTAGGTTTTTTTCCCGGTTTTAATAAGATTTAACCGGTAGCATATAAACATTGATGTAAATTAGAACAAAACATGAAAGTTTGTTATATTAAATAGGACAAAAAATATTCACGTACTAAATTTAAACATTTGAAAAAGTTCGTTTCTAGGCCAAAACTATACGGCCGAAACCCTTTTTAAAATAAGATACCACAAATGATTTCACAAACGCATTTGATTTGTGAAATCATACATGATTAAACAAATCACAAGTGATTTTACAAATCAAATGTGATTTTTTATGGCGAAAATTTCAACATTAAAAAAAAAAAAAAAAAAAAAAAACACAAAAAAAAGTTCGTCAAAAGTTTATCGACAACAATACTCGAATAGTATCTCATCCATGGAAAAATAAAATAAAATAATCTTGTTGCTATGCTGTATTTTTTGCCGCTTGACGATTTAGTGTTTGCAAAATATTTTAATTTTTAGAAAAAAAAATGGATTATTTTGTTTTGATGGAAAAATAAATGACCAAGATTTTATCATTTGATCTTTCAAGGATTTGCGATATATGGTGATCTCACCTCCATAAGGTTAATATCCGGTTACTCCTCGACTAGAATGAAATCTATAAAATATCGACTCTATAAACGCCACATTGAAGCTTTTTACAAGAACTCTTAATTTTTCTTAAGGCGTTCAACAAATGAAAGCTTACAATCTGCAAATTTAAAACAAGAATTGGCGATGAGTTCAACATGATCGCGCAACCAAAAGAGAATTAATCTAGCGAAAGTGAGAATAACGAATTGAAGACATTGATGAAATGATTGGCCGTGAGAGGGTGGCCATAAATTATAATCAAAATATCTAATGATAATAAATAATGTTGTTAATGCATCAGAAGTCTATAAATACAATTGTTCACTCATACTCTTAAATGTACCAACAAAAATACAAATTATATCATTAATATCCAACAAAATATGGATTCCACATCGCCAGATGATTATGTTTCTGATGAAGCAAACGAAATTGAATCTATCGTGTTTGCAGCGCAATTAGCATCTGCATGTGCCCTTCCAATGGTCTTGAAAGCTGCCATTGAGCTTAATTTGCTTGAGATCATCGCATACAAGGGTCCTGATGGTTCGTGCTCGGCTTCTGAGCTGGCGGTTCATGTTGGTGCCACAGTTAAAAACCCTGAAGCACCTGCCATGCTGGACAGAATATGTAGTCTTCTTGCTAGCCATTCTGTTCTCACTTGTTCCGTCAAGGAGACCCATGATGGTGTTCGTGAGCGGTTTTATGGTTTAGCCCCGGTGTGCAAGTTCTTGATCAAGAATGAAGATGGTGTTTCATTGGCACCCCTCGTGCTCATGAACCATGATAAGATGCTTATGGAGACCTGGTATGATCTTTTCATTTTAAACAACATCCTTAAAATAAGAAGTTAATGTGAGAAATATAAACTGCTGAATATCATCTCTATCTGGACAACCTCAAGTAGCAAAAACAATGGTAATAATTAAACTGTTTTCTCCGACATGTTTTACCACACGTACGTTATTTAATATATTATAGTTTGTTTCAGAATGCATTTTCTAATGGCCCCCAAAAGTATTTGTGAAATGAAGGTTTAGGTAACTAAATCTTAATTCATCATGATGTTAGGTACTTTCTTAAAGATGCGGTTTTGGAGGGTGGAATTCCATTCAACAAGGCTTATGGTATGTCAGCTTTTGAATACATGGGAAAAGATAAAAGATTCAACAACCTTTTCAACAGCGGAATGTTTAACCATTCCACTATGGCCATGAAAATGGTTCTAGATGCATATGATGGCTTAGATGGTCTAACCACCCTAGTTGATGTTGGTGGTGGCACTGGTGCTAGCCTTAAAATGATCATCTCGAAACACACTTCGCTCAAGGGTATCAATTTTGACTTGCCCCATGTTATTAAAGAGGCCAAAATGTCTCCTGGTATGGATATATAAGATGATGTCACTATAAAAATTCAGAATTAAGAATCAAAAACTGATAAAAATGGTTTCAGCTATTGAGCATGTTGGAGGAGATATGTTTGAAAGCGTACCAAAAGGAGACGCCATTTTATTGAAGGTGTATATATTTCTACACTTTCTAGAAATTTACAACTCCCTTTTATAATTTTGTTCTGATTATAATTGAAATTTTGGCGTTTAATTCAACAGTGGATTCTGCATGATTGGAGTGATGCAGACTCGTTAAAAATTTTAAAAAATTGCTATAAAGCACTTCCGGAAAATGGGAAAGTTATTGTAACCGAATTTGTTCTCCCTGAGGCTCCTGACTCCACTAGAGAGACCCGAATTGTGCTAAACGCTGATATTATTGTGGCTTGCCACGTAGGAGGCAAAGAGAGGACTGAGAAAGAATTTGAAGCCTTAGCCAAGGGGGCAGGTTTCAAAGGTTTTCAGCCGGCTTGTGGTGCTTTCAATACATGGGTTATGGAGTTTCTCAAATAGATATCCATTTGAAAGAATGATCACACTTACATAACATAAACGATAAATATGTTTATATGTCTTATGCTTATATATGTCCATTGTTCTTATAAGCTTTTATTCCTGTCTATGATTGTTAGGAATAATGTAATATTATTAATAATAGTCGAGTGTTTGTTTAATAAATGGTTAATAAATGTAATAGAGTCTAATCATTAATCGATTTTTTTTAAATGCAATAATTATTATAAAACCCACAAAAATATAAAAAAAAGTAATGCTAGATCAATATAAAGATTTACACACAAAAATAATAATAAAAAAAATATATATATTCATACAATGATGCGGCTATGTGTGATGGGTGGGTTTATCTACAATTTCTCTTCTATCTATTATTATTTTATTTTTTTTAAATCAACTGTGCCTAGCATTACTCAATATAAAAAATACAAAGAAAAGTCATCCCAACACATGGCAAATGGAAAAACTCGGTTTTAAATATATTAGACAATTAAGAGAATGATAGGATCCAAAAGACAAAACTAAAATGCATTAGAAACTCTCCTCAAAATAACCGAACACTAACCTAAAATTCTAAAGATGTAAAGTAACTCCCAATACCGCCTTCCACGGGTTATGGGTCCCAATACCGTCTTCCACGGTGTATGGGGGAGGTTGAGATGTAGACAACCATACCCCTACCTAAGGTAGAGAGGTTGCTTCCGGTTCTACTTAAAGTAGAAAAGGACCTCCGGCCTTTTGTAGGGAGTGTTTTTTCAAACTCCTAAAATTCTAAAGATGGTTTATTAAAAACTCCTAAAACACCATTTGTAACCCTCATGTTTTTTCATTTTTAAATTGATTGACACATACAAATACCCTGAAACCTAGACCAATAAAAAACAAAACTCTAATTCCATGTCGGAAAATGATTTCTATGTAGAGCAGGAAGATAATTAAGAGGATGAAGTAGGAATGGATAGCATTAGGCTGACCATAGTAAGGCGACCCAATCCTTCTTTTTTTTCTTGTCACGTTAACTTTCTCTCTCCAGCGAACTGCAGGCGATTGGGTACCCCAGTAAGGGTGACCAAGTTAAATTTTTTTTTTATTTATTTATTTAAAAAAAAAAACATTTCTAGCAAATACTCAAATTTCATTAACGTGTAAATTTTTTTATTTCCGGCATCATTTTTTTAATATATTATTAAAACCTACAAGTCCCCATTCTGTAGCAACTTAATTTAGCCCCACGCAAAAAAAATATAAACTAAAGTTGCTACAGTGTTTTGTGTCTTGGTGAACAGAGAAACGCACAGTAAAACAGTGCATCTCCCTCCGGTTCTTTCTTGAATCTTCTTCCACAAAAACACATAACAAACACACATTCTTGTATATATACATATGTATATTTTGTATTACTCTTGTGACCCATAACGTGTAAATCATCCAAATTGTGACCATGCAATGTGCCAACTTATAAATTCTTGCCATGCAATGGAAACACGTATTTACCATACCACCATCATGCTACCATATATCATGCAAACATTTCATATCACCATCTAGATTTTTACTCATGGGCGGAGCTACAAGGGGAGCACGGTGGGCAAGTGCCCCCTCACCCAAAAAAATTGTAATGTAAATTTCTTGAGTATTTGAGATATTTTTGTAATTTGCCCCCCTTAGAAAGTTTTTGCGTTGTCTAAATTGATATCCAGAACAATTTTAAGGCAGTTTTTTTAGGATGCAAGATCGGTTTTATTTTAATGAAATGATGAAGATGATAGCCATTAAAGATGAATATAGTACAGGATACATATGAAGAAGAAGGAGTGACAAAGTACTTTTATTTTTATTGGGTAATGGGTAATGCAATCACGTGGGTTATAAAAACAAAAATGAAGTTGTACTTTTTAAGTCTTTTTTTTTTTACTATATTTTAGTTTTTTATTCTTTGTAAATTATTTTATTTATTTCTCTCTTTGTAAATAATGTTCTTTAACTAAAATTAATAAATTATTGCTAGGAATTTTTTTATTTTTAACAAACTATTGTACCTTTAAAGTTCGTCGAAACAACCTTTTTTTCTCTCTATTTTCATAGTGGCGTAAAAAAAAAATTGCCCCCCCTCGAGATTTTTTCTGGCTCCGCCCCTGTTTTTACTTGCCATACTTGCAAACCATATATCATGTAAACATATTTACAACCATACTTGCCATAACACCTATAAATCATCTTCTTAGGGTCATGTTAGGGACTACCATTTACTTGCCATACTTGCAAACCAAGACGTCAAAAACAACGGTATGATTTTATTTATTTATTTATTTTTATTTTTTTTGTCTTTAAACTTCAAACGTTCACTTTTACAAAGGTAGGGAGAATCAAAAAGTAAAGTGAAATGGACATGTGTTTCAGTCGAGCCTACGACCCATATCTTTTGTTTTTCTTACCTCTAGTCGCTCGCGACCAAGATGCCACAAAAAGGCCAACCGAGTCGGTCGAGGGTCTTACTGTGGTCAGCCTTAGGGGTTGTTTCATTTTTTTTTGTATGGGGAAGGAATAATGGGGTCCATATCTATATTAGCATCTTAATGGAGAGAGGTTAGTATTTTTTGGCTTGTTAGTATTGAGGAAGTAAAGAAAAACTAGTGAGTCCTACTTAAAAAGTAATATTATTAAATGTTATCGATCCACTCCCTTAACTGAGAGGAAAAAAATAAATAAATAAAAAATTAAAAAAATAATAATAATAATAATAATAATAAAATTAAAAAAAAAAAAAAAAAAAAAAAAAAAAAAAACTTACTCTTCTATCTCTCACATATGAGTAAAAGGGTACACAAGATATAATACTCCTATGAAATCATAACCACATGTTGCACTTGACAGACATAATGCACACTTGACTTGTCACTTGCATAAGTGGGGCAGGGGGTTTATATTTTCTACTCATTTTCATCTTCCAAAATGAGTAAAAGGGTCCAAAAATTGTGTTTTCATAAAATGTTTATATTTTCTGCTCATTTTCATTTTCCAAAAAAAAAATCGAAACAAAAATGGTTTACAAAATAGGCGTGCACCACGTTTGAACCCTGGTCACCAGGTTACACACAAGCAAACACCACACAGACCACCCTCCCAACTGAGCTGGTTGATCATTGTTGTGATACTTTGGATAGTGTAGTATTTATAGCAATGTTAGTTTATTTTGATTATTAGTATTAAGCTTATGTATAATCTGCTTATTTCTGCTTAATTTGAATTGCTTTTTTCATGTTTTTATTTTTTCTAGTTTCTTTATTTAGCAATATACTTTCCCAAAATTTTTTTATAATTTTTCAAATAGTTTTACTATTTTTCTAGGATTTATTTTATTATTTTAGTTTTTAAATCATTATAAAAAATATAAAACCCAAAAAAATATTTTTCTTTTTTCAAAAATTTTCTTTTAACATTAGAAAGTAGAAAAAATTAATTTCATTCCCGTAGGACTAGTGTAACTTTAAATTCGCGTTTTATTTCGCGCGCTCACTTTTTATTTAAGTAACTTTTACGTTTTGAAACTTAGCTTATGTTTAGGGTTCCCCTATTCCCGATTATTGTTCCCGCAGATTTTTAGGTAGTTTTTAAGTTCTAATTTTCATTTCCTTGTTTGTATTCATGTTTTAGTTACGTTTATTTTATTTTCGTACGTTATTTATAATATCTCGTAATTCTACAATACCAAATAAGCTCTCAACCATTCTTACAAGCATTTTAATCTCCGAATCTCACACGATATTACCCATTCACACCTCGTTGTGACACGGCTCGGGTAATCACTTGCCCGGTATCACATATATATATATATTATATTCACGAGTTTTTGCAAGTCGGCCTTTTCCTAAAGGTTGATTGGTAAATTCCACTCACGTCTACTTTGTATTTATTTTGATACACGTTTCACACGCAATCAGGAATAACACTAACACTAGCTCCTAAGTCAGCTAATGCATTATTGAAAGACATGTTATTAGTTGAACAAGGTAAAGTAAAACCTCCTGGGTCTTTTTCTTTATGAGGTAAGGCATGTAGATCAGTTGCAGAGCTCTCTTCTTTCATTGCAGCCTTGATCTCCTCTTCAATCCTTGATTTTTCCTTGAGCAGTCTCCTTACACTGATTGAAGAGTTAAAGAAATATTGGGGTTTCAAAACATCACCATTCTTCAATCTTCCAGGAAAAGGTATGTTAGGCATTACATCTTCGGTAATGGTGATAGCCTTGACATGATCCCTTGGATTAGTTTCAGTTGAGCTAGGTAGACTTCCATATCCCCTTTCTTGAAGAACCTTGCTCATCTGACCGATTTGTTGTTCCAATGCTTTGATCAAAGCTCCTTGGTTTCTCGCGACGGTATCCATTGAAGCTCGGATTTCTTTCATCATAGCAGTGTTCTCTTCATGTCTTTTAGCAGCATCAACCATAATTTGCTTCAAAGTATCATCCAAAGTCTGCCTTTTCTCTTGATATGTAGGATTTTCATTGTACTTTTGATAGTACCTGATGAGACGAAAAGTGTACCGCTTTTAGGGGGTCATTTAAGCCAAAAGTCGAGATTATTTGATCAAATATTGCCCTAAATCGTTCCTTTTGTCATTTTAGGTACTTTTGAGAGGAAATCTGGAAAAAGAACATTTTCGACATTTTTTGAGCGAAAAAGTGAAGAAAACGACAAAGTCTCAAATTCATGCTGAAAATTATACCTGATGGCGTCAGGATATGCATGTGACGCCGTCACCTTATAACAAAGAGGTGGATAAATCAAGTTACACGTGACGCACCAGAGAGATTTTGGAAAAATTATACATGGCGGCGTCAAATGATTTGCACACTATAAAAATATATTTGCACACTCAAGGTACCAGCGGTTGAAGCAGAATATTTAATATTATACAAGTATTTAATGCACAGATTAAGTATCGCAATCAATCTCCAAAGTGTGCACATCAATTTCTTTTATTATGGGATATGATTTGTACACTCTACTTTTTTATTGAAACATTTAATTGTATGCATTAAACTCTTTTATTATGTATATATACTATTTTATTCGGTTGCACATATAAATGTGCAAATAAAAAAAGAAAAAATAGTGTGCAAATAATCTCCTTTAATTATACTTGCAATCAAAATGATAGTGAGCTAGATTACTGCAACACATAAGGGCAAATATGTTTCACATAATAATACATTAATATAACTCAAAATAAACTAGTGCCAAGCTATAAATTAATACAACAAACCATGGCTAATAGTAACTAACTACCCATATCAATAGCCGAATAGATAACAGTAGGGCCAGGTCAATGAAAAATAAAAATAAACAGGACCACCAAATAAGTTTAAGCGTTTAACATTTACGTGAAGTTTATTAATGTACGTTTGGTGTATAGCTGTAGCATTTAAGGAATACAATTGTAGCATTTAAGGAATACAATGACTCCTTTCATTATTTGATATAAGATGTAGAATTCAAATTTAAAAATCATTTTAATAAAATGATTCCTCATGAAAAAAAGGTGGGAATCTTCACATTCCTTAGACACGTTTTCAATATATCTTTCTTTTATTTAATTTATGCCCACGTGATCACATGAAAAATGTAATTCATGTAAACTATTATATAATATTATTTTTGTTATATTCCAACAACTCTTCTTCTTTTTTTTATTCTTTTTTTTTCACTAACTTTCAGTTTTTTTTTTTTCTATTCTTTATTAATATTAATATTAAAATTTGAATCTTAATTTATATCAAACTATAAATAAACAATGTTTTCATCAATCACATTTTATTTCTTTCTTTTACTTTTCTTTCTAACTAATCCAAAATCCTAACCTCATTACAAACCACTCTACAAACAAAACAAGCCCTTAATTTATGATTAAGCCCAATGGCATTGACGAAGGTTTCAATGTCAAGTACTTGTTTCAATAGAAGTCAATATAACTCATGTACTTCGTATAATTTTGTTTATTAATGATTAATGATGTTGTCCTTTCCAATAATAATTTCACAATGAAAATTTAGGGTGTGTTTGGTATCTTATTATGGGAATGAGACTATAACTATGAAAGTGACTAAAGGTGTTTGTTAAGATGAGAGGGTCTATCACTATAGTAATGAATGATAGATATAATCCATACTCTATATGCATCAAGTGAGCTAGGTATGGATCTTTCATAGACGAGGGATCCACCACTACTATCAAATCATACTCATTGTAATTCATGGCAGTATACCAAACGCATTAGAGTATGTTTGGTATGAGGCGTTGGGCCATGAGATTAGGTATCACATTTATATTAATTGTTTGGTATAGGGTGCATTAATATTAAAAGTAGTAAGCATCTTGATATATAACACTTTTGACTAAGGGTGAGCAAACGGACCGGATAGACCGGACCGACCGACAAAACCGACCGGACCGGACCGGACCGACCACATTCGGTCCGGTCCTCGGTCTAGGCTTTTTGGCTAATTCGGTCCTCAGTCCGGTCGGTCTGGTCCGGTCCGGACCGACCAAAAACCCGAAAAAACGTGCCAAAATATGCCTAATTGGACCGGACCGACCGAAGACCGGAACGGACCGAACCGGACCGAAACCGGACCGACCACATTCGGTCCGGTCTCGGTCTATGGTTTTTCCGGTTTTCGGTCCTCGGTCCGATCGGTCCGGTCCGATTTTTGGACCATGCTCACCCTTACTTTTGACAAATCCTATTCACATACCTTGGTTTTCTGACATTTTTTACTATTATTTTTTTAATTATTGTTTTTTTCCTTTTTGTGAGGCCAGAGTCAAAGTTAGTTACCGCCACTTATCACTCTTTTTACTAGTTATAAAAACAAAAAGATAACAAAATTCAAATGTTGCACCATTGTAAAACTATTTTATTTTATTAAATATTAAATTTTCTCATTTTTACATTTACCTCAAATCCAAATCCTACACAAATTCAAATTCAAATCTAAATTTTTATCTTAAACACATTTACAAAACAAACGGGCAATATAACTACTGAAATTAGTCTACATGTAATACATGTGTGGTGAGTTACGAATTATGAAATAAAGTAAGATACAACTATGATCATCATTTAAAATAATCACAAATAACTAACAAAGCTATGTTGCACATATAATAAATAAACTTAATATTAATCTAGCTGATGTTTAACTCTGAAAAGTCAAACTGTACACTTATTTTGAGACGGAGGTAGTATCAAACATTTGAATTAAGTATAGCAACATATTATTTTTTTTAAATTACATCCACTTTCAACTTTTTTGTTAATTAAACATTAATATATCTTAAACCGCTATTTATTAAGCGAAAAAAAATTACACAATCGAAAAGGCCGACCGAGTTCGACTTGAATAACATAATGCACACTTGACTTGTCACATATGAGTAAAAGGGTCCAAAAATTGTGTTTTCATAAAAAGTTTATATTTTCTGCTCATTTTCATTTTCAAAAAGAAAATAAAATCGAAAAAAAAATGGTTTACAAAAAAGGGGTGCACCACGTTTGAACCCTGGTCACCAAGTTACACACAAGCAAATACCACACAGACCACCCTCCCAACTGAGCTGGTTGATCATTTTTGTGATACTTTGGTTAGTGTAATATTTATAGCAACGTTAGTTTATTTTGATTATTAGTATTCAGCTTATGTATAATCTTCTTATTTCTGCTTAATTTGAATTGCTTTTTTCATGTTTTTATTTTTCCTAGTTTCTTTATTTAGCAATATACTTTCCCAAAAAAATTTATAATTTTTCAAATAGTTTTACTATTTTTCTAGGATTTATTTTATTATTTTAGTTTTTAAATCGTTATAAAAAATATAAAATCCAAAAAAATATTTTTCTTTTTTCAAATTTTTTTTTTTTAACATTAGAAAGTAGAAAAAAATAATTTCATGCCCGTAGGACTAGTGTAACTTTAAATTCGCGTTTTATTCAAGTAACTTTTACGTTTTCAAACTTAGCTTACATTTAGGGTTCCTCTATTCCCGATTATTGTTCCCGTAGAGTTTTAGGGAGTTTTTAAGTTCTAATTTTCATTTCCTTGTTTGTATTCATGTTTTAGTTACGTTTATTTTATTTTCGTATAATTTCTCGTAATTCTACAATACCAAATAAGCTTTCAACCATTCTTACAAGCATTTTAATCTCCGAATCTCACACGATATTGCCCATTCACACCACATTGGGACATGGCCCGGGTAATCACTTGCCCGATATCACATATATATATTGTATTCACGAGTTTTTGCAAGTTGGCCTTTTCCTAAAGGTTGATTGGTAAATTTCACTCACGTTTACTTTGTATTTATTTTGATACACGTTTCACACGCAATCAGGCATAACACTAACACTACCTCCTAAGTCAGCTAATGCATTATTGAAAGACATGTTATTAGTTGAACAAGGTAAAGTAAAACCTCTTGGGTCTTTTTCTTTATGAGGTAAGGCATGTAGATAAGTTGCAGAGCTCTCTTCTTTCATTGCAGCCTTGATCGCCTCTTCAATCCTTGATTTTTCCTTGAGCAGTCTCCTTACACTGATTGAAGAGTTAAAGAAATATTGGGGTTTCAAAACATCACCATTCTTCAATCTTCCAGGAAAAGGTATGTTAGGCATGACATCTTCGGTAGTGGTGATAGCCTTGACATGATCCCTTGGATTAGTTTCAGTTGAGCTAGGTAGACTTCCATATCCCCTTTCTTGAAGAACCTTGCTCATCTGACCGATCTGTTGTTCCAATGCTTTGATCAAAGATCCTTGGTTTCTCGCGACGGTATCCATTGAAGCTCGGATTTCTTTAACCATAGCAGTGTTCTCTTCATGTCTTTTAGCAGCATGAGCCATAATTTGCTTCAAATTATCATCCAAAGTCTGCCTTTTCTCTTGATATGTAGGATTTTCATTGTACTTTTGATAGAAGTACCTGATGAGACGAAAAGTGTACCGCTTTTAGGGGGTCATTTAAGCCAAAAGTCGAGATTATTTGATCAAATATTGCCTTAAATCGTTCCTTTTATCATTTTAGGTACTTTTGAGAGAAAATCTGGATAATGAAGCATTTTGGACATTTTTTGAGCGAAAAAGTGAAGAAAACGACAAAGTATCAAATTCATGCTGGAAATTGTACCTGACAGCGTCAGGATATGCATGTGACGCCGTGACCCTATGACAAAGAGGTGGATAAATCAAGTTACACGTGACGCGCCAGAGAGATTTTGGAAGAATTTTACATGACGGCGCCAAATGATTTGCACACTATAAAAATATATTTGCACACTCATGGTACCAACGGTTGAAGCAGAATATTTAATACTAGCTTCATGACCCGGCCGATGGCCGGGTACGCTTCATAAAGTTGTTTTACAAATGAGTATAATTTGATAGTAGTGGTAGATCCCTCGTCTATAAAAGATCCATACCTAGCTCTCTTGATGCATATAGAGTATGGATTATATCTAGTATTCATTACCATAGTAATAGGCCATCTCATCTTAACAAACACTTTTAGTCACTTTCATAGTTATAGTCTCATTCCCATAGTAGGATACCAAACGCACCCTAAGTTTTCATTGTGAAATTATTATTGGAAAGGACAACATCATTAATCATTAATAAACAAAATTATACGAAGTACATGAGTTATATTGACTTCTATTGAAACAAGTACTTGACATTGAAACCTTCGTCAATGCCATTGGGCTTAATCATAAATTAAGGGCTTGTTTTGTTTGTAGAGTGGTTTGTAATGAGGTTAGGATTTTGGATTAGTTAGAAAGAAAAGTAAAAGAAAGAAATAAAATGTGATTGATGAAAACATTGTTTATTTATAGTTTGATATAAATTAAGATTCAAATTTTAATATTAATATTAATAAAGAATAGAAAAAAAAAACTGAAAGTTAGTGAAAAAAAAAAGAATAAAAAAAAGAAGAAGAGTTGTTGGAATATAACAAAAATAATATTATATAATAGTTTACATGAATTACATTTTTCATGTGATCACGTGGGCATAAATTAAATAAAAGAAAGATATATTGAAAACGTGTCTAAGGAATGTGAAGATTCCCACCTTTTTTTCATGAGGAATCATTTTATTAAAATGATTTTTAAATTTGAATTCTACATCTTATATCAAATAATGAAAGGAGTCATTGTATTCCTTAAATGCTACAATTGTATTCCTTAAATGCTACAGCTATACACCAAACGTACATTAATAAACTTCTCGTAAATGTTAAACGCTTAAACTTATTTGGTGGTCCTATTTATTTTTATTTTTTATTGACCTGGCCCTAGTGTTATCTATTCGGCTATTGATATGGGTAGTTAGTTACTATTAGCCATGGTTTGTTGCATTAATTTATAGCTTGGCACTAGTTTATTTTGAGTTATATTAATGTATTATTATGTGAAACATATTTGCCCTTATGTGTTGCATTAATCTAGTTCACTATCATTTTGATTGCAAGTATAATGAAAGTAGATTATTTGCCCACTATTTTTTATTTTTTTATTTGCATATTTATATGTGTAACCGAATAAAATAATATATATACATAATACAAGAGTTTAATGCATACAATTAAATGTTTCAATCAAAAAGTAGAGTGTACAAATCATATCCCATAATAAAAGAAATTGATTTGCACACTTTGGAGATTGATTGCGATACTTAATCTGTGCATTAAATACTTGTATAATCAACCACTATATAATAGCCTAACATGACAGCGCCACATAAGCGAGTAAATGTCATGTCATTGCCTACTGGATTGCCTACATGGCACACACACCACATGCATTAAAATCCGGACTAATAAAAAGGCTATTTCATGGGACTCGAACCCTGGTCTAAAGGGCCAAGACACAAACGTGTCTACCACTGGATCACTTTAGAGTTTTTGTTTATTGTTTTGAAAACAAATTATAGATGCTTAATCATCCCCCATATCACTCAACATTTCCAAATTCAAATCCCTCCCAATTCAACTAGAGAAGCTATATAACCAGCCTCATCAATATCAGTCAAACATATTCCCTTAAAAATTGTAATCTTCTCAATCCATACCATATTTATCCTTTTCAGTTTTAGAATTGATATTTTGATTTTCAAATTTCCACAAGAAATCATGAGTGGGATTAAAGACACGATATTGTTTCTAATGGCTATTAAGTTACCAAACACAATCAATTCTTACGATTCAATCATCTGTGAAACCCTCAAACTATAAGTAAGGATTCTGCCTTTGAAATCATCCGTGAACATATTAGGTTTTTTTTTATATTTTAAATTGATTATTAGTTACTAATGATTTATTGTGTGTTTTTAAATTTAGGTGTTCGAATTGGAGAACACGTTCAAAGACAATTGAATGATTGATATACACAACTGATCCGAATACTATGTTGGTACGTATTCAATCAAGATTCAAGAGTTAGGTTTTGATCAAAGGTGTGTTTTTTGTTTTAATTATTCAAAATTATCTTTAATATTCAGAATTCATATATTCACATAAGAATAAAAAACCCTTATTCATAAAATCATAAATCACAGACTAAATTAAAGCAAAAGACGGTAACCCTGTAAGGATTGAGCTTATTGATGCCAAGACAAAGGAACCAAAAGATACATTAGAGGTAGATATCAACATAATTCCAGGTTAAACTTTTTGTCTTGATGTTTTGTTTGATGAATTTCATGATTGTTACATGGCTGATTTCATTATTTAAATTGCAACGTTTGGTGCAGGACGATACATTCTGTATAATATGCTCCCAAGGCTTCACTTTCCACTTTCTCCCTCTTTATGTGTAAAAATAAAGTTTGTTTCACTTGATTAAATCCGATGAGCTCAAATAAGCTGGCAATATTGCCCATTTATTTACAAATGGGTCAATTTGGGATATTAATATGTTTAGTTGCATACTTTGTAGTTATTAATAGATAAAGTTGGACAAGCATTTGACACCTTGACATGCTTATACTTTGTAGTTATTAATAGATAAAGTTGAACATGGATCTTTCATTTTCATTTATATCTCGCACCAATAACACATGAGTAGATCAATTATTGAATCAACTAAATCAATAATTACATGTTCACATAAAAAGGATGCTCAGAAACACGTTCATTCTTATAACATTGCATATATGTCAAAAAAGGAATATATTTATTACATGTGAAGTAAATCAATTGAAAGATGTTACCCAAAAAAATGACATCTGGTTGAAAGATGGCACAACTTCAACAAATTCTAATGTGCATTTTGGTTATGCTTCTGCATAAGGGTGCTCAAATGGACCGGATGGACCGGACCGACCGACAAAACCGACCGGACCGGACCGGACCGACCACATTCGGTCCGGTCCTCGGTCTAAGTTTTTTGGCTATTTCGGTCCTCGGTCCGGTCGGTCCGGTCCGGTCCGGTCCGGACCGACAAAAAACCCGAAAAATCATGCCAAAACCATGCCATTTGGACCGGACCGACCGAAGACCGACCGGACCGAGACCGGACCGAACCGGACCGAGTACACATCGGTCCAGTCTCGGTCCTCATAAATTACGGTTCTCGGTCTTCGGTCCGGTCCGGTCTTGGCCGGTCCGGTCCGGTTTCCGACCGATGATCACCCCTACTTCTGCATAGATAATGATGGGCTGCTCGACGGAAAAAAAAGGTGGGATAAAAAAAAACTCATCAAGTGTCGTTTTAATAAGGGTTAAGTTGATGATGAATTGATGCTACTAAACTATTAAATTACCAAAAAACTCCTAGCCTTTCCAATTCTACTTTCACTTATCAATTCAATTTTCAATTCTGTAAACATATATTAGCAACTTGCTGTTAATAAAAGTACAGAATCTGTCAATCATTTACAATATTCCCTGCAAGTTAATTTACAATTTAGGATGCAAAACAAACTTAGTTTACTTAACTTACATGTTATAAGATTTATTTAAATTGACCCATTTTTATAATAAATGAGTCAAACTTTCTACCTATATTTCAAGATAGGACGGAACATAACGTGTTCCTACTATGGTGTATTTACCAAGTAGTATTTTCACTACTAAATTACCATTTCAAAAGCTTTGTTCAACATTACTTCCAATAGAAAAGCTTATCAGAAGATTTTGCTAAATATTGTAGCTTAGTAGCATTCTCTTACGTATATAGTAAAGAGTAATCTAATACCTGACAATTAAGTAACACGAAAATTTCATAACGCATGCCTTCTGTCCCTCACATTTAGGCACGCTTCCTTTAGTTTGGCTTCCAGAAGCATGTTCCTACTGCCGTAAATTAGGCCTGTATATTCATGAATGGAAATTTCAACCCATTAGTTAGTAAATGGGTCAAACTTCATATTACGTCGAATATGCAACAAAACACAATCCATGCAAAAAGATAACATGAAATAAGCCAGATTATGAGTTTAATTTACTGTCAGTTGTTTTTGTTATCGCCTTTAAGAAACTTCTTAAAACTCAGGAACCTGGTCACAAAGAAGATTGAGACAAACCTCATCATCATTCAAAATCTCATAGACCAAGGCATAAGGCGGGTTCTGAGTATGGCAACAATGAGTACTTTAGAACGTCACCAATAACCTGAAATTAAAGTATGATGTTAACATAAACATTTTATGTTTCACATAGTTTTAGTTTCCTTTTTATTTTAATATAACTATTAAAAATCCAACCTCCACAGGAACATCATCTAATACATGTCCTTCCAAAATTAGCAGATTTTTTAAGGATGATTCAGTCGTTTGAAGTACACTCTTGATTACCTCTCTATGCCTAAATTTTGTAGCCTCGAGCTTCATAACACCTGAAAAGAATTACCTAAACATTAAGCGCCTGTCTTTGATTAATATAAGAAATACTAATTATAAAGGAAGGATTAAAAATTAATATGACTCAAGTTTTGAAAGGGCAAGAATGTCATTTATAATTTGAAGTACTAAATCACCAGAAGATAGCATGACACTCAACAGTTGTTTATGATCTTTATCGAGTTTTGTAGTTGATAGTATCTCAGCCATACTACGAAAGAGCCTCTAATACCTCCTTGTTTGTCTGATTTGTTGTAGCTGCAGTAGGATCTGGTTGCACATCCAAACATGCCAAATTGGACAAAGTATCATCAGGGACTGTAGCTGATTTGTGTGTTGTCATCCCGACATTGTTACAGCAGCCACTGAGTTACTTCAATAGAAATACAGAGAGTTCTTCCATTGATCTACTCATGTCTTGGTTCTGTACTATCATGTTCTTGTATATAAGCATGTCAAGGTGTCAAATGCTTGTCCAACTTTATCTATTAATAACTACAAAGTATGCAACTAAACATATTAATATCCCAAATTGACCCATTTGTAAATAAATGGGCAATATTGCCAGCTTATTTGAGCTCATCGGATTTAATCAAGTGAAACAAACTTTATTTTTACACATAAAGAGGGAGAAAGTGGAAAGTGAAGCCTTGGGAGCATATTATACAGAATGTATCGTCCTGCACCAAACGTTGCAATTTAAATAATGAAATCAGCCATGTAACAATCATGAAATTCATCAAACAAAACATCAAGACAAAAAGTTTAACCTGGAATTATGTTGATATCTACCTCTAATGTATCTTTTGGTTCCTTTGTCTTGGCATCAATAAGCTCAATCCTTACAGGGTTACCGTCTTTTGCTTTAATTTAGTCTGTGATTTATGATTTTATGAATAAGGGTTTTTTTATTCTTATGTGAATATATGAATTCTGAATATTAAAGATAATTTTGAATAATTAAAACAAAAAACACACCTTTGATCAAAACCTAACTCTTGAATCTTGATTGAATACGTACCAACATAGTATTCGGATCAGTTGTGTATATCAATCATTCAATTGTCTTTGAACGTGTTCTCCAATTCGAACACCTAAATTTAAAAACACACAATAAATCATTAGTAACTAATAATCAATTTAAAATATCAAAAAAAACCTAATATGTTCACGGATGATTTCAAAGGCAGAATCCTTACTTATAGTTTGAGGGTTTCACAGATGATTGAATCGTAAGAATTGATTGTGTTTGGTAACTTAATAGCCATTAGAAACAATATCGTGTCTTTAATCCCACTCATGATTTCTTGTGGAAATTTGAAAATCAAAATATCAATTCTAAAACTGAAAAGGATAAATATGGTATGGATTGAGAAGATTACAATTTTTAAGGGAATATGTTTGACTGATATTGATGAGGCTAGTTATATAGCTTCTCTAGTTAAATTGGGAGGGATTTGAATTTGGAAATGTTGAGTGATATGGGGGATGATTAAGCATCTATAATTTGTTTTCAAAACAATAAACAAAAACTCTAAAGTGATCCAGTGGTAGACACGTTTGTGTCTTGGCCCTTTAGACCAGGGTTCGAGTCCCATGAAATAGCCTTTTTATTAGTCCGGATTTTAATGCATGTGGTGTGTGTGCCATGTAGGCAATCCAGTAGGCAATGACATGACATTTACTCGCTTATGTGGCGCTGTCATGTTAGGCTATTATATAGTGGTTGATTATACAAGTATTTAATGCACAGATTAAGTATCGCAATCAATCTCCAAAGTGTGCAAATCAATTTCTTTTATTATGGGATATGATTTGTACACTCTACTTTTTGATTGAAACATTTAATTGTATGCATTAAACTCTTGTATTATGTATATATATTATTTTATTCGGTTACACATATAAATATGCAAATAAAAAAATAAAAAATAGTGGGCAAATAATCTACTTTCATTATACTTGCAATCAAAATGATAGTGAACTAGATTAATGCAACACATAAGGGCAAATATGTTTCACATAATAATACATTAATATAACTCAAAATAAACTAGTGCCAAGCTATAAATTAATGCAACAAACCATGGCTAATAGTAACTAACTACCCATATCAATAGCCGAATAGATAACACTAGGGCCAGGTCAATAAAAAATAAAAATAAATAGGACCACCAAATAAGTTTAAGCGTTTAACATTTACGAGAAGTTTATTAATGTACGTTTGGTGTATAGCTGTAGCATTTAAGGAATACAATTGTAGCATTTAAGGAATACAATGACTCCTTTCATTATTTGATATAAGATGTAGAATTCAAATTTAAAAATCATTTTAATAAAATGATTCCTCATGAAAAAAAGGTGGGAATCTTCACATTCCTTAGACACGTTTTCAATATATCTTTCTTTTATTTAATTTATGCCCACGTGATCACATGAAAAATGTAATTCATGTAAACTATTTTTTTTTTTTTTGACAGGCAAATTTCCAACTTAGGTTTTACCACCCCGAAGACCAGGGCCCTAACCACCATTCTGACCAGACTATGTTGTCTTAACCGGGTCCACGCTGGTGTACAGAATGTGGCTCTACGGTGTCGCGAGGAACCGTACCGCCTCTACACAGATTTTACCCTGCTAGAGAAACGGCCGGATTAAACCCCGACGCTGCTCAGATTCGAACCCCGGTCAACTGACCAAAGGCTCGAATCTTCATCGCATAAGAACCAACTGCGCTAGCAGCCGTTCTTATCATGTAAACTATTATATAATATTATTTTTGTTATATTCCAACAACTCTTCTTCTTTTTTTTATTCTTTTTTTTCACTAACTTTCAGTTTTTTTTTTTCTATTCTTTATTAATATTAATATTAAAATTTGAATCTTAATTTATATCAAACTATAAATAAACAATGTTTTCATCAATCACATTTTATTTCTTTCTTTTACTTTTCTTTCTAACTAATCCAAAATCCTAACCTCATTACAAACCACTCTACAAACAAAACAAGCCCTTAATTTATGATTAAGCCCAATGGCATTGACGAAGGTTTCAATGTCAAGTACTTGTTTCAATAGAAGTCAATATAACTCATGTACTTCGTATAATTTTGTTTATTAATGATTAATGATGTTGTCCTTTCCAATAATAATTTCACAATGAAAACTTAGGGTGCGTTTGGTATCCTACTATGGGAATGAGACTATAACTATGAAAGTGACTAAAAGTGTTTGTTAAGATGAGAGGGCCTATTACTATGGTAATGAATACTAGATATAATCCATACTCTATATGCATCAAGAGAGCTAGGTATGGATCTTTTATAGACGAGGGATCTACCACTACTATCAAATTATACCCATTGGGCACATGTTAAAGTACATGAAAAAAAAGGTTCAATTTAATTAAGTCATAAAATGCAAAGAATTAAGGTAATTTTTAGCTATAATCAATGTTTATTAAATGTGTTTTTTGAAATAAAAAGAAAACATGAGTTCATTTGATACGCATAATCAAGTGCCCGATAGGCACATGTTAGCAAATAATGAGATTATGATATCGTGATTTAAATTAGACAAGCAAATAATGAAAAAGGGAAAGATTTTTAGTGAGAGATTGAAATGAGTTTTGCAGAGATGTGTTTTGAATTGTGTGTCAAAGATACATGTTGGTGTGTGTAAGAGAAATAATACATTTATTCAAGTTTTTTTATTTTCAATAAAGTTAAGTTCAAATATATATATATATATATATATATATATATATATATATATATATATATATATATATATATATATATATATATATATATATATATATATATATATATAGGGAGGCTTTATTTTCAGAACCCTGTTAAGTGCGGGAACTGTGAAAACTCCAATTTTGCATTAGAAAACATGCATGTTCATATAAAACATGTATGTTTTCTTACATACACCTTAATACAAATACATGCGTAACATATATGTTCATATAAAACCATTTTGCATTGATATGTTGCACTTAATAGGGTTTTATATGAACATCTATGTTACGCAGATATGTGTATTAAGGTATATGTAAAAAAACATATATGTTTTATATGAACATGCATGTCTTCTAATGCAAAATTGGAGTTCTTGCAGTTCCCGCACTTAACAGGGTTCTGAAAATAAAGATACACTATATATATATATATATATATATATATATATATATATATATATATATATATATATATATATATATATATATATATATATTTTCAATAAAGTTAGACTGATGTTTTAAATTCAGTTAAGTTTGACTAATTTTTATTTAGGTTTAAATAGTGGAGTTGGTGTTGGAATAGTATGACCTTATTTTATTTGTGTTATATAATATTTGATGCAAAATATATGAATGTATTGAGTTTTAAACGTATTTTTATTGGTATAATTTTCATTAAGTATAAAAGACTTTAAAAGTCTGGACATTTATTTAGGGACGAAGGCAATATGTGTTTACAATATTTGTCAAATGGTATTTTCAATTGACTCGATTAGTGCATTCAAAATCTTAGAACCGGGCCTGATTTAAATTTTCATCTCTAGTTATACAGCAAAGCGTCCTTTAGTTTTTGCGTGTGGTCACGTACCTGTTTTCCGATCACGTCAGCTTCATTTTCATTTAAGACATTCCCATTTATTTGGCGTTTATAGCATATATAAATTGACAAGTAAGTCAACAGCATATATACATATACATGTGATTTATTACTGTGTATACTAAAAGGCAGAAATGGGTACTGTTCACGCAACAGTAATGGGTACTGTTCATGCTACAGTGGACGAAACAGTGCCCATATGCACTTTAGTCCCTGAGGTGTAACTACGTTTGCAAGCAAGGTCCTTCAAGAAATGCTACAGTGGTTAACGGCTGTTAGTTATTAAACGGCCATTAGCTAACGACCGTTATCTTAACATTAAAAAAAAATTACAAGCATGATCCTTCGGGGACTGCTACAGTGTTTAACGATCGTTAGTTATTTAACGGACGTTAGCTAACGACCGTTATTTTTAACACTTAAAAAAATATTTTATAAATTTCAAAGTTAGTCCCTAAGGACTAACTTTGCAAAATGGCAAAAACTTTAGGGACTTTTTCTGTAAAAAATTATACTATTTTCATAAATAATTAACAAAAATAGTACTTACGGTTATCGCTCTTTTGCATAGTTAGTCCTTAATAGCAAAAATAAAATAAAATTGACAACCGTATCATTTCAAGTTTAGATTAAACAAAACATTCCCGCAGCAACGCACGGGTACCCCCACTCGTTAATTACTATGATAGAAATGGTCGATAATGACTAATTGGTTAAAAAGAGCGGCGGCGGATATGATATCTCACGTTATAGTCCATAAAGTAATAATGTACTTATTTTGGGACGGATGAAGTATTTTGGCACATAATAATTGTAGATTTTAGTTTTTTTTAAATATTTTCTCTGTCCCAAAATAAGTGTTTAGTTTGACTTTTTAGAGTCAAACTGCTTTAACTTTAACCTTAAATATATATTTTTTAATTGTGTTATATAATACTTGATGAAAAATAATACAATTGAAAAATACACTTAAAACTCAATCCATTTATAAATTCCACTCATGTCTACTTTGTATTTATTTTGATACACGTTTCACACGCAATCAGGCATAACACTATCACTAGCTCCTAAGTCAGCTAATGCATTAGTGAAAGACATGTTATTAGTTGAACAAGATAAAGTAAAACCTCCTGGGTCTTTTTCTTTATGAGGTAAGGCATGTAGATCAGTTGCAGAGCTCTCTTCTTTCATTGCAGCCTTGATCTCCTCTTCAATCCTTGATTTTTCCTTGAGCAGTCTCCTTCCACTGATTGAAGAGTTAAAGAAATATTGGGGTTTCAAAACATCACAATTCTTCAATCTTCCAGGAAAATGTATGTTAGGCATGACATCTTCGGTAGCGGTGATACCCTTGACATGATCCATTGGATTAGTTTCAGTTGAGCTATGTAGACTTCCATATCCCCTTTTTTTGAAGAACCTTGCTCATCTGACTGATTTGTTAGTCCAATGCTTTGATCAAAGCTCCATGGTTTCTCGTGACGGTATCCATTGAAGCTTGGATTTCTTTCATCATAGCAGTGTTCTCTTCATGTCTTTTAGTGAGAGAGTGACATGAGTTTTGCAGGAGATGTGTTTTGAATTGTGCGTCAAAGATACATGTTGGTGTGTTTAAGAGAAATAATACATTTATTCAAGTTTTTATATTTTCAATAAAGTTAAGTTCAAAAAAAAAATATATATATATTTTCAATAAAATTAGACTGATGTTTTAAATTCAGTTAAGTTTGACTAATTTTTATTTAGGTTTAAATAGTGGAGTTGGTGTTGGAATAGTATGACCCTATTTTATTTGTGTTATATAATACTTGATGCAAAATATATGAATGTAATGAGTTTTAAACGTATTTTTATTGGTATAATTTTTATTAAGTATAAACGACTTTAAAAGTCTAGACATTTATTTAGGGACGAAGGCAGTATGTGTTTACAATATTTGTCAAATGGTATTTTCAATTGACTCGATTAGTGCATTCAAAATCTTAGAACCGGGCCTGATTTAAATTTTCATCTCTAGTTTTACAGCAAAGCATCCTTTAATTTTTGCGTGTGGTCACGTACCTGTTTTCCGATCACTTCAGCTCCATTTTCATTTAAGACTTTCCCTTTTAATTGGCGTTTATAGTCATATATAAATTGACAAGTAAGTCAACAACATATATATATATATATATATATATATATATATATATATATATATATATATATATATATATATATATATATATATATATACACATGTGATTTATTACTATATATACTAAAAGGCAGAAATGGGTACTGTTCACGCCACAGTGGACGAAACAGTGCCCATGTGCACTTTAGTCCCTGAGGCGTAACTACGTTTGCAAGCAAGGTCCTTCAAGAACTGCTACAGTGGTTAACGGTCGTTAGTTATTTAACGGCCATTAGCTAACGACCGTTATCTTAACATTTAAAAAAATTACAAGCAAGGTCCTTCGGGGACTGCTACAGTGTTTAACGATCGTTAGTTATTTAACGAACATTAGCTAACGACTGTTATCTTTAACATTTAAAAAAAAATTATAAATTTCAAAGTTAGTCCCTAAGGACTAACTTTGCAAAATGGCGATAACTTTAGGCACTTTTTCTGTAAAAAATTATACTATTTTCATAAATAATTAACAAAAATAGTACTTACGGTTATCGCTCTTTTGCATAGTTAGTCCTTAATAACAAAAATAAAATAAAATTGACAACCGTATCATTTCAAGTTTAGATTAAACAAAACATTCCCGCAGCAACGCACGGGTACCCCCACTCGTTAATTACTATGATGGAAATGGTCGACAATGACTAATTGGTTAAAAAGAGCGGCGGCGGATATGATATCTCACGTTATAGTCCATAAAGTAATAATGTACTTATTTTGGGACGGATGAAGTATTTTGGCACATAATAATTGTAGATTTAAGTTTTTTTTAAATATTTTCTCTGCCCCAAAATAAGTGTTCAGTTTGACTTTTTAGAGTCAAACTGCTTTAACTTTAACCTTAAATATATATTTTTTAATTGTATTATATAATACTTGATGAAAAATAATACAATTGAAAAATACACTTAAAACTCAATCCATTTATATATTTTACATCAAATATTATATAACACCCACAAAATTTATTAAGGTCATAGTTGAACCAGTTTGACTCTGAAAAGTCAAACTGTACACTTATTTTTGGACGGAGGTAGTATCAAACATTTGAATTAATTATAGCAACTTATTTTTTTTAAAATTAGATCCACTTTCAACTTTTTTGTTAATTAAAAATCAATATATCTTAAACCGCTAATTATTAAGCGAAAAAAATTACACAATCGAAAAGGCCGACCGAGTTCAACTTGACAGACATAATGCACACTTGACTTGTCACATATGAGTAAAAGGGTCCAAAAATTGTGTTTTCATAAAAAGTTTATATTTTCTGCTCATTTTCATTTTCCAAAAAAAAAAAAAAAAAAATGGTTTACAAAAAAGGGGTGCACCAGGTTTGAACCCTGGTCACCAGGTTACACACAAGCAAACACCACACAGACCACCCTCCCAATTGAGCTGGTTGATCATTGTTGTGATACTTTGGTTAGTGTAGTATTTATAGCAATGTTAGTTTATTTTGATTATTAGTATTCAGCTTATGTATAATCTGCTTATTTCTGCTTAATTTGAATTGCTTTTTTCATGTTTTTATTTTTCCTAGTTTCTTTATTTAGCAATATACTTTCCCAAAATTTTTTATAATTTTTCAAATAGTTTTACTATTTTTCTAGGATTTATTTTATTATTTTAGTTTTTAAATCATTATAAAAAATATATAATCCAAAAAAATATTTTTCTTTTTTCAAAAATTTTCTTTTAACATTAGAAAGTAGAAAAATTTAATTTCATGCCCGTAGGACTAGTGTAACTTTAAATTCCCGTTTTATTTCGCGCGCACGCGTTTTATTTAAGTAACTTTTACGTTTTCAAATATAGCTTACGTTTAGGCTTCCCCTATTCTTGATTATTGTTCCCATAGATTTTTAGGTAGTTTTTAAGTTCTAATTTTCATTTCCTTGTTTGTATTCATGTTTAAGTTACGTTTATTTTATTTTCGTACGTTATTTATAATTTCTCGTTATTCTACAATACCAAATAAGCTTTCAACCATTCTTATAATCATTTTAATCTCCGAATCTCACACGATATTGCCTATTCACACCTCGTTGTGACACGACCCGGGTAATCAATTGCCCGGTATCACACACACACACACACACACACACACACACACACACACACACACACACACACACACACACACACACACATATATATATATATATATATATATATATATATATATATATATATATATATATATATATATATATATATATTGTATTCACGAGTTTTTGCAAGTTGGCCTTTTCCTAAAGGTTGATTGGTAAATTCCACTCACATCTACTTTGTATTTATTTTGATACACGTTTCACTCGCAATCAGACATAACACTAACACTAGCTCCTAAGTCAGCTAATGCATTATTGAAAGACATGTTAATAGTTGAACAAGGTAAAGTAAAACCTCCTGGGTCTTTTTCCTTGTGAGGTAAGGCATGTAGATCAGTTGCAGAGCTCTCTTGTTTGATTGCAGCCTTGATCTCCTCTTCAATCCTTGATTTTTCCTTGAGTAGTCTCCTTACACTGATTGAAGAGTTAAAGAAATATTGGGGTTTCAAAACATCACCATTCTTCAATCTTCCAGGAAAAGGTATGTTAGGCATGACATCTTCGGTAGTAGTGATAGCCTTGACATGATCCCTTGGATTAGTTTCAGTTGAGCTAGGTAGACTTCCATATCCCCTTTCTTGAAGAACCTTGCTCATCTGACCGATTTGTTGTTCCAATGCTTTGATCAAAGCTCCTTGGTTTCTCGCGACGGTATCCATTAAAGCTCGGATTTCTTTCAGCATAGCAGTGTTCTCTTCATGTCTTTTAGCAGCATCAGCCATAATTTGCTTCAAAGTATCATCCAAAGTCTGCCTTTTCTCTTGATATGTAGGATTTTCATTGTACTTTTGATAGTACCTGATGAGACGAAAAGTGTACCGCTTTTAGGGAGTCATTTAAGCCCAAAGTCAAGATTATTTGATCAAATATTGCCCTAAATCGTTCCTTTTGTCATTTTAGGTACTTTTGAGAGGAAATCTGGAAAAAGAAGCATTTTGGATATTTTTGGAGCGAAAAAGTGAAGAAAACGACAAAGTCTCAAATTCATGCTGGAAATTGTACCTGACGGCCTCAGGATATGCATGTGACGCCGTCACCCTATGACAAAGAGGTGGATAAATCAAGTTACACGTGACACGCCAGAGAGATTTTGGAAGAATTATACATGACGACGTCAAATGATTTGCACACTATAAAAATATATTTGCACACTCAAGGTACCAGCGGTTGAAGCAGAATATTTAATATTATACAAGTATTTAATGCACAGATTAAGTATCGCAATCAATCTCCAAAGTGTGCAAATCAATTTCTTTAATTATGGGATATGATTTGTACACTCTATTTTTTGATTGAAACATTTAATTGTATGCATTAAACTCTTGTATTATGTATATACTATTTTATTTGGTTGCACATATAAATGTGCAAATAAAAAAGGAAAAAATAGTGTGCAAATAATCTCCTTTCATTATACTTGCAATCAAAATGATAGTGAACTAGATTACTGCAACACATAAGGGCAAATATGTTTCACATAATAATACATTAATATAACTCAAAATAAACTAGTGCCAAGCTATAAATTAATACAACAAACCATGGCTAATAGTAACTAAGTACCCATATCAATAGCCGAATAGATAACACTAGGGCCAGGTCAATGAAAAATAAAAATAAATAGGACCACCAAATAAGTTTAAGTTTATAACATTTACGAGAAGTTTATTAATGTACGTTTGGTGTATAGCTGTAGCATTTAAGGAATACAATTGTAGCATTTAAGGAATACAATGACTCCTTTCATTATTTGATATTAGATGTAGAATTCAAATTTAGAAATCATTCTAATAAAATGATTCCTCATAAAAAAAAGTTGGGAATCTTCTCATTCATTTGACACGTTTTCAATATATCTTTCTTTTATTTAATATGTGCCCACGTGATCACATGAAAAATGTAATTCTTGTAAACTAGTATATAATATTATTTTTGTTACATTCCAACAACTTCTTCTTTTTTTTTCACTAACTTTTAGTTAATTATTTTCTATTCTTTAATAATACTAATTTTAAAATTTGAATCCTAATTTATATCAAACTTTATAAATAAACAATGTTTTCATCAATCACATTTTATTTCTTTCTTTTACTTTTCTTTCAAACTAATCCAAAATCCTAACCTCATTACAAACCATTCTACAAACAAAACAAGCCCTTAATTTATGATTAAGCCCAATGGCATTGACGAAGGTTTCAATGTCAAGTACTTGTTTCAATAGAAACCAATATAACTAATGTACTTCGTATAATTTTTATTAGGTGTACTTGCTAGATTCCTTTCTAGTAATGTTTTATTTTTATTTTTAGGTTTTTTTTAGTCTATCTTTTTATTTGTGCCTTTGTTAGTATATTTAATTCATTGACTATTCCTTTGGCCATTATGGAAAACGCGAATCGACCCCTCTCCCCTAGTGAAGTGGCTTTGTTGCGTGAACAGATTGAGAATGAGATTAGGGAACTTAGGGAGCTTAATAGGTTAATTAATGTTGAGCTCGATCATGCATTTAGTGACCTAGCGACCGCCTTGTATTCAAATAAGGACGTAGGATCTAATGATTTTGAGGATGTTGTTGAGGAACTTGAGGAAGGGGAGATAGATCCGAAGCCAGATGACTATTTCAATCTATATCCCACTAAGGAGGAGACTGCATACTATAATAATCTTATTGATAATCCTCGACCCCCTTTTACTAGAATTGACCATAAGAGAAAGAGAGGCGATCCTAAGAATGCTAAGATACCATGTATGATTGGGTATAAGCACATTGACAACGCTTACATTGATGTTGAATCCCCAATCAACATTATGTCATCAAGTGTCTATAATGATATAGTGAAAACAAGACTTGGACCTAGAAAAGATCCTAAATACCCCGGTGGAGTTTGTAACTTTATCAGGAGAATTAAAGGTCTACATGTTTTTGTTGGGAACTTTACTTATATCGTTGACTTTATGATTGTTGAAGACCTAGCTAGCGTTATTGATTGTCGCTTATCCCATGTTGTGTTTGGTAAGCCATTTGTTGAAGAATCCAAGTTAGAATATGATGAGATAGAAGGGACGATCTGATTTGCTAGTGAAATTGATAGGATCACATATAGGATGCCTAGTAGAATGAAAGAATTCGTTTTGTGCCTCGATTTGATATGGATAACATTGGTGCCTTTGAGGACATCAATGAAGAGGATAAGAAAAAGGGCATGGACTATGTATGGGAGAAGAAGAGTCTTTTCTATTAGGATTGCTTGACTCTAGGACCCAAATATAAAGTTGATAGGGAATTTGCCAATAGGATTATTGGAGCAACTGAGAAAAAGGTGGTTGGTCTCTATAAAGAACATTTACAATCGGGTCCGGAATACAAAACTAAGATTGGAGATAACCTAGAGAATGAGACCAATGATGAGGTCACGTAATTGCCCATGACCTTGAGTCTAGCTACAAGACTCGTAAATAAAGAAAAACGCTTCTTGGGAGGCAACACATGTTTTGTGTGATTTTTAATTGTTTAATTGTTATTTGCTTCCGTATGCATGCTTTATTTTTATTGTTGGTAGATCATGTTTCAAACTAAATTGTGAAAATGCTTTATTTTGTCGTTTAACTTCGTCTTAACTTCATATAAAGGTATTTTGCAAAAGATAAGTGTAAGGGGAAACCCCAAATTTGTTTCTAAGAACGAAATTGATTATGATTCGCCATAATATTAAATGAACATGTGTACTAGTCTTTGTTAGAGTCAAATGCTTGTATCGAGTCATAATGATGTTTTGCAGGATTTTTCAGGAAGTACGACGTAAGTTTTTCCAGAAATTTTCAGGAAACTTAACGTAAAGATTTCTGCAGGTCACTTCTGACAGCGTCACGTGTAAAATTCTAAAAAATTTTCGAGTTTTTTTCTAACAGAGTCTTAAAGTTTTTATTAATTCTTTGGTTTTATAAACTCCAGGAAATCTGCAAACATTCATTCCACAAGCATTATATCTTAAATTGTTTTCTAGGATTTGTTAGTATATATAGATTGCCGCCTATTTTACGCGAGGTTGCCTTGATTGTTTTCTCAGGTTTAACAGGTTATATATGACAAGAAGATGATTTATATTTCTGGAAGGGAAGATTTGAACGTTCATTTTCTTGGAGGAAGATCTAACCTTGTTGCCACACTATTCACACCGAACGAATCAGGGGAGTATTTGTTTTCATTCTTTACCTATTTTACTTTTACATTCTTTAATTGAACATTGGGGACAATGTTCATCCTAAGTGTAAGGGGAGGGTAAATGATGATACCTTATAGGATACAATTGCACTTGAGTTTGTTCGTTTGATGGTAGGTGTGTAATAAAACTAAGAGAAATACTTGTTAGCGTAATTTTAGCGCCAAATTTAAATTTTTTACAACATTTAGGAGTGAAACTTTAGCCTTAGCAAGCGTCTCATGGATAGGACTTGTATGATTAGCACAAAACCGCACCATTCAGAAAAATTTTCCACCCAAATATGTGAGGTTCGCCTTTAGATTTGATAGGAAAAGCATTCATTATTAGTGCTTATGATTGTACCAGTAGCATTTAGATTCTAGAACTTGCGTTAGTGATGCATCCCGAGACCGCTAGTGAGACTACATTCGTGTAGTAGGATTTACTACATGATAAGAGGCATTAGGATCACCCTTGTGTTAAACCCGTATCATAATTACTTGACCATTTAAGTCATATTACTTGGCTAGTAAAGTTAATTAATTTTTCCCACACCTTAGCGTTGTACTCATTTTTAGTACATGAAACCCTTAGTACACCCCTCCGAGCCTATCTTTTCGTTTCTAACTTTAAGCATTTTACTTAAAGGAAGAATTTGTTACAACCCACCCAAATGTGCAACCAAATCGCCTTAGCCTTCCGTGTATGCACTCATCTTTAGTGCATTATTGTTACATGTTTAAACCCTTAGTTAATTATCTAATTGATTACATGGTTGCTAAGTCGAGTCATATCTTGTACATATTGTTTTGGGATAATTGAGACTCATGGGTAAAGTGCTAGTATTTTGGAGTAATGGGGAAGAACATAATATATTACCCCCATATGTGCATTAATCTTAAAAAGTACTCCAAGTGTTTTGATTATCTTGATTCGAGTCATTAGATTAGTTCATTGTAAAGTATGTAGAAAGTCAAGTGTAAGGGGAATGTACATTCCCTATGATGTATTATTTTGGATTGGTAGGGTAAGAGTGTATGCAAAAAAAAAAAAAAAAAAAAAAAAAAAAAAAATCAAAAAAATCAAGAAAAAGAAAAAAAAAATATAAAAAGAAAAGAGAAAAAAACATACGGACTACCATCCCGTTTCATTCTATGTTTATGTTTTTGTTATTTTTGATTTATTAGCTTAAGTCGAGTCGAGTCTTGGCTTAGCAACGCCATATTGTACATGTAATTAACCAAGATGATTAACTCGCTACCAGTAAATATTGCCTTTATCTAACAAAACCGTGTTTTCCATATCCCTACACCTAACATTATAACCCTTTGAAAGACCTCTTTGATAGTTTATCCTAGGTGCTTACGCCAAGTGGTGGAGGTTTGATCCTTTCCCAAGCATATGATAATCTATTTTGCTATGACAGGTAGTGAGAGATGTTTTCCATTTCCTTATTGTGATATATACTTTATTACACCCGAGAGATGTGAGTATCTAAACACTATTTGTGAGGTGCTAGTGTATGACGTCCGTGCTTGTCTTTGGTTTTAGTGGAACGATTATTTGTTGTAATTACTTTTATATTAGTGTTAAATAACCCCTAACTTGTATTTTGATTAGAATAAAAGCGCATTTGCTTGAGGACAAGCAAATCTCAAGTGTAAGGGTATTTGATGAGGCGAAAAATGTACCACTTTTAAGGGGTCATTTAAGCCTGAATTCGAGATTATTTGATCAAATATTGCCCTAAATCGTTCCTTTTGTCATTTTAGGTACTTTTGGAGAGAAATCTGGAAAAGGAAGCATTTTGGACGTTTTTGGAGCATAAACGTGAAGAAAACGGCAAAGTCTCAATTTTCCTTGTTGGAACAGTACCTGACGGCGTTAAGGCTCTCCACATGAAGGCGTCAAGAGTTACAAAAGAGGTGGATGTGGAAAATACACGTGACGATCCAGAGAGTTTTTAAGCATAGGAGTTGACGGCGTCACCCAAGGCCGTCAGGGTCCAAACATTAGTGACGGCCCAGAGCATTTTTACACATGACGGCGTCACAAGTAGATCTAGGCAGTACGATTTTATTATGGCGGCGAGTTGACGGCGTCACAATCTAATACCTGACGCCGTCACGATGTGTAATATATATATATATAGTTTTCCAAATTTCATTCATTAGTGTGCAACTTTGAGGGAATAAACCCTAGTCCGAATTTCATCACTTTTTCAAGGGTTTCAACCCCTTGAATCTTTCATGTTCAATTAAAGATAAGTATTCCTTCAAATCATTCAATATGTCTATGTGTTGTTTGATTATATCTTACGCTTGTCTTCTATTAACATGCTAGGCTAGATTTCTTTTGTGTTTGCTTAGATGTAGTGAAACCTAGATGTTGATTATGGGTTGATTGTTTGTCTGTAATTGTTACGGATGACTGTATTCGATGTTAGCCTTAAGAAAACTGGCAGACTTCCATTGGTAACTTGCTTGAACGTCTTAAGAAACATGATCGGAGGTGTACTACGATTTTTGGTTGTATTTAATGCGTAGGAGAATTCTAACGATCCCATGTTAGGAGTTCTAACGGCTCGACATAGGAGTGAAGTAGGATCCTATAGAGTTAGGGAATATTGTACACGGCCCTACGACTAGTATTAAGGAATATGACTTGTCATCCATGCAATTGTAACAAGCTATCAACCTGTAAAAGATATCTAGGGAGTAATGAAATCTAAGTAAACACAACTTTCCTCATTATTGTTTCCACCACATTAGTATAATAGTTGTATTTTCGTTTCTTTTATTTTATTTTGATTGCATATTTAGATTAATTGGGTTAGTTGGCTAGCAACTAATTCCGCCCACTCCTTTAAAACCCGAGATTTTACTTGCTTTCTATAAAATATAAAAATACAAAAAGAATCATCCCTCACCTCTAGACCTAGTTTAGTAGGTTTTCTAATCATAGCGACACTATTCCTGAGTTCAACAATCAATCACCCGGTACTTGTCACTATACTATACAACAACTATCAGGTACACTGCCTGGTAGGGGTTGTAAGCTTCTCGAGATCCCTCGAGAGGTAAAACCTGTTGCGAGGGTGCGATCCCCACGTACATCAGTTTGGTATCCTAGTATGAGAATGAGACTATAACTATGAAAGTGACTAAAGGTGTTTGTTAAGATGAGAGAGCCTATCAGTATGGTAATGAATGATAGATATAATCCATACTCCATTTGCATCAAGAGAGCTAGGTATGGATCTTTCATAGACGAGGGATCCACCACTACTATCAAACTCGTACTCATTGTAATTTATGGCAGCATACCAAACGCATTAGAGTATGTTTGGTATGAGGCGTTGGGCCATGAGATTAGGTATCACATTTATATTAATTGTTTGGTATAGGGTGCATTAATATTAAAAGTAGTAAGCATCCTGATATATAACACTTTTGACAAATCCTATTCACATACCCTGGTTTTCTGACATTTTTTATTATTATTTTTTTAATTTTTGTTTTTTTACTTTTTGTGAGGCCAGAGTCAAAGTTAGTTACCGCCACTTATCACTCTTTTTACTAGTTATAAAAACAAAAAGATAACAAAATTCAAATGTTGCGCCATCGTAAAACTATTTTATTTTATTAAATATTAAATTTTCTCTTTTTTACATTTACCTCAAATCCAAATCCTACAGAAATTCAAATCCAAATCTAAATTTTTATCTTAAAAACATTTACAAAACAAACGGGCCCATATAACTACTGAAATTAGTCTACATGTAATACATGTGTGGTGAGTTACGAATTATGGAATAAAGTAAGATACAACTATGATCATCATTTAAAATAATCACAAATAACTAACAAAGCTATGTTGCACATATAATAAATAAACTTAATATTAATCTAGCTGATGTTTGAATTCACATTAAGGGCCCGTTTGGTTTGTAGGTGGGTTTAGATTAGGATTTGGATTTGAGTGTAAAGTTGTAGATTAAGATTTGGATTTTGATTTGATTTAGGAGAGAGAAAATAATATTTAAAAATATATAATATATTAAAATATAAATTAAAATTAAAATATATTATTAAAAAAAGAAAGTGTGAGAGAAGTTGAGAATGAGCCCACATAAAAGAAAAATGTGCAGAAAACCAAGGGGGGCTATTGGGTTTTGTAGATGGTAGGATATTTGGATTATATCCCAAATCCAAATCCCATAAATACATACCAAACAATGGAGTTGCATTAATTAAATGCCAAACCCAAACAAATATCACATACCAAACGGGCCCTAAGACTGTTTTATAACTTTTTTTTGTTTGTTTTTTTATGTGCCCATTGGGCACATGTTTATTAATGATTAATGATGTTGTCCTTTCCAATAATAATTTCACAATGAAAACTTAGGGTGCGTTTGGTATCTTACTGTGGGTATGAGACTATAACTATGAAAGTCACTAAAGGCGTTTGTTAAGATGAGAGAGCTTATCACTATGGTAATGAATGATAGATATAATCCATACTCTATATGCATCAAGAGAGCTAGGTATGAATCTTTTATAGACGAGGGATCCACCACTAATATCAAATTATACTCATTGTAATTTATGGCAGTATACCAAACGCATTAGAGTATGTTTGGTATGCGGCGGCCATGAGATTAGGTATCACATTTATATTAATTGTTTGGTATAGGGTGCATTAATATTAAAAGTAGTAAGTATCCTGATATATCACTTTTGACAAATACTATTCACATACCCTGTTTTCTGACATTTTTTTTTTTTTTAATTTTTGTTTTTTTAACTTTTTGTGAGGCCAGAGTCAAAGTTAGTTACCGCCACTTATCATTCTTTTTACTAGTTATAAAAACAAAAAGATAACAAAATTCAAATGTTGCACCATTGTAAAACTATTTTATTTTATTAAATATTAAATTTTCTCTTTTTTACATTTACCTCAAATCCAAATCCTATACAAATTCAAATCCAAATCTAAATTTTTATCTTAAACACATTTACAAAACAAACGGCCCATATAACTAATGAAATTAGTCTACATGTAATACATGTGTGGTGAGTTACGAATTATGAAATAAAGTAAGATACAACTATGATCATCATTTAAAATAATCACAAATAACTAACAAAGCTATGTTGCACATATAATAATTAAACTTAATATTAATCTAGCTGATGTTTGAATTCACATTAAGACTGTTTTATAATTTTTTTTTTTTTTTTTTTTTTTTTTTTTTTTTTTTTAGTCAATGTCTTATAAAATAGGAACATACATACCATAATTATCCATAACATTATTATGTTAATATGCAGACTTTATTGAAGGTCAAACCATAAAAGGTAGTGTATTATTCCCTACATCTCTAAATAAGTGTCAATTATTGACTTTTAAAGTCTTCTTTTATTAACTTTAACCTTAAATTATTTTATTGGTAATCCTAAATAAACCCTAATTTTCCACTATATAAACTTTTTGATTGCACAATTATTATATAATTAATATTTTTTTGAGTTTTGCTAATATGTGCCCATTGGGCACATGTTAAAGTACATGAAAAAGAAAGGTTCAATTTAATTAAGTCATAAAATGCAAAAAATTATGGTAATTTTTAGCTATAATAAATGTTTATTAAATGTGTTTTTTGAAATAAAAAAAAAATATGTGTTCATTTAATACGCCTAATCATGTGCCCGATAGGCACATGTTAGCAAATAATGAGATGATGATATCGTGATTTAAATTAGACAAGCAAATAATGAAAAAGGGAAAGATTTTTAGTGAGAGCGTGAAATTGAAAAAAAGAAAGATTTCTAGTGAGAGAGTGAAATGAGTTTTGCAGGAGATGTGTTTTGAATTGTGTGTCAAAGATACATGTCGGTCTAGTGGTAAACACTTAACTTGTTAAGTGTGCCACTATGAGAGTAGTACCAGATGGGTGACCATCCGGGAAGTCCTCTTTGATCACAGGGTCTGTTGATACTAGGCTTTCAAAGTCCTTCAATGAAGGTTTCAACCCATTAGGGTTCGAATCTGGAGAAGGCAGGGTTTACTTCAAATTAAGTGTCGTGCCTTCGGGCGCTTAAGTTGAAGGTTTTCCCCCCATCGGGTTTCGAATTGGTCAAGGATTTCTCCGAAAGAACCGTTCAAAAAAAAAAAAAAAAAAAAAAAAAAAAAAAAAAAAAAAAAAAAGATACATGTCGGTGTGTGTAAGAGAAATAATACATTTATTCAAGTTTTTATATGTTCAATAAAGTTAAGTTCAATATATATATATATATATATATATATATATATATATATATATATATATATATATATATATATATATATATATTTTCAATAAAGTTAGACTGATGTTTTAAATTCAGTTAAGTTTGACTATTTTTTTTTTTTTTTTTTTTAGGTTTAAATAATGGAGTTGGTGTTGGAATAGTATGACCCTATTTTATTTATGTTATATAATACTTGATACAAAATATATGAATGTATTGAGTTTTAAACGTATTTTCATTGGTATAATTTTCATTAAGTATAAAAGATTTTAAAAGTCTGGACATTTATTTACGGACGAAGGCAGTATGTGTTTACAGTATTTGTCAAATGGTATTTTCAATTGACTCGATTAGTGCATTCAAAATCTTAGAACCGTGCCTGATTTAAATTTTCATCTCTAGTTTTACAGCAAAGCGTCCTTCAATTTTTGCGTGTGGTCACGTACCTGTTTTCCGATCACGTCAGCTCCATTTTCATTTAAGACTTTCCCATTTAATTGGCGTTTATAGTAATATATAAATTGACAAGTAAGTCAACAACATATATACATACTAGCTAAAAGACCCGTGAAATTCACGGGTATTTTTAAGTAACGTTGAAAAAATGGTAATAATAAAAAATGTATATTATATGAAACACAATCAATAATCCAAAAAAGAAAACAAACATTGTCAGTCATTTGTTTTTACTAATGCGAGATACATGTACATGTTGATGTGATCATAGATTGTGTAGCACTTTTTTGTAGACCACATTGGTGGTGGTATTAGTGACATTTTCGTCTTTGTCACAAATAACCATCTTCAATCCTTTTTTTCTCCTAATGCGTGAGACGGCTGCATATAGCTGGCCATGTGTAAAAACAGATCATGGAAAATACAAACCGACTTGCCCGATAGATTGTCCCCGACTTTTGTTGATTGTCATCGCGAAAGAGACAAACACGGGAACTGATTCCTTACAATATATAATGGAAAACGTTTATTAGAAGGTGATATTTTCATCCTTATGATAAGCACTCGTTTACCAAAATCGTTTCTGGTGTATAGTGGCCTCAATGCAACTTTTCATCAACCGATCCACATGACGTCTTGTTTCGTTGCACAAACCATGGATTGATCAATTTTTCGTATAACATGATTGGAACACCCACTTTTAATTTAGATTGTGGTTGGGTACACCAGAGAATTTCAGACCATTAACAAACTCTGTAGAGAACACGTGTTTGTTTATACTTGTACCCTTTTCTGACTTGCAAACATTGTCGCAACTGAAGTACGTAACTTGTTCGCCTGTAATAACCAACAACATCTAATCATTTATAGTGTCGACAACCTCGTTTTTAGGGAAAAGTATGGCTTTTTCTGTGAAATATTTGTGGTCGTCGAGGTTATCCAACATATTTGGGTATGTAAAGTCTATGATTGGCATACCGGGTCACTTGAATCCTTAATGAGCATTTCATCAGATATGTCAATGTTAACCTTGTCGTCGTTTGCCTGTCCAAGCTTACCATTTCCAAGCTTCAGAATCCATTCAGAAATGTCTTTAATCTCATTGACATCTTCAGGATGACAACCCATAGTCAAACGCATATTTTCGGTTAAGCACAACACTTTACAATGGTCTCACAAGTAAGAATGTTTTAAAGAAGTGCCAACAATATCTTGTCGGGATCCTATTGGAATGACGGGTGGAAAATAGCATTAAGAGAAGTGGGACAAAACATGTGGGTTGTATCGGGGAAGGCTTGAGTTAATTTAGCTCAATTTTAATCATTCTTATATGAACATTTTATTATCTTCATCTTTTGTTTAAGGAGAATGAGACACTCAAAGTTAGTTTTTCAAGTTGACCTAAACCGGAGTGAATCTATGGAAACTATTTAACCAAGTATCAAAGTAAGGATTCAAAACCGAGCGCCAAAATACTTAAAAATTGTTAAACTCTTTCATGCTTATGTATCCCATTAAAGACACGTATATCAGCTTCTAATTTCTTACATAATAAGTGTGATGCTTACCAATTAGTAATTATTTTATTAACTTAAAACATAAAAGTTGCTATACATAATTTTCATCAATGGCATGCTTAAAGAAATTGTGTACTTTATTAATCATAAAAGTTTCTAAATGTTTATAGACAGTGAACATCACATACATATGAAAAGTAAAGTTAGAAGAAGTGAACAAATTTTGCATGGTTCATCAAATAATAACAAAAAGATTAAAAGAAGTCAATTAAAACTTATCATCACCAACAAAGAAAAAACTACAAAACAATAAAATTTATACTTTTTAAACACACTAACTTGTAATTTGCGAATCAAGACTATGAAATCAGATACAAAATTGTAGATCAAGAACCGAACCTAAAACCTATTGAATAAGTCAAAACCCAACCAACACAAATCAAAGAAAAAATTATAAATAGCTGACATGTTATTAACATATAAATAAAAAATTGACTATAGAAAATTTTGCTATATATATGACAGCACTAAAAATAAAGGTACTTTGTGTGCAAATTTTGGGGGAGAAGGGAGATGTGAAATTGGGAGTTATGTGTGTTTTTTGACACACAAAGGAAGAAAATGTTAGGCGTTTTTTCCCACTTAATGAGTGCCACTAAACCTTTAATCCTTTCTATATAGGAGGTTCACAAAAATTTCTCTCTCTTTAGAGGCTAAGGAGGAAAATATAAAATTCGGTCAAAACCACTTAATTTAGTAAATAACTTCGTAGTCATATTGCTTGCCATGTGTGATTAGCAGGTTAAATGTTATGTTTAGAAAAATTAAATGCGTGCTGCCGAAAAGTCTTTTTTCTTGAAGAAAATAGATAAGGTAATTAATCATGATCATAGAAATGGTGAGTAAATTAGTAAATCGATTTTGATATATGATGATCGTTGATGTTAGGGAGTCTAAAATGCGTGTATATATCATATCAAAATTAGATCATGATGTTATTTTTTTTAAGATGATAAAATTAGGTTAATCGATGAGATGATAAAAGTGGAAGCGACTTAAGACTAAAGGGAGTGGGCATGACTTGGTCACTGTCACCCTCTCCTCACGAGTGACCAACCAAAACGGAATCTAGTGGTCACGATCAAAATACATTTTAATGGTGACCGGCTCACCATAGCGAGAGTGCAAAAAATGTGGGGCTCAATTCCAAACTGGTTATTTTTATTTTTTATTTTTTTTACGCAATCAGCTGAAAGGATAAAAAAGACAAATAAATATACGTGGTTGGAAAATGCAACTGTTTGCGAATGAGAAATACAAGTTATCTAAATTATTGTCAAATAAGTAAGAAAATAACACACAATTGTATAAAAACCTTTTGAAGTTAATGATGTTGTCAATTTTGATTTCTTGTGAAAACAGGTGAGCATCACAAGTGTTAGAAACTAATTTTGCTAAATAAAGAAAAATGCTATTTATTCTCATTTGTCCTTCCTAATTTATCATCTTAATCATAAGACGATGACACATGGACTTCACTAATTCTCTTGATTCATCTCTTCCCTTGATTTGTATATGTGTGATTATCTTATTGTTAAGATGATAAGTAGGAATAGGTGTTAGGAATATATAGCAATGCTACTAAATAAACGAACTTTGAGCATGTTTAATAGCCCCATCCACAATGGGAAAAAGATTTATAAGAGTATCCACAATGATGAAGCTTTATATAGGTCCATAATACTTAATTTATAAATCTTTTGATGTTATAAATCTATATTCACTATGCATAAACCTTTTAAAAACTTATGACATGATTGATAATAACACATGTTTTAAATTATAAATAGGTTCAAGAACTTGAACCTTTTCATGCCACATGTACATAAAACAAATGATCACTATGGTTAAAATGAAAGGTGAAGCTTTATATAAAGTTTAGACTTTTTGATGAAACTACCATAGTGAAATGCCTTAAAGCCTCATCCACATAATAAATCATCAATCAGAGTTGTTGGTTTTTTATAAACTTGTCAATTAGAAGAAGCAAATACATTTATGCATAACTACAAATAAAAACATCAATTAGAAATCACATAAATAAACAAAATAAAGAACATCCAATAGAAATACATAAATCAGTGAAACCAATTAGATGGGAATTATTTTGTTAGTAGACGAGAAGACTTAGAAACAGATGATTATAAAGTTGAAATATATAGAGGACGTGTACCTTAGAAGTTTTGAAAGTTCCCAAGTACGTGCGTAACAAATCAACCTAAATCAAAGGAAATATTTTAGGAAAAATTGAATGAAAATATTGAATAATTTTAAGAAAATTAGTTGACGTTTCTCAAAGGGTTGTTTAAAAGAATATATGGAAACACAAAGCTATTTTTGTAAAAAAGACTCGTTTAAGAAAACATTAATTGACGTTTTTAGTTTCTAAATGCTATTTAATACGTACAACTTAGCTGGTATCTTTCAAATTTTCTCATGCAAGAAACTGTCCATGCCACGTGTCACAATAAGAGTCTTAGTTATTTTTGGAAAAAAATTGATGAAGAGAGATACTAAAAACTCTGTTTTATTAGATTAAATAGATAGATAGATACATGTGATTTATTAATTACTATGATGGAATTGGTCGACAATGACTAATTGGTTAAAAAGAGAGGCGGGGGATATGATATCTCACGTTATAGTCCGTAAAGTAATAATGTACTTATTTTGGGACGGAGGAAGTATTTTGGCACATAATAATTGTATATTTAAGTTTTTTTTTTAAATATTTCCTCCGTCTCAAAATAAGTGTTCAGTTTGACTTTTTAGAGTCAAACTGCTTTAACTTTAACCTTAAATATATATTTTTTATTTGTGTTATATAATACTTGATGAAAAATAATACAATTGAAAAATACACTTAAAACCCAATCCATTTATATATTTTACATCAAATATTATATGACACCCACAAAATTTATTAAGGTCACAGTTGAACCAGTTTGACTCTGAAAAGTCAAACTGTACACTTATTTTGGGACGGAGGTAGTATCAAACATTTGAATTAATTATAGCAACTTATTTTTTTTAAAATTAGATCCACTTTCAACTTTTTTGTTAATTAAAAATTAATATATCTTAAACCGCTAATTATTAAGCGAAAAAAAAAAATTACACGATCGCGACAAACAATTAATTATCTTTTTATAGAGAGATACTTTAATATAGGGTTAATTGCTTGAAAATGTATAATACTTGCCACTTTTTGTTATTATGTATAATGAACTTTTATTTTCTTATTATATGTACTAAACTTTCAAATTTGATTATTGTATATATTTTGTGACTATCTTACCCTTACTTTTTTTTCAAATTTTGAAAGGTAAAATGGTCATTTCACATGGCTGAATAGTCACATAATACACACAAAATTTGAAAGGTAAAATGAGCATAACTTTTTCTATAATATTTTAAAAGTTTCACGTTTTCTTCTTCTTCTTCTTCTTCTTCTTCTTCTTCTTCTTCTTCTTGTTGAAAACTAGACATTCATAGCTTTCAACAATATATAACACATTAGGTTTTACACCTTTCATAGGAATTGTATAGATACGCCGTCACCCTTAGGTTTTACACCTTTCATAGATGACCCACACTTAAAACGTATAAGAGAATTCTATGCTAAGGCATCACCTAATACTCCCCCAAACACTATTTTACACCCACCATTTCCCTCTCCAAGATTTGAGCCACACGAGTTCTTTCTTCCTAGAGACCCATATATACATAGGGAACCTATCCCTGTCTATACCTCTAGATATGAACCTAGACAACCCTATATCTTAGCACCCACACCTTACTTAGTAAACCCTCCTACTTCATCTTGGAAATTTGAAGTAAGAGAAAATTCCTCTAGGACAACTATAGAAAATCAGGTAGAGGATATTTTAAGTAACTTAGATGAAATTTTCCTTGACCTTATTGAGAAAATAGAAGAAGGTCATGATAATAACATAGGCACCCGACCTAATTATAGTAGTTGAAGAAACACTCTACAACAAGCCCGTTTTAAGATAGCTAAATTACAGAAAAACCAAATGAGATACCACCATAAGATAGCCTTTGCCCGTTTTAGGATTTGTACTTTAGAAAAGATGATTGATGATGATGAGGAATGTCATCAATCAAATCTAGGAAACATCCCAAACTCAAACCCTTAGATATAAGAGAACCTCGGAAGAAATCCCTAAGTAGTATGCCTTTTATAGCTTTAGGAGTTTTGCCCTAGAATAATGCCATAATACTTATATGATATGTAAGATAGGAAATCAATAATATAAGTTATGCCTTAGATACCTCTGACTCTCACTTCCTAGTGCCTCTTAATTTAGGATAACTTAGATAACCTAGGATTAGGTATGCCTCTTCTTGATTACCCTAGGTTATTCTGAACCTTATAGTAATCCCTAGGAATTTAGACATATCCCGTAAAATATAACAAATTGGGTACTTGTTATAACCTACCTTAAACCCTTACCCCATTATAACCCGTAGGAACTTAGGATGAACTGTCCCGATGCCTTAGATTCATAGATTCTCAAAACTCTTAAACCTTAACTCGTTTGGGTTTTGATTTCAAACCCAAGACCTTACTGAGAGCCATCTCGTAAGGATACTTATTCTTGAACTTTAGGCATTTTAGGAAAGCCTAAAGTGTCATTCTATAAAGTATGTTCCCTATTTCCATTTTCTATTTTTCCTCCTTAGGCAATCTGCCTAAAATCCCTATCCTCTTAAATCTAACAACAAGACATTTGGCATAAATAACAACACTTGTTAAAAACAAGTTATTTATGACCTTATGCAGTTGTTAACATCTGCTCCCGTTATTTTATGACATTATATGTCAAGAATAACAACTTCCCTCGAACTTCATCTCTTTTCACCCCCTAAAAACTAAATCCCTTAAAAGCACTCCCTTATCATTTTATATGATACTCATGATGAGAATTCTTATTCTACATCATAGAGATCTGAATTCTTTCCAAATTCAGTATCTCTAGCCCTCACTACTTCCTTAGCCCTCTTTAGTTATCTTCCCCTAGCTATTCTTATTCCCAATCAATTAAGCTAGTACACATTCTCCCTACTGTTTACAACTCATTTTCATTTCCACATTTCATTTCTTTTTATTTAGTTTTATTAAATCAAACAATCATAAGCCCCTTTTAAAACGTGACATAAGACTTAAATTAGAATCTAGATACTAATATCTCTTGGGACGACCTCGGTTTTACTGAATACTAAACTACACACAACCGGGTACACTGCTCGTTACTGCATAAGGTAGACCATAGGTAGACGAGTAACTTTATAAATATTAAACCCTAGTCAGAAATCCTGCATCAAGTTTTTGGTGCCGCTGTCGGGGAGCTATTATAGGATTTTTATTTAAGTTTGTAATTTTTAGTTTAATTTATGTTTTTCTTACATCTTCGTTTCAGTTTTAGGAACTATGGAAGTTGTGGATATTGATACGCTTACCCTCGAGGAGTACCTAGCTATGACTCGAGAAGAGCAAGGACTAGGGCTTGTTAGGCCGGTTATTGGAGCTGATGTTCATTTCAAGATAAGGAACCAGTTCATGAGGGAGTTGCGTGAAAAACCCTTTTCTGGTAACAAGACTGAAGACGCGTATGAACATGTAGAACATATATTGTACATTGCTAGGCACTTCAATATTCCAGGAGTTTGTCACGATGCTGTCATGCTCCAAGTGTTTTCGATGACACTCACAAGAGCCACAAAAAGATGGGTTGACAGATTGCCAGCTAGGGTAATCAACACATGGGATCTCCTAAAAAGGAAGTTCATCTAATGATATTGCCTACCTTTAAAGATGGTGATTGTACAATAAATTGCACTACCAGGCCTTGCGATGGTGATCGAAGGAAACAAGTGTTGTGAGGGTGCGCCAAGCTTATTGATAACCTGAAATAAGAAATACAAAGACACTATGTTAAGTGATTGCGCAGGGGGTTAGCCCTGCGAATCACCTCCGGCATGTGAATGAGTATATGATATGGTAAATAAATAAGTTTGATAGGATATGTATGTGTTTTGTGAATGCACCATATTTAATGACTCATCCAAGCTATTTATAGGAGAGGGAAATAGGCCTTAGAGAGTTCTATGCTCAATTTGTGGAAATCATGGAGGCATTCCATGATTTAAAGTGACTGCTAGTGTTTAGGCAAATATGATGGGGATGATAGTGGATGCATTGATTGCAACCTCCCAAAAGGTTTTACCTCTCAAGGGATTTTGAGAGATTTTGCAATCCTACAGGCAGTGTACCTGATCGTTGTAGTGTAGTATATGGTACGTCCGGGGGATTGATCATTTTCTAGGGGAATAGTGTCGTTAGGATTGAAGTGTAGGTCAACTAGGTCTAAAGGTGAGGGATGATTCTTTCTTTATTTTATATTTTATGAAAGCAAGTAAAATCTCGGGTTTTGGAAGAGAGGGAGGAATTAGTTTCTAATCAACTAACCCAAAAACTACAATTTAAACTAAAAACAATAAAATAAATAACAAGAAAATAAAATGTGGTGGACTTCGTATATGAGACAAACGTGTTTACTTAGATTTCATTACTCCATAGTTATCTCTTGTTGGTTTGTTGAATGTCACAATTGTTTAGTTGAAGGGTTGTATTCGTTAATACCAGTCGTGGGGGCGTGCATGTCCTTCCCCAACTCTATGAATATCTATCTCCTCTTATGACGACACGTTTAGTACCCTATCATAGAATCATCAATATCTACTCATGCATTGAATACAACCAATAAAACCGTAGTGTACATCCGATTACGTTTCTTAAAACGTTCAAGCTTGTTACACAAAGGAGGTTAGCCAGTTTTCTTAAGCCTAACGTGAATCAAACCAAACAATAAACAACTCACCAACAATCAATAACTAGGTTTCATTAGATCTAAGCAAACACTAAATCACGTAAGCTAGCATGTTAAAAGGAAGAGAAGCAATAAAGATAATCAAACAACACATAGACATATTGAATGATTAAAAAGTTACTTATCTTTAATAAAACATGAGAGAAAAGACGGTTTGAGAACCCTTGAAATCTCAGAAAATTCGCCCCTAGGGTTTGTCTCCAAAGCTGCACACTTAATGAATGAAATAGAGATTACAAGGTGACAACGTCTGGTTATAAGTCATGATGCCGTTAGAATGCCACTTTTTATGGTTTCATGTCGCCCAAACAACATCCTGAAATCGTCACTTTGTAAAGTCATTAGGCCGTCTCATGTAATCCTAATCCAGACGGTCTCACTTCAATTTCACCTGACACCGTCAGGTGCAAATAATCAATTTCTTTCTGGTGCCTTACGTTTTAATTTCCACCAGTTTTATCTTCAAGTGACGGTGTCAGCATCTAAAGCCTGATGCCGTCAGGTGTAAATCCTGACTTTTTCTTAACTTTCTTGTTTTCTTCATTATTGAGCCCAAAAATGTCCGAAATGCTTTAAAATGCACCATATTCCAGAAATCACGTCCCAAGTATCTAAAATGAGAAAAGAAACGATTTGAGGCAATATTTGATCATAAACTCATGACTTAGGACTTAAATGACCCCCTAAGAATGCATCAAATAAATCCTTATCAAATATCCCTACACTTGGGATTTGCTTGTCCTCAAGAAAATGAGCTTTTATACCAATTGATTTACAAGTTAGGATTCATTTAACATTAATATAAAAGTAATTACAACAAATAATCATTATACCTTAGCTAAAACAAGCAAGGAAATTGTACACTAGCACCTCACAATAAGTGTTTGGATACTCTCATCTCTGGGGTGTTATAAGTTTATGTATCACAAATGGAAGTGGGAAAATATCACTCACTACCAGTCATAGTAAATAGATTACCATAGGCTTGGGAAAGGATCAAACCTCCACCACTTTGGTGTAAGCACCTAGGATAAACTATCAAAGAGGTCTTTTAAAAGGTTATAACATGATAACGCTCATTTCGTACATGTTTTAGTCGCGTTATTTATTTGTTGGTGCATTGTATTTGGTTTTGTTTGTGACATATTGTGTGAAAAAGGTACAAAAATATGTATTAAGGTTCAGGTACAATCAAGTCCAAGGAATAACTTGAAAGATGGAGAAAAGTCATTTAGTCAAGAGCTTATGCACAATGAAAGGGATTCGTCCCGTAATAAAGACCTCATGAAGATCATCAAAGATGAAGAATCAAGTTATAAAGATTTCTGAGCTCAAGAAAAGATTAAGTGTTAATGATATGAATGAAAGTTACATGCAAATTTTGTTACAAGTTATGTTTTTCTTCTTCAAGCAAAGGTTCAAGAAATGCAACAAAGGTTTAAGTTCAACCTAAGGTTTAAAATAATCGTTACAATCTTGGGCATAAATATGAACCTTAGGCTGAGACTCCAACCTTGGGTTGAGGCAACTCCTGGCTTCTTTAATGGTCACTATTAATGATCCAACTCTTCATGTGGGTTGTCATTATGCTTCATTTACTTTAAGTGCAGAATTTTATGACACTTTGACCCCAAGAAACTTGCTTGTTGGCCAAGGGTTAGTATTTCTATTAATTAGAAGCTTGGCCATGAGAAGAGATCATACCATACAATTCACACACTACAATTAATCTCATAATCAATTTACTCTCTCAAGAAGGCTACAAAGAAGAAAAACAAAGGAAAGAGTTGGCTTACATTCATCATCAATCATTGTAATCATTCAATGAATCATTGTTGATCATCTCATAATTGTTCCTAATTCTTGTAATCATCATTACAACTCTTGTAAGACTCTTTAATCATGTTTTCAAGTGATATAATTTCTGTGATTATTTCTTTGTTTTCCATGAGCGGCTAAGTGCCTTGTGCACTTGCCTAGATGATGTTTGTTGCTTGAATATTGATTGATTATGACTTTATGGTCCCAATTTAATAAAAAGCTAATGCTAGGATTGAATTGTGCTTTCAAAGTTTTCATAAACAAAAAGAGTTATCAAGTTTGGTTGATTATTAACAGCGTAGTAGGCCGAAAGAGACATTGTTATTTGATCAATTGTAGAACCTATGCCTATGAAGGATTTACCTTATGTATTGACCATTTCATATGTAACTTGGTTAAACTTGGAAAACTTAAAAAGTGTAGTTGTCAAATTACTTTTGAAATGAAAGAGAATCAAGTGATTGAATTATGTTGGTCTTATTTGATCAAAACTTATTATTGTTTTTGTCATCTTAAAATCTTGATGAGGATTGGAAGTGTTGAAAACATGAGGATTAGTACACCAACTAATTAAATTAGAACGCCATCTAATTTATTGATCATAATCATTTTGAACCATTGTCATAATCATATCAAAGGAATTGTGCAAACTAGTCTAGGCAAGTGTAATTTTTAATATATTGAATTTACATCATCATCATTATTTGCTTGCTTAGAATTGTCACTAAGTCTTTATTATAATCAAAACTCACGTTTCATAAAACTAAACAAATCCTAGTGAACGACCTCTGCTTACCATTTAATCTCTTACTACACACGGACGAGTATACTTGCTCGTATGTGTTTCGTTTGATTCATTGGTAGATCGTGTTTATAAATTTAAAACTTGTACTCTCGATACACATCATAACGTTAGGTGTAAGGGTATGGAAAAGCACAGTTTGTTGGATAAAGGGATAGTTTACTGGTGGTAAGTCAATTGTCTTGGTCAATTACATGTACAATGAGGCGTTGTTAAGCCAAGACTCGACTCAACTTAAACTAACTACAAACTCTTTTTGGATTTTTCAAGACACTATTTGACTCAACATAAATAAAAGAAATGGATTGTAGCCCATATGTTTTTCTCTTTTCTTTTTCTATTTTTTTCACTTCTCTTCTTTTCGAATATATATATATATATATATATATATATATATATATATATATATATATATATATATATATATATATATATATATATATATACTAGTTATCATGGCCCGCCTGATAGGCGGGCACGTTTTGTGAGCCCTTCCGGGCATATAAGTCCACCCTGAAGGGTGGACATGACTAAATTATCGTTGGCATATTTCACTATAGCAAAGAAGGTTGGTAAAATTGGTTGGAAATTGTACATAAATTATGAGCAAATTTTCCCACATTCGTGCCTTTGGTATGCGCTTATAACATCAAAGGGTTTTGTTGGTTATTAGTTTTAGTAGGAAGGGATTTGTTGGTTGTTAGGTTTAGTAGGTGTAATTTAATGTAATGTTAAATTTATAGTGTGCTTGCCCTACTGATGAAATAGACGGGAAAACAATCTTCAAGCAAGGGTTTCCTCTGTTTTTAATTTATTCATTTGTTTCTTGCCCATTGTTCCCGTATCTTTCACTTAACAGTTAAAAATGCTACCCTTTTTTGGTTGACTCATGCGAGAGAAGGGGATTGTTTTTGAAATTGATGATGAAAAGGTCATATGTTTTAGTCACATAAGTTGATGGAAGTTTGGCTGTTGCTTGTGTTAGGAAGGAATGAAATTTTTTGTCTTTAATTATCTGTTATAGTTGGTAAGTAATTGTATAATATATGTATCTGTACGTGCAGATAAGAATGTGCATCGAATTTATTGTGTTTCAAGACGAGGTGCACTATTGTGAATACCAGGTAGTTACATCATGCATTATAAGATCATTCATATATAACATTTGTATTTTTTGTTACATTGTGTACTTTTGGTTTGTACAAACCCAAAAGGGGCATTAATAATTTTAGACATTATAACCATTTTTGATTTGTCGGATTGTTTTAAGTGGTTAATATTCATTGTATAAATGTATATGTCATGCCGAAATTTATAAAGTTCCCCACAAGATTTAACAAAACATTAATAAAAAGAAGTTTATTACAAAGATATTCAAACCATAACAACAAACAAAACCATTATACCTTTTTTTATGCAGTCCTGGTGCGCCTTTTCACGGTTCGTATGATCTAGAACATCGATATGACGACATCAAATTCGGAGTAAAGCTTCATTATATACAACGTCTGATGAATCGATGTAATTTCCTTCTTTGTCACAACATATAACTTTTAACCCTAGAAACTGCCACATAAAGTTATCCATGTGAGAATACGGGTCTTTGAAGAAATAGGCCTACCTTTGTCAATGTTTTCTCTTGGCTTTTGTTAATAGTCATTGCAAAACACAAAGAGATCGGGAACTGTCATCAGTTAAACGTAAACGGAAATTTGGCATCTGATGGGCTAAGAATCATACGTGGTATCACGCAAATTGTACCAACACAACCACTGGATATAATCGTGGCTTCAATTACATTTACTCCCAATCGCAGCACTTGACGTCTTCTTCCATTGCATAACCCGGCTGTTTGGTCAATGTTCCTCATGCACATTTCCGGTGTACCGACTTTCAATGTTAACGTATGGTTAGGAATTCGAACAATCTTAATGTTGTTTAAGAAATCGGCTGTGTATAGTTCCTCATTGAAATCGTTATCCTGATCAACAATTCCAACTGAATCCGAGGTATGGTACGTATGCTCATCTCCTGGAATAAGTTCAAGCATTCGATCGTTAACCATGGCAACCAATTGGTGCGTTGAAGTAAGAATTGCTCTTTCTTGAAAGTAACCAGATTTGTAAATGCTATGGTCATCTGATTCTTAGAGTAACATCTCATGCGAGAATCTAACAATTGTTTCACCGTCTTTTTTTCTCCAATAGTATCGTTACCAATTGTCAATATCCAGTCTGCAAAGTCTTGTATTTATTTTCTTTCAGAAGTATTTTTTCCTGATTCTAACCTGATGTTAACGGTCAGTTTGAGAACGGTGCATTGTTCCCATAGATATGAGGAATTGATTGCTACGTGTACAACCTCGTGCCTGGTTCCATTTGTTATTACCGGAAATATCTGCCAAAAGTCTCCACCAAACAAGACGACTTTTCCACCAAATATTTGGTTAGAAGGATGCAACGGATTCGTTCTATATATATCTCTTAACGTTCTATCGAATGTCTCGTAACAATGTATGTGTTTCATTGGGGCTTCATCGCATATGATGAGTCTACACCTTCTTATCAACTCTGCAAGTTCACTATCCCCTGGTATATGACACATTGAATCGTCGACTATATTTATCGGAATAGCAAACCGATGATGGGCTGTCCTACCACCTTCTAGCAAAAGAGCTGCAATTCCGCTTGATGCAACATTTAAAACTATCTCTTTTTGTGATCTAATTGCAGCGGATAATGTCTTGTAAAGATATGTATTACCGGTTCCTCCATACCCATACACAAAGTACATACCTCCTTTTTCCGTGTTAACAACATTCATTAATACCTCTTATATATCTTTCTGCTCGCTATTCAATGATGCATACATGGTTTGATGCTGCTCATGCAATTCTTTAATGTTGTAGTTCAGCTCAGACGATACCAATCTATTGTAATTTGCCATTGTGTACATCTCGTCTTGTAAGTCATGTTTGGTATGGTCTTTAAACTCCTGTTGTTGCAAAGGAGCATGTCTTCAATATATGTCTAGCGTATGTTCTTCTTTTGAATATCCGTTAGCACCAGTCCTGCAAGTTAGAATCCACAATTAGATCTTGTTTTTATTATTGACCATGATTCCTAAAATTGCATATTTTATATTTTAGTGTCCAGTAAATATATGTAACTATCCTTAACATTACACACCTGGATCATTCCTGGTTTTTCGCTCGATGCGTTCTACATCTTCTACTAACACGTGCCATGTTTTCTCATATACAAACTCTGGGCGGGACATGCTTTCTTTCATAATTAGCATGACATAAAATCTACGCAAATATTGTCCAGATCCCCATAAACTGGCTTCTATTAACCCATCGATGTATTCCTTGTCGTCCTCTAATAGCCCTCGAGCTTGGCAAGCTTCTTTATATGTAGCATATGTAACACCCTCAAACTTTTTAAAGTCAATCCAATCTTTTGCGCCCCTTACTTTGTTGAGCAATACGTGCAAATAAAACAATTCACCAAACGAAGGAGAGATATGATAAACACGCCCAATGCATGTCACTTTTTGTCTTTCCACCCATTTTTTTCATCTGGTTTCCATACATAGTACTTAGGAAACTCGTGGTATAGTAGTTTTCTAGCCTTATCGTCTATCTGGTTCGTTTGCATCCATGCAACAAACTTTGTGTCATTCACTGTTGCCTTTTCTAACGTGTAGTCAATACTCTATATTGCTTCAAATATAACTGTTTGCTTTCCTTCTTCGTGAAATGGCAATCTTTCAATAGGTGGGAATCTATAATGGATATCAAAACTGTATATCCTCCATGCTGCTTCACACACTGATAGATATCTACAATCGTAATAATCTTTGATTTCATCAACATCTTCATCTTCAAGAGCAGCTGTCACCCTGCCTGGTCCCTTGTTTATGTACTTGAAAAGATATCTTATAGACCCTGCTTGGTTGCACCACTCAACATTAATATGTGATTGATAACGTCGTAGCAATCCTGGGTTGTAGGGTACCACGTATCCGTTATGCAGCTGTATTCCATTCTTTGTTATAGATGAATCGTCGTTCCTTCTCTTATAAATTGCGTACCCACTATCGTCAATAAATGTCTTTTCATTAAATTCTTTTGGAAACTTTTTTGTGCATTTATTGTTTACCGTGCACGGTCAACTTGGTCTTTGAGGTCCGCATGGACCATGCATCATGTGGTCGGTCACAATTTGATAAAGTTCTGGATCCTCGTTCTTATCCAGTATAAACCGATCAATGTCAGTTGTTGTTTTGATTTTATCATCCCTTTCCAGAAATAGCAATATGTGTGCGTGTGGAAGACCTCTTTTCTGAAACTCTACCGTGTAAATAGCTGCATCAATAGAATAATGTTAGCTAAAATATATAATAAATTAAATTTTATAAAATACATATGTTTTCAAAACAAAAAGGAGGAATAGAAACCTGCATTTAGTTGCCCATAATAATGCTTTTCTTTAAATCGTGCATTAAAGTGTCTAGTTTTTTTTTTCTTAAAAACACATGTAATTGCATCTGGTCTATCTTCAGATTTCAAGCCCCTTTCATTAACGAAACGTGCAATCTCTGGCCAATTTGGGTTGCATGTGAACGTAATGAAAAGGTCTGGGTATCCATATACCTTGCAAATTGTCATGGCATCCATGTAATTCTGCATCATATACCGTGGGCTCCAAGTGAAAGATGATGGGAGTATCACCCTTTTTCCTCGCAATTTTACCCCCGTATCTCCATCTTCTGCCGATTTTAACAAGTTTGAGAAACTTTCACTCCGTAATTCGGCTTGCTGATTTTTAACGTACGACATTCTCTCCGATTCAATCATAGTATATGCGTTAACAATAAATTGCTGAGTCAACCGCCTTGCATTAAGACACATTGAAAAAACACCTGGCCTCTCTTGCAACCGATATGCGAAATATTCCTTCATTGTTAATCTTGTTCTTTTGTTTGTATCGGTAAAGTCAGTAACCCCTCTATGATATATCTGTTCGATAACCATCTTCAGCATATGGAAACAACAGCGGATATTGAAGTGCCAGGTATGAAGGATGCAATTCACTAATTCTTCTAACACCTCCCTCATGCATGTGCAAAATAATATCTCTTTTGTTAGTGGTTTTATCAAAATCTCCAACAATCAGAGCTGCAACTTCATCAGCTGTGGGTAGGTTATATTGTCTACCATCCCATTCTCTTGTACCAATCAGACGTAATTTCAGTTTGTCTTTGTTTTTTTAGCCACATATTGTTCACCTGCCATTCGAAATTGAGTGACTAATGGATTTATTGAGTCAAGCATGTCTCTTAGATCAACCATTAACCAATGATCTAATGTAGTTGACGAGTCACTGTTATGGATCGGATACAAAGTATAATAAATTAAACAATAGAATATAGGATTAATAAGTTGTCCAAATCAAAGTATTTTATAAGTGAACGTACCTGACGCCATTTATTCTATTTTGAATTTCATTAGCTTTGTCGTAAATATATTATTGGGCAAATGCTGGGTTTTCATTTTGTGGGTTACTCATAATCATAACATGTGTGGTTTCTTATGGTTATATGGATCTAATTAGAGGAAGAAACTAGAGAGATGTTGAAAGAATGTTGGGAGCCTTTTCTAGTGAGAGAAACAATAGAAATGTATTAGATTAATGAAAGGTCCAACCCTCTCCCTGGGTGGGAGATGGGTATTTATAGTTACAAGGAAAATGCCCACTCTCGGGCTGTGGATCAGGTGTACAGTGGGTTAAAACCCGTTCGTCCTCCGCGGTGTTACATAAACTAAACTAGTTTCTAACTAAATATTAATGTAACTACGAGCTATATCAATGCTATTACATTCTTGTGGTGACCGAGTCTTCAATAGGAATATTTGTATTCCTAACAATCTCCCCCTAAATGAGATTACCTTTGAAGATTAAGATCTTTATCTTCAAGCATTATTGTAATCTTGTAGCTTGTAGTTTATGATTCTTCAATTTTGGCTCACTTTGTACTTCAAGCAATGATCTTGTGATTAATGTTCCTTTGGCATGTGTGATCTTTGAGCAAACTTTGAGATCATCAGTCACCGTAAATCTCAAGCTCATCCTTAGTTGTATCGCCTTCATGTGATGTAGTGACTTTAGGACCATCATGCTCACACTCTTCTAGATTAGGTGACTTTACATCAGAGTTGCGGAAGCATTGTTGGTGAGTCTCTCTTCAGTCATGATCTTCATTGATAATGAATTGGTTGTGTGAGCATGAGGTGTGGATTGACACGATTCAGCTGGAATTAGGAACCACCATCGCCATCTTTATATTAAATATCTACAATAAAACAGTTAGCAACAAAGTCGGAGAGCGAATATGGCTTTGTCACTCGCTCTAGGTGGTTGGATTAACCTTCGAATCCGTGAGGACCGACCTGTGATCAGGTAGAATCTTCTTTAAAGAAGACTCTCCTTGACAGGAATTTCCAGCTTTTAGTAGTGAATCTTCCAAAGAATCCACTTCGGAATCATCATACTAAGCATGTTCTCTTACTGGAACGTCTCAAAGCAGACAACACGATAGAGTGAATCGGTGAATTGAAATTCACTAATTGATGTGAAATTGATTTATAGAAATCACTAGCGTGTCACTTGATAAACAATTTTTGAGACAGGACGAGAGTTTTATAATTCGAATCACATTTCCATCAAAAATACTTTTGTTTGAAAGATTATACACAATCAATGTGCTCGAAAATTAGTTGGTGAGCACATTAAAAGATTTTTGCAAAAGTATCCGTCAATCCATTTCCTGGAACAAGTTTGATTCAATGTTGAATCCCCTCATCGTTGCTTTCCAGTTGTCACTTGATCATTGATCCAAGATGGATCTCACATATCACCTACTAAGAGCTTGAAAGATGTTTGCTCTAGAAGGATTTCCATCGTCATTGTGAATAATTGCATATCACTCTAATGTTCTGGCAATACCACAAGGATAATGCGTAGGACTCTAAATATATTCTCTTACTTTTCATGTTGTGTGAAACAATAAGCATATTGGATTAGTGTCCTAACGAGATTTATGGATGATCTCTTGGCTCTAGACTCAATAGTGCATTTTGATCCGCTCCTGGAGACTGGAGAGGCGTGTCCTGTTTTAGCATCAACATGGCTCGCAATGAGCGGTCGATACATTATGCAGGGTTCCCCGTGAGAATGAAAAAAGTACTTTTAAGAGAACTTGAGTGGCTAGGAAGGTTAGTGCAGTGTGTCACTGGGTCCATGCCATCTTGTCTTCAATACTGGTGTTACTTTAGTAACCACCAGTAGCATATGAATTGAACCCGGTTTCTGCCCTAAGGTTGAATAAATGGAGGGCTATTTCTTTTCACCCTTTCTCATTTCATTTCTTTTTAAATCTTCAACCCCTTCAGTGCTTACCGAGACTTCATCACTAGAGCCTTGTTGGGTTTGTTCCAGTCCTAGCTCTATCTCAGTCGACACTCTTCCCTTTCTCACTTTTCTCCTTTTTTCAATCATTCCTAAGGACTTCTAATCTATCTAAAGGATTGTCCCTGGGCAGATCCTTCCGGTTCTGGTGGATCATGGGAACTCATACCTAACCTTAACCATCCTTATAACTCCATGCATTAAAGTAAATGGCCGGTCTTTGGTATTTTTCCACAAACGCCTTTTGCTCCTCCTTAATATGTGCGTCTGTATTCGAAAGTGTTTAGCACATATGAGGGAGCCTATTATTGAGTCCAAAAGATCACATTTTATCAGATTTCTTATTTAAATCAGATTCTCTCCCCTGATAAAAAATATCAAACCTTTTGAGATTTTGGATCTCAATTGATTTAAATAAGTTAGAAAGTTTTTTGGAGAAAATGTGGTCAGGTTAAATTTTGTTTGATAATAGGAACATTTTTGAGCTCCCCCTCAATCTATGAGGGGGACGGATATGTGTCAAAACTGACGAGTTTATAAATAATTTGAAGTTTAACGATAAACTCATGAAAAATTCATGTATTGACACATAACCATCACAAATTTGAAGTTTGACAACTGCTTGATATGTACAAAGTGGAGAGTATTGATGATACATGAAATTTTTTTGAAATCACTCTCCCCCTCAATCAATGACCCAAGTAAAGTTTGATGAAACATTATCAAGTTTTGATGTCATTGATTGAGTGATTAATTTTAAAAAATCTAGACTGATTGATTTTAACAAAAACTCATGGTACCACCTAGTTTTGTATAAGTACTTTCCCGAAGAATCATAGAAGGAAAAGTATTTGCGATAACAGGAATCCCCACAAATTAACGAACAAAGACACCTACATTATTTATGGTTACATATAATGATAGTACAGATCTTATAAAGTTAAAGAGTTACAACACCCCACACCAAAGTCAAAGCGTATTGACACCAAAAGAAACTAAAGACTTCATTCAGTTCTTTGTAGAAGTCGGTAGTCACCTTCACGAACTCTTCCACCAACGTAGCACTCAAGACTGCGAAAGATTCTCCTCATCTTTAATCGCTTTCGAATAGTGTGCAGGAATTTGTTGTTCAACATTAAGTCATGATCCGTCTAGTGGTTGGTATATCTTCCCGGCCTCGCAGTGTAAACTTGATATTCTTTCACATGAAAGTCCAATGCCTCATCAACCATTTGTAGAGTACCATAACTAAACTTGTGCAGTTCCATGAAGCACATGACCATGGGAATGTTATACCTATCTCTGAACACCACCGCCATCGGAGATTCGATGACAGTATAGTCTGCTACGGGTTCCAAATTGGCAACATCCCATTGAGGCCTTGTGGGATTGAGCTGTGATTGATAGCTTTCGAAGCCAAGTTGGAAATCTTTGACTCGTTTCCTTATAACAATTCCCCTAATCTAGTGAAGAACAACAAACACAAGTGTTTTCTTTTCCCGTAGTGGTAGATAATGCAGTTTTCCTTGAAGGTGTAGCAGATACAGGTCTTCGTAGTCATTAGGGCGAAGATGCTTGAAATCGCCTTCAGAAATTGTATAGTCTTTGAAATCAGCTCAGCGGAGAACAATGTTCTTCAGGTAGTCATACCCGTAGATGGAACGTATCTGGACCTTGACAACACAGATGATTTGGAATGGCGATCGAACAGATTTTCGATCACCTTCAGTTTGAAACCTGTCAACATAGAACTGTTGTTTCTTGAGCCACTAGTGAGAGATACCAAGAGAAGTAGCAACATCATAATCATACTTCTTAGTAATCCACATCCCGTCAGGTACAAGCTATTCCAACCCAATATTTGGATAGTGTGCAACTTTCATCTTAGTGATGGACAATGCAGAGTTACATTGCTTGCTGCTGAATCGAAGGTATTCAAGATGTTTATTGAAGAAGAACTCGGACCGAATTGTGACATGACCAGGGGATCCACCCAGAGGGAGTGGATTGCTGTAGTTGAATTTCATAATCCCTTCATCTACTATATCATTGAACATCTTGTGGCACTCCTCTATTTGATATTGTAGGTGAGTTACATCAAAATGAAACACCTTGACGATTTAGAAAGCTGGTCCTTCCAGATCCTTCCGTGTCAGCTTCGATAATCCTCTCTTCTCACAAAACCACTTAATAAATGTTCCCAAATCGCCAGTTTGTGCAAGCAGTGAGTCTTCAGTAGGAGGAACAAAGCTGTTGGTGATGGCATTAGCCCAGTTGTTGTTGGATGTCCGGTGATTGGAGTTAGTAATAGAACTGTTTGGTTCAGTAGTAGGTGGACGATCAACATTAGGTTTCCACCAAGTCTCCTTCTCTTCCTTGGTCAAGTTAACAGAGGGAGTGTCAAGAGTCCCTTCTGGTAAAAGATTGCTACCAATGTGTCTTCTGAGGGATATGAGTAGTAGATGCATCATCGACATCATCATCATAGGATTCATCCGGATGAGGCACAATGGAATCTTCATTAATGACAACATCTTCATGGGTTGGTGAGGCGATGGAGGTTGTACCTGTGTCAATAGTGGTTGAAGCAGCATAAGTGACCTGCTTGGCTTGTTTGGAGTTCGTTGACTTCTCAGATTTGTCAGGGTGTTATTTCTTTGATGAAGATGGTGGAGGTGTTAGTATTGTTCGTGAGTGAGGACCTCCAGGTTGTCCGGATGTTCCCGTTGGTCTTGATGATCCAGAAGGTGGAGGTGGTGGAGGAGGATGTGGTGGTGAATTAGATGGGGGCCTTGGGCGACTCTGACGCCTCCTTTTCCTTTTCAACTCAATTTCCATATCCTTGGCGTGCTGCTTGGCATTATCTTGTAAGATGGAAGCTTCTAAGGCTTCATACAATCAGATGTGTGCTTCATGCCCTTTGTGTTGGTTGTTCTCGTACATGCTTTGCTACAAAATCACCTTCATGTCGTCAATGGGTAATTCTTTGAATCGTGATCTGAGAGGAGCTTCTAGAGCAATGTTGACCGCTTTAGCAACTTGTTCGTTGATAGCATAAGACACTTGCTGATTAATGTTAAGGTTTTCTAACTTGGATAGCCTGGTGTTGTGGTTCTTGAGGGTTTGAGGTCGGTCAAGATCCACAATTTTCCTTAACACCAATTCATGCTTAGTTAACTTCTCATTGATGGTGAGGTTGTCTTGTACGATTCCAGCAGCAATTTCAAGAACATCCTCGAGTCCGGGTGCCAGTTTCTTTTCAGCAGTGGGAGGAGTTGAGGTCTTAGTGGTTGAGGTGAATCTTTCTAGTGTGGCAGTGGCATGAGTGGTACCAGAAGTGGTAGTTGCAGCAGCAGGAGTTGGTTTAGTCAGTGTAGGTATAGGAGAAGTATCTTACATGATTGTGACTTCTACCATTGAGATGACTTCTTCACGTTCATCGCCTGACTTTTCAACCTCAGATTCATTGGGCTTGTCTACCAAGAATTGATCTCCATATGTGTCAAGATTCTTGAAGGAAGCGAGAGTTCCTGTTGAGCTATCAGGTTCCACTTCATGATTAGGATCATCAGTCTTGAGTTTGAGATTACCTTGAATGTTTGGATAAGCGGTGGATACAAATTCTTCATGGAGAGGGTCTAATGTTAGTCACAACTACTTCATCCTGAACGGGCTAGTCACTGGTGACATCTTTCGTCATTAAAGTGGAGTCTTCACCTTTTTGTGATGAGTTGATATCTGTCTCAGACTCACTTGAGATAGCTTGTTGCACCAGACTTGGTGAGTGTGACATGGTTTTAATCAGAAGAATCTTTGGTAGTTCATAGTTCTGGGAAGCGTCTTTTGAGGATGAACTATGAAGTTGTAGATTTGGAAGCCGAAGATGAGATTTTTAACAGTTTTTGTGCTGCCTGTTCTTCAGTTGCGGCTTCTTTACCTCTGCCCTCCACATGCTGCAGCTGTTGTACTTTGCTAGAATCAGGTTCATTGATGCTTACCCCTTTGACTGGAGGTACCGGTGGCGTATAAACATCTTTCAGACATTCCTCTGTTGCCCGTTGAATCATTTCTGCCTCTTTTTGTGATATTTGTTCAACTACAGGAGTATCGTCAGTACCACCCTCCTTTGACATGATTTTCTTTGAACTTGGTTTCTTGCTCCCGGTGGTTCGTTTAACCTTTTTGGCACTTCCTGAAGAAGCAGATGACGTGGATACTCCTTTGCGTTTCTTAGATGCAGTCTTACCAGACATGGTGGACTTAGATTGTTCGATAGCAGATGTGTCTTGACTTGTTGTCAATAGTTTAAGATACTCATCGTAGTATGGAGCGGTGAGTATGTCATGAGTGAGTAGTGCTTCAGGGATTGCCATACCAAAGATTATTTGAGAGGTTCCTTTTGTAGTGTATTTAAGATGTCCAACCGTACTTTCATCAGAGGTTTGATGAAGAGTTGAACCGTCTCTAGGGTGGAAGTAAAGTGTTCATTGTAGACTTAATATAATCAACTTGGTGAATCGGATGCTTGGTATAAGGAGTTTGGTGGATTTCTTCTTCCCATCTTTGTGTGCCTCAAAATTTGCCTTATCTTCGAGAAATGAATTGATAGAGTGAGCGAACTCTTCCCAGATTCTTTCACCAAAATCGATATTCTTCCCATTGACAACTCCCCGAGAATCTGAAGTGAAGGAGCTCTAAGTCTTTCATATCCACAAGTTTTACCAGTTAAGCACAGGTTGATGAGACTAGTGATAGCTCTCCAAGGTTGGTACATATCATTAATAATGATGGAGGAGAGTGTGGAGACATGTGTGGGATATCCCAGTTCATTAACAAAGCTCAGTATGTCAGCTGGATTGGGTGGGGTAGTGAACTCAACATTATCACTAGTAGGCATTATTTGAAGTGCACTGCCAAGTGTCTCTTTATTAATGTTCACCCAATGTTCATCAAGTTGACATCTGTACGTATCAGCAACCTTGTCGTAGCTAATAGTATTCAAGAACTGTTGGATGTAGATGGATGGAATGGTTGCAGATGCGGTGAATGCTCGGAAGAAAGTTGTTTCCTTCAGTATGTCCAGAGCTACTTTGAATATTGAGTGGTTGTGGGGCTTGTCAGCCTTCATGTAGCAGTTACTTTTACCAATCGCTACCCATTTTTTGAATGGAAGAATCTCATCATCAGTGTGAGTAGGTAGAACTGATGCTTGTACTGATGATCCCACAACATTAGAGTCTGCCATTATATCTGAATGTTCCAAAACACACCAAAAAGGACAAATGGAAAAATACTTCTCAGTTAAAGTGAGCCCCTGATTTCACTACACGTTGATGAAATCAGACGAATCACTTGAGAACTATGTTAAATGAAGACAGGATAATTGAATCATATGAGCACCCTTCATTGACAACACAAATAAACTGACAAGACTATTTCTTAGCAATATGCACAACAAGTATAAGACATAAGGCATTCTGTTATGATATCATAACTTAGCAAGGAGAAGCATGCAGATGCCACTAGAACCTAATCATGATGCAAGATACCACATGTGGTAAAAATTAGGTGAAGCCACTAGCAAATCACAAATAATCATTGATAGGAAATGGAAAACAGAAGCTTAAATACAATCAAGAATCAGATCTAATCGCTAAACAACACAGTAGAACTTAATCGCTAACCATAGTGCAGAGCTAGTCGCTAACAGAATTAAACGCTAGCAAGAATGATGAGATAATCGCTAACAAAGTTAATTGCTAACGGAGTTAATTGCTAACAAACTTAATTGCTAACAGAGTTAAACGCTAACAGAGTTAAACGCTAACTGAGTTTAATCACTAACAGAGTTAATCACTAACAGAGTTAATCGCTAACAGAGTTAATCGCTAGCAGAGTTAAATGCTAACAGAGTTAATCGCTAACAGAGTTAATCGCTAACAAAGTTAATCGCTAACAGAGTTAAATGCTAACAGAGTTAAACACTAACAGAGTTAATCGCTAACAGATTTAATCGCTAACAGAGTTAATCGCTAACAAAGTTAACCGCTAAGAGAGTTAATCGCTAACAGATTTAATCGCTACCAAGAAACTCTGAGGTAAACGCTAGCAAGAACACACACTAATCGCTATCAAGAATATTTCATTTCCAGTAACCATTCTATCGACAAACATAATCCTAAACACGTAACCAACATAATCGGAAACAAGAATGATATAAAGGCAATCAAAAGCATTAATCCAATACATGATCCATAACCATCACACTACATGCCACTAAATCACCATGACCATCCTGTCGAATTACCCACTTAATCGCAATCAATAACACATTAAATCTAACTCACATTAATCGCTATCAGGTGCATTCAATCACAACACAAACAACATCAGACTAACCTATTTTACGACACAATCGAAGATACCCGACACATATATCAAAACCATTTCAAGTTATTATGTTAGACTCACGACTAGGTAATTTGAATGTAATCACAATTATAGCAACAAAACAAACCTAGTGATCTTAATGATGATAAAAGGATTCGATAAAAAAGGGGGGGGGGCAGGTTTAGCGATTAGGTCGAGATGTGTGTGAGTTGTGAAGATATTTTTGCAAACAATGGAATTTAATCGCTAACTTGAGTATATATATGTTCAAGAATATCTATCACTTAATGATAGAACTGGCCCTTGTACTTAATAAACACCAAGCCGATTTTTACTAAACTACAAAACAAACCCTTGAACTTAATAGGACACTGATTACAAAGAAAATACAAGTCACACACACTGGGACAATCAAACAGGCAATAATTTGGACCATACAAACCTAAGAAAGCAGCAACACTAAAGTAGAAACACATTTCAAGAGAAAAACTCCATCAATTATTAACTCCTCCCCTCAAGCAATGACTTGATTATGAATCAGAGTACATTGATTGATATTTCAATAAGCAGTAATCATTATCACCTCATGCACAAATATTTCTTAATTGACTATAGTAGTAGGTAATAACAAATGCATGCAGGTAGGGACACTTAGAATGCCAGAATGAATCAGGATATAAAGTAATCCGTGATGAACTGAGTCATGAAGCACAAGTTACCATTTGAAGTAATGGTAAAATAAGGACATGTTTTTGTACTTCTGTTCGAACTTCATTTAAAGAACCGTGCCATTATTGAATGACATTTCTAGTGTCGTAAATGTTATTGATGCCAGAGGAACATGCCTATAACTGTACATGAGTGGCTATAGAGCAAAAAAATGGTTAATACTATATTGTATGAAGTATGTACAAGGATACGGGAAGAATAAACACCGGCGTTCATTCTAACTGTGACGATTGTAGACTGAGTCCTGAGTAGAAATAAACAGGAGTCCAGGAAAGAACACATCACTGGTGAGAGATCTGATCTCCTAAATTAGGAGATTTTAGTGCCTTCGGTTGCCATACTTGGGTTCTCTTTGTGACATGACCAGATGATGAATTAGCAATTTGTTGATAGGGAACTGTACTTTTGTAACTTGTTGGTGTACATTTACATGGGTTCATAAAACTATCATTCAAGCCATCGGGAAACCCTTGTCATTCTTGTTATTCGATGTAGGCTTACACACATATGACCATTTGATACCATCCATTATGAACATTCTCCCCGTTGGTACCCACTTAAGAGAGGGTCTAAACCTGTATGGTATCTCATGCTCTGTGACATTCTTCTGGTGAGTGGTTCTGTTTTCTACTCTCCTTTGTCTATGTCTTAGAGGCATTACAGGTTAGTAAGCATTTCTGACCCTAGTAGACTGGAATTACCGACATGTGTGATGCGTAGGGATTGCACCAGGCTTTACCTCTCAAGGGATCTCGAGAATCTTACAACCCCCACCAGGCAGTGTACCTGATCGTTGTAGTATAGTATAGTGACAAGTACCGGGGGATTGATCGTTCAGCTAGGAATAGTGTCGCTAGGATTAGAAAACCTAAATACTAGTTCTAGAGATGATGGATGATTATTTTTGTATTTTTATAATTTTTTTTTAGAAAGCAAGTAAAAATCTCGGGTTTGAAGGATTTGGGCGGAATTAGTTGCTAGTCAACTAACCCAATACTAAAGATGCAATCAAAATAAAATACTAGAAATGAAAATAAACTAAATTAAACTAAGGTTGTGAGCAATAAGTGGAGAAATTGTGTTTACTTAGATTTCACTACTCCCTAGACATCTTTTACACGTTAATTACTTGTTATAGTTGCATGGATGATAGATTGTATTCCTTAATACCATTCATGGGGTGGCACACTTAATTCCCCAATCCTATGAGTGCCTACTTCACTCCTATGTCGAGCCGGCTAAGAAGCTCCTAACATGGGATCATTAGAATTTACTCATGAATTAAATACAACCAATAAAACCTAGTGCACGTCAATTCATGTTTCCTAAGACGTTCAAGCATGTTACCATTTGGAGATCTTCCAGTTTTCTTAAGCCTAACATCGAAATCATTCATCCAATACAACCATAAACAAGTAATCAACACATAATTAACATATAGGTTTCATTAGATCTAAGCAAACACAAGATAGATCAAGCCTAGCATGATGGAATTAAGACAAGTACAAGATATAGACAACCAACACATAGACATATTGATTGAATTAAAAGAACACTTATCTCAATTACACATGAAAGGGTTCAAGGGCTGAAAACCCTTGAGAAACCTGTAGAATTCGTAATAGGTTCGGCCTTAGGGTTTCTCCAAAACTTCTCTTTTTTTATGAATGAAAATTAGAAAACTATATATAGGAAATTGAGGCTGACGGCGTCAAGACCAAATAGGTGACGCCGTCATCTCGCCGCCAAAATACTTCTCGGACTGCCTAGATCTACATCTGACGCCGTCATGTGTTAGGGTCTTCCAGGCCGTCACGTCTTTTACTCTTGACGCTCTACTTGTGACGCCTTCATGTTTGTACTAGGCCGTCATGCAATTTTCTCTTGACGCCGTCAGGATGTTGCTCTTGACGCCGTCACCTACTGTTCCCAGCAAGGAAAATTAAGACTTTGGGTTTTCTTCATTTTTATGCTCCAAAAACGTCCGAATTGCTTCTTTTTCCAGATTTCTCTCCCAAAGTACCTAAAATCACAAAAGGAACGATTTAGGGCAATATTTGATCAAATAAATTCAATTCCGGGCTTAAATGACCCCCTAAAAGTGGTTCATTTTTCGCCTCATCATATACCCTTACACTTGAGATTTGCTTGTCCTCAAGCAAATGCGCTTTTATTCTACTCAAAATACAAGTTAGGGGTCATTTAACACTAATATAAAAGTAATTACAACAAATATCGTTCCACTAAAGACCAAAGACAAGCACGGAGGTCATACACAAGCACCTCACAAATAGTGTTTAGTTACTCACATCTCTCGGGTGTAATAAAGTATAAATTACAATATGGAAACGGAAGATATCTCTCACTACCTTTCATAGCAAAATAGATTACCGTAGGCTTGGGAAAGGATCAAACCTCCACCACATGGCGTAAGCACCTAGGATAAACTATCAAAGAGGTCTTTTAAAGGGTTGTAACGTTAGGTGTAGGGATATGAAATACACGGTTTTGTTGGATAAAGGAAGTTTTTAGTGGTGGCGAGTTAACAATCTTGGTTAATTTCATGTACAATATGGCGTTGCTAAGCCAAGACTAGACTCGACTTAAGCTAATAAATGAAAAATAACAAAAACATAAAATGAACATAGAATAAAAAGGGATGGTAGTCCGTATGTTTTTTCTCTTTTCCTTTTTCTATTTTTTTTTCTTTTTCTTTTTACTTTTTTCGATTTTTTTGTTTTTTTTGTTTTTTTTATTTTTTTTTGTTTTTTTTTTGTTTTTTTTTTGGCATACACTCTTACCCTACCATCCAAAATAATACATCATAGGGAATGTAAATTCCCCTTACACTTGAATCTTTACATACTTTACAATAAATTAATCTAATGACTCGAATTAAGAAAATCAAAACACTTGGAGTACTTTTAAGATTAACGCACATATGGGGGTAATAATATGATGTTCTTCCCCATTACTCCATAAATAAGTACTTTACCCATGAGTCCCAATTGTCCCAAAACAATATGTACAAGGATATGACTCGACTTAGCAACCATGTAATCAATTAGATAGTTAACTTAGGGTTTAACAAATAACAATAATGCACTAAAGATGAGTGCATACACGGAAGGCTAAGGCGATTTGGTTGTACATTTAAGTGGGGTGTAACAAATTCTTCCTTTAAGTAAGATGCTTAAAGTTAGAAACGAAAAGATAGGCTCGGAGGGGTGTACTAGGGGTTTCGTGTACTAAAAATGAGTACAACGCTAAGGGTGTGGGAAAAATTAGTTGACTTAACTAGCCAAGTAATATGACTTAAATGGTCAAGTAATTATAATACGGGTATCCTAATGCCTCTTATCATGTAGTAAATCCTACCACACGAATGTAGTCTTACTAGCGGTCTCGGGATGCATCACTAACGCAAGTTCTAGAATCTAAATGCTACCGGTACACTCATAAGCACTAATAATGAATGCTTTTCCTATCAAATCTAAAGGCGAACCTCACATATTTGGGTGGAAAATTTTTCTGAATATACGGTTTTGTGCTAGTCATACAATCTCCTATCCATGAGACGCTTGCTATGGCTAAAGTTTCACTCCTAAATGTTGTAAAAAAATTTAAATTTGGCGCTAAAATTGCACTAACAAGTATTTCTCATAGTTTTATTACACATCTACTATTAAACAAAACAAACTCAAGCGAAAGTGTATCTATAAGGTATCATCATTTTACCCTCCCCTTACACTTAAGATGAACATTGTCCCCAATGTTCAAGTAAAGAATGTAAAAGTTAAATAAGTAAAACGAATGAAATCAAATACTCCCCTGATTCGCTCGGTATGGATAATAAGGTGGACAGGTTAAATCTTCCTCCAAGAAAATGAACAATCAAAGCTTCCCTTCCAGAATATAAATCATCTTCTTGTCATACATAACCTGTAAATCCTGAGAAAACAAACAAAGCAACCTCGCATAAAATCGGCGGCAATCTATATAAGTTACTAAATCCTAGAAAACAAAGTAAGATATAATGCTTGTGGAATGAAGTTTGCAGATTTCCTGGAGATTATAAAACTTAATAATTCACAAAAACCGTAAGACTCCATTAGAAAAACAAAACTGGTAAAATTTCCAGATTTTTACACGTGACGCCGTCAAGAGTTAACTCGTGACGCCGTCAGAAGTGACATGCAGAAATTCTTATGTTAAGTTTCCGGAAAATTTCTAGAAAACTTGGTCTTACTTCCTGGAAAATCCTGCAAAACTTCATTATGACTCAATACAAGCATTTGACTCTAACAAATACGAATATACATGTTCACTTAATATTGTGGAGAATCATGATCGGTTTGTTTCTTAAAAACATATTTGGGGTTTCCCCTTATACTTATCTTTTGCAAAAATACTTTTTGGTGGAGTTAAGACTAGGCCAAAACAACAAAGTAAAGTATTTCCACTTTTTTAATTGAGAAACATGATCTACCAACAATAAAAACAAAGCAAATAACAAACAAACAAAATAAAATCACACAAAGCATGGGTTGCCTCCCAAGAAGCGCTTTTCTTTATTTACGAGTCTTGTAGCTAGACTCAAGGTCATGGGTTACTACGTAATATGGGTGAGTTCCTCATTGAGGACATCTTTGGGATCAAACTTAGGTTTCAATTTCCTATCGGTTTCCTTAGTATGGCATGACCTTTCAAACTTTTCTCCATCCGGATCATACAAAGTCATCCTCATATGCCATGATCCGTCACCTTCTTTAGGTGGCTTGTCCCACCTCCATTTACACTTGTCTCCCTCTCTTTTCCACTTATTCATCTCTATATTAATAGGCATTACGCTCAAGAACTCAATCATCTTCCTAAAGACTAAGGGGTCCTCAAAGGGATCTAGCTCTTCATCTCTAGCTATGAGTTGTTCCACCGAATGTGTCTTTTCAATGAAATCTTTTTCTAGATAGAATGGGCATTGAGGTCCTATAAAGTTCCTTTCTATCCAAGGTCCATATCTAGATGGTCTCCTATTCATCTCTACCCAATGCGGTGTCGGTTCATCATCACAATCATAACTATGCTTCTTTACATCGTACACCGACCAAGTATCGCCTTCACCTACCGCTATCTTAGACTCCTTACAATCTATCATGGTGCTAGCGGTTGCTAAAAATCCTCTTCCTACCAATAATGGGCATGTAGTGTCAATAACCATGTCAAGGACGTGAAAATCCGCTAATATAGTTAACCTTCCTACGTGAACAACTACATCCTTAATCATTCCAACCGGGTGAGCAATACTCCCATCCGCTAGTCCTATCAATACCTCCGTTTCCTCTAACTTTCCTAGCTTAAGAGCGGTGAATAAGGATAAGGGAATCAAGTTGAGGCTTGACCCTAAATCGGCTAGTGTGTCAAAAGCTTCGGATCTTTCTATCTTACAAGGCAAAACAAATATACCCGGATCATCAAGCTTTTTAGGCAACTTGTTTTGAACGAAGGCGGTCCCATTTTTACCTAGTTTAAACTTCTCATATTTTTCTAGGAGGGCACTATAGTAAGGAGCACGCGCTAAGACATCAATAACGGGGCGTTCAAGGTGAAGTTCCTTGAATTCATCATCAAGGTCTTGCGTAGGAGGTGTTTCAACTATACTTTTGACCGGTTCTATATCGGGTGTTTTACTTGATTGGTCCTTTTGAAGAATTTGGTTTTGTTTGAAACACGTGCTCGTTGATTTAACCGAGTAGTATTGTGGACACGAAGTGGGTGACAAAACTGAAGATATGGAATTAACGTTTAGTTTCGGATTCTTGACCGTGTTGCTTGGGAGTGCTCCCATTTCTCGGTCATTGAGAACTTTCAACAATGCGTCAATTTTGGTGGTCATCTCGCTTTGCTTTTGTTTGAAATCGGCTTCAAACTTAGATATGCGGGCTTCTTGAGATGCCATGAACTTTGACATCAATCCTTCAAGATTGTTGGTACTACCATAGTTGTTAGAAGGATTGTTGTTGAAAGTACGGTTAGAGGGTGGACCGTTTGGTTGGTAACGATTAGGCGGATTGGAAGAATTGGGTTGATTTTGTTTCCACCTAAGGTTTGGGTGATTTTTCCAAGAGGGGTTGTATGAATCTCCGTAAGGGTTTGGCTCGGGCTTGAAAGTGTACCACTTATCTCTCGCTTCATCGGTACGCGTGGATGCGTAGTCCGCAAAAGCTGTTCCGGGGAGTTCCACACAATCACGAGTGTCATGGGGACCACTGCATAATTCGCATGAAGAAGTGATTTTGTTCACTTGGCTTGAAGGCTTAGGAGCTTTGTAGGATTTCATGAGAAACTTGACTTGGTCCTCAAGTTCCATGATCCTACGGTCGGGAGTGCTAGAGTTGTTCGAAGGCAAAGATATTGCCTTGACCGTTTTGTTCAAATCACGGGGATCATTCCAACTTTCGTTGTCATAGAGAGCAAGATCTTCTATGAGTTCCCATGATTGTTCCGCACTTAGATCACATAGCTTACCACCGGCCGATTGGTCAATGGCTCGCCTCATGGAGAGATCGATATGGTCATAAAAGATTTGGACTTGGAGCCAAAGATCTATGCCATAATGAGGGACTTTTTGGAGTAAGTCCTTGAAACGAGTCCATGCTTCATAAAGAGATTCATTTTGACGTTGTTGGAACATCAAGATGTCATTTCTAAGCTTAGTAGTTCTCCCCGGTGGGAAAAATTGAGCAAGGAAACGAGTGGTGAGATCATACCATGTGGTGATGGATCCCGCGGGTAAACGCTCAAGCCATTGACTAGCTTGATCCCGTAGAGAGAATTGGAATAGGCGTAATCGGGTTGTCTCTCTAGTTTCAACATCTAGGTCTATGGAGTCTACGATTTTAAGGAAGTCCTTAAGATGTTGGTTTGGATCTTCGGAACGAAGTCCATGGAATGCACATCTGCTTTGCACCAACCGGATGGTGTCGGATCGCAAGGGGGTCACATTGGCTCCGGTGAGCTCAATGGTGTTTCGGTAGCCTTGGTGGCTAGGTCGGGAATACTCTCCTAAGGTTCGGGGCCTAAGAGGTTCTAGTGGTGGGTTTTGTTGTGGTGGGATGATGGGTTCAAAGATGTTCCCATCGTCCATGATGTCGGGTGGTGAAAAGTTACGAACAAAAACACAAAGAAATAAGATAGACTAAAGAAAACCTAAAAATAAAAATAAAATCTTACTAGAAAGGAATCTAGCAAGTAGACCTAATAAAAAGAGATTCTAACCTAGACAATAACTATTCCCCGGGCTGCGGCGCCAAAAACTTGATGCGTAGGGATTGCACCAGGCTTTACCTCTCAAGGGATCTCGAGAAGCTTACAACCCTCACCAGGCAGTGTACCTGATCGTTGTAGTATAGTATAGTGACAAGTACCGGGGGATTGATCGTTCAGCTAGGAATAGTGTCGCTAGGATTAGAAAACCTAAATACTAGTTCTAGAGATGATGGATGATTATTTTTGTATTTTTATATTTTTTTTTAGAAAGCAAGTAAAAATCTTGGGTTTGAAGGATTTGGGCGGAATTAGTTGCTAGTCAACTAACCCAATACTAAAGATGCAATCAAAATAAATTACTAGAAATGAAAATAAACTAAATTAAACTAAGGTTGTGAGCAATAAGTGGAGAAATTGTGTTTACTTAGATTTCACTACTCCCTAGATATCTTTTACACGTTAATTACTTGTTATAGTTGCGTAGATGACGGATTGTATTCCTTAATACCATTCATGGGGTGGCGCACTTAATTCCCCAATCCTATGAGTGCCTACTTCACTCCTATATCGAGCCGGCTAAGAAGCTCCTAACATGGGATCATTAGAATTTACTCATGCATTAAATACAACCAATAAAACCTAGTGCACGTCAGTTCATGTTTCCTAAGACGTTCAAGCATGTTACCATTTGGATATCTGCCAGTTTACTTAAGCCTAACATCGAAATCATTCATCCAATACAACCATAAACAAGTAATCAACACATAATTAACATCTAGGTTTCATTAGATCTAAGCAAACACAAAATAGATCTAGCCTAGCATGATGGAATTAAGACAAGTACAAGATATAGACAACCAACACATAGACATATTGATTGAATTAAAAGAACACTTATCTCAATTACACATGAAAGGGTTCAAGGGCTGAAAACCCTTGAAAAACCTGTAAAATTCGTAATAGGTTCGGCCTTAGGGTTTCTCCAAAACTTCTCTTTTTTTATGAATGAAAATTAGAAAACTATATATAGGAAATTGAGGCTGACGGCGTCAAGACCAAATAGGTGACGCCGTCATCTCGCCGCCAAAATACTTCTCGGACTGCCTAGATCTACATCTGACGCCGTCATGTGTTAGGGTCTTCCAGGCAGTCACGTCTTTTACTCTTGACGCTCTACTTGTGACGCCTTCACGTTTGTACTGGGCCGTCATGCAATTTCCTCTTGACGCCGTCAGGATGTTGCTCTTGACGCCGTCACCTACTGTTCCCAGCAAGGAAAATTAAGACTTTGGGTTTTCTTCACTTTTATGCTCCAAAAACGTCCGAATTGCTTCCTTTTCCAGATTTCTCTCCCAAAGTACCTAAAATCACAAAAGGAACGATTTAGGGCAATATTTGATCAAATTAATTCAATTCCGGGCTTAAATGACCCCCTAAAAGTGGTTCATTTTTCGCCTCATCAATGTGTAATAACAATTCTACCATTTGATTTATGAGCAAGAGACTTAAACTGAGTGTTGAAAAATTGATCATTAGATTTAATTTGTGAAGTGACTAGTTTAATCAAAACACGTTTCTCATCAACTTGGGAGACAAACCGAGCTTTTGAGGATTTTGGTCGTTCAACAATAAATGCAGTCGGTTGTTTAATGACAGATTGGTTTCTAATTGATTTTAAAACTGGTTTCCCCAAGATTGAAGGTTTTGCAAACTTTGTTTTCGCATAATTCCCTGTTGCATTTCTTAGCTCATTCTTTAATGCTGTAATTGATGAGACGAAAAGTGTACCGCTTTTGGGGGGTCATTTAAGGCCAAAGTCGAGATTATTTGATTAAATATTGCCCTAAATCTTTCCTTTTGTCATTTTAGGTACTTTTGGAAGGAAATTTACAAAAGAAAGCATTTTGGACGTTTTTGGAGTGAAAAAGTGAAGAAAACGACAAAGTCTCAAAATCATGCTGAAAATTGTACCTGACAGCGTTATAGTTTGCTAGTGACGGCGTCAATACTTGACAAAGAGGTGGATAAATCAATTACACGTGATGCGCCAGAGAGTTTTCCAAAGGAGTCGTGACAGCGTCACCCTTTAGGGTCGCCAAGGCCGTCACGTATAACACAAAGAGAGACGGCCCAAAGTGTATAAAGAGTGACGGGGTCAGAATTAGATCTAGGCAATATGAGTATTATTTTGGCGGTGTGTTGACGGCGTCAGACCTAACTCTTGACGCCGTCAGAATGTAAAATCTATATATAGTTTTCTAGTTTTCATTCATTGTGTGCAACTTTGAAGGGAGTAAACCCTAGACAAATTTTACTGATACTTTGAGGGTTTCAAACCCTTGTTTCAACCATGCTTAATTGAAGATAAGTCTTTCATCAAATCATTCAATATGTTTCAAACCCTTCTCTTTAACATGCTAGGCTAGGTTTTCTTTGTGTTTGCTTAGATGTAATGAAACTTAGATATTGATTATTGGTTGGTTGTTTGTTTATAATTGTTGTGGATGAATGAATTCGATGTTAGGCTTAACAAAACTGGCAGACTTCCAATTGGTAACTTGCTTGAACATCTTAAGAAACATGATCGGAGGTGTACTACGATATATTGATTATATTTAATGCATAGGTAACTACTAATGAGGCCATGTTAGGAGCTAGTAGTCGGCTCGACATAGGAAGAGGTAGAAGCTTATAGAGTTAGGGAAGATTGTACACGGCCCTACGAATGGTATTAAGGAATGTAAACCATCATCCATGTAATTGTAACAAACCAATCAACCGGTAAAAGATAGCTATGGAGTAGTGAAATCTAAGTAAACACATTTTCTCTCATTATTGTTTTCGCCATAATTTAGTTTAAGTTTAATTTTTTTTATTTTGATTGCATCTTTAGTTACTTGGTGTCACACCCTCGAAATACCTGAATGGCAGCGGAATGGAATACCTGGGGGTGACTGTCATAGCACTACAGTTACAGTTATATTGAACGACCTAAAGTGTCGTTTTGAAAATACATCGTTTGATTCATTCAAAATATTCAGAGTTATAAAACATAGGTCCCAAAGTCCTGAAAAGTTTACAGAAATAAGTTTAGTACAATCAATCGATAGTTCATAAGTGCATGAAAATCCAAAATGAGACGAGTCATCCTTGTTACTCAATGATATGACTCCATGCATGTCATGAAGAATATGTCTTAGTTACCTGAAAATACATTGCGAAAACGGTCAACAATAATGTTGGTGAATAATCATAGGTTTGTAAGTTAAATTGTATGTACATTGGCCACAAGTATAAAGTAAACCGACAAAATGTCAAAAGTAATACATTGGCTCTTAAGCTCATGAACTCGAAGCTAGACGTTACTTGGCCCCAAATGAGTGTTTACCAGACACTCTAAATATGTTAGACATGAAATGCATTCGTACCCGTTGGAGCAACCCAAACACGAATGGAGGAGTCACCCTCAATAGATCTATTCACTCACTCTCGCTTGTAGATTAATTAACGGTCCATGATAATAAAGGGGACTTGTCGTGACGTGGTAATAAGGCAACTTAAGCAATGTAAGGAATTTAATACTTTGGCATGTACAGAAAAATAAGTAATGCAATGTATTCTCCCCCGTGGGATTTGAAATCAAATATGTAATTGAAAACGGGGCTATGAAGACTCACCTGAAGTGATAGTACAATGTGATGAAATAATCGGGACAACAAGGCGCGAACACTAGCCGCAACCTAATATGAGTAATAACGATATACTTTAGATCATGCCGTGATGTAATGAATGCACATGCACATGATACCTATACCACTCGTAACTTGAAAATACTAATTATTGTCAAAGTAGGTAATTTCCATACTTAAGAAAAATAAGTCCAACTAGAATAATAAAAACTTGTCGTAATATATCGTATATAAAAATGTTAGTGTTATATTCCTCGTTTTGAAAACCTTGAAATAACGTCTAGTAGTCGTATAAATAAGCCTTGGGTCATACGTACTTCATTAGTTAAGAATATAGTTCTTGAACAAGAAATCTAGAAAATATAGTATTTAGTACGTAGTTATATTATTTCTAGTAGTGACTAAATATATATATACAGTTTTGCCGATTTTAAAACGGGTATAACTTGGTCGTTTTAAGTTCATTTTCCTCGTTCTTTATATCCACGGATTCGTCTTAGTATGTATTAATATATTTTCAATAGTTCGGCTCCATTAGATTACGTCTAACGCCTCTCTTTGTCCGTCGAAAATCGTCCAACAGCACGTTATATTTTCAGAAAATAGTTTTCGTCGTTAAACTTGCAAAAATCATAACTCCTTCGTTATAAGCTTGTTTTAATCCGTTCTTTCACCCACGGCTTCGTTTTTGAAAGTATTTTCTAAATCTTTGGTCAAAAATTACCCATCACCTACTGAGTTTCCCACGTTTTAAAAATATGGACAGTAGGTATATGTATTGTTTCAAAAACCATTTCTAGGGTTCCAATCTAGTTCCAACTTAAACCAAATCACTTCCAATCACCACAAAACTAGTCTAATCCTACCATACACCTTCTTAGGGTGTCATGGGTTCCTAAACATCATAAATCAAGTGGATCTAACAAGGATCTAACTATAATCTATTTCTATGGCTCAAAAGTTAGATATGTATAAAATGGAGTGGTATAAATAGCATATGCATGTAGATCTATTATATATATCATATGAATCTTGTAAAAACTTGGTAAAATTATAAAAATGAGTTTTGTATACTTACTTGAAAGATAGATGGGTTTATGATTGTGAAAATTTAGGAAATCCTTGAGTTTGTATTGCAAAACCCTTAAAGGAACCTTAGATGATCTTGTTTATATATTTTTCTTGAAAAATTGACGATGATGGCTTCTTGGTTGGTTCTTGGCCGAGCACACAAGAGGAGAGAAAGAGAGAAAGATATTTTGTGTAGATCTTGTATAATGAGTTGAAAATGTGTAGGTTTGGTTATATATATTATATGTTAGACAATTATATGACAACATTAATGAGACTTGTAATATTTTCAAAGTTGTAAGAAATGGGAATGGAGGGGGGGGGGGGGCTGCATTTATGGAAGGGGGGGGGGAGAAGAAAAACGAGGTGTTGTGTAAGATATTTGGTAAATCTTGTATTATAATGCATATATTAATAGTTTTAGGGAATACCGGGTACCGAGTTAATTAAAATTAAATTTTAACGGAGTTAACCGGGACGTAATAAAAATTGTAAAAATATGTTGGGTACAAGTATTGAGTGTTTGGATAATTATTGTTTAATTTCTACGAAAACCGTCGTAATTAAATTAAGCGTACGATATGAAATAAATAAATTTCCAAAATACCGGGTAAATTAATAATATAATTTTTATATTATTATTATGAGTATGAAATTATACTAGGATCGTAGTCGGGAGTGTCGGACGTGTTAGTCACATTATTGGTCGCGTGTTAACGTTTATTTAAAAATAAACATACGTAAAAAGTCAAATATATCAAAAGTATTAATTTGAATATCCTACGAGTGGAATAGTATGCAAATATCATTATGATGATATGTAAGCTATTTCTAGACCGTATGAAGTGCCCCTACTGATGATTTCATGAATTCGCAGCTAAACCTGACTGGTTTCGCGAATGTAAATATTGATGATGCTCGAATTCGCAGCTTAACCTAACCGGTTACGCGAATTTAATTACCCGTAAACTAAATTTACGATGAAATGAATAAAGTACATGAATAGTGGTTTCTCTTCGGAATGAATAGTGTTATGTGAATAGTAAATTTCCTGAACGCTTCTCGGAATCTCAAATTGACACAAAAAATGATGAATAGTGATCAGTGAATAGTAACTGATGAATAGTAAATTTCCGAGATGAATAATGAAATTTCGACATCTGAACAAGGACTTGAAATTACGAATTGTGACAGTCTTCCCCTCTAAACGGAACTTCGTCCTAAAGTTCAGTTTTGGTTGGTCTCTAGGGTGTATTCGGTAAAAAGACGTGGATACTTGAGTTGCATTTGGTCTTCCCGTTACCAAGTAAATTCGGGACCTCTTCGAGAATTCCAGCGAACTTTCACGATAGGAATTCATCTTTGCTTTAACTGTTCGACCTCACGGTCCATGATTTCTACTGGTTCTCCTACCAGGTTTAGGTTTGTCATTGGGTTGGATTTCTTCCAATGGAATTATCTGTGACTAATCTGAAAGTCATTTCTTGGGATCTGAAAATGTAAAACATGTTTGTGTAATCTGTTACTTTTTGTCAAGGCTCAAGTCTGAGGGTTACTGGCCTACTCTGTCTGAAGTATTAAATGGTCCAGTGTATATGGGGTTTAACTTCCCGAATTTATCAGAATGGTATCATGCCTTTCCTAGACAGAACTTTTAACGTGACCCTACCACCAACTTGAAATTCTAAGGGTTTACAACTTATCGACTTGTAACTGATTCTTGATTTGCAGGAAATTCTTGGTTATTTCATGAGTACTTACAAGAATAGTGAGTTTGGCTTTCTCCGCGTTCGGTCCGTCAATAGATGATCAATGCTTCTTGAGGTTTACAATGTAATATGGGTAATATATGTTGCTGAACTCTGCTAGAACTCAAATTTTATATGCCAGCTGGTCGATTCTAAAATGAATCTTAAATGGTCCAAAATACTAGAGGTTCAATTTCTCGTGTTACCCAAAATTGTCTCATGCCTCTCCAAGGCAAATCTTTCAACTTAGTTCGTTCTCCCACTTGGATCTAGATGGTTTTCTGTTCAGGGATACTCAATCCGCATGATGTGCGTCATGCACCAACTTAACTCCTATCAGTTTCACGTTGCTTGTAACTGGTTCTTGACTTGTGAAATTTCCTTTGTTGTTCCATAGTTTAGTTCTAGACCAGTGAATTTAACTTTCCGATTTCGGTCTATAAATGGGTAATTGGTACATCGACCATAAAGTGCCTCAAATAGTGTAGTCTCTACGCTCGTGCGATAACTATCGTTGCAAACGAATCTGATTTATGATAAATGGTTAGTCCAACCATTTCTAGAGTCAATTGCTTACTCTCTGAGCATATCTTTCCTATGTTTGAATTGTCCTCTCAATCTGACCATTGGTCTGAGGATGATAGGCGGTGTTTACATCTAAATGGGATTCCGAAGGAAATCTTAAAATGATTGATAGAAGTCTGAGGTGATTTGATCACCTTTATCAGGAATAATTGAAACGGTTACAATGAATCTGGTGACTAATTCTACAACGTTATACTTTTCGAAAAGGCCGTTATACGAAGAAGATAGAATATGGGTAACACTTTGATTCCTTGTGTTTTGGTCTAATGGGTGCTAAGACATGTGTCTTTCTTTGCCTATTGTGCTTGGTCTCCATTACTGACGTTTGTAATCGATCTATGGTGTTCCTCCTAATTTCCTTCATCACACATTCTAATATTCCTTATTGTCAAATCGCAAAACCCTAAATGCATAAGCGATCTTGTAAGGTGATTGGTTTTCAAAATTTATCTCGTGATTGTGAGTTTTGGTAGAAATATTTTTCCTAATAAACTAATTTAGAAAATGGAGCAAATGGGTTACTAAGTAATCTCTTTCTTGATGATTCAAAATTCAGTAGTTATAAAAATGTGAAACCGTCTTCAAAATATAGTGAATAGGACTGTTTACCAAAGTTTGATGTTTATTTATTTCTCATTGTACAATGGTTTTGCAAAATATTGACCAAAAAGGATCGTATTTGTTTAAAATAGGCAATTCAAAAATTATTTCTACGAGGTATGTGATTTGTATAAACGCAATTTTTAAATCAACTTCATTTAAAAGTGAAAACACTAACAAGGATAAAATAGTAGGATAGGTAATGTTCGCATAAATGCATAGATTTCTAACGTTTAGCTCCTGATATTAGAAAATGCCTATTGGCGATTATCTGGAAAAACTACAAGCCTAGGTATTCAACCAACTTAAGTCCTGAAATGGTTTATCGTTGAAATTGTCATCATGTTGGCAAAATGAGGGTGTCCATTGATACTATGTCGATGAATGTCTATTTCATTTCCATATGAAGCTGGGGAGATATGCTTGGGCCTGATGCCTCTCTTGATGTATAGGTGAGGTTATCAAGAATTTCTTGAGGACACAATGCTTTAGGGGAATCTATATCGATATCCATAATTCGAATCAATCATTCTTGGCGTAAACTCACTGCAGGGAAGTTTGTGTTTAGATGAGGCCATGTTTAAATGAATTGCTTTACAGTCTCAATTACGTGCTTGGATTATTTCTATAGTGTTGTTTAGGGTACCTTCACAATGTGTTCGATCCTGTAGCTCAGTCTTGCTAGTACCTTTGAATGATAAAATTTGGCAACTAGGTCAGAAATGGTGATTCGGATGGTATCGTGGTATCTTAGGATTGTTGTTGGATTATGAATTTTCTTAGTCTAGGTTTAGTAGTTCCGTAATCCTTTTATTGTTTTTCTTGTATCGAGTAATCCTCCTAGTACTTGATAGGGAAAGTCTCTCCTAAAGAAGTCAATGGAAAGTCCAACTTAATGGCTAAGTGAGTGACAGGTGAGGTAAGTATCCAGGGGAAAGTTTGTCAGAAAGAGAAATTTATAAAAGAGTTTACTTGTTTAAAACGCTTTTACATGATGATTGTTATTAGCAATACTAAAAAAAATAATTATTTACTTCATGGCATAATCCTTCCTGAATTTTACATAGGTGATCAGGCTATGTATAATTGAGGACTAATGATGCGATCCTTGATTTAGTCAAAATAGTATTACTTTTCTCAAAAGTTTTAGATGGTGTTCAACGTTTTGTTTTGAAAAATGGTATTCTAGTCATTTCCTTTCAAGTAACATGAAAATTGTTTCGCGTAATAATAGTAAATACTTGATGCAATAACGGAAAAATCAATTTATAGGGTGGTAATAAAATAGTTTCTTTTAATAATTCCGTAAAACAATTTCCCCGTATGGTAGTAAAATAGCTTGAAGTAAAATTCGTTGAATGGTTTATTGGATACATGGGTGAATCTTATGGTATGGTAATAGTCTACTAATCCACTTATTTAAAGAATGTAAGCATCTTAGTTCATAACAGGGCAGTGGTTGATGATTATGAAGTGGTCGAAAATATGGTAGTGATATTGAGAGCGTGAAAGATGAACGTGTCTTTAAGGCATCTACAATCAACTGAAGGGGATAGTCTACGTGTGAAAAGATATAGGGCAGAAATTTGGTGCCAATGATTTGAGTCAAGTAGGTACCACATCGAATGATGTTTGATTTTCCATGAATGCAAGCTAAATGCTTTATGGTCAGGTGAAACTTCTCGATATCCTATCATGAAAATGAGGTCTTGTCCCAATGTGACTAAGCTATATCGGTCTCCGAAAAGAATATAATTTTTTTTGAGTAATTGTACCTTAATCTTTATCCAACAAGCTTATACTAGCGTGAGAGTCTTATAATATGGAATGAGCGAAAAAGTTATAATTTGAAGTAGTGGTGTTAAGGCATGGTGTGTCAATATTGGCAATCTCTGGTAGAGGGGTTTCTTTCGCATTTAAGGTCAAATAGTAAGTAGGTATAGTGGTTGCTTTCGAGATTCGTTCCTGAGTTATGCGTGTTCCTTCTTGGAGATATGGTTTCTAAAGTTAACAACATTTATTTGAGTGAAACATTGTGAAATTTGGTCATAAATGTATCTTGGAGTGACCTTATTTGAAGTTCGTAATGAATATAGTTATGTAAAAGATGTGACTACAAAATATTTTGTATTTTGATAAAAACAATATCTCATATATATATGTCTTTGGAAAAAGGGAGTTCAAGAAGATTTTTGCTTAAACAAAAATGAATTTTAATCCAACCATTGAAAATCAATAATTTGTCGTACTTCGTAATGTTGGCAAGAAATATATATATATATATATATATATATATATATATATATATATATATATATATATATATATATATATATATATATATATATATATTTGTGTGTACAAAAATTTAATTTGACTTTGACTTACTTGAATTGTTATTATCTCCGAAACACGAAAACTAGGGCAGTCACTTTTATCTTGGTCAACATGACCATTTAATCGTAAAGACATCTTCATCTTTATTAATCCTATTGTTTTACTTGCATCTTCCCAAAGTTGTAATTACATGTCAAATCTAATATGACCACCTTGGTCGGTAGAGTGTTGCTAGAGTGACTAATGATGTAATCAGAGGCTTAGAATGTGGTGTAATCAAACTTGATAATGAAGGGAGAGTTGATGAGTTCCATTATGATGGTATAATACCGTTCAAGGCATCTTGTTGGTTTATTGTGTTATGGAGGTATGAGTCGATCATATCTAAGATAATATAGAGTCCTTGTGATAGATGCCACCCTTGGGCGATTTGTTCCAATTCTTATTGTGTTTGTGAGGCTTGTGGTATTATTCAGAGTGTATCGTCCAAACACTCGTGGGTAATCTCAAATAATTAGAGATCATCGTCTAATGATGAAGAGTAGTAGGTTGTCAGGCAGTAGAGGCTCTCAAACTCTCACCAACCTCAAACCCATAAGGTGGTGTAACGTGTGGTATGTCAAATAGTGGTTGCTTCTTAAGCGGCCTATCATATATGGGTGTAGAGTCTCTGAGATGTGATGGTGATAATTAGAGGTGGCAATTTTTGCCCAAAATCAAAAAAATGGGCTAAATGGGCAAATTTTTAAAAGATTTGGGTACATTTGGGCCCCCTTTTTTTTTTGAAATGGGCATATATTGCCCATTTAGAAATTAAATGGACAAAATGGGCACATGTTTTCTCTTGCATTAAATTGTTTTTAATGAAAAACTTATGGATTTAATATATTTAGTTAATTAAATATAAATGAGGTGTTACGTTTGAGGAATTTTTTTTGTTGTTTTAGGTCTTTTTTAAGACGATTCGTATAACATAAGCCCGTTTGGCCCGCGCCCGTTTAGCCCGTGCCCGTTTAGCCCATAGTCCGTTTAGCCCGTTGCCCGTTTAGCCCGTAGCCCGTGCCCGCCCGGTCCGCCCGTTTTGCCACCTCTAGTGATAATAGTAAATGGAATGCTACCCTCTTTCGCACAACCTCGCGACATCTAAGAGGTAAAACTGAAGTACACACTATGGGACGACCAATAGTGTAATAAGTAGCTGACGGTGGTGGTAGTACCTGAGTAGTAAGCGCCCTACTAGTGAAGGAAAGAAAACATACTATATTCTTTGCAATAAGCATCCTAATATGTCCATTAAGATTAAGTCTGAATACTCTGCCAAACGGAAATCTAAGTATGGGTTGAATGATAGGAAAACCTTGTTCCTATAACAATTCAATGGTGCTAATGGCGGCGTAAGTGTAACTGGTAGTACAATGGTAGTGGAAGATGACAAGGCATCTTCAATGTCGAAATCTGACGAAAGGATAACAGGGTGGGTATCTGAAGACATGTCACTTGTGAACTAGGTCAACATAATCATATATATATATATATATATATATATATATATATATATATATATATATATATATATATATATATATATATATATATATATATATATATATATATATATATATATATATATGAGTATGGGTATAAATAACTCGCACAATGTGTGCATGAAACAACATGTATAATGAATATGCACCTATGATGAAATGATGAGATGCTATGATGATGTGGTTATAGTCTAGGGTCCATGATACATCCTAGTTCGCTATAACTTTAGCTCTGATGCCAATCTGTCACACCCTCAAAATACCTGAATGGCAGCGGAATGGAATACCTGGGGGTGACTGTCATAGAACCACAGTTACAGTTATATTGAATGACCTAAAGTGTCGTTTTGAAAATACATCGTTTGATTCATTCAAAATATTCAGAGTTATAAAACATAGGTCCCAAAGTCTTGAAAAATTTATAGAAATAAGTTTAGTACAATCAAACGATAGTTCATAAGTGAATGAAAATCCAAAATGAGACGAGTCATCCTTGTTACTCAATGATATGACTCCATGCATGTCATGAAGAATATGTCTTAGTTACCTGAAAATACATTGCGAAAACGGTCAACAATAATGTTGGTGAATAATCATAGGTTTGTAAGTTAAATCGTATGTACATTGGCCACAAGTATAAAGTAAACCGACAAAATGTCAAAAGTAATACATTGGCTCTTAAGCTCATGACCCCGAAGCTAGACGTTACTTGGCCCCAAATGAGTGTTTACCAGACACTCTAAATATATTAGACATGAAACGCATTCGTACCCGTTGGAGCAACCCAAACACGAATGGAGGAGTCACCCTGTATAAATCTATTCACTCACTCTCGCTTGTAGATTAATTAACGGTCCATGATAATAAAGGGGACTTGTCGTGACGTGGTAATAAGGCAACTTAAGCAATATAAGGAATTTAATACTTTGGCATGTACAGAAAAATAAGTAATTCAATGTATTCTCCCCCGTGGGATTTGAAATCAAATATGTAATTGAAAACGGGGCTATGAAAACTCACCTGAAGTGATAGTACAATGTGATGAAATAATCGGGACAACAAGGCGTGAACACTAGCCGCAACCTAATATGAGTAATAACGATCTACTTTAGATCATGCCGTGATGTAATAAATGCACATGCACATGATACCTATACCACTCGTAACTTGAAAATACTAGTTATTGTCAAAGTAGGTAATTTCCATACTTAAGAAAAATAAGTCCTACTAGAAATAATATAACTACGTACTAAATACTATATTTTCTAGATTTCTTGTTCAAGAACTATATTCTTAACTAATGAAGTACGTACAACCCAAGGCTTATTTATACGACTACTAGACGTTATTTCAAGGTTTCCAAAACGAGGAATATAACACTAACATTTTTATATACGATATATTACGACAAGTTTTTTATTATTCTAGTTGGACTTATTTTTCTTAAGTGTGGAAATTACCTACTTTGACAATAACTAGTATTTTCAAGTTACGAGTGGTATAGGTATCATGTGCATGTGCATTCAATACATCACGGCATGATCTAAAGTAGATCGTTATTACTTATATTAGGTTGCGGCTAGTGTTCGCGCCTTGTTGTCCCGATTATTTCATCACATTGTACTATCACTTCAGGTGAGTTTTCATAGCCCCGTTTTCAATTACATATTTGATTTCAAATCCCACGGGGGAGAATACATTGCATTACTTATTTTTCTGTACATGCCAAAGTATTAAATTCCTTACATTTCTTAAGTTGCCTTATTACCACGTCACGACAAGTCCCCTTTATTATCATGGACCGTTAATTAATCTACAAGCGAGAGTGAGTGAATAGATCTATTGAGGGTGACTCCTCCATTCGTGTTTGGGTTGCTCCAACGGGTACGAATGCATTTCATGTCTAATATATTTAGAGTGTCTGGTAAACACTCATTTGGGGCCAAGTAACGTCTAGCTTCGGGGTCATGAGCTTAAGAGCCAATGTATTACTTTTGACATTTTGTCGGTTTACTTTATACTTGTGGCCAATGTACATACGATTTAACTTACAAACCTATGATTATTCACCAACATTATTGTTGACCGTTTTCGCAATGTATTTTCAGGTAACTAAGACATATTCTTCATGAGATGCATAGAGTCATATCATTGAGTAACAAGGATGACTCGTCTCATTTTGGATTTTCATGCACTTATGAACTATCGTTTGATTGTACTAAACTTATTTCTGTAAACTTTTCAAGACTTTGGGACCTATGTTTTATAACACTGAATATTTTGAATGAATCAAACGATGTATTTTCAAAACGACACTTTAGGTCGTTCAATATAACTGTAACTGTGGTGCTATGACAGTCACCCCCAGGTATTCCATTCCGCTGCCATTTAGGTATTTTGAGGGTGTAACACTTGGGTTAGTTGATTAGCCACTAATTCCGCCCATTTCTTCCAAAACCGAGATTTTACTTGCTTTCATTTAAAATATAAAAATACAAAAAGAATCATCCCTCATCTCTAGACCTAGCTTAAGTGAATTTTAACCATAGCGAACACTATTCTTTTAGTTGAATGATCAATCCCCCGGTACTTTTCACTATACAATACTACAACGGTTAGGTACACTGCCTGGTGGGGATTGCAAGCTTCTCAAGATCCTTTGAGAGGTAAAACCTTTTGCGAGGGTGCAATCCCACACATCAAGTTTTTGGCGCCACAGTCCGGGGAATAGTTATTGTCTAGGTTGAAATTTCTTTTTATTTGGTCTACTTGCTAGATTCCTTTCTAGTAAGATTTTTATTTTTATTTTTAAAGGTCTTCTTTAGTCTATCCTAAAAAGCTTTTGTTTGTAAAACTTTTCCATTGACTATTCCGTTAGCCATTATTGAGAACGTGAATCTACCATACTACCAACCACGAAATTCACCCACTCCAAATGACATCTTGATGTTCAAACAACATCAAGATGAACCTATCTATGATGCATGGACTCGTTTTAAATATTTACTTTGAAAAGTCCCTCATCATAGTTTCGATCTCTGGTCCTAAATTGAAATATTTTACCATCGTGTCTACCACTATACCAAAATGGACATTGACCATGCCGCAGATGGGGACCTTTGGGGATTAAGTGTTGAAGAAGCATGGGAAACCATAGAGGATTGTGACCAACTTGCCAAAAAATTGGACAACCCAACAAACGTTGTTACGGATCAATTGATAGCAAGTTTGAGGGAACAAGCAAGACGTTTGTTTGGGGATAGAGTTGAGACACCTAGGTGGTTTGGATCTACTATAGTAAATGACGAGCACATAGGGGATCTTTATAAGATGGAGGATAGAGTAGAAAATCTAAGCCCACCAAGTACCCCACAAGTCCTATCATCATTTGAGGCATACACACCGCCCGTGACTTATCCAAAAGAAGTAGAAGAGACTTTAGGAATCCCAATTAAGGTAGAACCTTTGAACCAAACACAACTAGAGGATATAGGTTTGAATACTTATAATGATAACCTTACTCTTAGTTCTAGGGAAGTTCCTAGTTTTGATGAACCGGAGCCTCAACCAAAACCGTTACCTAATCTTCCATCCTTGGATGAAAATTTAGGAATTGAAATAGGTCCCGATCCACCCATCAAACCATATAGTCCGGGTAATCTTAGGATAAAGCTGGTAGACTTTAAGCCATGTAGAGAGGAAGCCAATATAGGAGTGGAACATAACCTTACATGCTTACATCACCCATTCATGATTGATCACAAGAAACATTATGGGTTTAAACTGGGTTTATTAGGCCAAGATGGATTCCCAACTAGGAGTCTCTCGAAATTGAAAGAAGATGATCCCTTTTATGGGGAAAACTTTAACTCACCCATTGACCAAAGTGAACTAGGTAAGGTTATGATGAAAGGAGCACACTCCTTTGAGCATATAATTCATCCACCACTCTTTCCACACATGGCATACTCCTACCAAGTTGCTGTGTATCGCTACTTTCACCCGCACTTAATCCTAAGTGTAGGGAAAACCACCCCTATTTACGTTAAATAAGGGTAGAGTCAGGCTTGTGACTCGAACAAAAACAAGCGCTTCTTGGGAGGCAACCCAAGTTTTATTTGTCTTGTTTAATTGTTCGTTTATTTGATTTTATTTATTTCCGTATGCATGCTTTATTTTTATTGTTTGTGGATCATGTTTCATAATAAATTGTAAAAATACTTTACCTTGTTGTTTGTCTTAACTTAATAAAAAGGTATTTCGCAAACTAAGTGTAAGGGAAATCTAAACTTGTTTTCTAAGAACGGAATTGGACATGAACTACAACAATATTAAATGAACATGTATATTAGTATTTGTTTGAGTCAAATGATTGTATCGAGTCATAATGATGTTTTGCAGGAATTCCAAGAATTAAGGCGTAAGTTTTTCCAGAAATTTTATGGAAACTTGACATGAGATTTCTGTCAGAACACTCTGACGGCGTCAGGATCATAACCTAACGGCGTCAGGTGTAAAATATGAAAATTTTTGTCAGTTTTGTTTTTCTAACGGAATCTTAAAGTCTTTGTTAATTCTTTAGTTTTATAAATTCCAGAAAAATCTACAAATATTCATTCCACAAGCATTATATCCTTACATATATAGATTACCGCCGATTTTACGCGAGGTTTACCATGATTGTTTTCTCAGGTTTAACAGGTTATATTGGACAAGAAGATGATATATATTTCTGGAGGGAAGCTTTCAACGTTCATTTTCTTGGAGGAGGATTTAACCAAGTTATCCATTTATCCACACCAAACGAATCAGGGGAGTATTTGTTTTCGTTCTTTTACCTTCATTACTTTTACATCCTTTTTGTTGAACATTGAGGACAATGTTCAGCTTAAGTGTAAGGGGAGGGTAAATGATGATACCTTAGAGAATACAATTACGCTTGAGTTTGTTTGTTCAATAGTAGGTGTGTAATAAAACTAAGAGAAATACTTGTTAGGGCAATTTTAGCGCCAAATTTAATTTTTTTTACAACATTTAGGAGTGAAGCTTTAGCCTTAATGAGCGTCTCATGGATAGGAGTTGTATGACTAGCACAAAAACCATACCACTCAAAAAAATTTTCCACCAAAATATGTGAGGTTCGCCTTTAGATTTGTTAGGAAAAGCATTCATTATTAGTGCTTATGAGTGTACCGGTAGCACTTAGATTCCAGAACTTGCGTTAGTGATGCATCCCGAGACCGCTAGTGAGACTACATTCGTGTAGTTAGGATTTACTACATGATAAGAGGCATTAGGATCACCCTTGTGTTAAACCCGTATCATAATTACTTGACCAATAAAGTCATAATTACTTGACTAATAAAGTCAATTAATTTTTCTCACACCTTTGCATTGTACTCATTTTTCGTACACGATACCCCTAGTATAACCCTCCGAGCCTATCTTTTTCGTTTCTAACTTTAAGCATTTTACTTAAAGAAAGAATTTGTTTACAATCCACCCAAAATGTACAACCAAATCTTTTTTGGGTAAAAGGGACCTTCCACCCTGGTAAAATATATTAACTAATAAAACGTTGAAAGTACAATGGAATGTGGCTGAAGTACCACATTAACCTCAAGCAACCGCTTGAACTACCCTAGATCATTTATGACATGCCATAAATGAACTACTAGCAACCAACAACTAGACCAATCAATAACAACATAAGATGACATGCCAATCTTATGAAAAACAAAACAAAATAAAAAACTAGTTCCAAGTACGTCCTTGAAGCTTGAACTCCTTGAATTGTTCCGGTAAGTCGTTTACTTGAGCCGCATACTCATCTGAAAAGAAATCATCTCCCAAATAATCATTCGGCTCATACACCTCATCCTCATCGCTGTCAGAAACAACTACTTCACCCTCCTTAGAAAATAGGTTACCCCTCTTCGATGCAGAAGTACTCGAAGAAGGGATAGTAGACTGCTCCGACGTCTTTTTTTTTTGCAGAAATAGTAGAAGGAGGGATAGTAGATGACTTAGAAGCCTCACCCGGCACCTGCGAATCCATGTTACTAATAGGCTGATCTTGTGACCCCTTACCATTGTTAACAAAACCAAGAACATCCTCATCCACCAATGACTCGAAGATACCAAAAGAGTTAGAAGACTGTAGGTCCTTACCAGATTTAACATTTGAAGTAGAAGCCTGCTGAACACCCTTAGGATCTGATTTTTTCTTGGTACCAACCTGATTAGAAGTTGTCGTGACTTTAGGTCTCCAAAAATTAGCCTTAGGCTTGGAGAGTTTAACCCCTCCAATTGGCTTAGGTTGAGACGTAGAAACCAGACTCTTACCTTTATTACGGTTCCTTGCCTCTGTGAACCCCTCATCGTTATTAACCACCTGATTCAATGCATTAGTCACCCCATTAGAAACCTTATGAACCACATCTTTCACTTGTTTTGGACACCCACTAAGTGTATGACAAGATATCTTACAAGCGCTACAATGAGGAGGTGTCCATTCATATTCAACACGAATGATTTCCGTCGAATAACCACTATCATCATCAAATGGAATAGCCATACTAACTTCCTTTTTCAATTCTGAGTTTGAACACACTTCAACCAACGCACGAGCATAACTAATCCGACCACACGAGTCAACACACATAGAAGATGTAAATGAATCCAACATAATCGGTTTCCCCACTTGAGTAGCAATCAAGCTTAAACCAACCTCCAAATAAGCAACTATAGGCACATTATGTAATTTGATCAAAACAGGAATCGTAGTTACCTCACTCTTGGTTAGGGGAACATTAAGAGACCATTTCCTAAGAATAAGAGGTGAATGACGGATTAACCACGGGCCTTGTTGGAGCACCTGTTCCAATCCGTCCTTTGAAGAGAACTTAAACAAGAAAACTCCTGCTTCATTCTTCATAATCTTTTGCACGCCAAATTTCTTCCACGTATTAATAACATAGTTCTGCACAATTGAAAAAGCTATAGATTTTCCTAAGAAGTACCCAACAAGAGTGTTCTCATACCGACCTAAAATGGGTTCCATCTCCTCCTTAGGGAGTTTAGTATCATGGTGAGGAACCCGATCTTCATTAACCATCTGTCTAAAATTCACCTTACGAGAAGTACTATTGGCACCAAGCAAAGAAGCAAACGATTGCTCCTTTCCACTAACATTACCTTTGCCCTCACTAGTACCACAAGTCGTTGTGGTTGAATAAGATGTTTTAGGACCAGAAGACACATTCTTGTCCACTAACGTAGACAAGTTAATATCACCATCATCCACACTCCAATCAGAAATGTTAGGACCAGCCGATTCACGTGGAGGCTGATTACTAGGACCATCACCATTAACACTACCATCACCATTAACAACAATACCAACCTTAGGAGTAGGTTTACCCAATCCCGTAGCAGAATCAACATTCGTATCAACTTTGGAAGCATTACAAACCTCACTTGAATCAACATTAGCATTGCCACCCAACTTATCCATAGAATCCTTAAAATTATTTAAGATAGATGCAATGTTCTCCTCACCATGGTACGATACATTACCAGTAGCATTACCTATAAGTTTCACATCCTTGGTCACACTAGTAGATGTCAAAAACCCTTATTCATATTCACATCACCAATTCCACGCAACGATTTGCTAACAGATTGCAACCCTTTAGGAGCACTATCATTGTTCAAAAAACCCTTTTCCATCTCTCTTAACCCACGAACAAGACACTAACAATGATTGAAGACTACGAATAACAGAAAACAACATGAGCAATCCACAATAATCGAACAAGAAAACCCTAACTAGAATAGTTAGGGTTTAATCAAATTGCACTCCAAGACCTAACCCGCTCCCATGATTCTGGTCGTGGTACTTGATAATAAATCGATTTGCAGAAAACCGACTTAGAAAACTAAAATTATGCGATCAGAATAAACCCAACAATTCGTCCAAAAAAGAACCAATAAATAATAGGAGAATCAAGAAATCAAAAGTGCAATAATGAAAAGCGCTTAAATGGATAAACAAATATTGCACCGACCCACTATTGATCAATATAATAAGGATCCAACACCAACTCTTCAATTGATCAATATAATAATAATCTTTCAAACGCTAAAAACAGATTTTGTTGCTTCCACCAACCCACTATAATCACTTAAATAATAAATTACTTAAAGAATTAAGTGGGACTGATTTGAGAAACGAAATCAAGTTTAAACAATTTTTGGGAATCGTATATTCTTTGATCGCTTTTTCGCCAGAGAGTATTAAAAAAGGGTTTATATACAACCATCTTTAATGCATTATTGTTTCCTTCCGTTTATGCACTTATTCTTAGTGCATTATTGTTATATGTTTAAACCTTTAGTTAATTATCTAATTGATTATATGGTTACTAAGTCGAATCATATCTTGTACATATTGTTTTGGGACGATTGGACTTATGGGTAAAGTACTATTGTTATAGAGTAATGGGGAAGAAAATCATATATTATCCCCATATATGCGTTAATCTTAGAAAGTACTCCAAGTGTTTTGATTATCTTAATTCGAGTAATTAGAATAGTTAATTGTAAAGTATGTAAAAATTCAAGTGTAAGGGGAATGCAAATTCCCTATGCTGTATTATTTTGGATGGTAGGGTAAGAGTGTATGCAAAAAAAAAAAAAAAAAAAAAAAAAAAAAAAAGAATCGAAAAATCAAGAAAAAAAAAGAAAAAAAAATATAGAAAAAGAAAAAGAAGAGAAAAAAACATACGGACTACCATCCCGTTTCCTTTTATGTTTATTTTATGTTTTTGTTAGTTTGTGATTAGCTTAAGTCGAGTCGAGTCTTGGCTTAGCAACACCACATTGTACATGTAATTGATCAAGATGATTAACTCGCCACCAGTAAATATTGCCTTTATCCAACAAAACCGTGTTTATCATATCCATACACCTCACGTTATAACCCTTTAAAAAGACCTCTTTGATAGTTTATCCTAGGTGCTTACGCCAAGTGGTGGAGGTTTGATCCTTTCCCATGCCTATGGTAATCTATTTGCTATGACAGGTAGTGAGAGATGTTTTCCATTTCCATATTGTGATATATACTTTATTACACCCGAGAGATGTGAGTATCTAAACACTATTTGTGAGGTGCTAGTGTATAATTTCCGTGCTTGTTTTTGGTTGAAGCGAAATGATTATTTGTTGCAATTACTTTTATATTACTGTTAAATGACCCCTAACTTGTATTTTGATTAGAATAATGATAAGTGCTCAAACACTCATCATTTTTGATCAAATCTGAGCTGTAAAACATTTAAAAACACTAAAAAAGGCATCAAAATACTGAAAATATCACAGGGATTGTGTTTTATATGTTTTAGATGCAAAAAGAGTAAAAACAGATCCAAAACGATCAAAGTTTGCAAAATTGGCAGTTTCAGTCTCCCAAGTTTCAAAACTTGTCAAAATTAGTCCCTATGCATTTATTTTGAAAGATAAGTCAACCCAAGTCCTTTAAAAGTAAAATATTATCAAAAATGGTCTTTGGGTAAAAAGTTTTGAGAATTTACAAATTTAGTCCCTAGAGTTTTGCTTTTGGCAGATTTGGTCCCTGGTGGGATATTTTTAGAAGAAAAGTCATTATTGGTCCTTGGGAAACCACAAGTTATCATAAATGGTCCTTGAAATGAAAGTTTGAAAGAATTACAATTTTGGTCCCTCAACTTTTAAAGTTGGCAAAAATGGTCCCCGAGTGTTAAATTTTGTGAAATAATCATTTATGGTCCTTTGGAAATTGAATGTTGGCAAGAAAGGTCCATTGAACTAATTTGGGAGTCCTGGCAGAATATACCCTTCCACTTTCCATATTTGCATAATTGGTCCTTGTGGTTTTATTAGCTAAACAAACAAACAAACAAACCCAAAATAAAAATAACCCAATCCCTAAATCCACTACACTACCAGTCCACCCTTATTACTCCACATGGCCCAATACCCCTTCACAAGCCCATTCCCTAAACCCGTTAATAACAAAACTAGTTAAACCACAAGTCAACACCATCATCCCTCCAATACCACTCTCCCTGCCAAAACCACCCGTGCCTACCCCAACCTGAAACCCTACCCCTCCTTTCCCCCAAACCCTCACCAACCTCACCTCTTTTGTCTCCCATTAAACACCCTCCTCATTTATTGTCCCCAACTGTCCAAACTACCCCATTTTTGCTTATATAAGTTTTGGTGCCAAAAGCTAATTGATGGCTCAGATAAATCCAAGCTCATCCAATGGACAAGAATAGAAGTGGGAAAAGCTCAGGAACTCACCTCAGTTTATATAAGTCAAGAAAAAGAGAGAGAAGGCAGTTAGTTAGCTTAATTAGTTGTAGGTAATCATTTTTAGTGTAATCCAATTTCCAAGTTTATTTCCTGGTTTCAGTGGCTTGTACTCAGCTTATATAGTGTATTAACAACTTTGTTTAACCTTAATTCCAAGGTTTATGTCCGAATTCAATTTGTGCCATTTTTATGTGAAAATTTCATTTTAGTTTGGTTATGATAAAAGTTGTTATTTCCTGATCCAATAAGCTTACTTAGGTCCACTTGTTAAAATTTAAAAGATTTCCAAGCTTTTAGTTCAGTTTAGTCAAGAAAATCAAAATTTACTCAAAAATAACAAATAAATAGATATTAAATTAAAAATCAAGCTTGAAGAGGGAAGAAGATGGGAGCAGGTATGATAAGGGAAAGTCTTGATTTGGAAGCTCTTTAGGAAGCATTTGGGTGGTGATTCAGTGGCTTGTGTCCTTGTTCTATGCTTTGGGATCAAATTGTAAGCAAATCTTACAATTCTGCATATGTATCTATAGCCTAGCTTATTACTCTGCTTCATTGCCATCATTCTAGGATTTAGATAACTAAAATAATTTATAGGAGTAGTTTTCATCATCATCATAGTTTAAATTTAGATGTTGTTTTGAAAATCTTCCAACAGTCAAGAGATAAAGGGTGTTTGGATTTGCTGTCTTAGGTAGGTTCAGGGTGTTCATTGGTGTTGATCATGCTTATTACATGTATCCTTAGGCTGGTTTAGGTCATAGAAATAATAATATCAAGCACTTATATGACCTAAAGTCAAAATCAACCTTTGAGGCTTGTCATTTGTTAACTGTTTAGGATTAGGAGTAGTCCTATCATTATTTAGGTTTAGTGTTTATTAATATAGTTTATTTTAGTCTTGTTATACCCTAAAACATCAATATCATTCAGAGAGTTAGGATCAAACTTCACCAAAGTCAAACCAAATGTTAATTTCATAAAGTCAAAATTTCCCCATTGGTAGAAAAACCAAATTTTCCAAGATTTGTTTTGATTTTTGTGTTGAGATTCAGAGCTTAAGCTTTTTATATGTTGTAATTTACCAGCTTATCTTTAAAATACCACCATTGTTTTATTTTTGTGATTTTTATTTATAGCTTATTTCACTGCTTAAACAGGCCTGCAGGGCATGTGTTTGCCCTGCACCAGGGCGTGTTTGTTTCAATGGCTTATTTTCATAAGCTCTGATTTTGACGTCTAGTGCATGTTAGTTTGTGATCTTTGGTGTTTTGAAAAGCCCATCTGGCCAGCTTGCTGTGCATGTTCTTATTATTCCATATTATGCTTATTTCAACTACTCATTTTGCTCTAAATATCTGTTCAACTCACTCACTACACTGACTCATCAATGTAGTTGAGTACATTTCATAAGCTCTTTTAAAGCTCACCAGTGGCCCTTAGCTTTTGGTAATTGGCTTTTTGTGAAGGTCATTTACCTAAATCTTTGGTTCATGGCTTATTTTGTAGTTGCAGGCTTATTTGATAAGCCAAAAGTTGGCCTGCAACTTGACTGTTTGGACAGAGGCATTGGAAGTGCTTATTTGCTTATTTAAGCTTAATCAGTGCTTAAATTTTGTTTTTTTTTCTCATTTCTAGTTCCTTGTACGTAGTTAATATTATGTTTCCTTTGGTTCATTCTGTGAAGCTTATTTCAAGCTTAAAGTTCCATTAAAAAGCCAAAAACTCATCTGTTGAACTTATAAGCTCACAAACTGCTTATTTTTAAGTTTTAAATTTTTTGTTTTCTTTAAAGTTTATCATTATCAGTAGTATATTAGTTTTGTAAAAGAAAATCATCAATATAAGTCAAGTGATAGCTTCTATTTAAGACGCTTTAGCTTATTAGCTTATTTCTCAGCTTTTTCCTTAAACACTTTTCCATTTTATATTTTTCTTAGGTCTCTGTACTTATAATAGATTTTTAAAAAAAGTTTCAGATTTTTCTTAGCTCATTTAGTATTTATTAGAATTTTAATTAGTTTAAAAAGTATTTAAAATAATAAATAATTAATAATAAATAGATAAAAAGTGTGAAAAATATAATTTCAGTTCCAAAATTAGTTTTATATTATTTTAGATTTTTCCAAATTTAAATTTTATTTTTCTAGGTTAAAATCCTAATTATTAGTATTTTAGTATAATTTAATTAATTAAAAGTAATTAGGAAATTAGTAATTAATTAATAATAAATAATTAAATAGTGTAAAAATTAATTTTATTTTTCTAAAAATTTTATTTTATCATTAGGATTGTAAAAATTTCATTTTCATGTTCGTAGGTATTTTGTTTCACAAAACTCGCGTTTTATTTCGTACGTCTACTTAAATTTCAATCAGACGTACGCGTTTTTAGGTTTTAAACATTTCTGGGTTTTCTAATTTTACAGTCATTTTAATATAGCTTATTTAAGCTATTTCCTTTTATATTTAAGTAGTGTAATCATTCACAACCCTTTTTTGTCCAAATTCACCCGATCACAAACCTGTTTTATTACCATCACACCTCGTCGGGACATAACGACCAGGGAAAACCCTATATTATCCGGAAGCATTGACTCTAAGCTGTTTGACCTTGCTGACCATTCACTTGGTTGATTTAGGTTGACCGTTTGGAGCCAATCAAATAAAAGTGCATTTGCTTGAGGACAAGCAAATCTCAAGTGTAAGGGTATTTGATGAGACGAAAAGTGTACCGCTTTTGGGGGGTCATTTAGGGGCAAATTCGAAATTATTTGATCAAATATTGCCCTAAATCGTTCCTTTTGTCATTTTAGGTACTTTTGGAAGGAAATTTACAAAAGGAAGCATTTTGGACATTTTTGGAGTGAAAAAGTGAAGAAAACGACAAAGTCTCAAAATCATGCTGAAAATTGTACCTGACGGCGTCACAGGTTGCTAGTGATGGCGTCAAGACTTGACAAAGAGGTGGATAAACCAATTATACGTGACGCGCCAGAGAGTTTTCCAAAGGAGTCGTGACGGCATAACCCTTTATGGTCGCCAAGGCCGTCACATATAACACAAAGAGAGACGGCCCAGAGTGTATAAAGAGTGACGGCTTCAGAAGTGGATCTAGGTAATACGAGTATTATTTTGGCGGTGAGTTGACAGCGTCAGACCTAACTCTTGACGCCGTCAGAATGTAAAATCTATATATAGTTTTCTAGTTTTCATTTATTATGTGCAAATTTGAAGGGAGTAAACCCTAGACGAATTTTACTGATACTTTGAGGGTTTCAAACCCTTGTTTCATCCGTGCCTAATTGAAGATAAGTCTTTCATCAAATCATTCAATATGTCTATGTGTTGTTTGATTATATCTTACGCTTGTCTTCTCTTTAACATGCTAGGCTAGGTTTTCTTTGTGTTTGCTTAGATGTAATGAAACTTAGATATTGATTATTGGTTGGTTATTTGTTTATAATTGTTGTGGATGAATGAATTCGATGTTAGGCTTAACAAAACTGGCAAACTTCCAATTGGTAACTTGCTTGAACGTCTTAAGAAACATGATCGGAGTTGTACTACGATATATTGGTTATATTTAATTCATAGGTAACTACTAATGAGGCCATCTTAGGAGCTAGTAGTCAGCTCGACATAGGAAGAGGTAGAAGCTTATAGAGTTAGGGAAGATCGTACACGACCCTATGAATGGTATTAAGGAATATAACCCGTCATCCATGCAATTGTAGCAAACCAATCAACCGGTAAAAGATAGCTAGGGAGTAGTGAAATCTAAGTAAACACATTTTCTCTCATTATTGTTTTCGCCATAATTTAGTTTAAGTTTAGTTTATTTTATTTTGATTGCATCTTTAGTTACTTGGGTTAGTTGATTAACAACTAATTCCGCCTATTTCTTCCAAAACCGAGATTTTACTTGCTTTTATTTAAAATATAAAAATACAAAAAGAATCATCCCTCATATCTAGACCTATTTTATGTGAATTTTAACCCTAGCGAACACTATTCTTTGAGTTGAACGATCAATCCCTCGGTACTTGTCACTATACTATACTACAACGGTCAGGTACACTGCCTGGTGAGGATTGCAAGCTTCTCAAGATCCTTTGAGAGGTAAAACCTTTTGCGAGGGTGCAATCCCATGCATCAGCAATTGTGGAACCCTTTTGCTGAAGTTGAGCTATGAGTTCATTGTTTTTAGCTAACAAAGAGGTTGTCTGCTCTATAGTCTTAGCTTTTGTTTCTTTCATTGAGTCACACAGGTCTTTACACTGAACTCTCAAAGCCACTTTACATTCAAACTCATTAATGTCATGTTTAACTTTGGCTTCATTACTTTTCAAATGCATACTAATTCGAGTTTTCAAGTAGATCGTTAAGTCCTAGGCTTGTAACTGAGCTTTCAAATCGTTTATCACAAAATATTCACGAAATTCAGGCAATTCCCGATTCATACATGGTTTGCAAGTTTGAAGACTTTCTTCCTTTTGTTGTATGTATATTTCAAGTGAAATAAAATGTTTTTCAAGTTGTGAAAATCTGTTTAAAAGTTCATTAAAAACTTCTTTTTCAACCATGTCATTTGTTTTAAAAAACTCAGCCGTAAGAAGAGAACTTGAAGCATCATCATGCTCAACATCCTGATCACTTTCTCCCCCTTTATGACTCGTATTTGTTGAATTAGAAATGGTATTGCTATCAGTCTTTTCAAACAAATTTGTGTCATAAATGGGTTTAATTTGATCAGTATTCTAATGTTCATTAGAAAGCATGTTATGTTGATCAGTTAAGGGTACCTCATCACATGACACATGTTCTTTTACCAGTCTGAACTCTGCATCCATATCATGTGTAACACGAGTCACTACATTGCTAGTAGTGTCAAGTTTATCAGTCTCTGATCCCTTGCATTCAGTGATGACTGACCCAACATCCGATGCTTTACCCGAATCAACAATACCATCACTTGATTACATCCGACATGCCTTCACCTTGTCTTCATACTTAAGTTTGTGCTTCGCTCTTACCTCAATGTACTCCTTAACCTTACCCATGTGTTGGAGTAATGTGTCTCTGAACGTGTCAACCTCAATTCCCGTGTGATAAGCAAAACACTTTATTGTCATCTGACTTTCATAGTCATAAACCATAGTGAATTTCGAATCGATGAACACCTGCAGTTGTTTGTTGATCACACAGAGGGCAGCCATGGATCCAATATTGGAAGATTCTCCTTGGTCAAGTTGTTGTCGTAATTGATCTAAGTTAAGAATCATTGTGTATGTGAAAGTCTGAACATCTTGACCGAAGAGAGTTACAAATGCACGTTCGAATCCCATCTTGAATCCAGTTCCCTCTAAAAGTACCGAGAGGTGTGAATGAAGTTGTCGAAAACATTCTATGCAGCAATCCTTTGCATTATCAGGTAATTTAATTGGCTGATGAAGCTCATTCTCTTGAGAATCCGAGCACAAAGATTCCATTGCAGCATTATCAGACACAAGCACGTTAATTTGTTGTGAAGGGTTGGAAGTCTTATATTCATCGATCATGTCATATAATTTAAGTATATCAGGTATCACTGAGGGTCCGTTTGGTTCGCAGAATGTTTTTGGCGGAATTAGAATTTGTCTATGGAATTGGAATTTGAAGGAATTGGAATGTTAGTGAATTGGAATCCGTAGGATTTGGAATTTGAAATAAATGGAATTTGCAAAAACTAACGCGTGTTTGGTTGAAAAAAAATAAAACAGGAAGAAACATATTATATCAAAATACTTAAAATTTTATTTTAGTTTAAAATTGATAAATTGAATAATAATAATAATAATAATAATAATAATAATAATAATAATAATAATAATAATAATAATAATAATAATAATAATAATAATAATAATAAAAATAAATTATTATTATTATTATTATTATTATTATTATTATTATTATTATTATTATTATTATTATTATTATTATTATTATTATTATTATTATTATTATTATTATTATTATTACTATTATTATTACTATTATTATTATTATTATTATTATTATTATTATTATTATTATTATTATTATTATTATTATTATTATAAAACCATCACTTCATTAGAAATCAAAGGATTTACAAGAAATTAGTGGGGAGCCGAGAAACAAGTTGGGCCCCCACTCCTCTAGCTATGACAAAGCTAATTCTACTAAAAATATGATCGGCGACACGTGCTCCAATGTCTTGAGTCAACGAGAATCTACGGATGTGTTTTAGTAATGTCACCGCATCCTTCTCAAGCTCTCCCAAGGAAGAAAATGAGAAGAGGAGAAAACCATATCCTTTGTCCGCACATTTAGTCTCATACTTGGCCCGTTTGCGTTGTGCAGCTTCAACAACCGCACGTCCAGGAACAAAATCAGCCATGTTGGTTTATTATTATTATTATTATTATTATTATTATTATTATTATTATTATTATTATTATTATTATTATTATTATTATTATTATTATTATTATTATTATTATTATTATTATAATTGATTTTTGATGATAAACATAACTGAATTCCATGGAATTTAAACATTCCTCCTTACCTTGCTATGGAATGCTGAATTCCACACATATGGGATTTTGAAGGATTTTTATTCCATTTCATTTGCCAATCAAACACATTAAGGAATGGAATTTAGATTCTGAATTTGTTGAATATTCCAACCAAACACGTTATGGAATGGAATCAGATTCCAATTCCATCAGAATCCTGAAGATTTCGCGAACCAAACGGGGTCTGAATATGAAGGATTTGACATGATGTGGATGTGCACGGGATTTTACACTTCTATGATTTAAACCTAGAAATAGATTCTTTCGTGGAATTTTACAAAATCAAGAAGAAACCGTGATATGTAGTATGAAAGCTAGACTTAGAGTGAGATCATGGATAAGTCACAATTTGTACTACGTGTCAGGTCACGACAAGTCAATTGACAATTTATCCGATCGTAATAAGTCAAGTCGTAAGAATAAACTCACAACGTCAAATCATAATCAGATTAATCGAAACGACTAATGTTACAATCATTCACCAAGTATAAATGATTAACCAATCACTAGAATCTCCCTACTAAGTTAATCGCTACCCACCACCAAATATCAGAAGCTAATCGCTGAAAATAGAAGTTAATCGCTAGTTGGAGATAATCGCCACTGAGTACTAATCGCTAACACTAGCAGTCAAACTAGTCGCTATCTAGCAATTTTGTCTGGTAGTCCACAAATAGCAAATTCCTACTAATCGCTAGACTTAATCGCTACTCCACACTGAGCTAATCGCTACCAAGAACTTCAAAAACAGAAGAGGTAATCGCTAGATAGAAAAACGACCCAAAATCAATCACAACTTCTAACCAACGAATGATATAGCTTATCCAACTAAAAAACTAAGTAATTCTAACACCACTAATCACAAAAGTACACCCATAACACTTCATATAACACCAACAAGATCAAACCAAGATGTTTTCCAAGAAAAACTCTTCTAACTAACAAAAACCACACCAAATCTGAATTTCCAAGGCCCTAAGATGAAACCAAGGCTCTTGATACGAATTGTGGGTTACTCATAATCATAACATGTGTGGTTTCTTATGGTTATATGGATCTAATTAGAGGAAGAAACTAGAAAGATGTAGAAAGAATGTTGGGAGCCTTTTCTATTGAAAGAAACAATAGAAATGTATTATATTAATGAAAGGTCCAACCCTCTCCCTTGGTGGGAGAGGGGTATTTATAGTTACAAGGAAAATGCCCACTCTCGGGCAGTGGATCAGGTGTACAGTGAGTAAAGACCCGTCCGTCCTCCACGGTGTTACATAAACTAAACTAGTTTCTAACTAAATATTAATATAACTACGAGCTATATCAATGCTACTACATTCTTGTGGTGACCGAGTCTTCAATAGGAATATTTGTATTCCTAACACATTTTCTTTTGGCAATAATGTACCCATTAAGTGGTAGTTTTCACCTTGTATTCTGTAACAATATGCTCCATAACCTTGATTGATCGATGTGTCTTGTTTTGCACCTATTGAGGTAAATGCAAACATGGAATTGTAACACCGTATATTATCAATGAATGAATCGCTTTTTGGGTGATCACCACTAATAAGCTTTGCTAACAATTCCGGTGGATTTAGGACTTCATTTCCTATCTGAACTTTTCCTCTTCCACAATACATCGAGAACGACCCGGAGTTTGAATGTGTAACCCCTACCATACTCTCTTGGTGCCATAAAAGTGCATCACAAGACTGACATTTGAAAGTTGGATCCCCAGGATCGATGTAATCTAGAAAACAATTGCATATATAATTATATAAAAATCAACAACACATGGAAATATATGTTACTATTAAGTTTGTTCAACGTAAATGTTTTAATCAAAGACGTAGTTTTCATACCGTTACACATGCCAACAAATGGATTTTTGTGTGTCTCATTACCACTTGATGAAGTTGCGCTAGTTAAAACACTCTTCTTGGAAATCTTATGCCTAGACATTATTGTTTTTAGTTTAAGTCTTTCTGATTTGCGTTTTGAAGAATGGACATTGGATTGTATGTCGCCAGCATTAATAGGCTGTTTTGGTGTTTCTGCAACAAACCATATAATGCTAAACACAATAGTTAAAATACCACTATACTTTATTTATATTAAAGTGACGTTCTTACTCGGTTGAGCTAAGTCATGCCTAGGACATCCTCTTGGCCGAGGAACATTTGTGCATTCTTGTATTGGAGGCTTTCCTCTTTGTGTAGTAGGTGTATTTATTATAGACCTTGATACCGGTCTACCAGCTTTTCAGATTTGATATTCTTCAATAGGTATCGAACCCGTGATCATTTGTGTTGTATTTATTATGACTAACAATGAACATTATGTCAAGATAATATTGTTAATCGAGTATAAAGTGCATTTAATGTACCTAAGTTTATTGTTGGCTTTCTTCCTCGATGTTGAATAACAAAGTTTTGAGTATGGCTATCATGGATTGTTGAATCTTGCATTTTTTTTGAGTATGGCTATCATGCATTGTTGAGTATGGATATTTCTCAAAGTTTTAAAAGATGTATACTTTATTATTTAGGCGTGTTCTATTTGATATATATTGTTTGTTTTCCTACAATTAAATTGTAAACGATTGATAGTCTCTATTACTTAGGGATTTTTAATTTGTTAACATATATATCATATCTAAATTGAAGGCATAAATTTCTTACTTTGTATAACATTTCTGTCTAATCAAGAGAGATATTTCTCAAAGTTTTAAAAGATATATACTATATTATTTAGGCGTGTTCAATAACATTTAGATGTAAATAGATTGTAAAATGTAACTCGAATATATAAAATATTGCTATATATAACTATAGTTTTTCAAAACTTGATAAGTGCCAAAAATTTTAATGAGTATCATTACCATATTTTAGAATATTTAAAATTACTTTATCGTATCACAATAATTATGGAATTAGTTTTGTAAATGTATTATTGATATCAAAATTATAACGTTTCATAATAGATATAATCTTCAAATGAATGCGTATATCGTATTTTTAAAAGTATATATTTAATTGATAGAATATATGTTTAGAAGATGCTTAATTTGTTGACATAAATAATGTCTAAAAACATTGTTAGCATATTAACAATATGTCTATGTTTTGATAATTACAAAGCATAAACTCATTAATCTAAAACTTATGACGTAAACAAGTTTTTAGTGCTTAATATTTGTCTTTGCATCCATATCACTTAAGGTATGAATAAACAAAGTGTTTATTGCATTTCATTATCAAAGGAAATTTTTCTAATCACTAGAATTTTTATAAAATGTATTAAACATTCTATATCTTTTACAAAATTACTTTTGGAATTAAAAGAATATGTTTAATTCATTATAAATATATGATTTCAAATTTCCAACCAAAAATGGCAAATTTTATCCAGAAAAATTTTCCCCGCTAGAAGACAAGAAAATCCCACGTTCTGAAGGGGCGACCCCCTTAATTCCTTAGGCGGCCTCCTTAATCATTAAGGGGACCGGCCACGCTCCAGAACAGTAAATTTTCTCCCTATAAATACTGGTTCATGCCACATAATTTTCTCACCTTTTGCACTCCTAAACTTTCTGTTCTAGATCCCCATTTCTATTCTCTTAATCCTTTGATCATAAATACATAATTCTTTGTTTCAAAGTGATTCAAACATCATCCTCTCAAGTGCAAGAGATGAATACTTCTATCCTCCAAGACAAGAAGTATTACAACTTGTTGTGATCTCCACATCCAAGTTGTTGGTGCATCATCAAGATTATTTACATAATTCTTTGTGAAGATTGTTGTGAATATTTGATTGTAGATAGTTGTGCTAGGTATATTGATTGTGTGATTAGTTAGTTGTTTGGTGTGAAGAAGAAAAGTTAGGAATTAGATTGTAGTGAAGAAGCTAGGTGTGGAGTTGTTAGTTGTGAAGAAAATTGGTGTGAAGAAGATAGGCGTGGAGTAGTTAGTTGTGAAGTATATTGGTGTGAAGAAGTTGTGAAGAAGTTGTGGTGTGTAAATTAGTGTGTAAGGTTTTCTCCGCCATAAGGAAGCTTGTTGATATAGTGAAGAAAACTCTCGAGTTAGGTGCTCGGGGAGTGGAGTAGGGCAAGGAAGGTGTCCTTGTAGCCGAACCACTATAAATCTCTTGTCTCGCGGTTCGATATTTCCATCTCTTATTTATTTCTTTACTTATCATTGCAATATCTTACTTATTAATAGTTGTTTATTTTGTGCAAGATTTGAGATCATATATTATCGAATCTAAATTTTAAAAACTAAGAAAACACTAAAACTATCTTTTATAACGAATTAAAAAGACGTAAAACTATTCAACCCCCCTTCTAGTTTTCCACATAATTGATAAAATATATGCTTTAGAAGATTAGTTTAGAATGTATCTTATATATACCAATCAATGTGGAAAACTAAATTAGTATTAATTTAACAACTTTTAAAGAAAATAGCAACTCGTATAATTTATTATAGATATTGATCATTCATGGAAACATATTTTAATTTATAGGTATATTGTTTGTTTGCCTACAATTAAATTGTAAAAGATTGATAGTCTCTATTACTTAGGGATTTTTAAGTTGTTAACATATATATCGTATCTAAAATAAAGGCATAAATGTATTATTTATTTTTAATTCGATACACATGGTGTTATATGGGTGTATAATTCATGGATTAATTTTTTTAATTGTTGAATATAAGGATCCAAAATTTCATATAGCAGACATAGTACTCCTATACTTGTTTGAACTACTTATACATACCAAATAGTTCATAAACATAATATTAACATTAATTATAACAACATTGAAAATTTTTATATAATTCTCGATGTTTCATGTAATTAAAGTGTATGTACTATCATATTGCACGCTCCGCAAGATTTTAATGGTTTAGTATTTGTTATTTTAGAGATAATAAGTTTTAAATGTTAAATACATATTACTTTACATCACTTTTACAAACAAAGTAGTTTGAATCTCAAGAAAAATTTTTAGCTGTTAAAGTTTTGAAAGACATGTAGGTATGATATAAATGATTTTGAACACTAAAAATAATATACGAACTTAATCAACCAAAATATAATTTAAAACACATAATACTAAAGGTTCTTATATTCGAACTTAATCAACCAAAATACGAATCTAAAACACATAAGACTAAAGGTTCTTAACGGGAAAAAAATATGTTCTAAAAAATAATAAAAACTATGAAAAATAAGCCTCCTAGAATATTTGTATTCTTTATCAAAACTCATCGGTGCTTGATAGAGATCTGATACTATACACATCAGAGTCGACTTCGAAAGCTTCTTCATCAATATAGTCATCAAGAATATGTTTTCCCTTTACTATACCATCAATATCTACCATATCATCCCACATGTCATCGTCAATTTGGTTGTGTTTGTTTAGAACATCTTTATCACTTTCTTTGTCAGTTACAGTGTATTTGTACTCACCTGCACAAATTTTTATAAAAAAATAAAATGTTATTTACAACACTTTTAAAACAAATTAAAAATATGAATGTTTATAAAATTATTCGTCAACAACCAACCTGTTGATAAATCTTCATTTATATTTTCATCAAGTATATTATACTTGCGCTTGTAAGTATCTAAAGAATACCAAGGTTCATCTAGATCATTTATGTTTACCCAAATATCATCTTCAACATCTTCAATTGCCGTTTTGGTTTTGTCATGTTCGTCATCCGTGTCTTCATCACATAACATATATTTCCGTTGTTTTGATACAGTAGAGTTTTTGTTTGTTTTTGATCGTTTAAACTGTATGGACTCTTCATTATCAAACATCTGTGAATCAAATTATAAAAGTTACTAACATGTTATTTTGAATAATATATATGTTTATGTTATTATATATATACATATATATATATATATATATATATATATATATATATATATATATATATATATATATATATATATATATATATATATATATCATTTGAAACACATACCAAAGGCTCGCTATAGAGTCTTTGAATAGTTGGTCATTTATTTGTATCTATTTTGTTAGTCTTTTCATAGCCTAATGAAATAACTTCATTTTTTTCCTTTACAATGCTATCCTTCTTGACCAATCTTCGTCGTTTGTGTGTTGATGGTGTAGGCTGCAAAAAATGTAAGACTTTTAAATTAAATACGATAAAAACGTGATTAAAATAAATTAAACTTAATAGATGGTAAAACCTACTAAAAGATTTACCAAAATTATGAATTTTTAAAAAATACCTTTATGTAATTATAACGCAAAACAAAAAAAGTGCAAACATTGACATGTAAAATTAAAATAGTTTAATAAGCTAACATAGAAAGGAATGATTAAGTAAAAAATTTAAAATTGCAATAAAACATTGACATAGGCATACTTGTAGAACTTATATCAATTTTCAAGCCTCAACGACTTATAAATAAGCTTGTATTATGGCCAGAAAAAAGCTGCTAAAACATGTTATCAAGGATACCTCTTCATTACTTGAAATATGAACAATTCGTATGATATTTTTCAATGGAGCATCATGTATAGGTTAAAAACATGCTAAACATAATCAGATTTGTGCTTCATATATAATTTAGATAAAAAGCTGAATTAACTCTTGTACCTTATCATCATCATCTAATATAATAATGATTGGTGTATCCTTATTTAACCAAACATTTTTTGGACATGCAAGATCATGTTCTCTTTTCTGTTCCGCCATTGTTTGTTTTTTTCGTTATCAACTACTGAAATTACATGTTCAATAAGTTGACATATGGCTTTATTTATAGAGTTCGAAGATGAAGATATACTGGAAATTGTTTGTTTTGTTTTTATAATTTTGTTATGATTAAAGATCGTGTTTATATTTTAAACGTATTTTTAGAGTTTATGTGTTGAATATTCTGATTTGAATATAAATTTGAAACCTTTCCTTTTCATTTTTTCCCTTTCCCTTATAACTTTTTTTTATAGAGTTTGAAGATTAGCATATAATGGAAACCAATCAGGTCATTTTTATAGTTTTATTATAGTTAAAGATAGCATATATCATTTGAACATATTTTTATAGTTTACATGTTGAATATTACGCTTTAAATAAAAATTTGAATATATACATTTTTTTTAAAATTTAATTTTTGACTTTATTTATAGATTTTAGAGATGTGTATATAATGCAAACCGAACATTTTATTTTTATAGTTTTATTATAGTTATAAATTTCATATCTTTTATAAACATATTTTTGGAGATAACGATTGTATATATTTTTAATTATGTTTTAAATATAAATCTGGAGTCTGTTTTTTTTAGTATATATCTTTAATAAACATGTTTTTTTTGTAATTATATTTTTTGATGTATATATATATATATATATATATATATATATATATATATATATATAATATTTTATACATTGAAACATAAAATATTAAATTCGTTGAAAGGTTTATGTATTAAACAAAATAAACATACAACTAAATATCTTCTAGAGAATGCCAAATGTATATAATCATAAGAATAAATCTCTTGATCTTCATTTTCATCTTCATCTTGTGGCTTAGGCAAAACAACATCATTGGTGTTTTTTCTCTTCTTTGATTTCCTAAAAGCTTTAACTTCTCTTAGGAGTTGTCTGGCTCTTTTCCTTTGCTCTCTCCGTCTTGTTTCTCCTCCCAATGTCTTTTTTTGATGGCTGCTCTCTGGGAAACCATCCACTCATATACAGACTCAACAGTATCTCCGACAGCTTCATTAGGGTGATTTTGTTCCTTAACTTCAAACATGTTCAAAATCATTAGTTTAACATCGAATTGACACATAAATATCTACATTGTCATTTTTTAGGTTGTAATTGTACACAAATATAACTTCTGCATACATACGACCTATTATTTTAAAACATGTACATAATTTTTCAAGGTTAATCTGTAAGAAAACAACCATCTGTTTGCATACATGAGTTTTGCTTGGGTTGGTTAACTTGGTTGTTGGCAGCGATTGTTAGGTTTTTGAAAGTTGGAAAAATTGCGTGCAAAGAAACACAGAACTTTTTGATAACCTGTGTGGGAAGTTGGAATGGAATAAGGTTAACACGTATTTAACCACAAAAAATGGAAACTGAAAGGTCTAAAATCAATTTCAATTTTATTTAAGGATATATGCATCTTTTGAAAAAAAATATTATGATATAATGTTTAAAATTATCCGCGCAAATCATTGATAAGATTAACTTCATTATGTCAGTAAATCTTGGTAAATAGATGTTCAAGTTATACGAAAACATACATTTGTTAAAGATTATTAGGATTAGTAATAAAATCAAATGTATAATTGTTAAATTTACCAAATGATCTATATCATAAAATGTAGCAACTTATTAACATCTAAGTATATTAAAAAAACATTTTTCGAAATAAATAATTAAAGCTGCATGAAATAAATAAATAAAATAGCATTTTTTTACTAGGCAATAATATATGTCTATATGTATGTATGATTCTTAAAACACATTTTAGAATGATGCATAATATCATTCATGTATAAAATAATAATGTAAAATACCATTATTCAAACATAAAAATGAAATTGTAAGTCAAAAGTTGCAAACACAAATATTGTTGAATGCGAATAAGTAGTTCAGTGGAAATTAAATTTTAAAAGTACGAAAAATATAAAGTGATTCTTTATATCATTCATCTTATTTAAATATTTTAGGAAAATGTTGATCATTAGGTATTTCTTGTCTATCATCGTCGGACTCATGTGCACCATCTTCCACATCTTCATGTCTATCCTCGTAACCATGTTTGTCAAATTCCAAATTATGTAGCTCATCTTCTGGTGGTGCTATCCCTGATGTAAAATTATGTTCACCTTCTTCTTCATATTCTTGCTCATCATTGGAACTATCTTCATCGTCTCTGGCATGTTCATCTCCACCGTCCAATGTATGTACGTCGTCTGCCGCATGATCGTGCTCATCCTCAAAGTCTTGTAGTTCACGTCTTTCTCCTTCAAACTCATATTTGAAATCATGGTTTTATTATATTATAAACAATCGTATCATGTCTAACTTTTAAATCATCCATTACTCTAAAACTTATTTCAAAAAACATATAAACTGACCCCTTCTTCCAGGAAACCACTTTTAAAGTAGTTAATAGTGTCCACATCTTCAGTGACCCTTTCAGTTCGATATAAATGACTGTTTTTGCTATGATTAAAGTCAGTGTACTTCACTTTAAACTAATACTTTTACGGATAATCATATTAAGATCATCTGAAAAGTATTTATCATTATCCATGCCTTGCTCCTCCATGATCTCCCATGCTGTCAAGTTTGTCATCTTATGTACATTGTTATCGAAAATAATAACCTGTGCAGAACCATGTTCATCGAATATTTGAATAATCAGCTTGAACCTTCAAATGTAAATAAACGTAGGTTAGAATTATTTAGTAATATTTTGTTAAGCAAATTTGTTTAAATATTTTAGCAGAGTATATTGTGTACTTGGATGCATCTGCATATGTTTCTCCATGATTCTTGCAATGCCCCAATTGTTTCTTGTTCCTTGAATTTGGGTGTCCTTTTGACGGAATCGGGGTGACTTTATTACTGCAAGATTTGCATCCTGTATATGCCCAACCACTATCATATTGTATGCTATGAACCGTTGCATACACAACACAACATGAACCCTGCATTTTCCATTAAATATGATTTACAAATGTTGTTATTGATAATTTTTAATATAGCATTAAATAATATTCAAGCCTACTTACTGGTTCAATGTTACGAATCATGCCTACCAATCTTTTAATACTACCATGCATGAATTCAGCAGGTGAAACAACATGAGTTCCCTGATTGTATTGTGCAATTTTGAACTGAGAAGGATCCACTGGTACAAAAAGTTGTATTGTTCACGCAAAAAATGTGTGACGATATGCATATAGTCACACACGTTTTTTTGGTTGTGTGTCACTAAAGGTCCCGCCACCGTAGGTGGCATATGGTCACATTGTTGAGTTCGTGGCCTTTTCCTTCAAAAAAGAGTGACCAAAACCCCGAATATGTGTGACAAATTAGACACAAGTTTTGTTGGATTAGACATTATTAGTGACTGTAAACACTTTATAGTCACGCGAATATTTTGTGAGCGTAACTATTTTTCAACCTTTGGCTACATAAATATATAATATATGTGACATTTGATATGATATATTCAAGTAAATGTGTATTTTGTGTGACTATTTCCCGTCCTGTGGCCACATGAATATACAATAAATGTGACGTTTGTGATGATTTAGTCACACAATGGGTGTTGTTTTTTTGGAGTTAGTCACATACAATTTAACACAAAGTGGCCAAAAGTGTTAATAAGTGAGACCATATGCTGTTTAAAGTGAAGAAATGTGTATTTTATGTGACTATTGATCATCCAATGGTCACATGAAGTTTACGTTTGCGTGACCTTTTGTAATATTTAGTCAAACAAAGCATGTTTGTTTTGGGTATTTAGTCACATACCATTAAGCAAACAGTGGCTAAAAGTGTTAATAAGTGTAACCATATGCTGTTTAAAGTGAAGAAATGTGTATTTTGTGTGACTATTGATCATCCAATAGCCACATGAATTTTATGTTTGTGTGGCCTTTTTGTAATATTTAGTCACACAAAGCATGTTTGTTTTGGGTATTTAGTCACATATAATTAGCTAAACAGTGGCAAAAAGTGTTAATAAGTGTGACCATATGCTGTTTAAAGTGAAGAAATGTGTATTTTGTGTGACTATTGATCATCCAATGGCCACGTGAATTTTATATTTGTGTGGTCTTTTGTAATATTTAGTCGCACAAAGCATGTTCGTTTTGGGTATATAGTCACATACAATTTAGGAAACAGTGGCCCAAAGTGTTAATAAGTGTGGCCATATGCTGTTTAAAGTGAAGAAATGTGTATTTTGTGTGACTATTGATCATCCAATGGCCACATGAATTTTATGTTTATGTGGCCTTTTGTAATATTTAGTCACACAACGAATTAAGCAAACAGTGACCAAAAGTGTTAATAAGTGTTACTATATGCATCTTTTAGTTACATTTAAAAAATCAATATATATCAAAACAATTCAAATATATATCAAAACAAATTCAAATACAATAAAATTGGAATGTATATAACTGAACAAAATATAAAATTGGACATCCTTTTATACACCAAGGAGTCATAGTCGGCTTACAATAGTTTCCTAAGTATCTATAATCTTTTCCATAAGCAACTAGCAACTTCGGGCGGTCTTAATCTCTGAGCAGTACCAACTTTCAGTAGCAGTAGTAAATACTTGGCACATTTTCTTTCAAGTTCATGAGCTGCACTAAATCCATCTAAGCAATATTAACACAAACATGATCAACAGTAATTCAAACAGCATCATGAAGACTTTTAATCCAAAACAATGAACATAATAATAAAATTTGCAGTTAAACTTACAAGTTTTTCTCCTATTGATCTAATCTCATCATCTGGATATAAAAGCCTTGAAAATGTAGGCTGCTGCATATCAACACATCAGGATGAGAGCAGAACTAGAACTTGTCAAAGCTCACAACATAACAGAACTAGATGAGCCACTGGTTCAACTATCTGCACAAACATGATAAGAGAGTTTCTACTAGTACCACGTTAGTACTGCTGGAGCCGAGTTACTACTGCTAGTATATATATATATATATATATATATATATATATATATATATATATATATATATATATATATATATATATATATATATATATATATATATATATAACAGAATGTATATAAATGAAGCAAATATATATAAAATTGTAATGTCGTATATAATCAAATTCTCAACTATCATAAGTTAAAACTTGTTGACTCTTCGCCGCCTTAGCTTGCTTTTGCAAGGTTTCACTAGAGACCAAATGTTTTCGCTTCGTTGGTACTAATTTTAGTCCACTATTTTGTTCACTAATATCTGGTATCATAGTTGGTGGTGTAACCTGTAGACCCGGTTTGTCGTGGCTTAAGCGTTTTCGTATGTCCTATAGTTTTAACAGGTTCCTATATGTATATATAAAACACGGTACAACAGTCATGTATGTAAAACTAAAAAAATCAAAGGTGGATGTTTTATTACTTACCACTATTTCCATTACTGGTACATTTTCCAAAGTTTCAATGGCGATTGGAGTGGTCACCTGCAATATAAATTAAGAAATACAATGGTGTTAGGATTAGAAAATGAAATTGTTAACAACATAAAAAATGGCTTACATCTAAGTCTAATGGCAGTTTCTTTCTGCAAAAAAAATATGGGAAATGTAAGAAACCAAGGCACTAATAACGCTGCATAATATAAGATCTGCCAACCATGAAACAGTAAAAATATATATGGGTTGGCTTTGGTGACTGAGATGGAGCATACCCATGCCTCGAAAATGAAGTGTGCCAGAAAATGCAGCTGAGGGAATTTTTAGCCAGGCATCCCATGTATCATCCTCACCCGTGAAATTAGCATGTAGCCCTTGCAAGAAACAAGTAACGTGATTAATGCTAACATAAAAGATGACAACATTAGATGTCCCAAATATAAGTTTAGCCTAAAAAACAAACATACGGGTTGCATATCAACTCGGGCAACAAATAATATACAATTGGTTGAAATGTTCTGCAGTGCCAAACCTGAAACGAATAAATGCCAAATACATTACCAAGCAAGCAAATCACTAACATTTGGTACAAATGAAACAGTTTCACAAAAAGCAATATTTGAGTTAATTTCCTATATAACAGATGTTCTGTTAATCTTTTGATAGATAACTTACGCAACTGCGATAAGCAAACTCCAACTATTTAGCAACATCCTCCCGGAGTGGAAACCAAGTAAGACTCCCTTTACGAGCAAAACAGTGGCCTCTTAGAACACGTCGATTGTCTCCATTCAAATAAACAGGAAAACTATGTCGTCTTAATAAGTCTACCTGCAACGATTATCACCACACGAATTTATAATCAAAAACATGTTTTAGGCTAATTTTAATCCACGAAAATCAATATAAATCGTTTTATATTCGATTACACATTCAAGAAAATATAAATTAAATATGTGTTTGAGCATACCTGATAACATCAAATTTACCCCCAATCTAAGTGTTAATTTCCCCCTTAAAATACTCATCTTTTCTACTTTTATGAAGAATATATACTCTTATTTCTTCCTATTTTGGTTTCAGGGTAAAGATGAGTAAAAGAACGAACTTACACAGAAACGGAAGGACTTTGGAGCAAATACGTGGAAATTATATATTTTGCACTAACTACGGCGTAGAGGTTCATCTACTTACGTCGTAGCAAGGCTTCACGAAGACTACGCCGTAGAAGCTCTCCTACCTACGGCGTAATGAAGAATTTATGAAGACTACGGCGTAGCCCAACAACAGGCTACGGCATAGAAGTCCACTAAAGAACACAACGGAGTAGGCAACTTTCCAAGCTACGACATAGGATCTCATTAGAGGCAGTAAAGAACTAACGAGGCCAAGGAAGAAGCTACGGCGTAGCCACCTTATCTACTACGCCGTAGGATGCTTATCGTCAAGACTTTACGACCATAACACTTGATCAAGTTACGGCGTAACATAATTTGCAAAGGTTACGGCATAGCAACTCTAATACGCTACACCATAACATAGTCGGGGCCTATAAATACCAACCCTAATTACGAGTTTTTCATATCACTTCCCATCTCTTCACCACAACAATGTTGGGAAAAACTCAGGAAGGAGGGAGAACGAAGTTCTAGCCGCATCCAAGTCATTTCCAATGGAGGAATCACACACCGATCATAAGTGTTTTCATTCCTTTACTTTGTATTCGATTCATGCTTAGATTTATATTAACTCAACATTGTTTTACTTCAATTATGAACATGAGTGGCTAAACACCTTTTGGTATTAACCAAGTTATGAAATTGTTATGTTATTGATTTAGTTTTCTACGCATCTATTATCTATTGTTTGTTTACTTTCATGGCGAGGCTTGGGACACTCTAGTTCCCGTAGTGATTAGCGTTGGTTGTTCTCTAGATACTTGTGGAATTAACCCTAGGAAGCAAGTCGCTAGGGATGTGACTTGGTGATAGCAATATCACCATACACGTGCGAATTAACCCTAGGACCACCTACCAATGCTAGACACTTAACGGAGTTAGAGGGGTGTAAGATCTGACCATGCCGCATTCGTTAGCCTTGTCCACGTTAGTAGAGACACTTAATGACTCTTATATCTTCATACCGATGAACCCAAGGATTTACAATAGCTTTGGATAGGACAAGGTATAAGATAGATCTAGGCGAATTTGACCATCTGACCCGAAATGAATATTGAATCCCCGAACGATATGATAGGATGCACCTATAGGAAAACTAGTCATGATCATAACAAGAGTTGTGATTAGGTTAACACTACTTCTCTTTACTGATTTCTTTCTATTTACATTATTGTCTTGTTATTACTTTTAATAAGTTTAATTAATCTTTCAACTCAAAACCCCCTTTTAAACGTGACACGAACTTAGATAATTTCCGCACCATAGCTCTTGGGACGACCTCGGCTTTACCATTTGACTATACAACAGACGATCGGATACACTGTACGTTAGTGCATAAAAGGTAGACCTTAGGTAAATGAGACTTTATAAATATGAAAACCTGGTCAGTAAAACCTGCATCAGGTTTTTGGCACCGCTGCCAGGGAGCTATTAGGATTTTATTTGAGTTTCTAAATTTTGTTTTATTTTCTTATCAGTACTCACGGTTATTTTCAAGTTTCAGGTGTTATGGCAGCAATTGACATTGACAACCTCATGCTTGAAGAATACTTGGCTCTTACACAAGAAGAGCAAGGGCCTCGTTTTGTTAGGCCGGCTATTGGGGATGATGTGTAGTTCAAAATTAAAAATCAATTCATAAGGGAACTGGGTAAAGAACCATTTTCTGGAAGCAAGACGGAAGATACTCACGAGCACATTGACAATGTTCTCTACATTGTCAGTTTGTTTAACATTCCGGGAGTATCTCATGATGCGATAATGCTCAGGGTATTTGATGAGGCGAAAAATGAACCACTTTTAAGGGGTCATTTAAGACCGGAATTGAATTTATTTGATCAAATATTGCCCTAAATCATTCCTTTTGTGATTTTAGGTACTTTGGGAGTGAATTCTGGAAAAGAAGGCATTTTGGACGTTTTTGGAGCATAAAAGTGAATAAAACGGCAAAGACTTAATTTTCCATGCTGAGAACAGTACCTGATGGCGTCAAGAAGAAAAACCTGACGGCGTCAAGAGTAAAATCCGTGACGACCCAGTGAAAACCTGAAGGCGTCACAAGAAGGGCATCAAGAGTTAATATGGTGACGGCCTGCATAAGGGATACACATGACGGCGTCAAACCCAGATCTAGGCAGTCCGAGAAACTATTTGGCGGCGAGATGACGGCGTCAGCAATTTGTTCTTGACGCCGTCACCTTTCAGAATCTATATATAGTTTTCTATTTTTCATTCTTAAAGGAGGGACTTTTGTGGAGAATACTAGGGCCGAACCCTAAAAACCCTAGGTCGTTTTTTACTGTATTTTCAAGGGTTTTCACCCCTTGAATCCTTTCATGTTCAATTGAGATAAGTCTTCTCTTAATTCATTCAATATGTCTATGTGTTGTTTGAATATATCTTGTTCTTGTCTTGATTTCAACATGCTAGGCTAGATCTATCATGTGTTTGCTTAGATGTAATGAAACCTAGATGTTAATTATGTGTTGATTACTTGTTTATAGTTGTATTGGATGAATGATTTCAATGTTAGGCTTAAGAAAACTGATAGATCTCCATTGTGTAACATGCTTGAACGTCTTAGGAAACATGAACCGATGTGTACTAGGTTTTATTGGTTGTATTTAATGCATGAGCAAATTCTAATGCTCCCATGTTAGGAGCTTCTTAGCCGGCTCGACATAGGAGTGAAGTAGGCGCTTATAGGATTGGGGAAGTAAGTACGCCACCCCATGAATGGTATTAAGGAATACAATCCGTCATCCACGCAACTGTAACAAGTAATTAACATGTAAAAGATATCTAGGGAGTAGTGAAATCTAAGTAAACACAATTCTCCCATATATTGCTCACACCTCTAGTATAATTTAGTTTATTTTCATTTCTAGTATTTTATTTTGATTGCATCTTAGTAATTGGGTTAGTTGACTAGCAACTAATTTCGCCCAACTCCTTCAAAACCGAGATTTTTAATCGCTTTCATAAAAACTAAAAAATACAAAAAGAATCATCCCTCATCTCTAGACCTAGTCTTTAGGTTTTCTAATCCTAGTGACACTATTCCTAGCTGAACGATCAATCCCCCGGTACTTGTCATTATACTATACTACATCGATCGGGTACATTGCCTGGTGGGGGTTGTAAGCTTCTCGAGATCCCTCGAGAGGTAAAGCCTGGTGCAATCCCTACGCATCAAGTTTTTGGCGCCGCAGCCCGGGGAATAGTTATTGTCTAGGTTATAATCTCTTTTTATTAGGTCTACTTGCTAGATTCCTTTCTAGTAAGATTTTATTTTTATTTTTAGGTTCTCTTTAGTCTATCTTATTTCTTTGTGTTTTAGTTCGTAAATCTTCGCCATCCGACATCATGGACGATGGTAACATCTTTGAACCCATCATCCCACCACAACAAAACCCACCACTAGCTAACCAACCTCTTAGGCCCCGAACCCTAGGAGAGTATTCCCGACCTAGCCACCAAGGCTATCGAAACACTATTGAGCTCACCGGAGCCAATGTGTCTCCCTTGCAATCCGACACCATCCGGTTGGTGCAAAGCGGATGTGCATTCCATGTACTTCGTTCCGAAGATCCAAATTAACATCTCAAGGACTTCCTTAAAATCGTAGATTCTATAGACCTTGATGGTACAACTAGAGAGTCAACCCGATTACGCCTATTCCAATCCTCTCTACGTGATCAAGCTAGTCAATGGCTTGAGCGTTTACCCGCGGGATCCATCACCACATGGGATGATCTCACCACTCGTTTCCTTGCTCAATTTTTCCCATCGGGGAGAACTACCAAGCTTAGAAATGACATCTTGATGTTCCAACAACGTCAAAATGAAACTCTATACGAAGCATGGACTCGTTTCAAGGACTTACTCCAAAAAGTCTCTCATCATGGCATAGATCTTTGGCTCCAAGTCCAAATCTTCTATGACCATATCGATCTCTCCACAAGGTGAGCCATTGACCAATCGGCCGGTGGTAAGCTACGTGATCTAAGTGCGGAACAATCATGGGAACTCATAGAAGATCTTGGTCTCTATGACAACGAAAGTTGGAATGATCCCCGTGATTTGAACAAAACGGTCAAGGCAATATCTTTGCCTTCGAACAATTCTAGCACTCCCGACCGTAGGATCATGGAACTTGAGGACCAAGTCAAGTTTCTCATGAAATCTTACGAAGCTCCTAAGCCTTCAAGCTAAGTGAACAAAATCACTTCTTCATGCGAATTGTGTAGTGGTCCCCATGACACTCGTTATTGTGTGGAACTCCCCGGAACAGCTTTTGCGGAATACGCATCCTCGCGTACCTACGAAGCGGGAGATAAGTGGTACACTTTCAAACCTGAGCTAAACCCATATGGTGATTCCTACAACCCTTGTTGGAAAAATCACCCAAACCTTAGGTGGAAACAAAACCAAGCCAATTCTTCCAATCCGCCTAATCGTTACCAACCAAATGGTCCACCCTCAAACCGTACTTTCAACAACAATCCTTCTAACAACTATGGTAGTACCAACAATCTTGAAGGATGGATGTCTAAATTTATGGCATCTCAAGAAGCTCGCATATCTATGTTTGAAGCCTATTTCAAACAAAAGCAAAGCAAGATGACCACCAAAATTGATACATTGTTGAAAGTCCTCAATGACCGAGAAATGGGAGCACTCCCAAGCGACACGGTCAAGAACCCGAAACTAAACGTTAATTCCATATCATCAGTTTCGTCACCCACTTCTTGTCCACAATACTACTCGGTTAAATCAACGAGCACGTGTTTCAAACAAAACCAAATTCTTCAAAAGGACCAAGCAAATAAAACACCCGACATAAAACCGGTCAAAAGCATAGTTGAAACACCTCCTACGCAAGACCTTGACGATGAATTCAAGGAGCTTCACCTTGAACGCCCCGTCTTTGATGTCTTAGCCCGTGCTCCCTACTATAGTGCCCTCCTAGAAAAGTATGAGAAGTTTAAACTAGGTAAAAATGGGACCGCCTTCGTTCAAAACAAGTTGCCTAAAAAGTTTGATGATCCGAGTATATTTGTTTTGCCTTGTAATATAGGAAGATCCAAAGCTTTCGACACACTAGCCGATTTAGGGTCAAGCGTCAACTTGATTACCTTATCCCTTTTCACCACTCTCAAGCTAGGAAAGTTAGAGGAGACGGAGGTATTGATTGGTATAGCGGATGGGAGTATTGCCAACCCGATTGGAATGATTAAGGATGTAGTTGTTCACGTAGGGAAGTTAACTATTTTAGCGGACTTTCACGTCCTAGACATGGTTAGTGACACTACATGCCCATTGTTGGTAGGAAGAGGAATTTTAGCAACCGCTAGCACCATGATAGATTGTAAGGAGTCTAAGATAGCGGTAGGTGAGGGCGATACTTGGTCGGTATATGATGTTAAGAAACATAGCTACGATTGTGAGGATGAAGCGACACCACATTGGGTAGAGATGAATAGGAGACCATCTAGATATGGACCTTGGATAGAAAGAAACTTTATAGGACCTCAACGCCCATTCTATCTAGAAAAAGATTTCATCGATAAACACATTCGGTGGAACAACTCATAGCTAGAGATGAAGAGCTAGATCCTTTTGAGGACCCCTTAGTCTTTAGGAAGATGATTGAGTTCTTAAGCATAATGCCTATCAATATAGAGATGAACAAATGGAAAAGAGAGGGAGATAAGTGTAAATGGAGGTGGGACAAGCCACCTAAGTAAGGTAACGGATCATGGCATATGAAGATGACTTTGTATGATCTGGATGGAGAGAAGTTTGAAAGGTCATACTGTACTAAGAAAACTGATAGGAAGTTAAAACCTAAGTTTGATCCCAAAGATGTCCTCAATGAGGAACTCACTCGTATCACGTAGTAACCCATGACCTTGAGTCTTGCTACAAGACTCGTAAATAAAGAAAAGCGCTTTTTGGGAGGCAACCCATGTTTTGTGTGATTTTTATTTTTGTTTGTTTGTTATTTGCTTCCGTATGCATGCTTTATTTTTATTGTTGGTAGATCATGTTTCAAAACTAAAAAGTGAAAATACTTTACTTTGTTGTTTGGCTTAGTCTTAACTTCATCCGAAGGTATTTTTGCAAAAGATAAGTGTAATGGGAAACCCCAAATATGTTTTTAAGAAACAAAACCGATCATGATTCTCCACAATATTAAGTGAACATGTATATTCGTATTTGTTAGAGTCAAATGCTTGTATCGAGTCATAATGATGTTTTGCAGGATTTTCCAGGAAGTAGGACCAAGTTTTTCCAGAAATTTTCCGGAAACTTAACATAAGAATTTCTGCAGGTCACTTCTGACGGCGTCACGAGTTTCCTCTTTACGGCGTCACGTGTAAAAATCTGGAAATTTTACCAGTTTTGTTTTTCTAACGGAGTCTTAAAGTTTTTATTGAATTCTTAGTTTTATAATATCCAGGAAATCTGCAAACATCATTCCACAAGCATTATATCTTATTTTGTTTTCTAGGATTTATTAGCATATGTAGATTGCCGCCAATTTTATGCGAGGTTGCCTTATCTGTTTTCTCAGGTTTTTTACAGGTTATGTATGACAAGAAGATAATTTATATTCTGGAAGGGAAGCTTTGATTGTTCATTTTCTTGGAGGAAGATCTAACCTGGCCACCCTATTATCCATACCGAGTGAATCAGGGGAGTATTTGATTTCATTTGTTTTACTTATTTCACTTTTACATTCTTTACTTGAACATTGGGGACAATGTTCAGCCTAAGTGTAAGGGGAGGGTAAAATGATGATACCTTACAGATACACTTTCGCTTGAGTTTGTTTGTTTGATAGTAGATGTGTAATAAAACTATGAGAAATACTTGTTAGTGCAATTTTAGCGCCAAATTTAAATTTTTTTACAACATTTAGGAGTGAAACTTTAGCCATAGCAAGCGTCTCATGGATAGGAGATTGTATGACTAGCACATAACCGTACCATTCAGAAAAATTTTCCACCCAAATATGTGAGGTTCGCCTTTTGATTTGATAGGAAAAGCATTTACTATTAGTGCTTATGAGTGTACCGGTAGCATTTAGATTCTAGAACTTGCGTTAGTGATGCATCCCGAGACCGCTAGTGAGACTACATTCGTGTAATAGGATTTACTACATGATAAGAGGCATTAGGATCGCCCTTGTGTTAAACCCGTATCATAATTACTTGACCATTTAAGTCATATTACTTGGCTAGTTAAGTCAACTAATTTTTCCCACACCTTAGCGTTGTACTCATTTTTAGTACACGAAACCCCTAGTACAACCCTCCGAGCCTATCTTTTCGTTTCTAACTTTAAGCATCTTACTTAAAGGAAGAATTTGTTACACCCCACTTAAATGTACACCCAAATCGCCTTAGCCTTCCGTGTATGCACTCATCTTTAGTGCATTATTGTTATTTGTTAAACCCTAAGATAATTATCTAATTGATTACATGGTTGCTAAGTCGAATCATATCCTTGTACATATTGTTTTGGGTCGATTGGGACTCATGGGTAAAGTACTATTGTTATGGAGTAATGGGGAAGAACATCATATTATTATCCCCATATGTACGTTAATCTTAAAAGTACTCCAAGTGTTTTGATTTTCTTAATTCGAGTCATTAGATTAGTTTATTGTAAAGTATGTAAAAATTCAAGTGTAAGGGGAATGTTCATTCCCTATGATGTATTATTTTGGATGGTAGGGAAAGAGTGTATGTAAAAAAAAAAAAAAAAAATCGAAAAAATCAAGAAAAAGAAAAGAAAAATAAAACATACGGACTACCATCCCGTTTCATTCTATGTTTATTTTATGTTTTTGTTATTTTTCATTTATTAGCTTAAGTCGAGTTGAGTCTTGGCTTAGCAACGCCATATTGTACATGTAATTAATCAAGATTGTTAACTCGCCACCAATAAGACTGCCTATATCCAACAAAACCGTGTATTCCATATCCCTACACCTAATGTTACAACCCTTTAAAAAGACCTCTTTGATAGTTTATCCTAGGTGCTTACGCCATGTGGTGGAGGTTTGATCCTTTCCCAAGCCTATGGTAATCTATTTTGCTATGACAGGTAGTGAGAGATATTTTCCATTTCCATAATGTGATATATACTTTATTACACCCGAGAGATGTGAGTATCTAAACACTATTTGTGAGGTGCTAGTATATGACCTCCGTGCTTGTCTTTGGTCTTTAGTGGAACGATTATTTGTTGTAATTACTTTTATATTAGTGTTAAATGACCCCTAACTTGTATTTTGAGTAGAATAAAAGCGCATTTGCTTGAGGACAAGCAAATCTCAAGTTTAAAGGTATATGATGAGGCGAAAAATGAACCACTTTTAAAGGGTCATTTAAGCCCAGAATTGAATTTACGGCCAATGACTTAAAGAGACCATGAGAATTTTTTTTCCGCTATATAGACCAAATTTGAATTTTGGAAAAAAATTTCCAAATACAGACCTGAACGACTGAGCGACCTTTTTTTTTTGCTCAACTCCCTTAAGATCTTGCCATGTGTGCATTATTTGCGGTAGGATTTGCATCACAATTTTTTGTGCGACCTCTTGTTAACCAGACACATTAACGGAGTTAACTCTTGAAAAAACAACACTACCTCCCTCACCAGACATACAGATCTTTAATCGACTCAAATGAAAACACCTCTCAATCTCTCTCGCTTACATACCGGGTCTCACCCACTTCTCGATCTCTCTCGCTGTAAATCACTGATGTTTGCTTGTTGTTCAAGATCAATTGGACTTACACCGGAAGAAGTTATATCTAAGATCATGGCCAATCCCGATGTTGCTATGGCTTTTCAAAACCCGAGAGTTCAAGCAGCCATCATGGATGTATGTTATTGAATATTCCTTTCTAACATGCAACTCTATGGCAACTTATTAACTTGTATCGAACAATAATTTCTATCTCATGTTTGCAGTGCTCTCAAAACCCAATGAGCATCATGAAATACCAAAACGACAAAGAGGTAAGTCAATGAAATTGTCCCGTCTCTCTGCTGTCACTTAAAAAAAATGTCAAATTCCGGAAAACATTTCGAAAAAAAAAATCCAGGAAACCATCATCCTTTAAGGAACCACTTTATTCAATCTTTTAGGCAGTGTTTGGATGTGTGTTTTAGAAGTCATTAGGTGATAATTAGTAGTTAGAATGAAATGATCACCTATAATGAAATGGGATGTAGAAAGGGTTTGGACGTGTTTCTGCTATCTAAAGTGGATAATCAGACTGCTAAAAGTGTTTGGATATATTTGGTTATTTTAGGAAACTGTAATTTTCTGCTCTTTTGGAACTACCTGCTGTTTATGGAAGCATTGTTCCGGAAGTGGTTAATGCCAGGCCTTCAAAAAATAACAAGTATGTTATATTTACTTTGTACTTAAGCAAAGTGGTTTACTTGATTTTAAGGAGATGTGATTACAGAGTTGGGCTGCCAAGTGTATGATGTTATTAGTAAGCTACGATATTTCACAATATCCATTCTTAGCTTCTAGCATGGTTTTCTACCTTTTTTTAATTTCTAAATGGTTATGCCACATGGGAATTAAAGCGGTAATTGCAGAAAGTTTTCAGAAAAATCAAGTTTAGTATAAGTTATAAGCTAATATAGCACCAAAAGGGTCATGGAATTGTATAAATGGTTTGGTTCCATTGTGTTACTAAACTACAACTATATACGTTAAAGGGATTCATGTACAAATAGGCATTTTGCATTTGTGTGGTTTTATATTTACTTAATACTATACAATCATGACAATAGTTTCATGAATGATCTAAGGTATAGCTATAGAATTCGAACTGTTATTTTTGTGCAATTTGATCGATTTTTATGGTAAGTGCTTTACGTACTCAAGTTGATTCTTGCAGCTTTTGTAGAGTTAGTGCGTGCTAGCAGTCATACAACACAATGGGGGGAAATTATGAAAATCAACAGGAACATAAACTAAACGATCAAAATCATCAAAGACTGCAGATAAGAAGTCTCATCTTCTCCAGACTGATGTTTGTCATTGAAGATAGATAATTGCTTTTTAGGGAAAAGTCGTAAGCTCTTCTTATGAGCCTAACCAAACACCCCCTTAGTATTTAGATTAAGCTGTCAAGCAAATGCAGAAACTATCCTTGGCTGCCATGTGGGTGCACAAGTAGTACTAGGTGGACCGACTTATTGAAATAGTGCACAAGTAGTACTAGGTGACCGGCCTATTGAAATAACGGTGTGCATTTCTATGTGTTTGATCATGTAATATCTAGTAGTCATACTAGGTGGCTGTTTGATCATGTAATATCTAGTAGTCGTACTATTTGGCTGTTGTTGTTCTTCTTACGTGCTTTAATTTTTAGCTTGAAAGAGCGTGGAACTTACTCAAATGGAGTGAAAAACTAAGCCTTGTTAAAGTGGTTCTCAGTGGAATAACATCATCAACGGATCAGTCCAAGATAAACCTGAAGGTTTGGTATTTACCCTCATGTTTCCTCTAGTTGTGGCAATATTGTCCGAGACAGCATTGAATCATGGTTATTCCAACCCATTCATCAAAAGCAGTGCGCAACAAGAAAGGTTAAGAGAAGCTGCACTTTCATGTGGGACAAACAGATGCAATCTTACATCCTTTATAGCGGTAAGTGCTAATTTGTTCATTATAGCAGAGTAACACAAAGGGCATACGAAATTTGGTAAAATATTTGTTCTGGCCGATCTTTTACTCACTGTTCTTATTTCAACTAAGGACCGCAACCTGATTGAAGGTCTCTTTCTCGATGGAGATCTTCAAGTTTTATGCACCATAAACACTCTTGCCCATGGAATTAACCTACCAGCACATACAGTTATAATCAAATCCACATAGTACTTGTAATCATGGACATGCTTATTAAGATTTTAAGGGTTTATAGCTCTAATCACCCATCTCTTTTCATACGTTATACCTTTATTTTTCTGCAGCAACAAGGAGAAAGGATCTTACACAGAATATGATAGATCAATGATACTGCAGATTTGATGCATATTTGTGAACTTACTGTAAAAATAACATTGCTATTGTACCGTAAACACTTTTACATATGGTGGGTCAGTCATATGGATACTGATTGTTAGATTATTTGCTATTGTTAGATTATTTGCTTGTAGCAAATACCTTCACATTATTGGGGCTAATGATCTGCTGATGCCCATCCCTTTTGGTCTTGCAGATGTCTGGGAGGGCAGGGCGCCCACCATTTGATGATACTGGAATGGTCATAATCATGACAAGAAGAGAAACGGTACCCTTCCTCATACACCCTCTGTGTGTGTGTATGTGTCTGTGTGTGTTGACAGCGGGGGAGTAAGTATGCATATAAACTAAAGAAACCCCACTATGCTCTCAGCGCAAAACACTGATCCTTATTTAGTATTGATATCTTTAATTTCTTCTAGTAAGATGATATGTTCTCAAAACATGATCTTAGGTTTATTTGTTTGAGAATGTACTAGGTGGGTGTTAATTGGTTGAATCTCAGCAAGTCTGAAACATCTTTTAGCTACTTTTCAAGTGCTTTATAGTCTGAGAAAGCTTTCTACCTTATTCACATTAGCATTGTCTCTTGATATGATCTATTTTCTGCTTAGATTACTATCCCGTGTAACTGAGCATTTAGTTGCAGAGGTAGTTCAGCATTGCAAATACAATAATGACAAGCTATTAATTTACCCTTTTGACATAGTTTTATAAAAGGTTTCGCTATATACTTTATGCAGAATCTAGTGCAAGAGAGTATTTTGCCTATGCTTGTGAAAGAAAGTTTGCACAGAAAGATATGTTTGTGTGTATGCACATGTGTATCTCTATATATGTGTTTGCTGATAGATCATTTTGTATGAAACTGCAACAAAGGAGTCTCTTGAGTGGTTGGATGAGAATGAGTCGGCTGAGAGAGGAGTATGATGAGAGCTTAAAGAGGCGGAGCTGTTTGCATCGTGGTGCTGACTCGTCAGAAGACGATGATGAACATGATGAGCTTTAGGTCTTTATCATATATAGACAAGAGATAGGAATAGCAGAGCAAAGGATGTTAGTGTAATATTGGGAGTATCTTTTGGAGTCAGATTATTTGTCTTTGGGTTTAAACATTTGACAGAATTTTAAGTTTTCAACATGTATCATTCCTGTTGCTTCAGAAATCTTAGTTTCGGCTCATTTAGATTTGTTTTTCTCGTGTTATCAAGAAAGAATAACCAACTTAAAATGATGAAACTTGATATGTAGTAATGTAGTACCTTATGTGATGGAATTTAAGATATTTCTTTTTAAGTGTAATGCATGTATCATCATAATTACTGCGTTTAGGTGCTGTTAAGCTCATAGCGGATTTGGTGTTAATTGTTAGATATCAAAAATACAGTTTCAGAAGGTACTCTGATTTCAAAATGAATGTAGCATGTGACTTGAATGAATATGAAAACCAACTTGATGTTGTGATTCACTAATAATAGTGATTATGTGCCGAGACCGAAACAATTGTAGATATGTTTGAAACTCACTGTCGACGAAATTTCTTTCCTTTTCGTAAAAGTATGCACAACACAAGTCTATCTTACTATCTACTGGCAGAAGAAAAAAATTCGTTGTATGATAAACATGAAGCATCATTAATAGAGTTCAACCACAAGTCGAACAAAAAAATATTATCATGTCCAGTCAAGCAAAAATTCAACCACAAGTCGCACACATCTATTTATAACACTACTTAAGACTCCCAAGTCGACAAACTTTCTCTATCAAAAAAAAAAAATCATGCTATCCGTTTAGCAACGAGAGTTGAGATTAATATCAACCCAAATCGACCCGTTTGACCTATTCCTATTTTAACCAACTAATTTGTTTCTTTTGAGATTAACATCAACCCAAATCGACCAGTCCATAAGTCACTTTAGTTAAATTACAGAAAAATGATTGAACAAATTATGTTTAACAGGACTTGAATCATGAAAGAGACTAAATTTGGATTTCAGCGTTAATAAAGCTTGTGGAGTGTATGAGCTTGCCATCAGGACAACCTAATAGGTGTGACAACTAATGCACAACAACCAAACAAGTGCACAAAGTGACTTTGGGTCGCACCAATTTTTTGCCTTCAGTTGAGCAAATTTTTTGCCTTCAGTCGAACAATTATTCAAAAATGTGTAGAAAGTCGCCCAAACAAGTGCAGAAAGTCGCCCTAATATGCACAAATTTTTAGCCTTCGGTCGAGCAAAATTATTCAAAATTATAAAGGTACACTTTATATTAGTCGACCAAAAAACATAAAGTGGCGCTAAGTCGCACAAATTTTTAGCCTTCGGTCGAGCAAATTTATTCAAAATTATTTGGAGCAAAGTTTTCTAGAATATTTTTTGTATGCTTTCCAAAAACTATGAATTAGTATGTTTGATAGGAATATGAAGTAACACGAGTAGGTAAGGCTGCCTTTTTGGGTGTTTTTTAAAGTCAAATTATCCAACAAACCCAATTTTTCATAGAATTGCACGCTTGATGAGTACTCATGGTAAATAGCGCAATACTTCTTTTTGTATCTCCACTATTTGAATATGGGACATCATAACAACGGATAGGAATAAGAATGGAAAGGCTGATAATTAAACAATTAGGCCAATATGAATAAATATTTGATCCGCTAATTTAATAACAAGGTTGGCAAGACTAAGTTTTATACGTAACAATAGAGCATAAACTAAGAATTCATATTACCACTCCTTGATTCAGATAGAAGCATAAACATTTCTAATCAAACAATAATGATTGTAAAAACAACATACAATACCAATTAATGTAACACAACATCCATTCGATCAAATACGCACACATCCATCCACATGTTTAAAGAACAGCACTTCACGGACCAGCAGAAGCATCCCTGTGTGGAGGCACATCTCTTTTGTAATCATGTGGATCAGCACTTCTGCTTCGGCTACGACTAGGACTCCTGCTTACGTCCCTTACATGACTATGGATTCGACTCCTTGACCTATAAACAAGACCGACTTGGGCTCCTAGGTGCACCATCATGAGATGGAGAAAGGTCTCTCACTAGTGAGCCTGAGTATGATCTTTCACGACTGTACCTTTTCTCTACAGGTGAAACCAACCTGCCCAAAAATAAGTACAGTAACTGAATGCAGCAATTGGCGTTTGGCAAATATAGTCTAATAATTTGTAGGATATAGATTGTAATTCTAGAAACACATACCAATTTTTTTGTAGGATCAAGATCTAGATGCTTTTACCTTGAGTAATGCCTTCTTCTAGGTGCAGGAGAGTAATCAAGACAGGGAGATGGTGATCTGGCATAGCGAGAAGGTGGGGACCGGGCATTACGAGGTGAGCGAGAGTAACAAGGAGGAAGTGACCGCCTACGGCCTAAAAGAATCTGACCATCCATCTGGTACTTCGCTTCTGCAACATCAGCAGGCTCCACAAACAGAACAAAACCAAATCCACATGGTTCCCTGCAAAAAACAAAAAAATATACTCCGTAGATAGACACAATTTCTTGAGTAGACAGATCTAATAAATATTAAACTGTTCATGTTTCAGAACATCTGACATTTAGCTGACCATAATGCGTAGGACAGGATAGATAAAAATCCCAAGTTTTAGAAAAATGGTTCTTAGAACCCTATAAAAATAAATTGCTTTGATGTCTTGTGGCATAAACCGAACCAACCAGAACCGAAATCAAAAATCGGTAAAAACCTAAACCGAGAACTGAACCGAAGTTACTCAGTTCTGTTCGGTTTCAGTCGGTTTTGCCAGTTTTGTTGGATCAGTACGGTTTTTGGTCGGTTTTGCTCAGCCCTATCTTATGCTGCCAAAATGTAACAAACTCGCACATTTTGTTGGACTACATTTGTAATCTAACCTATGGAGCCATGTCTTGTAATACAGGTCCTCAAGTGGTTGAAAGCCTGCATTTCAAGTAAGAGAAACCTTGAATTACATTTTCTTACATTTTCTACTTTATTTTAAATGCAGAATGTACCCGACTTTACACCCTAAAAAACTGAATCCACTAGATTAACTGAATCCAATAAGATATGACCTATACATTAGCTATTGAAAATCATGCACAAGATAAAGAAAAATTACGTACATATCGTATCCAATTCAATATCTGATAGGAACACAACGGGCATGACAGACAGGAGTTCCACCCTTAGCAATAACACCTCGCCATATGTAGTCAGAACCGGATTGACCTGTTCCAGTACCACGGGTTAGGAATCTTGCACCCGTAACCTATGGAAACTACCCAACACCCCCTGACTTTTACGATCAGTTCTGGGCCTTTTGGGCTCCCTATGCAATTGCCTTCCAACAAAAGCATCCCATGACCTAAGAGATGGTCTGGTAGGCGGGTTTACACCCGACGATGAAGAAGGTAAAGATTTTCTACAGTTAGATCAAATCCAGTTAAATTTGCAAATAATTTACCAGTTAGATCAAATCCAGTTAGATCAAAAGCATTCCCACTAGAATAATAGGGTTAGGGCCAGGTGGCATGTTAAACTTTGAACCATGAAGTGGAGGATCAAAGCTCTCTAGAGGAGGACCGAAAGGACTAATGGGCATATCACTACCATGTGGCATCATCATGGGATGACCGTATACATCAAATTGTGGGCCCGCGGTTAACTGAGGTCTTGGTCCTAGCCAACGAAAAACTAAGTCCTGTAATTTTCCCTTCTAAAATGGTGGACGGAGAAGTTTCTTCCATCGACCAATAGATCAAATCCAGTTAAATATGCAAATAATTTACAGAACAATATGTGAGAATATTAGTCAGCACACTGATTAATATAACTGCAATTTATATAAATTTAATCTCCCACATGACTATCAAAAAAGCCGAAAAACATACAACCCACCAAACAAATAATTTCATAACTAAATTGGACAACAATAACAAAGTAGGATTTGATGCGTTCTAGTGATCGCAAATGGTTCATATGTTACTATACATATATATAAAAAGAGAAGTAGGAAATTGCCTACAAGAAAAAACAGCAACAAAAACTGTAAACATCCAAGACCAAACACAACACATAACAGCCTTAGCTAGCAACTTGGCAAGAATGATAAAAAAATTGTAACAGGAATCCTCAACAAGCATCGCAAATCATCGTTGCAAAGTAATTTTAAGTAATACTCGTTACATATAAAGCATACATTTGTTAGTTATTGACAAAAGCTTTCACATATTCAGCAGCCATTTTAATAGTGATATACAACGCGCTTAGCTTTCAGCCAGTAACCGACTCGCACATATGGCAATTTCTAACTGTTACTGTGACATTTCAAAATTTCATGTTACTAATTTTAATATTTTATTATTTAACTATTTTTTTTATAATTAATTCCATCGGAAGTTATCCGTATACGTTCAATCCATTCAACCACGACTATTCTATGTCAACTCTACACTTTCTATGAACCATTATTTCTTTTCCACCCTATTTATAAAGTCATAATTCACTTTTTCTATTTTTACGTCAACTTTCCAATTTTTACGTATCGCGCGGTTTAAATTCACGTTTTCACGTTTTAACCTCAAATAAATATACCGATGAACTCACCACTCATCTAGACTATTGAAATATGTTATGATGACAAGTTTTCATACTTTTGAAAGTTTCATAATTTATTTCTACCCGGTATTGCGTTACGCGTCTTAAAACTCCACGTTTTGAGTTACCGGGAGCAAAATAAACTACACAATACATATAATAACTAATTTTTATCACAAAAATTACCCACTAACTTCCCCCCCCCCCCTTGGTGGCCGGCCAAGGTAAGTGTAGTAATACACTTGTCCTATTTTCCATGCATGTATCCTTCACTTACACCAAATCATGCATATTATCACCTAAACAAGCACATAGATCATATCTACATGCAAAAGTCCTTCTCTCTTGTTTTTCTCCTCTCCTTGCCATGCATAGGTAAGCACACAACACCATTCATTTTGGTTTTCTAGCTAAAATTATTAGTGCAAGATGAAACCCTCTTGATGCTAACTTGATCCTTGTTCTTTTCTATCTTCAAAACTCTCATTTCCAAGAGTTTTGTTGATGATCTTCTAGGATTTCTTCTTGGTGATCTTTCCTCAAGTTTTCAAGTATTCAAGAGTGGTGATTTCAAGTGTTCAAGAAGTATTGGTGAAAAGAAAAATTGGTGATCATGGATTAGAGAAAAGGTACAAGTATGTAACCTAAATCTTGTTCTCTATTTTTCTTCAATAAATCTTTCTTCTTCCTACATATTTCTTTGGCTCACAAATATATTTTGTGGCAGTAGGTTGAAGGTTTTTCATGGTTCTTTGAAGCTCTCCTTGGTGGTCTCAAGTGCTCTCTTTGGTGGTGTCATTTGATAGCCTTAAGTCATTCCTTACTTGTCATCAAACTTGTCCATCTTATTTTTGTAAGAAACTCTTTTGTAAAGTTTCATTGTATTTATATTTTTATTTTTGTTCACTCCTGTAAATTTGTGATTTTATTGATGTAATGGTATAATATATAAGTTATAGGGCTTGGTTAGGCTTGGTACATGAAACTAGACCACTAAAAACCCTAAAGGACTAAACATGCAACTGTGATTCTGAATCAGGGGCAAAAATGGAATAAATTGCACTAATCAGTAAACATTGAGACTAAACTAAAAATATGGGGTTATAGGTCTATGTTTTGTGGTCGTTTTGACGGGTATTTCATTAAATAACTCATTACGATGATTAAACTAGAAACATTTCGTAAAATATGTCCAGTTCTGAGTAACAGATTTGAAACGGGAAAAAGTCATTTTTTTTGTGAATAACCCTCTGTTACTCAAAGAATAAAAGTTTTATAGGACATCTTAACTTAAACGTGGCCGAAAACGGGGAATAAATCGGGTTAGTAAAACTCTAAATATTGCACTTTTCGTGAGACCATTGAAAATTTGAAAGCTGAATAGATTGATTGTTTGGGTAAATGGACTGTTTTACTAAGGTTATGTAATTTTTGGCCAAGTGGGACCCACAAATCTCGTTAGTACAGAAGTAGACCTTTCCGGGGATATAAGGAATGAGACTTGTGGACTTACGGTTTGCAAATAGTGATTTCCTAAACATAGATAAGTTATTTAAATTTCTAACAGCACTAGGTATAAAATGAGTATAAAGTGTTTTACACTTTATAATGTTGGACCTTTAAAACATTTTGAACCCTCTAATATATTTTGAACCCTGAGGCCTAAAGTGAACCTTTTTGACCAAAAACTTGACCCATGGACTAAATTTGAACCTTAGAATTATATTGAATTTTTACATCATAATTGAACTTGGGGTCAAATGTAAGTTTCATACTTATATAAATGCAAGAGTACATTTTTGGATAAATTGTAAGTAATTAACTAAAACCTTGTGATGTATCTAGGAATATTGTACCAAGCTTAAGTAAGATCATAATCTGTATATTACCAAAAGTACATCGATATCTATTTTCATAAACTAAGACAACGTATATTATTTAGGTTCATCGTAGAGCTTTTGCGGCTATTCCTTCACTTGCTTGTTCATTACTTCCTTTGCTCTCGGTGAGTTCATAGCCTCGCTTTTACTTATTTAAACGTTTTATAAACCTCGCGAGGGGGATACATGCTAGTTTTACAAACGGAATACAAGTAGTTTCATGATTACATAATTATAGACATTGAGTACCCTGCCAGCAAGTCCCTAATTTCATGAACCGTTAATTACGTGCGTAAACGCTAATATTATAGATATGCATATTTGGCCTGTCGGGCCTGTCCAGCTGAGTAGCGCTCATTTGACAACTGTGGGTCAAACGGACATATAATATTGAGAATTGAGGTAAATGGCAATTGAATACCTTGTGAGGGGCATTTAAATCAGGTCAAGGTTCGGTTTCATGAGCTCAATGCTATAAATCTTTTTCCCGACTTGTATTTGTTACATGTCAACTTAATTATGGGCGTATAACAACGTAACCCATCGTATTTTAAACTGATTTATCTTGTATTCAACTGATTACTTATTAAACTCTATGAATTCACTCAACCTTTGTGTTGACTTTTAGCATGTTTTATCTCAGGTCCGTAAGTGACTTTCAGATTGGATGGGCGGCGCAAGAAATGGATATTTACTTGATGGCTCATGTTTAATAAAAATAATTCATTCGATAATGTTTCAAACTTTTTAACTCTTGTAACTTAAGTTTTAAATAAAAATTGTTGGGACCTTTGTACTCTGATTTATCAAATCAAATGTGACATTTTATTAAACGTTTCTTTTATGGTCGTTTTATGTAACTTGTTTTTATGAACTATGAAGTGACACCCAAATTGGTATTCCGCTGCGTTGTAAAATTTTGGGGGTGTCACAGAATGGTACCAGAGCACAAATTATAGTGAACTAGGTCTTTTTGTTTTTAAAAACCTAGACTATAACCATTTATTTTTTTCAAAATCATGAGCTTCCATCATCTTGTCCGATATCCATGCGCGCCTACTCCTGAGCTTCCTATTTCTCCCTCGTATATATATCTTAATCATACTATATTAGGGATAATTATAGGAGTACTATAATTATTTCTTAACTCGTCTGATAATCCGCGAAAGTATCACTCTTATATATATATATATATATATATATATATATATATATATATATAACCTTTTGTGCACTAAACTTCCTTGTTGTATTTTTTGTTATTCATGTGCATTGTGAATTTCCATCCGGAAATTTATACACATCTTCAAGTGCACCGTTGTTATGCACATACGTATAATATATATTATCATATGCACTTGTAATATTTCTCGACTATCCTGCTTTTCCTGAAATATCGATACATTTCTATATAAAGTTCTCACTTGAATACTAAACTCTTTTAACCATTGTGAGTTACACGATGGTCTCACTCAGACATTGTATGCGATTACAATGGTCTCTCTTATTTATCAGACATTGTATGCGATTACAATGGTCTCTCTTATTTGTCAGACATTGTATGCGATTACAATGGTCTCATTCATTATTATGACATTGTGGGTTACACAATGGTCTCACTTACTTCATTAACATTGTGAGTTGCACAATGGTTTCTCTTATTTATCAGACGTTGTAGGTGATTACAATGGTCTATATACCCTTTCATAACTTTATATACTATCATTACATCTGATGGCGAAACTCGTACGATTTATCAATTCCTCTCGATTGCTTTACTCCTCGTAAACTTTTGTTTTCTGAGCGTTTCTTCTCCCTTTCCGAATTAATGCTAATTATATGAAAGACTATCTATATACTCTTGATTTTCTCTCGACTATTTATACCCATCAAAGAATTACTTCTTATTTGTATAGAGGTTATTTTTATAAATGTTTTATCCGATTCTTTACTCATCGAGTCAAACCCTAACAGTCCCAAGTATATATATGTTTCATTAAATTCCTAAACTATTAAATACATATTTATTCTTTTTGATGATCCTCTATTAAAAAAAAAAAAAAAAAAAAAAAAAAAAAAAAAAAAAAAACTTTCTCGTACGTTGTGGGTGAAATAGTGGTCTCATTTATTTTCTCAAAAATCATGAGTAATGTTATGATCTCTAAAAATCTTTTCATGACTTTAAACAATGGTGTCTTATATGAAACCCATCACATTCTATTTATTTACCTTGGAAATTCACTACCATTTTATAAACAACTTTGTTATTACCATATAAACTTTATTTCACGATATTATCAAACGTATTTACTACTCTCCAAAGAACAACCTTACGAATACCTTGTATAGCGTATAACCATACTTACTATCAACTTATGAACACCTTTGTTAGTCTCATATAAACTATTTTAAGCACCTTACAAATGATTTTGCCGTTAACTTAACTATTTTACTACACTTTATAAATCATTTCGCTAAAATAATTCGCAATGTTTGTACCCATCCATCAATCATTTTGTCACTCCCTTACAAACTGCATCACCACCATCTTATAAACTAAATCACTAATTTACTACCGTTACATAAACTATTTTGACTAGTTCCGAATAAACTATTCGTTATCATCTTACAAATCGCTCTGTCATTTACCTTATACCAAAATTTTCACCACCCTATAAATCATTTAGATATTTTCTTGCAAACCAGAACTATTTTGTTATTATGTTATCATTCGTCATTCTTCTATAATTTTTATAAACGGATTCTTCATACAAAAGCTGAAGTTTAGTAACTTTCTCTACATTCATCAAGTTCTCTTTTGAAACCTTCATTGTTAAAGGTCCGTGTTTCTGGCCCGATGTGGACCGATTTAGAACTGCTTAAAACTTTCTTTCCTGCGTGCATTTTCCTTATCCGCTTGTGTTACATACTCATACTATTTACTTATGATTGATTCTTACGTATGTACAAACTTATATCACTCTTTGTATATAAGATACTTATGCAAACTCCATACTTGTCCAACAATGGACATATCACGAGTATAACTAAGTTAAGTATTTGAAAATTTTATCGAACCTCGATTAAATATAGTCTAGTCACCTATATTTAACCTTGGGACAGTGGAACATAGTCTGACTACCTATGTTCGACTTAGATTTTTCAAATACTAGGAATAGTTATATTTGGGTTATGTCTAATTGATCTTCTACTTGATTTTCAAGAGTCACAAAATTTTTATGTGAGTATAACAATTCAGCGGTATTCATACAATCGAGCAAAACAACTAAACAAATCCTCACTCCATCTTTATCATGTATAGTCAACCATACTCCGCACTGTATTTCTGGACGACAAGAATCGAACCGCGTCGTTAGTTATTCTAGACTTTATTCCTTACGAGTATCATCATCTTTTCACAAGTGAACCGTCTAGAGATAAAGCGAGTTGAGCGCCGGGACGTCGCTCTCTTAAGGGGTACGTACTATGACATTTCAAAATTTCATGTCACTAATTTTAATATTTTATTATTTAACTATTTTTTTTATAATTAATTCCATCGGAAGTTATCCGTATACGTTCAATCCATTCAACCACGACTATTCTATGTCAACTCTACACTTTCTATGAACCATTATTTCTTTTCCACCCTATTTATAAAGTCACAATTCACTTTTTCTATTTTTACGTCAACTTTCCAATTTTTACGTATCGCGCGGTTTAAATTCACGTTTTCACGTTTTAACCTCAAATAAATATCCCGATGAACTCACCACTCATCTAGACTATTGAAATATGTTATGATGACAAGTTTTCATACTTTTGAAAGTTTCATAATTTATTTCTACTCGGTATTGCGTTACGCGTCTTAAAACTCCACGTTTTGAGTTACCGGGAGCAAAATAAACTACACAATACATCTAATAACTAATTTTTATCACAAAAATTACCCACTAACTTCCCCCCCCCCCCCCCCCCCCCTTGGTGGCCGGCCAAGGTAAGTGTAGTAATACACTTGTCCTATTTTCCATGCATGTATCCTTCACTTACACCAAATCATGCATATTATCACCTAAACAAGCACATAGATCATATCTACATGCAAAAGTCCTTCTCTCATGTTTTTCTCCTCTCCTTGCCATGCATAGGTAAGCACACAACACCATTCATTTTGGTTTTTCTAGCTAAAATTATTAGTGCAAGATGAAACCCTCTTGATGCTAACTTGATCCTTGTTCTTTTCTATCTTCAAAACTCTAATTTCCAAGAGTTTTGTTGATGATCTTCTAGGATTTCTTCTTGGTGATCTTTCCTCAAGTTTTCAAGTATTCAAGAGTGGTGATTTCAAGTGTTCAAGAAGTATTGGTGAAAAGAAAAATTGGTGATCATGGATTAGAGAAAAGGTACAAGTATGTAACCTAAATCTTGTTCTCTATTTTTCTTCAATAAATCTTTCTTCTTCTTACATATTTTCTTTGGCTCACAAATATATTTTGTGGCAGTAGGTTGAAGGTTTTTCATGGTTCTTTGAAGCTCTCCTTGGTGGTCTCAAGTGCTCTCTTTGGTGGTGTCATTTGATAGCCTTAAGTCCTTCCTTACTTGTCATCAAACTTGTCCATCTTATTTTTGTAAGAAACTCTTTTGTAAAGTTTCATTGTATTTATATCTTTCTTTTTGTTCACTCCTGTAAATTTGTGATTTTATTGATGTAATGGTATAATATATAAGTTATAGGGCTTGGTTAGGCTTGGTACATGAAACTAGACCACTAAAAACCATAAAGGACTAAACATGCAACTGTGATTCTGAATCAGGGGCAAAAATGGAATAAACTGCACTAATCAGTAAACATTGAGACTAAACTAAAAATATGGGGTTATAGGTCTATGTTTTGTGGTCGTTTTGACGGGTATTTCATTAAATAACTCATTACGATGATTAAACTAGAAACATTTTCGTAAAATATGTCCAGTTCTGAGTAACAGATTTGAAACGGGAAAAAGTCATTTTTTTTGTGAATAACCCTCTGTTACTCAAAGAATAAAAGTTTTATAGGACATCTTAACTTAAACGTGGCCGAAAACGGGGAATAAATCGGGTTAGTAAAACTCTAAATATTGCACTTTTCGTGAGACCATTGAAAATTTGAAAGCTGAATAGATTGATTGTTTGGGTAAATGGACTGTTTTACTAAGGTTATGTAATTTTTGGCCAAGTGGGACCCACAAATCTCGTTAGTACAGAAGTAGACCTTTCCGGGGATATAAGGAATGAGACTTGTGGACTTACGGTTTGCAAATAGTGATTTCCTAAACATAGACAAGTTATTTAAATTTCTAACAGCACTAGGTATAAAATGAGTATAAAGTGTTTTACACTTTATAATGTTGGACCTTTAAAACATTTTGAACCCTCTAATATATTTTGAACCCTGAGGCCTAAAGTGAACCTTTTTGACCAAAAACTCGACCCATGGACTAAATTTGAACCTTAGAATTAAATTGAATTTTTACATCATAATTGAACTTGGGGTCAAATGTAAATTTCATACTTATATAAATGCAAGAGTACATTTTTGGATAAATTGTAAGTAATTAACTAAAACCTTGTGATGTATCTAGGAATATTGTACCAAGCTTAAGTAAGATCATAATCTGTATATTACCAAAAGTAAATCGATATCTATTTTCATAAACTAAGACAACGTGTATTATTTAGGTTCATCGTAGAGCTTTTGCGGCTATTCCTTCACTTGCTTGTTCATTACTTCCTTTGCTCTCGGTGAGTTCATAGCCTCGCTTTTACTTATTTAAACGTTTTATAAACCTCGCGAGGGGGATACATGCTAGTTTTACAAACGGAATACAAGTAGTTTCATGATTACATAATTATAGACATTGAGTACCCTGCCAGCAAGTCCCTAATTTCATGAACCGTTAATTACGTGCGTAAACACTAATATTATAGATATGCATATTTGGCCTGTCGGGCCTGTCCGGGTGAGTAGCGCTCATTTGACAACTGTGGGTCAAACGGACATATAATATTGAGAATTGAGGTAAATGGCAATTGAATACCTTGTGAGGGGCATTTAAATCAGGTCAAGGTTCGGTTTCATGAGCTCAATGCTATAAATCTTTTTCCCGACTTGTATTTGTTACATGTCAACTTAATTATGGGCGTATAACAACGTAGCCCATCGTATTTTAAACTGATTTATCTTGTATTCAACTGATTACTTATTAAACTCTATGAATTCACTCAACCTTTGTGTTGACTTTTAGCATGTTTTATCTCAGGTCCGTAAGTGACTTTCAGATTGGATGGGCGGCGCAAGAAATGGATATTTACTTGATGGCTCATGTTTAATAAAAATAATTCATTCGATAATGTTTCAAACTTTTTAACTCTTGTAACTTAAGTTTTAAATAAAAATTGTTGGGACCTTTGTACTCTGATTTATCAAATCGAATGTGACATTTTATTAAATGTCTCTTTTAAGGTCGTTTTATGTAACTTGTTTTTATGAACTATGAAGTGACACCCAAATTGGTATTCCGCTGCGTTGAAAATTTTTGGGGGTGTCACGGTTATGTACAAACAGGTTCCATGTAGGACAGCAACTCTTATGTAACATAGGTTTGTCAACTCAGGAAGTGCGAGACTACTTTTGGGAAGGTAATGATCCTAAGAAAGATATTCGAAACGTATTTACAATATATCTAGTTTTCTTATTCTGGTAACATGCTTTACATATTCTGCAGGATATGATTGCATAACCCAACTTGAATGCAAAAAATAGGTAAATACTAGGAAGAAGCAAAGAAACAAGAGTAACATTCTCTTAAGTCCTGTAGTTTTGCAATAGTAAAGGTGCAAAATGAGCACATATTGGGCAACAAGTTTAGCTGCTTAAACAAAGTGGCATTATATTGAACGGGTCAGGATTGGGTTAATTTTGACCTAAAACCTAGTAAGGAACAGTACTGTAGCCGAACCTTCTCTCCACATTCATAGATATTGACCAGATGACACAATATCCAGAAATAGTCTTCAATTTCTGCCATTGAATTTTAACAATGCCAACAAATAACTAGAGAGAACAAGGATAACCAGAAATCTGGCTAATCGAAGGATGTGAGAAAGATTAAGAAAATACCTTTGATATTATAAATTAAGCATAAATGAACATATATTACATAATATTAACATGTAATGAGCTTCAATAGCAGCAAAATTGATGTCGCGTGTTCATATAAATTTCCGGTCACATAAAACCTAATTATAAAATCACCAAATTGATGCCTAAATTGAAGATCCAACGCCTAAAAGTACCTAATTTATGGATAAATGAAGTTGAAATTAGTTTCGATGGTTCGACTGGCATTTGTTTGATAATGACTGGTGACGGTGTTTCGGTTGACCACATAGACGAGAGAGGATGTGAGAAAGATTAACAAAATTAGTTTAGGGAGAAAACTAACAAAGTTTGTCCAAAGCCTCAACTTAGTCTTCTTCGCATGAAGTTTTGCAGCCTTTAGCTTCCTCCTGGCTTCGTCTTCGATCATACTTGCACTCCACTCGAAATATTTTGCATATCCCTAAACAAAAGAAAGATAACAAGGTAGAGAAAGCAAAAAAGTCAATCCATTTTCTTGAAGTATCAGGTCACAAATATAAATGTTTAGGCATGGATAGAGTAGTACACAAAGAATATACTATCATACATTCATTGCAAGATCCTTTGCTGTTTCACCGTAAGAGTAGTACACAGAACCAATCAGATTACTAAACTTGTCAACACCCTCAAGAACAATGCAAACCTATAGGAAGGGTAAGTTAGGAAAACTTTCAATTCATCAACACCATCGGATTAACGCATTAGATCACATTCATTTTACAGTCATAAAGGAAGGCACACAGACCCTCGCAAAAAAAAGATGTTTTAAGTAGAAAAATGACCAAGACATTGCTTACATCTTTGTTTAGCACACGAATTTCGGTTGCTGAATCAGACCAGCTATGACAGTATCTAACTATGATTGTTACATTAGACCTATCTAATCTTCAAGCCCCTATATGGCTACAAACATTCACATAGCAATAAACATCAGTGATTTAGTCAAACTCAGATGCAGAATCCCCCGACAACATTTAAAACCAAAAAAACAAAAGCAAAGATTATTTTAGAAAAATAAAAGGTTGGGTGTTTTCAATGTATGATATAGATAATTAAACAGTACGGTGGCTGCTAACAATAAGGCCTAAGAAATAACATTCATGCGCAATCTTGAAACAACAATTGTTAGAAATACTACACAACCCAAATGAAATCATTCATTAGTAAAGCATCAAAATTGGCACCCATGATTCTAACAAATAAGTTCAAGGTACAGGCCAACTCATTGACACTGTGGACAATTTTTTATTCCTATACTCGCAATTCACATTAAAAAATACTTATTTTGTAGCAAAGCCATTCAATTGGCATCAAGTTTCATGACCTATTCTTTCAAATGAATTTTATGAAAAAACCAAACTAAAGCACTCAAATTAGAAAAGTTACTTATGGATAATCATTTGTTAAGAAGAACCATGTTAAAGTTTTAAAATAATAATGTCAAACTTCTGAATATTGAAACCCGCAATCAAGTCTGTATATGTCCTATTAAAAATAAAATGAAATGTAAATGCATAAGGTAAATAGCAAATGGGAGTGCTAATCTCTTAATGTGTCCATTAAAGCTCCACTTTCATTATTTTTTATACGTTTTCCAGTTCAGGCGAAAGAAAATATCTAATATAGTAAGCTAATACTTCAATATTTCAAGGATAACGGTTTAAAAATAATATAACTTACTTGTTACGAACAAACAATGAATCTTTAAAATGTCCAGTCTCTCTGTTGTGTTAGCCAGAAAGAATTAACACTTACAAACATGACATAAACTACACACAACAAAATCACTTAGGCACATCAATTGCTTCCTTATAATATTTAAGTAACCATGACAAAAGTCAAACTATGCTTCACAAGAATCCATTTATAAATCAAACAAAAGAGAAACAGTCAAGTAATTAGATGAGTAGAAGATACCAAGCATAATCTTTGTACATCCTTGTGGCTAGAGATCGATGCATAAACAAACCCCTCAAACTACAATAAATTCCCAATTAAACAAGGAAAAGGAGTCGTCATGACAAAAAGGTATTAACAAAACATACATTAAATAAACAAATAAGAACAAGATACCTTGAGCGAGATGAGATTAACAGAGGAATGGTGACGGCAGTGGAAGGAAAGATGAGTCCAAATGTGAGATGGGGGAAATGGTAGAAACCCTAACACTATATTCTACACTTTAGTTTAGGAGGGAAAGGGAGTGGAAACTTAAGTAAAGAAAAGGAAGAGTGGAAAATGAAAGGGGGTGACCAAATCCTATAACTAGACTCAAGCCTTATCAAACAATACCAACTATCATTATCCTAATCCCATCCTCATGGCTCGACAACATCAATCCACCTTCGAACCTCAACAAAACTCGAACAAAACAGAAATAAATCAAAAAAATATCTCAGTTTGTTCTACACGTTTACAGATCTTGAGTTTGTGAACATAACCCATCATTGATCTATTAGAAGCTTAGCTTCTTTAAGATATCCGAAAGTCTTCCTGGTCTTCAAACTTAAATGAAAGAAATCGGGTGACATTTTTAGATGGAGATGGTGATATAAGGGTGACTGAGATATCTTGATTTTGTTGAGATGAGATGATGATTCAGTTATGATAGATGAAGAAGATGAGATGAGTTATCTCATGGGAGAGGAAAGGCTAGCAGAGATGTGGAAATGAAATGAGAAAAAAGTGATATGTGTTAAAGGAATAAGGGACAATTTAGTCATTTTAAGTGTTTAGCATTGGTTCCCTTCCCAATCATCCCAAATGTGGGCGGGACATTTTGGCAAAAAAAAAACATCAAATCCTCTTTCACTTTCACTCCCTCCCTCCACCTTTCCTTCTTCCAAAAATCTAGAGAACACATAATTTATTTATTTATTTATTTACTTTCCACTCTCTTTCCCTTCTAAATTAAAGTGGAGAACACAGTTGAAATATTTGAGTAAAAGGAGGGAAATGAAATTAAAAAGTTGAATTTGATGTAGAAAGCAAATGGTGGGAGTTAGGGATAATGAAAATGTGAAATTTGATTTTTGGGGAAAGTTTTGAGCGGGACTAATGGAAATGTTTAAGCTGGGTAGAGGAATATGGCCCGGGTTTGCATAAGAAAGAAGGGCTCTAATGGTTTAGCATATAAAGCATGGTTTTATAATAGAGAACATGGCTCGATATTAGTAAGAGCCCGGTTCTTTCGAAGAAAACATGGCTCTATATTTTTTCAACATAAAGCCCGGTTTTCTGAAAGAAAACATGGCTCTATACCCTTTTCCTAAACGCGAGATTTCTTTAGAGCCCGTTTTTCAATGTAAAAAAACTGACGAAAACGTAAAAAATCAGACGAAAATGTAAAAAATCAGACGAAAACATTAAAAATTAGATGAACACGTAAAAAAACTGACGAAAACTTTAAAAAACCTAACAAAAACGTAAAAAATCAGACGAAAGTATAAGAAAACGGATAAAAACATTTGTAAATGTATAAAACATATAATAGTGCTTAAAAGTTAAAAAAAAGTGACGGGCAAAAAAGGAACCTATTAAATGAAGAAGATCCGCCCAGTAGCCCATTTAGTGTTTTACACTTTTACATGTGCCCATAAGAGCCCATCAATGATAATTGATGGGCAAAAAGTGCCCCCTAATTTTAAAAAAAGTGCTCAAAGCGCCCATAAATTACAATATGGGCAAGATTTGCCACCTCTAGTTAATATCATCTCGACTCATACGTTTAACATTTAATATATGTCAATATCATCTCGACACATCCGTTTAACATCTAATGTATGTCAATATCATCTCGACTCGTTCGTTTAACATCTTATGTATGTCAATATTACCCCGAGTCGTCCGTTTAACATCTAATGTGTGTCAATATCATCTCGACTTAGCCATTTAAACGGACGAATAGAGATGATATTGACGTACAAGAGATGTTAAATGATGAGTAGAGATGATATTGACATACATGAGATGCTAAACGGATGAATCGAGATGATACTGACATATATGAGATGTTAAAAAGATTAGTCGATATGATATTGACATACATGAGATGTTAAACGGATTAGTCGAGATGTTGTTGACACACATGAAATGTTAAATGGATGATATTGACATATATAAGATGTTAAACAGATAATATTGACATAAATGTGATATTAAACGAATGATACTAACATTCATGAGACGTTAAACGGATGAGTCGGGATGATATTGACATACATGAGATATTAAACGGATGAGTCGAGATGATATTGACATACATGAGATGTTAAACGGATGAGTCGAGATGATATTGACATACATGTGATATTAAACGGATGATATTGACATACATGAGATATTAAACGGATGAGTCGAGATGATATTGACATACATGTGATATTAAACGGATGATATTGACATACATGAGATGTTAAACGGATAAGTCGAGATGATGTTGACATACATTAGATGTTAAACGGATGATATTGACATACATGAGATGTTAAACGGATGAGTCGATATGATATTGACATACGTGAGATGTTGAACAGATGAGTCGAGACGATATTTACATACATGAGATGTTATCCGGATGATATTGACACACATTAGACGTTAAACGGATGAGTCGATATGATATTGACATATATGAGATGTTAAACAGATAATATTGACATAAATGTGATATTAAACGGATGATACTGACATTCATGAGACGTTAAACTGATGAGTCGGGATGATATTGACATACATGAGATGGTAAACGGATGAGTCGAGATGATATTGACATACATGAGATGTTAAACGGATGATATTGACTTACATGAGATGTTAAACGGATGAGTCGAGATGATATTGACATACATGTGATATTAAACGAATGATATTGACATACGTGAGACGTTAAACTGATAAGTCGAGATGATATTGATATACATGAGATGTTATACGGATGATATTGACATACATAAGAGGATAAACACATGAGACTAGATGGTATTAACATACATGAGATGTTAAACGGATGACATTGACATACATGAAATGTTAAATTGATGTGTCAAGATGATATTGACATACATGAGATGTTAAACGGATGATATTCACAATCATGAGATGTTAAATGGATGAGTCGAGATGATATTGACATACATGTGACATTAACCGGATGATATTGACATATATGAGATGTTAAACGGATGAGTCGAGATGATATTTACTTACATGAGATGTTATACGGATGATATTTACATACATGAAATGTTAAACGGATGAGACTAGATTATATTAACATACATGAGATGTTAAACGGATGGCATTGACATACATGGAATGTTAAACTAATGTGTCAAGATGATATTGACATACATGAGATGTTAAACGGATGGTACTGACATACATGAGATGTTAAACGGATGATATTGACTTACATGAGATGTTAAACGGATGAGTTGAGATGATATTGACATACATGTGATATTAAACGAATGATATTGACATACGTGAGACGTTAAACTTATAAGTCAAGATGATATTGACATACATGAGATGTTATACGGATGATATTGACATACATAAGATGATAAACACATGAGACTAGATGGTATTAACATACATGAGATGTTAAACGGATGACATTGACATACATGAAATGTGAAATTGATGTGTCAAGATGATATTGACATACATGAGATGTTAAACGGATGATATTGACAATCATGAGATGTTAAATGGATGAGTCGAGATGATATTGACATACATGTGACAATAACCGGATGATATTAACATATATGAGATGTTAAACGGATGACTCGAGATGATATTTACTTACATGAGATGTTATACGGACGATATTTACATACATGAAATGTTAAACGGATGAGACTAGATTATATTAACATACATGAGATGTTAAACGGATGACATTGACATAAATGGAATGTTAAACTGATGTGTCAAGATGATATTGACATACATGAGATGTTAAACGGATGGTACTGACATACATGAGATGTTAAACGAATGAGTCGAGATGATATTGACATATATGAGTTGTTAAACGGATGATATTGACATACATGAGATGTTAAACGGATGAGTCGAGATGATATTGACATACATGTGATATTAAACGAATGATATTGACATATGTGAGACGTTAAACTGATAAGTCGAGATGATATTGATATACATGAGATGTTATACGGATGATATTGACATACATAAGAGGATAAACACATGAGACTAGATGGTATTAACATACACGAGATGTTAAACGGATGACATTGACATACATGAGATGTTAAACTGATGTGTCAAAATGATATTGACATACATGAGATGTTAAACGGTTGATATTGACAATCATGAGATGTTAAATGGACTAGTCGAGATGATATTGACATACATGTGACATTAAACTGATGATATTTACATACATGAGATGTTAAACGGATGAGTCGAGATGATATTTACTTACATGAGATGTTATACGGATGATATTTACATACATGATATGTCAAACGGATGAGACTAGATGATATTAACATACCTGAGATGTTAAACGGATGACATTGACATACATGAGATATTAATCTGATGTGTCAAGATGATATTGACATACATGAGATGTTAAACGGATGATACTGACATACATGAGTTGGTAAACGGATGAGTCGAGATGATATTGACATACATGAGATGTTAAACGGATGAGCCGATATGATATTGACATACATGTGATGTTAAACGGATGATATTGACAATCATGAGATGTTAAATGGATGAGTTGAGATGATATTGACATACATGTGACATTAACCGGATGATATTGCCTTACATGAGATGTTAAACGGATGAGTCGAGATGATATTGACATACATGTGATATTAAACGGATGATATTGACATACGTGAGATGTTAAACTGATGAGTCATCGAGATGATATTGACATACATGAGATGTTAAACGGATCAAATTGACATACATGAGATGTTAAACTGATGTGTCAAGATGATATAGACATACATGAGATGTTAAACGGATGATATTGACAATCATGAGATGTTAAATGGATGAGTCGAGATGACATTGACATTCATGTGACATTAAATGGATGATATTGACATACATGTGATGTGTTTCAATATTATCTGTTTAAGATCTCATGTGTTTCAATATTATCTGTTTAACATCTCATGTATGTCAATATCATCTCCACTCATCCATTTAAGATCTCTTGTATGTCAATGTCATCTATTTAACATCTCATGTATGTAAATTAAACATGAAAACGGCCTTGTGCTACATGTTAAAGTAAAATGAAATGTGTGTAAATTAGATGTGAGAATGAAAAAACTGCTACTAATAGAAATTGTATGTGTAAGAAAAAATAAATTGAGTCCGCCTATTATGAATGAGAGCTCTCCAATTTATAGCCAATAATATGCTTCACCTTGCTCCACTTGACAACTAACTTTCAATGCATCCGGATATAATTTGTGATAACGTGTACACGTGGCAATCAATGACTGGCAGCAGCAATGATATTTTGTTGGTGCTAGTGGGCTTGAGCAGGGGGTCAAGCTTCTTATGAAATTAATTTGGGTGAGTATGAAGACACGCGCCCCATTTAAATTTCAATCCATCAAATAAAGTAAGAATATGTTGAGTGGTCTTCATGTACTATTGTTTCCATTGTTTAATCGAATGTATTTTCCTTTTTTTATATATTGTAGCATGCATGAGACAAATGTTGCATCTATTTCTTCTTCATTCTTTTGTAATTTTGAGGATTAGAATTGGTTTGGCGGGCCCCACATTCTAGAAGCTTGATTTAATTAAATATTTGATGCAAGTTGCTATTTTACACCCTTAGCTTCACTTTTAGTCATTTTCTTCTTTAAAACTTCATACGAATTAAACACCTTTGGTCCCTCATCGTTCGTTATGTTTAATTCATTGGTCTTTGGAATAAATAATCTTTAAATTTCTCTTCTTTTGCCTCGATGATCCAAATAAAATTAAGGAGAGACTCGCCATTCCGTGCTCTTTCCAATCTCGTGCTCGGTTTTTTTCTATTTTGTCTTTCTTTTGCCCTTTTACTCATATCTGTTACCTACACATACACAAACACAAAAACATGCATATATTTGGCATTTTCATTATGTTTTTGGTATTTTGAGTCCGTTTTATTATGTAAAAGGTATGTGTAATTTAACACATACCATATGTCGTCTCATCCGTTTAACATCTCATGTATATCAATATCATCTCGTCTCATCCATTTAACATCTCATGTATGTCAATATCATTTCGTCTCATCCGTTTAACATCTCATGTGACATACATGTGATGTTAAATGGATAAGTCGAGATGACATTGACATACATGAGATGTTAAATGGATGAGTCGAGATAACATTGACATACATGAGATGTTAAACGGATGATTCGAGACGACATTAACATACATGAGATGTTAAACGGATGAGTCGAAATGATATTGACATACACGAGATGTTAAACGGATGATATTGACATACGTAAGATGTTTAACGGATGAGTCGAGTTGATATTGACATACATGAGATGTTAAACTAATGAGTCGAGATGATATTGACATACACCAGATGTTAAATGGATGATATTGACATACATAAGAAGATAAACGGATGAGTCAAGATGATATTGACATGCAAGAGATGTTAAACGGATGATATTGACTTACATGCGATGTAAACGGATGAGTCGAGATGATATCCATGCATGAAATGTTAAACGGATGATATTGACATACATGAGATGTTTAACGGATGAGTCAAGATGATATTTAAATACATGACATGTTAAACGGATGACATTGACATACATGTGATGTTAAACGGATAAGTCGAGACGACACTGACATACATGAAATGTTAAACGGATAAGTCGAGATGACATTGACATACATGAGATGTTAAACGGATGATTCGAGACAACATTAAAAGACATGAGATGTTAAACGGACGAATCGAAATGATATTGACACACATGAGATGTTAAATGGATGATATTGCCATACACGAGATGTTAAACGGATGAGTCGAGATGATATTGACGTACATGAGATGTTAAACAAACGTTATTGACATACATGAGATGTTACACGGATGAGTCGAGATGATATTGACATACACGAGATGTTTAACGGATGTATTGACATACATGAGATGTTAAACGGTTGAGCCGAGACGATATTGACTTACGCGAGATGTTAAACGGATGATATTGACATACATGATATGTTAAACGGATGAGTCGAGATGATATTGACATACATGAGATGTTAAACGGATGAGTCGAGATGATATTGACATACACCAGATGTTAAATGGATGATATTGACATACATAAGAGGATAAACGGATGAGTCGATATGATATTGACATGCACGAGATGTTAAACGGATGATATTGAGTTACATGAGATGTAAACGGATGAGTCGAGATGATATTGACATGCATGAAATGTTAAATGGATGATATTGACAAACACGAGATGTTTAACGAATGAGTCAAGATGATATTGACATACATGAGATGTTAAACGGATGACGTTGACATACATGTGATGTTAAACGGATAAGTCGAGATGACATTGACATACATGAGATGTTAAACGGATGAGTCGAGATGACATTGACATACATGAGACGTTAAACGGATGATTCAAGACGACATTAACATACATGAGATGTTAAACGGATGAGTCGAAATGATATTGACATACATGAAATGTTAAATGGATGATATTGCCATACACGAGATGATAAACGGATGAGTCGGGAGGATATTGACTTACATGAGATGTTAAACAAATGTTATTGACATACAAGAGATGTTACACGGATGAGTCGAGATGATATTGACATACATGAGATGTTTAACGGATGTATTAACATACATGAGATGTTAAATGGATGAGCCGAGATGATATTGACATACGCGAAATGTTTAATGGATAATATTGACAGACATGAGATGTTAAACGGATGAGTCGAGATGATATTGACATACATGAGATGTTAAACGGATGATTTGAGTTGATATTGACATACATGAGATGTTAAACGGATGAGTCGATATAATATTGACATACATGCGATGTTAAACGGATGTGTCGAGATGATATTGACGTACATGAGATGTTAAACGGATGAGTCGAGATGATATTGACATACATGCGATGTTAAACGGATGAGTCGAGATGGTTTTGACATACATGAGATGTTAAACGGATGATATTGATATACATGAGATGTTAAACGGATGAGTCGAGATTATATTAACATACATGAGATGTTAAATGGATTATATTGAAATACATGAGATGTTAAACGGTTAAGTCGAGATGATATTGATATACATGTATATCTATATCTATATCTGTTGCACATCTACTGTATATCTATATCATCTCGATGCATCCGTTTAACATCTCGACTCATCTGTTTCGCATCTAATGTATATCTATATCATCTCGACTCGTCCATTTAACATCTCATGTATGTCAGTATCATCTCGACTCATCCGTTTAACATATCATGTATGCCAATATCATCTCGACTCATCCGTTTAGCATCTCATGTATGTCAATATTATCTCGACTCATCCGTTAAACTTATCATGTATGGCATTATAATCTCAACCTATCCGTTTAACATCTCATGTATGTCAATATCATCTCGACCCATCCGTTTAACATCTCATGTATGTCAATATTGTCTCGTCTCATCCGTTTAACATCTCATGTATTTCAATATCATCTCGACTCATCCGTCTAATATCTAACGTACGTCAATGTCATATTGAATCATCCGTTTTTATACATTATCATACGTTTTCTTCCGTTTTTAGACGCTTTCTTACGTTTTCATACGTTTTCGTCCATTTTGCACGTTTTCATACTTTTTTACCCGATTTGTTCGTTTTTATCCGTTTTTCTTACGTTTTCATACGTTCTTATCCATGTTTTCAGTATTTGTATGGTTTTGTACGTTTTTTGTATGTCTTGAACGTTTTTATTCATTATAGGTCCTTTTAATACGTATTTGTATGTATTACATGTTTTTTTTTGTGTGTTTATATGTTTTGTATGTTTTATTACGTCTTCATATGAACAAAAACGTACAAAAATATAAGAAAGGGTACAAAAAAGGACGAAAATGTATACGAACAGATGAAAACATTTAAAAATGGATAAAACTTATAAAAATGTGAGAAAACGTAAGAAAAACGAACAACAACAACAACAACAACATACCCAATCTCGCAAAAGCGAGGTATGTGGGAGGTAGAAATGTAGACAGATCCTACCCCTACCCCAGGTAGACCCCGGGAGTAGAGAGGCTGCTTCCAGGGAGACCTCCGGCACGTGCACATGTGCGAGTGATAGATCACCGAAAGAAATAGCACGGAACAAAGAGCAACAAAAAAGGCAAATAAAAGTCAAAAGGGAAAAGCCAAGCAAATCAAGTAGGAAGCAGGAAACCAACAAACAAGGGACCTAGGAAAAAAGACAAACAAATAAAACAGGGCACCAAAACACAAAAACAAAGAGCAAGACAAACAAAGCGGCAAACAAAGCAAGGAAAAAGAACCAAAACAGACAAACCCAACAAGAAAAGCACAAAAACAAAGCAGGGAAACGCAAGGGATAATAACAGACAAACGTAAGAAAAACGAACAAAAACGTATAAAACGGATAATAACAAATGAATCAAAACACTCCCGCCTCTCTCTCTCTCTCTCTCTCTCTCTCTCTCTCTCTCTCTCTCTCTCTCTCTCTCTCTCTCTCTCTCTCTCTCTCTCTCTCTCTCTCTCTCTTTCTTTTTCTACAGATATTTAGTTTTTTTTCTCCCTCTAGAGTTTCTTCAGGATCCACGATGATAAGGTATGTGAAATTCGGGTTTTATGACACCCATTCTTACGGTATGAACTTAAAATGTATTAGCAAATTACCTATATAATTAACACAATCTACCCTAAAAAAAGTTTTAGCTAATACTCGTAATTGATTGGATTATTATTAAGATAAGATTATCCAAATGAAAAAAGAAAAACAAAAAATCCAAAATATTCGCCAAAACATGAACCGGGAAAAAAAACCCGCTAACAAATTTGGGCACGAAATTCAAAACCCCCAAAGAGCGAAGGTATCGTACATTTGCTGTTTTGATGATATTTACATTGATTTATAAGTACTGATAACTAATTACTATCTTTTTCCAATTGATATTCTTCCTACTGCAGATAGTCGAATGCAGACGAGTATTAAAATGGACCTATGCATACAGGTACTACATACCTGAGCGGGAACTTGCAAAGAGACAGTTTTTTAGTACTTACAAGGTATGCAAAGTCTCTACTCTCTACGGTTGTACTCAAAGTATCTAATCTCTTCATCTTTTCTTTGAGTAAGAGTTAACTAATTAAATTCTTCACAACAGGTGACGCAGAGGCTAATTTAGAAAGGCTTCATCAATGTGCCGAAAAACTTAACTTAGTGATCGAGATCTCCCTCATTCTCAAGAAGAGTTCCGTAACTTCAGAACAAAGTTGGCGGGATTGACTAGGTAAGGCTTCTGTTGTTGATATATTCACATATCGGTCTCTTAGGGAAACATGAGGATTCCCCTTTTGCGTTGGCCTTTTTTTCTGCTTAATGGCAATGAAACCAAAAATATTTTTATGCTTCTCTATGCTTCTAGTAGAGGCGGCAAAGTGCGGGGTTTGGTTAACGGGTCAATTTGGGTGCTTTTTTATGTCGGTTAGGTCAGGTGTCACCAAAGCACCCTTTTTCCAATTTTTTATACATAGGGTGTTTAGCTTATGCTTTTTAAATTAAGCTAAACCAAACACCCCCTCAGCAACCTGAAAGTGTTTAGCTTATCTCATAAAGCAATAATGTAAGGCTGGGCAATCCATGTAGTTATACATTAATGTATCAGCATTAGCTTTTAGAGGTTCAGTTTGAGATCCATGTAGTCATCTTTAACAGAAATTTTATGTTATTTTAGAACATGGGTCATTTTTAGAATTTTAGTTTGAGATCCATGTAGTCATCTTTAACAGAATTTTTGATTCAAACAGTTGCAATATGTGAGTAGGAAAGTTTTCTATTTATAGTGTCTTGCTAAGGTGAATTCTGAACAACCTAATTGAGTGTTTTGTATAATCGTATATTAGGTCAAGGCTTCATTATTTTCTGCCGGATGCTTTTGTGAGTTATCAACTGACTTCGCTCGTGTACTTTTGGAGATGCTAGTAAATATGGTTTCATCATCTAACGTGGCAATTGATGGTAGAATAGCAGGAGTTTGTGCGTTTGCAAAGCTTGGGAGGTCTTTTGTTCTATGTAGTAAAGCCTATGAGGTTTGTATACACAAAAAACTTTACTTATATGATTATTAGCAATATGACGTTTCAACTATGGACAACAAGATACGTTGACTCATTTACAATAAAATTCTAACAACCGAAATAACAATATTACATTTCTATGTTTTTGGCAACCGTGACCAAATTAATATCATATGTAGTTATAGGTTCACGTCAATGCACAAAACTTACAGTTATTTCACTGCAGGAGCGGATAAAGCTGTTTTCAGCTGTGGTGGAAGATGATATACTGATGAGTTTGCTAATTTCACTCACAATAATTACTTCAAGGTCAGTATTCTTATTGCTAGACAAGTATTGTCTATTTCTAGTGTAGTTTTTACATATCTGTTTCTAGTGTAGTTTTTACAAGTATTCGTCTGACCGTCTCCGTAATCGATCCTTGCTAGTCACCACCCAAAGTCGTCAGCCACATCCTCACCACTCACTGACCATAGACCGTGGCAATTCATAATCCGATTTTATGTCATATATAAAAAAATGAGGTACTTTAATATGCTATATATTCAATTTACTCATCAATTTGAGGTGTTTGTTGATCAATTTTGTGCAGTCATAAATACACGTAACGTTCATTTTTGAATTTAATAAAAAGCTAGAACCTTGTTTTAAAAAAGTAACAAAACCCATTTATAACTCTTAACAAACATTTAAGCTAGCTGTAGTCACAAACAAACCGTGAAGTAACCAAATTGTTGAAATGGAAGCAGAAACAGCACCACCAGCAGCAGAACAACAAAAACCAGTGATGATCGTGGGGTTAGACGACTGTGATCACAGCTTCTACGCACTTGAATGGACGTTAGACCACTTTCTAAAACATCTGCACCAAATTTGCCTTTTAAACTCGTGGTTATTCATTCTAAACCTACACCCACTTCTGCTATTGGTTTCGCGGGTCCTGGTATATATTTATATATCTTAAGTGATGGATCGTGTTTTTTATGAGTTTTTTATATTCGTTTGTCTTAATGATTTTGATGATTTTTTTGGTTGTTGTTTGTGAGATTAGGTGTGGCTGATGTTTATCCGTTTGTTGATACGGATTTGAAGAAAATTGCTGCCAGGGTTGTCGAACGAGCCAAAGAGCTTTGTCATTCTAAATCGGTTCGCAAGGGGGTCACATTGGCTCCGGTGAGCTCAATGGTGTTTCGGTAGCCTTGATGGCTAGGTTGGGAGTACTCTTCTAAGGTTCGGGGCCTAAGGGGTTCTAGTGGTGGGTTTTGTTGTGGTGGGATGACGGGTTCAAAGATGTTACCACCTTCCATGATGTCGGATGGTAAAGAGTTACGAATAAAGGCACGAAGAAATAAGATAGACTAAAGAAGAACCTAAAAATAAAAATAAAATCTTACTAGAAAGGAATCTAGCAAGTAGACCTAATAAAAAGAAATCCTAACCTAGACAATAACTATTCCCCAGGCTGCGGCGCCAAAAACTTGATGCGTGGGAATCGCAACAGGCTTTACCTCTCGAGGGATCTCGAGAAGCTTACAACCCCCACCAGGCAGTGTACCTGATCGTTGTAGTATAGTATAGTGACAAGTACCGGGAGATTGATCGTTCAGCTTAGGAATAGTGTCGCTAGGATTAGAAAACCTAATTACTAGTTCTAGAGGTGAGGGATGATTATTTTTGTGTTTTTGTATTTTTATGAAAGCAAGTAAAATCTCGGGTTTTGGAGGAATGGGCGGAATTAGTTGCTATTCAACTAACCCAAAACTAATATATAATTAAAATAAAATACTGAAAATGAAATTAAACTAAATTATACTAAGGTTGTGAGCAGTAATTGGAGAAATTGTGTTTACTTAGACTTCACTACTCCCTAGATATCTTTTACATGTTAATTACTTGTTATACTTGTATGGATGACGGATTGTATTCCTTAATACCATTCGTGGGGTGGCATACATAACTCCCCAACTCTATGAGCTCTTATCTCCTCCTACACCATGACCCATCACAACTATAGGGATTGTAAACAGTGGCTCATGCATTAAATACAACCAATAAAGACCTAGTACGCCTCGGTTCATGTTTCTTAAGATGTTCAAGCATGTTACCATTTGGAGATCTGCCAGTTTTCTTAAGCCTAACATATAAATCATTCATCCAAGAACAAGAATAAACAAGTAATCAACACATAATCAACATCTAAGTTTCATTAGATCTAAGCAAACACAAGAGAGATCTAGCCTAGCATAATTGAATTGAGACAAGAACAAGATATAGACAACCAACACATAGACATATTGATTGAATTAGAAGAACACTTATCTCAATTATAATGCAAGGTATCAAGGGTTTGGAACCCTTGAAAAACCTGTAAAAGATGCACCAAATTCGTCTTTAGGGTTTCACCAAAACTTCTCCTTTTAATGTAAAAACTAGAAAACTATATATAGGAAAACTGGGCTGACGGCGTCAAGACAACCATGTGACACCGTCACCTCACCGCCAAATACTTCCTCGGACGGCCTTGATCTACTTATGACGGCCTATGTGACGCCGTCACCAACCACGGTATTTTATTCTTGGTACTTTGACGCCGTCAGGATGACTTTTGACGCCGTCATCAACTACGGTGTTTTATTCTTGATGTCTGACGCCGTCAGGGTGTAACTCTTGACGCCGTCACCTAGTGTCTTCAGCATGGAAAATTGATACCTTTGCCGTTTTCTTCACTTTTATGCTCCAAAAACGTCCAAAATGGCTTCTTTTCCAGAATTCACTCTCCAAACACCTAAAATACAAAAGGAACGATTTAGGGCAATATTTGATCAAATAAAGTCGGATTCGGGCTTAAATGACCCCCTAAAAACGGATCATTTTTCGCCTCATCAAGTATGATAAAACAAACACAAAGTAAATTTAGTGCGGGGAATATACATGATTTTTCAGCCTCCACTTATGGGAGGTATGATGGCTAACTCGTCTCTATTCTTGACGAGTGCAGACTCACTAGTGTACTTCTCGTTCAAAGCCAGAATCATGCATCCACAAAACTCTTTTAAGCCCGGAAGTTTAGCAATAAGTTTATCTAGACAATCTCCCGCAGTTGTACCAGATGTCACTTCCAGTTTCATATCATCTGTCAAGAAATCATTATACCGCTGGACTTGCACCATCTGTCCAGAAAATATCATCTGGATTAGCAGGAAAACTATCACGAGCTTCAATACCAGCAACAATGGTATCATATAATCCCTTAACACCCTGATGCCAATGAGAAAACACGTCATTAGCCTTGAATCGCAGTGTACAATGTGCTTAAACTTTTTGTAAGCAAAAATCAACGTTTAATACCGACTGTGACTGTAAGCACCAGTTGCTCTTCCATGAATCTGATCAAGGATCTCCCATGCTCGATTAATGGAATTCACGCTGTGAACATGTATGTTCTCAAGAAACCATGTGACTGTAAGCACCAGTTGACATCCAATCTTTGGAACAGCGTTTGTGATTATTCATGCATTTGCCAACATCCTTAAATCAACCTGTGTGTTCTCAAGAAACCCTGGCACCGTGCATCCTGAACATCTTTTTGGTTTTTGCATCTGGAAGACATTAATTGAATATTTGACAGTAATGTCATAACTTTCCCTGATTAAGCTTAAGATACATAAAGTTTAAAACTTCTTGTTTGATTATGCATACCTTTCTAATGTTCTATTTGTCACTGATTTTTTCCATCACAAGCATGAAATGCAATCATTGGCAACTATCATAACTTCTTACCAATTTTTACAAACCTTTGCCTTCATTGGTTTAAGCTAGATGCATACTCTTCTCCATCTATATCTATGTGACAATAAAAACTATAATTTCTTATCTATTTTAGATTTTAAGTGGAGACTATGACTCATGATTTGACCCATTGAGTAATTTCTTTTGCATGCTTTTATTCATTATTCTGTTTACTTACTATGGTTGCTATAATAATACCAGGTATGTAAAACGGGCATTGTATTTGCTACATCTTACTTGTGGGCCCTCGCATATGTCAAAAGAAAAAGCAAAAGTTCAAGAATATGATTTGTTGTTCAAGCTGCATTTTGAAGAATATGTCAAAAGAAAAAGCAAAAGTTCTATCACACTAAGAGTATTTACTTATAAATGAGGGGATAGCTACGACTTAGTCACTTATTAATGAGTAGATTTTGGTTGAATCTATTCTGTAACGGGTTGAATGAGTAACATAAAAGACCCACTTAAACTAAAAAAGGTCAAATATATGTAAAGGGTAGAAAGTTGCTGAAAGTGTACTACTTATGCATATACCTGATACAGTCTCCTAAATGATCTTTATGAGAAAATTATTTATATCGCAATAAAAATATCTTTGTAATCATACTTAATGCACTTAATACTATTTATAAGCAGTTCAAAAATCATAAAAATGATTTGGGATGACCCACTCAATCCATTTCAACCAGCACTAAAACATTATCCGTTACCTTGCCCACTCATTTTGCAACTATTACGAAAAAGCTAATACAAGTTTGCATACGCTGAGGGATGAAATTTGACCTTTCAGATAAAAAATCTCCCGATGTAACCAAATAGTTTCAGTCTTATAATTTTGCTGAGGGTGGTAGACTTACGTTGAACAAGGCTCAAGTTATATATACATTATTTTTTAGTTTCTGTAAACCCGCTGAACCACACCCCCTGAACCAAGCCCGCTGAACCACAACCCCTAAACCCCTGAACCACACCCCTGAACCGTAACCAGTGTCTGCAGAAAATAGCTTGGAAAATAGTTTCTCTAAAGCGTTACCTGACGACGAAATAAAGGCCAGTTGATACCTCTAAAGAATAGATGTACTTTCACTTCAGTTGCACTTTCATGTGAGTCCAAACGTTGTACTGGGTCTCTATGCAACTATCTATAAATCAACTACTTGGCTGGAAGGCTTGTCTGCATTATACCCAAATTCACTCAATTTTCAGATTTGAGTCGAATTGTCTTTGTTAAAATCAAATGAGTAACTTATCTCACAGTATCGTTTACTATGCTAATTTTATATTACTCATTTGGTTAACTATCTGATACAATTATTGCAGAAAACTGTGGATATAACATTGAAAGTTTCAAAAGCTAAAAGCATATTTTGATATTTCACTAAAAAGATAGATTGATAAAAGCACGCAAATCATCCCTAAAATAAATACAATACCGACTACAATTAGTACATAAGACATTAAGTTCAAGGTCTTCCACATTTATCCTATTGCATATAGATCATGCAAGAGTTTTTTCTGTTTATCTGTAATCACAGTAGTTGTCAGCTCACATGAGCAATTATCACGCTACTTCAGACATCAAGACATTAAGTTAAAATCTGTAGTGACAAACCACAATCATAGGATACAATATTTATTGGAGTTTAGTCCTGCTCTGTCAGTTTCCAATTTTTCCAATTGCATGTCAAACATTTTCACCAACAAAGAATATTAACAAACAAGTGCATAACCGTACCCCTTAGTTATCCTGGCAAGAGATTTAAGAGTGCGCCATGCTGTCAGAGCGACAAAAGGAATTGCACTTGCTTCGTGCAACATGAAAACAGTTTCTGATGCACAGTTATGTAAGCCCTGCACAAACATCAGCAATGGTGTCAATAACATTATCTGTAATTCCAGGCATGTGACTGTGCACCAGAAGCTGAACTCGTGTGATCATTGATGTCATTGGCAGGTCGAAAGACTCAAAACCGCCCATAAAACATTCACATCTACATAAATTTACAATCATTTTAGGATTACGGTTATCTTAAACCAGCAAGTGGTAACATTTCCCGTTGCACCAGCTAACCGTACTGATAAGAAAACCAAATACAGAGCAACAAGACCTGTTCTAAGCCTCCTATTAACCCGCATGTCATTTTTCAAAAGTATAACAAGATCCCACACGAGTCCTAGGAGCATTAGTTATATACGTAGACTTGACATCTAAAATATACGAAAAAAGTAAGTTTGACTCCAATAATTTAAAGGTTCATAATTTACAGCTCAAAATTGACGGAAAGTTATGTCTCTTGTGCTTGATAATTAGAGATGTGAAAACCATTCCTTCTACGTATAACGACTTAAAAGAGCTAAAATAGACAAATATATTGAAACAAAGACCTTAGTAGACTTGAAACAACATAAATAAATGCAAAATCTTTTTTCGAAAAACCCATAGCAAGTATATTTTGGTCTTTATAACCAGGAAGTCAGAAGTATAGTTCTTTTTATCCAAAAACTGATTCTTGCTACTTCAAGTATCTGTAATCCGATAATCAGTTGCAAAACGTGAATTTAAATACCACATTGTCCCCTTATTACACATAATGCAAGTTCAAGAACATTCACAACTAAGAATGAAATTCACACCACCTTCTCAAGAAGAAAAGCACACAAAAAAAGTATAGTTTACCTTGTAACAGTCTGTATATACAACTGTGGATTTACATTCCCAGAAGGGTCTTTGTCAGTCGATGATATATCAAAGAAAACTATCAAGCAAGTATCTTTGTCAAGCCCACACAGCTTCCAAGCTATCGTATTCCCCTGCCCAATTGTTGTGCTTGCAACAGCAGGTCCTTTCTGCAATGAATAGCATTTTAAAAGATAAAATAACTACCAAAACAACTTCAATAATGATTCTAATTAGTAATGTATTATGATTTGATAAATGACCTTTTCCAACGATGTACAAGGTCCAATGATCCCCTGAATTTTTATATCCTTTGAACAGTTAATCTCAAGTGTGCCACTGAAAACAGAAAACAAACGATGAGTTTGACAAAGATAATAAGCTGTGATTTATAAGTTAAGAATTGGACATGCTGATACTTACTTATGAGCAAGGCCAATAGACTCTTCCCCGTTCTCAAACACACGCTTAAATGAGTCTTTAAAGACTGAATGATCAAAACTTTCTGCTAGAACAACAAGGCCATCGGTTCTTTCAATAATTACTTTCATCTCTGCTACACCAACCTAAATATATAAAACAAACACCCCTAAGAGGAATTATGACCTTACATATATACCAAGTTGCAGAAATCACGACACATAGTTGACATGGAAGAAATCGAACCACATGATATAGTATATCCAAATCTATGAACAGATAAAAGGGCTAAGTGCGCAAATAATAATAGGGTCAAGATAATGAATGATCTACCTGGTCAAGGGCTGAAGCAAAAAGATCCAAGACATGAACTTGGCTGACCATCTGCTTTGCAAGTTCCTCGTAAAACTGAACCGCCTTTCTAAAATATGGTGCTGCATCTTTATCCAGATCTTTATGTGAATGAACTAGATCCAATAGATCCTTAGATATAATCTGCCAAAAGACCAAACAATTATGTAACTCTAGATTTGACTTGATCTTAATAACCATCATAACCTAAACTAAACTCAAATGCGTTTATACGTTTTACCGGATCACAAAAATAGTGGCAGCAAAATGCATCTTTTTTAGGGAAACTATTAACCAAGGAGCTGGTGTGACATTTAGCATCAAGTAAAAAAGATTTTGGACTACATTGAAGAAACAAAAACAAACATAATAAACAAGTCAAGAAAAAAAGAAAAAAAAAAAAAAACAATTTAGGTATTACAAATGTAATACTTGTATTAATAGAGTGCTTGTCAAAAGTATCAAAATAAAGGGAAACAGGGCAATATAATTTAGTATAAGAATGTTCATACTTCTCTTTTGTTGGTTGGATGTAGCACACTGCATCCATAATGGGCAGTGGTTGCCGTCTTTTGTTTATATCTTCCACCACTGCAAAAAGGAAAAACGATGTCAGGTAATTAATGAGCCTGCTTTAAACCCAATACTAGAATAAAAAAAGTAAAATCCAATAAGTTAAAAGCTATCTTTGTCAAGTTTGTTCCAACATCAGGCTTGACGGCATATAGCTAAAGAGAATGGAGATACTCAAGTTATATCTTTGCTTATGCCAAGTTGTCCATCTGATGGATATCTTTATTCAAGGGATTCAATGTTTATAAAAAAACTTATCATGGGCACGTTACATATGAGAATAAAGTAGTTCGGATGCAAAAGGCTATTGGGGTATGGCTATGGAGTGCACCTGATTAAGCATCCATTTTAAGGCTGTGTCTCGAATAGCTTATTTAGAGTGCCTATTGGCTTATTTCAGTTCCAAAACACAATACACCTAAAAATTAAGCTTATTTGAGGACTTATCAGCTTATTTATGCCTAAAGGTTTTTTGGGTCATCTTAAAATGGTTTAAGCTCATCCAAATAAGCTAATTCAAACACCCCCATAAGCCAGTACTATTTTGCAAACAAATAAGGCTTTTAACTTAACCAATTTCTTCAGAGTGCACACCGGTCATAAATTTGGGCATCACATTAACACCAACATAACAAATTGTAAAAAAAAAAAGAAAAAATATGGAAAAACCCTAATAAATCAACTAAACCAATAAACAATTGTGGAAAAACCATACAAAAATTATATTAAAAAAAATATATGAATACGTTACCTTAATCGGTTCTTCATCTTCAATTGTTTCTTTTTCTTGAATTTGCTCTTCAATTCTCTTCAATTGTTTCTTTTTCTTCAATTATCCATCAGTATGTTTTGTGTGTGTTTTTTTCATTGAGCCAACTGATAGATAATTGTTAATGGTTATACTGATGGATTTTACTGTTAATGGTTATACAAGGTTGAGAGGAGGTCGAGTGGAGAACCACTAACGGTGGTTAACAGAAGAAGGTCGTGGCATTTGTGATTTGTAAAAGAAGGTCGTGCAGTCTATATAGGGGAAATAGGAAATTTTTTGGTCGATCTGGGTAATTAGACCTTGAATTTATTTGATCAAATATTGCCCTAAATCGTTCCTTTTGTGATTTTAGGTATTTTGGGAGTGAATTCTGGAAAAGAAGGCATTTTGGACGTTTTTGGAGCATAAAAGTGAAGAAAATGGCAAAGACTTAATTTTCCATGCTGAGAACAGTACCTAACGGCGTCAAGAAGAAAAACCTAACGGCGTCAAGAGTAAAATCCGTCACGACCCAGTGAAAACCTGAAGGTGTCACAAGAAGGGCGTCAAGAGTTAATATGGTGACGGCCTGCATAAGGGATACACATGATGGATTCAAACCCAGATCTAGGCAGTCCGAGAAACTATTTGGCGGCGAGATGACGGCGTCAGCAATTTGTTCTTCACGCCATCACCTTTCAGAATCTATATATAGTTTTCTATTTTTCATTCATAAAGGAGGGACTTGTGTGGAGAATACTAGGGCCGAACCCTAAAAACCCTAGGTTGTTTTTTACTATATTTTCAAGGGTTTTCACCCCATGAATCCTTTCATGTTCAATTGAGATAAGTCTTCTCTTAATTTATTCAATATGTCTATGTGTTGTTTGAATATATCTTGTTCTTGTCTTGATTTCAACATGCTAGGCTAGATCTATCATGTGTTTGCTTAGATGTAATGAAACCTAGATGTTAATTATGTGTTGATTACTTGTTTATAGTTGTATTGGATGAATGATTTCAATGTTAGGCTTAAGAAAAATGGCAGATCTCCATTGTGTAACATGCTTGAACGTCTTAGGAAACATGAACCGATGTGTACTAGGTTTTATTGGTTGTATTTAATGCATGAGCAAATTCTAATGATCCCATGTTAGGAGCTTCTTAGCCGGCTCGCCATAGGAGTGAAGTAGGCGCTTATAGGATTGGGGAAGTAAGTACGCCACCCCATGAATGGTATTAACGAATACAATCCGTCATCCACGCAACTGTAACAAGTAATTAACATGTAAAAGATATCTAGGGAGTAGTGAAGTCTAAGTAAACACAATTCTCCCCTATATTGTTCACACCTCTAGTATAATTTAGTTTATTTTCATTTCTAGTATTTTATTTTGATTGCATCTTAGTAATTGGGTTAGTTGACTAGCAACTAATTTCGCCCAACTCCTTCAAAACCGAGATTTTTAATTGCTTTCATAAAAACTAAAAAATACAAAAAGAATCATCCCTCATCTCTAGTCCTAGTCTTTAGGTTTTCTAATCCTAGCGACACTATTCCTAGCTGAACGATCAATCCCCCGGTACTTGTCATTATACTATACTACATCGATCAGCTACATTGCCTAGTGGGGGTTGTAAGCTTCTCGAGATCCCTCGAGAGGTAAAGACTGGTGCAATCCCTACGCATCAGTATTCCCGATGACATTGACTAGATCTGCAAAGAGATGGATCAATAGACTACCAGCAGGGACAATGAACACTTGGGCTGTTTTGAAGAAGCATTTCATCCAAAGATATTGCCCTCCTTCAAGGACGGCAAAACAGCTTGAAGATATTCACAACTTCAAGCAAGATGTGGATGAAGCATTGTACCAAGCTTGGGATAGGTACAATGATCTTTTGTACAAGTGCCCTACTCATGATCTCAACAAGCAACAAATGGTCAACATTTTTTACAAGGGGATCAACATCTCAACCCGCCAAATGCTAGATTCTCAGGGACCAATCCCTAGCATGACTCCGGCTCAAGCTTTAAAAGCTATTGAAAATATGGCGGACCACTCTCAGAAGTGCACAAAGGTGGAAGTAGTAGAAGCATTGCTAGAAACTCGGATGGAATTACCTTAATCACCAACAAACTCGAAAGCTTGGGGTGTGACATGAAGAAACTGAAGGAAAATGTCCATGATATTCAAGTTGGTTGCGAAGTTTGTGAAGGACCCCACTTGTCTAAATATTGCCCTTTGAATGAGGGAGATGGTAAAATGGAGGAAGTGAAATATGGGGAAGGTAGACCATTCCAAGGTAACGGGTGTCGAACAGGGCCATATGGATATAATCGGCAACCTTGTGGAGAGAGAAGATCAAGCCTCGAGGATACTATAAATAAGTACCTCAAAGATTCTAGGAAGAAACAAGGAGAGCAAGATATATGGTTGAAGAACTTTCAAGAAGCCATTAACAAAAGCCTTGCTAACCATGATGAATCTCTAAAGAATCTTTCGCAAGAACAACATTATTAAAGAAAACAAGAAGTCCATTGTAGAATGCAAGGCAGTTTTCATAGAAGATGATGGAGAAAGGAACCTTTCGCAAGAAAAGGCCGAATCTCATGAGAAGATCCCCTGCCAGTTACCCATGAAAGAAGACAGCTTAGACAGCTTTGTAGTGCCCTGCAAATCGATGATTCTGACTTATTTGCGTTAGCCGATGTGGGATCAAGTATAAACATTATGCCATTATCTTTGTTCCTATCCCTGAAACTTACAAGCTTGCGGAAAACTAATTTGAGGATCGAAATGGCTGACACTACTAAAACGCGCCCTATCGGTATAGTAGATAATATCATCTTAAAAATCAACAAATTTTTGTTCCCTGCAGACTTTGTAGTCATTGATATAGCTAATGTTCCAAAGGAGGACCTGATTTTAGGAAGACCATTTCTCGCCACTGCACACAATAAAATAGATGTACTCAAGAAAGAAATATTGTTTGGAGTATACGATGAAAGGGTTGTGTTCAATATGAGCATGGTTTCCTCAATTTTGCATAAGGAAGAAGCAAGTTCTTGTAAAGCAGATCTAATGGGAGAAGAGATCTCGCCAATCCTCCAAATCTTCAATGATGTATTCTCTTACACAACTCCATCGTGCTCAAAATATGAGCAAGAGGTCAGCTCATATTCAAATGACGAATCTCTTTGGGTTGACACTGATGAAGAAGATGTAAGGTTAGAAGCAGGAGACGAGGAAAGGGGCCCAGTAACTATTGCTACAAAACTTCACTGGAGATTAAAGAAGGAAGCGAAGGTTTGGTGGTGTTTCGAAGATGAGAGGCTTATCAATAAAACATGGTTTCAAGACCATTTCATGCATGCAAGGTTGAACGAAAAGGTGAAATGGACGGTTCACTTTTGTATGGCAACAATTATGACATATAGAGGAACAACCCAAGCTTGGCCCACATGTGATCCTTTCAAAGGGAAATGCGATGGAGGAAGGAGTCCCGAACTAAATCTAGCCAAACGTAATGAGTGGGCATGTTTTAACGCAAACAAAAGGGATCAAGTAGGATACCTTGGTTTATCGTTCGAAAATTGGATTAAGGTAAAGTTCGGTGAAAGACGGCTAAACAACCAAGTAGAGATGCAATATCATGACGAATGGGTCAAAGCTAACTTCTTAGTTGAAGATCTGTATAGCATGACACCACGTATCGCTCCCAATGTTTGGGACCACTCACCAACTCCGTGGAACAAGAACAAGGGCAAGTATGCCCTATAACCGACTTCAAGGTCGCAACAGTGAGTCTAACTTAAAGACTCGATAATAAACAAAAGTGCTCTTTCGGGAGACAACCCAAATTATCCTTTTCCTTTTATTTTCTCTATTTTGTTGGTTTGGTATGTTTTGTACTAATATTTTGCAGGTACTAAAGGAAGCATTGCGATGGGGAACAAATTTTTGGACTTTCACTCCAAGAAATATTCTCTAGGGCCTTGCTACGGCGTAGCTCTTCCATCGAATACTCCGTAGCACCCTCCAGGTTTCATACTGGATTTATTCAGCAACTACAGTGTAGCACCCCAGTTAAGCTACGCCGTAGCTACCTTCTGAACCTTAAAAATGCTTTTTATTTTACAAAACATTCTTTAAACTTGTATTAGTTTTTAAATGAACTTTGTGGGTGTGTTCCCTGTAAACCCTCACGAGACTTCACTCGTCCACTTGGGACACCAAGTGGTTTAAAAGGCTTGTTGCATACGGTAAATGCAACCGTGATTCCTACGAATGTGAGTTAGGTTTTTCTTTTTATTTTTCTTTTTCTTTTTAGATTTTATGCTTTTGGTAGTAGTCTGATTCCAGGGAATTAAAATTTGCTCATAAGGTGTAGTGAAGGCACGTTTCTCAACATGATCCTTCTATTTTCAAGAGTGAATTTCAGGGAAGTTCTCGTTCTAATTCTACTTTTCCTCCTTATTTTTTATTTTATGTACAAAAGGGACTTTGTACAACTCATGTGGGGGGACAGGAGTAGAATTGTTTACTTGAACTTTGTTTTGCCCTTAATTTTCTAGTTTATTTTGAAAATTATGCCACTTTTAAAACATTTGACATGTTTTTCCGAACCTAACTAGAATGGACCTTATCCGAGCATATTAACCCTTAATACCATGGTGAGGTTTAGCCTATTTCAGTTTCACCCTGTTTTACCCCAAATCCACCAAAAATATGAGTGTGCCGGTAGTTTGTAAACTTTAGAACTTGGCTTTTACATCATTTTGAAACCGTGTACGAGTAGTGTATTGAGATTTCTTAATACATTTGGAAGAAACTTTTTAAGAAGGCAATATTTTAGGATTATCACCCAAATAACCTTTATGTGTGTGTTTATCGATTAGTCACATCGACTATTCAACCCCCGTGTTAAAACCCTTTGTTGCACTCACCTTTAGTGCAAGATACCCCTAGATACACCCTTTTGAGCCTATCCTTTCATTTCTTACCCATATTACTGTTTCGATACACCTATACACCTTAGCCTACCGTGTAGTCTTTGTTTATGATTGGGAAGTTGCCACTTGTTCTAATTTAAGGTCCAAGTCAAGAGGTTCAAGAATCACACCTACGTTGAAGACTCATCATTGAAGATCATGAGAAAACCCACTATTGTGCATGTATTGTTCATCCCAAGTGCGGGGATACGTTATGTTAAAAAAATGTGAATTTCCGTATGTAGATATGTTAACTTTGGTGCACCTTTGTATAGCACCGTAATAAGAGCTTTGAAAGATTTAGCATCGAAGAGGCCACTTCGGTCATATTTGAAGAATGAAGCTGTTGGTTCTTAAGCACCAACATGAAGACCACGTGTGGTTCCCATCATGATGTCTTCTAATGGCATACACTTGTTACATGATCCAATTCTCGCATTTTGAAACTTGGACTTTAGATGAACGGCAAGTGGTTGCAACTCGGTTATAGGCTAAGACTATTTGTTTTCTTTTTCATTTTACACCATTATTGTGCATCCCATGTCTTATCCTACCCTTTAGTTGTGAATCATGCTTAGTTGAGTGATTTGAGTAGTCATTGGTGTCTTGCCCGGCGTTTCGATCATGTACCATTGCCTTTTTTGCCCTTGCCGTAGTATGTTAGTAACAACGCTACACCCAAATAGCCTTATATGTGTTCACCCAATATTGCCTTTAAGAATTGTTTTGACCTTAGCTCTAGTGGTAGAGATTTGTGTAACTGCCAAGCCAATGATAGAATACATTATATGACTGTGCGTTGAGTGATCACCCCAAAATTAACACTTAGATTAGGAGAGAGATGTGAATGTTTGTTCCAATTTTGTGAGGTGTTTGACCTTGATAAATTCTAGCATAGGGAGTTTTTAATTCATATTCTCTAGTTTCTTGGGGGATATCTTTTTGAAAATCATTCTTATAAGGTCTACTTGAGGGCAAGTAGAGTTCAAGTGGGGGAATATTTGATAACATAAAATTTACCCCCAATCTAAGTGCTAATTTCCCCCTTAAAATACTCACATTTTCTACTTTTATGAAGAATATATACTCTTATTTCTTCCTATTTTGTTTCAGGGTAAAGATGAGTAAAAGAACAAACTTACGCGGAAATGGAAGGACTTTGGAGTAAATACGTAGAAATTATGGTTTCTGCACTAACTACGTCATAGAGGTTCATCTACCTACGACGTAGCTAGGCTTCACGAAGACTACGTTGTAGAAGCTCTCCTACCTACGGAATAATGAAGAATTTATGAAGACTACGGCGTAGCCCAACAACAGGCTACGGCGTAGATGTCCACTAAAGAACACTAAGGAGTAGGCAACTTTCCAAGATACGACATAGGATCTCATTTGAGGCAGTAAAGAACTAATGAGGCCAAGGAAGTAGCTACGGCGTAGCCACCTTATCTACTACGCCGTAGGATGCTTATCATCAAGACTTTACGCCCGTAACACTTGATCAAGTTACGGCGTAACACAATTTGCAAAGGTTACGGCGTAGCAACTCTAATACGCTACGCTGTAACATAGTCGGGGCCTATAATTACCAACCCTAATTCCGAGTTTTTCATATCACTTCCCATCTGTTCACCACAACAACGTTGGGAAAAACTCAGGAAGGAGGGAGAAAAAAGTTCTAGCCACATCCAAGTCATTTCCAATGGAGGAATCACACACCGATCATAAGTGTTTTCATTCCTTTACTTTGTATTCGATTCAAGCTTAGATTTGTATTAACTCAACATTGTTTTACTGCAATAATGAACATGAGTGGCTAAACACCTTTTGGTGTTAGCCTAGTTATGAAATTGTTATGTTATTGATTTAGTTTTCCACGCATCTATTATCTATTGTTTGTTTACATTCATGGCGAGGCTTGAGACACTCTAATTCCTGTAGTGATTAGCGTTGGTTGTTCTCTAGATACTTGTGGAATTAACCCTAGGAAGAAAGTCGCTAGGGATCTGACTTGGTGATAGCAATATCACCATACACGTGTGAATTAACCCTAGGACCACCTACCAATGCTAGACACTTAACGGAGTTCGAGGGGTGTAAGATCTGACCATGCCGCATTCGTTAGCCTTGTCCATGTTAGTAGAGGCACCTAATGACTCATATGTCTTCGTACCGATGAACCCAAGGCTTTACAATAGCTTTGGATAGGACAAGGTATAAGATAGATCTAGGCGAATTTGACCATCTGACCCGAAATGAATATTGAATCCCCGAACGATATGATAGGATGCACCTATAGGTAAACTAGTCATGATCATAACAAGAGTTGTAATTAGGTTAACACTACTTCTCTTTACTGATTTGTTTCTATTTACTTTATTATCTTGTTATTACTTTTAATAAGTTTAATTAATCTTTCAACTCAAAACCCCCTTTTAAACGTGACACGAACTTAGATAATTTCCACACCTTAGCTCTTGGGATGACCTCGGCTTTACCATTTGACTATACAACACACGATCGGATACACTGTCCGTTAGTGCATAAAATGTAGACCTTAGGTAAACGAGACTTTATAAATATGAAAACCTGGTCAGTAAAACCTGCTTCAAGTTTTTGGCACCGTTGCCGGGGAGCTATTAGGATTTTATTTGAGTTTCTAAATTTTGTTTTATTTTCTTTTCAGTACTCACGGTTATTTTCAAGTTTCAGGTGTTATGGCAGCAATTGACATTGACAACCTCATGCTTGAAGAATACTTGGCTCTTACACGAGAAGAGCAAGGGCCTGGTTTGGTTAGGCCGACTATTGTGGATGATGTGCAGTTCAAAATTAAAAATCAATTCATAAGGGAACTGCGTAAAGACCCATTTTCTGGAAGCAAGATGGAAGATGCTCACGAGCACATTGACAATGTTCTCTACATTGTCAGTTTGTTTAACATTCTGGGAGTATCTCATGATGCGATAATGCTCAAGGTATTCCCGATGACATTGACTGGAGCTGCATAGAGATGGATCGATAGACTACCAGCAGGGACAGTGAACACTTGGGCTCTTTTGAAGAAGCATTTCATCCAAAGATATTGCCCTCCTTCAAGGACGGCAAAACAACTTGAAGATATTCACAACCTCAAGCAAGATGTGGATGAAACATTGTACGAAGCTTGGGATAGGTACAATGATCTTTTGTACAAGTGCCCTACTCATGATCTCAACAAGCAACAAATGGTCAACATTTTTTACAAGGGGATCAACATCTCAACCCGCCAAATGCTAGACTCTCAGGGACCAATCCCTAGCATGACTCCGGCTCAATCTTTAAAATCTATTGAAGATATGGCGGACCACTCTCAGAAGTGGCACGAAGGTGGAAGTAGTAGAAGTATTGCTGGAAACTCGAATGGAATTACCTTAATTACCAACAAACTCGAAAGCTTGGGGCGTGACATGAAGAAACTGAAGGAAAATGTTCATGATATTCAAGTTGGTTGTGAAGTTTGTGAAGGACCCCACTTGTCTAAATATTGCCCTTTGAATGAGGGAGATGGTAAAACGAAGGAAGTGAAATATCGGAAAGGTAGACCATTCCAAGGTAACGGGTATCGAACAGGGCCATATGGATATAATCGGCAACCTTATGGAGAGAGAAGATCAAGCCTCGAGGATACTATAAATAAGTACCTCAAAGATTCTAGGAATAAACAAGGAGAGCAAGATATATGGTTGAAGAAATTTCAAGAAGCCACTAACAAAAGCCTTGCTAACCATGATGAATCTCTAAAGAATCTTGAAGCAATGATTGAGAATTTGGCTGATAGTATCCACAAGAACAACATTATTAAAGAAAACAAGAAGTCCATTGTAGAATGCAAGGCAGATTTCACAGAAGATGATGGAAAAAGGAACCTTTCGCAAGAAAAGGCCGAATCTCATGAGAAGATCCCCTGCCAGTTACCCATGAAAGAAGACAGGTCAGACAGCTTTGTGGTGCCCTACAAAATCGGTGATTCTGACTTATTTGCATTAGCCGATGTGGGATCAAGTATAAACATTATGCCATTATCTTTGTTCCTATCCCTGGAAATTACAAACTTGCGCCCTATCGGTATAGTAAATAATATCATCTTAAAGATCAACAAATTTTTGTTCCCTGCAGACTTTGTAGTCATTGATATGGCTAATGTTCCGAAGGAGGACCTAATTTTAGGAAGACCATTTCTCACCACTGCACACACTAAAATAGATGTACTCAAGAAAAAAATAACGTTTGGAGTATACGATGAAAGGGTTGTGTTCAATATGAGCATAGTTTCCTCAATTTTGCATAAGGAAGAAGCAAGTTCTTGTAAAGCAGATCTAATGGGAGAAGAGATCTCGCCAATCCTCCAAATCTACGATGATGTATTCTCTTATACAACTCCATCGTGCTCAAAATATGAGCAAGTGGTCAGCTCATATTCAGATGACGAATCTCTTTGGGTTGACACTGATGAAGAAGATGTAAAGTTAGAAGCAGGAGACGAGGAAGGGGGCCCAATAACTATTGCTACAAAACTTCACTGTTGTAGACTGTCAACAACCATGGTCAACAGATCAAAAATAACCCTTCCTGCATGTGATCCCATCGTCGAATATTGTAATGGAGGAGGAATGATTTCAATCAGGAGATTAAAGAAGGAAGCGAAGGTTTGGTGGTGTTTCGAAGATGAGAGGCTTATCAATAAAACATGGTTTCAAGACCATTTCATGCATGCAAGGTTGAACGAAAAGGTGAAATGGACGGTTCACTTTTGTACGGTAGCAATTATGACATATAGCGGAACAACCCAAGCTTGGCCCACATGTGATCCTTTCAAAGGGAAATGCGAAGGAGGAAGGTGTCCCGAACTAAATCTAGCCAAACGTAATGAGTGGGCATGTTTTAACGAAAACAAAAGGGATCAAGTAGGATACCTTGGTTTATCGTTCGAAAATTGGATTAAGATAAAGTTCGGTGAAAGACGACTAAACAAACAAGTAGAGACGCAATATCATGACGAATGGGTCAAAGCTAACTTCTTAGTTGAAGATCTGTATAGCATGACACCACGTATCGCTCCCAATGTTTGGGACCACTCACCAACTCTGTGGAACAAGAACAAGGGCAAGTATGCCTTATAACCTACTTCAAGGTCGCAACAGTGAGTCTAACTTAAAGAGTCGATAATAAACAAAAGTGCTCTTTCGGGAGACAACCCAAATTATCCTTTTCCTTTTATTTTCTCTATTTTGTTGGTTTCGTATGTTTTGTACTAATATTTTGCAGGTACTAAAAGAAGCATTGCGATGGGGAACAAATTTTTGGACTTTCACTCCAAGAAATATTCTCCAGGGCCTTGCTACGGCGTAGCTCTTCCATCGAATACGCCGTAGCACCCTCCAGGTTTCATACTGGATTTATTCTGCAACTACGGTGTAGCACTCCATTTAAGCTACGCCGTAGCTACCTTCTGAACCTTAAAAATGCTTTTTATTTTACAAAACATTCTTTAAACTTGTATTAGTTTTTAAATGAACTTTGTAGGTGTGTTCCCTGTAAACCATCACGAGACTTCACTCGTCCACTTGGGACACCAAGTGGTTTAAAAGGCTTGTTGCAAACGCTAAATGCAACCGTGATTCCTACGAATGTGAGTTAGGTTTTTCTTTTTATTTTTCTTTTTCTTTTTAGGTTTTATGCTTTTGGTAGTTGTGTAATTCCAGGGAATTAAAATTTGATCATAAGGTGTAGTGAAGGCACGTTTCTCAACATGATCCTTCTATTTTCAAGAGTGAATTTCAGGGAAGTTCTCGTTCTAATTCTACTTGTCCTCCTTATTTTTTTTTATGTACAAAAGGGACTTTGTACAACTCAAGTGGGGGGACGGGATTAGAATTATTTACTTGAACTTTGTTTTGCCCTTAATTTTCTAGTTTATTTTGAAAAATTATGCCACTTTTAAAACTTTTGACATGTTTTTCCGAACCTAACTACAATGGACCTTAGCCGAGAATATTAACCCTTAATACCATGGTGAGGTTTAGCCTATTTCAGTTTCACCCTGTTTTACCCCAAATCCACAAAAAATATGAGTGTGCCGGTTGTTTGTAAACTTTAGAACTTGGCTTTTACATCATTTTGAAACCGTGTACGAGTAGTGTATTGAGATTTCTTAATACATTTGGAAGAAAATTTTTAAGAAGGCAATATTTTATGATTAGTCACATCGACTATTCGATCTCCGTGTTAAAACCCTTTGTTGCACTCACCTTTAGTGCAAGATACCCCTAGATACACCCTTTTCAGCCTATCCTTTCGTTTCTTACCCATATTATTGTTTCGATACACCTATACACCTTAGCCTACCATGTAGTCTTTGTTTATGATTGGGAAGTTGCCACTTGTTCTAATTTGAGGTCCAAGTCAAGAGGTTCAAGAATCACACCTACGTTGAAGACTCATCATTGAAGATCATGAGAAAACCCACTATTGTACATGTATTGTTCATCCCAAGTGGGGGGATATGTTATGTTAAAAAAATGTGAATTTCTGTATGTAGATATGTTAACTTTGGTGCACCCTTGTATAGCACCGTAATAAGAGCTTTGAAAGATTTAGCATCGAAGAGGCCACTTCGGTCATATTTGAAGAATGAAGCTGTTGGTTCTTAATCACCAACATGAAGACCAAGTGTGGTGCCCATCATGACGTCCTCTAATGGCACACACTTGTTACATGATCCAATTCTCGCATTTTGAAACTTGGACTTTGGATGAACGGCAAGTGGTAGCAACTCGGTTATAGGCTAAGACTATTTGTTTTCTTTTTCATTTTACACCATTATTGTGCATCCCATGTCTTATCCTACCCTTTAGTTGTGAATCATGCTTAGTTGAGTGATTTGAGTAGTCATTGGTGTCTTGCCCGGCGTTTCGGTCATGTACCATTGCCTTTGTCGCCCTTGCCGTAGTATGTTAGTAACAACGCTACACCCAAATAGCCTTATATGTGTTCACCCAATATTGCCTTTAAGAGTTGTTTTGACCTTAGCTCTAGTGGTAGAGATTTGTGTAACTGCCAAGCCTATGATAGAATACATTCTATGACTGCGCGTTGAGTGATCACCCCAAAATTAACACTTAGATTAGGAGAGAGATGTGAGTGTTTGTTCCAATTTTGTGAGGTGTTCGGCCTTGATAAATTCTAGCATAGGGAGTTTCTAATTCATATTCTCTAGTTTCTTGGGGGATATCTTTTTGAAAATCATTCTTTTAAAGTCTACTTGAGAGCAAGTAGAGTTCAAGTGGGGGGATATTTGATAACATCAAATTTACCCCCAATCTAAATGTTAATTTCCCCCCTTAAAATACTTATATTTTCTACTTTTATGAAGAATATATACTCTTTTTTCGTCGTATTTTGGTTTCAGGGTAAAGATGAGTAAAAGAACGAACTTACGCGGAAATGGAAGGACTTTGGAGCAAATACGTGGAAATTATGGATTCTGCACTAACTACGGCATAGAGGTTCATCTACCTACGCTGTAGCAAGGCTTCACGAAGACTACGCTGTAGAAGCTCTCCTACCTACGGCATAATGAAGAATTTATGAAGACTACGGCCTAGCCCAACAACAGGCTACGGTGTAGATGTCCACTAAAGAACACTACGGATTAGGCAACTTTCTAAGATACGACATAGGATCTCAGTTGAGGTAGTAAAGAACTAACGAGGCCAAGGAAGAAGCTACGACGTAGCCACCTTATCTACTACGCCGTAGGATGATTATCATCAAGACTTTATCCCTGTAACACTTGATCAAGTTACGGCGTAACACAATTTGCAAAGGTTACGGCGTAGCAACTCTAATACGCTACGCGGTAACATAGTCGGGGCCTATAAATACCAACCCTAATTTCGAGTTTTTCATATCACTTCCCATCTCGTCACCACAACAACGTTGGGAAAAACTCAGGAAGGAGGGTGAACAAAGTTCTAGCCACATCCAAGTCATTTCCAAGGGAGGAATCACACACCGATCATAAGTGTTTTCATTCCTTTACTTTGTTTTCGATTCAATCTTAGATTTGTATTAACTCAACATTGTTTTACTGCAATAATGAACATGAGTGGCTAAACACCTTTTGGTGTTAGCCTAGTTATGAAATTGTTATGTTATTGATTTAGTTTTCCACGCATCTATTATCTATTGTTTGTTTACATTCATGGCGAGGCTTGAGACACTCTAGTTCCTGTAGTGATTAGCGTTGGTTGTTCTCTAGATACTTGTGGAATTAACCCTAGGAATAAAGTCGCTAGGGATCTGACTTGGTGATAGCAATATCACCATACACGTGCGAATTAACCCCGGGACCACCTACCAATGCTAGACACTTAACGGAGTTAGAGGGATGTAAGATCTGACCATGCCGCATTCGTTAGCCTTGTCCATGTTAGTAGAGGTACTTAATGACTCGTATGTCTTCGTACCGATGAACCCAAGGCTTTACAATTGCTTTCGATAGGACAAGGTATAAGATAGATCCAGGCGAATTTGACCATCTGACCCGAAATGAATATTGAATCCCCGAACGATATGATAGGATGGTAATTAGGTTAACACTACTTCTCTTTATTGATTTCCTTCTATTTACTTTATTGTCTTGTTATTACTTTTAATTAGTTTAATTAATCTTTCAACTCAAAACCCCCTTTTAAACTTGACACAAACTTAGATAATTTCCGCACCTTAGCTCTTGGGACGACCTCGGCTTTACCATTTGACTATACCACACACGACCGGATACACTGTCCATTAGTGCATAAAAGGTAGACCTTAGGTAAACGAGACTTTATAAATATTAAAACTTGGTCAGTAAAACCTGCATCAATACCCTTGAACAGAGTAGGATAGGTGAGATGAGGGTGATGGTGGCTTGACTGTGATGGTGGTGCATGTGGTGGTTATCTCAAACCAAACAACCGAAGCAAACAAACTCTCCCATATAGTTCCCTTGTCTTGATGACAGTGATGGCGTGGAGGAGCGATGGTTGGTGGAATGATGGCGAGATAAGGTGATGAAGTGTGGCGGTGGTGTGTGAGTCGGTTCTAGAGAGAAGGAGAAGAGATAAATAATAGAGAGAAGATATATCTATTGACTAGTGTTAATTAGTGTTTTGATTTTAGGTGAAAAAGGGGTGGGAGTGAACGGGAGATTGAAATTTTGGGGAAAATTAAGGGGAAGGATATTGACTGCTATATTAAAATTTTGGAGATTTTGGAGAATGAAAGCCTATCAAATGAGCTCGAAATGTTTAGTGAGTTGAGCTCAACCTTATATAAGTTGGACTCGAGTTATTGTTGAGTTCTCGAGCTTGTAAGTGATATAAAATATGTTTTTTTTGTTTTTTTATTTATTATTATTTTTTTTAATATGTAAGTGTACTAAGTGCAAATACTTATTGATGAATGTATGAAGCTTTTCGAGCTGAAGTCAAATCGAATTCAATTCTTAGGTTATATTTCAATTTTAATTTGTATAAGAAAACACATATTTATAGATAAATCAAGCTTTTCGAGTCAAGCGCAAGCCGAGTTCAAACTTTCTCAATCCCGGATAACATGATCAGGAGGTCCCTGGATACGTTGTGGCGGTGGTGCATGTCAGGTTCGAGAGAGAAGAAGAAGAGATGAATAGAGAGAAGATAGATCTGACTAGTGTCTGGGTTTTGACTTTGGGAAAAAAGGGCCGGTATCTTGCGCGGGAGATAGAAATTTTGGAGAAAATTAAGGGGCGGGATCTTGAGCACGATATTAAAATTTTGGAGATTGAAAACCTATCAAATGAACTCGCCAAAATGTTTAATGAGTTGAGCTCAACCTTATATAAGTTCGACTCGAGTTATTGTTGAGTTCTCGAGCTTGTAAGTAATATAAAATATGTTTTCATTCCTAAAAATCCTGCAAAACATTCATTGTGGCTCGATACACGCATTTGACTCAAACAAGTACTATTGAGTTAAGGTAGGCATGAAAGTTCATGTATCCGATTTTACAAGGAAAATGCATGTTAAAGAAACTGTCCTTTTCAATTCTTGTCCTAGGGTCAACATACTTAAGAGGATCAACTTCCTCTTCTCTCCTAACCTCATCAATAACATCACCATCACCTAAGTCCTCGTCGGAATCCGAGTAATAAAAAGGGCCATTCTCATGCATCGAGGAACCAAACGATCAATGTTACGGTTATCCATCGAGAGTGCTAACAATCAGAAACAAGAAGAAAGATAGCTAGACTAAAGAAAACCTATAAAAAGAAAATAAAAAACTCACTAGATATGAATCTAATGAGTACACCTAAACTAGAATAAAATTAAACCTAAACAATAACATTTCCTAACCATAATTTAGGACAACATTTCGATGAAACATTCATATAATTTTGTGTCTTTGATATATAATAATTTGTAATTTGTATAATATATTACAAAAACTATTAACAAAATGACATTATAGCTAGTAGGATCTTAAGATCCCGATCCGATCATATGATCACGATCTTGCAAAGACGAAAACGATCCTGGGTAGGATCAGATCCCGATCTTGAAAACCTTGCATCTTACCATATGTACTCTTTGGGCGATCTTTTAAATACAAAATACACTAAAATACAAATGTACGTACCTTTAATACTTTTAGTTTTTAAACTTTTAATACTTTTAGTTTTGATACTTTTAATCATTTTAAACTTATCTATACATCTTATAATGCATCTTTGACTCTCTCTCTTTTCAATTTTTTAGTATTTCCATTTATACATTTTATGTAAATACAACAAATTAAGCTATATGTACAATCAATTTAAACATTAGCACCTACACACATTGACTGGTCAACACTTATAATTAATATATATAACATTTAAAACACCTTTTCAATTAAAAGTATCATTTATAAACCATAATGTACAAACAAATCAAGCTGCTAAACACTCACTTCATAAAATTTGTAAGACATTTTATGCATAATTTTTTTTATTTAACAATATACCTTTATGTTACATATAGTATAATTAAACTTATAAAATACAAAAAGTAACATATTTATATATATATATATATATATATATATATATATATATATATATATATATATATATATATATATATATATGTATATATATATGTATATATATATATATATATATCAAGTGGCTTTCGGCGAAAAAAAAAGATTAAAAAAAAACTACCTCTAAATTACATGGTTTTTATGTTCGAATTTTCAAAAAAAAAATAAATAAATAAATAAAAAAAAGAGTTCTAAGTGGACTCGGTCAATCAGATAATATATCATTTTCTCATAACTTCAACAATTTATCATGCATCTAAAAACATTTTCGCTATCTGTAAAGTAATTTTCATCGTAAATAAATACTAATAGAGCAACATTGTTCGCCAAAACATTAATTACAGGGTACTTGCCGCCGCAACGCGCGTGTGCCCCTGTAGTAATATATAATATATGCAAAGCTTATCAAACACACTTCACTTATAATATATATAATATATACAAAGCTTATCAAACACACTTCATATACTTCAACATATATTTAATACTCTTTCTATCTCACACTCACAGCTGCATGCCTTGTTCTTTCTTTCTCTCTCTCACTACTCCACCCTAACATACTTAGATCGGAAGCATATGGTAACATACTTAGATGGCTTCTATATTGACCCTAAGTTTGACAAAAGATTTGGTTTATCTGATTATTTAGTTGTTTTTTTGGTTTATCTGATTATTTCATTGTTTGTGTTTATTTAATTAGGGTTATATAGTGTTAGGGTTTATGTATCTATATATTGTGTTTTTTATTGTTAGGGTTTATGGTTGTTTTTTAGTTTTAGTGCAAATATTTAGGCTAAAACATCCAAGTATCAAAAATGGAAGAAGTATCAATGATGGATGAACCGACACCACTTTCAAGTTTGAACATAAACTTGTTCTGGTGTTGTTCATCCATTATTGATTCATCATTGCTCTTTGTCAAAATACAGAAAAAATTAACAAGTATAAGTTGTAAATAATATTTCCGATTCGATGCTTGAGAAAGAATTTTCAAGTTTTTATGCCTTGGAAACCTTAATATGTATCTGTATATCATGTTTTTTATTGTTAGGGTTTATGGCTGTTTTTGGGAGTTGGCATTCCCTTAAGGCTATTTTATCTTAAGCATAGGTTGACTATGTGTTATAAGAATTATGTTGCATTTGTATTGAGAGAATAAGGAAAAAAAGTGGCGGATGAGTGTGCGAATATTTAAGCTAAAACATCCAAGTATCAAAGATGGAAGACGTATCAGTGATGGATGAAAAGACACCACTTTCAAGTATGAAAATAAACTTGTTCTGGTGTTTCATCCATTACTGATTCATCTTTTCTCTTTGCCAAAATACAGAAAAAATTATCAAGTATATGTTCAACTTGTCATTCATGCATGATTAGCTCTCTAATTTCGTAGAATCTACATAATTAATATGTATGTTCGTCACATCTAAGGGAGCAATATAAATGATAGTAAGAATATGTTTTCTAATAACTTAAAGCTCAATTATCAGGCAAGATTTATCTACCATTGTAGATTGGTTCCCCTGCTTAATTTGGAAAACTTCTACTACCGTTTGTGTGGTTGATCTTGATCACCAGTTTTGGCTCTTTCAATAAGATACATTGTTGAAAGTGCCAAAGCGTGATCAAGATCAAGCACACTACCGTTATTAGACGGTGTCCAAAAAACAAAGCAATGGAACCTATCTGCAACGTTAGATGGATCTGGCTTGATAATTGAGACGTCTTCAATGCGATAATGATAAAGTGTGTATTGTTCATGACAGGCCACACTAGTTCATTATCGCATTCAAGATGAGTGATGTTATGATGCGTAGGGATTGCATCAGGATTTCCCTCTCGAAGGATCTCGAGAAGCTTACAACCCCCACCAGGCAGTGTACCTGATCGATGTAGTATAGTATAGTGACAAGTACCGGGGGATTGATCGTTCAGCTAGGAATAGTGTCGCTAGGATTAGAAAACCTAAAGACTAGGTCTAGAGATGAGGGATGATTCTTTTTGTATTTTTTATATTTTATAAAAGCAAGTAAAAATCTCGGGTTTTGAAGGAGTTTGGCGGAATTAGTTGCTAGTCAACTAACCCAATACTAAAGATGCAATCAAAATAAAATACTAAAAATGAAAATAAACTAAATTAAACTAGAGTTGTGAGCAATATGTGGGAGAATTGTGTTTACTTAGATTTCACTACTCCCTAGATATCTTTTACATGTTAATTATTTGTTACAGTTGCGTGGATGACGGATTGTATTCCTTAATACCATTCATGGGGTGGCGTACTTACTTCCCCAATCCTATGAGCGCCTACTTCACTCCTATGTCGAGCCGGCTAAGAAGCTCCTAACATGGGATCACTAGAATTTGCTCATGCATTAAATACAACCAATAAAACCTAGTACACATCGGTTCATGTTTCCTAAGACGTTCAAGCATGTTACACATTGGAGATCTGCCAGTTTTCTTAAGCCTAACATTGAAATCATTCATCCAATACAACCATACACAAGTAATCAACACATAATTAACATCTAGGTTTCATTACATCTAAGCAAACACAAGATAGATCTAGCCTAGCATGTGAAAATCAAGACAAGCATAAGATATATTCAAACAACTCATAGACATATTGAATGAATTAAGAGAAGACTTATCTCAATTGAACATGAAAGGTCTCAAGGGGTAAAAACCCTTGTAAACACTGTAAAATATGACCTAGGGTTTACAAAGTTTAGCCCTAGTATTCTCCACACAAGTTCCTTTTTTAATGAATGAAAAATAGAAAACTATATATAGATTTCGATAGGTGACGGCGTCAAGAACAAAAGTCGGACGCCGTCATCTCGCCGCCAAATAGTTTCTCGGACTGCCTAGATCTGGGTCTGACGCCGTCATGTATTCACCTTATGCAGGCCGTCACCAAATTAAGTCTTGATGCCTTTGATGTGACGTCGTCAGGTTTGCACTGGGTCGTCATGGATTTTACTCTTGACGCCGTCATGATTTCCTTCTTGACGCCGTCAGGTACTGTTCTCAGCATGGAAAATTAAGTCTTTGCCGTTTTCTTCATTTTTATGCTCCAAAAACGTCCGAATTGCTTCCTTTTCCAGAATTCACTCCCAAAGTACCTAAAATCACAAAAGGAACGATTTAGGGCAATATTTGATCAAATAAATTCAATTCCGGGCTTAAATGACCCCCTAAAAGTGGTTCATTTTTCGCCTCATCATATACCCTTACACTTGAGATTTGCTTGTCCTCAAGCAAACGCGCTTTTATTCTACTCAAAATAAAAGTTAGGGGTCATTTAACACTAATATAAAAGTAATTACAACAAATAATCGTTCCACTAAAGACCAAAGACAAGCACGGAGGTCATACACAAGCACCTCACAAATAGTGTTTAGATACTCACATCTCTCGGGTGTAATAAAGTAATAGCACAATATGGAAACGGAAAATATCTCTCACTACCTGTCATAGCAAAATAGATTACCATAGGCTTGGGAAAGGATCAAACCACCACCACATAGCGTAAGCACCTAGGATAAACTATCAAAGAGGTCTTTTAAAGGGTTGTAATGTTAGGTGTAGGGTTATGGAATACACGGTTTTATTGGATATAGGCAGTCTTTACTGGTGGCGAGTTAACAATCTTGATTAATTACATATACAATATGGCGTTGCTAAGCCAAGACTAGACTCGACTTAAGCTAATAAATGAAAAATAACAAAAACATAAAATGAACATAGAATGAAACGGGATGGTAGTCCGTATGTTTTTTCTCTTTTCTTTTTCTAATTTTTTTTTGTTTTTTTTTTTTTGTTTTTTTTTGTTTTTTTTTTTTGCATACACTCTTACCCTACCATCCAAAATAATACATCGTAGGGAATGAAAATTCCCCTTACACTTGAATCTTTACATACTTTACAATAAACTAATCTAATGACTCGAATTAAGATAACCAAAACACTTGGAGTACTTTTAAGATTAACGTACATATGGGGGTAATAATATGATGTTCTTCCCCATTACTCCATAAAATAAGTACTTTACCCATCAGTCCCAATTGTCCCAAAACGATATGTACAAGGATATGACTCGACTTAGCAACCATGTAATCAATTAGATAATTAACTTAGGGTTTAAGAAATAACAATAATGCACTAAAAATGAGTGCATACACGGAAGGCTAAGACGATTTGGTTGTACATTTAAGTGGGGTGTAACAAATTCTTCCTTTAAGTAAGATGCTTAAAGTTAGAAACGAAAAGATAGGCACGGAGAGGTGTACTAGGGGTTTCGTGTACTAAAAATGAGTACAACGCTAAGGTGTGGGAAAAATTAATTGACTTAACTAGCCAAGTAATATGACTTAAATGGTCAAGTAATTATGATACGGGTTTAACACAAGGGTGATCCTAATGCCTCTTATCATGTAGTAAATCCTACTACACGAATGTAGTCTCACTAGCAGTCTCGGGATGCATCACTAACGCAAGTTCTAGAATCTAAATGCTATCGGTACACTCATAAGCACTAATAGTAAATGCTTTTCCTATCAAATCTAAAGGTGAACCTCACATATTTGGGTGGAAAATTTTTCTGAATGATACGGTTATGTGCTAGTCATACAATCTCCTATCCATGAGACGCTTGCTATGGCTAAAGTTTCACTCCTAAATGTTGTAAAAAATTTTAAATTTGGCGCTAAAATTGCACTAACAAGTATTTCTCATAGTTTTATTACACATCTAATATCAAACAAACAAACTCAAGCGAAAGTGTATTTGTAAGGTATCATCATTTTACCCTCCCCTTACACTTAGGATGAACATTGTCCCCAATGTTCAAGTAAAGAATGTAGAAGTGAAATAAGTAAAACGAATGAAATCAAATACTCCCCTAATTCGCTCGGTATGGATAATAAGGTGGCCAGGTTAGATCTTCCTCCAAGAAAATGAACAATCAAAGCTACCCTTCCAGAATATAAATCATCTTCTTGTCATACATAACCTGTAAATCCTGAGAAAACAGACAAGGCAACCTCGCATAAAATCGGCGGGAATCTACATATGCTAATAAAACCTAGAAAACAAAGTAAGATATAATGCTTGTGGAATGATGTTTGCAGATTTCCTGGAGATTATAAAACTAATAATTCAACAAAAACTTTAAGACTCCGTTAGAAAAACAAAACTTGTAAAATTTCCAGATTTTTACACTTGACGCCGTCAAGAGTAAACTCGTGACGCCGTCAGAAGTGACCTGCAGAAATTCTTATGTTAAGTTTTCGGAAAATTTCTGGAAAAACTTCGTCCTACTTCCTGGAAAATCCTGCAAAACTTCATTATGACTCGATACAAGCATTTAACTCTAAGAAATATGAATATACATGTTCACTTAATATTGTGGATAATCATGATTGGTTTTGTTTCTTAAAACCATATTTGGGGTTTCCCCTTACACTTATCTTTTGCAAAAATACCTTTGGATGAAGTTAAGACTAAGCTAAAAAACAAAGTAAAGTATTTCCACCATTTAGTTTTGAAACATGATCTACCAACAATAAAAATAAAGCATGCATACGGAAACAAATAACAAACAAATAAAATAAAAATCACACAAAACATGGGTTGCCTCCCAAGAAGCGCTTTTCTTTATTTACGAGTCTTGTAGCTAGACTCAAGGTCATGGGTTACTACGTGACCTCATTGTTGGTTCTGCTCTCTAGGTCATCTCCTATATCGGTATCGCTTTCATAGTGCAGGTATTTTGGGTCTTCGAACTCAAAGACATTTTTTCGAAACTTAGACCCAAGGTTGCTAACAGCCTTAAAGAACCCACATGATAAATCAGAAGTATCCTTACACCCTCTCCTAACATCTTCATCACATAAGATAAGTTGAGAACTTATCCTATCAAGCCCGTCACAATCGATTTCCTTGAGATCTTTTCTCTTGTATGGTGTTTGGTATGAAACCCTCCTAATTCCATCAGCGAAGGTCATGATTCCGTTCCGGTCATCAACTATTAAATTGGTGATTTCGCAAAAGGGTGCTCCGAAAACAACTTGTGACAACCTCAGGTCGACATAGTCTTTGATGTTGTCCACGATCGTAAATTCCATAGTGAATGCCATATTTCCTACGAACACCTGGATTTCATGATCTCTACCAACCACTTTCTATCCCTTATAAATCATTCCCCATCTACATATGTTGTTATAGTGGAATAGGGATATAAAATTCTTAGGTAGGAATACGTTAATGTAGACGTTATCGAAATACTTATGACCGATCATGCAGGGAATTTTGAGATTATTCGGATCACGCCTCCTTATCTTCCCCGATCCTCCATCCCTTGATCCATATAGATTCCCTTCAAGGGAAGGACGATACTCGCACACCTCCTCGTTACCCCTATGAAAAATTACCTTCATGACACCATTGGTGAACAATGTACTACCATCCTTCTCATCAAGGATTACTCCCGATTCATTGATAAATGGTTTCCCTAGAACAAGTTTGGTTAATGCTAGATTAGTGACAGGGTCTATGTCATCGACCACAGTGAGGTCAATGTTGTTAACAAGTTCACCAATCATGATTGATAAATCTTTTTTTACCCTTGCATTATTGACTCTCTCATACACCATGCGTTCAGGGAAGGCTTCGTGGTATAGGAAAAGGGGGATTATGTTGACGAGGAGGCTAGGATCTATATGACTATCGGTTAAGAGATTTTTCTTAATAGTGCAGGAAATCTTGAAAACTTTAGAGTTGCTTTCCTCAGTCCTATCACTACTCCCACTAGTAATATCCTCTATTTTTCTCTCGGGTTCCTCTATAATAGATTTACCCAAAATGGCTGGATTTCTCGTATGCACTTCCGATCTCTCTATCCCCTCATCCGATTTGCTAGACTCTTGCGTGGCGGACTGCTCGAATGAGTTGGTAGGGCTTTTGGCCAATTCGTGGTCCAACCTTGAGGGTTCATTTTTAGCTGTATGACCAATATTTCTAGTTTGTTGTTGGTTCAGGTTAGGTGTAGAAGCAGATATCGTGGTGATAGTATTTACAAAATGGATCGGTCCTAGGGGATTGACAGGGTCTTTCGCTTTTCGTGGTAGATGTTTAAATAGCTTACTAGGACTTTTTATTTTCACAGGAGAAGTTGGTTGATTCATGATGGTAACAGATTTGACCTCTTTAGCTTGAATCGGTTTATTAACAGTGTGCTCTTTGATAGCAGTTAACAAATTACAAATCTTGTTGTTCATATCGGCTTGCTGTTGTCTAAATTAAGCCTCGAGCGTAGAAAGCTGCAATTCTTGAGATAGAATGAATTTTCGCAAGGCATCTTCACAGCTTCGCCTAGGAGTGCTCTGTGATGGAAAATGCTCGGACCATTTGAGTGGGGACGAGTCATTGAAGGATACGTTACGCGTTTGGTACCCTCTGAAATTAGGTTTATCCTTCCATGCCTCATAGCCCTTGTCCGAGTTTCGAGGGCCTCAAGCAATGTGTGACGATGTGAATTCGTTATAAGCGTGTTTTGGAAGCTCCATGCAGTTATGAGTTTCGTGAGGGCCATTACACAATTTACATGCAGAAGAAATTCTGCTCACTTGGCTTGAAGGCTTTTGAGCTTCGTAAGATTTCATGAGAGACTTGAATCGACCTTCAAGTTCCATGATCCTACGGTCTGGAGTGCTAGAGTTGTTGGAAGGCAAAGATATTGCCTTGACCGTTTTGTTCAAATCACGGGGATCATTCCAACTTTCGTTGTCATAGAGAGCAAGATCTTCTATGAGTTCCCATGATTGTTCCGCACTTAGATCATGTAGCTTACCACCGGCCGATTGGGCAATGGCTCGCCTTGTGGAGAGATCGATATGGTCATAGAAGATTTGGACTTGGAGCCAAAGATATGCCATGATGAGGGACTTTTTGGAGTAAGTCCTTGAAACGAGTCCATGCTTCATAAAGAGTTTCATTTTGACATTGTTGGAACATCAAGATGTCATTTATAAGCTTGGTAGTTCTCCCCGGTGGGAAAAATTGAGCAAGGAAACGAGTGGTGAGATCATCCCATGAGGTGATGGATCCCGCGGGTAAACGATCAAGCCATTGGCTAGCTTGATCACGTAGAGAGAATTGGAATAGGCGTAATCGGGTTGACTCTCTAGTTGTAACTCAAGGGTCTATAGAATCTACGATTTTAAGGAAGTCCTTGAGATGTTGCTTTGGATCTTCGAAACGAAGTCCATGGAATGCACATCCACTTTGCACCAACCGGATGGTGTCGGATCGCAAGGGAGACACATTGGCTCCGGTGAGCTCAATAGTATTTTGATAGCCTTAGTGGCTAGGTCGGGAGTACTCTCCTAGGGTTCGGGGCCTAAGAGGTTGGTTATCTAGTGGTGGGTTTTGTTGTGGTGGGATAACGGGTTCAAAGATGTTACCATCGTCCATGATGTCGGATGGTGAAGAGTTACGAACAAAAACACGAAGAAATAGATAGACTAAAGAGAACCTAAAAATAAAAATAAAATCTTACTAGAAAGGATTCTAGCAAGTAGACCTAATAAAAAGAGATTCTAAACTAGACAATAACTATTCCCCGGGCTGCGGCGCCAAAAACTTGATGCGTAGGGATTGCACCAGGCTTTACCTCTCGAGGGATCTCGAGAAGCTTAAAACCCCCACCAGGCAGTGTACCTGATCGATGTAGTATAGTATAGTGACAAGTACCGGGGGATCGATCGTTCAGCTAGGAATAGTGTCGCTAGGATTAGAAAACCTAAAGACTAGGTCTAGAGATGAGGGATGATTCTTTTTGTATTTTTTATATTTTATGAAAGCAAGTAAAAATCTCGGGTTTTGAAGGAGTTTGGCGGAATTAGTTGCTAGGCAACTAACCCAATACTAAAGATGCAATCAAAATAAAATACTAAAAATGAAAATAAACTAAATTAAACTAGAGTTGTGAGCAATATGTGGGAGAATTATGTTTACTTAGATTTCACTACTCCCTAGATATCTTTTACATGTTAATTACTTGTTACAGTTGTGTGGATGACGGATTATATTCCTTAATACCATTCATGGGGTGGCGTACTTACTTCCCCAATACTATGAGCGCCTACTTCACTCCTATGTCGAGCCGCCTAAGAAGCTCCTAACATGGGATCACTAGAGTTTGCTCATGCATTAAATACAACCAATAAAACCTAGTACACATCGGTTCATGTTTCCTAAGACGTTCAAGCATGTTACACAATGGAGATCTGCCAGTTTTCTTAAGTCTAACATTGAAATCATTCATCCAATACAACCATACACAAGTAATCAACACATAATTAACGTCTAGGTTTTATTACATCTAAGCAAACACAAGATAGATCTAGCCTAGCATGTTAAAATCAAGACATAAGATATATTCAAACAACAGATAGACATATTGAATGAATTAAGAGAAGACTTATCTCAATTGAACATGAAAGGATTCAAGGGGTAAAAACCCTTGAAAACACTGTAAAATATGACCTAGGGTTTACAAAGTTCGGCCCTAGTATTTGATGCGTGGGAATTGCACCAGGCTTTACCTCTCGAGGGATCTCGAGAAGCTTACAACCCCCACCAGGCAGTGTACCAGATCGTTGTAGTATAGCATAGTGACAAGTACCGGGGGATTGATCGTTCAGCTAGGAATAGTGTCGTTAGGATTGAAATTAATCTAACTAGGTCTAAAGGTGAAGGATGATTCTTTTTATGTTTTTATATTTTATGAAAAGCAAGTAAAAATCTCGGGTATTGGGAGAGTGGGCGGAATTAGTTGCTAATAAACTAACCCAAAAGCTACTAATTAAACTAATGTGCAAGAAAACTAAACTAAGGTTCTACAAGATAAGTGAAGCATGTCTACCTATGATATGTTACTCCTTGCTAGCTATCCAATTCTACCTATTGAATGGTTACACCTTGTTTTAATTGACGGGTTGTATTCCTTAATACCATTCATGGGGTGGCGTACTTACTTCCCCAATCCTACTTCACTCCTACTTCACTCCTATGTCGAGCCGGCCAAGAAGCTCCTAACATGGGATCACTAGAATTCGCTCATGCATTAAATACAACCATAAAAACCTAGTACACATCGGTTCATGTTTCTTAAGACGTTCAAGCAAGTTACACAATGGAGATCTGCCAGTTTTCTTATGCCTAACATCGAATTCATTCAATCAAAACAAGAATCAATAGGAAACAAGAATTATAAACTAAACCAACTAGATCTATTGAAGTTGTCACGCCTTAATTGATGGAGATAGACACACACATCAACAAGCCCTCATTGATGGAGATAGACATAAACATCAACAAGAAATCAATGAGATCTAATTAATTATATACAAGTTTCACACAATCATAAGTAGACACAAGGTAAATTAGCAAGACATAATCAAAGAAGGACAATCAACAATAATAATGAAAGACATAATTGAAATAGAATCATCAAACCAATACATGATGTTTATGGAGTGATTGAAACCCTCTAAGTTGCTGGAAAAACACCCACCTAAACCCAGGAATCGACCTTAGGGTTTAGGGCTTACAAAACGTGAAGTTACGATGTTATATTTATAGGCATGTTTTTTGTCGGCCCATCTTGACGGCGTCAGCCTGTACTCTTGACGCCGTCATGACCATTTTTTCACCAAATTGTAGATCTCTTCGTCCTCTTCGCGTGGGCTTTTGAATTACCTAAATCCGAGTTCGTATGCAAAAGTTATGACCAAAACAATATCAGCTACTCCGCGCGCAAGTTTTGACAAGTTAACACGTGACGGCCTTGGGTGACGCCTTCACGTTTCTTCTGGACCGTCACCACTTTTATTCTTGACGCCATCATGCATTTCCTCTTGACTCCGTCAGGTACTGTTCTCAGCATGGAAAATTAAGTCTTTGGCGTTTTCTTCACTTTTATGCCCCAAAAACGTCTGAATTGCTTCCTTTTCTAGATTTCACTCCCAAAGTACATAAAATCACAAAAGGAACGATTTAGGGTAATATTTGATCAAATAAATTCAATTCCGGGCTTAAATGACCCCATAAAAGTGCTTCATTTTTTGCCTCATCATATACCCTTACACTTGAGATTTGCTTGTCCTCAAGCAAATACGCTTTTATTCTAGTCAAAATACAAGTTAGGGGTCATTTAACAATAATATAAAAGTAATTACAACAAATAATCATTCCTCTAAAGACCAATAGACAAGCACGGAGGTCATACACTAGCACCTCACAAATAGTGCTTAGATACTCACATCTCTCGGGTGTAATAAAGTATAAATTACAATATGGAAATGGAAGATATCTCTCACTACCAGTCATGGCAAAATAGATTACCATAGGCTTGGGAAATGATCAAACCTCCACCACATGGCGTAAGCACCTAAGATAAACTATCAAAGAGGTCTTTTAATGGGTTGTAACGTTAGGTGTAAGGATATGAAATACACGGTTTTGTTGGATAAAGGCAGTCTTTACTGGTGGCGAGTTAACAATCTTGGTTAATTACATGTATAATATGGCGTTGCTAAGCCAAGACTAGACTCGACTTAAGCTAATAAATGAAAAATAACAAAAATATAAAATAAAAATAGAATGAAACGGGATGGTAGTCCGTATGTTTTTTCTCTTTTTCTTTTTCTATTTTTTTATTCTTTTTCTTAATTTTTTCGATTTTTTTTTTATTATTATTTTTTTTTCATACACTCTTACCTTACCATCCAAAATAATACATCATAGGGAATGTAAATTTCCGTTACACTTGAATTTTTACATACTTTACAATTAACTAATCTAATGACTCGAATTAAGAAAATCAAAACACTTGGAGCACTTTTAAGATTAACGTACGTATGGGGGTAATAAATGATGTTCTTCCCCATTACTTCATAAATAAGTACTTTACCCATGAGTCCCAATCGTCCCAAAACAATATGTATAAGGATATGACTCGACTTAGCAACCATGTAATCAATTCGATAATTAACTTAGGGTTTAACAAATAACAATAATGCACTAAAGATGAGTGCATACACGGAAGGCTAAGGCGATTTGGGTGTACATTTAAGTGGGGTGTAACAAATTCTTCCTTTAAGTGAAATGCTTAAAGTTAGAAACGAAAAGATAGGCTCGGAGGGGTGTACTAGGGGTTTCGTGTACTAAAAATGAGTACAACGCTAAGGGTGTGGGAAAAATTAGTTGACTTAACTAGCCAAGTAATATGACTTAAATGGTCAAGTAATTATGATACGGGTCTAACACAAGGGTGATCCTAATGCCTCTTATCATGTAGTAAATCCTACTACACGAATGTAGTCTCACTAGCGGTCTCGAGATGCATCACTAACGCAAATTCTAGAATCTAAATGCTACCGGTACACTCATAAGCACTAATAGTAAATGCTTTTCCTATCAAATCTAAAGGCGAACCTCACATATTTGGGTGGAAAATTTTTCTGAATGATACGGTTATGTGCTAGTCATACAATCTCCTATCCATGAGACGCTTGCTATGGCTAAAGTTTCACTCCTAAATGTTGTAAAAAAATTTAAATTTGGCGCTAAAATTGCACTAACAAGTATTTCTCATAGTTTTATTACACATCTACTATCAAACAAACAAACTCAAGCGAAAGTGTATTTGTAAGGTATCATCATTTTACCCTCCCCTTACACTTAGGATGAACATTGTCCCCAATGTTCAAGTAAAGAATGTAAAAGTTAAATAAGTAAAAAGAATGAAATCAAATACTCCCCTGATTCGCTTGGTATGGATAATAAGGTGGCCAGGTTAGATCTTCCTCCAAGAAAATGAACAATCAAAGCTTTCCTTCCAGAATATAAATCATCTTCTTGTCATACATAACCTGTTAAACCTGAGAAAACAATCACAAAAACCCAACGCATCAATCCGAACAAAGAAAACTCACAACTAGATGTAATTCCAGACTTAGGAATAAAAACAAAATAATTAAAGATATAATGCTTGTGGAATGAATGTTTGGAGATTTCCTGGAGTTTATAAAACTAAAGAATCAACAAAAACTTTAAGAGTCCGGTATAAACAAAACTAGCAAAATTTCCAGAATTTTACACGTGACGCCGTCAAGAGTAAACTCATGACGCCGTCAGAAGTGACCTGCAGAAATCTTTACGTTAAGTTTCCGGAAAATTTCTGAAAAAACTTATGTCCTACTTCCTGGAAAATCCTACAAAACATCATTATGACTCGATACAAGCATTTGACTCTAACAAGTACTAATACACATGTCCATTTAATATTGTTGTGGTTCATGCTCAATTTCGTTCTTATAAACAAATTTGGATCTCCCTTACACTTATCTTTTGCAAAATACCTTTATATGCAATTAAGACGAAGTTAAAAACAAAATAAAGCATTTTCACAATTTACTTTGAAACATGAGCCACAAACAATAAAAATAAAGCATGCATACGGAAACAAATAAAATCAAATAAACAAACAAACAAACAAACAAACAAATAAATAAAGCTTGGGTTGCCTCCCAATAAGCGCTTGTTTTTGTTCGAGTCACGAGCCCAACTCTACCCTTATTTAACGGAAATAGGGGAGGTTTCCCTTACACTTTGAATTAAGTGCGGGTGGAAATAGCGATACACACCCTTAGGGTGGAAATATGCCACGTGAGGTGAAGGGGGTGAGTGAATGGCTTCCTTCATCCTAAAACTACCCGGATAATATTGGTTGATGGGTGGGTCGGTTCCTCTTTTGTCTCCTAGAAATATATCTAAGGATGGAAAGGTGTGTAAAGATTGAGGTTCCGGTTCATCAACAATAGGAAATTCCCTAGAACTATGAGTAAGGTTATCACTACAAGTATTCAAACCTATATCCTCTAATGGTGCCTGGTCCAAGGGTTCTACTTCTATTGGGGTTCCTATAATCTCTTCTACTTCTTCCGGGTAAGTTACGGGCGGTGTGTATGCCTCAAATGATGCTAGGACTTGTGGGGTACTTAGTGGGCTTGGGTTTTCTACTATCTCTTCTATCACATCATTTGTTTCCTCATAGTCTGATGGATACAAACTCATCAATTCATTCAACTTATGGTTTACGGTTAGGAAACTTTCATCAAAATTCTTCCAAAGGGTCTCACTAAAAGGAATTGATCCTGATAATGATCGTCTAATTGAAATCACACATGCATAAAATTCATCAAACCCATCTAAATTTACCCCCAACTCCTCTTGGATGTCATAAAGATCACACAAAAAATCATTGGAATGATAGGAATCAAATCTATTAGTGAAATATAGTTGTTCCTCTATTGTCAGTGATCTAAATGGAATTTCATCTGCCATAGTGACAAGTGAAAATGGTTTTACAAACAACGGGCACAAAGAAAATGATAGACTACAAGAAAGCTAATAAAAAGAAAATAAAAATCTCACTAAAAAAGGAATCTAATGAGTAGACCTAATAAAAATCAAATTCAACCTAAACAATAACTATTCCCCGGGCTGCGGCGCCAAAAACTTGATGCGTGGGAATTGCACCAGGCTTTACCTCTTGAGGGATCTCGAGAAGCTTACAACCCCCACCAGGCAGTGTACCTGATCGTTGTAGTATAGTATAATGACAAGTACCGGGGGATTGATCGTTCAGCTAGGAATAGTGTCGTTAGGATTGAAATTAATCTAACTAGGTCTAAAGGTGAAGGATGATTCTTTTTATATTTTTATATTTTATGAAAAGCAAGTAAAAATCTCGGGTATTGGGAGAGTGGGCGGAATTAGTTTCTAATCAACTAACCCAAAAGCTACTAATTAAACTAATGTGCAAGAAAACTAAACTAAGGTTCTACAAGATAAGTGAAGCATGTCTACCTATGATATGTTACTCCTTGCTAGCTATCCAATTCTACCTATTGAATGGTTACACCTTGTTTTAATTGACGGGTTGTATTCCTTAATACCATTCATGGGGTGGCGTACTTACTTCCCCAATCCTACTTCACTCCAATGTCGAGCCGGCCAAGAAGCTCCTAACATGGGATCACTAGAATTCGCTCATGCATTAAATACAACCATAAAAACCTAGTACACATAGGTTCATGTTTCTTAAGACGTTCAAGCAAGTTACACAATGGAGATCTACCAGTTTTCTTATGCCTAACATCGAATTCATTCAATCAAAACAAGAATCAATAGGAAACAAGAATTATAAACTAAACCAACTAGATCTATTGAAGTTGTCACGCCTTAATTGATGGAGATAGACACACACATCAATAAGCCCTCATTGATGGAGATAGACACAAACATCAACAAGAAATCAATGAGATCTAATTAATTATATACAAGTTTCACACAATCATAAGTAGACACAAGGTAAATTAGCAAGACATAATCAAAGAAGGACAATCAACAATAATAATGAAAGACATAATTGAAATAGAATCATCAAACCAATACATGATGTTTATCGAGTGATTGAAACCCTCTAAGTTGCTGGAAAAACACCCACCTAAACCCAGGAATCGACCTTAGGGTTTAGGGCTTACAAAAAGTGAAGTTATGATGTTATATTTATAGGCATGTTTTCTGTCGGCCCATCTTGACGGCGTCAGCCCGTACTCTTGACGCCATCACGACCATTTTTTCACCAAATTGTAGATCTCTTCGTCCTCTTCGCATGGGCTTTTGAATCACCTAAATCCGAGTTCGTATGCAAAAGTTATGACCAAAACAATATCAGCTACTCCGTGCGCAAGTTTTGACAAGTTAACACGTGACGTCCTTGGGTGACGCCTTCACGTTTCTTCTGGGCCGTCACCACTTTTACTCTTGACGCCTTCATGCATTTCCTCTTGACGCCGTCAGGTACTGTTCTCAGCATGGAAAATTAATTCTTTGGCGTTTTCTTCACTTTTATGCCCCAAAAACGTCCGAATTGCTTCCCTTTTTCTAGATTTCACTCCCAAAGTACCTAAAATCACAAAAGGAATGATTTAGGGTAATATTTAATCAAATAAATTCAATTCCGGGCTTAAATGACCCCCTAAAAGTGGTTCATTTTTCGCCTCATCAATATTCTCCACACAAGTTCCTTTTTTAATGAATGAAAAATAGAAAACTATATATAGATTTTGATAGGTGACGGCGTCAAGAACAAAAGTTTGACACCGTCATCTCGCCGCCAAATAGTTTCTCGGACTGCCTAGATCTGGGTCTGACGCCGTCATGTATTCACCTTATGCAGGCCGTCACCAAATTAAGTCGTGACGCCCTTGTTGTGACGCCGTCAGGTTTGCACTGGGTCGTCATGGATTTTACTCTTGACGCCGTCATGATTTCCTTCCTGACGCCGTCACGTACTGTTCTCAGCATGGAAAATTAAGTCTTTGTCGTTTTCTTCACTTTTATGCTCCAAAAACGTCCGAATTGCTTCCTTTTCCAGAATTCACTCCCAAAGTACCTAAAATCACAAAATGAACGATTTAGGGCAATATTTGATCAAATAAATTCAATTCCGGGCTTAAATGACCCCCTAAAATTGGTTCATTTTTCGCCTCATCATGTTACTTAGACTCTATTATTTACTCAACATTTGTAGATTATTTGTATTACTTTGAGTCTTGAATTTCAACATACCTTTCCATTCTAAGTTCCCATACTGTTTCTTTTGTTTTTTCAACAATCTAGCAAAGCGGCTGGTGCAGTCCTTTGCTCAAAGGGAGTTGAAACGACAAAAGAAGCAGTAGCGGGAACTTAGAAGGGTTACATATGTTGGTTTATTGCATTCCATTCTTTTTTATGATCTAAAACCAACCATCCAAAAAGTAATGTGGCCATTGGAGTTCAAAGAACAAAGGTTGTTTAAAACACACCCTGAATTGCAAGATTATCTTTTATTTCATTTACACTATATTTTTTAAAATTTTAATATATTTTTTTATTTTTTTTTTGCAGAAAATCCATGGTCAGACTACTTTCCAAAGGGATATTTGGATCAGGCACCATGGGAAACAAAAATGCCCAAAGATTATGAAATTTTGTAGATTTCTTCAAGTCAATCATGTTCTATTGAAGCCAGTCTTTGTTGGCGACTAATATGTATATAGTTCTGTCAAGAGTTATAAGCAATGATCCCTTGCAAACGCTCGTCCCAATGGATCATGATTGGCCTGAAGATGTTGAACAGGGGAGGAATGAGAGCAGAGTCTCAGGGGAGGAAACAACAAATGCTGAAGGTGCTTGTGCTGATATGCATGTGGATATGGATATTGGGATTGATAGTGGTGATAATATGGATGATGACTATGTAGTTGCTGAAAATGAGGGTAATGAGGCGGTTTTGGAAGATGTGAATAAAAAGCAGGTAGTGGAATTTCGAGGTGAAAATATTGTACAAGCTTCAAAGATCATGATGGAGACTAATACTAGTTTGGGAGAAACTGCTGCTACTAGTAATGTTGAACAACTGGCTAAGGTGGTACAAGATGTTTCTGCTGCTACAACAAATCAAGTTTCTACTGATGAAGATGTTGCAAAGAGAGTTGATGAAGTTGAAATAGCTAACTTTATGGATGAGAAAAGGAGATCTAAAGTGTCTGAATTTGAAACAGAAGAGCAAGTAGCATTCATTCTCTAAGAAAAGGAGAAAAAAAGAGCTCATGCAGAAAAAATGCAAGCTTTTATTGATGAGGATGAAGTTCTACAGGCTAGAGTTGCAGAACTTTACAAAGATAAGACTTTAACTGATGATAACAGAGTACAAAGACTTGCTGATTTGATAAATGAAAGAGGTGTAGAATTAGCTTTGAGTCAGCTAAGTAAGTCAATGAAGCAAGGTCAAAGTCAGAAGAGGAAAAGAAATCCCACAAAGTCTCTGCTCATAAGTGTAATGAAGACATACATAAAGAATCAAAGTTTTTATAAACCTCATCAACTCAGGGGAAAGACATATGACGAAATTGCACATCTATACTACCACTGCAAGAGATATATTGAAGAAAAGTTTATCCCCATGGGTACAGAAGAAACACCATCAAAGAAACAAAAGATCATTGAAGACAAGCATGCTGAGAAAAAGAATGATTCACAAAGAAATGAAGACAACTCTTCTCTTGACAAGATGACGGTGATTGTTCCTGAAGCATTATATGTTGATCCTATTCTATCTAGACATCCAATCATAGACTGGGAGATTTACAAATATAAACTTGGAAAGGCTTGGAAGATAATCAGGCTTGGTGGAGGATCAGCAGTGTGCAAAAGTTTTCATGAATTGATAAGAATAAGTGACAGAGAAGACGTAGACAGATTATGGGAGTTGGTTAAAAAAAATCAAAACAATCAAGAAGCCATATGTGAAAGAGCAAGAGCTGTGGGTTGAGTTACACAGGTTATATGAACCTGATCCAACTGATATCTATTGGAACTTCCCAATTCATGATCTCTCAACTTCATGGAAGTTTTATGCTAGCTGCAATGTACATCAGTTATTAACACAAGGTGGAGTTGATATTTTTATGCTTGCAGAAAAAGAGTATCCTTTGAGTGCTAAGTTACTTGCTGTGATGATATCTATAAAGATCATATGTGAAGGAAGTATAGAGGTAATTAAAGATCGCATTGAATGGATTCGTGCTCAGTATGAGAGACAAATGCAAGAACGGAATAAAAGAATATAAGGTGTTTGGTGGTAGCAGGGGTGTAGCTTCTCTGTTTTCATTAAACAGAGAATTGTATGTTCTTCTTTCTATCTGATCTTCGGAATGCCCATATCAGCAATTGTTTATGTTGTAAAAAACCTTTTGGTAAGTAATATAATTCACCTTTTGTGAGATTACAACTCTGTTGTTTGTAAAAAAGTTACTAATGCTATTATTAAGTTACTACTGCTATTACAATACTTGTTTGTGTAATTTAGCCTATTGTAATGGATTTTGACTCCAAAAAGTCAAGCTTTTCTATGGCAATGAAAAAATTTGCAGTTTTCACTAGTATATCTACTTGCAGGCAAGCTTTATTCTATTTGCATTTTCCATTTATCATGTATAGGCACTTGCAGGCAATTTAGTAACATGTTACTTCATTAAAGTTGAAAATTGACTTTAGAAAGTCAAGTAACACTGTTCCTATACGGGTTACAAAGTACATAAGTTATCAGAAATGTGTGACCATATGTATCAATTTGTGACTACACTTAAATAATGTGTGACAAAATTTGACTCTATGATTTAGACACCTAAATAAATACTTCATGTAACCATATATATAGCATCTTTAAGTTAGTCACACAAAAACTTAATTTGACTAATATCAAGGTTAATGATAACTGACTTCACATTTTGCTATAAATAATAGTCACATGAATATTTCACAATGTGACTATTTTAATTGTATTGTTCAAATATAATACCCTTATGATGTGGCCATAAACATCATTTAGATACACATGTGTGATATGGTGTGACTATTGTAAAGCCTATAGTCACATGATTGTGCTTCAATTAAGTGTGGCTATACACATTAGGATTTGGCAAACAAACACACACTAAATGTGGAGTTTTTTAGACTCCATGGATCGTTTTGAGCACTAGGGTTAAACAATAACAAAGACAATAAAATGCACAACGGAATAAGTAAAACATCATTTTTTATGATCTAAAACCAACCATCCACCAAGTAATGTGGCCATTGGAGTTCAAAGAACAAAGGTTGTTTAAAACACACCCTGAATTGCAAGATTATATTTTATTTCATTTACACTATATTTTTTAAAATTTTAATATATTTTTTTATTTTTTTTTGCAGAAAATCCATGGTCAGACTACTTTCCAAAGGGATATTTGGATCAGGCACCATGGGAAACAAAAATGCCCAAAGATTATGAAATTTTGTAGATTTCTTCAAGTCAATCATGTTCTATTGTAGCCAGTCTTTGTTGGTGACTAATATGTATATAGTTCTGTCAAGAGTTATAAGCAATGATCCCTTGCAAACGCTCGTCCCAATTGATCATGATTGGCCTGAAGATGTTGAAAAGGTTCAAGCCACCTGTGGGAAACATCAATCCTTTCCTGCATTAAACATAGGTCTTTTGGTTTTCCCATATCCCCTTTTTATACTCGTTTCATGTGTATCTCAAATAACAAATCCTAGTTTATCAAATCTCTAAACAAAAACTTGCAGGAAGTATTCATAAACAATGCCTGCAAACAACAAGAGATCAGCACAATGGGTTGAAGGAGAAGGTTCAAGCAGGTCTGCTTCAAAAAAGAAAGCGGCAAAAAGTGTCATTTTTTTTAATTGGATAGAAATGCGTGGTAGAAATTGGTGGGCTGCTGAAAGAAAGAAAGCAGGAAAAACACAATCTATCAAACAACATGCTGAGGATGAAAAGGAGTACAAAGCAACAAAAAAACCATCTCTCAAACAACATCCCAAGGCGTACAAGACATTGGATGATGATGATTTTTTTGATGTGCAGTTTGATGGGTTGGATTACGAAGATGCACATGTGGCATTTGACCCGGAGAAATCTCCAAAATTAGATTAGTAGATTTTTAGAATGTGTAACTTTTATTTCCAGTATTTTGTAATTTTTCATTTCAAGTTTAATGGAAAATGTTTAATCTTAATTCTATTATTTTTGTCATTGCTCAATTTTCTCATTACTTGTTGATATTAATATAATGATTCACCCTTGGCACTATAAAAAGATTATGCTGCTAAGAAAACGTTACTGCAGCTGGTTTTGTACATTATTTTGTAATTTTTCATTTCTAGTTTTAATGGAAAATGTTTAATCTTAATTCCCGTACTTTTGTCATTTCTCAATTTTCTCATTACTTGTTGATATAAATATAATGATTCATCCTTTGCACAAAAAAAAAAAAAAAAAAAAAAAAAAAAAAAAGAAAGAAAAAAAAAAAAAAATTGCTGCTAAGAAAACGTTACTGCAGCTGGGTTTGTACTACTAGAACTGAGAGTGTAGGGGTTGATTGGTAACATTTACACTTAACGGTTTAAATCCCCAATCAAATCGATAATTCAGTTTCACGCACACATAATTTCTCTATAATCACAAACACTAACATCTTTTATCAATCATTTTCAAAATCCCCAAATCACAAAACCCTAATTCAAGATGGTGTTGCCAATTAAATCAAAACGCACATTTGTTGACATATACAACATGGTCGCTTTTTTGAAGAAACCAGATGGTTCTGAAGGATTCACACAAATAATCGATTTCTTGAATGCTACCCCTATTAGGTATGCATTAACTGTGAATCCTCCTGTATGCATTTCTTTTATTAAGCAGTTTTGGGCTACTGCTAAGGTCATAAATTTTAATGAAGAAAAACAGATTAAGGCTAAGGTAGATGGCCAAGATATACTCATAACTGAGTCATCTATTAGGGAATCTCTTAACCTACCAGACAATGAAGTGATTGTGTGTCTTGAAAATGCCGCCATTTTCAAAGGTTTGAAAAAAATGGGGTATGAGAAGAAGACTAATAAATTAAAATTTTACAAAGGTCTCTTCTCATCTAAGTGGAAATTCCTGATTCATACTCTCTTACATTGTTTGAGTCCTAAAACAACAGGTTGGAATGAGTTTGGTACTACCATGGCATCAGCTGTGATATGCCTTAGTAAAGGAAAACCTTTTAATTTTTCAAAAATGATTTTGGATGGTATGATCAAGACCTTGGATGATGATGGTAACTCTTTGTTATATCCAAGGTTTTTGCAGCTTATTATTCCAAATCAATTGACTACTATTAATGTCACAACTCACCATTTCACGTCATTTACCATTTCAGGTCATTTTTCCAAACTTCGACTTTTTACTATTCATAAATCACTATTCATCAAAACACTATTCATCGTTTTACTATTCATCGTTTTTGAGGTCAGTTTGATGTTCTGAGAAACTTTTTGGAAATTTACTATTCACCGAACACTATTCATTTCCGGAAAAGTTTTCACCATTCACTTGCATTACGCATTTCATCGTAAATTTAGTTTACGGGTATTCAAATTCGCGTAACCGGATTGGTTTAGGTGCGAATTCATTTCATTAGTGTTAAGTACACTGCATATGGACTGGGGATAGTCTGCATATCATCATGACAGCATTTTCATGTTATACCACTCTCAGGATTTTCAAATTTCCATATTCAGTACATTTAACGTTTTTACGTATACGTAATTATAATAAACGTTAACACCCGGTTTATACACGACGAATATATCTAAATATTCCCACAATGGTCCCGACATATTTTTATATCCATTTTAACATCATAAAAGTTATAACATTCAGTTACCCAGTATTTTGGAAATTTATTTTATTTTTAACATACGCGTACGAATATAACGTCGGTTTTCGTTAAAACTAAACATTAATCACCCGATCACTCAGTAAATGTACCCAACATATTTTTAATATGTTTTTAACATTATTATAACTAATTTCATCCCGGTATACTTCGTGAACATTTATTTCTAATAAAACCGATACCCGATCGTAACTAAAAACGCTAACTAGTGCAAATTTCTTTCAAGGTTTCTAATTAAATCCTAAGTACCCTAACCCCCCCCCCCTTCACCCCATGAAAAACCGGCCCCAAGACCACCCCTTAACCTAGTGCATTAACTATCCTAATTATTTAACTAATAAACCTAATATAACATCACTTTACAAAAATCTCAAAATCATAATACATACTTTTCTAGCTAAGATCAAACTTGCTCATCTCTTCCACTCCATCTTGAAACCCACGACCCCAAATCACTCTCATTGATCAAGTGATCATTTTTCATGAAGTAAAACACAAAAGTTGTTCATTTTACAAGTCTAATCAAGAATCAAGCAACAAAAACACAAGAACATCAAGCATAATCATCCAATAATCATCTCATTTTGTCAAGTAAGTTTTCATCTTTATTTTTTCATGGATCATCCTATTTTTACATGTATTACATAAGTATCATGCTAAAAACCATGTATAAGTAGCTATACTACACTTTATTTTGGCTAAAAAGAAACATACAAACCCTAACTTTCTTGTTATGAATCCCCTAGCTCTAATAACTTGGTTAGGAGTCCATGGCACCCTAAGAAGGTGTATGGTAAGATTAGATTAGTCATGTGGTGATTACAAGAGGATTGGTGATGGTAGAAATTGGTTTTTAACCTTGGAAACTTGATTTGGAACATGTTTAGGACAAGCTGTCCCGTTTTGTAAAAATCTGGAAAATCAGTAAACACCAAGGAAACTTTGGCAAAATTTTTAGAAAATACTTTCAAAAACGAATCCGTAGGCGAAAGAACGGATTAAAAAGAGTCTATAACGAAGGAGTTATGATTTTTGCAAGATTGTAGACGAAAAGTATTTTTCAGAAAATGTTTGCTGTTGGACGTTTTTCATTGGACAAAAAGAGACTTTAGACGTAACCCGGAGGAGCCGAGCTTTCCAAAATATATTACTACATACTAAGACGAAACCGTGGATATAAAGAACAAGTAAAACGGACAAGTAACGACAAAGATATACTCGTTTGAATATCGGCTAAAACCCTTTATTAATTGACAGCTTTTAATATAATTTGGCGCAAAAACTACGAAGTACATTTTCAAGCTAAACATAATATCAAGTACCGAGCTTTTTAACTAACGTAGTATTAGTTATTACGAGTATGTTTTCATCATTTCAAGGATTACAACCCGAGTATTTCAACGTCAACATGAGAACTTACGTTATATATATATAAGTATATATATTATAACTAGCCATTTATATTTTCTAGTAGCAATATTTTCCAAATTCTTGGATTATATATTTTTGACAATACAAGTGTTTTTCCAAAGAGTAGAGTGGTATAGAAACATGAGCATGGACATTCATAAACATCATTTGGTGATCTTAACGAGATCATGCATCATTCATTATAGGTTGCGGCAGTTAACCGATCATTATTGTTCACTTCATTTCATTTCAAGTACCATCAGTTGAGGTGAGTTTTCATAGCCCCGTTTTTCAATTACTTATTGCATCAATTACTTTCGTACATGCCCAAGTATTACAAATTCCATACATTGCTTAAGTTGCCATTATACCATATCATAACAAGTCCCCTTTTCAATATCATGGACCGTTAATTTCAAGTACTAAGCGAGAGTGAGTGAATAGATCTATTGGGGGTGTGACAGATTGGTATCAGAGCTAAGGTTATAGAGAACTAGGATGTATCATTGACCCTAGACTATAACCACATCATCATAGCATCTCATCATTTCATCATAAGTGCATAATCATGATACATGTTGTTTCATGCATACCCTGTGCGAGTTATTTATACTCATATCCGTATATGTATATCATTTTATTGACCTGGTTCACAAGTGACATGTCTTCAGATACTCACCCTGACATCCTTTTATCGGATTCCAACATTGAAGATGCCTTGTCATCCTCCACTACCATTATACCATCAGTTGCACTTACACCACCATTAGTACTATTGATTTGCCATAGGAACAGAGTCTTCCTATCATTCAGCCCGTACATAGAATGCCTTTTGGTAGTGTATTCAGAATTAATCTTAATGGACTTATTAGGATGCTTATTGCAAGGAAGATAGTGTGTTTTCTTTCCATCACTAGTAGGGCACTTACTACTCAGGTACTATCACCACCATCAGTTACTTATTACACTATTGGCCTTCCCACAGTGTGTACTTTAGTTTTACCTTTTGGATGTCGCGAGGTAGCACGAAAGAGGGTAGTATTTCATTCACTGGTACCATCATTGTCATTTCCCTTTTCCATTCCCACTTGCCATGAACTAGATGACACCTAGTAGATAATACCAATAACACGGACTCAACAGAAACATCCGCAGATTCTTCAGGAATGGTTCAGAACCTACATTATCTAAGATTTGATAGATGCGCAACTTCAGACACCACTTCAGGACTATCTCGACCTTATGATGCCACAAACCTGATTTCACACAGAGGGACACCAGGAAGTCCCTAGACCAGATTTATATCCTCACTAGCTTTTACTATTATCCTAGCCACAGAAGGTGTGGAACAACAATCTAGGTTGCAATGCTGCTCAACAATCACCCAAAGGACAAGAAATGAATAGAGCCTTTGCTGCAGAACCGCACACAAAGAGAAGGTATATTGGAAAGTTACTTTACTACAACCTGTGTAATCAATATCACCAAGGTCATTGCAGTAAAACGTGTGGAGTGTGCAAGAAGCAGGGTCATCGGACTGAAAATTGTAGGAAACTCACAAATCAGAAAATCCCAGGGAGTAGCTTCAAATGTGGAAACTTAGGGCATTTCAAGAATGACTGCCCGGAACTAAGGAACAAGGAAAAATCAGGAACTGGGAATCAAGACTGAATCGCTCGAGGAATAGCGTGAGTTGTTGAAAGAGGACCGTCAGGATATTAGGAACATCAAGGATAACAACAATGCTTCAGCAGGAGGAGCTTTGTTTCGATATATAAACCGTAGTTCGAGCCTTTAGGGTTGTATCTTTCCTTTTGTACTTACCGTTGGTACGATGACATGACCTAGGGGCATTAAGCACTTTCCTATCCAATGTAGTATCTATCCTTTGTTACCTAGGTGATAATCATAACCATCATTTACTCCATTTTCTATCCCGATTGCTCAGACTTCAATCGTTTCGCAACATTTTAGCATTGTCTCATCAGGAATTAGGTTGATTTTGTTTTTGACGAATTAGTAGACTATTACCATTCGACAAGATTCACCCACGTATCCAATACACCATTCAAGCTATTTTACTATCATATGGGGAAACTGTTTTACAGAAAAATTTCTGAAGTAAGCTATTTTATCACCATCCTATAAATTGATTTTCTGTCATTACACCAAGTATTTACTATTATTACGCGAGGCAATTTTTTTTGTTATTCGAAAGAAAACATCAGGATACCATTTTAATAACAATGCGTTGAACACCATCTAAAACTTTTGAGGAAAGTTACGATATTTTGACAAAATCCAACATCGCATCATTAGTCCTCAATTATACATAGCCTGATCACCTATGTAAAATTCAGGAAGGATTATGCCATGAAGGAAATAATTATTTTTTTCAAAGGATTGTTAATGACAATCTTCATCCAAAAGTTTTGTAAACAAAGGAACTCTTTCATAAACATCCCTTTTGCCGAACTATCCCTGGATACTTACCCCACCAGTCACTCATTCAGCCATTAAGTTGGATTTTCCCACTGACTTCCCTAAGAGAGACTTTCCATATCAATTACATGCAGGATTCCTCAATACAATAAAAGCAACGAAAGGATTACAGAAATACTAACCAGGACTAGAAGCATATAGTGAGAGAATTCATAACTCAACAACAAATTCTAAGATACTGCGAGACCATCCGAATCACCATCTTTAACCTAGTTGTCCAATGTTATTATTCAAGGGTACTAGTTAGACATGAGCACTGCTTACCATCCACAGACCGATGGTCAGAGTGAGAGAACTATTCAGACACTGGAGGACATGCTGCGAGCGTGTGTGATTGACTTTGGGAATGGTTGGGCTAACCATTTGCCATTAATCGAGTTCTCTTATAACAACAGTTAACATTCAAGTATTAAAGCAGCACCATTTGAGGCATTGTATGGTCGTAAGTGTCGTTCACCAGTTTGTTGGGCAGAAGTTGGAGAGGTACAATGCACAGGTCCAGAGACGGTTAGGGAAACAACAGAAAAGATAATACAGATTCGAGATAGGCTTGAAACAGCTAGAAGCTGACAGAAGAGCTACGCAGATGTTAGACGTAAACCATTGGAATTCCAGGTTGGAGACAAGGTCATGTTGAAAGTCTCGCCTTGGAAGGGCGTGATACGATTTGGAAAGCGTGGGAAGTTGAATCCGAGATACATTGGTCCATTTAAGATACTGGAAAGGATTGGTCCAGTAGCTTACAAGCTTGACTACCATCAGAACTCAGCAACGTACATAATACATTTCATGTCTCAAACCTTAAGAAATGCCTTTCAGATGAGTCTTCAGTTATACCATTAGAAGAGATTCAGCTTGATGACAAACTTAACTTTGTGGAGGAACCATTTGAAACCATGGACCGAGAGGTCAAACAGTTAAAGCATAGTAGAATTCCGATCGTTAAGGTTCGCTGGAATTCTCGAAGAGGAACCGAGTTTACTTAGGAACGAGAGGACCAAATGCAACGCAAGTATCCACACCTTTTCACCAAACCTATTAACGAGACCAACACTAGCTGAATTCAGGGACTGAATTCCTATTTGGGTGGGCGGATGTCACAACTCACCATTTCACGTCATTTACCATTTCAGGTCATTTTTCCAAACTTCGACTTTTTACTATTCATAAATCACTATTCATCAAAACACTATTCATCGTTTTACTATTCATCGTTTTCGAGGTCAGTTTGATGTTCTGAGAAACTTTTTGGAAATTTACTATTCACCGAACACTATTCATTTCCGGAAAAGTTTTCACCATTCACTTGCATTACGCATTTCATCATAAATTTAGTTTACGGGTATTCAAATTCGCGTAACCGGATTGGTTTAGGTGCGAATTCATTTCATTAGTGTTAAGTACACTGCATATGGACTGGGGATAGTCTGCATATCATCATGACAGCATTTTCATGTTATACCACTCTCAGGATTTTCAAATTTCCATATTCAGTACATTTAACGTTTTTACGTATACGTAATTATAATAAACGTTAACACCCGGTTTATACACGATGAATATATCTAAATATTCCCACAATGGTCCCGACATATTTTTATATCCATTTTAACATCATAAAAGTTATAACATTCAGTTACCCAGTATTTTGGAAATTTATTTTATTTTTAACATACGCGTACGAATATAACGTCGGTTTTCGTTAAAACTAAACATTAATCACCCGATCACTCAGTAAATGTACCCAACATATTTTTAATATGTTTTTAACATTATTATAACTAATTTCATCCCGGTATACTTCGTGAACATTTATTTCTAATAAAACCGATACCCGATCGTAACTAAAAACGCTAACTAGTGCAAATTTCTTTCAAGGTTTCTAATTAAATCCTAAGTACCCTAACCCCCCCCCCCCCCCTTCACCCCATGAAAAACCGGCCCCAAGACCACCCCTTAACCTAGTGCATTAACTATCCTAATTATTTAACTAATAAACCTAATATAACATCACTTTACAAAAATCTCAAAATCATAATACATACTTTTCTAGCTAAGATCAAACTTGCTCATCTCTTCCACTCCATCTTGAAACCCACGACCCCAAATCACTCTCATTGATCAAGTGATCATTTTTCATGAAGTAAAACACAAAAGTTGTTCATTTTACAAGTCTAATCAAGAATCAAGCAACAAAAACACAAGAACATCAAGCATAATCATCCAATAATCATCTCATTTTATCAAGTAAGTTTTCATCTTTATTTTTTCATGGATCATCCTATTTTTACATGTATTACATAAGTATCATGCTAAAAACCATGTATAAGTAGCTATACTACACTTTATTTTGGCTAAAAAGAAACATACAAACCCTAACTTTCTTGTTATGAATCCCCTAGCTCTAATAACTTGGTTAGGAGTCCATGGCACCCTAAGAAGGTGTATGGTAAGATTAGATTAGTCATGTGGTGATTACAAGAGGATTGGTGATGGTAGAAATTGGTTTTTAACCTTGGAAACTTGATTTGGAACATGTTTAGGACAAGCTGTCCCGTTTTGTAAAAATCTGGAAAATCAGTAAACACCAAGGAAACTTTGGCAAAATTTTTAGAAAATACTTTCAAAAACGAATCCGTAGGCGAAAGAACGGATTAAAAAGAGTCTATAACGAAGGAGTTATGATTTTTGCAAGATTGTAGACGAAAAGTATTTTTCAGAAAATGTTTGCTGTTGGACGTTTTTCATTGGACAAAAAGAGACTTTAGACGTAACCCGGAGGAGCCGAGCTTTCCAAAATATATTACTACATACTAAGACGAAACCGTGGATATAAAGAACAAGTAAAACGGACAAGTAACGACAAAGATATACTCGTTTGAATATCGGCTAAAACCCTTTATTAATTGACAGCTTTTAATATAATTTGGCGCAAAAACTACGAAGTACATTTTCAAGCTAAACATAATATCAAGTACCGAGCTTTTTAACTAACGTAGTATTAGTTATTACGAGTATGTTTTCATCATTTCAAGGATTACAACCCGAGTATTTCAACGTCAACATGAGAACTTACGTTATATATATATAAGTATATATATTATAACTAGCCATTTATATTTTCTAGTAGCAATATTTTCCAAATTCTTGGATTATATATTTTTGACAATACAAGTGTTTTTCCAAAGAGTAGAGTGGTATAGAAACATGAGCATGGACATTCATAAACATCATTTGGTGATCTTAACGAGATCATGCATCATTCATTATAGGTTGCGGCAGTTAACCGATCATTATTGTTCACTTCATTTCATTTCAAGTACCATCAGTTGAGGTGAGTTTTCATAGCCCCGTTTTTCAATTACTTATTGCATCAATTACTTTCGTACATGCCCAAGTATTACAAATTCCATACATTGCTTAAGTTGCCATTATACCATATCATAACAAGTCCCCTTTTCAATATCATGGACCGTTAATTTCAAGTACTAAGCGAGAGTGAGTGAATAGATCTATTGGGGGTGTGACAGATTGGTATCAGAGCTAAGGTTATAGAGAACTAGGATGTATCATTGACCCTAGACTATAACCACATCATCATAGCATCTCATCATTTCATCATAAGTGCATAATCATGATACATGTTGTTTCATGCATACCCTGTGCGAGTTATTTATACTCATATCCGTATATGTATATCATTTTATTGACCTGGTTCACAAGTGACATGTCTTCAGATACTCACCCTGACATCCTTTTATCGGATTCCAACATTGAAGATGCCTTGTCATCCTCCACTACCATTATACCATCAGTTGCACTTACACCACCATTAGTACTATTGATTTGCCATAGGAACAGAGTCTTCCTATCATTCAGCCCGTACATAGAATGCCTTTTGGTAGTGTATTCAGAATTAATCTTAATGGACTTATTAGGATGCTTATTGCAAGGAAGATAGTGTGTTTTCTTTCCATCACTAGTAGGGCACTTACTACTCAGGTACTATCACCACCATCAGTTACTTATTACACTATTGGCCTTCCCACAGTGTGTACTTTAGTTTTACCTTTTGGATGTCGCGAGGTAGCACAAAAGAGGGTAGTATTTCATTCACTGGTACCATCATTGTCATTTCCCTTTTCCATTCCCACTTGCCATGAACTAGATGACACCTAGTAGATAATACCAATAACACGGACTCAACAGAAACATCCGCAGATTCTTCAGGAATGGTTCAGAACCTACATTATCTAAGATTTGATAGATGCGCAACTTCAGACACCACTTCAGGACTATCTCGACCTTATGATGCCACAAACCTGATTTCACACAGAGGGACACCAGGAAGTCCCTAGACCAGATTTATATCCTCACTAGCTTTTACTATTATCCTAGCCACAGAAGGTGTGGAACAACAATCTAGGTTGCAATGCTGCTCAACAATCACCCAAAGGACAAGAAATGAATAGAGCCTTTGCTGCAGAACCGCACACAAAGAGAAGGTATATTGGAAAGTTACTTTACTACAACCTGTGTAATCAATATCACCAAGGTCATTGCAGTAAAACGTGTGGAGTGTGCAAGAAGCAGGGTCATCGGACTGAAAATTGTAGGAAACTCACAAATCAGAAAATCCCAGGGAGTAGCTTCAAATGTGGAAACTTAGGGCATTTCAAGAATGACTGCCCGGAACTAAGGAACAAGGAAAAATCAGGAACTGGGAATCAAGACTGAATCGCTCGAGGAATAGCGTGAGTTGTTGAAAGAGGACCGTCAGGATATTAGGAACATCAAGGATAACAACAATGCTTCAGCAGGAGGAGCTTTGTTTCGATATATAAAACGTAGTTCGAGCCTTTAGGGTTGTATCTTTCCTTTTGTACTTACCGTTGGTACGATGACATGACCTAGGGGCATTAAGCACTTTCCTATCCAATGTAGTATCTATCCTTTGTTACCTAGGTGATAATCATAACCATCATTTACTCCATTTTCTATCCCGATTGCTCAGACTTCAATCGTTTCGCAACATTTTAGCATTGTCTCATCAGGAATTAGGTTGATTTTGTTTTTGACGAATTAGTAGACTATTACCATTCGACAAGATTCACCCACGTATCCAATACACCATTCAAGCTATTTTACTATCATATGGGGAAACTGTTTTACAGAAAAATTTCTGAAGTAAGCTATTTTATCACCATCCTATAAATTGATTTTCTGTCATTACACCAAGTATTTACTATTATTACGCGAGGCAATTTTTTTTGTTATTCGAAAGAAAACATCAGGATACCATTTTAATAACAATGCGTTGAACACCATCTAAAACTTTTGAGGAAAGTTACGATATTTTGACAAAATCCAACATCGCATCATTAGTCCTCAATTATACATAGCCTGATCACCTATGTAAAATTCAGGAAGGATTATGCCATGAAGGAAATAATTATTTTTTTCAAAGGATTGTTAATGACAATCTTCATCCAAAAGTTTTGTAAACAAAGGAACTCTTTCATAAACATCCCTTTTGCCGAACTATCCCTGGATACTTACCCCACCAGTCACTCATTCAGCCATTAAGTTGGATTTTCCCACTGACTTCCCTAAGAGAGACTTTCCATATCAATTACATGCAGGATTCCTCAATACAATAAAAGCAACGAAAGGATTACAGAAATACTAACCAGGACTAGAAGCATATAGTGAGAGAATTCATAACTCAACAACAAATTCTAAGATACTGCGAGACCATCCGAATCACCATCTTTAACCTAGTTGTCCAATGTTATTATTCAAGGGTACTAGTTAGACATGAGCACTGCTTACCATCCACAGACCGATGGTCAGAGTGAGAGAACTATTCAGACACTGGAGGACATGCTGCGAGCGTGTGTGATTGACTTTGGGAATGGTTGGGCTAACCATTTGCCATTAATCGAGTTCTCTTATAACAACAGTTAACATTCAAGTATTAAAGCAGCACCATTTGAGGCATTGTATGGTCGTAAGTGTCGTTCACCAGTTTGTTGGGCAGAAGTTGGAGAGGTACAATGCACAGGTCCAGAGACGGTTAGGGAAACAACAGAAAAGATAATACAGATTCGAGATAGGCTTGAAACAGCTAGAAGCTGACAGAAGAGCTACGCAGATGTTAGACGTAAACCATTGGAATTCCAGGTTGGAGACAAGGTCATGTTGAAAGTCTCGCCTTGGAAGGGCGTGATACGATTTGGAAAGCGTGGGAAGTTGAATCCGAGATACATTGGTCCATTTAAGATACTGGAAAGGATTGGTCCAGTAGCTTACAAGCTTGACTACCATCAGAACTCAGCAACGTACATAATACATTTCATGTCTCAAACCTTAAGAAATGCCTTTCAGATGAGTCTTCAGTTATACCATTAGAAGAGATTCAGCTTGATGACAAACTTAACTTTGTGGAGGAACCATTTGAAACCATGGACCGAGAGGTCAAACAGTTAAAGCATAGTAGAATTCCGATCGTTAAGGTTCGCTGGAATTCTCGAAGAGGAACCGAGTTTACTTAGGAACGAGAGGACCAAATGCAACGCAAGTATCCACACCTTTTCACCAAACCTATTAACGAGACCAACACTAGCTGAATTCAGGGACTGAATTCCTATTTGGGTGGGCGGATGTCACAACTCACCATTTCACGTCATTTACCATTTCAGGTCATTTTTCCAAACTTCGACTTTTTACTATTCATAAATCACTATTCATCAAAACACTATTCATCGTTTTACTATTCATCGTTTTCGAGGTCAGTTTGATGTTCTGAGAAACTTTTTGGAAATTTACTATTCACCGAACACTATTCATTTCCGGAAAAGTTTTCACCATTCACTTGCATTACGCATTTCATCATAAATTTAGTTTACGGGTATTCAAATTCGCGTAACCGGATTGGTTTAGGTGCGAATTCATTTCATTAGTGTTAAGTACACTGCATATGGACTGGGGATAGTCTGCATATCATCATGACAGCATTTTCATGTTATACCACTCTCAGGATTTTCAAATTTCCATATTCAGTACATTTAACGTTTTTACGTATACGTAATTATAATAAACGTTAACACCCGGTTTATACACGATGAATATATCTAAATATTCCCACAATGGTCCCGACATATTTTTATATCCATTTTAACATCATAAAAGTTATAACATTCAGTTACCCAGTATTTTGGAAATTTATTTTATTTTTAACATACGCGTACGAATATAACGTCGGTTTTCGTTAAAACTAAACATTAATCACCCGATCACTCAGTAAATGTACCCAACATATTTTTAATATGTTTTTAACATTATTATAACTAATTTCATCCCGGTATACTTCGTGAACATTTATTTCTAATAAAACCGATACCCGATCGTAACTAAAAACGCTAACTAGTGCAAATTTCTTTCAAGGTTTCTAATTAAATCCTAAGTACCCTAACCCCCCCCCCCCCCCTTCACCCCATGAAAAACCGGCCCCAAGACCACCCCTTAACCTAGTGCATTAACTATCCTAATTATTTAACTAATAAACCTAATATAACATCACTTTACAAAAATCTCAAAATCATAATACATACTTTTCTAGCTAAGATCAAACTTGCTCATCTCTTCCACTCCATCTTGAAACCCACGACCCCAAATCACTCTCATTGATCAAGTGATCATTTTTCATGAAGTAAAACACAAAAGTTGTTCATTTTACAAGTCTAATCAAGAATCAAGCAACAAAAACACAAGAACATCAAGCATAATCATCCAATAATCATCTCATTTTGTCAAGTAAGTTTTCATCTTTATTTTTTCATGGATCATCCTATTTTTACATGTATTACATAAGTATCATGCTAAAAACCATGTATAAGTAGCTATACTACACTTTATTTTGGCTAAAAAGAAACATACAAACCCTAACTTTCTTGTTATGAATCCCCTAGCTCTAATAACTTGGTTAGGAGTCCATGGCACCCTAAGAAGGTGTATGGTAAGATTAGATTAGTCATGTGGTGATTACAAGAGGATTGGTGATGGTAGAAATTGGTTTTTAACCTTGGAAACTTGATTTGGAACATGTTTAGGACAAGCTGTCCCGTTTTGTAAAAATCTGGAAAATCAGTAAACACCAAGGAAACTTTGGCAAAATTTTTAGAAAATACTTTCAAAAACGAATCCGTAGGCGAAAGAACGGATTAAAAAGAGTCTATAACGAAGGAGTTATGATTTTTGCAAGATTGTAGACGAAAAGTATTTTTCAGAAAATGTTTGCTGTTGGACGTTTTTCATTGGACAAAAAGAGACTTTAGACGTAACCCGGAGGAGCCGAGCTTTCCAAAATATATTACTACATACTAAGACGAAACCGTGGATATAAAGAACAAGTAAAACGGACAAGTAACGACAAAGATATACTCGTTTGAATATCGGCTAAAACCCTTTATTAATTGACAGCTTTTAATATAATTTGGCGCAAAAACTACGAAGTACATTTTCAAGCTAAACATAATATCAAGTACCGAGCTTTTTAACTAACGTAGTATTAGTTATTACGAGTATGTTTTCATCATTTCAAGGATTACAACCCGAGTATTTCAACGTCAACATGAGAACTTACGTTATATATATATAAGTATATATATTATAACTAGCCATTTATATTTTCTAGTAGCAATATTTTCCAAATTCTTGGATTATATATTTTTGACAATACAAGTGTTTTTCCAAAGAGTAGAGTGGTATAGAAACATGAGCATGGACATTCATAAACATCATTTGGTGATCTTAACGAGATCATGCATCATTCATTATAGGTTGCGGCAGTTAACCGATCATTATTGTTCACTTCATTTCATTTCAAGTACCATCAGTTGAGGTGAGTTTTCATAGCCCCGTTTTTCAATTACTTATTTGATTTCAAATCCCACGGGGGAGAATACATTGCATCAATTACTTTCGTACATGCCCAAGTATTACAAATTCCATACATTGCTTAAGTTGCCATTATACCATATCATAACAAGTCCCCTTTTCAATATCATGGACCGTTAATTTCAAGTACTAAGCGAGAGTGAGTGAATAGATCTATTGGGGGTGTGACAATTAAGACACATAGAGGAACTTTTTATGCCAGCTCACTACAAAAGAAAGTATTTTCAAATCTGAAAAATAATGGCAAGAATTTTTCAGGAATGGTTACACCACTTTTTCCATATATGGTGAACCTTCCACAAAAAAAAGGGTGAGGATGTCATGGAAGGGGCTGCCACTTCTGCTGCTATCTTAGAAGCAGAGCAGGCCAGTGGTAACATACATGAGACTGAGTATACAGCCGTTGATTCACCTCTTAGGGAAGGTAACACATCCCGAAGTGATGAGGGTAGATCTGAAACACATGAATTGATGGATAATGATGTACAAAATGTCAATTCCAATGATCCATCTCTTGGGCTAGGTAACACAAGCCATAGTCGTGAGGCTAGAATGAAAATTATACAGGATTTGAAGGACAATTGTACCCAGTTAGAAAAGGATGTTCTTGGCCTCCAAAAGCGCACAACAAAACAAGGTGAAAAGATCAAAAAGTTAAAAAAGAGACTTCGATATTTGGAAGGTCAACAGAGGTTAAGAAAAACTCAGTTCAGACATTTGAAGAAGGTGGGCACAACACACAGGATGAGTTCTTCTAAGGCTGCTAGTTTGGAGGATGCTCCCAAACAGGGGAGGAATGAGAGCAGAGTCTCAGGGGAGGAAACAATAAATGCTGAAGGTGCTTGTGCTGTTATGCATGTGGATATGGATATTGGGATTGATAGTGGTGATAATATGGATGATGACTATGTAGTTGCTGAAAATGAGGGTAATGAGGCGGTTTTGGAAGATGTGAATAAAAAGCAGGTAGTGGAATTTCGAGGTGAAAATATTGTACAAGCTTCAAAGATCATGGTGGAGACTAATACTAGTTTGGGAGAAACTGCTGCTACTAGTAATGTTGAACAACTGGCTAAGGTGGTACAAGATGTTTCTGCTGCTACAACAAATCAAGTTTCTACTGATGAAGATGTTGCAAAGAGAGTTGATGAAGCTGAAATAGCTAACTTTATGGATGAGAAAAGGAGATCTAAAGTGTCTGAATTTGAAACAGAAGAGCAAGTAGCATTCATTCTCTAAGAAAAGGAGAAAAAAAGAGCTCATGCAGAAAAAATGCAAGCTTTTATTGATGAGGATGAAGTTCTACAGGCTAGAGTTGCAGAACTTTACAAAGATAAGACTTTAACTGATGATAACAGAGTACAAAGACTTGCTGATTTGATAAATGAAAGAGGTGTAGAATTAGCTTTGACTCAGCTAAGTAAGTCAATGAAGCAAGGTCAAAGTCAGAAGAGGAAAAGAAATCCCACAAAGTCTCTGCTCATAAGTGTAATGAAGACATACATAAAGAATCAAAGTTTTTATAAACCTCATCAACTCAGGGGAAAGACATATGACGAAATTGCACATCTATACTACCACTGCAAGAGATATATTGAAGAAAAGTTTATCCCCATGGGTACAGAAGAAACACCATCAAAGAAACAAAAGATCATTGAAGACAAGCATGCTGAGAAAAAGAATGATTCACAAAGAAATGAAGACAACTCTTCTCTTGACAAGATGACGGTGATTGTTCCTGAAGCATTATATGTTGATCCTATTCTATCTAGACATCCAATCATAGACTGGGAGATTTACAAATATAAACTTGGAAAGGCTTGGAAGATAATCAGGCTTGGTGGAGGATCAGCAGTGTGCAAAAGTTTTCATGAATTGATAAGAATAAGTGACAGAGAAGACGTAGACAGATTATGGGAGTTGGTTAAAAAAAATCAAAACAATCAAGAAGCCATATGTGAAAGAGCAAGAGCTGTGGGTTGAGTTACACAGGTTATATGAACCTGATCCAGCTGATATCTATTGGAACTTCCCAATTCATGATCTCTCAACTTCATGGAAGTTTTATGCTAGCTGCAATGTACATCAGTTATTAACACAAGGTGGAGTTGATATTTTTATGCTTGCAGAAAAAGAGTATCCTTTGAGTGCTAAGTTACTTGCTGTGATGATATCTATAAAGATCATATGTGAAGGAAGTATAGAGGTAATTAAAGATCGCATTGAATGGATTCGTGCTCAGTATGAGAGACAAATGCAAGAACGGAATAAAAGAATATAAGGTGTTTGGTGGTAGCAGAGGTGTAGCTTCTCTGTTTTCATTAAACAGAGAATTGTATGTTCTTCTTTCTATCTGATCTTCGGAATGCCCATATCAGCAATTGTTTATGTTGTAAAAAACCTTTTGGTAAGTAATATAATTCACCTTTTGTGAGATTACAACTCTGTTGTTTGTAAAAAAGTTACTAATGCTATTATTAAGTTACTACTGCTATTACAATACTTGTTTGTGTAATTTAGCCTATTGTAATGGATTTTGACTCCAAAAAGTCAAGCTTTTCTATGGCAATGAAAAAATTTGCAGTTTTCACTAGTATATCTACTTGCAGGAAAGCTTTATTCTATTTGCATTTTCCATTTATCATGTATAGGCACTTGCAGGTAATTTTGTAACATGTTACTTCATTAAAGTTGAAAATTGACTTTAGAAAGTCAAGTAACACTGTTCCTATACGGGTTACAAAGTACATAAGTTATCAGAAATGTGTGACCATATGTATCAATTTGTGACTACACTTAAATAATGTGTGACAAAATTTGACTCTATGATTTAGACACCTAAATAAATACTTCATGTAACCATATATATAGCATCTTTAATTTAGTCACACAAAAACTCAATGTGACTAATATCAAGGTTAATGATAACTGACTTCACATTTTGCTATAAATAATAGTCACATGAATATTTCACAATGTGACTATTTTGAATGTATTGTTCAAATATAATACCCTTATGACGTGGCCATAAACATCATTTAGATACACATGTGTGATATGGTGTGACTATTGTAAAGCCTATAGTCACATGATCGTACTTCAATTAAGTGTGGCTATACACATTAGGATTTGGCAAACAAACACACACTAAATGTGGAGTTTTTTAGACTCCATGGATCGTTTTGAGCACTAGGGTTAAACAATAACAAAGACAATAAGATGCACAGCGGAATAAGTAAAACATCATTGTTATTGAACAAGGTTTCTTGTCATCATCTCTACCAACTCTATTAGTAGCAGAATTATTTGGTAGCAGCAGCAGTAGTATGAAAACGTAGCAGCAGTATGAAAAGTACAGCAGCAGGAACTCGTTATAACTGGCTGTAGAATCTGAATAATTGTGTAGCAGCAGTAACCAACCACAAGCAACTTTAACGAAACACATCAGTATTCTATTCCTTTTTAAAACAAATAACAAAGATATGCACCGACCCACGATTGAATCTTGGACAAATGAAATCACTTGCAATAAACCCTTTAATATTAAGTCGACCCATGTTAGCAATTAAATAATCAATTGCTGTCCCACGTTTCTTCTTTGATGTTATAATCCATCTCATAAACCAGTAGGAGGATATAGACAACAAATCACCGTCCCACGTACTCGCAAAATTACTGAATTTAGAAGACCAATTAATAACTTAACAGTACGAGAATAAATCATAAATATCCACAGCAGCCTCCGATCTATTAATATAATATCGCACCTCATCCCCACTTGAAGAAACAATCAGATCAAATTAAATATACTGGACCCATAAATAATTACGTACGAGGTAACAAAACTGAATCGGAATCATTATGCATACCACGACAAGCCTCAATCAATAGCATTAATCATAAGTAGAATAATAACAGTACGAGGTTACCTATTTTGCATACCACGACAACTTGATTATCCAATAAACAATTTGTACCACAACATCATACACTAACCGACCCATTTTCTAAATTCACCAATCAAAACTTTGAACGCAGCAACAATATGATATCAATCCGACTTTTAAATTGTGCATTGACAATGATAAATTAATACTCCGTAATCAATTGCATCAATCCACTAACTTAATGAAGAATTAAATTCCACCAATTCAGTAATGGTATGAGGTTTTACATCATATATTATTCTCACGGATAAAAGAAGCAGCAGCATCATTCAAAAGTACGACAATCAAATAATCCTTCAACCAATGATATTGCACCATAGATTGATAAATTTATCCCTTTACCTCATTACTTGCACATGACGACAAACCAGAATTAATTGTATTGACCCACAAACTTTTAATGAAGTACGAGGTTTAATAAAAACCATAAACAGTACGATCCAATACTTTTAAAAATCGATTATAGAATAAAACCTTTAAAAACAATTGTCGTACCTTCTTCAAGACAGATTCTTCGACAATAAAACGTTGTTGATCCCTAGATAACGAGCTAACCTGTCTCTGATGCCAATTGTGGAGTTTGTTAGACTCCATGGATCGTTTTGAGAGTTAAACAATAACAAAGACAATAAAATGCACAGCGGAATAAGTAAAACATCATTGTTATTGAACAAGGTTTCTTGTCATCATCTCTACCAACAATTACAAACCCTAGGCATCCATTAGAGGACTTGATGCCTAGACACACACACCTTTAATAGTCGACTACATTATGTAAGACTTATTAAAAAACTATTCCCTGTATTCTGTTTATATAACACAGAATTAGGGTTAGAAGAATACTATGAAGGACTAAAATATCAATCTTCTTTTGCAAGCAAGTCCTTCTCCATTTTTTGTAGAATTCCTTCTTGTCATATTAAGTCCATATGTTTTCATTCCTTGGTGTTTTGTCTCATCAAATTAATAAACCCAACACTAAACTTTAGACACACATATTAACTTACGTGACCATATGTATCGAATTTTAGTTACACTTAATCATGTTTCTATGGTTTAGTGTGACCATATATGACATTTGGTCACACTCTTCAAGTGTGTGACTGATACGTGGGAATTACGTCCTCGCAACAGGTTTTACCTTTCAAGAGATCTCGAGAAGCTTACAACCCCCATCAAGCAGTGTACCTGATCGTTGTAGTATAGTATAGTGACAAGTACCAGGGGATTGATCGTTCAACTCAGGAATAGTGTCGCTAGGATTAGAAAGCCTACTAAACTAGGTCTAGAGGTGAGGGTTCTTTTTGTATTTTTATATTTTATGGAAAGCAATTAAAATCTCGGGGTTTGAAGGAGTGGGCGGAATTAGTTGCAAGCCAACTAACCCAATTAACTACAGACGCAATCAAAATAAAATAAAAGAAATAAAAATGAAACTAATTATACTAATGTGGTGGAAACAATAATGAGGAAAGTTGTGTTTACTTAGATTTCATTACTCTCTAGATATGTTTTACAGGTTGATTAGCTTGTTACAATTGCATGGATGACGGGTCATATTCCTTAATACTAGTCGTAGGTCGTGTACAATATTCCCTAACTCTATAAGATCCTACTTCACTCCTATGTCGAGCCGTTAGAAGTTCCTAACATGGGATCATTAGAATTCTCTTACGCATTAAATACAACCAAAAATCGTAGTACACCCCCGGTCATGTTTCTTAAGACGTTCAAGCAAGTTACCAATGGAAGTCTGCCTATTTTCTTAAGCCTAACATCGAATACAATCATCCGTAACAATTACAAACAAACAATCAATCCATAATCAACATCTAGGTTTCACTACATCTAAGCAAATATAATGAAAATCTAGCCTAGCATGTTAAAGAGAAGACAAGCGTAAGATATAATCACACAACACATAGACATATTGAATGATTTGAATGAATACTTATCTTCAATTGAACATGAAAGAATCAAGGGGTTGAAACCCTTGAAAAGCTGATAAAATTCTTCTAGGGTTTATTCCCTCAAAGTTGCACACTAATGAATGAAAATTGGAAAACTATATATAGAGTTTACACCTTAACGGCGTCACGTTATAGCTTGTGACGCCGTCAACTCGCCGCCCTGATAAAATTCGTATTGCCTAGATCCAATTGTGACGCCGTCATGTAGGAAATCACTCTGGGCCGTCACTAGTATTTGGACCCTGAAGGCCTTGGTGACGCTGTCAGGCCAATAAGCTTGAAAACTCTCCGGGTCGTCACGTTATAAGTTCCACATCCACCTCTTTTGTAACTCTTGACGCCGTCACGTGTAAAAGCTTGACGTCGTCAGGTACTATTCTAGCAAGGAAATTTGAGACTTTGCCGTTTTCTTCACTTTTATGCTCCAGAAACATCCAAAATGCTTCCATTTCCAGATATCTTCCTCAAAAGTACCTAAAATGACAAAAGGAACGATTTAGGGCAATAATTGATCAAATAATCATGAATTCGGGCTTAAATGACCCCTTAAGAGCGGTACACTTTTTGCCTCATCAAATACCCTTACACTTGAGATTTGTTTGTCCTCAAGCAAATGCGTTTTTATTCTAATCAAAATACAAGTTAGGGGTCATTTAACACTAATATAAAAGTAGTTACAACAAATAATCGTTCCACTAAAAACCAAAAGCAAGCACGGAGGTCATACACTAGCACCTCACAAATAGTGTTTAGATACTCACATCTCTCGGGTGTAATAAAGTATATATCACAATATGGAAATGGAAAACATCTCTGACTACCTGTCATAGCAAAATAGATTACCATAGGATTGGTAAAGGATCAAACCTCCACCACTTGGCGTAAGCACCTAGGATAAACTATCAAAGAAGTCTTTCAAAAGGGTTATAATGTTAGGTGTAGGGATATGGAAAACACAGTTTTGTTGGATAAAGGCAATATTTACTAGTGGCGAGTTAATCATCTTGGTTAATTACATGTACAATATGGCGTTGCTAAGCGAAGACTCGACTCGACTTGACTTAAGCTAATAAATAAAAAATAACAAAAACATAAAACAAACATAGAATGAAACGGGATGGTAGTCCGTATGATTTTTCCCTTTTCTTTTTTCTATTTTTTTTCTTTCTCTAAATTTTATCGATTTTTTTTATTTATTTTTTTTATTTATTATTTTTTTTTTTGCATACACTTTTACCCTACCATCCAAAATAATACATCATAGGGAATGTACATTCCCCTTACACTTGAATTTTTACATACTTTACACTAAACTACTCTAATGACTCAAATCAAGATAATCAAAACACTTGGAGTACTTTTTAAGATTAACGCACAAATGGGGGTAATATATGATGTTCTTCCCCATTACTCCAAAACATAAGTACTTTACCCATGAGTCCCAATCGTCCCAAAACAATATGTACAAGATACGACTCGACTTAGCAACCATGTAATAAATTGGATAATTAACTAAGGGTTTAAACATTTAACAGTAATGCACTAAAGATGAGTGCATACACGGAAGGCTAAGGCGATTTGGTTGCACATTTGGGTGGGTTGTAACAAATTCTTCCTTTAACTAAGATGCTTAAAGTTAGAAATGAAAAGATAGGCTCGGAGGGGTGTACTAGGGGTATCGTGTACTAAAAATGAGTACAACGCTAAGGTGTGAGAAAATTAATTGACTTTACTAGTCAAGTAATATGACTTAAATGGTCAAGTAATTATGATACGGGTTTAACACAAGGGTGATCCTAATGCCTCTTATCATGTAGTAAATCCTACTACACGAATGTAGTGTCACTAGCGGTCTCGGGATGCGTCACTAACGCAAGTTCTAGAATCTAAATGCTACCGGTACACTCATAAGCACTAATATATCAAATCTAAAGGAGAACCTCACATATTTGGGTGGAAAATTTTTCTGAATGGTATGGTTTTGTGCTAGTCATACAACTCTTATCCATGAGACGTTTGTTAAGGTTAAAGTTTCACTCCTAAATGTTGTTAAAAAATTTAAATTTGGCGCTAAAATTACATTGTCCCCAATGTTCAATTAAAGGATGTAAAAGTAGAATAGGTAAAAGAATGAAAACAAATACTCCCCTGATTCGTTTGGTGTGGATAGTGTGTTAACAAGGTTAGATCTTCCTCCAAGAAAATGAACGTTCAAAGCTTCCCTTCCAGAAATATAAATTGTTGACATAAATAATGCTTAAAAACATTATTAACATATTATCATTATCTCTATGTTTTGATTATTACAAAATATAAACTCATAGAACTAAAACTTGTCACATAAACAAGTATTTAGTGATTAACATTCTCTTTACATACAAATCACTTAAGGTATGAATAAACAAAGTGTTTAGTGCAATTTATGATCAAAGGAAAACTTAATTAAGTATTAAAAAGTTTATTTAATTATATAAACATATTATATATTTTTGAAAAACACTTTTGGTAATAAAGAAAAATGTTTTATTCATACTAAATATATAAATTCAAATTTTTAACCAAAATCAGTTAGTTTTTCACCAAATAAACTTTCCCCACTAAAAAACAAAAAATCTGGCCGTTACAGCTGGGCGGCCCCCTTAATTATAAAGGGCGGTCCCATTAATTTTAAGGGGGCCGGCCTTGATTGAAGGGGACCGGCCAAGCTCCTCTATCAGAATCTGTTGCCTATAAATACCACCTTAAATCTGGAATTTTTCTTGCCTTTTGCGCTCCTAAACTTTCTGTTCTAGATCTCCATTTCCAATCTCTCAATCCTTTGATCATACATTCTTAAATCTTTGTTTCAAAGTGTCCAAACATCATCCTATCAAGTGCAAGAGAAGAATACTTCTATCCCTCAAGACAAGAAGTATTACAACTTGTTGTGTTCTCCACATCTAAGTTGTTAGAGCATCATCATTGTATTTATCTCATTGTGTGATTAGTTGTGAATATTTGTTAGAAGATAGTTTAGCTAGATATATATATAGTGTGATTGGTTAGTAGTTAGTTGTGAAGAAGATTGGTGTGTAGAAGATAGTTGTGAAGAAGATTGGTGTGTAGAAGATAGGTGTGAAGAAGATTGGTGTATAGAAGATAGGTGTAAAGAAGTGGTGTGATTAAGTAGTAAATAGGTGTGAAATAGTTGTGTATAAGGTGTTAATAAGTTGTGACGAAGTTGTGGTGTGTAAATTGGTGTGTAAGGTTTTCTCCGCCATAAGGGAGCTTGTTGACATAGTGAAGAAAACTCTCGAGTTAGGTGCTCGGGGAGTTGAGTAGGGCAAGGAAGGTGACCTTGTAGCCGAACCACTATAAATCTCTTGTCTCGCGGTTCGATCTTTCCAACTCTCATCTATTTCTTTACTTACGTTATTATTGATTTATCGTACATATTTAGTGTTGCTCATATTGTGCATGACTTGATTTCATATAGCATCGAATCTATATTTTTGAAAACAAAGAAAACTTTTAAACAATCTTTTATAACAAATTAAAAAGACGTAAAACTATTCAACCCCCCCCCCCTTCTAGTTTTCCACAATTGGTATCAGAGCCAGGTTTAGCAAGATTTTTTAAAATATATTGTATTTTAAAACTTGTAACGATCTATGGAATCTTTAAAATATTTAGAAGGGCAATCTATGCAAAGACCACCACTATTTGAAAGTGATGGATTTTTATATTGGAAAAATAGATTCGAAACTTATGTGAAATCAAAAGATCTTGATCTTTGGCATATTATTACCTTTGGTGATTTTCCCCTATTCAATATAATGTTGAAACTAAAATGGATGAAATTGTATCTTTTGAAAAATAAAATGATGATTTGAAAAAGAAACTAGCAAGAAATAATGAGGCTAAAATTGTCATTTATAATGCGTTACCACGCAAAGAATATGAAAGAATTTTTATGTGTAAAACCGCAAAAGAAATTTGGGACTCTTTACTATTTACTCAAGGTAATAGTCAAGTTAAAGATAACAAAATAGATCTTCTTGTACAACAATATGAGCAATTTATGATTCCGGAAGAGGAATTAATTGATACTGCTTTCGCTAAATTTAACACTATTATCACAAGTTTAAAAGCACTTGATGAGACATTTTCTAGTAAAAATTGTGTTAAGAAATTTCTTAGGGCATTACATCCGAAATGGCGAGCTAAGGTCACGGCAATTGAAGAATCAAAGAACTTGATGACGTTATCACTAGATGAACTTACTGGCAACTTGAAGGTCCATGAAGAAATTATAAGAAGAGATTCGGAAACGGTCAAAGTCAAGAAAGAACAAACCAAATCCATTGCTCTAAAAGCCAAAAAGGAACCTAGTGATGATGATGATTCAAGTGACGAAAATGAAGACGAAGAATATGCAATGACCATAAGAGAATTCAAGAAATTCTTCAAGAGACGAGGAAGATTCACTAGATAATCACGAGATGAAAGAAAACCATTCCAAAGAAATAGAAGTGACAACTACGGGAAAAGAAAGTACTTTAGATGTGGAAGTCCAAATCATCTCATTGGCGAATGTCTAAAGCCGCCGGGTTATGAAAATCAAGGCACATTTGTTAATGGAACATGGAGTGATAGTGACAAAGAAGAAGTGGAAAAGCCAAGAGACGAAAAGTGTTTTATGGCAAAAGGAACCGACGAAATATGTTTAGGAATTGACTTAGAGCCTGACGAATGGATCAAGGATAGCGGATGTTCGAGGCACATGACGGGGAACCGCAAGCTATTCTCTACATACAAGGCATACAATGGAGGTAACGTTATTTTAGGTAGTGACTTACGTGGAAAAATCATTGGCAAAGGTACGATTTCTCAAGACTCACTTACTATTGAAAATGTAGAGCATGTAGATAATTTAACATATAACTTGCTTAGTACAGGACAAATATGTGATAATAAATGTAGAGTCACTTTTACCAAAGAGGATAGCGAAATAGTTAAGAATTGAAAAATTATAGGTAGAGGAATAAGGAAAAGAGGCATATATGCCTAACGACCCTAGATGAAAACTCCACATTGTGGCATAGGAGATTAGGACATGCTAACATGCAACAAATACAATCTTTGGCCTCTAAGGAACTAGTTAGAAATTTGCCTAATCTAAAATATGACAAGCATTTTTGTGATGCATGTAAAATTGGAAAACAAGTTCATGCTAGTCACAAAGCTAAGAATATAGTATCCACTACTAGGTGCCTAGAATTATTACAAATGGATCTTTTTGGTCCATCCGCTGTGCGGAGCTATGGAGGAAACAAATATATCTTAGTAATAGTAGATGACTACTCACGATACACGTGGACTAGGTTTTTAAGTGACAAGACCCAAGCCTTTGAAAAATTCGAAATATTTAGTAAAATGATTCAAAATAAATTAGGATGCACAATAGTAGCCATTAGGACGGACCATGGTAGGGAATTTGACAATGAAGTACAATTCGGAAAATATTGTGATTTAAATGGAATATCTCACAATTTCTCCGCTCCTCGTACTCCTCAATCAAATGGCGTAGTAGAAAGAAAAAATAGGTCACTACAAGAAATGAGTAGAACAATGTTAAATGAACAATCCATCCCACAAAAATTTTGGTGTCACGCCGTAGATACTTCAACATATATTATTAATAGGGTATCAATTAGGAGAATTCTAGGAAAAACTCCTTATGAGATACTAAGAGGTAGAAAACCAAACTTAAGCTACTTTAGGGTATTTGGAAGTAAATGTTATATTCTAAACACTAAGGACTACCTCACTAAGTTTGATCCAAAATCGTATGAAGGAATATTTTTAGGATACTCCTAAAATAGTAAAGCATATATAATACTTAACAAACACTCCATGGAAGTAGAAGAATCACTAAATGTAACATTTGATGAAACACCACCACTTCCTTAAACTTTACCTTTAGAAGATGATGACTTAGTAGAAGAAGAAGCTATTGAGGTTAGTAAAACAAAACCCATAGGCAATGATAATGAAAACATTAACTTAGGAAATAACGAAATTGTAAATGTTAAAGAATCTAGATCACATCCACTAGATAATATAATAGGACATCTTAACCAAAGAACCCTTAGGTCACAAGCTCAAGATAAAAATAATTTCTTTTGTTTCCTCTCAACAATAGAACCTAAGAATATTAATGAGGCTTTAAAAGATGAAAGTTGGGTTATAGCTATGCAAGAAGAATTAAATCAATTTAAGGCAAATGACGTTTGGGAATTAGTCCCAAATCCAATGAATATGACCATCATAGGAACTAAATGGGTATATAGGAATAAATTAGATGAAAATGGAATAGTTACTAGGAATAAAGCTAGGTTAGCTGCCCAAGGTTATAATCAACAAGAAGGAATTGATTATGATGAAACTTATGCCCCCGTAGCTAGACTAGAATCTATTAGGATACTACTTGCCTACGCATGCACCCTAGATTTTAAGTTATTCCAAATGGACGTGAAAAGTGCATTCCTTAATGGTTTTATCAATGAGGAGGTATATGTGCCACAACCTCCAGGATTCATTGACTTCACAAAACCTGATTATGTTTATAAGTTAAAGAAAGCTTTGTATGGACTCAAACAAGCTCCTAAAGCTTGGTATGATCGATTAAAAGCTTTCCTTATTAAACATGATTATTCCATGGGAATGGTAGATAACACTCTTTTCACTAAAAGGAAAGACCCAAATCTCATCATTGTTCAAATATATGTTGATGACATTATATTTGGATCGACTTGTCAAGACATATGTGATGAATTTTCCAAAATCATGCGTGATGAGTTTGAGATGAGTATGATGGGTGAACTTAACTTCTTCCTAGGATTACAAATAAAACAATTAGAAGATGGAATATTCTTTAACCAATCTAAGTACATTAAGGAAATGCTTAAGAAATTTGGCCTAGAAGACTCAAAACCCATGAAAACTCCCATGTCTACGGAAGTAAAACTCACAAAGGATGATGAAGGTGAGTTCGTAGATAACACCAAGTATAGAGGAATGATAGGTAGTTTACTGTACTTGACGGCAAGTAGACCCGATATCATGTTTAGTGTCTGCCTTTGTGCCCGTTTTCAAGAGGATCCCAAAACCTCTCACCTAGAAGCGGTTAAGCGTATCTTCCGATACATTAAAGGCACTATACACTTAGGATTATGGTATCCTAAGGGATCCGGCATAGAAACCATCGTCTATGCGGATTCGGATCATGCGGGAGACTACGTAGATAGAAAAAGCACTAGCGGTATTTGTACGTTTATGGGATGTTGTCTAACATCTTGGTTTTCGAAGAAGCAAACCGCTCTTGCTATTACTACCACCGAAGCCGAATATGTAAGCACTGGAAAGGCATGTCAACAAGCACTATGGATGAAACAAGCTCTTATAGACTATGGCATTAGGTTAGAAAATGTTCCCATTATGTGCGATAACAAAGGTGCGATAGATTTAAGTAAAAATCCGGTGCAACACTCTAGGACTAAACATATAGAAATACGCCACCACTTTCTTAGGGATAATGTACAAAAAGGGAACATATCTATAGAAAAAGTTGCATCGGAAGATAACATTGCAGATATATTCACTAAACCCCTTAAGCGTGAACTATTCAATCACTTGCGTCTAGGATTAGGAATGATGGAACAAGTTGACTAAATTCTATTGCATTAAAAAAAATATATTGTTGTTGTTTTGCATAAGATTTACTTTTCTTCCTATTCTCCATTTCTGAGTCTAGGAATCTATTTCGCACAAAATTGAAGATTGGGAAATGCTATTTTATTTGCATATACTCTTTTGTAAAACCCAATCAAATTTTTTAAAATTATTCTCACATCTGGGAATTGCATGAACATCATTTTCCTTGCATTGTTGACTAATGCTAAAAACATTTTCTACCAAAATCATGCATAAACTCTCACATAAATCGTCAAGGTTTATAATCTAATATATATCTTTGACATTCATGATCGAGCAAAAATCGAATCAAGGAGATTTTGGATTGTTTCTTAAGAATTTTTTTCTTTTAGAAGTCGAAACAATCACAACTCCACATTTGTTGCATATAGGCACACACTAGGACAAAATCACTCATAACATTGTCATCTTGTTTCATCACTTGATTTTTGACTCACTACTTGTCTTTGCCTTTGATCTAAGATAGTTGCCTTAGGAAGTTTAAGTGCTCTTGCCTTTATTTGTCTCTTTTAGCTTATTATGTATTGCTTATTTGCTATTTTGCTTAAGTGTTTTTGTATGCATGCTATATCTTGATTAGATTAGACGCTATATTGCCTAAAGGAATTGAACTTGCTTGAATCCAAATCCAAAAACACAACCTTTCTGCAAATTTTCTGCCAAAAACCCTTTTCTGGCAATCTGGGAACCATCAGATGGGTGGCCCCCTTAATTATGTAAGGCGGCCCCCTTAATTTTAAGGGGACCGCCCCCTAATTATGCGGACTGGCCATCTGCTGGACTTATTTACAGAATCTTTTCTGCTTTTTTGCTCATTTCAACCTACATTTCCCATTTTTCACCATCATATTTTGTCCTAATCTCCCAAACAAACTTCATCCATCCATAGACACACAAATCTTACACTATAAATATCCCCAATCTTCCACACTCTCCATTTATCCCTTCATGACTTCTCCAAACAAACCAAAACCAAAAGCCTCAAGGCTTGCAAGGATGACGGAAAAACCCGTTTGGCGAAGAAAAAGCCCTCGAAACAAATCCATCATAACCAATGAAGTTGGAAATCACTCAACACCTCCAACCACTTACTTCCCAAACTTTACACCAAATTCACAAGGACATTCATTTGATCCTCTTTACAAACCATACAACATTGGCCAAACATCTTCCTTCATGCCAAACCACTCATCTCATCCTCCAACCATTTATAATGATCCATACAAGTTTGATCAACCATCCAACTACAATTCCAACTACACAAGCCCAATTCATCCATATCAATACAATGACTCTCTCCGCATTGCCACGGAAAAGCAAAAGTTCCGTGATGAAATATCCCAAATCCATGATCTTAGTGATCTCAATGCCATGCATCTTGCACAACGCAACAAAGGGCAACTTCCATCATCACCCTACAACAATTGCCTACCCTACTCTCTCAACTTGGATCAAGTTACAAACCACACTCACTATTGCCCTTATTGCATCTTCCTTCAAAAACAAATTCTTTACTTGAGTGAAGATATTTCTTGGATTGAATATCTCCTCACTCGTCCTCATCCGATACCACCCTTAACACGATACAACATCGTAAGATCCACCTCTTCCGCTCCATACCCCACTCCATATCCCTCTCCATCTAACAACTAAGCCTTATGCTTATGTTCTCCTTCAAGCAAAATAAAACAATCGACCATGGGTTGCAAGCAAGTCCAAGTGCTCTCTTAGGCAATATAGGACTATGTCTTTTCTTTTGTTTTATTGTAATCAATATGCTTCAAGCATATTGAATGTTGTAATGCTAATCATTTCTATGATGCTTGAATGAATCTATTTTTATTTGCATGATTGTTATTTTGCATGTATATGTGTCTTGTTCTCTTCAAATATGTTTGTAGCCAAGATTTCCATAGCTCGTTCCCTTGGTGCTCTCAAATGAGGGGGAGCATACATCAAGGGGGAGCATTCTACCCGTTTAAACTTCTTTCACGAAGCTTACTCGGCTTAACCTTTTTGATTTTACAAAAAGGGGGAGAAGAGAAATGTAAACTCCATAATACTTATCTAAAAACAAGTTTTCGATCTATTGAGTTTAAGGTTTTGTAATAATCAAAAAGGGGGAGATTGTTGACATAAATAATGCTTAAAAACATTATTAACATATTATCAATATCTCTATGTTTTGATTATTACAAAATATAAACTCATAGAACTAAAAATTATGACATAAACAAGTATTTAGTGATTAACATTCTCTTTACATCCAAATCACTTAAGGTATGAATAAACAAAGTGTTTAGTGCAATTTATGATCAAAGGAAAACTTAATTAAGTATTACAAAGTATTTAATTATATAAACATATTATATATTTTTGAAAAACACTTTTGGTAATAAAGAAAAATGTTTTATTCATACTAAATATATGAATTCAAATTTTTAACCAAAATCAGTTAGTTTTTCACCAAATAAACTTTCCTCAGTAAAAAACAAAAAATCTGGCCGTTACAGCTGGGCGCCCCCCTTAATTATAAAGGGCGGTCCCCTTAATTTTAAGGGGGCCGACCTTGATTTAAGGGGACCGGCCACGCTCCTCTGTCAGAATCTATTGCCTATAAATACCACCTTAAATCTGGAATTTTTCTTGCCTTTTGCACTCCTAAACTTTCCGTTCTAGATCTCCATTTCCAATCTCTCAATCCTTTGATCATACATTCTTAAATCTTTGTTTCAAAGTGATCCAAACATCATCCTATCAAGTGCAAGAGAAGAATACTTCTATCCCTCAAGACAAGAAGTATTACAACTTGTTGTGATCTCCACATCTAAGTTGTTAGAGCATCATCATTGTATTTATCTCATTGTGTGATTAGTTTTGAATATTTATTAGAAGATAGTTTAGTTTGATATATATATATAGTGTGATTGGTTAGTAGTTAGTTGTGAAGAAGATTGGTGTGTAGAAGATAGTTGTGAAGAAGATTGGTGTGTAGAAGATAGGTGTGAAGAAGATTGGTGTGTAGAAGATAGGTGTGAAGAAGTGGTGTGATTAAGTAGTAAATAGGTGTTAAATAGTTGTGTAGAAGGTGTGAATAAGTTGTGACGAAGTTGTGGTGTGTAAATTGGTGTGTAAGGTTTTCTCCGCCATAAGGGAGCTTGTTGAAATAGTGAAGAAAACTCTCGAGTTAGGTGCTCGGGGAGTGGAGTAGGGCAAGGAAGGTGACCTTGTAGCCGAACCACTATATATCTCTTGTCTTGTGGTTCGATCTTTCCAACTCTCATCTATTTCTTTACTTACATTATTATTGATTTATCGTACATATTTAGTTTTGCTCATATTGTGCATGACTTGATTTCATATAGCATCGAATTTATATTTTTGAAAACAAAGAAAACTTTTAAACAATCTTTTATAACAAATTAAAAAGACGTAAAACTATTCAACCCCCCCCCCCCCTTCTAGTTTTCCACATAAATCATCTTCTTGTCATACATAACCTGTTAAACCGGAAAAAAAAATCAAGGCAACCTCGCGTAAAATCGGCGGCAATCTATATATACTAACAAATCCTAGAAAGCAATTTAAGATATAATGCTTGTGGAATGAACGTTTGGAGATTTCTTCAAGGTCTTAAAACCGGAACTAGGGTTATAAAACGAACTTGATGGAATAAGATGTGCAACCATACATAACCGTTTTGACTTTACAAGACATCACGATGTCTAGAGTATGTGTGCTTTGAGTTTGATTAGAATTAGGACAATTCAAATATTCCTATTATGGCTTTTCCTCATAAGGAAAAGGATAGGAACAAGTCTCTTTCTTACAAGGAAAGGAAGACTTAGTTTGATCCTTTTAACAAGAAAAGAACAAACTTTTGTTTACGTTTTGTGTTGCATTAATTCATTAATTGAATTCTCAAAGTTCATATTTAGTATTTTCGATAATTATCCTTTTATAAATTAATTACCCCATGTTTACAATTTAAAACAATTAATTTACGTAAAAGGCTAAGATCCACATTGTGCTTCTACTATCACATCAGTTGATCTACTAACAATAGTAGATTCAATTGGTAGGCGACGATCACCAATTGCATTACAAGTGCAACTCTTAGATCCTTATGGGACTCATGGCATCTAGTGTCAAACAACTAGTGGCATGTAGTCATGTTTAGTCCCATCTTTGCCTCGGGTCAAGGTCTCACCGCTTAACTCGATTAAGTCATCCAATTTGAGAACGTGCGAGAATATATCTAGGTCTCACGCATAGAGAATAGTCACCTTGGGTTACAATTCAACCTAGGTCCCACGCATAGGCAAAAGGTAATTGCAAGTGTTCTCAATATTGGACGGCATGACTTAAATTTTGACGGGTAAAAGTTTTGATGTGAATCAAAAGGTGTATGAAAGAAGAATGCATTCATCCTTCGTAGCACAAGTTAAAAACTTTTCTTAACTTAAGTCTAATCATTGTTTTAATTTATGTGTGTCAAGTTGTCCATTTTCATGACTAATATTAATCCTACATGGATAATAAAGTTTGGACAATACATAAATAAAATAACATACATAACAAGTTTAGGTGTTATTTTAAAAAATAATGATTTTAAGTTTCAAAAACTTAGTAAAACTAAATCATAAGACTTAGTTTTGAAAATGGTTTAAGTTTCGATTTAAGTTTATAGAAAACTATTTGCAATTTTACATATGATAACAAGATATATAAGAAGCAAAATCACTACCACACAACCACAATATGCAAAGCCTCAACCGATGAAAAAAAAACATATGCTTGGTCTCGTGAGCCATCACGAGAACCAAGAGTCAACTAGGGACAAACCACACAACCACATGGAGGACTCCCACTTGCTCCAAGACAATCAAGAGCAAGTAGAAAGCCCATAATGTACATGAAAAGTAGTTGCTGTCCTTCCAGAATTTCTGTGTTCAGGGGCCCAAAAGTCAATGAAGGAGGCTTCCCCAGGCTTAGCTCAAAACTAGAAACTTGTAGGCCTATGTCTTGAGTACCTGAAAAAAAATATTCAGCCAAAAATACCTTACCAATCACTGGTAAACTCTGTTTTTCCAACTGGTGTTCCAGCAGTCATTTTTTGGCAAAAATGTCTTAAACTCTTTCGCCTTTCACCACCAAGCCACGATTACATGATATTGAAAGTAAAATACAACTAATCTACTTTTAACCTCTGTAAAAGTGCTCAAACAATGGCTACAACCAAAAGAATATTATTAAATAAATGCCGAAACAATGGCAAAAACCCTAAAACACGAAATTAAACAACATTCACAACAATTCAATGCACAAGTGGTCTAGGTTTTCATCGGCTTTGCATATATACATAATAATACAATAATATTATAATTAAAACATGGTGTTGGCTAACTCCATGGACAAACATGCATGTATTTGCCATGGAAACAAATTAAATAACAAGAAATAAATTGTTAGCCAACGAAAACAAAGAAATAATTGACAAGAATTAAAACCCTGTTAGGTACGTGTTTCCTATGACTTAAGGGTCAAAAAACACTGATATTAGGACCTTAAAAATACCATTTAACCACAGAAAATATGGCCTTAGGTGCTGAATTAAAACCGATCAAAAACACGCGTTTTAGGCCATTTTTCACGTACCCGACAAGTAACCAATTAGCGTATGCATAACAAATGGCCATGGGACCAAAAAGTGCAGATCATACGACCCCTAAAGGGTCATCCTATGAGGAAAAAATTGGAGCCCTAGGGCTGTTTTAACCATGACTTCAAAAATAATCAATAAACACCCGTTTTAGCCATTTTTATGCATACCCGATAATCATATGGCACATATGATGACTCGTGATACCACTAATGGTAATGTATGAATATAAAACATATATGAAACAAATAAATGCAGTGGAAAAACATCACCAACAACGGATCCATATAGCCATATGATCAATCAATTAATAAACAACAACATGTTATACCTTTGTAGCGTGATCGGTAGAATCATATGGAGACCATCACCAACACCATGAACCACCTATGAAACCAAGTGACCAAAATAGATCACCTCTATGATGGAAACACACTACACGTCATAGATCACCACCCGATGCTAGTCTTGACCCCGTAACACGCGATCTAGCCTTGAACTACACTAGAATAAGGTTAGATGAGATCAAAAGCACCAAGCCCTAATATGGGTGTGGGTTATTTCGTGGCTCTAGGGTAGAGGAAGGAGGAGAAACATATGGTAAGTCGTTATTATGATTAGTAAAAATCAAAGACCAAATCAAGGTTGATCTTTTCATAATCATAGTTACACTTAGCACCTCGATCTTTCTCCCTTGTTCCTTTATCACTTAGGTTTGCCATGGGGACCCTAAATGGGCTTGCCCATTTGTTGGTCCAATCCAATAAACCAAGTACTAGCTTAGTTATTAGTATCCCGTTATTGATCCCGAGTTACGTAGTCGTATATATAGTGTAAATACGATATATATAATGGTGTCTATGTGTATAAGTGTGTGACCCCATAGGCTCACATATGTCTAGCCATATAATTATTTATTATGACACGAGCATACTCAAACAATACACCATAGTCATATTCCATATTCATAGTCATACAGAAACATATACCTCCATATACAGGTACATAAGGTTCAACATACATACTTGTTTATAAACTATTTTATTATATACTACATACCAATTAATTAAATTAAGCCATTTTACTTAATTGGTTATGACAGCATATAGCAAAAAAGAACAAATCCATCTTACGTGTATACGGCACCTGCCATGTCAACAACAAACAAATAAATTCGTATTAGCTTAACAATAAACTAAATGCATATCAAATGCAAATGAATTTGTTATTCTGAATAAAGGTTTCCAACTTGATGTACCATTGTATTTGTTATATTCACAGATTAAGAGTTTCCTGTGCTATCTACGGCCTCTTGTCATAATTGATGTGGCACATCTATAAGGGCTATACCAAGGAACAAATATGGTTGCTGTCGGAATGGACGGAAACAATCAGATTCTACCGATTGCTACCGGTGTTGCTCAAGGCGAGAGTGTTGAATCATGGACGTGGTTTATGACGAAACTGAAAGAATGCATTGGGGACGTTCCTAATTTGGCAATCATATCTGACTGACATTATGGAATACCCGCTGCATGTAACGCTGTATTCCCGAATGCATTTCATGACTATTGTTGTCGCCATTTGATGTTAAATACAAATATGCACAGCGAGACACTGAAATGTTTATACTGGAAGACATGCAAAGCATACACAACGGATGCTTTTCAAAAGCTAATGTCGGATATACGTTCGGTAAGACCGCAGGCTTACAAAAAACTTGTTGAAGCAGGGGTCGAGAAATGGTCAAGGGCACATTGTCCTGGGCAGAGATACAATTAATTAACATCAAACAGTGTTGAATCCATAAATGCTTTCACGAAGCTTGTGCGCCACCGCCTAATCACGGCGCTGATTGAATGGTTCAGAGCTCTTCTTCAGAACTGGTATTACCACCGCCGAGTAAAACACGCAGGTAATAAATGATCCAATTTCTTATTAAGTTTACTATCGAATTATGAGGTACTAGTCAATAATCATAATTTATTTTCTACTGTTAGATGCCCCAGATGACGATCTTTCTGAATGGGTGACTGCGAAAGTCAATGCCAGAATGGCCAAAAGTGCTAGCTGGAAGGTTATGGGGATTGAGAAAGACAGAGTGTATGAAGTACGCGGCATGAAGAAACATCATATTGTTGACTTGGAACAGGGGCAGTGCACTTGTCAGCAATGGTAGCTTTCGGGCTTACCATGTGGACATGTCTGTGTTGTGGGTAGATTTGCTGGCCTTACTAGTGTCAAGAAACTGGCTAAAGCTTGGTTTATAATACTGCACTTAAAGGAACATACAAAGACATCATTTATCCTTTAAAAGACATGATGGAGTAGGACACTCCAAACGACATCGAACCTGTATCCCCCCTCTTGCAACAAAGCGGCCAGCAGGTAGACCAAAAAAAAAAAGAAACAGAATTCCATCTCAAGGAGAGGTGCCTACAAGGAACTCTTGTGGAAGGTGTGGAGGAGCAGGACATAACCGCCTTACGTGTAATGCAATCATGGTGAAAGAGAAGGTTGACATTCGAATTATTTTGACAAAAGTAAATTGTTGTGTTTTTTTCGCATCTAATGTCTTTTTTAATTTCACAGAAGGTCTGCTCCAAAAGGGTTGTTACCAAAGGACCAGCCGGTCCTAGCAAAAAGGCTCGTGTGGTGGAGGGCTCATCTAATGAAAATAATGGCAATGCGGCAGAGGTACCCAACTCAAGTCAAGCAGAGGAACAGCCGAACTCATCCCAGCCGGACATTACTTTCCTATCAGATTTCGCTACTTCAGCTGACTTCTTACAGTAAAGTCCCCTTATCTTTGATCGGTGTGCTAGAATGACAGACACTAAATTTAAATGGATGAACTCACTTCCTAGTTGGTACTATGTATTGGTTAAGTAAGAATAACAAGCGTGGGACGTGTCATGTGTAATAAACATCAGTGCTAAACTATGTAATAAAGTGTGTGTTTGTGCTCTTAAGGTATAATTCAAGCAATTGTGTTACTAGAAATGATTGCGTAAAATAAATTATGAATGCAAGTGAACAAACGTACCAACCACCAATCACTGATATGGCACTTCAACCATTTTGGCTCGACCATTTATCACTGCCCTCCGATATGATTTGACAACTTGATAGCTGCTTTCATCGAGTGAATCAGATCCATTAAGTTGTTCCTTATGTTTCTTTATACCATTAACTTTCTTTATTTCTATCACATCATCTTCATACAGCTTTGCTTTACCTTTACCGTTACCGTTTGCACTATCACCTTGTACACCAACCTCGGACAACAAGATAGTCTCCCCTGGTGCACCACCTCCATTACCGGTACCATTTGCATTGACATTTATCTCACCATCACTGTTGCTGATAACAAGACGTTTAGTAATCATCCTTTTTTTGAACGGAGTCGCACAACAGCGACGATGGCTAGCGTCCTCCTCTTGCCAAAGCATGTTTTTGAAATAATACTTTGACAATGGCTGTTGTTTGTGCGCGATAAATAGGTTTATGGAACCATAGGCGACAGCGTTAAAAAATATCTACGGAAGTCATTATCAGTGTGTAGTAAAGTTAAGCCATTTTCAAGTGACAACTTTGGTTTACAATAAAACAAAGCCCATTTATCACCTTCAATGTCCTTCATAACACGATCAAGTGCCCTTGTGAAAGTACCATTGTGTGTGCTAAAACACACAATGTGGCCAACACACCCATCAACATAACGCAGAGGATCGAAAGCAAATTTCCCATGTGCGTGTACTTAAAGTCAACTTCTTTCTTCATTTTTATCCTGATTAAATTTAATTAAACATGATTATCGATTATATATAACTACTCAAACACCAAAGTAACTGCACCAAAAAATAATTAAACAAACAAAAACCAAAAAACAAAAAATCATGAATACAAAAAAAAAAATCATTTAATCCAAACTAAATTAAATAAATGAACATCATATGTATATGAACAAAAAAATGAATAATTTAGTTATGGGAAAGTACAACAAACCTAGTTTATGTCAATTAAATATGATAAGGACAACAATTTGTTTTTGTTTTCTCTTGGAATCTTGGAGTGACAATGACTTAGGGTTTCACCTAATTTGGGGATATGGTAGTTTGGAACAACCAGCATATATGTGGTGTGGGACTGTGGGGATACAAGATGTTTTCAAAAATGTCACTTTTGGCCCTTTAAGTAGTAATAAAGAAAGACTATGCAGGTGTATAGTTTTTTTTTCCAAAACTGGATACATAAAGTAAAAATACCTAGCACGTGCAAACTTTGTTTGTCCTTTTATATACATATACCCCATTACATACAGCTTTACCAAATTTACCTAATTGTATCAAACCTTGAAACCCTAAAATATGAATAACCGAAATAGAGCGATACGACGGGTAATTGATGGCAAAACCAAATTCTCTTGTCACTGTGGTGTTTGACTCATAGTTTTGACTGCAACTTCAAGGACAAATCCTGGTAAAAGATTTGTAAAATGCGCATTTTGTCGAGTTTATGAGTTTTTAGATGATGATCTCCCAAGTGAATACTATCAAGAATTGTTGTTTGGATTGTTACAAAAGGAGAAACGAAGGAACAATACTGTCAACTATCAATAGGTGATTGATGCTATTGCTTTGGAAAAGTCAATCATGGAAGAAGAGCTGAATGATATGAAGTCAAAGTTTAAGTTGTATGAGTGGTTGGTTTTCATTTTGTTAGTATCATTTGCAGTTGTTTGTGTTGGGTTTGGGATGTTAATAGGCAAGTAATGTAGCGCCATGGGTTAGTGATACTTGCTTAAGCTACTTTCAGTTGTAAGTTTGTCCCGTTTGCAAAACTAGTGTTTCAAATAAATTTGTTTCTGTATCAATTGGCCGTTGGTTGTGGATGTATGTTGATGCAATGTCAATTAGTTATGCGTAAGCACCTCTCTTGTCTAGTCATACACGTATAAACGGTCACTCAATTTTCCAAGACTGCTAACCATATTAATCACATTGTATGAAGTACATTGTAATTTTTCAAGTTAACAATATGTTTACACTATCCAGAATTCTACATTTTAAAATTACAATTACTAAGCATTATTATGCATGACCATCTAAAAGTTACAGTTTCTTCTTGCTGTTGCTGCAGCTTTCATGTGTGCTAGTGCCTGGTAAAACTTTAGTTTGGGACTGCAGATATGCAAACACATCTTCAACATTTGAAATCCTCTTGTCCAGTTCATCAAAGTTAGTTAACAATGTATCTTTGCCATCAACACCACCCAAGATATTGAAATTTGCACCTTGAAACAAATCAATTGATGCAAATAAGTATATGGCCAAACAAGTATATAGGTAAAAACACATCACAGATAATTTAATTCTTGTATCAATTTCTTGTTTTTTTTTCTTTTTTTTTTTTTTTTTAATTTTTAATGACAGCAAATAGTCTTAACATACCAACACACTCAAACGGTTGATTCGGCAAAGGGGGATTGTAAAAACTCTGCATATGCAACCATTTGAGTATAACACCTCTCAGCCATGGGCAAACCTTCCTATATGATCCATATTCATCGATAATTTCACCCCCAAAATGATTGAAAATAGCCTCGAATATCGGTTCGTCATCTAACGCGTAAGCATATTCGTCTTCAGGCTTAATCCGATTAAAATGAGTAGAATCCCGGTTTTTAGATCCTGACATTTTTCGTATTATTATTTCTAGTCGGGTACGTTTGGTAGTACTGGTCTGACTCTGCTGCGTGGACAGGTGGAGGGGTCATAACATTTGGGCATCCATTTTTTGGGGATGTGTACAAATTGGGCGCCAGAAACCTAGAAAAACATCCGCCAAAACTATTGGTTGCCCTATAAAGAGTAACAATTGTTTTGATCCAAAAACTCACTATTATGTGCTCCAAAAGCTAAGTGTGGTTAAGATAAAAAAAAAAATAAATACAAACAATTCACAATGAACTACATTTTAAGTTGCATACAAACCACTAACATTAGTATGAACACACAGCAAACATAGAACCCAATACATTTGCATACCAACTGAACTTAACAAAGGATACATCCACTTTTTTTGTTTGTACTCTTTTTTTTCGAACATTTTGTTAGCATTCATATTAAGTAGCAAAAAAAATTAAACAGATGTTCACCAAAAAAAGAGAAGGATGTATCCCTAAAGACTATATCAATGCATACAGTTTAGTTAGAAGCTTTCCAAACAAAAGGTTTTCGAACTCGAAAGCGCGATTGCAAGTACTTTACAACAACCCTAGAATGCAACCTACCGTCCCTTTGGAACCATATACGTGTTTTTGTAAGACCTCCAACGACCCGCTGGTTTTGTAGAAATCCAAAATATCTCGCCATCTTTTGCCTTCTCAAAGGCGCAGTTCGCGAGCGAAAACAGAAATTCCTGGATGTCTTCTTATTTGAAACACGTCGACAAGGAGTATGATGCAGACTAATCCCTTCATGTTGAAGGACTTGAGACCCACCTTCATCCAAATCAACCTCATTTTCAAAACAATCATTAGCAACACTTGGCAATTTCGAACAATGATTGATGCATACATCATTTACCTAGTCACCCGGAGACGACGTAGACCAATCAACATCCATCGCTGGAACATCAACTCCAGGGACACCAGGCATGTAATCTTCATCTGAAAAATAAAAATCATCATCAATATAATCAGAATGCAAAAATTATTTGAAAAGATTCTTACATTGAAATTGTCTTCCTATGGTTCGAGGAGGGGAAGGAGGTGTTCTTAGAGGAGGGGTTGAAAGTGCTTCGTTCTCCCATGCAATAAGAGCAGGATGCGAGTTAGACATAGAAACTAGATAAGTTAAATAATACTGGATATTGAACATTGGAGATTGAAATAATAGTGAATCGATATGGAGGGAATAAGGGGTTAATGGTGATACAGGATAGAGTGTTGGTTTTTAAAGTTTAGGATTATTTTCCTTAGTATAATTTTTTTTCGTATACGATGCTAGGAAAAGTCAATTGGTAAAATACTGTATAATGTGTAAAATGACCAAAAAACCAGTTGCCCTATTATGGTTGCCCAACTAGATATAGTTGCCCATAATACAAATACATGACACATGTTTCTCTATGATTGAAGTTGCCCAGTCTTAAAAGATACCCGGGTTAATATGAGAAATTTCAAAAAAAAGGGCTAAATATGCCTAACCGTTGGGCAACTGGGCTATTCAACTATTTATCCCTATAAAAAAAAATGCAAAATACCATTTGAATGAAGTAAAAATCAGTAAATGTGGTTACCTGGTATGTGTGTTTTTTGAAGAATCATGACTGCTAAGCACCAACTGTATTGTTTGAGATATTGGGTTGAAAGAAGATAGAGCGTTTATGTGTGTGTGATTTTGTTGTGTTAAACACGACTTAGTTTTGTTATTTGCAAAAAATGTCCTCGTCGATTTTCATGAAAAGGAGGTAGCTGAAGTGGGTTATAGTCAGGAATAGTTAAATGATGAAAATACCCTGACGTGCAACGCACATGAGGGCTCACTAACAGGCTAGCAACATTAAGTTCTGCCTAGCAGCATTAAGTTCTGAGTTACTAGCATTAGCAGCATTAAGTTCCGTGTTACTAGCATTCACCCAAATTCCAATCCAACCAACTTTTTCTTTGCTTTTCCTGCAAAATGGTAGTCTAGAAACAAAGAAAATACAAGCCATAACATATGCACAGTGATCCCAACATCTAATTATACTTAACAGTTCTAAGTATAACTAGGAGCATTGTAATGGGGCAAATGAAGAGTCATGACTAATAGTCTGAACTCAATTCATGCAGTGAATATCAAATTAGACTCAAACTAGATAGAGTATACATAAGTTATAAGAAATGTGTGACCATATGTATCGAATTGTGACTACATTTAAATAATGTGTGACAAAATATGACTCTATGATTTAGACACCTAAATAAATACTTCATGTGACCATATATAATATCTTGAATTTAGTCACATAAACACTCAATGTGAGTAATAGCAAGGTTAATGATAACTAAGTTCACATTTTGCTATAAATAATAGTCACATGAATATTTCACAATGTGATTATTTTAAAGGTATTGGTCACATATAATACCCTTATAATGTGGCCATAAACACAATTTAGATACAAATTTGTGATATGGTGTGACTATTGTAAAGCATATAGTCACATGATCGTGCTACAATTAAATGTGACTGTACACATTAGGATTTGGCAAGCAAACACACACTAAACTTTAGACACGCATATCAAATTATGTGACCATATGTATCGGATTTTGGTTACACTTAATCATGTATGCCTATGGTTTAGAGTGAGCATATATGACATTTGGTCACACCGTTCAAGTGTTTGACATGTATTTGTCACTTTTAAATGCATATCGTGACTAATGCTTCAAACTTACTTTTCTGTTGTCACGCATTTCAAATCATATGTGGCTAAATATTCAGCAAACAATAGTAGTCACGTTTAAATAATGTGTGACAAACTTGACTATATGATTTAGCCACATACACAATTACTTCATGTGACCATATATGGATTTTGGTCACACTCTTCAATTGTGTATATTTTTCACATGTGTGTGTGTGTGTGTATATATATATATATATATATATATATATATATATATATATATATATATATATATATATATATATATATATATTGTGACTAATGTTTCAAACTTATTTGTATCCGTTACACGTCCCAAATTATAAGTGACTAAATAATCAAAAAAAATTACCAGTTACCTCTAGTCAGGTAAATATTCAAATGGTGTGGCTATAGCCTCATATGTAATTCCGAAATGGTCACACAAGTCGGATCAAGTGTGGCTGTTTATTTTATTCTGGTACATTTAGTCACATAAAAAAGTTACTGTGTGGCAGTTTGAAAAACAGCATGTGTGACGAAATCCCAGTTTTGTACTAGTGTAATGTTTAAGGCGTACATGGGGGATTCATCATAGCCTTGGCATGAATCTCCTTCTTGGCGGGAAAGCTCAAGGGAGAAGTTGAAGGCTTTATTCTTCTAATATCTTTATGGTCCTTACCCAGAAGGACTTAAGCCTTCGGTTGGCGAATTCCCAAATGGTAACTGATGACATCAAATAAGTACATATTATTTTTATTATTTGTCCCATTTGTTTGACTTGTTTTATATTATTATCTATGAGAATTGATACTTAATCATTTACTTTAGTAATTCTCATGTAAAAACAAGCAATTGGTGAACGTTAGTGATTTTGGACGAAATATGAAGCTAAATGATCAAGATTGAAAAAGTCTACTGAACTGAAGGAGATACACCGTATCATTCTAGACAGATAAGTCGTGTCTCTATACTTAGATAAATTCGAAGACCATTGCCTGACTTTGAAAAAGGCACCGCATGTAAATTATCCTATGCGTCGCATATGAAACTTCGGTCAACGAAGAAGAATCAACTTGTTCTAGTCAAGATACGCCGCATTCCAGTTCTGACATACGGCGCATCACTATCCATACTTCACCAGTTACAATCCAAGATACTGAATGACATGCGCCACATTGATATGAAGATACGCCGCATCTGAAGGTGGTGTACGAATATTCTAGAATATATTAATCTTGGACCTCACGCAAAGGTAAGTAAATGCGCCGCATCTACTTAATAGATGTGCCGCATCGACCCCTCAGACAGAAACTATAAATACTCCAAGATACTTCCGGATTTCGTGTACTGAAAACCGTAAGATGAAAAAGAGAATCCCTAAGGAGAAGAAATACAGATGAAAAGGTAACACAAGACACACCACATTGAAGATTTCAGATAGATAAGAAGGTCCTACTTGTGTTTTAATTCTATTAAGTAGTTTTGTTTTATTGTAATAGTACGCTTTAATTCATCAGGAATGATGGGCTTGTGACCGCCATATTGCTCCCCTTAAAATTGCTTTCCCATCGATTAAATTTTATATGATGTTTTTTTTGTTATATGTGCTTTGATAACCTCTGTGTCTAGTTGTGGCTTGCTGGGGCCGCCATATCCCTCCCACGTCTTCTTCACTAGCATTATAAGTTAGTGTAAGGCTTTTAAAAGGTTAAATAGAATAGACATAAATGATCATTAAGAGTTTACTTGCCTATAGTCAAGATACCAATGAGAGAGAATAGTTTACGATACTCATCAAATAAAACTAGCAATAAAACAAGTGACAAGCTACTTAATCATTAGTCAGGCCTCTTATCTATATTTGTTATCAAACTGTGTACGTGTTCGCCTTTCGTTGTTTACTTGTTCAATAGTTTTATTAGTTTATTTAATCAAACCAAATCGTGCTAGTCTCTCAGACTGAAAACCCCCTACGTTAGTTAGACTGTAAAACTAACTTAGGATATTAAAATACTGATAGACATTCTAGGTGTTAATGTTCCACTCTTAGTGAGCGACACTCTACTTACCAACTAGCCTACATTGCTCGTTAGTGTGTATGTGTGTGTGTTATAGGATAAATCGGCTAAATATAAATTTAAAACTTGATTAACTACAAATGACATAGCACGCATAACAAGCCACATCAAGTTTTTGGCGCCATTGCCGGGGAGTGAATTGTTTAATATCTGTTTACCTGTTAGTATTTTAATTTGGTTTTTAACTTATTTAGTTTTTGCATTTTTAGATTTTTAACTACTAACTTTGTTCTGTATTAGTTAAATTACATTCATTGTAATATTCTGCATATTTGTTGTATTCTTGTTTGTAATTTTTGTATCTTTCATTTTTTCTTATTTTTTCTGCATAGTTTGCTGTATGCTGTATTTTGCTGATACAAACGATGCGGCGCATCTGATTTTTCAGATACGGCGCATTGCATTTTAATTTTTTATACATTGTTATTATATAATAATTCGAATACGACACATCTATCCCCTAGATACGGCGTATTCTGTTTTTAATCAAAATTTTTTTCAAAAGCCTAAACGCCATACGGCGCATCTGTTTTTACAGGTACAACGTATTATCGATTTATTAAAAATAGTTTACGAATTTATTAGATTGACTAGAAGCGGCGTATCTTTTTCTGAAAATACGGCGCATTGATCCAGGAAGTTTTACTTTACCTTGTTCTATTAATAATATGTCTTTCAATAATGCCTTAATTGACTTAGGAGCTAGCGTTAGTATGATGCCCTTTAAGACATTCACTACACTAGGATTAGGGAGATTAGCCCCCCCCCCCCCCCTACTAAGCTACTTATTTAATTGGCAGATTAAATATAAAACGATCTGAGGGTGTAGCAGAAAATGTGCTTGTTAGGATCGAGAAGTTTGTATTCCCATTAGACTTTGTTATACTAGATATGCTTGAGGATATCAAGGTTCCCTTGATACTTGGAAGACCTTTCTTGTCTACTGCTCATGCTAAAATAGATGTTTTTAAAAGAAAAATCTCATTAAGAGTAGGGGATGACAAACTAGTCTATAAATATGAAAATCCTGTTAAGAGCATAATTAAAGGTGTTTATATGCTAGGATTAAGAGAACGAATGAACCTCGACCTAGAAGCTAGATTAATGGGAGAGAACCTAATCTAAAACAATTCGACTAACCACAATCATGCTGATTTTGAAGAATTTATTGATCTTAATGTGCCCATTGAACTGAGACGTAATGTAATCAATGATTCTGATGATGAATGGTATGATTGTGAGGTTATTAATGAGGGTAAAAAAGTTGTTAAGAAAGCTTATGAACAAGATGAGATATATGTTGAGTTACCACCTCATCTAAAATATTTATGCATGCGTAATAACGTACATTTCCCGTCTATTGTTTTGTCATCACTACTCGAAAGGGATGGAGTTTTACTGGTGCAGATTTTAAAGAGTAATGGTGTGGAAGTTAAAAAAGGGTTGGATATACATGATATTATTGGATTGAGGATAAGCGAGCGCGACGCTTCCGATTTTTATAATGAATCAAAATAGAAGCTGAAGATGAGTCTAAGTTGCAGACTCTGGAATAAAGAAAAGTGCTCACCGGGAGACAACCCGGATTATCTTTTACTGTTTTTTGTGTCGAGTCTGTTAGACCTGCAGTAGATGTGGCGCATCTCATTCAATAGATGTGGCGTATCAAGTCATATCTATCATTTATTTTTCTACATTTTGTTTTTCTGAACTATAAACTTTCTGTCAGTTTCTTTAATGCGGTGTATCCCTTGTTAAGCATATGGCGCATCTATTTTTCTGACCCGTACTAATTCCAGGCTCGATATGGCGCATCCCTTTCCATGGATGCGGCTTATCGACTGACCAGACGAAATTTCAAGATTTTAATTTTTAATTTTTAGTTTTTATTTTTAATAACTACTAATAAATTTTTGCACAAGCTGTGATTTTTCTTACTACAGAAGATGAGTGCTCAAACACTCATCATTTTTGTCGTATTTAAACTGTCAAAATATCCAAAAACACTCAGAAATGCATCAAAATACTGAAAATATCACAGGGATTGTGTTTTATATGTTTCAGATGCAGAATGAGTAAAAACAATGAAAAACTAACAAAGTTTGCACAATTGGCAGTTCCAGTCCCCCAACTTTCAAATTTTGACAAAACTAGTCTCTGAATAGTTATTTTGAAAGAAATGTCAACAAAGGTCCTTTTGAATTCAAAAGTTATCATAATTGGTCCCTGGGTAAAAAGATTCAAAATTTTACAAGATTGGTCCCTGCAGTTTGGAATTTTGCAAAATTGGTTCCCGGGTGATTTTTCTTTGTAAAATATGCAACAAAGGTCTTTGTGGAATTTAAAGATGGAAAGAATGGTCCTTATGGGCAGGTTTAGAAAATGACATGAATGGTCCTTGATTTTCAGCTTTTGGCAATTATGGTCGTTGTGAATTTATTCTAAGCCAAATGGACCCTTTAATATCAATAACCCAAAATCCTAACACCAACACCCCCTGGCCCAACCATCACACAAGCCCATAACCTAATCCCACATTTTATTAGTAAAACGTATCCTAGGTCAAACACAGTCAACGCCCATCTCCTTCCTCTTTTCCCTGGTTCCCAGGATCCACAGTACACCCATCCCATCACCTGTAGCTTCTACAAACAATATTGTTCCCCCCCTCCATTCCCCATAACCTACTCAGCCACCCTACCATCTCCATTGTCAAACCCATGTGCCAAAATTACATCCCCTCTCATCCAGGTCATCAATCCACTACTTTTGGGCGCCAAATCCAACCAAGGGCTGAGATTACTCCTTCTTTAATCCAACGTGTGGGATTTACATAAGAAAGCACAAGACAGAAGCACACAAGAGAAGCAAGGAAAACCCTAGTTCTATGGTAGTATAAATAGATAGATTGTATGCCATTCATGAGGTAGTAGAGTTTTAAGTATTGTTTTTAATTTAAAAAGTTTTCTGTGTACTCTTGTTCTTTTTTTATCAATGAAAGTCTTTTTTTTTAATTTCTCTTTTATTAAATTGATCCAGCTTATTACCCTGCTCTGTTTTTTTATCGTTATTTAGTGTATCTATCCCCTTATTATTGCCTCTTACAGCCATATAGTATGCCTTAGTTTAGTAGTTATTGGTTAGAATGTTTCTAAAAACTTTCCTCTTATTCACTGTTTAAATTAGCTTATAACTGCTTCTGCTCACATAGCTTATTTCTGTTTTTTTTTATTTGTTTAGTATCCATAGTGTTTAGCTTGTAAGTCTCTAGTTATAATTTGTTTTTTTTACACTGTTCCATTTTGCCTTTACTAGCTTATTAGGAATTTCTGAAGTTAACTGCTTAGTGACCACTATTACTTGCTTTCCAGGACTTAGATAAGCTAGTCTAATTATTTGGGTCAGTAGGCGTGTTCTAAACCAAGTGTTCAACTGTCAATTTGTATTTCTATAAAATAAAGGGATGTTTGGCAAAGTGGTGTAAACAGTTGATTGGGTAGTTTCATAAGAAAAATCTGGTGCAAACATCTCACAATAGGTTAATTAGCATTGTTTTAGTTACAATTTTGGATGTTCAATTAGGAAAAAGTCAAAGTGAATTTATAAAAGGTATTGACTGCCAATTAAGTGTAGTTAGGACTTGATTTCCAGGGTTTGGGTACATTAGTGTTACATTGAGCTAATTCAGGTCTTATATCATCACCACATGTCACCTAGATTCTGTTTGGATCAATTGAATATCATGTTAGTCAATATTAAGAAAAACTGAAAAAGTCAAAGTGCAAAAATTTCACATAAGTTGGAGGATTTTTAATTCACTAATGGTTATGAATTAGAGTTTGAAACCTTGGAATCTTAGAGTTTGGCAGCTTGTGATCACTGGACAAATTTTTGTATAATTTTGGAAATTTTTCTTGGGTACCTTTACAAGGCTTAAAGTGGACTGTTTGACCCTTTGTATGCCCTGCACTTCTGATCTGACCATTCTGACCCAGTCCTAAATTTGTTACCCTTTTCAGTTTAGTGCTTAACCCTTGAAGTTTTGAGAAGCCCACAGTACTGGCTTGTTGAATCTATAAGCTAATTGCACTTAATTGCTTATTTGTTGGCTTATTTTGTCCCCTTAAGTTGTCCTATTTGGCCTGAGATTTATGATTAGAGATCAGTACCAATGGCTAAATTTGTTTGATTTTGTTTCTACTTGATTACAGCCTATTGATCATTGTTATATGCTTGTTAGTAGTGGTTTGAGCTTTTGAACATTGAGTTTTGCTTATGTGCTTATTTCTGAGTAGCTTTTGATTATTGTGAGTTATGACAGTTTGATTAGTAAGCATAAGTTACTAGCTCCTTTTCACTAGCTCTATCTCCTTCATTATCTAAGCTTAGCCTGAGGTTTTGAGCATTTTGGAAAGCTCATACAACTAGCTCACTGTATCTTAGCCCACATTTGTTTTTTTTAGCTTGTTCTCATACCTCATTTTGAGCCTGCAACTTTGCATTTTCAGGCCTGTTTGGTTTTAAGTTTTGCTAATCTGCTTGTTCTAGCTTATTAGTATGTTTCCTTGCATGTTCTAGCTTATTTATGTGTACTCAATTAGGTTGTAGCTTGCTTCTAGTTCTGTTTCAGTTAAAAGCTCTATCTAATCACTTTGTAAGTGAATAAGCTAACTGTTGAGCTTATTTGGTTGCACACAGCTTATCATTAAGCTTCAAGAAAAGTTTCTTTGTAAAAGTTGTTCAATTTCAGTAGATAATTAGTTTTGTAAAAGGAAAATTAAGAAAAACCAAAATAAGAAAAGTGATAGCTTCTATTTAAGTCATTTTGGCTTATTTTCTGGTTACTTATAAGCAAACTTTAATTTTAAATTTTTCTTAGGCTTCTTATAACCTGTAGTAATTTTAGGAATTTTTTCAGATTTTTCTAATTTGATTTAGTATTTTTTATAATTTAATTTAGTTTAAATTAATTAAATAATTAGTTTTAATTAATAATTATTAATTAAAAAGTAGGGAAAAATAGATTTTCTTTTTTAAAATTAGTTTTATAATATTTTAGATTTCTCTAAATTTAATTTTCATTTTTCTAGTTAACTTTCATAATTATATATAATTTAGTGTAATTTAAGTGATTAGGAAATTAGTAATTAATTAATAGTAATTAGTTAAATAGTTGTAAAAATAATTTTAGTTTTCCAAAAATTTTCTTATAACATTAGGATTGTAAAAATATAATTTTCATATTCGTAGGACTTTATTTGCTCCCGTTTCACTTTTTATTTTGCGCGCTCGCGTTTATTTTAAACTCAAACGCGCGTTTTTAGGTTATTTGATCATCAGTAATTGTTAATAAAGTGTTTCTAAGGTCTCCTCAATCATAATCTCGTAGTGTAATCATAATAATCAAAATCGTTACCCTTCTGTTAAATCACCCGATCACCTTAAACGTTTTCAAATACAATTGCACACCTCGTCAGAACATAACGACCCGGGGATTCACTGTACTCCTTGGTTAGTTGCTCTGAGACGTTTGACTTGGTTGACCATTCACTTGGTTAATTTAGTTGACCGTTCAGGTCCAATCAAAATTTGGCGCCGCTGCCGGGGAGGCTGCTGCGTATCTGAACACGGTTTTTAGAGATTAGTGATTTTTCACTCGTCGTTGTATAAACCCACCACCTTTTGTAAATCTTAATCAAAACATAAAAAAGTCATTAACACTTTTTCTAAAGTGTTAAAACACCAAAAAAATCAAGAACAAATAAAACAAATCGTTACGTTTTCTATATCGTGTTTCTTTTAAAGTAATTCTTAAAGAAATACGATTTTGGATAACAAAACGATACCAAAAATATTTTCCAAAAGTTTTTAGCGCATACACAAAAACCCAAAAACATTCGTCTTTTTCTTGTGAATAATAATAAATAAAAATAAACCGTCGCAAACCAAGACAGAACACCTACCAACTGGGGGTGTGAACATAATAAGTTCCCAAACAAAAGACTAAAACTTGCCTTTGTATCCCTGTGGGTGGTGTACCTTCCTTAAAGAAGCCACTTACTTGTGATTATTGGTTTAAGTTCACTATGGTTTTGCCTCGACTTTGTTTTGATTGGTTTTGCTCCTAGTACATGCGCACTCGTTCTTCTAGGTCTACTTGCCCATTACGTGAGCTTGTAAGAATTCCTAGAAGACATCGTAGACGTTCAGCACCAACATTCGGATCTGAGATCCGTACTATTTCCACATCTGCTGTCACCATGGCGGAAGACCGCCCCATGTGTGAGCTTCTCCAAGCACCCATCGAGGGTTACGGAGACGCTATTGTTGTTCCAGCCATCGTGGCTGACAATTTTGAGCTCAAAACCGGGTTACTCAATCTTGTAACCTCAAGTCAATTCTATGGTTTTGAGAGGGATGATCCTCATGCTCATATTCGATGGTTTAATAAAATCACGTCAACCATCAAGTACAAGAATGTCCCTTCAGAAGCAATCAAGCTTCTTCTCTTCCCATTCTCCCTCGAGGGCCAAGCCCGGATTTGGCTTGAGAAACAACCCCCTCGATCAATTGAGACATGGGAAGACTTGGTAAAAAAGTTTGTGAATGAATTCTTCCCACCTTCTAAGACCACGAGTCTTAAAAATGAAATCACCAAGTTCACTCAGAAATATGATGAATCATTTGGTGAAGCGTGGGATCGTTTCAAAGAATTACTCCGCAAATGTCCACATCATGGTTTTTCATAGTTGATGCAACTCGATACTTTCTACAATGGTGTGAGACAAGTTGATCAGGATTCCCTCAATGCTTCCGCGGGAGGTAACTTTTTGAGTTGAACCACCAAAGAAGCCTTAGCAATCATCGAGAACAAGTCCAAGGTCCGCTCTACACGAAGCAAGCCGGTTGTTTCCCAAATAAGTGCGGGACCTTCTACTTCATCTTCTATGAGTCAGTCTAGCACCGATGCTAAGATTGACAAGCTCACTGAGGCTATTCAAGCTTTGGTTCTCGCCCAACAGAAGAAAGTCTCTTTTCCACAACATCCTCCACCTGCTGAGGTTAAAAAGGTGGAAGTCTGTGTAACTTGTGATGGGCCGCATGCCTACTACAATTGCACAGCTACTGATGGTTCTCCGTTTGAAGCTCATGCAGTAGCCGGGTCATCTAATCAAGGAGGCAATCAATACCGCCCTCCTATAGACCCGACCTATCGTCCTAATCATTACCCTGGACCTCCCGGTTTTAATCAAAACCAAAATGTCCAAAACCGTAACCAAAATCAAAATAGGGTGAACCAAGGTTTTCAAAACCAAGGTAACTTCAATCAAGGTCACGGTTTTCAAAATCAAAACCAAGGTTTCCAAAATCAAGATTTCCAACATCAAGGAAACTTTAATCGAAACCAAGGTCAGGGTAACTTCAATCAAGGGTATTTCCATGGAAATAACAACCAAAACAAGGAAATTTCCAACATCAAAATCAAGGAAATTTCAACCAAGGTCCCAACCAAAACAATCGTGCACAAAATTTTAATAACCAAAATCAAGCCATTGTTCCAACTGGGCCTTCATCTGACGAGTTGTTAAAACAATTAATGAAATCCCAAGAAGAGATGAACAAGTTGTTGGTTAGCCAGATTTCTGAAATCAAGAAGTCTTTAAATGATCGACCCTTGATGAGTGCTCAAACACTCATCATTTTTATCGTATCTGGACTGCCAAAACATCAAAAAACACCCAAAAACGCATCAAAATACACAATTTATCCCAAAAGTGTGTTTTATATGTTTTAGATGCAAAATGTTTAAAAACAAATGAAAAACGAACAAAGTTTGCACAATTGGTAGTTTCAGTCCCTCAAGTTTCAAAATTTGGCAAAACTAGTCCCTGGAAGTTTAAAATGAAAGAAAAGTCAACCCAAGGCAAAGAAAAGTAAAAAATTATCAAAATAAGTCCTTGGGTGAAAAAGTTTGAGAAAATTACACTTTTACCCCTCAAAATCCAAAATTGCAATAAAAGGTCCCTAGAGTTTCAGTATTCGACAGATTTGGTCCCTGGTGGGATAATTTTGAAAGAAAAAATCATTTTTATCCTTGGAAAATCAAAATGTGTCAAAAATGGTCCTTGGGTAAAATATTTGTGGAAATTACATGTTTGGTCCCCGAAGTTTGGCAACTTGTCACATTTGGTCCCCGGGAATTTTAAAAGTGGAAAATAAAATTCAAAGACCCTTGTATCATTGAAGTATGGCAAGAATGACCCTTGGGATTATAATTTGGAAAATGGCAGGTTCAGCCCCTCATGTTTCAGCAAATTACACATATGGTCCTTGTGTTAAATTTCTACAAAAACAAACGGACCCTTTTAATTATTCACACCCAAAACAAACCCACCACCCTATCCAGCCCACTCCACCTTTTCCCTCTTGGCCCAGTCCATTTCACAGCCCAACACCCTCACCCCGTTTTAAATAAATAATACTACTCACCCTCCCATTGTTGACCCGGTCAACGTCCCTTCCACCTCACCCCACTCTCACTGCTACCCTCCAAACACCCTCATCATCACCCCTATTCACCACCTGCACACTCCAACCCCCCCCCCCCTTGGTACTCCAAAACAAGCACTAGCTTCCAAGATAACATCTCTGGCTTCAATTACCCAAAGAATACGCCAAAGCATTTTGGCGCCAAAGCATTTTGGCGCCAAAATCATTTGAATGGCCAGGATTAAAATTGATCATCCAAGGGTGTAATTTGCAGCTGGGAAAAAGACAAACTACCCTCCCAAACCCTAATTGGGCAATATAAAAGAGATAGAGAGGGTGGAGCAGCCAGAGTCTTTTTTAGTTAATTTGAATGTAATTTCTTTTTTTTAAGCATTGTAATTTCTATTTTTAATCAAGTATCAGTTGTAATTTCAGTCTTTCATTATTAATATAATTGTTATTTTAAAAATCCAAGTGTTTAGTTTCAATCTCAGTTTACTAAGAAAATACAAAAAAAAAAAAAAAAAAAATAAGATATAAATAAAAATAAAAATAAAAAAATTGCAAGAAGAAGAGAAGAAAGGGATGCTGAGGAGCAGGTTTAGAACCCCATGGGGGGTGTTAGGAGTGTGATGTGACCTATTTTGATCTTGGTATCTCAGTGCTTGCTTGGACTGCTTGTAAGACAAGTTTCACACTTTTGTTTTTTTTATTAGTAGCATTGCTAGTTGTGGTTTAACTTCTGCTTAATATTGTTCATTTGTGTTATCCATTGCCTTTTAGAATCAGTTTACTACCTAAGTGTTAGTTTTGAAAGTATTTGGATTACATTTCATGCCCACTGCCTTAATTTTACCATTTATTGAGTCTATTGGATTTGTTGGTAATTGGCTGCTAAATCTTGTAATTGTGAGTTTTAATTGGTGTAACAAATCTGTATGTAGGGTACTTTGGTAAGATCATGGTCTAAAATTTACTTTTTCTTTGGAAATCAAAAACAGATACACTCTTTAGGGGTGTTTGGCACAGTGTCAACCTCTGAGTTTCATTTGGTTTAAGGTGTGGTTATTAGTTTAGAAAACTCTTACTAGGTAAAACTGAGTTAGGAAAACAAAGAAAGTCAGTATTCTAGTAGTGAAAGTCAAAATTTCTTTGAGATCTCTTATTCTCAGTCACTGTTGAGATTTTGTGTTGCAAAAACATATAGACAGTCACATAAGTTGATATGGTTGCTTAAATTAGTTGTCTATTAGCTCATTACAACTTATTTAATCATCTGGGACCTTTACAAATTCAGTTTAGTCAACTTTGGTAGTTTTCTCAAAAAAGTCAAAAGTGTATGATCAGATTTTCACCAAAATAGAAGGAATTAAATTGATTTTTGTGAGTAGTTTGGAACTTTGAAATTTCTTGGGTGTTTACCCTACCCGTAGTACTTAAGAAATCCATAGTGGTTACATTTTTGAGAATTTATTTAAGGACTAAATTGCCCTTGGAAAAAGGCTGCAGGGCAAGACAACTGCCCTGTCTCAGCAGCTCAGTCTCACCACCTCACTTTGGTGGTTCATTGTGGTTAACCCAGTGGGTCCCACACCCCATAAGCTGGTCCTTGCAACCCCCCTCCTACCAGGGTTGACCTTTTGACTCTTTGTTTGACCCCTAGGCTAGTGGACCCCACTTGTATTTGGTCATAAACCTTGTCCCAAAACTGTCTCAGATTTCCAATAAGCAACAACTTATTTCTGAGTTATTGGCTTATTAAAGCTTAATTCTTGTGCCAAACTTGCTTATTCTTGTTCATTAAACTCAGAGGAACCATTTTCATCATTGTGGACCCCACATCTTCCCATTTGAGCTAAAAAACCTCCACAGTCAACAAAAGTCAACTGTGGGATCAATAAGCACTCCAAGTGCTTATTTCTTGGGTTATATCAAAAGTGTTTTTGTTAAAAGTTTTTGTTTTTAGTATTTAATCAGTTTGGAAAAAGAAAAGAACAAAAAAAAAATCAACTTTAATTATAGTGATAGCTTCTATTTAATAGGATTTATCATTTTATTTTTCTTTTTAGCTTATTTATAAGTAATATATCATTTTTATATTTTTAGAAATTCTATTTTAGGTTAAAGTAATTATAGAAATTTTTCCAGATTTTTATTTTGTCTTTTAGTGGTTTTTATAATTAATTTTAGTTTAATTTAGTTTGAATTAATATTAATTAATTAAATAGCATAATTAGATTTTATAAGGTGTAACCTAATTTTTATAATTTTTCTAGCTTTTATTTTAGTTAAAACAGTTTTATAAATTTTTCTAGAATTTTTACTGTTCATTTTCTATTCTTTATAATATAATTAGTTTAATTAGAAATTAATAAGTAATTAGATTAATAATTAGTTAATTAGCTTAAAAATACATAAAATTAACTTTTTATAATTTTTTAGGATTCCCATGATGGTTAATTAGATTTATAAATTTTTTCTTAATTTTCTAAGTCTCTCTAGTATTTTTAATAATTTTAATTAATTAATTAGTTAATAAATAGATAATTAGTAATTAATTAATAATAAATAATTAAATAGTGTAAAAATAGTTTTTATTTTTCTTAAAATTTTTTTTAATTATTAGAATTGTGAAAATATTAAATTTTCACTTGTAACCCTCTCTGATCATCAGTTGTACTTTTTGTTTTGTTCGTCTGTATACGTTTTTTAATTAAAACGTACGTTTTTAGGTTTTAGATCAAATCTTTGTAATCTAAATTCCCGTAATCACTCACGTAGCTTTCCTAAGCTATATTTGTTAATAATCTCCAAATAATTCTGATCATAACCCTTTTCTGTGAATAAACACCCGATCACGAATACGCTAAAGTTACAATTCACACTTCAACGGGACTTAACGACCTGGTGATACCTTATATTACCCGGAGCATTGACCTAGGCTATTTGAATTTGTTGACCATTACTTGGTCAATATAAGTTGACGGTTTAGCATCAATCAATTTTTGGCGCCACTGCCGGGGAAGTGTGCGCGTTTCTATAGCGTTATTTGAGATTAGTGTTATCTCACCTCATTCACTGTACAAATACCACCACTTTTGTAAATTTTAAATTAAAATACAAAAAAAGTCGTTTACACTTTTCCTAAAGTGTTAAAACTCCAAAAAAATTAAAAAACAACAAAACATATTGTAACGTTTTCTGATTCGGTTTTCTTTTAAGGTGATTCTTAAAGAGAAACGATTTTGGTAAACGAAACGATACCAAAAATATTTTCCAAAAGTTTTTAAACCCATACACAAAACACAAAAACATCCGTCTTTTCTTGTGAATAATAATAATTACATAAAAACCAACCGTCGCAAACCAAGACAGAACACCTACCAACTGGGGGTGTGAACATAATAAGTTCCCAAACGAAAGATAAAAACTTGCCTTTGTATCCCTGTAGGTGGTGTACCTTTCTTAAAGAAGCCACTTACTTGTGATTATTGGTTTAAGTTCACTGTTGATTTGCCTCGATTTTTGTTTTGATTGGTTTTTATCTCTAGTGCATGCGCACTCGTTCTTCAAGGTCCACGAGCCCATTACGTGAGCTTGTTCGGAAACCTAGAAGACCTCGTCGACGTTCTGCACCAACAGTCGGATCTGAGATCCGTACTGTTGCCACACCCACTGTCACCATGGCGGAAGACCGCCCCATGTGTGAGCTTCTCCAAGCACCCATCGAGGGTTACGGAGATGCCATTATTGTCCCAGCCATCGTGGCTGATAGTTTTGAGCTCAAAACCGGGTTACTCAATCTTGTAACCTCAAGTCAATTCTACGGTTTTGAGAGGGACGATCCTCATGCTCATATTCGATGGTTCAATAAAATCACATCGACCATCAAGTACAAAAATGTCCCGTGTGAAGCAATAAAACTTCTTCTCTTCCCATTCTCTTTGGAGGGACAAGCCCGGATTTGGCTTGAAAAACAACCTCCACGATCTATTGAGACTTGGGAAGATCTTGTCAAAAAGTTTGTGAATGAATTCTTCCCACCTTCCAAGACCACGATTCTTAAGAACGAAATCACCAAGTTCACTCAAAAATATAATGAATCTTTTGGTGAAGCGTGGGATCGTTTCAAAGAATTACTTCGCAAGTGTCCACATCATGGTTTCTCTGAGTTGATGCAACTCGATACTTTTTACAATGGCGTGAGCCAAGCTGATCTGGATTCTCTCAATGCCTCCGCGGGAGGTAACTTTTTGAGTAAAACCACAAAAGAAGCTTTGCAAATCATAGAAAACAAGTCTAAGGTCCGCTCTACATGAAGCAAACCGATTGTTTCCCAAATTAATGCGAGTCCTTCCACTTCATCTTCTGTGAGTCAATCTAGCACGGATGCTAAGATTGACAAGCTCACTGAAGCGATCCAAGCTTTGGTTCTCGCCCAAACAAAGAAAGTTTCATTTCCACAACATCCTCCACCTGCTGAGGTTAAAAAAGTGGAAGTCTATGTAACTTGTGGTGGGCCGCATGCCTACTACAATTGCACAGCTACTGATGGTACTCCATACGAAGCTCATGCTGTAGCGGGGTCCCAAAATCAAGGAGGCAATCAATATCGCCCTCCTATGGACCCTAGCTATCGTCCTCAACATCATTATCCTGGACCTCCTGGTTTTAATCAAAACCAAAATGTCCAAACCGTGGCCAAAATCAAAATAGAGCGAACCAAGGTTATCAAAACAAAGGTAACTTCAATCAGGGTCACGGTTTTCAAAATCAAAACCAAGGGTTCCAAAATCAAGGTTTCCAACAACAAAATCAAGGAAATTTTAATCGGAACCAAGGTCAGGGTAATTTCAATCAGGGATATTTTCATGGAAACAACAACCCTAATCAGGGTAATTTTCAAAATCAAGGTCCAAATCCGAACAATCGAGCTCCAAATATTCCTAATCCGAATCAAGCCATTGTTCTAACCGGGCCTTCATCTGACGAGTTGTTGAAACAATTCATGAAGTCCCAAGAAGAGTTGAACAAGTTGCTGGTCAGCCAGATTTCTGACATCAAGAAGTCTTTAAATGATCGACCCTCGGGCTCAGGTACTACTTTACCGAGCAACACGATCGCTAACCCGAGGGGTGATGCTAAGGCGATCACAACATGAAGTGGTGCTTCATATGATGAACCCATGATTCCTACTACCTCTTCTTCCTCTCCTCCAAAGGTAGTGAATCTTGAACCTGAGGTGACAAAGGACAAGGTGCAAATTCCTAGCCCACGAAGTACAGCACACGTCCAACCTCAGGTTATTCCTGAAACCAGATGTAAGCCTGGAGTTGTCTTTGAACCACCAGAAACTCCAGTGGACAACCCTAAATCCAAAACTTCTATTCCCTATCCATCACGTCTCAATGAACAAAAGCTCCGCGAAAAAGCTAATCACCAAATGGATAAATTTTTCCAAATCTTCCAAGATTTGCATTTTGATATCAGCTTCGCGGATGCTATTCTCTTGATGCCCAAGTTCGCATCGACAATCAAAAATCTGTTGAGTAATAAAGAAAAATTATTTGAGATGGCAAGAACTCCTCTGAATGAGAACTGCTCTGCGGTTCTTTTGAAAAAGCTTTCTGAAAAGCTTGGAGATCCCGGGAAATTTCTCATTCCTTGTACTTTCCCGGGTATGGTTGATTGCTTCGCCCTGGCCGATCTAGGTGCTAGCATCAACCTGATGCCATATTCTATGTGGAAGAAACTCTTTCTTCCCGAACTTACCCCCACGTGCATGACTTTAGAGCTTGCCGATCGTTCGATTTCTCGTCCCATTGGCATTGCCGAGGACGTATTCGTTAAAGTGGGGAAGTTCCATTTTCCGGCAGATTTTGTGATTGTTAACTTTGATGCCGATTCAAGGGTCCCTTTCATTCTTGGGCGGGGATTCCTTAGAACTGGGCGAGCTCTTATTGATGTATTTGAGCATGAGATCACATTACGTGTTGGAACGGAAGCCATAACCTTCAATCTAAATCAAACTTCGAGATACTCCTCCAATTATGATTGTGAGTCGGTGAATCAAATTGATGTCATCGATGTTGCTGCTGAGGAGTATGCTCAAGAGATTTTAGGTTTCATTGATGATTCTTCGAGTGAAAACCTCACTCAGTCTTCTCACCCCATCATTGCCAATTCTTCTCCTTCCCTCACTCCGTTTGAGGGAAGTGACTTCATCTTAGAAGAAATGGAGGCGTTTCTCAAAAGTGACTCGATTCCCGATGGAGTCGACAACCAAGAGATCGACCTCGAGAGGGATATTCTCATACTCGAAAAATTGTTAAACAAAGATCCCTCTCCTCTTCCTGTTCTACTACAACAACTTCATAAAGAGGAGGTCAAAAATGTTGAGAAAACTGATGACTTCCCTGAGGTTGAACTTAAGGACTTGCCGCCTCATCTTGAATATGCATTTCTGGAGGGTGATGATAAATTACCCGTCATAATCGCTAAAGACTTAAGTGATGAGGAAAAGGCTGCTCTTATAAAGGTTTTGAAGTCTTATAAACAAGCAATTGCTTGGCGACTCTCCGACATCAAGGGCATTGACCCTGAATTTTGTACACACAAGATTTTAATGGAGGACGACTTCAAACCTACAGTCCAACAACAAAGAAGGGTGAATCCAAAAATTCACGAGGTTATCAAACAAGAGGTTTTAAAACTTCTTGATGCCAGATTGATTTACCCTATCTCGGACAGTCCTTGGGTCAGCCCAATCCATTGTGTTCCAAAAAAGGGTGGCATTACTGTTGTCACAAATGAGGAGAATGAGTTAATTCCAACTCGTTTGGTTACGGGTTGGCGCGTTTGCATTGACTATCGTAAGTTAAATGACGCCACCCGTAAGGATCATTTTCCTCTGCCCTTTATGGATCAGATGCTCGAGAGATTAGCGGGGAATGAGTATTATTGCTTCCTCGATGGTTTCTCGGGTTACTTTCAGATTCCCATTGATCCGCAAGATCAAGAAAAGACCACGTTCACGTGCCCCTATGGAACTTTCGCATATAAACGTATGCCATTTGGCTTATGTAATGCTCCGGGCACGTTTCAAAGATGTATGATGGCCATTTTTTCCGACATGATCGGAAAAACTATGGAGGTCTTCATGGATGATTTTTCGGTCATTGGGGATTGGTTTCAGTCATGCCTCTCCCATTTAGACAACATGCTAAAACGTTGTGAAGACACAAAGTTATGTCTAAATTGGGAGAAAAGTCACTTTATGGTCAAAGAGGGCATTGTCCTCGGCCATAAAATTTCAAAGAGTGGGATTGAGGTCGACAAAGCCAAAGTTGATGTCATAGCTAAATTACCTCATCCCACTACTGTCAAAGGTGTTAGGAGCTTTTTGGGTCATGCTGGTTTTTACCGTAGGTTCATTCAAGATTTTTCTAAAATCGCCCGGCCTATGACCCATTTCCTCGAGAAGGATGCTCCTTTTATCTTCTCTCCCGAGTTCATCGAAGCCTTTGAAACATTAAAGAAAAGGCTTACCGAGGCACCAATTCTTGTTGCCCCCGATTGGGACTTGCCCTTTGAGCTCATGTGTGATGCTAGTGATTATGCTATAGGGGCAGTCTTGGGGCAACGAAAAACAAAACATTTTCAGCCTATACACTATGCCAGCAAAACTATGACCGAGGCTCAAAGCCATTACACCACCACCGAAAAAGAATTGTTAGCCGTGGTGTATGCTTTTGAAAAATTCCGGCCATACTTGATTCTGACTAAAAGCATAGTGTATACGGATCACTCGGCTTTGAAGTACCTTTTTGCAAAACAAGATGCAAAGCCGAGACTTCTTCGTTGGGTTCTCTTCCTACAGGAATTTGATATCATAATTCGTGATAAAAAAGGAGCTGAGAACCTAGCTGCTGATCATCTCTCCCGTTTGGAAAACCCCCATCAAGATGTTTTCGAGAGGAAAGAAATTAATGAAACATTCCCTCTCGAGACACTCAATGCGGTTTGCCCATTTTGCAAACTATCTTGCGGGTAACTTCATTGTGAAAGGGATGTCGTCCCAACAAAAAAATAAATTTTTCAAAGATGTAAAACATTACTTTTGGGACGACCCCTACCTTTTCAAAATATGTGCGGATCAAGTCATCCGGCGGTGTGTTTATGGTCAAGAAGCCGCTGGAATTCTTATGGCTTGCCATGCTGGTCCCACGGGGGGCCACCACAATCCAAATTACACCGCCAAAAAGGTGCTTGTCAACGTCACGGGAATATTTCACAAAAGAATGAAATGCCACAAAATGCAATCCAAGTTTGTGAAATATTTGACGTATGGGGCATCGATTTTATGGGGCCATTTCCATCATCTCATGGAAACAAGTATATACTCGTGGCAGTTGACTATTTGTCAAAATGGGTTGAAGCGAAAGCTTTACCCACAAATGATGCCCGAGTAGTCGTGAAATTTTTGAAAGCTCTCTTTGCTCGATTTGGAACTCCATGTGCTATAATTAGTGATCGTGGTACGCATTTTTGCAATGACAAATTTGATAAAGTCATGCAAAAGTATGGTGTAACTCACCGTGTTTCTACTGCGTACCACCCTCAAACAAGTTGACAAGTAGAAGTTTCCAATCGAGGCATCAAGAGAATATTGGAAAGAACCGTTGGGGAAAATCGTGCATCTTGGTCGGATAAATTAGATGATGCACTTTGGGCTTTTCGTACGGCTTACAAAACACCCATTGGGTGTACGCCTTATAAACTCGTGTACGGGAAAGCGTGCCATCTACCGATCGAGCTTGAGCATAAAGCCTATTGGGCTCTCAAGCATGCCAATTTCGACCTCAAAACTGCGGGTGATCATCGGAAAGTTCAACTGAATGAATTAAATGAACTTCGTGATCAAGCTTACGAGAACTCTTTGATCTATAAGGAAAAGACAAAGAAGATACATGACTCAAAAATCAAAAACCGCGTTTTCAACGTTGGTGATCGAGTCCTTCTTTTCAACTCTAGACTCAAGATCTTCTCGGGAAAGCTCAAAACCCGATGGACTGGTCCATTCACTATCGTTAAGGTTTATCCTTATGGCACCGTTGAGTTATAACAAAATGACGGACCTAATTTCAAAGTGAATGGACATCGTCTCAAGCACTACTTTGGAGAAGACATACCATCCATGGTTGTCCCGGATCTCCAAACTTTCCCCAAGGACAATTAAATTCGGGGATCGAGTCAAGCTAGCGACTCGGTGAACAAAAATTAGCAACATATATGGGTTTTCACCCGTATTTCTGACTTCTTTATACTTTCTACCACCCTAATGTGGGGGAATGGCCAACCCCCCGCTAATTTGAAAATGTATATATGTATATAAGTTCAAAAAAAAGAAAAATGTGTGATTGTATGTATAGATAAATAAAGTGAAAAATACAAAACAAAAATTCCACAGTTAGCTTCGAATATTATCTTTTTACGTTCATAGATTCGGCATAATAGCCGGGACTTTGAATATTGAGGACAATATTCATTTCTAAGTGTGGGGGGGAAATTCTAGCGAATATTATCGCAAAATACTTTCAAGTACCCCCATTTTGGCCCAAATTTTTCAAAATTTTTTTCACTTTATTTCAAAATTTTTGTGGTAATCAGTCCGCCGTGTCTAAATGACAAAAGGGATTGGGTAATCCAGGAGCAAACGACTCTTGGTAAAGATAACTCAAATCCGTTTACGGCTTGCAATTTGCCCAAAATTGTACGGTTCCTCAACTCCCTTAAAACAAATGAGTTGGCTAGCCCACAAGATTATGGCTTGTGGTAAAGGCCGTGGAAAATCCATAATTGGTAATCAGCTCACCAAGATGTTGACTATTCCATCAAGATGCTGGCTAGTCCAGGAGCAAACGGCTCCTGGTAAAGACTAATCAAATCCGTTGACAGCTGGTGGTTTGCTCAAAATCACACGGTTATCAGGTGTGCCACAGTTCTTACACCTGGCTACTCTAGAAGTGATGGCTTTTGGTAAAGATTTTCAAATCCATCAAGTTTTTCTCAAAATATTGCTAGGGACTAGCAATAGCTTAGTGTGGGGGATTGATGAGTGCTCAAACACTCATCATTTTTATCGTATCTGGACTGCCAAAACATCCAAAAACACCCAAAAACGCATCAAAATACACAATTTATCCCAAAAGTGTGTTTTATATGTTTTAGATGCAAAATGTTTAAAAACAAATGAAAAACGAATAAAGTTTGCACAATTGGCAGTTTCAGTCCCTCAAGTTTCAAAATTTGGCAAAACTAGTCCCTGGAAGTTTAAAATGAAAGAAAAGTCAACCCAAGGCAAAGAAAAGTAAAAAATTATCAAAATAAGTCCTTGGGTGATAAAATTTGAGAAAATTACACTTTTACCCCTCAAAATCCAAAATTGCAATAAAAGGTCCCTAGAGTTTCAGTATTCGACAGATTTGGTCCCTGGTGGGATAATTTTGAAAGAAAAAATCATTTTTATCCTTGGAAAATCAAAATGTGTCAAAAATGGTCCTTGGGTAAAATATTTGTGGAAATTACATGTTTGGTCCCCGAAGTTTGGCAACTTGTCACATTTGGTCCCCGGGAATTTTAAAAGTGGAAAATAAAATTCAAAGACCCTTGTATCATTGAAGTATGGCAAGAATGACCCTTGGGATTATAATTTGGAAAATGGCAGGTTCAGCCCCTCATGTTTCAGCAAATTACACATATGGTCCTTGTGTTAAATTTCTACAAAAACAAACGGACCCTTTTAATTATTCACACCCAAAACAAACCCACCACCCTATCCAGCCCACTCCACCTTTTCCCTCTTGGCCCAGTCCATTTCACAGCCCAACACCCTCACCCCGTTTTAAATAAATAATACTACTCACCCTCCCATTGTTGACCCGGTCAACGTCCCTTCCACCTCACCCCACTCTCACTGCTACCCTCCAAACACCCTCATCATCACCCCTATTCACCACCTGCACACTCCAACTCCCCACCCCCTTGGTACTCCAAAACAAGCACTAGCTTCCAAGATAACATCTCTGGCTTCAATTACCCAAAGAATACGCCAAAGCATTTTGGCGCCAAAATCATTTGAACGGCCAGGATTAAAATTGATCATCCAAGGGTGTAATTTGCAGCTGGGAAAGAGACAAACTACCCTCCCAAACCCTAATTGGGCAATATAAAAGAGATAGAGAGGGTGGAGCAGCCAGAGTCTTTTTTAGTTAATTTGAATGTAATTTCTTTTTTTTAAGCATTGTAATTTCTATTTTTAATCAAGTATCATTTGTAATTTCAGTCTTTCATTATTAATATAATTGTTATTTCAAAAATCCAAGTGTTTAGTTTCAATCTCAGTTTACTAAGAAAATACAAAAAAAAATTAAGATATAAATAAAAATAAAAATAAAAAAATTGCAAGAAGAAGAGAAGAAAGGGATGCTGAGGAGCAGGTTTAGAACCCCATGGGGGGTGTTAGGAGTGTGATGTGACCTATTTTGATCTTGGTATCTCAGTGCTTGCTTCGACTGCTTGTAAGACAAGTTTCACACTTTTGTTTTTTTTTTTTTTATTAGTAGCATTGCTAGTTGTGGTTTAACTTCTGCTTAATATTGTTCATTTGTGTTATCCATTGCCTTTTAGAATCAGTTTACTACCTAAGTGTTAGTTTTGAAAGTATTTGGATCACATTTCATGCCCACTGCCTTAATTTTACCATTTATTGAGTCTATTGGATTTGTTGGTAATTGGCTGCTAAATCTTGTAATTGTGAGTTTTAATTGGTGTAACAAATCTGTATGTAGGGTACTTTGGTAAGATCATGGTCTAAAATTTACTTTTTCTTTGGAAATCAAAAATAGATACACTCTTTAGGGGTGTTTGGCACAGTGTCAACCTCTGAGTTTCATTTGGTTTAAGGTGTGGTTATTAGTTTAGAAAACTCTTACTAGGTAAAACTGAGTTAGGAAAACAACGAAAGTCAGTATTCTAGTAGTGAAAGTCAAAATTTCTTTGAGATCTCTTATTCTCAGTCACTGTTGAGATTTTGTGTTGCAAAAACATATAGACAGTCACATAAGTTGGTATGGTTGCTTAAATTAGTTGTCTATTAGCTCATTACAACTTATTTAATCATCTGGGACCTTTACAAATTCAATTTAGTCAACTTTGGTAGTTTTCTCAAAAAAGTCAAAAGTGTATGATCAGATTTTCACCAAAATAGAAGGAATTAAATTGATTTTTGTGAGTAGTTTGGAGCTTTGAAATTTCTTGGGTGTTTACCCTACCCGTAGTACTTAAGAAATCCATAGTGGTTACATTTTTGAGAATTTATTTAAGGACTAAATTGCCCTTGGAAAAAGGCTGCAGGGCAAGACAACTGCCCTGTCTCAGCAGCTCAGTCTCACCACCTCACTTTGGTGGTTCATTGTGGTTAACCTAGTGGGTCCCACACCCCATAAGCTGGTCTTTGCAACCCCCTCCTACCAGGGTTGACCTTTTGACTCTTTGTTTGACCCCTAGGCTAGTGGACCCCACTAGTATTTGGTCATAAACCTTGTCCCAAAACTGTCTCAGATTTCCAATAAGTAACAGCTTATTTCTGAGTTATTGGCTTATTAAAGCTTAATTCTTGTGCCAAACTTGCTTATTCTTGTTCATTAAACTCAGAGGAACCATTTTCATCATTGTGGACCCCACATCTTCCCATTTGAGCTAAAAAAACCTCCACAGTCAACAAAAGTCAACTGTGGGATCAATAAGCACTCCAAGTGCTTATTTCTTGGGTTATATCAAAAGTGTTTTTGTTAAAAGTTTTTGTTTTTAGTATTTAATCAGTTTGGAAAAAGAAAAAACCAAAAAAAAATCAACTTTAATTATAGTGATAGCTTCTATTTAATAGGATTTATCATTTTATTTTTCTTTTTAGCTTATTTATAAGTAATATATTATTTTTATATTTTTAGAAATCCTATTTTAGGTTAAAGTAATTATAGAAATTTTTCCAGATTTTTATTTTGTATTTTAGTGGTTTTTGTAATTAATTTTAGTTTAATTTAGTTTTAATTAATATTAATTAATTAAATAGCATAATTAGATTTTATAAGGTATAACCTAATTTTTATAATTTTTCTAGCTTTTATTTTAGTTAAAACATTTTTGTAAATTTTTCTAGAATTTTTACTGTTCATTTTCTATTCTTTATAATATAATTAGTTTAATTAGAAATTAATAAGTAATTAGATTAATAATTAGTTAATTAGCTTAAAAATACATAAAATTAACTTTTTATAATTTTTTAGGATTCCCATGATGGTTAATTAGATTTATAAAATTTTTCTTAATTTTCTAAGTCTTTCTAGTATTTTTAATAATTTTAATTAATTAATTAGTTAATAAATAGATAATTAGTAATTAATTAATAATAAATAATTAAATAGTGTAAAAATAGTTTTTATTTTTCTTAAAATTTTCTTTAATTATTAGAATTGTAAAAATATTAATTTTACACTTGTAACCCTCTCTGATCATCAGTTGTACTTTTTGTTTTGTTCGTCTGTATACGTTTTTTAATTAAAACGTACGTTTTTAGGTTTTAGCTCAAATCTTTGTAATCTAAATTCCCGTAATCACTCACGTAGCTTTCCTAAGCTATATTTGTTAATAATCTCCAAATAATTCTGATCATAACCCTTTTCTGTGAATAATCACCCGATCACGAATACGCTAAAGTTACAATTCACACTTCAACGGGACTTAACGACCTGGTGATACCTTATATTACCCGGAGCATTGACCTAGGCTATTTGAATTTGTTGACCATTACTTGGTCAATATAAGTTGACGGTTTAGCATAAATCAACCCTCGGGCTCAGTAACACTTCCGAGCAACACGATCGCTAATCCGAGGGGCGATGCTAAGGCGATCACAACTAGAAGTGGTGCTTCTTATGATGAACCCACGATTCCTACTACCTCTTCTTCCTCTCCTCCAAAGGTAGTGGAACGTGAACCTGAAGTGACAACGGACAAGGTGCAATCTCCTAGCTCACGAAGTACCGCACACGTCCAACCTCAGGTTATTCCAGAAACCAGATGCAAACCTGGAGTTGTCTTTAACCCACCTGAAACTCCAGTGGACAACCTTAAATCCAAAACTTCTATTCCTTACCCATCATGTCTCAATGAACAAAAGCTCTGCGAAAAAGCTAGTCACCAAATGGATAAAATTTTCCAAATCTTTCAAGATTTGCATTTTGACATAAGCTTCGCGGATACTATTCTCTTGATGCCCAAGTTTGCATCAACAATAAAAAATCTGTTAAGTAATAAGGAAAAGCTCTTTGAGATGGCTAGAACTCCTTTGAATGAGAACTGCTCAGCAGTTCTTTTGAAAAAGCTTCCTGAGATGCTTTGAGACCCCGGGAAATTTCTCATTCCTTGTATTTTTCCGGGTATGGTTGAATGCTTCGCCTTGGCCGATCTTGGTGCTAGCATTAACCTGATGCCATAATCTGTGTGGAAGAAACTATCTCTTCTCGAACTTACTCCCACGTGCATGACTCTTGAGCTTGCCGATCGATCGATTTCTCATCCACTTGGCATAGCCAAGGATGTATTCGTTAAAGTGGGAAAGTTCCATTTTCCGGCAGATTTTGTAATTGTTGACTTTGATGCCGATTCAAGGGTCCCTCTAATTCTTGGAAGGGGAATCCTTAGAACTAGGTGTGCTGAGCAAGAGATCACATTGCGTGTTGGAAGTGAAGCAATCATCTTCAACCTCTATCAAACTTTGAGGTACTCCTCCAATTATGACTCTGAATCGGTAAACCGAATAGATGTCATCGATGTAGCTGCTGAGGAGTACACTCAAGAGGTATTAGGTTTCAATGATAATTCTTTGAGTGGAAATTCCACTCCATCTTCTCATCCCATCATTGCCAATTTTTCTCCTTCCCTCACTCCGTTTGAGGGAAGTGACTTCATCTTAGAAGATATTGAGGCCTTTCTCAAAAGTGATTCGATTCCCGATGGAATCGATAACCAAGAGATTGACCCCGAGAGGGATATTCTTCTCCTTGATAAATTGTTAAACGAATATCCCTCTCCTCTTCCTGTTCTACCACAACAACTTCATAATCAGGAAATCAAATATGTTGAGAAAACTGATGATTTTCCGGAGGTCGAGCTCAAGGACTTACCACCTCACCTTGAATACACATTTTTGGAGGGTGATGATAAATTACCCGTCATAATTGCTAAAGATTTGAGTGTTGAGGAAAAGTCTGCTCTAATAAAGGTTCTAAAGTCACATAAACAAGCAATTGCTTGGAAACTCTCCGACATCAAGGGTATCAAACCCGAATTTTGTATGCACAAAATTTTAATGGAGGATGACTTTAAACAAGCAGTTCAACAACAAAGAAGGGTAAATCCAAAAATTCACAAGGTCATCAAACAAGAAGTTTTAAAACTTCTAGATGCCGGTTTGATTTACCCTATCTCGGATAGTCCTTGGGTTAGTCCCATACATTGTGTTCCAAAAAAGGAAGGCATTATTGTTGTCACTAACGAAAAAAATGAGTTGATTCCAACTCGATTGGTTACGGGTTGGCATGTATGCATTGACTATCGCAAGTTAAATGACGCCACCCATAAAGACCATTTTCCTCTACCCTTCATGGACCAAATTCTCGAGAGATTAGCGGGGAATGAGTACTATTGTTTCCTCGATGGTTTCTCGGGTTACTTTCAAATCCCCATTGATCCACAGGATCAAGAGAAAACTACCTTCACACGCCCTTACGGAACCTTTGCCTACCGTCGCATGCCATTTGGCTTATGCAACGCTCCGGGCACGTTCCAAAGGTGCATGATGTCAATCTTTTCCGACATGATTGGGAAAACAATGGAGGTATTGATGGATGACTTTTCGGTCATTGGGGATTCATTCCAATCATGTCTCTCCCATTTAGACAACATGCTCAAACGTTGTGAAGACACAAGGTTATGTCTAAATTGGGAGAAGAGCCACTTTATGGTCAAAGAGGGCATTGTCCACGGCTATAAAATTTCAAAAAATGGGATTGAGGTCGACAAAGCTAAAGTTGATGTCATCGCAAAATTACCTCATCCCACTACCATTAAAGGTATTAGGAGCTTTTTGGGTCATGTCAGTTTTTACCGTAGGTTTATTCAAGATTTTTCCAAAATCGCCCGGCCTATGACCCATCTCTTCGAGAAGGATGCTCCTTTTATCTTCTCACCCGAGTGCATCGAAGCTTTTGAAACTTTAAAGAAAAAGCTTACTGAGGCACCGATTCTTGTTGCCCCCGATTGGGACTTGCCATTTGAACTCATGTGTGATGCTAGTGATTATGCAATTGGGGCAGTCTTGGGGCAACGCAAATCAAAACACTTTCAGCCGCTACACTATGCGAGCAAAACGATGACCGAGGCTCAAAGTCATTACACCACCACTGAAAAAGAATTATTAGCAGTGGTGATGCCTTTGAAAAGTTTCAGCGGTATTTGATATTAACCAAATGCATAGTGTATACGGATCACTCGGCTTTGAAGTACCTCTTTGCAAAACAAGATGTAAAGCTGAGACTACTCCGTTGGGTTCTCCTCTTGCAAGAATTTGATATCATAATTGATTGGTCCCGAAACGGTCAGATATTATCGATCAAGGTCAATAAGTCAAATACAGCCTCGTTCCAATTCTCCGATGATAGTATAATGTGTCCCCGGGTCGTTAAGTCCCAGCGAGATTGAAATGATGTTTTTGGAAATCGTTTATGGGAATAAGTGGCACTGAGGACAGTAGCCAAGATGATATGGAATTGATTTTGCTACTGATATTTTGGTATTTGTACAATGAGATAATATTCAAAAATAACAGATATACAGATATATGCACAAATTTACAATTTGGGATTACGTAACAGACAGAAAAGTGGGTTTTGATAATTTACAAACTACAGGGGGTGCAAGTGAAGCTTTTGAAAACTTAAAATTAAAAGAAAATTGAAAATGAAAATGAAATTACAAAAATGATTATTTTAATATTTAAATATTATTTAATTAATAAAACTATTTAAAATCTAATTTAAATCTAATTTAAATTAACTAAAAATTACAAAGATTACAAATTGAACTAAAAACTTGCAAAAATATTTTCTAAACCTTAAAAAGAACTTGAAGAAAGTATAAAAAATAAAAATAAATATTTTTGTCTTTTTATAAGTTTTTTATCAATTAAAAACTAATTATATTAATTAAACTAGTTAAACTATTTTAAATTACAAATAATACTAAATTAACTTAGAAAATTATAAAAAAAAAATTTATAAAACTATTTAACCATCACAGGAATCTTAAAAAATTCTAAAAATTCTAAAAATTATATTTAGGCTATTTTACTAATTAATTACCTTTTAATTAATTTAAATCTAATTTAAATATTTAAAATAAGAAAATTGGAAAATGAACAGTAGAAACTAATTTATAAAACATAGGAAAAATATAAAAACCTACTATTGTTAATTAAAATTTAAGAAAACTAATTAATAACTAATATTACTTATTTAATTAATTAAACTACTTTTAAATCTAATAAATAGTAAACTGTTTAGGAAAAATCTAAGAAATTTATTCTAAATACTTAGAGGTACTAGGAAATTAAGAAAATTATAAAAATGGAAAAGCGCTTTTAAATAAAATAAAATGAAAAATGAGAAAGATAGATTCTATTAAATAGAAGCTATCACTAATTTTATGTTTGATTTTTTTGTGTTTTTCTTTTTGACAGCTAAAGATATGATGAAAATGAGAAACGTTTGTGAAACAACTTTTTATCTAGCTTAAAAAAAAGCTGTGTGCACCCCCTTATCCAAAACAGTTTGACTTTCTTTGACTGAGTAGGCAAATAAGCTCAAATGAGTATATGTGGAGTCCACTGATGTTAATTAAGGTACAAATAAGTTACTTGGACTTAAATAAGCTAAAAACAACAATCTATGACTACTGATAAGCTAATAAGCAACAGAATAAGCACTTGATACTTTGAGCTAAACTCAGAAATGGGACAATCTTAAGCAATGAATCTAGGTGTGGTCCACTGGTTCCTAGGTCAAACTATTGGTCAAGGATTGTAGCCTGGTAGGAGGGGGTTGGGAAAACCAAATGTGAACCACTAGGACCCACTGAGGTGGCCTACAACAGCCACCAAAGGTGGTGGTGTTGTGGTGGTCTGCTGGTGCAGGGGAGGTGTTCTTCCGTGCAAGTTTGTTTGGAGGTGTGTGGAGCCCACACAAAAAATCACAAAAATCAAACAACTATGAAAATCTCAACTTAAACAGATAGACTAACCACCCAACAAGTTTCAAGGCTCAAAACCAAACACAAAAATCATGGAAATTCATGCCATTTTGGAGAAAAAACTGAATATGCACTTTTGACTTTTTGAGATATTGTGATTTTTGACCAAATTGACTTTCAATCCCTGATCTTATGAACAAATAAGTTGAATTAAGTTATTTTAAACCTAAATCAAGCTATACTAACAGATTTTAAAGATGTGGTGATGATTTGGTTAATCAAAAGTCCATCAGTGGACTATTACACAAGACTTGGTTTTATGGTTATTTTGTTCTAGTTATGACCTAAGTAACTTGTAGGAACCAGACATAACAATACTGAGATACCACAATCCTTTGAATTCCCTTGATCCAAACACACCTTATAAAGACTGATTTTATAGATTTCAAAGAGTTCCAAGGTTTTAGTCCACAAACTTGGTTCCAGAACTTCACTTAAGCTAAGTTAAGCAGAATCAAACACCTATTCACTAGTTTTAACCACAAATAACCAAGAGTACTAAGTGGACTAATTTGACTGCCAAATTATGAAATGTAAACAACTATGAGAATTAATAAACAACCAACTGATTTTAAGCTAGATTATGACTATTTAACACTGAATAAGCATAAATAAGCAAGAAATAAGCTATGCTACAGAAACTATAAGAAATTAAGATTTTAAAGGAATTTCAAAATAAGCAAAGCTTACTAACCACCCTTAGCATGAACAAAGGGTTTTCCACTGATGTCTATCTTTAGATAGGCCTATTCCACTTCCAAGCTTGCCCTTCAATGCCTCAGAAACCTGAAATCAAACTCAAAACAAGCACAGTCGACTTATGTTGACTTTTTTTATATTTTTGATTTTTTTAGTAATATTGAGTTTTATGGTCTCTAAAAGCTTCAATAAGCTTTAAGGGATCCTAAGTGAGCTTAAGAGTCCATAATACAAACATAAACAATAATAGAATATGATCTAAGATGGTGACATGAAACTGAAAATTGCATAAACAAATAGGATTAAGGAAACTTGATTTTATTACTTAGAAAAGGTTAAAAGTACACTGAAGTAACTTGAAACACTGCTTAAAAGCTTTTAATTAAACTACAATACCCTAATACACTTCTACGATTAGATTTAAACTAAAAATTGGGACTGCTTCTTCTTCTTGCTTCTCTTCCCTTTTATAGCCAAGGATTAGGGTTCCTTATGCCTATCTGATCATATCCCAACCAATTGTAAGCCCTTGGATGTCTGAATCACTCTAATCTTGTGCCACGTGTTTTGGCGGGAAAGATTTTTTTGCAATTTGTTTCTGATAATCAGACATGGGGGTGGTGCATTAAATGCTGAGGTGAGGGTGTATGGTGAGTGGTTTGGGTTGTGGATTTGACAAGGATGGTGGGGTGGTGGTGATGGGATGGCTGCAAGTGGTGTGGGGGAGGCTGGGAGAGGGAAAGGGGGTAGGGGTGGTGTTTGACTCGGTTTGACCAAGGGGTCAAACTTTGACCCCGGTTTTATTAATAAAAGGATGGATGGGCTGTTTTGTTTGGGCCCAAGATAAATAAAGGGTGGGCTTTGGTTGTGGATTGGACTTGAATAATTATAAGGGTCCGGTTTGGTTTTATTTGCACAAGGACCATTTTTGTAATCAGCCAAAAGTTGGAGGGTGAGTTTTGGCAATCTTCCAAAGTATTTCAAGGGGTGTTTTAAGCCAAGTGATGATTAGTATGAGGTCCAAGGTTGACTTTTCCATTTAAATTTCACCAGGGACTAAATTTGCCAAACATTCAAACTTCAGGGACCAGTTGTGTAATTTCACTAAACTTTTCCACCAAGGACCAATCCTGCCATAAAAGATTAGTGCAAGGACAAAATTTGTTTTTCTCAAAGTTTTAATATCCCAGGGACCATTTTTGACAATTTTCAAAGTTCAGGGACTAAACTTGACATTTTGTGAAACTTTGCACCAAAGGACTAATTGTGTAAATTTTTGATTTAAAAGGACCTTTGGTGACTTTTTCAAGTTTTTAGAGCAACCAGGGACTAGATTTGACAACTTTTGAAAGATGAGGGACTGAAACTGCCAATTTTGCAAACTTTGTACATTTTTTATCTGTTTTTGATTGTTTTGCATTTGAAACATATAAAACACATTCCTGGGATATTTTCACTATTTTGATTCAATATTGAGTGTTTTTAGATGTTTGGCTAGCTCAGAAAAGGTAAAAATGATGAGTATTTACACACTCATCAATCCCCCACACTAAAACATTGTTAGTCCCTAGCAATCTTTTGAGAAAAACTTGATGGATTTGAAAACCTCTTTACCAAAAGCCATCACTTCTGGAGTAGCCAGGTGTAAGAACTGTGGCACACCTGATAACCGTGTGATTTTGAGCAAACCACCAGCTGTCAACGGATTTGATTAGTCTTTACCAAAAGCCGTTTGCTTCTGGACTAGCCAACTCTTGATGGACTAAGTCAACATCTTGGTGAGCTGATTACCAATTATGGATTTTCCACGGCCTTTACCACAAGCCATAAACTTGTGGGCTAGCCAACTCATTCGCTTTATGGGATATGGCGAGTTGATTTACCATACAATTTTTGGCAAATTGCAAGCCATCAACGGGTTTGAGATGTCTTTACCAATAGTCGTTTGCTCCTGGACTAGCCAATCCATTTGTCATTTAGACTTTGGCGGACTGATTACCACAAAAATTTTGAAATAAAGTGAAAAATTTTTGAAAAATTTTAGGCCTAAAATGGGGGTACTTAGAAAGTATTTTGTGATCAAATTCGTAAGAATTCCCCCCCCCCCACACACTAGAATTGAATATTGTCCTTAATATTCAAAGTCCCGGCTATTATGCCGAATCTCTGAACGGAAAAAGCTAATATTCGAAACTAACTGTGGAAATATTAATTTTATTTTTCACTTTATTTATCTATACATATAACCATTTTTCATTTTTTTTTGAAGAGATTTATATACATATTTACTTTTTAAAAGGTGGGGGATGGCCACTCCCCCACACTAGAGTGGTAGAAAGTAGAAAGGAATTAGAAATACGGGTGAAAACCCATATATTTTGCTAATTTTTGTTCACCAAGTCACTAGCTTGACTTGATCCCCGAATTCATTGGTCCATGGGGAAAGTTTGGAGATCCGGGACAACCATGGGTGGTATGTTCTCTCCAAAATAATGTTTCAAACGATGACCATTCACTTTGAAGTTGGGACCTTCGGGTTGAGATAACTCAACAGTCCCGTATGGATATACTTTAGCAACAGTGAATGGTCCAGTCCATCGGGTTTTTAATTTTCCCGAGAAGATCTTTAACCTTGAGTTGAAAAGAAGGACTCTGTCACCGACGTTGAAAACGCGGTTCTTAATCTTAGAGTCGTGAATCTTCTTTGTCTTTTCTTTGTAGATCAAAGAGTTCTCGTAGGCTTGATCACGAAGTTCGTTTAATTCATTGAGTTGAACCTCACGGTGATCACCCGCTTTATGAAGGTCGTAGTTTGCATGTTTCAAGGCCCAGTAGGCTTTGTGCTCGAGCTCGATCGGTAAATGACACGCCTTTCTGTATACAAGCTTGTATGGAGTACACCCGATGGGTGTTTTGTAAGCTGTACGGAAGGCCCAGAGTGCATCATCTAGTTTATCCGACCAGGAAGCACGGTTTTCACCTACGGTCCTCTCAAGAATCCGTTTAATACCACGGTTTGAAACCTCCACCTGCCCACTTGTTTGTGGGTGATATGCGGTAGAAAGACGATGAGTAACACCGTACTTTAGCATGACTTTTGCAAATTGATCATTGCAAAAGTGAGTACCGCGATCACTAATGATGGCACGGGGAGTTCCAAAACGAGCAAAGAGGGATTTCAAAAATTTCACAACAACTCGGGCATCGTTAGTGGGTAAGGCCATAGCCTCAACCCATTTTGACAAATAGTCAACAGCCACAAGAATGTATTTGTTTCCATGAGAAGACGGGAATGGCCCCATAAAATCAATGCCCCAGACGTCAAAGATTTCACAAACTTGAATAGCATTTTGTGGCATTTCGTTCTTTTGTGAAATATTCCCGTGACGCTGACAAGCATCACAAGCTTTGACTAACTCGTGGGCATCCTTATAGATTGTGGGCCAATAGAAACCGGAATCAAACACCTTTTTGGCGGTGTAGTTAGGACTATGGTGGCCCCCGGTGGGTCCAGCATGGCAAGCCTTGAGAATATCAGTGGCTTCCTGTCCGTATACACATCGCCTGATGACTTGATCGGCACAGATTTTGAAGAGAAAGGGGGTCGTCCTAGAAGTAATGTTTAACGTCTTTGAAGAATTTGTTCTTCTGTTGGGACGTCATCCCCTTAACGATGAAGTTACCCGCATGGTAATTTGCAAAGTCGGCAAACCATGGGGTAAGATAGTCACCATGAAAAGCAACCGCATTGAGTGTCTCGAGAGGAAATGTTTCATTTATTTCCTTTTTCTCGAACATATCCTAATGAGGGTTTTCTAATCGTGAGAGATGATCAGCAGCAAGGTTCTCAGCTCCTTTTTTATCACGGATAATGATATCAAATTCTTGGTGGAGGAGAACCCAACGGAGAAGCCTCGGCTTTGCATCTTGCTTTGCAAATAGGGACTTCAAAGCCGAGTGATCCGTATACAGTACGCATTTGGTCAGGATTAAGTATGGCCGGAATTTTTGAAAGGCATACACCACAGCTAGGAGTTCTTTTTCAGTGGTGGTGTAATGACCTTGAGCCTCGGTCATAGTTTTGCTTGCGTAGTGTATAGGCTGAAAGTATTTTGCTTTACGTTGCCCCAAGACCGCACCTATGGAAAAATCACTAGCATCGCACATAAGCTCAAAAGGTAGGTCCCAATCGGGGGCAACAAGAATCGGTGCCTCGGTAAGCTTTTTCTTTAATGTTTCAAAAGCTTAGATGCACTCAGGAGAGAAGATGAAAGGAGCATCCTTCTCAAGGAGATGGGTCATAGGCCGGGCAATCTTAGAGAAATCTTGGATAAACCTACGGTAGAAGCCGGCATGACCCAAAAAGCTCCTAACACCTTTAACGGTGGTGGGATGAGGTAATTTAGCAATGACATCGATTTTGGCTTTGTCAACCTCAATCTCGTTCTTTGAAATTTTATGGCCGAGGACAATGCCCTTTTTAACCATAAAATGGCTCTTCTCCCAGTTGAGACTTAAATTCGTTTCTTTGCAACGTTTAAGCATCTGTTCCAAGTGGGAGAGACAAGACTGGAATGAATCCCCGATGACTGAAAAGTCATCCATAAATACCTCCATGGTTTTTCCGATCATTTCGGAAAAGATAGACATCGTGCACCTCTGGAACGTGCCTGGTGCATTACATAAGCCGAAAGGCATACGTCTGTAAGCAAAAGTTCCGTAGGGGCATGTGAAGGTAGTTTTCTCTTGATCCTGTGGATCAATGGGGATTTGGAAGTAACCCGAAAAACCATCGCGGAAGCAGTAGTATTCATTCCCCGCAAGTCTTTCAAGCATCTGATCCATAAAAGGGAGAGGAAAATGGTCTTTACGGGTGGCTTCATTTAACTTTCGATAGTCAATACAAACACGCCAACCCGTGACCAAACGATTTGGAATCAACTCGTTTTCCTCATTGGTGACAACGGTTATGCCACCCTTTTTAGGAACACAATGAATTGGGCTAACCCAAGGACTGTCAGATATAGGATAAATCAATCCCGCATCAAGAAGTTTTAGAACCTCTTGTTTGATAACTTCGTGGATTTTGGGATTTACCCTTCTCTGTTGATGCACTGCTGGCTTAAAGTCATCCTCCATTAAGATTTTGTGCGTACAAAAGTCCGGGCTTATGCCCTTAATGTCGGAGAGTTTCCAGGAAATTGCTTTCTTGTTTGCCTTAAGAACCTTTAGGAGTGCTGCCTTTTCCTCATCTTTTAAGTCTTTAGCAATAATGACGGGCAATTTATTATCACCCTCTAGAAATGCATATTCTAGATGAGGAGGCAAGTCCTTGAGCTCAACCTCGGGAAAGTTTTCAGTTATTTCAACATTTTTGACTTCCGCTTTATGAAGTATTTTTGGAGACGGAGAGGGTGAAGGATCGTCATTTAACAATCTTTCAAGGAGAAGAATGTCCCCCTCCGGGTCAAGATAGTTTTCATCAACCCCATTTGGGATTGAGCAAGAAAAGCCTCGACCTCTTCCAGAAGGAAGTCACTTCCCTCAAACGGAGTGAGAGAAGGGGAAGAGTCGGAAATGATTGGATCAGTAGAAAGAGTGGTACTGCCACTTGCTGAGAAACCAAGGACTTCTTGAGAATACTCCTCAGACGCAACATCGATGATGTCAATTTGGTTAACCGTTTCAGCGTCATAGTTGGAGGAGTATCGTGAAGTCTGATCAAGATTGAATGTGATGGCTTCACCACCAACACGCAGAGTGATTTCTTCTTCGAATACATCGATTAAAGCGCGACCCGTTCTTAAGAACCCCCTCCCGAGAATGAGAGGAACTCTTGGGTCAGCATCGAAATCAACAATCACGAAATCTGCCGGAAAATGGAACTTTCCTACTTTCACGAAGGTATCATCGGCAATGCCGAGAGGATGGGATATAGTTCGGTCTGCAAGCTCGAGAGTCATGCAGGTAGGAGTGAGAGCAGGAAGAGAGAGTCTTTTCCAGACTGTGTAAGGCATCAGGTTAACGCTTGCACCGAGATCGGCCAAGGCAAAGCATTCAACCATCTCCGGGAAAATACAAGGAATGAGAAATTTCCCGGGATCTCCAAACTTTTCGGGAAGCTTTTTCAAGAGCACTGCTGAGCAATGCTCATTAAGTGGAGTTTTTGCCATTTCACAGAGTTTTTCTTTGTTGCTTATCAGATTTTTGATTGTCGAAGCAAACTTAGGCATGAGAAGAAGAGCATCCGTGAAGCTAATATCAAAGTGTAATTCTTGGAAAATTTGATAAAATTTTTCCATCTGATGGTTAGCTTTTTCGCGGTTCTTTTGATCATTCATACGTGAAGGATATGGAATTGAAGGCTTAGGATCATTCTTTGGAATTTCATCAGAACTCACAGGGGGATCAAATACAACTTTCGGCTTACGAGCCGGGATCGGGACAACTTGAGGGTGGACGTTGTTGGTACCTCCGTTATTAGTAGGAAGTACCGTGTCCGTGGTAACCTCAGGTTCACGTTCCGCTACCTTAGTAGGAGGAGAAGAAGAGGTAGAGGGAATCGCGGGTCCATTGTATGATACCCCACTTCGGGTAGTGATCGCTTTGATATCGCCCCTTGGGTTAGCAATCGTGTTGCTCGGTAGTGTACCCGGGCCCGAGGGTCGATCATTTAAAGACTTCTGAAGCTCAGAGATCTTGCTGATCAATAACCGATTCGTTTCCTCTTGTGCTTTCATGAATTGTTTTAGCACTTCATCGGAGGAAGACGAGGGTGGAACAACGTTTTGAGGAGGATTTTGAACACGGTTGTTTTGAAAATTCCCTTGATTTTGATTGTTTTTACCCTGAAAATTGTTTCTCTGATTGAAATTACCCTGATTGTAATTCCCTTGATTTTGGTTTCTTTGAAAATTTCCTTGAAAACCTTGATTTTGATTGCCATTTTGAAAATTGTTTTGATTAAAATGACCTTGATTTTGGTTCGGGTTTTGGAAATTCGAGTTTTGACCTTGGTTAAAATTCTAATTCGAGTTACGGTTTTGATTTTGATTAAAACCGGGAGGTCCGAGAAAATTGTTGGAACGATAGCTTAAGAGATTTTGGTCCCCTTGTGGTTGGTAAGAATTACCCCCCATGTTGTAGGAACCGTGAGCATCATAAACGTTCTCTTGAGGAAAGCCAGCAGTAGCTGGACACTCGGAATAAAGATGTGGGCCCCACAAGTTTCACAACTTCGGGCCACGGCTTTCACTTGTTGATTTTGAACCTGATTTTGCATCGTTTGGTTCATTTTCAACACAGCCGTAGAAATATCATCCATCTTTTTTGTAAGAGCAATTATTTCAGGAGATGATGATGAAGGAATGATTAATTTGCATGACTCATCCCTCTCCGCAGAGGAATCTCAAAAGTTATGGTGGGTAGTCATGTTCTCAATCAAGTCATAGCACTCTTTGGGACGCCTTTTCATAAAGGTCCCACCAGCAGCAGCATTTAGAATATCCCGGTGCCTCAATGTCAGACCATTATAGAAGGTGTCTATGATGGTAACTTGTAACATATTGTGGTTTTGGCACCGATCAATAGCTAGCTTATAACGTTCCCAAGCCTCAAAAAGAGACTCATCGGGACGTTGCCGGAAGTTGCTGATATCATTTCGTAACTTGGTAACCATGGAAGGTGGAAAATATTTTGCTAAAAACTTGGTTACCATTTCATCAAAGGTACGAATAGAATTCTTTGGGAGTCGGTCAAACCATGCAGTGGCATGATGAGTGAGAGAATAGGGGTAGAGATACAGCCGGAGGGCATCATCGGTGACACCATGCTGTTTCATACTTTGGGTGACGGTAAGATATTTGTCAAGATGCTTGTTAGCATCGTCACCCAATAATCCGTGAAATTGATACGAATTCTGGACTTGTTGTATCATGTGGTGCTTGAGGCCAAATTCCGTAGCCTCAATAGTGAGTGGTGCAATAGGCCCGCCCCTCCCTTGTATGGTAGGCTGGCACAGCTCCTCCATCGTTCGGAGATCGGGAGCTGGCTCATCCCTGGGGGTGGTAATGGTGGTGGTGGCCCATCGGCCATTTCGGTTTTTTGTTCTTCTGTAACAGTACGTAGCTCGGGTACATTTTTCTGATGTTTACGTTTTGTTTGTGACCGAGTGCGCATGCACTAAAAACAATTTTTCAAAACAAGATCGAGGCAAAACCACAGTGAACTTAAACCAATTATCACAAGTGAATGGCTTCTTTAAAAAAGGTAGACCACTCACAGGGATATAAAGGCAAGTTTTAATCTTAAGTTTGGGAACTTATTATGTCCACACCCCCAGTTGGTAGGTGTTCAGCCTTGGTTTGCGGTGGTAAGATTTTATGTATTTATTAATTTGAAAAACTGTTTTTCGGCTTATGGGTGTGTGTGTAGAAAACTTTGGGAAATATTTTTGGAACTGATTCTTTAATCGAAATCGTTCTTTTAAGATTACTCGCAGGCTGGCGGGAGGAAGTAAATAGGTTTCCTCTTCAATTCGCAATTTAATGTCAGAACTCACCTTAAACCAACTGTTTCAGGTTGTAATCTTAAAGAAAACGAAGTAATTTAACTTCACAGTTTGTTTTGTTGTTTTTGATTTTTTTGGTGTTGTTAACACTTCAGTAAAAGTGTTATTGATCTTTTTTGATATGATTATATTATTAAAAAAACTTTTTACAAATTTGTGTGAAATTTGTATAGGGAGGGTTTTGAAAACTACTAAACTTAAAACGATTTTAAAAACACGCAACAACCTCCCCGGCAGCGCCGCCAAATTTTGATTGGTCCCGAAACGGTCAGATATTATCGATCAAGGTCAATAAGTCAAAGATAGCCTCGTTCCAATTCTCCGATGATAGTATAGTGTGTCCCCGGGTCGTTAAGTCCCAACGAGATTGAAATGATGTTTTTGGAAATCGTTTATGGGAATAAGTGGCACTGAGGACAGTAGCCAAGATGATATTGAATTGATTTTGCTACTGATATTTTGGTATTTGTACAATGAGATAATATTCACAAATAACAGATATACAGATATATGCACAAATTTACAATTTGGGATCACGTAACAGACAGAAAAGTGGGTTTTGATAATTTACAAACTACAGGGGGTGCAAGTGAAACTTTTGAAAACTTAAAATTAAAAGAAAATTGAAAATGAAAATGAAATTATAAAAATGATTATTTTAATATTTAAATATTATTTAATTAATAAAACTATTTAAAATCTAATTTAAATTAACTAAAAATTACAAAGATTACAAATTAAACTAAAAACTTGCAAAAATATTTTCTAAACCTTAAAAAGAACTTGAAAAAAGTATAAAAAATAAAAATATATATTTTTGTCTTTTTATGAGTTTTTTATCAATTAAAAACTAATTATATTAATTAAACTAGTTAAACTATTTTAAATTACAAATAATACTAAATTAACTTAGAAAATTATAAAAAAAATTAAAAAACTATTTAACCATCACATGAATCCTAAAAAATTCTAGAAAATTCTAAAAATTATATTTAGGCTATTTTACTAATTAATTACCTTTTAATTAATTTAAATCTAATTTAAATAATTAAAATAAGAAAATTGGAAAATGAACAGTAGAAACTAAAAATATATTTTTTTAAAGTCTTAACTAATTTATAAAACATAGAAAAAATATAAAAACCTACTGTTGTTAATTAAAATTTAAGAAAACTAATTAATAACTAATATTACTTATTTAATTAATTAAAATACTTTTAAATCTAATAAATAGTAAACTGTTTAGGAAAAATCTAAGAAATTTATTCTAAATACTTAAAGGTACTAGGAAATTATAAAATTATAAAAATGGAAAACTGCTTATAAATAAACTGAAATGAAAAATGAAAAAGATAGATTCTATTAAATAGAAGCTATCACTAATTTTATGTTTGATTTTTTTGTATTTTTCTTTTTGACAGCTAAAGATATGATGAAAATGAGAAACTTTTGTGAAACAACTTTTTATCTAGCTTAAAAATAAGCTGTGTGCACCCCCTTATCCAAAATAGTTTGACTTTCTTTGACTGAGTAGGCAAATAAGCTCAAATGAGTATATGTGGGGTCCATTGATGTTAATTAAGGTACAAATAAGTTACTTGGACTTAAATAAGCTAAAAACAACAAGCTATGACTACTGATAAGCTAATAAGCAACAGAATAAGCACTTGATACTTTGAGCTAAACTCAGAAATGGGACAATCTTAAGCAATGAATCTAGGTGGGGTCCACTGGTTCCTAGGTCAAACTATTGGTCAAGGCTTGTAGCCTGTTAGGAAGGGGGTTGGGAAAACCAAATGTGAACCACTAGGACCCACTGAGGTGGCCTACAACAGCCATCAAAGGTGGTGGTGTTGTGGTGGTCTGCTGGTGCAGGGGAGGTGTTCTTCCCTGCAGGTTTGTTTAGAGGTGTGTGGAGCCCACACAAAAAATCACAAAAATCAAACAACTATGCAAATCTCAACTTAAGCTGATAGACTAACCACCCAACAAGTTTCAAGGCTCAAAACCAAACATAAAAATCATGGAAATTCAAGCCATTTTGGAGAAAAAACTGAATATGCACTTTTGACTTTTTGAGATATTGTGATTTTTGATCAAATTGACTTTCAATCCCTGATCTTATGAACAAATAAGTTGAATTAAGTTATTTTAAACCTAAATCAAGCTATACTAACAGATTTTAAAGATGTGGTGATGATTTGGTTAATCAAAAGTCCATCAGTGGACTATTACACATAAGGGAGTAAGATTTTGACTTTTCAATGAAACAAGACTTGGTTTTATGGTTATTTTGTTCTAGTTATGACCTAAGTAACTTGTAGGAACCAGACATAACAATACTGAGGTACCACAATCCTTTGAATTCCCTTGATCCAAACACACCTTATAAAGACTGATTTTATAGATTTCAAAGAGTTCCAAGGTTTTAGTCCACAAACTTGGTTCCAGAACTTCACTTAAGCTAAGTTAAGCAGAATCAAACACCTATTCACTAGTTTTAACCACAAATAACCAAGAGTACTAAGTGGACTAATTTGAGTGCCAAATTATGAAATGTAAACAACTATGAGAATTAATAAACAACCAACTGATTTTAAGCTAGATTATGACTATTTAACACTGAATAAGCATAAATAAGCAAGAAATAAGCTATGCTACAGAAACTATAAGAAATTAAGATTTTAGAGGAATTTCAAAATAAGCAAAGCTTACTAACCACCCTTAGCATGAACAAAGGGTTTTCCACTGATGCCTATCTAAAGATAGGCATATTCCACTTCCAAGCTTGCCCTTCAATGCCTCAGAAACCTGAAATCAAACTCAAAACAAACACAGTTGACTTATGTTGACTTTTTTTAAATTTTTGATTTTTTCTAGTAATACTGAGTTTTATGGTCTCTAAAAGCTTCAATAAGCTTTAAGGGATCCTATCTGAGCTTAAGAGTCCATAATAGAAACATAAACAATAACAGAATATGATCTAAGATGGTGACATGAAACTGAAAATTGCATAAACAAATAGGATTAAGGAAACTTGATTTTATTACTTAGAAAAGGTTAAAAGTACACTAAATTAACTTGAAACACTGGTTAAAAGCTTTTAATTAAACTACAATACCCTAATACAATTCTACGATTAGATTTAAACTAAAAATTAGGACTGCTTCTTCTTCTTGCTTCTCTTCCCTTTTATAGCCAAGGATTAGGGTTCCTTATGCCTCTCTGATCATATCCCAACCAATTTTGAGCCCTTGGATGTCTGAATCATTCTAATCTTGTGCCACGTGTTTTGGCGGGAAAGATTTTTTTGCAATTTGTTTTAGATAATCAGACAAGGGGTGGTGCATTAAATGCTGAGGTGAGGGTGTATGGTGAGTGGTTTGGGCGGTGGATTTGACAAGGATGGTGGGGTGGTGGTGATGGGATGGCTGCAAGTGGTGTGGGGGAGGCTGGGAGAGGGAAAGGGGGGTAGGGGTGGTGTTTGACTCAGTTTGACCAAGGGGTCAAACTTTGACCCCGGTTTTATTAATAAAAGGATGGATGGGCTGTTTTGTTAGGGCCCAAGATAAATAAAGGGTGGGCTTTGGTTGTGGATTGGATTTGAATAATTATAAGGGTCCGGTTTGGTTTTATTTGCACAAGGACCATTTTTGTAATAAGCCAAAAGTTGGAGGGTGAGTTTTGGCAATCTTCCAAAGTATTTCAAGGGGTGTTTTATGCCGAGTGATGATTAGTATGAGGTCTAAGGTTGACTTTTCCATTTAAATTTCACCAGGGACTAAATTTGCCAAACTTTCAAACTTCAGGGACCAATTGTGTAATTTCACCAAACTTTTCCACCAAGGACCAATCCTGCCATAAAAGATTAGTGCAAGGACAAAATTTGTTTTTCTCAAAGTTTTAATATCCCAGGGACCATTTTTGACAATTTTCAAAGTTCAGGGACTAAACTTGACATTTTGTGAAACTTTGCACCAAAGGACTAATTGTGTAACTTTTTGATTTAAAAGGACCTTTGGTGACTTTTTCAAGTTTTTAGAGCAACCAGGGACTAGATTTGACAACTTTTGAAAGATGAGGGACTGAAACTGCCAATTTTGCAAACTTTGTACATTTTTCATCTGTTTTTGATTGTTTTGCATTTGAAACATATAAAACACATTCCTGGGATATTTTCACTATTTTGATTCAATATTGAGTGTTTTTAGATGTTTTGGCAGCTCAGAAAAGGTAAAAATGATGAGTATTTAAACACTCTTCAATAATTCATGATAAAAAAGGAGCTGAGAACCTAGCTGATGATCATCTCTCCCATTTGGAAAACCCCCACCAAGATGTCTTCGAAAAGAAGGAAATTAATGAAACCTTCCCTCTTGAGACACTCAATGCGGTTGCCATTCGTGGAGATTCTATTACCCCATGGTTTGCCGGTTTTGCAAACTACCATGTGGGTAACTTTGTTGCGAAAGGGATGTCGTCCCAACAAAAGAACAAGTTCTTTAAAGATGTGAAACATTACTTCTGGGACGACCCCTACCTGTTCGAAATCTGTGCGGATCAAGTCATCCGGCGGTGTGTTTATGGCAGGAAGCCAATGAAATTCTCAAGGCTTGCCATGCTGGTCCCACGGGGGGCCACCACAATCCAAACTACACCGCCAAAAAGGTGTTTGATTCGGGTTTCTACTGGCCCACGATTTACAAGGATGCCCAGGAATTAGTCAAATCCTGTGACACTTGTTAACGTCACGGGAATATTTCACAAAAGAATGAAATGCCTCAAAACGCAATTTAAGTTTGTGAAATCTTTTACGTATGGGGCATCAACTTTATGGGACCATTTCCATAATCTCATGGAAATAAGTACATACTCGTGGCTGTTGACTATTTGTTAAAATGGGTTGAAGCGAAAGCTTTACCCACAAATGATGCCCGAGTTGTTGTAAAATTCTTGAAAGCTCTTTTTGCTCGATTTGGAACTCCACGTGCTATTATTAGTGATCGTGGTACGCATTTATGCAATGACAAATTCGATAAAGTCATGCAAAAGTATGGTGTAACTCACCGTCTTTCTACTACGTACCACCCTCAAACAAGTGGACAAGTTGAAGTTTCCAATCGGGGCATTAAGAGAATCTTGGAAAGAACTGTAGGTGAAAATCGTGCATCGTGGTCGGATAAATTAGATGATGCACTTTGGGCTTTCCGTACAGCTTATAAAACACCCATCGGGTTTACGCCTTACAAGCTTGTGTACAGGAAAGCATGCCATCTATCGATCGATCTTGAGCATAAAGCCTGTTGGGCCCTCAAGCATGCAAATTTTAACCTCAAAACTGCGGGTGATCATCGGAAAGTTCAACTAAATGAATTAAATGAACTTCGTGATCAAGCTTACGAGAACTCTTTGATCTATAAAGAAAAGACAAAGAAGATTCATGACTCAAAAATCAAGAACCGCGTTTTTAACGTTGGTGACCGAGTCCTTCTTTTCAACTCTAGACTCAAGATCTTCTCGAGAATACTAAAAACCCGTTGGACTGGCCCATTCACTATCGCAAAGGTTTATCCTTATGGTACTGTCGAGTTATCTCAAAATGACGGTCCAAATTTCAAAGTGAATGGGCAGCATTTGAAACATTACTTTGGAGAGGATATACCATCCATGGTTGTCCCTGATCTCCAAACTTTCCCCAAGGACAAATCAATTCGGGGATCGAGTCAAGCTAGCGACTCGATAAACAAAAACAGTAGCATAAACATGGGTTTTCACCCATGTCTCTGACTTCTTTCTATTTTCTAACACCCTAGTGTGGGGGAGTGGTCGTCCCCTGCTGCTGTTTGCAATGTATATATCTTTGGGGCGGAAAATGTGTGTTTATATGTATATATAAATAAAGTGAAAAATGTGTGTTTGTTTTTATGTATATATAAAGAGTCGGCATAATAGCCGGGACTTTGAATATTGAGGACAATATTCAATTCTAAGTGTGGGGGAGGGGAAATTCTACCGAATTTTATCAAATTATATCTTCTAGTACCCCCGTTTTTGGCTAAAATTTAAAAAAAAAATCACTTTATTTCAAAAAAATTTGTGGTTATCAGTGTGCCATGTCTAACCGACAAAGGGATTGGCTAATCCAGGAGCAAACGGCTCTTGGTAAAGTTATCTCAAATCCGTTTATGGCTTACAATTTGCCAAAAATTGTATGGGATTCAACTCTCCATATCTTAAAAAGTAAAAGAGTTGGCTAGCCCGCAAGATTATGGCTTGTGGTAAAGGCAGTGGAAAACCATAATTGGTAATCAACTCACCAAGATGATGACTGTATTCCATCAAAGAGTTGGCTAGTCCAGAAGCAAACGGCTTCTGGTAAAGACAAATCAAAACCGCTGAAAGCTGGTGGTTTGCTTAAAATCATATGGTTATCGGTGTACCATGGTTCTTACTTGAACTGAAACATTTGGGTACTCCAGAAGTAATGGCTTTTGGTAAAGAGATTCAAATCCATTAAATTTTCATAAAATATTGCTAGGGACTAGCAATAGTTTAGTGTGGGGGATTGATGAGTGCTCAAACACTCATCATTTTTGTCGTATTTAAACTGCCAAAACATCCAAAAACACTCAGAAATGCATCAAAATACTGAAAATATCCCAGGGATTGTGTTTTATATGTTTGAGATGCAAAATGAGTAAAAACAATGAAAAATGAACAAAGTTTGCACAATTGGCAGTTCCAGTCCCCCAACTTTCAAAAATTGACAAAACTAGTCCCTGAAAAGTTATTTTGAAAGAAATGTCAACAAAGGTCCTTTTGAATTCAAAAGTTATCATAATTGGTCCCTGGGTAAAAAGATTCAAAATTTTACAAGATTGGTCCCTGCAGTTTGGAATTTTGCAAAATTGGTTCCCGGGTGATTTTTCTTTAGAAAATATGAAACAAAGGTCTGTGTGGAATTTAAAGATGGCAAGAATGGTCCTTATGGGCAGGTTTGGAAAATGACATGATTGGTCCTTGATTTTCAGCTTTTGGCAATTATGGTCCTTGTGAATTTATTCTAAGCCAAATGGACCCTTTAATATCAATAACCCAAAAATCCTAACACCAACACCCCCTGGCCCAACCATCACACAAGCCCAAAACTTAATCCCACGTTTTATTAGTAAAACGTATCCTAGGTCAAACACAGTCAACGCCCATCTCCTTCCCTTTTTCCCTGGTTCCCAGGATCCACAGTACACCCATCCCATCACCTATACCTTCTACAAATAATATTTTTGGCCCCCTCCATTCCCCATAACCTACTCAGCCACCTTACCATCTCCATTGTCAAACCCATGTGCCAAAATTACATCCCCTCTCATCCAGGTCATCAATCCACTACTTTTGAGCGCCAAATTCAATCAAGGGCTGAGATTACTCCTGCTTTAATCCAACGTATGGGATTTACTTAAGAAAGCACAAGACAGAAGCACACAAGAGAAGCAAGGAAAACCCTAGTTCTATGGTAGTATAAATAGATAGATTGTATGCCATTCATGAGGCAATAGGGTTTTAAGTATTCTTTTTAATTTAAAAAGTTTTCTGTGTACTTTTGTTCTTTTTTTTTCAATGAAAGTCTTTTTTTTTTTAAATTTCTCTTTTATTAAATTGATCCAGCTTATTACCCTGCTCAGTTTTTTTATGGTTATTTAGTGTATCTATCCCCTTATTATTGCCTCTTACAGCCATATAGTATGCCTTAGTTTGGTAGTTATTGGTTAGAAAGTTTCTAAAAACTTTCCTTTTATTCACTATTTAAATTAGCTTATAACTGCTTCTGCTCACATAGCTTATTTCTGTTTTTTTTTTTTTTTTTATTTGTTTAGTATCCATAGTGTTTAGCTTGTAAGTCTCTAGTTGTAATTTGTTTTTTTATACTGTTCCATTTTGCCTTTACTACCTTATTAGGAATTGCTGAAGTTAACTGCTTATTGACCACTATTACTTGCTTTCCAGGACTTAGATAAGCTAGTCTAAGTATTTGGGTCAGTAGGCGTGTTCTAAACCAAGTGTTCAACTGTCAATTTGTATTTCTATAAAATAAAGGGATGTTTGGCAAAGTGGTGTAAACAGTTGATTGGGTAGTTTCATAAGATAAATCTGGTGCAAACATCTCACAATAGGTTAATTAGCATTGTTTTAGTTACAATTTTGGATGTTCAATTAGGAAAAAGTGTAAGTGAATTTATAAAAGGTGTTAATACAAATATCGCCTAAAAACGTTATTTATATTTTACGATCTTTGCTAAGTTTTGTTAATGACAAAGTATGAAGTTTAGCTATAAGTAAATCATCACTTTAAGTGTTTAAGTCTTGTTTAACTAAGGTTAACATTACCTTTTAAACAAAACATTGTTTTTACTTCTTAAACTAAAATGAGTCTTGTCACATCATATTTATTTCTTAATATAGTAAGGTCACATCACATTTAGGGCAAGTTTTGTCATTATGCATTTATGGAAAGAAATGTGTTTGACTAACTTTGTTGTTGCTTGCAAGCTTTGTATTTGACTTGTTATTATGTGATGTGACATTGTTTGGTTGCTAGGAGTTATGATACAAGACCTTGTTTGGTTTGAAGAGTTATTGCAAAAACCTACTGCAGACCCGGCGGTACCCTGGAGGTACACGGGCGGAACCCATCTGAGGGTTTCGCCAGATCCACCAGACATGCAGAATAGTTTGCTATAAATACCAAACCATTTGTTTGTTTTGTGTAACCGTTTAGGACTTATTCTCACATATTCTCTCAAATAACTCAGTAACCCTTGACTTGTGTGATTCTCTTATGTAGCAAGGAACTCCACAAGATCATTCAAGAAGTTGCAAGCTTCAACTCTAAAGTTGCAAGTCTTGGTAGCTTGGTAATGTATAAGCTTTGGTAGTTTATACTTCATGTGTGTCATGTATGTAGAAGTTATTGGTTAGTATTTTAGGCCTCAAAATACGTAGTATGTTGGGAGTTGTTGTACCCTAGTAAAAGAACTAACGGGAGTGGTTGTACCCTTGGTAAAGAACTCGACATCTAGCTTTGTGTCGGTAAAAGTGTAAGCGACGAATGGGAGTGGTTGTACCCTTGTAAAAGAACTCGACATCTAGCTTTGTGTCGGTAAAAGTATAAGCGATGTGTAAGGTTTTCTCCGCCGGTGAAAGGAGCTTGTTGATTAGTGTTTATAACTCTCGAGTTGGAAACTCGGGGCATGGATGTAGGGCAAGGAAAAAGAGTCCTTGTAGCCGAACCACGATAAACTATCGTGTTGTGGTTTGATTGTTTCTTTCTCTATCTTTGCTTATTATATGTTGTTGTTTAGTTAGAATTGTTGATCACATATAAAGCTTTTCAAAGAACCAAAACAAGTAAAGTTGTTCTTATATCTTTAAACATAACTAAAACTTTTCAAAGAACTAAACAAGCAAAGTTAGGATCATTACAAGTAAAGCTTTTCAAAGTATGAAACAAGTTAAGTTAGAATTGTTATCCACATGAAAAGTCTTTTCAAAGAATCAAACATATTAAGTTGTGTTTATATCTTTAACCAAACATCAAGTTCTCAAAGGTTATTTAAGCTAAAAAGGATTTAAAAAGCGGTAAACTATTCAACCTCCCTTCTAGTTTTCCACAATTGGCATCAGGAGCTACGTTACTCAAGATCTTTAAAATAGAATGTATTTTAAAACTTGGATCGATCCATGGATTTTGAAAATCTCAAAGAAGGGCAACCTATTAAAAACCAACCACTACTTGAAAAAGAAAACTTACTTGAATGGAAAAGTAATTTTGAAAACTATGTGAAATCAATTGATCAAGATCTTTGGCATATTATTTCTTTTGGTAATTTCAAACCAAAGAAAACAAGTTTTTGAAAACCAAGATAACTATCTTAAACTTGATAAAAATACTAAAGCTAAAACAATGCTTTACAAAGCTTTAGTACCAAATATGAAAGAATGTATTTTTGTCAAAAGGCTAATGATGTTTGAAAAATATGGTAAACTTTCATCAAGGAATATGTCAAGTCAAAGATGATCAATTTGATCTTACATATAAATTAGAAGTTTTAGAAAAACTAATTGATAGACACTTAGTAGAAGTTAATACATGTGCTACTAGTTTAAATGTTTTAAATGAAGGTACAAGTGAAGATGAGTACGTGTGTTTTGATGAACCTGCTTGCATATCTTGGAATGTAATGGATGTTGACGAAGACAATGATCCGTTAGTTTATTGTCAACTTATTGATACAACAAGCAAGGTGTTAGTTAAGGTGATTACTCGTGTCAAGCTCGTAGTAGTCTTGCTTGCGATTCATGGAATAACTCGGATGAAGATGAAGTCAATCATCCGGTTTGTGATTCTATACTAGATAAAACATCAAGCAAGGTACACTTTGAAACCAAACTCTTTTGCTTTGATTAATTTATCCTAGAGTTTTCTAAACTAGAAAATGAGTCTAAACATTTGTGCAACATGGACCTAAAAGCTATCTTCAAGAATGAGTCTTCAAAATCTCTTCAGAATATCTTTGAAAAGGAAATCTTATTAGAAGATAAAATGTCTAAAATTAAGAGTAATGTTGAAATTAATCTAGAATGTAAATTATGTCTAGATTACAAACATGAGATTAAAATGCAAAATGAGAAAGGAAAAATTATTAGTTAAATTTGATGAAAGCTTAAAATCTCTTGAAAGATTGTTGAGGAGTCAAAGGTTGTTTAAAGATAAAACCGGATTAGGATTTAACTCAAAAGCACCATTAACTAATAAAACAAAGCAGTAAAATTTGTCTAACCTAGAAGGGTGATTTAGAGATAATTCTATCTCTAATAGAAACTCATGATAAAAGAATTAATTTTATCATACTCTATGCTTTTATATGATTGTCTAACCTTCTTGGATACATGAGTTATTGAGTTTCAAAGCATGTCATCAAACCAAGTTTTTACGCTTAATGCTTATCCGCTTGATAGCATCTCTATGCAATTTAAAAGGTACGCATTACTTAAACTTGACTTTGGTTATATCTTGTCTCTAGCATTATGTGCTCAAATATGTGTTATTTGTAATACTCTAGAGTGTCTACCTGCTATTTGTAAATAACTAAGATTAGATTCTATGCAACAAGGAATTTAGTCTTTAGTACTAGTAGGAGATATAAGGTGTTTTGGTTATTTAACCATCAAGAGATAAACACGAAAATCTCTTGAGTATGTCTCACTCAACTCTTGCTTACAAGTGAGCTAACTAAGAATTTCCTAAGTGTTAAAATGTCTAACACTTTTGTGATGCTTGCAAAACAAACCTTTGTTAAACAATTTTCAAACACCATACTTTGAGTTTTTAATTGTGTCTTTCTTCAATCACTCCTTCATGATAATCTCACATAAAACATACAAGGTAAAATAAATCACATTAGCATATATTAGGATGTGTGAAAGAAAATAAGTTTTCAACATCTAGGATTTACACATCAAATGTGACACATAGTCTAATGATGTTGTACCTCTTGGACTTTTTAAAAATAAATAGAGTTCATAGTGTCTTAAGTAAGAAAATCTAAAGAGTCGAGGAGTCGTTGAATATAACATTTAACGGGTGATCTCCTCCTTCTATGATATCATCTTTGGTAGATGATAACTTAGTCGAAAGTCCAATGATGGCAAGACAAGCATGGAGTAAAAGTACAAAACAACATCTTCTCACCTTGAGTCAAACATTGAATAAAGTAAAATTGACATAAGTTATAAAACTTGATTTATAGGTAATAGTTGTGTCTAAACAAATTCAACAAAAACAATTTTTGGAATTTAGAATAAAACAACTAGTGAAACAAAATTGATATTTCAAAGTAATCAAGTGAGTATAGTGTCAATATTTGAAAGACTTTTTGAAAATAAAAGCAAGCCACAAAAGCAAGGGTTTTTAGCTTAAAGACATTCCTAGTTTCTCTCTTGTTCTCAATGGTTAAGTTATTGATGACTTATCAAGAATGAGATTAGTAAATCCGTAGGTAAAACTAAACGTAGAGAAATGTTTGGAAGACTACTTGTTCTCATAACATTTAGAATCAACATTATGTTTAGCTTTTGTCTATGTACTCATGTTAACGAAGATCCTAAAACAACTCGTTAGTTGAGCCTATTTGGATACATCATAAGGTACTACACATCTAGGATTATGGTATCCCAAAAGAACAGGAATAGAAACTATAGTGTTTGACAAATGGAATTATGTCGGTAATAAGTTGATAAGAAAAGCACAAGTGGTACTTGCACTTTTATACTTACTTACCCAATGATTCTCCAAAACGCGTATGATTCTCAAATTAGTATCGGATGGAGAAGCACATCAACAAGCTCCGCTTGAACAAGAAAACTCGCATCAACAACGGAATTCATCTTATCAACATTGATATACCTTCAACAAAGGAAGCATTGACTTCAGCGACAATTCAATCCATTATGTTCTTAATTGAAATATTGTGATCCATCATCATCGTCTTGGTAAAAATGTTCATTGAGGAACATCTTAACTAAGAAAGTCTTATACGTTAACCATTCTATCAACGTTTTCACAAAACCTCTTGAATGAGAAGCATTCATCATCCCTAGGCTTAGTCAAGGACTCATAAGACCTAAAACCTTAGTTTTGAACATTAGGATAAAACCACAAAAATCAAGACAATTCCTTTTGAGTTTTCCCTGCAGATCCCACGGCACCCTCAGACCATACGGGCGGAACCCACTTTTTGGTTCCGCCTGGTCCGCCAAAGCCACAGAATGTTTTATTTAAGTTCAAAACCAAACACCTCTTTACTCACAACTCAAACTTACTGTCAGCCCATAAGATTCATAAAATGAGCAAAACTTCAAGCATATTCCTCATAACCTTTCATCACTCGAACCTCAACAACCAATGTGAAATGAGAAACCGAGTTATCCCTTGTCATATCAATATCGAGTCATCCACCATTTCCATGCCCTCAAAGAAACCAAGAGTCAATATCATCTTCACCAATAACTCCACCGAGTCATCTTCACAAGAAGATTCCACAATGTAACCAAACAAGTGTGTCATCCCCACTATAACCTAACCTATTAAGATTAAACCACCTTTCACGATACATAAACATATGTTCACCTTTGTGTCGCTCTTTGAAACAAAGGGCAATTGTCATATCCATACTCTCATTAACATATTTGTCTATGTCGTCAAAAGTCAAGTGAATTTCATTATGAAATGCGTCTCTTCCACTTTCTAGCAAGTGAAGAACACAAAGAAGATATCCAAGCTTTAAGTGTTGTCAAACAATCACCACCTCATTTCACATATCCACTCTCGGTCGTCACCCATACTTTACCACCGTTTACCACATTGTTAAAACAAATGAAAAACGTCATTGAAACATCACTTGCATTACAAAACATTTTTAAGCATCAAAATGAGTCAAGTCAACCGCACCTCCACATTGTTTTCATATAGGCACACACTAGAACATACACATTACAATAGTCATTTACTTAAATGTGAAATTTTGATTTTCTAGGAATCATCATGCCTCCTCTAACTCACTACGACCACAAGGACACCATCAAGTACCTACCCAAACACCACAAAACCAAAGGTCTCACTCAAACTCAAATCGTTGTCTTCAAAGCCTTAGAAAAACGATATGCCCCTAAGGGTAGAACCATTGATCCATCCTTCTTAGAAGGTACAAACCTATACACAGAATTTGCCACAATCAACTTTGAGTATCTCTTAGAAATCGACGAGCCTATTTGTTCTAGGTTCATTTTAGAATTGTATGCATCCGTCACCCTCTCCAAGGATGAGTACGGTCGCATGTCTATTAACTTTAGGGCTAATAGTCATTAATACTCCTTCACTCTCGAGGAGTCTGCTCAAATCCTAGGTGTCTCAAACCATGGTACTTGCATCTACTCCTACTTGCACTCCCTCTCAACTCTTGACACACTCTTTGACCGCATCTATCCCTATGATACCCCTCTTGTGTCCAAAAATGAACTACGTGACCACCTCTTTATTAGGACCACCAAACTAGGAGAACTAGAACCGGAAATGAGGTCATCTAGGACCCATATGGTATGGAATTCAATGAACTCAAGCCCCAATTAAAGGAATGGGAAGAACTCCTTAGAACCAATGAAATTAGCACCATAGGAAACCGGGATCACATCAATGTTTGTCTTAGATACATGCTCTATAGCATTTCCACCGGTCAACCTTTTAACTTAGCCTATTACCTCGCCAAAAGAATGACCGACATACCTTTGATAGGAACAACCGCTCTTCCTTATGGAATGCTTCTCACCCGCCTCTTTAGAACAATCTCACCCATTCCTCCTAACGATAATGGAATGTGCCTTGACTATTCTCTCATTCCTCACATCTTCGTTCCTTTAAGTGATAAACAAGTTTTCAAAGATAAGGGCAAACGTACTCGCTCACCTAGACCATCATCATCATCATCTGACATGAGAAAGGATGATTAACTTCCTAACTCTAAGTTACCTCCTTTAGACTACCTTCTAGAACTCCCCGTCATTGAAAATGTATCCAAAGAGTTCAAGCAAACCAAAGGAATTTTCAAGTGCTTTGGAAGGTACATAAGCAAGCTCAATAAGAGGATAGACCGGTTATGAGACGATTAAGGAGTGTTTGGCTTAAGAATGCTTTAGCATCGTCTTTGTGTTAAAACTACGTGAATTATGTGTTTTTCACTTTCATGGTTTATTATGTTTGTTGGATTATGTTTGTATGAACTTTTATGCATAATGACAATGTTTAAGGTGTTTGTCATTTTTTCTATGCTTGTGGCAATTCTTACTAAGTATAGTAAAATCCTCGACCTCAAGGTCAAAGTCCCATGATATGTATGTTTACATGTCTAATTTTTGCATTGCCTAACCAGAAATACCTTATCTCTTTGATTTTAGGAGTTTTTGAAAATTTTGAAAATCGTCTCGCAGGTCAAAAACGCGGACTGCCTAATTTTTTACCCCTGGCGGATCTGGCGGTACCCAAAATTGGGGTCCGCCAGTGTATTTTCTGGGAATTCCAGAAATGGCCCAACGGACCAGGCGGTACCCTCAAATGGGTTCCGCCAGTGTCTTCTGAGGGTTCCGCCAGACACCTGCAGAAAATTTTTCCATTTTTCTTAAGTCCAAAACTTGTAAAGTGTCAAACCATTTTCTTTAGTGAGAAACATCTTCCCTTACCTCCAATCACCATACTATGACTACTCTCACTCACTAAAACAATTAGGAAGTTACTTCCCGCCAAAAATTTGAATTCAAACATAACTAACCCAAGGAACCCTTTTAAAGGATCCTTCAAACCATTGAAACATTTTCAACCAAATCACATCCCATGATCATAAAGCATTGAGTGCATATGTTGATCTTTCACTCCACCCTATTCCATTGAATTAACATCAAATGATGTGACATGGTAATGAAAATCATTTGAAACCTCATTCTTTGAATGGAAGAACATCAAATCCAAACACCCATTTCAACACCTTTTCAACCTTATAAATTTGAAAGTTTTGCAACAATTCATATCACACCATAACCATCAAAAACCACTAGGATTAGTGTCAAACCTTGTTGCTTCAACAAAACCGTCAAGTCAAGCTCATCATCTTCAAGTGATGCTTCGCTTAACATTTCTTCACCTATCCAAGATTTCCTTAACCTCACTACCTCAACACCATCCTCAACACATTTCAATACCAATGTGATCACTATTCAAGATTTGCTTAATCTTGCTACTTCAAAACTTACACCAATGGAACCTTTCCATACACCACCAACATCACCACATCCACTATTGGAAACTTTTGAAAACCTATCAACTAAACCATCAAGCCCTCCATCAATGCAACTTTTTAACACCATTGCCGAAATGGAAACCCAACAACAACCAACATTTCAACCAAATGATTCATTGGATGATGCACCTCATCCACCGTTATTGCTTGAGAGTTTGGCCTACCGTTATGCTAAATCCTCAATTTTTCCAAATGATCAAGGTCATACACACCTACAATCATTTGTGTTTCAACCCATTCACAAAAACCTTCATGGTAATCCTTTCGTAGAATCAAGCCTTCGTCACTTTGTTCAACTACCACCACCACATGAACCTTCCCAACATTTTGAATCTCTATTTTCTTCGTATAAGAAAATAGAAGCATCTCAACGATCTTCCATCAAGACCAACAAAATCACCACCTTTCACATATGAAAAACCAAGGTCATTGCTTGACCAAAATGAGTCTTTTAACCACAACCAAACACCACAACAAGAATATCACCATCCAAAACCATTGATGTATCACCTTATCTACAAAGAGACCCATAATCCCCTAAACAATGCAATGAGGTTCTTCCTAAACCACATTGTGGAACATCTCAAGTTTAGAGTCTCCAAAATGAAACAAACCCGTTTCTTTTGGAAAATGTTTCCCATTTAAACCAACAAACCAAAACCCGTGTCACCCTCTCAACCTTCAAAATAAAGCCCGCTACAACCCACAACACACATTTTCATCCTTAAACAACCTTAGCCTTGTTTTTGGAAAATATTTCTCATTAAGGAAAATGATGATTTCCTTGTAGCTTTTTATGCTCTTAGTTTATTTTTAGTTTTTTTTAAGGGTAGGATGTTGTCATCCAAATTTTTTGTCTTTTTAAGAGTCAAACATTTACATGAAATGAATTTCATTCTACTACAAGGTTTGCATTGTTTGTTGACCATTTAGGTATAATAAGGGAACTATACCTTGCTATGGTAGCATACATATATCTTGTGTTTTAGGAACTAACCCTTCTTTTTTTTGTAGGATCATTATCCATGTTTTCCTTCCTTGATACTCCATTTAGGGGAGTAATATTCAAGGGGGAGCATGAGTGTTGCATTATTCCACTTCACAACTCTTAGTTGTGTTCTAGACATGAAATGCTTTCATGACTTGTCTTGTGCGACAACTAACCTTTTTCTTGTAGGTTCAAAATCCATGTCTCCTCTCTTGGCACTCCATTTAGGGGGAGTATCGTCCAAGGGGGAGCAAGTGCTTACTTCCGCTTCGCTACTCTTCTTTTTGTTTCGACAAAAAGAGGGAGAATTTAGATATAAACTTGTTTCAAAAAAAAAATTTTGTATATCACATCATCTTAGCAAAAACAAGTTTTTATACCTAACTTTATAAGACTTAATACTAAAACTAGTGACTTACTTATAAATAAAGTTTATGTTTTGTCATCAACAAAAAGGGGGAGATTGTTAATATAAATATCGCCTAAAATCGTTATTTATATTTTACGCTCTTTGCTAAGTTTTGTTAATGACAAAGTATGAAGTTTAGCTATAAGTAAATCATCACTTTAAGTGTTTAAGTCTTGTTTAACTAAGGTTAACATTTCCTTTTAAACAAAACATTGTTTTTACTTCTTAAACTAAAATGAGTCTTGTCACATCATATTTATTTCTTAATATAGTAAGGTCACATCACATTTAGGGCACGTTTTGTCATTATGCATTTATGGAAAGAAATGTGTTTGACTAACTTTGTTGTTGCTTGCAAGCTTTGTATTTGACTTGTTATTATGTGATGTGACATTGTTTGGTTGCTAGGAGTTATGAGACAAGACCTTGTTTGGTTTGAAGAGTTATTGCAAAAACCTACTGCAGACCCGGCGGTACCCTGGGGGTACACGGGCGGAACCCATCTGAGGGTTCCGCCTGATCCGCCAGACATGCAGAATAGTTTGCTATAAATACCAAACAATTTGTTTGTTTTGTGTAACCCTTTAGGACTTATTCTCACATATTCTCTCAACTAACTCAGTAACCCTTGACTTGTGTGATTCTCTTATGTAGCAAGGAACTCCACAAGATCATTCAAGAAGTTGCAAGCTTCAACTCTAAAGTTGCAAGTCTTGGTAGCTTGGTCATGTATAAGCTTTGGTAGTTTATACTTCATGTGTGTCATGTATGTAGAAATTATTGGTTAGTATTTTAGGCCTCAAAATACGTAGTATGTTGGGAGTTGTTGTACCCTAGTAAAAGAACTAACGGGAGTGGTTGTACCCTTGGTAAAGAACTCGACATCTAGCTTTGTGTCGGTAAAAGTGTAAGCGATGAATGGGAGTGGTTGTACCCTTGTAAAAGAACTCGACATCTAGCTTTGTGTCGGTAAAAGTATAAGCGACGTGTAAGGTTTTCTCCGCCGGTGAAAGGAGCTTGTTGATTAGTGTTTATAACTCTCGAGTTGGAAACTCGGGGCGTGGATGTAGGGCAAGGAAAAAGAGTCCTTGTAGCCGAACCACGATAAACTATCGTGTTGTGGTTTGATTGTTTCTTTCTCTATCTTTGCTTATTATATGTTGTTGTTTAGTTAGAATTGTTGATCACATATAAAGCTTTTCAAAGAACCAAAACAAGTAAAGTTGTTCTTATATCTTTAAACATAACTAAAGCTAACTAAACAAGCAAAGTTAGGATCATTACAAGTAAAGCTTTTCAAAGTACGAAACAAGTTAAGTTAGAATTGTTATCCACATGAAAAGTCTTTTCAAAGAATCAAACATATTAAGTTGTGTTTATATCTTTAACCAAACATCAAGTTCTCAAAGGTTATTTAAGCTAAAAAGGATTTAAAAAGCGGTAAACTATTCAACCCCCTTCTAGTTTTCCACAAAAGGTATTGACTGCCAATTAAGTGTAGTTAGGACTTGATTTCCAGGGTTTGGGTACATTAGTGTTACATTGAGCTCATTCAGGTCTCATATCATCACCACATGTCACCTAGATTCTGTTTGGATCAATTGAATATCATGTTAGTCAACATTCAAAAAAAACTGAAAAAGTCAAAGTGCAAAAATTTCTCATAAGTTTGAGGATTTTTAATTCACTAATGGTTATCAATTAGAGTTTGAACCTTGGAATCTTAGAGTTTGGCAGCTTGTGATCACTGGACAAATTTTTGTATAATTTTGGAAATTTTTCTTGGGTACCTTTTCATGGCTTAAAGTGGACTGTTTGACCCTTTGTATGCCCTGCACTTCTGATCTGACCAATCTGACCCAGTCCTAAATTTGTTACCCTTTTCAGTTTAGTGCTTAACCCTTGAAGTTTTGAGAAGCCCACAGTACTGGCTTGTTGAATCTATAAGCTAATTGCACTTAATTGCTTATTTGGTGGCTTATTTTGTTCCCTTAAGTTGTCCTATTTGGCCTGAGATTTCTGATTAGAGATCAGTACCAATGGCTAAATTTGTTTGATTTTGTTTCTACTTGATTACAGCCTATTGATCATTGTTATATGCTTGTTAGTAGTGGTTTGAGCTTTTGAACATTAAGTTTTGCTCATGTGCTTATTTCTGAGTAGCTTTTGATTATTGTGAGTTGTGACAGTTTGATTAGTAATCATAAGTTACTAGCTCCTTTTCACTAGCTCCATCTCCTTCATTATCTAAGCTTAGCCTGAGGTTTTGAGCATTTTGGAAAGCTCATACAACTAGCTCACTGTATCTTAGCCCACATTTGTTTTTTTTAGCTTGTTCTCATACCTCATTTTGAGCCTGCAACTTTGCATTTTCAGGCCTGTTTGGTTTTAAGTTTTACTAATCTGCTTGTTCTAGCTTATTAGTATGTTTCCTTGCATGTTCTAGCTTATTTTATGTGTACTCAATTAGGTTGTAGCTTGCTTCTAGTTCTGTTTCAGTTAAAAGCTCTATCTAATCACTTTGTAAGTGAATAAGCTAACTGTTGAGCTTATTTGGTTGCACACAGCTTATCATTATGCTTCAAGAAAAGTTTCTTTGTAAAATTTGTTCAATTTCAGTAGATAATTAGTTTTGTAAAAGGAAAATTAAGAAAAACCAAAAATAAGAAAAGTGATAGCTTCTATTTAAGCCCTTTTGGCTTATTTTCTGCTTATTTATAAGCAAACTTTAATTTTAAATTTTTCATAGGCTTCTTATAACCTGTAGTAATTTTAGAAATTTTTTCAGATTTTTCTAATTTGATTTAGTATTTTTTATAATTTAATTTAGTTTAAATTAATTAAATAATTAGTTTTAATTAGTTTTAATTAATAATAATTAATTAAAAAGTAGGGAAAATAGATTTTCTGTTTTAAAATTAGTTTTATAATATTTTAGGTTTTTCTAAATTTAATTTTCATTTTTCTAGTTAACTTTCATAATTAATTATAATTTAGTGTAATTTAAGTAATTAGGAAATTAGTAATTAATTAATAGTAATTAATTAAATAAGTGTAAAAATAATTTTAATTTTCCAAAAATTTTCTTATAACATTAGGATTGTAAAAATATAATTTTCATATTCGTAGGACTTTATTTGCTCCCGTTTCACTTTTTATTTTGCGCATTCGGGTTTATTTTAAACTCAAACGCGCGTTTTTAGGTTTAAATCACGTTTTTAGGTTATTTGATCATCAATAATTGTTAATAAAGTGTTTCTAAGCTCTCCTCAATCATAATCTCGTAGTGTAATCATAATAATCAAAATCCTTACCCTTCTGTTAAATTACCCGATCACCTTAAACATTTTCAAACACAATTGCACACCTCGTCGGGACATAACGAACTGGGGATTCACTGTACTCCTTGGTTAGTTGGTCTGAGACGTTTGACTTGGTTGACCATTCACTTGGTTAATTTAGTTGACCGTTCAGGACCAATCAACAGGTGTTTAAATGGTGGTATTCATATATTTTTGTACTTTATGTGGAGACGTCATTCATGGAGGGTTGAACGTTTTCCATGCACAGAAAATAAAAAGTTGCTCACAAATGCATAATGGAGGATCATACCAAGCAAATCTCAGGGGAGTTCCATTCTTATTCTTTCTATTTCTTGTTTTTAATTTCAAATTCAAACAACGAGGACGTTGTTTAACTTAAGTGGGGGGGGGGGGGGTGGAGAATTAGAACGCTTACTTGTCCTTGTTTTTCAAAAATATTCGTCAATATGTGCTTAATATGCTTAAATTTAAAATTTTTATAGCATATTTTTGTTAAATCTAAGTTGTATAGCCGCACACATAACTTCTATTATATAAAATTGTGAGAATTGAGCATATCCATTTCCTAATATTTACCCAAAATTCCACAAAAATATGAGTGTGCCGGTGACTTGTAAACTTTAGAAATTGGCTTGTATACTATTCGAGACCACCATAATGAGTATTATTGATATAATTGGAGTGACTTGTCTAACTTGGTAAATATCTAGGATTATAGCCAAATAGCCTTAATATATTATGTGTTATTAACTAACTACACTGGTTAGTTAAATCCCGTATAAACTCTTTTATTACTCTCATTTTTAGAGTAAGATACCCCTAGAAAAACCCTCAGAGCCATTCCTTTTGTTTCTTACACCTATGTTAAAAATGTTTCGTTACACCTTTACACCAAAGTTCGTGGTTAGGTTCTTTGGCAAAAGTGTGTTTCCTGTCCTTGTGTACTTAATTTATTATCTTTGGTTAGGTCGGGAAATTGCACATTGCGATTGGAGTGAAAGTAAATATTGTATGTTTTTTATTTTCGTGTGTTTACTACTTTTACTATTACCTCTATATCTGAAGTTATGAAGTATATGGAAAAATTATCCAGATTTATTGCTCTAAGTGAAGTGGTGAAATTTTACACTTTAGTTTATTTGATGTTAAAGAAAAAAAAAATCAAAAAAAGAAGAAAAGAAAAAGAAAGAAGTTGGAGGTATGGTAAACCAACGATGTAAAGTTTTGTACAAGTGGTAGATATCGCCACTATTGTTGTATTATATTTAAGGATTGCAAGGGAGTTGACGATATGGGAATGCCAACTAAGGTTTATTCTTTGGTTAGTATATTTTTTAGTCTAATTCATGTCTACCTAAAGCATGAGTTTGCGTGTTAAAGCGTGAGTTAGTCAATGATATGCGTCTTATTCATGGGATAGTTGGGAAAGTGATTAATCACACATAGGACTTAATCTATTTGTTTTGTTTATTTTTTATTTTACATCAATTTATTTCCCAAATATTATCCATACCCTATACCATACTATTCTATTCGTTATTAGCTTTCAAGCATCCGGATATAATGATGACCAAGTGAGAATGTCAACTGTGTGAATAAAGTAGTGACCATCCGAGGATTAGAATAATCAAATAACGCGCCAGCGATCTGGTGCGTGACTTGGTGACCATCCGTTATGTAAATAACGTGCCAGCGATCCAAGAAGCATACTAGTGAACATCCATTGTTTGAAGCGTCAAGGAATCGCGCCAGCGATCTACTAAGTTTATGCAGGAGATGTTTGAACAAAGCTCGGTTTAACCTAAGCCATATCAACCCTTTCTACCGCTTTAGACTCGTTACTCCTTATCTTTAGTGGGGGAGATGTGTATACTAGCCAAGCCTATGGTAGAATATTCATCACGAACGAGCAAGTGAGAAAATTAGATTAGTTGAGAGATTGAGAGATATATTTTATTTCTAGTTCGTTAAGTGTTTCGTTGTGCAATGATGATAAAACGAATAAATGGTTAATTATTAAAATACGTCCTAATATCTTTTAGGATACAATTTCATATGTTTAATCTAAGGTTTACTTAATTAAATTTCAAGTGGGGGGATATTTGATGATATCAAATAAGTACATATTATTATCGTCATTTGTCCAATTTATTTGACTTGTTTTATGTAATTATCTATGAGAATCGATACTTAATCATTTACTTTAGTATTTCTCAGGTAAAAACAAGCAATTGGTGAAAGATAGTGATTTTGGACAAAATATGAAGCTAAATGATCAAAATTGGAAAAGTCTACTGAACTGAAGGAGATACGTCATATCATTCTAGACATATACGCCGTCTCACTATACTTAGATGAATTCGAAGACCATTGCCTGACTTTGAAGAATGTGTGCCATGTAAATTATCCTATGCGCCGCATATTAAACATTGGTTAACGAAGAAGAACCAACTTGTTCTAGTCAGGATACAACGCATTCTAGTTCTAACATATGGCGCATCACTTCCCAGACTTCACCAGATACTGAAGGACATGCGTCAAATTGATATGAAGATACCTGAAGGTGGTGTATGAATATTCTTGAATATATTAGTCTTGGACCCCACGCGAAGTTAAGTAAATGCGCCGCATCTACTTATATGATGTTTGTTTGGTTTTTGTTATATGTGCTTTGATAACCTCTATGTCTAGTTGTGGCTTGCTTGGGCCGCCATACCCCTCCCACGTCCTCTTCACTAGCATTATAAGTTAGTGTAAGCCCTTAAAAAGGGTTAAATAGAATAGACATAAATGATCATTAAGAGTTTACTTGCCTATGGTCATGATACTAATGAGAGAGAATAGTTTACGATACTCATCATATAAAACTAGCAATAAAATAAGTGACAACCTACTTAATCATTAGTGAGGCCTCTTATCTATGCTTGTTATCTATCTGTGTACGTGTTCGCCATTCCTTGTTTTCTTGCTCAATAGTTTATTAGTTTATTTAATCAAACAAAATCATGCCAGTCTCTCAGACTGAAAACCCCTTGCTTTAGATTAGACTGTAAAACTAACTTAGGATATTAAACTTCTGATAGACATTCTAGGTGTTAACGTTCCACTCTTAGTGATGGACACTCTACTTACCAACTAGCCTACACTGATCGGGTACACTGCTCGTTAGTGTGTGTGTTATAGGATAAGTCGGCTAAATATAAATTTAAAACTTGATTAACTACAAACGACAAAGCACGCATAACAAGCCACGTCAGTAACCATGTCACAGATGAATGGTTTGACGCCAATGCTATCATTTTAGAAGTTGTAAAGGACCTTCAAAAGGAAGGTTTCATACAGGCTCGAAGGGGTGTCCTACGGTCTGTTCGGAGGGTACATCATCAGACGGCAAAACAACTTGAGGAGATCCATAAGTTCAGTCAAGAAGCAGATGAAAAATTATACCAAACTTGTGATAGGTATAATGATCTTCTCTACAGATGCCCAACTCATGACCTTAACAAATAGCAGAAGGTCAACATATTCTACAAGGGTCTTAACATTGCACAAGACTGATGCTAGATTCTCAGGGGCCGATCCCTGGAATGACTCATGTTCAAGCCCTTGATGATATTCAAGACATGGCAGACCACTCGCAGAACTGGCATGATGGTGGCAGTAGTAGAAGTATGTGCGGAAGTTTGGGTGGTATATCTCTTATTAATAACAAATTTGAAAGTCTTGGCAGGGATATGAAGAAACCAAAGGAAAATGTGCATGCCATACAAGTGGGATGCGACACTTTTGGTGGAGCTCACCTCGCCAAGGACTGCTCATTGGAAGAAGAGGATAGGAAAGTTGAAGAGGTCAAATACGGTGAAGCTAATAGGCCTTTTCAAGGAAACAATGGAAATGGGTATCGTATAGGACCACCTGGGTATTATAATCAGGCGCCTTATAGAGAAAAGAGGTCAACAATTGAAGAATCAATTCACAAATACCTGGAAGAATCTGCTAAAAGGCAAAAGGAGAGAGAGGATTGGCTCGAAAGCTTTCAGGAAGGGATGAAAGCTAATCTGATGACTCATGACGAGACCTTTAGAAGTCTCGAAACAAAGATTGGTTTGATAACAAATGATGCTCAACAACAAAATACGAGAAAGAATGTTGGAGTCTGCAAGCCTATTTAGTCTCCTTATTTAATTTTATAAAGTTTTATTATGGATTTATTAATAAAATATAATTTACTAAATACTCAGTTATGTTAAAACCTTAGTTTTCATATTCATGAATCCCATATTCCAAATTAAGTAAAAAATGAATCTTTCAAAAGTTTATTGAAACCACCTGCTTGGTAACCAAGATTCATGCCAGTCAAATTTTATGATCCCATCTAGCTAGGGTCCATAAAATCCCACCTAAGGTTTAGTAAACCCTTGTCAGTCTTTCTTGTTCCTTAAGCTATCTTGTTTACCGTATTATTTTATTTGGTGGATAAGGGTTACCAAATATGGTCTCAACATATTTTTAGTAAAGTTTTTACTTTATAAAAAATATTCAAAACCCAAAATCATACGAGTAAACAAAACTTCTTCCATACAAGAAAAATAATCCTAAGTAAACCATATATTTGCAATTAACACAAATTAGGTTTTTTCACGTTTCATCCCGAACACCCTCAAATCCTTATAAGGTCTAAAACTTTAGGATTTGGGAATAATAAATCCATTTCATGTGAGTAAAACACTTAAACCCTAATTTGATTACAAGAATACAATTTTTATAATCTTCATTACAGGAATTAGGGTTTTTCATGTTTGATCCTAGATACCTAATATCCTCATAAAATCAACTCCATTAGGCTTTAGAAAACCCTCATGGATCGATCCTTTGTGATCTAAAATACCAACCCTAATTTGATCATCATAATGATTAAACGCTTGTTGTCATCAAATCGCAAGAACCCTAAAACCCTAATATGCTAGAATCGACCAAACACCCGGATAAACAAAATCAAGATTTGATTTTTATGAGAAAAGAAATGATCGCTAAGAACCCTAGCTAGGTTATATATGATTAAGTGGCTCTTATACCACTGTAGGGATTTGGTGGTCACCCGCATGACCTATAAAATATGCATAGCGGAAAATAAACAAGTTAATACCATGCAAATCAAACCCTAATATCAAGATCTCCTAATCAGAGATATAACCTTAACCTGACACGTACAAAGTATGCTTACAGAGTTACTTACTTTTTCCTATAGGATGTAAGCTCCAATTCTTGACAGCAGTCAGCTGCGTACACAGAATCACCTTCTTCTTTTTTATGCTTCCTTTTACGATCAACCCAAAGAGTTTATGGGGACAATCGCCACGTGACTTGCGGGGTAGGTATCCATCGGTACTACACAGGTAGAGCTAGGGCTACGAACCTAGTCAAGTTAGGTGAGTACAAGTAAGGTAAAGTCGACTAGTCGACTTAGGGTTTGAGAAACCCTAAGTTTGACTGATTTAGAGAGAAGGGGAAGGAATATTTCGGTTTTAGGGATTAGGGATAAATGAATAATTGTTATTTGGAATCCTTGGTATTTATAGGTTACCAAGGAGTATTATAAATTATAATTGTTTCCTAAAATTATCCCTAAGTATACAAGTTTGACAAACTGTCAAACTTAATCCCTGTAGGGGATTTCGGCTGACCATATACCCTAAGGGTTGCGGTTTTGCCTTTTATTTACTTAGTATACTTATCCCGGATAAATATATATGTACTGAATAATTAACGTTTCACCCCTTAATGAAAACACTATTATATTTTCATTTTCTCTTCGTTTCCATTTCATTTCGTCACTCGTTTTTCATATCCACTAGCATTTTCCTTTTAGTGTGCACCAGTGTGACCCTTCGGTATTTTTGTGAAGGAAAATCATAAAAGACGTTCTTTTCACATAATTCTTTTATTTTCTTTGACATGTTAAGAAACCAAAAGCTAAAAGATCTCAATAGTGCTTCCTGACCATCATTAGGGGGATTTTCTGAGAAAAAAAAAAGTTTACCGAAAACCATTCCTCCCTCTAAACAAACCCAAAAGTAGCCTTATCATGAAATAACGACCTGGACGCACACGACACATAGTGATCAAGAATTGAGGAGCAAACAAGATGAAGTTTGCATTGTTTAGAGTTTGGTGGTGATCACTAACGTTTAAAATCGTTTTGATAGTGGGACCTTATAGAAGTTTATTAAATGCTACACTATATTAGTAACATTACAGATGTGACTTGTGCATTTGAAACATAGATTTTGTAAGGGAAAAGGTTAAAAATATCAAGACATTAAAACATATAGAGATGAGAAGCTATGTATGAGGATGAATAGTAAACCACATTAGATACATGGAAAGAAAATGTAAGATCACTTGACAAAAGCATATTAATTTCATATTATAATTACTACTTTTTTATCGATGTTCCACATCAAATCTGAATGAACCAAATAAGCTATATAATGAAATTGAAAAGTCAAGTTATCAAAGTCTTCGTAGCTTATCGCTAGACTATTGTTGGATATTGATTTCTATCGCTATACTTTTATACAATTTCTAGTTGCCTCGGTTTTTAACCAAAACTATATTGAAATCAATATCAAATTAAATAAGAAAGTATCATTGATTGAAATGTATGATTGTTAGAACGTAAAAGTTGATAGAATTAGACATGTCGAGGTTTTAATTGCCAATTTCGGTATGAAAAGTTAAAAAAAAAAAAAAAAAAAAAAAAAAAAAAAAATTACATGGAAAAGGATTTTTTTAGAAGTATTTTATAAAACCGTGAAAACTAAAATAATGCAGTTTTGAGTTATATTTGAGTATGAGAGTGCATGCTCGCAAACTTTAATCAACTTTCCTTTTACTACACTTTCTTTCTTTTGACCTTGGCGGCTTTATAATATTTTAATGTTATCTATATAAAATAAACCAACACCTCCCCCTCTATATATAGTAACCTCAAACATCTTGTTAAACATCCCTTGTACTTCTTCTCTTGCAATTCTAAAGGTCAAAACCCACTATTGCCAACTTACAACCCATAGAACAAACGAAAATGGCTTCCTTATGTAATATTACCGAAAGGAGAACCAATCAACGAGCACAAGGTTCGGCCACTATCCTAGCAGTCGGCACTGCAAATCCGCCTAATTGTATCTATCAAGCTGAACTTCCCGATTTATTATTTAAGGTCATGAATAGCGAACACATGGTCGATCTCAAAAAGAAATTCAAATACATATGTACGCATCTACTCTTACTTAAATCGTTATTTTGAATCTTGTAAAGAAAAAAGTTGACACAGCTAAAGTTCTCACGCAAGTCATGCATATATAGTCATGGCACGAATGTGAATTCCAATATAGTGTTAATCCCGTAACTCTCCATGGCTGACAACAACAAATATGTCACTGCGGCATACTTTTTATACACATTCTGAAAGAATACGCGAGATTATGTTCACGGCTTATAAATATTTAGAATGTGTGTTTACATTTATAAGGCTGTGAAACTATATAAATCGTAACAATTTCATCGAGACCAATTTATACACTCGCTTTGTACAAATAAAAGTTATTCTCAGGACATTGTAGTTTTAAGAAAAAGCAAAATGAATTATTTTGGCTTAGTTATCATACAGAATTACAAACTCTATATAATTTGACTACATGCAGGTGAAAAGTCTATGATAAGAAAGAGACACACGCTCCTATCGGAGGAGTTTCTGAAAGAGAACCCTACAATTAGTGATCCCACTGCTCCTTCTCTCGACCTTCGCCAGGATGTGTTAGTCGTCGAAGTCCCAAAGCTCGGTAAAGAAGCTGCTACAAAAGCCATCAAAGAATGGGGACAACCGAAATCCAGTATCACTCATCTCATCTTTTGCACAAATTCTTGTGTCGACATGCCTGGTGCAGACTACCAGCTTTTAAAGCTCCTTGACCTCAGCCCTAATGTTAAACGCTTTATGATGTTCCAACAAGGTTGTCATGCAGGTGGTACAGTTCTTCGGCTAGCCAAAGACCTAGCTGAGAACAACAAGGGTGCTCGTGTTCTCGTGGTTTGTTGTGAGATTCAACTTATGGCCTTTCGTAGCCTTAAAAATGCACCCCTTGATTATGTCATCAGTCAAACTTTGTTTGGAGATGGAGCTGGTGCAGTCATTGTGGGTTGTGACCCTGATTTGACTAATGAGGTTCCATTGTTTGAGATAGTGTCTGCTTCTCAGACCATCTTACCTGACTCTGAGGGAACTATTGGGGGGCGGCTGAGTGAGACAGGCCTAAAGCTTTATCTCTCAAGAACGGTGCCAGATTTAATAGCTAAGAATATTGACACGGTTTTAGAAAAAGCCTTTTCGCCTTTGGGTATAACTGATTGGAACTCTATCTTTTGGATCGTTCACCCTGGTGGTCCGGCGATATTGGACCAGGTGGAACTCAAGCTCGGTCTTAAGGAAGAGAAGATGAGAGCTAGCAGACATGTGCTTAGTGAGTACGGGAACATGTCCAATGTCACCGTGTTGTTTATTATTGACGAGATGAGGAAGAAGTCCGTGGAGTACAGCCTTGCCACTACCGGCGAAGGTTTTGATTGGGGTGTTCTTTTTGGGTTCGGTCCTGGTCTTACAGTGGAGACGTTGGTCCTTCACAGCTTCCCAACCAGCATAAACTAGTACAATTGCCACATAAAATTTAATATTTGATAAGCATGCCGAACAAGTCTACCTTTATATCAACTGTTATGCAATTGTGTAAAACAACGTTTACAATCCCCGCGCTTTGCCTTGGGGTAAAATCAAATCCACATCGGATAAGAATTTGATATGTCACTTTTTATGTATAATAAATAAGCGTATGTCTGCTTCTTTGGGGTTACATGATGGCTAGCTTGGTTGTTCTGCCGTCTATATGGAGCTCTAGGGTGTTTGGATGTCGTTGTTACTGTAATCTGTTTGGAGTATATGGCTGCTTCATGAGGAAAAGTTTTTAAGATGAGAATCCTACTCAGGATCTATTTTTTTTTCTTCTTTTTTTAATATTTTTTTATATGATCGTGATCATAATATCGGAATTTTAAGATCCTAATATAGTATCATTTTTTTATATGCATTTTAAAATTATTCAAATATACATATTATTATATACTGGCTCCGTTGTAAAATATAAGTCTATTTTGGTATTTTTGATTGTCCCAAATTTAATGTCTACTTTTAATAACAACTAATCAAAGTGCTTCTAAGGGGGGTGGCAACCTTGCCACACCATGCCTCCTCTTTTAAACCAAACAACCAATCAAGTTTGTCCAACACATTTTTTGCCTAAGCTTTCCTAAACCTTCTTTTTTAGTGGCAATCTTGCCTAAGCTTTTGCCTAGTCAAGCATTAATTACATTTATCAAGTTTTTGCCTAAACCTTCTTTGTAACGTTCAAATAAGTCTTGGAAATGATTTCTGCCGAATCGGTGAGATATACCGAAGTTAATGCCGAATCATGCTTGCCGAATGGATGGCAGTGTGGTTTGCCGATCGGTAATGGTTGCCGAACATGAAATGCCGAAGGGTTGCCACCCCCCTAAGTGAGTCAGAATAAAATTTTATTGGTTAACAATATAAGAAGCCTATTTTTTTTAAACTTTGTAAAATTTGGAAATGGACATATAATTTGAGACGAATGGAGTATTATGTATCATGAAAATGTATGTCAAAATAATGTTTATGAAGTGTTTAATACAATTAATCTCTTGTTTTTTATGTTCTAGAAAACTAAATATATTAATTTGTAGTATTTTAGCTTATAGTTTGAGAAAAGTAAGATATGACCGATTGAGATCTTAAGATCATATCCTTTTATCAAAAAAATCGGGATCCTATTAAAATCCTATCTCGTAAAAATCCTACGTAGGATCAACGTCGTTTTTGCTTTGTGGTATAATAAAATCGTAAAGTTTTAATACCCGAATCGATATCTTAACAAACCATGTGTGTTGATATAAATAATTGTCTAAAAACGTTATTCATATCTTTCGATATCTCTATGTTTTGATAACCACAAAACGAAAACTCATCAAACCAAAGATCATGACATAAACAAGTATTTAGTAGTAAATACTCACCTTTACCATCTAATCACTTAAGATATGAATAAACAAAGTGTCTAATGCATTATAAGATCAAAGGAACACTTTTGTTAATCACTAGATATTTATAAAATATCACAAAACATTTTATATCTTTTATAAAACATTTTTTGTATTAAAAGAATATGTTTAATTCATTACAAATTTATAAATTCAAATTTTTAACCAAAAATGGCAAATCTAATCCAGAAAAATTTCCTTCACAAAAAGACAAGAAAATCCAACGTTCAGGAGGGCGGCCCCCTAATTATACTAGGCGGCCCCCTTAATCATTAAGGGGACCGCCCCATAATTAAGGGGACCGGCACGCTCCAGAGCAGTATTTTCTTGCCCTTTACTGGATCATTCCACATATTTTTCTCAGCTTTTTGCACTAGAAACTTTCTGATCTAAACATCTATTTCCTTTCTCTAAAAATCCCTTGATCTTATATACTTTGATCTTTGTTTCAAAGTGATTCAAGCTTCAACACTCAAGTGCAAAGAGAAGAATACTTCTATTAGAAGTATTACAACTTAGTATCATCTTGCTATCTAAGTTGTTTGTTTATTTCATCTTGTTGATCTTTCATATTTTGGTGAATAAGGTGTATGTATTAGTTAGCTAGATTTAGGTATAAAATCTAGAATTGTTGTAAGTGTGAAGTGGAACTTGAAGTGAAGAAGTAGTGTTGGATAGTAGTGGTGATAGGAGATAGTAGCACTAGTGATTAGTAGTGAAGATATTGCAGCTTCCAAGTAGAGAAGACTAGAAAACATTAGTGACTTGAAGTTGTGAAGATATTAGTGGCTTGAAGTTGTGAAGACGTTAGTGCCTTGAAGTTGTGAAGTTGCAAGACATTGAAGTCGTGAAGTATTTGTGAAGGCGTGAAGATACTTGTGGTGTGAAGAAGTATAGAAGAAGTGAAAAGGTGTGGTGTGATATTTGTTGTGAGATTGGTTCTAGCTACGATTAGAACTCGACACGTTGCTTTGTGTCGTAAATTGGGGTAAGTATTTGGTGTGTACGGTTTTCTCCGCCATAAGGGAGGTTATTGACTTAGTGAAGAAAACTCTCGAGTTCGGTGCTCGGGGAGTGGAGTAGGGCAAGGAAGGTGTCCTTATAGCCAAACCACTATAAATCATTTGTCTTTCGGTTTGATCTTTCCATCTCTCACTATTTGCTTGCTTACTTATTAGCTTTTCATACATTGGTATAATTGTGGGTTGTATATATACTGATTTCACATAAAGATCAAACTAGGTTCCATTTAAAATATTAATTATACATTAGTAAAATATAAGTATATACAATTATTAAAACACACACACACACACACACACACACACACACACATATATATATATATATATAAATACAAACTTATAATCAAGTGAGATATATGAAATTATAATTTCTATTCAACACTTTAAATAAGTAGTGTCTATGTGATATATGTGAATTAATTTGTATCTATACTTTAGTTTCAAAGCTTCTTACAATTACCATCAATTCTTTGAAAACAAACTTTTATTAAACGAAAAAGACGTAAAACTATTCAACCTCCCCCCTTCTAGTTTTCCACAATTGGTATCAAGAGCCACATCTAGCAAGATTTTTAAAATATATTGTATTTTAAAACTTGTAACGATCTATGGAATTCAAAAAATATCTAGAAGGCGAATTTACGCAAAAACCACCATTATTTGAAAATGATAATTTTCTTGAATGGAAAAACAAATTTGAAAATTATGTGAAATCAATAGATCTTGATCTTTGGCATATCATTTCAATTGGTGATCTTAAACCAACCAAAATGGATGTTGAAAATCAATATAATAATCTTCAAACCAAAATTGATAAAAATACTAAAGCCAAATTACTTATCTTCAAAACTCTACCAAGAGTTGAATATGAAAGATTATTTCTTTGTAAAACGGCAAATGATATTTGGAAATGTATTTTAAAGTTTCACCAAGAGAAATGTAAAACCGAAGATGATAAACTTGATATTGCACAAGAAATAGTTACTCTAGAAAATTTAATAGATAAATATTTAGTTGAAATAAATACATGTACTACTAGTTCAAATGTGATCATTGAAGGTGTCAATAATGAAGAATACGTGAGCCAAATCCGAAGAAAGAGTGTTAATAAATCATGGTGCAATAAGTACGAAGAAGACGATGATAATATGGCTTGTGAGAATACTCAAACAAATGGGAATGCATGTATTGATGGCAAGGACTACATGCCTCTCGATCTAAGCGAAACTACAACTAAAACATGGAGCGACATGGACAATGGAATTGATCAACATATAGCATGTGAAGATTACACAACTACTAATAAGGTACTATTCGAAACCGAACATGCTATGATCAATTTATATTAGAATTTTCAAAATTGGAAAACAACTTCAAACATTTTTGCAACATTGACTAAAAAATGATTCCTAAAAATAAATCTTCAATATTCATAGAAAACGATTTTGAAAAGAAAATAATTTTGGAAGATAAAATGTCTAGACTTGAAAGCAATATTGAAATTGATCTTAAATGTAATTATTGTCAAGACTATAAACATGAAATTAAAATAGAAAATAAAAAAGCAAAAATATTAGCAAAATTTAAAAATAGCTCTAGATCTTTAAAATACTTACTTAACATTCAAAAGTCATTTTATGATAAAACCGGATTAGGATTTACCTTAAATGATCCTTCAACAAATGCATCAAAACAAATAAAATTTGTTAAACCTAGTGGAGAAATTTAGAACTAATATTACTTACGCTCACTATTTATCTCTCTAGTCAAGAAAGTCATTGTTTGTTGATCAAAACAAACCATTGATGAATTCTTGTACTTCTTGACGACATCCTCATCATGTGCATTTAAATGCAATGGATGTTCTCAACTAACCAATTCGGACCCATGAGAACCTAGGTACCAAGCTCTTTATCATGTTTAGGTAATTAACGAACGAAGAGACTTTTAAGTTGTGGATTGCTCACCTTGCTCACTTACTTTTGACGACTATTGGTTCATATCACTATGGTTTACATTCTGCACATGTCTTCCCTATGACGTTGGTGTGGTCATTTATTGTCTCGGCATTTTGTTCTTCACTTTTGGAGTATTGGTTTTATGGTGTGTCCGTTACTATTTCAAGACGAAGGCTTCACAGCACTGCTCTTCTTAGCTTTCACGAGTTGTGATGATTGAATTGCTGGACCTGAGGTAAGTTTTCTTTTCAAAAACTTGCCAATTTTACATTATATTAAAGTATGCTTTAATTAGTATATGTATATGATTTAATTTATAAGTTGCCATGCTTTTAGATCTTTAATACAAATATATGCATATATGATATTAGGATAATTAACCCTCTTGTTGTTTAGTCTATTATCCTTTTCCTTTGTCTTCATTTATATTGTAGACCTTCTATGATCTATAGTAGAATACTTACCATTTAAGCTATATGATCTTGCTAGTTGCATTAATAGATGTATCATAATTAAGACTTGCTAGTAACTTAATATTATGATGTCCTGTGTATATATATATATATATATATATATATATATATATATATATATATATACACACATGTCTATCTTGTATCCATAGATGATTTGCTTTCTTCCTTTTTATCTTATTGTGTTTAGATCATAAATATCTACTATCTCTCTCTCATATCTTTAGTTGCAAATAGAGAGGTTTATATGTGACAATGAGCTCAATTGATTCTCTTGAGTATGATAAGTTTTCACTTCAAATCCTTTACTTGAAAATTTCTTGATTATCAATATCAAAACATCATGTTTTAAACCTCTATCTTTGAATAAAAATCTTTTAAATATCTATATTAATTTCTTTTAAAACAACATGTTTAACTATAAGCTATCATAACTTTATTTTAATCAAAATCAAGATTGAAATTTTCTTTTATGTTATGAAACAAAACTCAATTTATTTTAATGAAATACACACTCGAATCTATTTCAAAACATTGTTGAATAAAACTAAAAACATTTTACTTAAAACATATTTGATTATCTCACATATGTCATACACTTTTGTGGAAATGACATTCACAATTTAATCAAATCGTTTCATGAGAATCATGATTTGCCCATATGGATCTTGTTTGTAACAAGTCTTGTTAGGTCACAATTTATGTAAACACAAGTATAAGGATGATAGAAATAAGATGAGGAGGAGAGATGGTTGATTAAGACATTATGAGAAATAGAAATGAAAGAGTTTGCATAGAATAATGAAATAACCAACAAGGTAACTAGTTACATATGACTAGTATATATAGGGAAGGAGTAGGGCAACACTCCCTTCCTCCCTATCTAGTAAATCGAAATGGGCTTAGGGCCCATGGGCTTGCTACATAAGCCTTAAGATTAAATAAACATACAAGCCTTAGAAACCTATTACAAGTAAATGACCGAGACTTGATAAATAGTAAAACTTTGATCCCAACAATCTCCCCCTAAGGGTCGGTCATCACGGTTGCTTGACGTCTTTGTCATTTCTTCATCTTTGACTTTCATAGCTTTAGACGTCTTTCAATAATCATGAGATAATAATCATTCATCGTTCTTTGTGCCTTGTTCATTGTTGTTGTGATAGTGATCAAATAATGAAGTTGTCTGCCTTTCATCACTTTCACGTCTGTGGTGGTAGTCTGCCATTCCAACATGCTCATACATCTTTGAATTCTGACTTATACATGTACGTAGTCCCTTTCTTTCACTTAAGATCTTTAGTCTTTATACTTTGTAGATTCTTCTTTTTGGCGTAGAATCTTTCTTTGAACTTTGTGTTGCTTTGATCTTTGAGGGAGCTTTTGATGACTTCAAGATGCATGTATGAGCATGTGGAATCCGTCGCCATGGAGATGATGTAACCCTGCATGAAAACAGTTAGCAATAAAACATCCGGTACTTATAGATAAGGAATTAGAGATCGTCAACAGCATAGTGTGAAGACTCCTTCTAATCCTTATCAAGGCCGTTCCCATATCAGATACTCCCGAAGGAGCTTACAAGACCTACTAAGTAGCTCAATGACTGGGTGAGTCGCTGGGGATCACTCCACGACTGTAGACCGCTAAGAAACCACCGCAAACACTAAGCGTAACCCACAAGGAGTTACCAAAGTGACCTGCTGTCAGGGCTGTTTGATGTTGACCCTGGCAGGATTTCCGTTTAATCATTGAGAAATACTTTTGTAAATTCTCTCATAAACGTTCTTGGCAGATTGCTAAGATCTGCGAAGGACTCGATAATTTACAGCTAGTGTCCATTGATGTAGAACACCAGTTGTAGAAATACTAAGTGTTCCTAAGAGATCTTTGATGTATCTCATGGCTCTAGACTCGAAAAGTGCACACTTAGGTTTCCTATGCGGAGACTAGGGAGGGGTCTCCTGCTTCAATATCAACCATCTCTAAGAGATAAGTGGCGGGAAGTTGTGAAGATATTAGTGGCTTGAAGTTGTGAAGACGTTAGTGCCTTGAAGTTGTGAAGTTGCAAGACATTGAAGTCGTGAAGTATTTGTGAAGGCGTGAAGATACTTGTGGTGTGAAGAAGTATAGAAGAAGTGAAAAGGTGTGGTGTGATATTTGTTGTGAGATTGGTTCTAGCTACGATTAGAACTCGACACGTTGCTTTGTGTCGTAAATTGGGGTAAGTATTTGGTGTGTACGGTTTTCTCCGCCATAAGGGAGGTTATTGACTTAGTGAAGAAAACTCTCGAGTTCGGTGCTCGGGGAGTGGAGTAGGGCAAGGAAGGTGTCCTTATAGCCAAACCACTATAAATCATTTGTCTTTCGGTTTGATCTTTCCATCTCTCACTATTTGCTTGCTTACTTATTAGCTTTTCATACATTGGTATAATTGTGGGTTGTATATATACTGATTTCACATAAAGATCAAACTAGGTTCCATTTAAAATATTAATTATACATTAGTAAAATATAAGTATATACAATTATTAAAACACACACACACACACACACACACACACACACACACACACACACATATATATATATATATATAAATACAAACTTATAATCAAGTGAGATATATGAAATTATAATTTCTATTCAACACTTTAAATAAGTAGTGTCTATGTGATATATGTGAATTAATTTGTATCTATACTTTAGTTTCAAAGCTTCTTACAATTACCATCAATTCTTTGAAAACAAACTTTTATTAAACGAAAAAGACGTAAAACTATTCAACCTCCCCCCTTCTAGTTTTCCACAATTGGTATCAAGAGCCACATCTAGCAAGATTTTTAAAATATATTGTATTTTAAAACTTGTAACGATCTATGGAATTCAAAAAATATCTAGAAGGCGAATTTACGCAAAAACCACCATTATTTGAAAATGATAATTTTCTTGAATGGAAAAACAAATTTGAAAATTATGTGAAATCAATAGATCTTGATCTTTGGCATATCATTTCAATTGGTGATCTTAAACCAACCAAAATGGATGTTGAAAATCAATATAATAATCTTCAAACCAAAATTGATAAAAATACTAAAGCCAAATTACTTATCTTCAAAACTCTACCAAGAGTTGAATATGAAAGATTATTTCTTTGTAAAACGGCAAATGATATTTGGAAATGTATTTTAAAGTTTCACCAAGAGAAATGTAAAACCGAAGATGATAAACTTGATATTGCACAAGAAATAGTTACTCTAGAAAATTTAATAGATAAATATTTAGTTGAAATAAATACATGTACTACTAGTTCAAATGTGATCATTGAAGGTGTCAATAATGAAGAATACGTGAGCCAAATCCGAAGAAAGAGTGTTAATAAATCATGGTGCAATAAGTACGAAGAAGACGATGATAATATGGCTTGTGAGAATACTCAAACAAATGGGAATGCATGTATTGATGGCAAGGACTACATGCCTCTCGATCTAAGCGAAACTACAACTAAAACATGGAGCGACATGGACAATGGAATTGATCAACATATAGCATGTGAAGATTACACAACTACTAATAAGGTACTATTCGAAACCGAACATGCTATGATCAATTTATATTAGAATTTTCAAAATTGGAAAACAACTTCAAACATTTTTGCAACATTGACTAAAAAATGATTCCTAAAAATAAATCTTCAATATTCATAGAAAACGATTTTGAAAAGAAAATAATTTTGGAAGATAAAATGTCTAGACTTGAAAGCAATATTGAAATTGATCTTAAATGTAATTATTGTCAAGACTATAAACATGAAATTAAAATAGAAAATAAAAAAGCAAAAATATTAGCAAAATTTAAAAATAGCTCTAGATCTTTAAAATACTTACTTAACATTCAAAAGTCATTTTATGATAAAACCGGATTAGGATTTACCTTAAATGATCCTTCAACAAATGCATCAAAACAAATAAAATTTGTTAAACCTAGTGGAGAAATTTAGAACTAATATTACTTACGCTCACTATTTATCTCTCTAGTCAAGAAAGTCATTGTTTGTTGATCAAAACAAACCATTGATGAATTCTTGTACTTCTTGACGACATCCTCATCATGTGCATTTAAATGCAATGGATGTTCTCAACTAACCAATTCGGACCCATGAGAACCTAGGTACCAAGCTCTTTATCATGTTTAGGTAATTAACGAACGAAGAGACTTTTAAGTTGTGGATTGCTCACCTTGCTCACTTACTTTTGACGACTATTGGTTCATATCACTATGGTTTACATTCTGCACATGTCTTCCCTATGACGTTGGTGTGGTCATTTATTGTCTCGGCATTTTGTTCTTCACTTTTGGAGTATTGGTTTTATGGTGTGTCCGTTACTATTTCAAGACGAAGGCTTCACAGCACTGCTCTTCTTAGCTTTCACGAGTTGTGATGATTGAATTGCTGGACCTGAGGTAAGTTTTCTTTTCAAAAACTTGCCAATTTTACATTATATTAAAGTATGCTTTAATTAGTATATGTATATGATTTAATTTATAAGTTGCCATGCTTTTAGATCTTTAATACAAATATATGCATATATGATATTAGGATAATTAACCCTCTTGTTGTTTAGTCTATTATCCTTTTCCTTTGTCTTCATTTATATTGTAGACCTTCTATGATCTATAGTAGAATACTTACCATTTAAGCTATATGATCTTGCTAGTTGCATTAATAGATGTATCATAATTAAGTCATTCCTCCTTTCTTTGGTACAACCTGTACAGGACTAACCCATGGGCTATCCGAAATTGGGTAAATCAGTCCTGCATCCAAAAGTTTGATAACTTCTTTTTTCACTACCTCCTTGATGTTGGGATTCACTCGCCTCTGGGGTTGCACGGTTGGTTTATGGTTTTATTCCATAAGAATCTTATGCGTGCAAAAAGTTGAGTCAATCCCCTTAATGTCAGCTACACTCCATGCAAGGACTCCCTTATATTTCTTTAGGACTCCAAGGAGCCTATCTTTTTGTTCATGCTCAAGGGAAGAGTTTATGATTACTGGCAGCTGATCCTCTCCCTGGAGGAAGCCATACTCCAGGTGGTTCGGGAGTTCTTTAAGCTCTAGCTTAGGTGGTTCGATAATGGAGGGCTTTAGCTTGTTTTCGGGCTTACGGAGTTCGATCTGTTCAGTAGGCTCTTGTTTGGGATAGAAGGAGACTGCGCTAACGCCTTCCGTCTTCTCCTTCTCAATTATGCGGAGGAAACTTTCATTTCTTAATCAACCTTCTTCGATTTGTTCATCAACACAGTTGTCAATGACATCAGTTAGTTCGTCGACCTCTCCGATGAAATAGAGCCGGTTAGCTGCTTCAAGTGACAGATTCATAGTGTCTTTAATATCGAAGGTCAAGCTATCGGTTCCTACTCGTAAGGTTAACTTGCCATCATGAACATCAATGACTGCACGAGCGGTAGCAAGAAATGGTCTCCCTAAGATGATGGGCACCAAGTCATGCTCCCCCATCTCCAAGATCACGAAGTCAACCGGAAATTTGAACTTCCCAACTTTGACTAGCACATTCTCACATATCCCTAGGGGATATTTGACCGATCTATCGGCTAGTTGGATGTTCATACGGGTTGGCTTTAGTCCGGAATATCCTAGTTTGAGGAACATGGAGTGGGGCATGAGGTTGATGCTCGCCCCTAAATCGGCAAGAGCATTCTTTATTGATAGAGATCCTATGGAACAGGGTAAGGTAAAGCTTCCTAGATTGTCTACCTTTTTTGGTAGCCCTCGTTGGGTCACTACCAAACATTCTTCCCCCAGAGTCACAAGACCCTCGAGTTTCTTTCGGTTGGCAAGTAATCTTTTGAAGTATGAGCTATACTTTGGCATGTGATAGCAAGCATCAAGGAGAGGTATGGTGACCACTGAATCTTTTAGATATGACAAGAATCTCTTATTATCGTTCTCAATTTTCTGGTTTTTTAGGCAGGATGGGAATGGGATTCTCACAGGTTGGTTAGGTGGAGTTGATGGGGACGGGGTCACCAGGAGAGGTTGTTCAGGAGCCTCGTTGCTCACATGACCTTCCTCCTCGTGGGGCTCGTTTGGATCAATGGTGACATGGTGTGAGCTCGGATAAGGAGGGTCCTTTGTTGTTGTTCCAGCTCGAGTAGTTACCGTGAGCAGGGGATCTTTTTGGCTTACTGGTGGTCTGTCATGGCCATCAAAGGTAGCATTAAGCTTGTTGAACCATTTTTCCATGTCATTCTGTTGCTCAGTAATGAGCTCGACAAGACCTTTCAATTGTGAGCCTTTTTCTTGAGTAAAGTGACCGAGGTCATCTTTAAAAGTGCTCCTGATTTTGTATTCAGGGCCTTCCTCCCCTTCTTTTCTTTTCACCAGATTTCCCCAAAGGGTATAATCATCGTTTTGGTAAAAAGGCAAAAGGGAGGGGTCGGCGTAGATGTCATGTCCTCGCAAACACGCATGTTCGGTCATGGTTTCTCCTCTGCATTCCTCTGCCTCGTGCGGGCCCCCACAGTAGTCGCAGATCAAGTAAGGATTTGAAAGTTGTTTAGTTGTTCGCGACCCCGCAAGGTATTCCAATCTTTCATGAATTTTGCTTAGCCGATCTGAGGGTGTTTGTGTAATTTCAGACATGCTCATAGTCGATTCAGGTTCATCCTAAGTATCGTCCTGGTCTTGAGCATATTCCTCAATCCTATTCTACCCTTCCTCGACGCTAAGATTAGCTATTTTCCCTTTTCTAGAATTGTTGATTCTGTTCTGGTCGTTCGAGGAGACATTGTCATAGAAGATTTGGACCAGAAGCCAGAGTTCGATGCCATGATGGGGAACTTGTCTTATTACATCCTTGAACCTAATCCACGATTTATAGATGGGTTCATCCTTTCCCTTTCGGAAGCGGAGAATCCTATCCCTAAATACTGAGGTTTTCCCTGCTGGGAAGAACTTCTCATAAAACTTGGATATAAGTTGCTCCCATGTAAAGATAGAATCGGAGGGAAGTCTATCATACCACTCTTTGGCTTATTCGTAAAGAATGAAAGGGAAGAATCGTAATCGGGACGTGTTTCTAGTGGCCCCATCCGTATGGAGGGTGTCCACTATCTTCAAGAAGTCCCTGATGTGTTGAATTGGGTCATCGTTATGTAATCCGTGAAACTTGCACACACTTTGGACAAGCCAAACATCGCTTGCACGCAAGACCTCATCGGTGTGTTCGTTTGGGAAGACAATGGCATTTGAGAAGTCACGAGGATTCGGGGAGGAGTAGTCCTTAAGGCGCTTAGGAGTGGGGATCTCAGGGGTGCTCATATCGTTGTTGGATTGGGGGCTAGAGGGTGTGAGGTGATTATCTAAATATTCTTCAGAAAGGGCCTCATCAAAGTTGATAGCTATATTAGATGGTCCAGGTGTTGAGAGAGATTGCTTTAGCTTATGCATTTCCCTTTCGGGTTCTGCATACGGCAAAACGAGATTTCTAACGGAACTACGACTCCTAGTGACTCTAAGGTTAGAGAGATCTTCATTTGCCATGATGGCGGATGATGATGGTTACGAACAAAGACACGAAGAAATAAGATAGACTAAAGAGAACCTAAAAATAAAAAATAAAATCTTACTAGAAAGGAATCTAGCAAGTAGACCTAATAAAAAGAAACCTAACCTAGACAATAACTATTCCCCGGGCTGCGGCGCCAAAAACTTGATACGTGGGAATCGCACCAGGCTTTACCTCTCGAGGGATCTCGAGAAGCTTACAACCCCCACCAGGCAGTGTACCTGATCGTTGTAGTATAGTATAGTGACAAGTACCGGGGGATTGATTGTCCAACTCAGGAATAGTGTCGCTAGGATTAGAAAGTCTCCTAAACTAAGTCTAAAGGTGAGGGATGATTCTTTTTGTATTTTTATGTTTTTTATAAAAGCAATTAAAATCTCGGTTTTTGGAAAAGTGGGCGGAATTAGTTGCTAGTCAACTAACCCAATAACTAAAGATGCAATCAAAATAAAATGACAGAAATGAAAATAAATCTAATTATACTAATTTGGTGTAACAATAATGGGGAAAGTTGTGTTTACTTAGGTTTCATTACTCCCTAGATATCTTTTACAGGTTGATAGTTTGTTACAATTGCATGAATGACGGGTCGTATTCCTTAATACTAGTCGTAGGGCCGTGTACAATAATCCCTAACTCTATAGGATCCAACTTCACTCCTATGTCGAGCCGTTAGAAGCTCCTAACATGGGATCATTAGAATTCTCCTACGCATTAAATACAACCAAAAATCATAGTACACCTCTGATCATGTTGCTTAAGACGTTCAAGCATGTTACCTATGGAAGTCTGCCAGTTTTCTTAAGCCTAACATCAAATACAATCATCCGTAACAACTATAAATAAACAATCAACCCATAATTAACATCTAGGTTTCACTACATCTAAGCAAACACAAAAGAAATCTAGCCTAGCATGTTAAATTGAAGACAAGCGTAAGATATATTCAAACAACAAATAGACATATTGATTGAATTGAAAGAGTACTTATCTCAATTGAACATAAGAGGTTTCAAAGGGTAAAAACCCTTGAAAAAGCTGTGAAAATCGGACTAGGGTTTTTCTCCAAAGTTGCATCCTAAAAGTTACACACCAATGAATGAATATTGGAAAACTATATATAGATTTTACAGGGTGACGACGTCAAGAAGAAATCTGTGATGCCATCAACTCGCCGCCCATAATGAAATCGGAATGCTTAGATCCACTTTTGATGCCGTCACGTGTGATTTTGTTCTGGGCCGTCACTAATATTTGGACCATGACGGCCTTGGGTGACGCCGTCATGTCCTTAGTACAAAACTTTTTGGATCGTCATGTGCACCATCCACTTCCACCTCTTGTATTACTCTTGACGCCGTCATTAAGGATCTTGTGACGCCGTCAGGTACTGTTCCCAGCAAAGAAAATTAAGACATTGTCGTTTTCTTCACTTTTATGCTCCAAAAACGTACAAAATGCCTCCTTTTCCAGATTTCACTCCAAAAGTACCTAAAATGACAAAAGGAACGATTTAGGGCAATATTTGATCAAATAAATTCGAATCCGGGCTTAAATGACCCCTTAAAAATGGTTCATTTTTCGCCTCATCAGTTTTGCATCAGCAGCAAGCAGATTAGGAACGAGCTTAGGAGCACTTAGTCCATCCTTTTCACATCTAGACTTGATTCTGTTATACTGATGAACCAATTGTTCATCTGAAAGAGACCAAACTTGTTTCCTAGTCCAGGCACTATTATAAAGTGCACTGCTTTGACTTTTCACATAATTTCTCATAAAAAGCCTCTGTTGTGCTTGAGTCATTGGTTTATCCCTTTTTGCTTTGTAAATTTGCTCATCTGTTTCATTCTTCCTTTGTTTCATAATCTTAACTATTTCAGAAGCCCAATCATCTGTACTCACATCCTATCCAAGAATATCTGTAGCCAAACCAGGAGTAGAAATTACTTGTTCTCCAATATGCTGCCAGTCTGCTTCATCAAAATTTGGAATAGCAGCATCCAATTCTCTTTGCCTTTCAAGAGGCAGAGTAGAAATATACTTGGTTTGAGCATATTGAAATTCTTTGTCATATTTAGCTTGCTCTTGCTTTGCCAATTCTGTGCTTTTCTTGTGATCTTCCCATTCTTTCAAAAGTCTTTCTTGCTCAAGTCTTTCTTCTTCTGAGATAAGATCAGTAGCACTCACTTCATTAACATCAGCAAAATAATCATGAGGAATGACTAACTCTTCCAAAGGATCAGCAGTTAAATCTTGAATATCATAATCAAGTAGAGTATCAGCAGATCCTATAGAATGAAGAGTTGTAGTGGTGTCTTCATGAGAAACCTGCTCAGGAAAAGATGGATCAGTGGTAGGTGAATCCATATACTCTCTACCAGCTATAAAGAATGCATTTACTGATGCATGAACCCCATCAGTAGTCTTTTCAGTAGCAATATCACTAGTTGGTTCATTCTCCTGAAGAGTATCACCAACATCTTTCAAAAGAATCTCATCACCACTGGACACCTTAGAAGATTCAGCAGCTTTCTTTGCCAAATATTGTCTTCTACTTCTTCTACTGAACTGAATTGGCTTCTTAAGTTTTGAAACTTCAGCAAGTGTGGGAGAAGAAACATGAGTCTGTTGAGCAACTTCAGCCAAGATGACAAGGGAGTCCAAATTTCCCTCCTCATGTACTTCATCAGCATCAATTACAATCTTTCTTTTCTTTTGTTGATCAAGTTGTGCTTCCAATTCCTGAACCTTTCTTTTCAACAGCTCAATCTCACCACCAAGTGAAGATTTGGTATCTGCAAGCTCCTGTTGAAGATCATCAGTCTTTTTAACATACCTGCAAAGCAAATCATGTACAGAGGTGAGAGTAACAGGGTCCTCTGCTCCACCAACAGATTGCTATGTGGTCATGGGAGCTTCATTGAACCTATCAGGAGAAACAGACATATGTACAACATTGGGAGAGCCTGCATCATATGGCACTCTTATAGGACTAGGTGTGGGTAGTCTAGTAATCTCAGGCTCAAGAGGTGTAGGTACTTGGGTACCAAGAGACTGAATTGTCTCTTCAACCTCAGTAGCAAGCTCATCAGGAGCAACCTGAGAAGGTGATGGAACAGGACTAGGTGACAGAGGTAAAGGGGAAGGTGGAGGCAGGTCAGTAGAAACATGTATTGCTTCAGCAGCAGGCTCTCCATCATTTACCACTGAAGGATTACCATCAGCAGCAACACCAGAAGATGATGGATTACCATCATCAACAGCATTTCGAGAGGGTATTTCACCAGTAGCATCACCCTCACCTGCATCATTATTGCCATGTGGCAACATAGCAGCTAACAGAGGGCAATGTATGTAACAATTCGCATTTTTAGGTTAACTTCTATTCCTGAAAATTTTACAATTCATTTTTACTATTCACTATTTACTATTCACTTTCACTATTCACTCCCGAAATTTTTATTTCATATTCTCGTAAGTTAAACTATTTTAATGATAATCCGAGAGTTTGACACTCGTCGGATCATTTCTGCAAAAATCATAAAACCGTGTCAGAGATTTACTTTTAGCTTTAAACGTCATTCCAGCATTCCGATATGTCCATAAAACACTATAAATAATAGAAATATGAATTTTGTTGGCATGAATATTACGATATTTAATCTAAACATCCTCTTCATGTTTTGATGATGATAAAGATGTAAGTTACAACATATAACGTAAAGTGCTTAAGTTACTTGTGATCACAATTTTTCTATGCATTCTTACGTCAACAAGCCTTGACATCTCAACGTCTCAAGTATGCTTCAACAATCACTTAAGGTATGGATAAACAAGTGTTTAATACATCTCATGATCAAAGGGGTATTTAATTAACTAATACAAAGTTTATTTAATTATATAAACATATTATATATTTTTGAAAAACACTTTTGGTAATAAAGAAAAATGTTTTAATCTTACTAAATATATGATTTCAAACTTTTAACCAAAATTAGTTAGTTTTACACCAAATAAACTTTCCCCACTAAAAGACAGAAAATCTGGCCGTTTCAGTAGGGCGGCCCCCTTAATTTTAAGGGGACCGGCACACAATTAAGGGGACCGGCCACGCTCCCCTGTCAGATTTGGTCAGAAATTTTTCCCTATAAATACCACCTCAAACCTGGAATTTTTCTCACCTTTTGCACAAAAATTTTCAGATCCAACTCTCTCTAAACATCCTTCTAAAACCCTTTGATCATAAGATTATTAATCTTTGTTTCAAGTGATCCAATTTCTCATCACTCAAAGTGCAAGAGAAGAATCCTCCCTATCATAAAGCCAAAGATGTATTAGGATCTAGTTAGTGCTTATGTGAAGTTGTGAGTTATGTATATGTAATAAGTAGATCAGGATGATCTTACTTAGTAGTGATTTAATGAGTGAGTAAGAAGTAGTGGAAGGAAGTAGTAGTGTGGAGAAGACATGTAGTTGTGAAGATGTAGGTGTGTGATTAAGTAGTGGAGTTTAGAAGAAGTTGTGATGAAGTTGTGAAGTCGTGAAGACGTGAAGAAGTTGTGAAGCCGTGAAGAAGTTTAGAAGAAGTTGCGATGAAGTCGTGAATTTGTGTAGAAGTTGTGTAGTGATCGAAGTTGTGTTGTGAGATTGGTTCTAGCTACTATTAGAACTCGACATTTAGCTTAGTGTCGTTAAATGGTGTAAGCAAAAGTTGTGTACGGTTTTCTCCGCCAAAAGGGAGCTTGTTGAGTAGTGAAGAAAACTCTCGAGTAGGTGACTCGGGGAGTGGAGTAGGAACAAGGAAGGTGTCCTTGTAGCCGAACCACTATAAATCATCGTGTCCGGTTTGCATTTCCTTTCTCTTATCTCTTATCATTTGTTCTTGCATTTATCGCTTTACTTCTATGCTTGCCTACATGTCTTAGTTGTTGCTTATATAGTTGTGATGATTGATTGCGTTGAACATAGTAGTTAATATTGTGATTGTGTGTATAATTTCTTGATATTGTCAAATAGATTATTATTCACACTTCTCATATTATGTTTAACTTGATAGATAATTTGATACAAAACGTTTTAAGATTTTAAAAGGAAAACGTATTCATATAAAGATCGACCAAAGCTTCATTTATAAAACTAAGCTTTTCCAAAAGCTCACATATATAATTGATCATATTGATTATATGTTGTTTTCATACTAAACTCTAATTGAAGTTTTCCAAACAAACAATTGAATAAATTTGAATCAACATTATGAAACAAAGTTTTTATAAAATGAAAAAGAAGGGAAAACTATTCAACCCCCCTTCTAGTTTTCCACAATTGGTACCAGAGCCAGGTCACTCAAATTTTCAAAACAAATGGTTTTAAAAATTGAGTACGATACATGTATCAAATTACCCATTAAGGAGGATTTAATATGAAAAGTGTTTTGTTGATTAACTTGTATTAGTTTTGATATTATATATACTAATTATACTAGCTCGAGATAAGATTAGGCTTAAAACAAGTACTATATGTTCGTTTTTAAAATCAGAAAGTTACACACCTTTCCACAAAGTCAGAAAACAATTTTTTAACAAAAATTGCATTTTTGAGTATCAGATGGTGGCCCCTTTAATTGTCTGGGCGGCCCCCTTAAATACTGGGCGGCCCCCTTAAATTTAAGGGGTCCGCCTGTCTGTTCGACAGTTTTTCAGCAACTTTGAAAAATCATATAAAATTAACCGTAACTCCGTAGAAGTCGCGCCACCCGGTGTTTTAAAGGTAATTGAGTCTACTTTCATTTAAAAATACTTACAACTAACCATTACAAACTTAAATAAGTTAGTAAGTTAAAATACTACACGAAGGTCAAAAATTTGAGTCTTGTTTTAACGTAAAACTTGTGTTTTACCTTTTCCTTCGAGTCAGGCATTCCTAGTCGATATATCTTTGAAAAATTAAGTATTTATGTTTTCAAAATATTTATCTTAATTAAATTTTAAAATGGATAGGAAACTATTTTATTTTCAAATAAAATCGAGCTAAGTAAACATTGGTATATATAATACACAAAACGACGACAAGTGTTTTATTTGCTATGTGAACTCATTTGTGATTTTACTTTGTTAATCATTGCTATTTGTAATTTAGCTATTTGAATATCCTAGCATATGTGCTTTGTACTCTATTAGTCTATAGCCAGTTTTCTGGCTTGTTCTTAACTAGATCTTATGCTAGATTTCTTGCGTTAGGATTGCAATATTATGCTTGCATTGCATATAGGTATAGATGGCTTAATGTTACTCAAACATCTTGTAAATGAGTTAAATCTAATCACCTAAATATTTCAAACAATTTAATCTATTCTTAACAACACACTTAAACATTTTCAACAAATTACCTTGTTTTACCTTAATTTGTTTAATAAGAGAAATTGAATCTTTGTAAAACATTAGTAGGAATATAAAAGAAAAAGTATTTTCAAAATCTAAGTGTGTTCATTATAAGTAACAATGAAGAGTCTTTCACATAAACAAAACTTATAACTATCATGAAGTAATAAGTCAAATTTCAATCATTCACCAACCTCACTCATAAATAATCTTAGGATTAATGGAACAAACTATCAAAATGCCTATTTATTTTAAATGAGTGTTTGTGAGGGTCAAGAAAGATCTTGATATTATATCAATTCATTATTCAAATTATGGTTGATATATTCATCAAATCTAATTGACATGTTTTTGAGTATGGACAAGAAATTGGATTGTTATTTGTTTAGTTTCAAGATTACATTAAATTTTAACAAAGGATATAGTCTTGAATCTACATACTCAATCACACTAGATTGATATGAAAATATTTACATCCTTTGTAGATGAAAAGAATATGCATTGGATCATAACTCACACTTGTGTTGACAATGCCATATTGAATCTACTTATACAATAGTTGTGTTCTAAATATTAGAATAACATGTTTAACACATGCATAAAATATACAATGAAGTAGGATTGACGACTTGGATGTTTCATCCGAAATATTCAAGTAATTTACATTGCAAAGCAATGGATAAATGTGTCATATCCGAAAAACCAAACATGAGCAAACTAACAACATATGTAAACTTTGCTCACACTACTTAAAATCATCACTTCAAGCTAAAATACATATTTAAGAACAATACACACTATATATTATATGTATTTCATTTTCTTTGTAGCATGAATGGTTGCGTTACAAGATAATGCACTACACATTTCTTTTTGAAATAATTTAAGTTATTAAAATTGAAAAATAACTTGTCACAATGCATAAACAAGTTAAATTCATTTTGTTTTAAATACTAGTTAAATTATGATATATAACATTGGCAAAAATCATAGAAAATAATATTTGTTTTAGAATATATAAATGTCTAGTTTTGATATCATTTGTGAATCACAATCTCATTTAAGATAAATAATCTTAATGGGATTCATTTTTCAAGATATGCTTAGGAGCATTCTTAAATCAAGCACATTTATTAAATCAAGTAATATGCTATCAAAACCAAATAACCGGTTAATCATGAACAAAAGATTAAAACTTTGCGTTTACTCTTATCTAAACATTTAACACATCTCTATTGGGATAGTGAGTAAAATATATCATGTAGACTTACCTTCATAAAAACATGATGTTTGAGTCACATTAAGTCAAGTATTAGTGAATCAAGCAAACTTCATATTTGGTACTCTTCGATAGGTAAATTTAGGAACTCAATTTCTTCTAAAAAGAGAATGACTACTGGAGAATCTATTGACTAGAAATTCAATTTAACCTAACGGTTGAATTGCTTCTATGTGAGAAGTTGGGTGTGTGTAACCCGTAAAAATGGTCGTGTTTAGCCTGAATTGAGCACCACTAGTAATAGTCTCATACTCATTCTCCAACTTGATTAAATTGCTCTTCCTAAATATACCTAACACTAGTTTACTTTTATGAACTTTGCTTCTCATTAGATGCATTCATTCCTAGATTTATGGCATATCGCATATATGTCATTTCTAGATGATTATTTGCTCCTATGTGATTTGATTGTATGTCTTTACATGGTTTACACTATATGTATCATTCATCTAGGTATATTTTTCTTACCTTTATATCCTACACCCTCATTTCATGAGAACCTTAGTGTCATTTTCCGATAGGTCATATTAGTTTCATAATATATCCGGATGAGCATGAATTTAATGGGAAGGGAAATCACACTCACTCACATATATCCTTCTACCTCACACCCAAAACCGAGTCATCCTTTGTACTACCAATCTCGAGTCATCCACCATTTCCATGTTCTCAAAGAAACCAAGAATCAATATCATACCTCCTAAATCACTCCTCATAAACACCTCCTAAACCAACACGTTTTGTCTAGCCAATCCAACACCTACTATCCTTCCATAAACACATAATCATCACACTATAAATACCTCTCTCAACAAACCTAACATCATTGTTATCACCCCACATACAACATTCAAACTACCATCCACACATGAAGAATCACTTTCATCCATACCTTCATCATGCTTTCATGATCACCCAAATGAAACCACTCTTTTAGCTCAACAAGACAACCTTACTATCACCCTCACTAATAAACTTCCACATTCATCTCACTCAATTCAACCAAATGACCCTTTTGAGGATCATACTTAATATCAAAACAACAACCATCAATCTCATCCAAACATGAATCATAAGTTTCATGACCAAACCTCGATCCCTAATCACAATCCAACTCCACCACCATCACCTTCCTCCGAACATGAAAAGTTCGTTGAAGAGCTCAAAGAATCTCATGAGCTTAATGCTCTTCTTGCGTTGCATCTTATTCAACGCAATTTGGATCAACAACCTACCTCCACCAAGAACCACCATCTCCAACAAAAACTTGTCATTATACCATCAAAACAACTCTTCATTGACCTTACTAATGAAGACGACACCACTCCATCCATCAAAGAATATATCAACTCACAATTGTCTCCACCACCAAAAGTTATCACCATTAACACCTCTTGATGCACACTTCTCATAATCTCCTATCAATCCACCAACCTATAACCCCGTCCCATGGAGCTTACTTGAAGCTCATGGAGACACTTGCCTTTGTTTCATCCATAACCGAACAATTGTGTTCGGACTAAGAGATGAGATACAATACATGTTTTCTCACATTGAAAACTTGTTGCATCCTCTACCACCAACAACAAACGCAACACCTCCACCACCATCAACAAAATACCTAAAAATCCCATGATTCCCTATCATCCACCCTTGTCGAACGATATATTAATCTAAACCATAATTTTCAACCCTTTGTCATCACCTTCCCTTTACATTCACAATCATCCCTCCTCATTCTCCTACATTTTCCTAGGTTCTAATCTTTGCATTAGGTTCTAATTTTTTTTTTGGATTTAGTTTGTCGTTTTTAAAACAATAATTGCATGTGTCATACTTTTAGTGCATATACCTAATATGTCCATATATTGTTCCCCTATTAGTTTCATGCATATATCTATTATCATAATTATATATATGTGTACTTGTCTACTAACTTTGTTTTGAAGGATTACCTCACCGCTCGATTCTTTGGTAGCCAAAACAAGTTTTGAGCATACACCAAGGGGGAGCATACACCAAGGGGGAGCATTGAGGTTGCTAGGATCAAGGCTTCACTTACGATGATGCAAGCTCGCCTTTTAGATTCTATCTCAAGAGTTCAAGCGTAGTAGAAGTCTCGTCTTAGAGTCCACCTTTTTGCTTCGACAAAAGGGGGAGAAGAAGTGTAAACAAGTAACTTATACATTTTACTATAAGTTATAGTTTACATAGTTTGTCATCATCAAAAAGGGGGAGATTGTTGGCATGAATATTACGATATTTAATCTAAACATCCTCTTCATGTTTTGATGATGACAAAGATGTAAGTTACAACATATAACGTAAAGTGCTTAAGTTACTTGTGATCACAATTCTTCTATGCATTCTTACGTCAACAAGCCTCGACATCTCAACGTCTCAAGTATGCTTCAACAATCACTTAAGGTATGGATAAACAAGTGTTTAATACATCTCATGATCAAAGGGGTATTTAATTAACTAATACAAAGTTTATTTAATTATATAAACATATTATATATTTTTGAAAAACACTTTTGGTAATAAAGAAAAATGTTTTAATCATACTAAATATATGATTTCAAACTTTTAACCAAAATTAGTTAGTTTTTCACCAAATAAACTTTCCCCACTAAAAGACAGAAAATCTGGCCGTTTCAGTAGGGCGGCCCCCTTAATTATAAAGGGCGGCCCCCTTAATTTTAAGGGGACCGGCACACAATTAAGGGGACCGGCCACGCTCCCCTGTCAGATTTGGTCAGAAATTTTTCCCTATAAATACCACCTCAAACCTGGAATTTTTCTCACCTTTTGCACAAAAATTTTCAGATCCAACTCTCTCTAAACATCCTTCTAAAACCCTTTGATCATAAGATTATTAATCTTTGTTTCAAGTGATCCAATTTCTCATCACTCAAAGTGCAAGAGAAGAATCCTCCCTATCATAAAGCCAAAGATGTATTAGGATCTAGTTAGTGCTTATGTGAAGTTGTGAGTTATGTATATGTAATAAGTAGATCAGGATGATCTTACTTAGTAGTGATTTAATGAGTGAGTAAGAAGTAGTGGAAGGAAGTAGTAGTGTGGAGAAGACATGTAGTTGTGAAGATGTAGGTGTGTGATTAAGTAGTGGAGTTTAGAAGAAGTTGTGATGAAGTTGTGAAGTCGTGAAGACGTGAAGAAGTTGTGAAGCCGTGAAGAAGTTTAGAAGAAGTTGCGATGAAGTCGTGAAGTTGTGTAGAAGTTGTGTAGTGATCGAAGTTGTGTTGTGAGATTGGTTCTAGCTACTATTAGAACTCGACATTTAGCTTAGTGTCGTTAAATGGTGTAAGCAAAAGTTGTGTACGGTTTTCTCCGCCAAAAGGGAGCTTGTTGAGTAGTGAAGAAAACTCTCGAGTAGGTGACTCGGGGAGTGGAGTAGGAACAAGGAAGGTGTCCTTGTAGCCGAACCACTATAAAGCATCATGTCCGGTTTGCATTTCCTTTCTCTTATCTCTTATCATTTGTTCTTGCATTTATCGCTTTACTTCTATGCTTGCCTACATGTCTTAGTTGTTGCTTATATAGTTGTGATGATTGATTGTGTTGAACATAGTAGTTAATATTGTGATTGTGTGTATAATTGCATGATATGGTCAAATAGATTATTATTCACACTTCTCATATTAAGTTTAACTTGATAGATAATTTGATACAAAATGTTTTAAGATTTTAAAAGGAAAACGTATTTACATAAAGATCGACCAAAGCTTCATTCATAAAACTAAGCTTTTCCAAAAGCTCACATATATAATTGATCATATTGATTATATGTTGTTTTCATACTAAACTCTAATTGAAGTTTTCCAAACAAACAATTGAATAAATTTGAATCAACATTTTGAAACAAAGTTTTTGTAAAATGAAAAAGAAGGGAAAACTATTCAACCCCCCCTTCTAGTTTTCCACAAATTTCTCTCATTTTATGACAATTCCAAAAGTTTTGGAATTTAACGTTTTCCAGTTCAGCGTTTTACGCGAATTACGCGTTTTAGACCCGTGTTTCTAGTTTTAACAGCGTTTAAGCAACCCGATAGAACTTATCACTCATTAAATATGCTAATATAGGTTATATTAATAAGTTCTAACATATTTATAAGTTTCATATTTTTAGGATACACCATTTTAAGTTTCATGACTTAACGACTTACTGTTATCGATTACCAGGACAAAACTGACTCCGTAAACCAGATAATTCCAAATTTTAAAAATCTAGTCATCCAAGACTTATGGTGCACGACTTTAGGAAGAGTCACCATGACACTTGATGTCTTGATGATAAGCTTGTCCAAGATTTCAACACCTATACTACCTTAGTAACTAAGCTTCATTAATCTTGCAACACTTGCCTTCCTTAGCTAACAAGGCTTATGACTCATGCATTCCTAACCTCCTCAAGACACTATAAAACCCCCTCCTACCCATCTTGAAGTCGTTTATAACACAAAACAAACACAAACACTCTTTATTCAAGTTTTATTTCAAGTTATCCAAGAGAATTCAAGCTATAAGTAAACTACATCAAATTCCTTTTAACTTTAGGTGATCCTCTTGAGTTTTAATATACTGAAGTCACATAAGGTCTCATCACAAGCCCTTCAAGAATACAAGAAGTGTAGAAGGTTGCTAAGGTGTGGGATATTGCTCAAAGTCCTAGTTCTAAGTCCTTGTTCTAGTTTTTTGATCCTTGACTTCCTTTCTTTAGAAAGCCAAACATTTTAAGAAACCCTAACATACTCTCTTTCTCAACATCATTTTCATGATTCTTATACTTCATTTATACTATATATGGTCTTTATGTTATGTTCATGATGTACGAAAATCTTTAAAACAAGTTATGGTATATATATGGTAACTTATATTAAGTAAACAAGAAAACTATTGACTTTTATGGAGAACCATGACCAAAATAGTATAACTATGATATTGGAAACTTACCTACTGTTAAAGAGGACTTAACAAGGAAAACATAGCAATTTGAATCACCTAAAACGAGTATACGAGTCAAAACTTATGGCCATAAGAAGTTAGCGAAACCAAAACGCCGAAACTGCCAAACACAACCTGTTAACATTCTGACCTTTTTGAAAAAGGCACTTCTGATCCAATGCATCAAAAAGTTAATACACGAAAGTTGTCTGGAACGACGTTTTCATTCAGGTGTAAAGAAGCTCAAGCCCTGAAAACGCTTTACGAGTGACATTTTTCTTCAAATTCTTAACAGACCCTTTTTATGACCAAATGACCATATAATGGTTATGGTTAGTTATAACGAAGAGGTCTAATGACCTAAAGCCAAGACCACAACCATGGCTAAGGCCAATGATGAGTCTCAAGACCATGGTAGCAATGACGAAAGCCACGGCAAGGCCACGGCTAAAGACCTTATGGCTTTCTAAGTCGAAAACATAAACTAAAGAGTTAATGGCAACATAATCATCCAATTTGGATCTACTCCATCAAAATAACCATGAGACTTTACAAGTAATATTCATACTAGACTCAAGAAACTCATTGTAATAACAATCTTCATCCAAAAGTAAACTTTCCTAAGTTTATTGAATTATTTGGACATGTAACTTTTTGGATCAAAAACTTATATATATTTTATCAAATACTACAATAGTAGGGAGCCTCATGTGAGGGGTTCATTAAAGTTAACCGTCGAGATGAGTTGTGGATTTAAGAATTAAAGTGTCCTGGCTCCTCGAACGTTTACTACATGACCTCTGAATTATATCGGCCCGAACGGTAGTAAGCGAGATACAAACTATACATTTTTCATAAACCATTTTTATTCAAAGACTTACACTATATACTAAGTACTACATCATGGACTAAATGCAAGACATATATAGGCAATTCATCATATTCTTTGACATCACTCCAAACCTAAGTTGCAACATTCTATTATAGGTTGCTTGTAGAAACCTTCGCGATTCGACCATCATTTTCACTACTTACTACATACTTACGGTGAGTTCATAGCCCCACTTTCCATTACTTAATTGTTTTACAAACCCTTGGGGGAATACATGCTATTTTAAACCGAACACAATGCTTTGAAATTGTATGCTACCTAATTGTTTTATTATTACTAAGTACCATCCTTGCTAAAGCCAATATCCCTTATTATGAACCATTTAATCACTAGTAATAGTGAGCGCGATGCCTCTCTATCTAAATAAAGAATTATAAACAAGTGGGCTTAATTGAATCTGAAATAACATAAGTATGAAGTCAATAAACACTAGATACAACAACAGATTATCTACTAGACTATGATTGCAACTACTATCCCAATTTCCATTGATATTCAACTACTATATCGATTACTAATGATATTCGACTACTATATCAATTTCCATTTATTGGATTCCTATGTCAATTGCTATTGTTGTTCAACTACTATATCAATTGCTATTGATACTTGACAACTATATCAATCTCTATTAATATTCGACTGCTATATCAATTTCCTTTGATATTCGACTATTATATGGATCTCTAATGATATTCAACTATGTTATCAATCTCTATTGACACACCGTATTCTAAGACAAATCAAACTACATCACTGGTAATCCCAGACTCTAGTCCTCATAAGTAACCACACCTCTTCATCGACACCACTCCAACATATAACATACATAGAACTTCGGGACGAAGTTTTCCTAAGGGGTAGAGACTGTAACAATTCGCATTTTCAGGTTAACTTCTATTCCCGAAAATTTTACTATTCATTTTTACTATTCACTTTCACTATTCACTCCCAAAATTTTTATTTCATATTCTCGTAAGTTAAACTATTTTAATTATAATCCAGGAGTTTGACACTCGTCGGATCATTTCTACAAAAATCACAAAACCGTGTCCGAGATTTACTTTTAGCTTTAAACGTACTTCCAGTGTCCCGATATGTCCATAAAACACTATAAACAATAGAAATATAAATTACTCTCATTTTGCAACAATTCCAAAAGTTTTGGAATTTTACGTTTTCCAGTTCAGCGTTTTAGACCTGCGTTTCCAGTTTTAACAGCGTTTAAGCAACCCGATAGAACTTATCACTCATTAAATATGCTAATATAGCTTATATTAATAAGTTCTAACAAATTTATAAGTTTCATATTTTTAGGATACCCCATTTTAAGTTTCATGACTTAAAGACTTACTGTTATCGATTACCGGGACCAAAACTGACTCCGTAAACCAAATAATACCAAATTTTAACCATCTAGTCATCCAAGATTTATGGTGCATGACTTTAGGAAGAGTCACCATGACACTTGGTGTCTTGATGATAAGCTTGTCCAAGATTTCAACACCTATACTACCTTAGTAACTAAGCTTCATTAATCTTGCAACACATGTCTTCCTTAGATAACAAGGCTTATGACTCATGCATTCCTAACCTCCTCAAGACACTATAAAAACCCCTCCTACCCCTCTTGAAGTCGTTGATAACACAAACCAAACACAAACACTCTTTATTCAAGTTTTATTTCAAGTTATCCAAGAGAATTCAAGCTATAAGTAAACTACATCAAATTCCTTGTAACTTTAGGTGATCCTCTTGAGTTTTAATCTACTCAAGTCACCTAAGGTCTCATCACAAGCCCTTCAAGAATACACGAAGTGTAGAAGGTTGCTAAGGTGTGGGATATTGCTCAAAGTCCTAGTTCTAAGTCCTTGTTCTAGTTCTTTGATCCTTGACTTCCTTTCTTTAGAAAGCAAAAAGTTGTAAGAAACCCTAACACACTCTCTTTCTCAACATCATTTTCATGATTCTTATACTTCATTTATTCTATATATGGTCTTTATGTTATGTTCATGATGTACAAAAATCTTTAAAACAAGTTATGGTATATATATGGTAACTTATATTAAGTAAACAAGAAAACTATTGACTTTTATGGAGAACCATGACCAAAATATTATAACTATGATATTGGACACTTACCTACTGTTAAAGAGGACTTAACAAGGAAAACATAGCAATTTGAATCACCTAAAACGAGTACACGAGTCAAAAGTTATGGCCATAAGAAGTTAGCGAAACCAAAACGCCGAAACTGCCAAACACAACCTGTTAACATTCTGACCTTTTTGAAAAAGGCATTTCTGATCCAATGCATCAAAAAGTTAATACACGAAAGTTGTCTGGAACGACGTTTTCATTCAGGTATAAAGAAGCTCGAGCCCTGAAAACGCTTTACGAGTGACATTTTTCTTCAAATTCTTAACAACCCCTTTTTATGACCAAATGACCATATAATGGTTATGGTTAGTTATAACCCAGAGGTCTAATGACCTAAAGCCAAGACCACAACCATGGCTAAGGCCAATGATGAGTCTCAAGACCATGGTAGCAATGACCAAAGCCACGGCAAGGCCACGGCTAAAGACCTTATGGCTTTCTAAGTTGAAAACATAAACTAAAGAGTTAATGGCAACATAAACATCCAATTTGGATCTACTCCATCAAAATAACCATGAGACTTTACAAGTAATATTCATACTAGACTCAAGAAAGTCATTGTAATAACAATCTTCATCCAAAAGTAAACTTTCTTAAGTTTATTCAATTATTTGGACATGTAACTTTTTGGATCAAAAACTTATATATATTTTATCAAATACTACAATAGTAGGGAGCCTCGTGTGAGGGGTTCATTAAAGTAAACCGTCGAGATGAGTTGTGGATTTATGAATTGAAGTGTCCTGGCTCCTCGAACGTTTACTACATGACTCATGCATTCCTAACCTCCTCATGCCTTCCTTAGATAACAAGGCTTATGACTCATGCATTCCTAACCTCCTCAGGACACTATAAAACCCCCTCCTACCCCTCTTGAAGTCGTTGATAACACAAAACAAACACAAACACTCTTTATTCAAGTTTTATTTCAAGTTATCCAAGAGAATTTAAGCTATAAGTAAACTACATCAAATTCCTTGTAACTTTAGGTGATCCTCTTAAGTTTTAATCTACTCAAGTCACCTAAGGTCTCATCACAAGCCCTTCAAGAATACAAGAAGTGTATAAGGTTGCTAAGGTGTGGGATATTGCTCAAAGTCCTAGTTCTATGTCCTTGTTCTAGTTCTTTGATCCTTGACTTCCTTTCTTTAGAAAGCCAATAAGTTGTAAGAAACCCTAACACACTCTCTTTCTCAACATCATTTTCATGATTCTTATACTTCATTTATGCTATATATGGTCTTTATGTTATGTTCATGATGTACAAAAATCTTTAAAACAAGTTATTGTATATATATGGTAACGTATATTAAGTAAACAAGAAAACTAGTGACTTTTATGGAGAACCACGACCAAAATAGTAATACTATGATATTGGACACTTACTTACTGTTAAAGAGGACTTAACAAGGAAAACATAGCAATTTGAATCACCTAAAACGAGTACACGAGTCAAAACTTATGGCCATAAGAAGTTAGCGAAACCAAAACGCCGAAACTGCCAAACACAACCTGTTAACATTCTGACCTTTTTGAAAGTGGCACTTCTGGTCCGATTCATCGAAAAGTTAAAACACAAAAGTTGTCTGGAACGATGTTTTCATTCAGGAGTAAAGAAGCTCGAGCCCTGAAAACAGTTTACGAGTGACATTTTTCTTCAAATTCTTAACAGCCCCCTTTTTAAGACCAAATGACCATATAATGGTTATGGTTAGTTATAACCAAGAGGTCTAATGACCTAAAGTGTAACACCCCCAATTCATGGATGCAGCGGAATTCAAACTGGGTGTTACTTGACGGCACAATAGTCACAATAATAGAAAACGAACTCCAATTGAGTCGTTTTAAAAGATTTATCATTCAAATTGTATAAATATCAGAGATTTCAAAATGAGGTCCCAGATGGTTCCATGTTTACAAATTACATTAATTGAGTTTTGAATGATAATAAAATTTATAGCCCTCTTGAGAATCCGTGCGCTTCCGTGCCATCCTTGATCGTCATGAACCTGAAATACATGCTTGAGAGGTCAACACAAAGGTTGAGTGGAATTCGTAGAGTTTAGTTAAATCGTTTGAACACAATAATCGTAATGTGAGGTAATTAATCACACATTCATAGTTAGAAAACAAAAATCGTTATTTATTGCACTAAGCTCATACAACCAAAGCATTAACATCGAACCACAAATTGGCATTATAGAAGCCCTATCCAGGTACTTTTGCCATTATACCTCTAAATCTCAAATATAGTGCATTTGTGTGAACTCGTAGATGTTCAACACAAATGGGATCCGTCAATCCCAATAGATCTATTCACAATATTCGCGCTCACTATAGGTAGTGACTAATGGTTTATGATATAGGGACTTCGAACATGGCAATCGTTACTTAGTGACAATAAAACATCGTCGGGTAACATACATTAGAAAGCATCGTGTTCGAGTAGAAAAATAATAGCATGTATTCCCCCCATGGGTTTGTAAAATAGTTAAACAATAGAAAGTGGGGCTACGAACTCACCTTAAGTTATGTAGTGAGTATTGAATGTGATGGTCGAATCGTGAAGGTTTCTACAAGCAACCTATAATAGAATGTCGCGACTTAGGATCAGAGTAAAGAATATGAAGTAGTGCCTATATATATATCTTGCATTTAGTCCATGATGTGGTATGATGTATATTGTAAGTCTTTGAAAGAAAAATTCATGAAACATGTATGTTTTGGTATATCGTTTACTACCGTTCGGGCCGACATAATTCAGAAGTCATGTTAGTAAGCGTTCGAGGAGCCAGGACACTTTAACTCGTAAATCCACAACTCATCTCGACGGCTTACATAATGAACTCCTCACATGAGGCTCCCTACTATTGTAGTAGTTGATGAAATATATAGATATAAGTTTTGATCCGAAAGGTTACATGTCCGATATTTGAATAAACTTAGGAAAGTTTATTTGTACATGAAGATTGTTATTAGAGGTAGTTTCATAAGTCTTGAATGACCATTTTCTCTTGGTAAAATCTCATGGTTTCCTTTTAAGTGAAGTAGATCCAAATTGCTTGTTCAAGTTATCGCCTAATTCATTGTTTCATGTTTACACCTATGTAAGTTGGTATGGTCATTTCGTCATGGCCTAGCCATGACCTTTGGTCCTTGTTCCAAGGTCATGAGACACAACCTTGGCTCTAGCCATGGTTGTGGTCTTGATTATAGGTCATAAGACCTCTTGTTCCTTTTAAAGTATAACCATAATCTAGTGACTTTCGCCTAAAAATGGGCTGTTTAGAATTTGAAGAATTTTATCACTCGGAAAGCGTTTTTAGGTCTCGAGCTTCTTTGTTCCTGAACGAAAACGTCGTTCCGGACAACTTTCGTGTTTTAACTTTTTGATGAATCGGAGCAGAAGTGGGACTTTCAAAACCCAAATTTGATCAGAATGGTATTTGGCAGTTTGCCGAAAAGTTTTGGTAACTTCAAATGGGCGTAACTTTTGACTCGTATACTCGTTTTAGGTGGTTCAAATTGCTATGGTTTCCTTGTTAAGTCCTCTACTGTAATATGTAATGATCCAATATCATAATTTTACCATTTTGGTCGTGGTTTTCCAAGAAAGTCACTAGTTTGCTTGTTTTAGTAACTTGTTGTAACAATCAATAACAATAACTTGTTTTAATCATTTTTATACATCATGGACATAACTACAAGACATAATATAGCAAGAATAACATGTAAATAACATGAACATGATTATTTAACAAGAATCAAGTTAGGGTTTGGCTCACAACTTTTGGCTTTCAAAGATGAAAGGAAGTTAACATGTAAGGATAGGACATTGATAGACTTGCTTCAACCCTTTTTCACTTCATGCAATCTTTCTACCCTTGGTATTCTTGAAAGATGGATGATGAAGGTTGAGGTGAATTGAGTGGATTTAAACTCAAGAGAAATCACCAAGTATTCTAGGGTTTGGAAGATTTTTGGTAACTTATGATCAAACTAGGGTTTCTACTTGAACTTGTACTTGAATCTTGCATGATACTTGGAAGAGAATGAGCTAAGGATGAGAAGATGGGGAGGGTGAAGGGTGGCGTTTAAATGAGGGGAGGAAGGGAGTATTTATAGTCCAAATGAGGAGGTTAGGAAACTAGTAGGAAATTACCAAAACTTGGTGACCAAGTTGTAATTTAGAGATGATCTAGGGGTAATTTCATGAGATGAAGCCACATGGGATGACTCCCCCCCTCCTAGGTCGGTTTGTAAGCTTGGAGAGCAAGGGTGTGGACTTTTCTTGGTATTATCCAAGATACTTGGTTAGTTTTGACTCCGGGAAGTGCCAATCGTAAATGATTAAGCCTCAAAACGTAAAACCGGGTGTCGTAAAATTATGGAATTTGAAAGTATGGTTAAACATGTCCATATAGTCCATAATAAAATATAAAATGAGTGGTAGGTTCTATCGGGTGCTAAAACCCTGCTAAAAACTGGAAACACGGGTCTAAAACGCGTAATACGTAAAACGTACGAATATTGCGTAAAATTGAGAAAAGTAAAATGTTACTTTTCTAATATGATATAAATGATTTAAAATGACTTATAATGTCTAGACTGGGCTCAGTCTAGTGTCGGTTGGTATTAAATGTCTTTTAAACATCAAACCGTAAGCCTAAAAATCAAGGAATGACTTATAAAATCAAGGAATGATTTTTGGTCAATGGAGGAGGGAAAAATATGTTGACTTTTTCTAATAAGTTGAAAACTCAAATCGTCTTAGAAACGCGTTTTGTGGTCTAACGGTTAATCGCCCATACGGTTAAGCGTGCTCATGCGAGAGTAGTACTGGCTTGGGTGACCTGCCGGGAAGTCTTTGGTCATGTTTTTCTCAGTCACGATTAATTCTCAAATAAATCATGAGTGTGTCAAACATTTTTCTGATGTGGGGTCACCTGACGGGGTTGAATTTCGTTGTGTGTAGAATTTCTGAATGTCGTTTTACCCTAAAACGTGTAATTCCTTAATAACTTTCACGAAAGTGAGCTTATAAAAGTTAAACTTTTAATTTGCCATGGAAATGATTTATCATTCGAGAATATCAAATAAAAATCAACTTTCGGGAAAAATGAATAGTAAAAGTGAATAGTGAAATTTTCCGGGAAAAGTAATTAACCTGAAAATGTGAATTGTTACATAAAGCCAAGACTACAACCATGGCTAAGGCCAAGGATGAGTATCAAGACCATGGTAGCAATGACCAAAGCCACGGCAAGGCCACGGCTAAAGACCTTACGACTTTCTAAGTCGAAAACATAAACTAAAGAGTTAATGGCAACATAAACATCCAATTTGGATCTACTCCATCAAAATAACCATGAGACTTTACAAGTAATATTCATACTAGACTCAATAAACTCATTGTAATAACAATCTTCATCCAAAAGTAAACTTTCATAAGTTTATTCAATTATTTGGACATGTAACTTTTTGGATCAAAAACTTATATATATTTTATCAAATACTACAATAGTAGGGAGCCTCATGTGAGGGGTTCATTAAAGTAAACCGTCGAGATGAGTTGTGGATTTATGAATTAAAGTGTCCTGGCTCCTCGAACGTTTACTACATGACCTCTGAATTATGTCGGCCCGAACGGTAGTAAGCGATATACAAACTATACATGTTTCATAAACCATTTTTATTCAAAGACTTACACTATATACTAAGTACTACATCATGGACTAAATGCAAGACATATATAGGCAATTCTTCATACTCTTTGAGATTACTCCAAACCTAAGTCGCAACATTCTATTATAGGTTGCTCGTAGAAACCTTTGCGATTCGACCATCATTTTCACTACTTACTACATAACTTAAGGTGAGTTCATAGCCCCACTTTCCATTACTTAATTGTTTTACAAACCCTTGGGGGAATACATGCTATTTTAAACCGAACACAATGCTTTGAAATTGTATGCTACCTGATTGTTTTATTATTACTAAGTACTATCCTTGCTAAAACCAATATCCCTTATTATGAACCATTTAATCACTAGTAATAGTGAGCGCGAGTATTGTGAATAGGCGTATTGGGACTGACGAATCCCATTTGTATTGACTACGTTCAAACAAATGCACTAATATTTGAGATTTAGGTTTGACAGCAAAGTACCTACCGGGATAACTCCGCCAATTGATATTGGTACCCGTTAACGTTTTGGTGTCATAAGCTTAGTGAATAATAATAACTGTTTTGTTTTCCAACCATTGGTGTGAGTCTATGGCTCACACTACCAACATATTGTGTTCAACCATTAAACAATCTCTATGAATATCACTCAACCTTTGTGTTGACCTTTTAAGCATGTATTTCAGGTCCATGATGATCAAGGATGGCACGGAAGGGCATGGATATTCAAGAGGGCTATAAATTTTATTATCATTCGAAAACTCATTTAATGTAGTTTGTAAACATGGAACCATCTGGGACCTCATTTTGTAATCTCTGATATTTATATACTTTGAATGATAAATCTTTTAAAACGATTCAATTAGAGTTTGTTTTCTATTATTATGACTGTTGTGCCGTCAAGTAACACCCAGTTTGAATTCCGCTGCATCATTGAATTGGGGGTGTTACAATGTACCCCATCATAGTTAGTTTGCATAGAGGCAAATAACTTAGAACTAAGACTCTTAATGGGGACATGGACTCTATCTTGTGTGGTTATGTCTAAAATTATTTGTAGAAACCTAGGGTAAATTAAAAACTTATGCTTTTTCTTCTCAATATTTTCTATCATATTATCAAAAATAAACTTTGAGAAATTATAAGTTAACCCTGTGGAAAGACAGACAATACCACAACCCAATTGGGTAGAGAATTGATCCCAGCCACCAGACTTGTTGCTGATACATTGGAGCAGTGTATGCACCAAAAACTTCCACTTGGGACAGAACTGATTCTTAAGCCACTTAGTTGTGTCAGTGCTTTGATAACCAGCTTTCCTCAACCCAGCAAGTATCTCTTCAGTGTTGGAGTGAAAAACACCATTCTCATCATCCAAACGAAGCTTTGTCCTTATCAAACTTTCAGTCATCACATACTCATTTCCATCAATAGTAGCCACGATCTTTGTGTCCGACCTTTTCCTAGCAGATGCCCAAAATTGCTTCACCATCGATTCATATATCAAATTTGGAGAACGTGTTAAATCATAATGAATCTTTGAACGCTATAGAAACTCCACCATAGAATCATACAGTTCATGATCTTTAGTCATTTTCAGAAAAGCAACTTTGTTATGATCTTTCTTGAATTGAAGTGTTGCCATTTGAAGGATTTGTGAGAAACGGTTATGAATTATGCAAATGAATGATGGGTTTAAATTGATTGATAAGGGAATAAGTTAGTTTGGGCGAAGATATGCTAAATAGGTTATAAAAGGAAGTTACCCAATCATGGTCAAAATTATCGAAACTAATCTTTGACCATATCTGACGTGTAAAGCGGCTTCTTCTAATTTGAAATTACCCTTTCAGCAGAAATGGTGGTCAATCTGCTGATACAAAGTCAATCAGTAGAAACACCTCAAGAGTCAAAATATCTTCAGTAAATATCTCGAGTTTTGTTGTGTCACCCAACTCGCATTAATTATCATAAAGTCTTGACTTCGCCTATTTAATAACCCCCAAATAACACTTTTACAGATATCAATTACCCCCAATTCTTTTCAAAAACCTCATTTCTCAATTAACCCCAATTATCCACCAAAATCATGTCTTCCAAACCAGATATAATTGACCTAACCTCCTCCACTTCCTTCTCATCATCATCAAGTGATGGGTGGAGTGGTTACTTTCCACCCGGTGAACATCCAAAGAAGAAACCAGATGTGAAACTCCTAAGTCCCTCATCATCAGAGGATCCAGCCAACATTCCCTCTGATTTAGATGATTCAGATGCTGAGAGAGAGCTCGAGAGAAGGTGGAATGCGTTGGAGAAAGGTGAACCAAGTAATGCCCTCATTCCTATTGAGAGACAATATGTCTCTCCCTTTATCTTTACTTCTAACGAAGATTCTTCAGAGGATGAAGATGAAGATCCATCATTCCTTCCTCCTTCCACACCAGAGAGATCCCAACCAAGGCCAAGGAAGAGGAATCCATCTCTTCCAACATCACAGGATGTGGTGTTGGGACTTCCTACTCCAGGATCTGGTGCTTCATACCATGGACACAAGGGAAAGGGCAAGGAGGCAGAGGTAGTGGGTAAGGGGAAAAGGAAGGTGGAGTAGAAGATGATGGGATGTTTCCAGGGACCAAAGATGTAAAACTAGGTTCTTGAGCATCTTCTTGCCTTGAACTAAAGATATAAAACTAGGTTCTTGAGCATCTTCGTCGTCATCATCATCATTCCCTCCTTTCCATTTTCACCTTCAGGTTCTTCATCGTACTGGTCATGCATATCCACCAGCCCTTTTGTAATAGATGATAGAAGCTAGTATTAGTTTGGTAGACTCAGTATAGGAATGGTCTTTGTATACCACTTTCAAGTTGATTGTAAGCTGTAAATTATTTTTTGAATGAATGAACAACTTTTCTTATTTGTCAATTCTTGAATTTTACATCAGTAGAAGCAATGAATCTCAGCATATTTGACTCTTCAGTAGAAACAACTCTCAGCATACATGACCACATTCCTTTTGAAACAACTCTTGGTGAATTTCAAGTTAAAATCAGCAACTTCACATAAGGACATTCTGCAAAAACAGACACAAAGTAGCAAACAAAACACACAAAACTTACAGAAACATTAGTTGGTTAGTGTTAGCAAAACAATAATATACAAAAAATATACAAAGTTACAATGACAATCCTCCCCTGAGGCATATGCCTCCCCTGAGGCTTATGCCTCCGCTCAAACTTTGTAGTCAAGGGTTAAGCATACCAATATGGACCACTAAGTGTTAAAACCTAGGTCCATCAAAATCCTTAGTTGACAAATCTGCCACATTATCATCTTTGTGAATCTTAACCACTTTAACCAAATGTTTTTCATATGCATCCCTTATAAAGTGGTGCCTAATTTCAATATGTTTGGTTCTATTATGAAAAATTGGATTTTTAACAATGAAATGGTACTTTGATTGTCAATAAAAATTGTTGTATTCATGAAATTAAACCCATAATCCAGCAATTGATTCTGAATCCATAGAACCTGTCCACAACAATTGGCAGCAGCAACATACTCTGCTTCAGTAGTAGAGGTAGCAACAATGGTCTGTTTCTTGCATTGCCAAGAAATCAATCTCCTCCCAAGAAATTGGCAACCTCTAGTTGTGGATCTTCTATCCATATTGGCACCAGCATAGTCACTATCACTATATGCTTCCAACCTAAACGGGGACTCTTTTGGGTACCAAAGACCTAAATTGGGTTGGCCTTTGAGGTACTTGAAGATCTTTTTGACAGCATTCAAGTGAGAAGTAAGGGGAGTGACCTGGTGTCTAGAACAAGCACTCACAGCAAATGTTATGTCAGGCCTAGAAGCTGTCAGATACATCAATGAACCAATCATGGACCTGTAAAAATGAACATTCATAGGAAGATCTGGTTCAAGATTGTTCTTTGGTTTTGGTGCTTCATAGGGTGTAGTGGCATTTCTGACATTACCCATATCAAACTTCTTCAACATATCCCTTACATATTTATCCTGACTGATAAAGATACCATTAGGTTTCTGCTGAATTTGTATACCCAAAAAGAAAGTAAGCTCCCCCATGGCACTCATCTGAAACTCTCCCTTCATCAAGTCCTCAAACTCCCTACACCATTCTTCTTTAGTGGAACCAAATATGATGTCATCCACATAAACTTGCGCTAGAATGATATCCCTGGAGTCTTTCTTCAGAAAGAGGGTCTTGTCAATGGCACCTCTTCTATAACCATGCTTCAGTAGAAATGCAGAAAGCCTAGCATACCAAGCTCTTGGTGCCTGATGTAGTCCATAGAGAGCTTTGACAACCTTGTAAATATGATTAGGATGATCTGGGTCTTCAAAACCCTTGGGTTGGGTTACATAAACCTCCTCTTCAATCTCACCATACAAAAAAGCACCTTTGACATCCATCTGATACACCATGAAACCCATATAATGTGCATAGGCCAAGAAGATTCTGATTGCTTCATCTCTAGCCACTGGTGCAAAGACTTCATCATAGTCTATGCCTTCCTCTTGCCTGAACCCCTGAGCCACTAATCTTGCTTTGTTTTTCACCACAATACCCCTTGCATCTCTTTTATTCTTCAAAATCAATTTTGTCCCAATTGCAAATTTACCTTCAGGGAGAGGTACCAATATCCAAACCTGCTGATTCTTAAATTGTAACATCTCCTCTTGCATTGCTTCAAGCCAACTTGAATCAGCAAGTGCTTGAGGAACACTGGTTAGCTCCATTTGAGAAAGGAAGCAAGCAAACAAACAATCCTTAAAGTCTGTATGATTGTCCCTTTGTTGATTGTAGACATAGGAAATGAAAGCAACTTCACCATATTTAGTGTTCTTCATAGTACTTCTAGTTCTAACAGGTGCTTGAGAATCTCCAATAACCTGTGATAGGGGATGAGCAATATTGATCCTTTTTGTTGCTGTAGGGTTGACATTAATGGTGGTGTCAAGATTGTTCATTGTGGGTCCAAACTCACTGTCATAGGAAGAGGAGTTGAAGATGCCAGCTTTGGGTTGGTGATTACCAAGATCAGAAGGACTTGGAAATCTTGTATATGGTTTTCCAAAGTCTGTGGACATACTTGTAGAGATTGGAGATTGTGCAGCAGGACTTTCAGCAGATTTAATCACATCAGCAGGAACAGGAGATCCTTCAGTAGAACTGTCAGCAGCATCCTGGTTTCCACTGACTGCTTGTGTTGATTGTTTGAGTAAAGCCTCAGTCTCTTTTGCAAACTTTTCACCAAACCTCTTAGCTTCCTGAGTGGCTACATGTTCTTGTTTCTTGAGTCTAGCAAGATCCTCTGCATAGTGTGACTCATCTTCATTCTCTTCAGCAGAATGATCACCTGCAAATGGGTTAGGAGGAAAAGAAGGTACAACAATGGTTTGTTCATCTTTCTCAGAGTCACTCTCTGAGTCATCATCCAAGGTACCTGCAGGGTTAGTAGGAGATTCTTTTGTACCTGCAGATTGGTTAGAAACAAGTCAAGTATAACCCAAGTGATCAGTTAAGTAATCCAGGTCAAAATACCAAGTATGACCTGATCCTTGAACATTAGGCTGATCTTCTAGGAATCTTAGATTAAGGGTCTCCTCTATCTTTTTAGCATGTAAGTTGTACACCCTATAGGCCTTACTATGAGCTGAATAACCCACAATATATCCCTCTGATGAGGCGAAAAATGATCCATTTTTAGGGGGTCATTTAAGCCCGGAATTGAATTTATTTGATCAATTATTGCCCTAAATCGTTCCTTTTGTGATTTTAGGTACTTTTTGAGTGAATTCTGGAAAAGGAAGCATTTTGGACATTTTCGGAGCATAAAAGTGAAGAAAACGGCAAAGTCTTAATTTTCCTTTCTGGGAACAGTACCTGACGGCGTCACAAGATTCTACATGACGGCGTCAAGAGTAAAACAAGAGGTGAAGTGGATAAAGTCCATGATGATCCAAAGAGTTTTTACACTAGGGGCATGACGGCGTCACCATAGGCCGTCATGGTTCCATTACAAGTGACGGCCCAGAGAAAATTGGCACTTGACGGCGTCAGATCTGGATCTAGGCAATCCGATATTACTATGGGCGGCGAGTTAACGGCGTCAGATATTTCTTCTTGACGCCGTCACGATGAAAAATCTATATATAGTTTTGTAATTTTCATTCATTAAGAGAGGACAATTAGAGGGAAAAACTTGGAGAAACCCTAGCACGATTTTCACTGTACTTTCAAGGGTTTTTACCCTTTGAAACCTTTCATGTTCAATTAAGATAAGTATCCTTTCAATTCATTCAATATGTCTATGTGTTATTTGAATATATCTTACGCTTGTGTTGATGTTAACATGCTAGGCCAGATCTCTTGTGTGTTTGCTTAGATGTAGTGAAACCTAGATGTTGATTATGGGTTGATTGCTTGTTTATAGTTGTTACGGATGAATGATTTCGATGTTAAGCTTAAGAAAAATGGTAGACTTCCATAGGGTAACATGCTTGAACGTCTTAAGAAATATGAACCAATGCGTACTAGGTATTTATGGTTGTATTTAATGCATGAGCGAATTCTAATGATCCCATGTTAGGAGCTTCTTGCAGGCTCGACATAGGAGTGAAGTAGGAGCTTATAGAGTTGGGGAAGTACGTATGCCACCCCACGAATGGTATTAAGGAATATAACCCGTCATCCACGCAATTGTAACAAACTATAAACCGGTAAAAGATATCTAGGGAGTAATGAAATCTAAGTAAACACAATTTTCCCATTTATTGTTCATACCACTAGTTTAATTAGCTTTATTTTCATTTTTGTTATTTTATTTTAATTGCATCGTTAGTTATTGGGTTAGTTGATTAGCAACTAATTCCGCCCACTCTTCCAAAACCCGAGATTTTAATTGCTTTTATAAAAATATAAAAATACAAAAAGAATCATCCCTCACCTCTAGACTTAATTTTTAGGCTTTCTAATCCTAGCGACACTATTCCTGAGTTGAACGATCAATCCCCTGGTACTTGTCACTATACTATACTACAACGATCAGGTACACTGCCTGGTGGGGGTTGTAAGCTTCTCGAGATCCCTCGAGAGGTAAAGCCTGGTGCAATTCCCACGCATCAAGTTTTTGGCGTCGCAGCCCGGGGAATAGTTATTGTCTAGGTTAGGATTTCTTTTTATTAGGTCTACTTGCTAGATTCCTTTCTAGTAAGATTTTATTTTTATTTTTAGGTTTTCTTTAGTCTATCTTATTTCTTCGTGTCTTTGTTCGTATTAGGTTGGTCTTTATGGATTTAGAGAGTCGTCGTTTAGAAGTTAGCAAGAGGCTTATAGCGCGTAAAAGAAGAAAGAGAGAAGTTAACACATTTAAGGAATTTAATAAGCCCTTCCAAATGAAAATTGAGTTTACAAACTTCTCTCCAACCCCTGATGAATTGAGTTACCACAGATTTCTTTTACAACACCCCTGCCCCTCAAAATATAGAAAGATACCATGGATTAGGAGGCATAACCATAGGAACATAAAAAATTCCTTGCGTGATTAGATACATGTCTAGAGAGCATACATACATTGATTTAAAAGCACCCATGAACATTATGTCTAGGCTCTACTACAACTGGATAATGAGTGAAAGGTTAAGCCCTAGAAAAGACCCCTACAACCCCAATAGACTATGTAATTTTGTCAAGAGAGTTAAAGGGGTACACATCTTTATAGGAAATTTTACTTATCAATGCGACTTTGTAATCCTAGAAGATGTTAGAGGCATTATAGATACACACCTAGGAGAAATAGTCCTAGGGCAACCTTTTGTTGAGAAGACTAAGATGTATTTTGATCATGGGAAGGGAATAGTTCAGTTTACTGATGGGTTAGAAAATATTACTTTTATGATGCCTCACATGAAGGAAGAATTAAAGGGCATCAAGAATTTACAAATTGATGAGATTCGAACTTATGAGGTTAAGGAAGACGGAATTGATGATGATGTTTATTATGAGAGGAGGCGAACATACTATTCAGGTTGCATGAATCTAGGCCCTGAGTACAAGCGTGATGAGAATTGGGTTAGATGTTTTGAGTGAGCACAAAAGTGGGATAGGAAAACGTAATAGCCCATGACCTTGAGTCTAGCTACAAGACTCGTAAATAAAGAAAAGCGCTTCTTGGGAGGCAACCCATGTTTTGTGTGATTTTTATTTGTTTGATTGTTATTTGTTTCCGTATGCATGCTTTATTTTTATTGTTGGTAGATCATGTTTCAAAATAAAATGGTGAAAATACTTTATTTTGTTGTTTGCTGTCACACCCCCAAAATACCTGAATGGCAGCGGAATGGAATACCTGGGGGTGACTGTCATAGCACCACAGTTACAGTTATATTGAACGACCTAAAGTGTCGTTTTGAAAATACATCGTTTGATTCATTTAAAATATTCAGAGTTATAAAACATAGGTCCCAAAAGTCTGGAAAAGTTTAAGGAAATAAGTTTAGTACAATCAAACGATAGTTCATAAGTGCATGCAAATCCAAAATGAGACGCGTCATCCTTGTTACTCAATGATATGACTCCATGCATACCATGAAGAATATGTCTTAGTTACCTGAAAATACATTGCGCAAAACGGTGAACAATAATGTTGGTGAATAATCATAGGTTCGTAAGTTAAATCGGATGTACATTAACCACAAATATAAAGTAAACCGACAAAATGTCAAAAATGCTACATTGTCTCTTAAGCTCATGACCCCGAAGCTAGACATAATATTGTATTGGCCCGAAAGGAGTGTTTACCAGGCACTCAAATAGTCGTATAAATAAGCTTTGGGTCATACGTACTTCATTTGTTGAGAATATAGCTCTTTAATAATATTTCTAGAAAATATATCATTTAGTACGTAGTTCATTATTTCTATTAGTGACTATATATATATATATATATATATATATATATATATATATATATATATATATATATATATATATATAGTGTATCTTTATTTTCAGAACCCTGTTAAATGCGGGAACTGCGAGAACTCCAATTTTGCATTAGAAAACATGCATGTTCATATAAAACATGTATGTTTTCTTACATACACCTTAATACACATACATGCATAACATACAAGTTCATATAAAAACCTTTTAAGTGCAACAGATCAATGCAAAATGGTTTTATTTTTAGAACCCAGTTAAGTGCGGGAACTGCGAGAACTCCAATTATGGATTAGAAAACATGCATGTTCATATAAAACATGTATGTTTTCTTACATGCACCTTAATAAGCAGGCATGCGTATTAAGGTGTATGTAAAAAAACATACATGTTTTATATGAACATGCATGTTTTCTAATGCAAAATTGGAGTTCTCGCAGTTCCCGCACTTAACAAGGTTCTGAAAATAAAGTCCCCCTATATATATATATATATATATATATATATATATATATATATATATATATATATATATATATATATATATATATATATATATATATATATATATATATATATATATAGTTTTGACGATTTTAAAACGTGTATATATTTGTCGTTTTAAGTTCATTTTTCTCGTTCTTTATATCCACGGATTCGTCTTAACATGTATTAATATATTTTTGATAGTTCGGCTCCGTTACATTATGTCTAACGCCTCTCTTTGTCCGTCGAAAATCGTCCAACAGCACGTTATATTTTCAGAAAATAGTTTTCGTCGTTAAACTTGCAAAAATCATATCTCCTTCGTTATAAGCTCGTTTTAATCCGTTCTTTCGCCCACGGCTTCATTTTCGAAAGTATTTTCTAAATCTTTGGTCAAAAATTACCCACCATCTACTGAATTTTCCACGTTTTCAAAATAAGGACAGTAGGTATATATATAGTTTCAAAAATCATTTCTAGGGTTCCAATCTAGTTTCAACTTCAACCAAAACACTTTCAATCACCACAAATCTAGTCTAATCTTACCATACACCTTCTTAGGGTGTCATGGGTTCCTAAACATCATAAATCAAGTGGATCTAACAAGGATCTACCTATAATCTATTTCTAGGGCTCAAAAGTTAAATATGTATAAAATGGAGTGGTATAACTAACATATGTATGTAGATCTTGTATATATATTATATGAACATTATAAAAACTTGGTAAAATTATAAAAATGAGTTTTATACACTTACTTGAAAGATTAATGAGCTTTTGATGGTGAAAACCTAAGTAAACCTTGAATTTGTATTACAAAACCCTTATAGGAGTACTAAATACACTAGAAAATGACTTGATCTTGAAAAATAAATATTTCTTGCTTGTTCTTGTTGTTTTGGCCTTGCACCCCCAAGGAAGGAAAAAGAGAAAAAGTTTCTTGATTGATTTTGTGAAATGAGATGAAATGTGTAAGTATATGTTATATATATTATATTAGACAAAACTATGACAAGTATTAATGAATGAGTAAAATTTTCAAGACTTGGAAGGTGATTGGCATGGGGGGGGGGGCGGCATTTGATGAAAAAGGGAAGAAAACATGTAGCTTTGGTAAGATAGTTAGTAAATCTTGTATTATTGTATGTATATTAGTATTTTTAGGGAATACCAGGTACCGAGTTAACTAAAAATAAATTTTAACGGAGTTAACCGGTACATAATAACGTCGTAAAAATTGTGAAAATATGTTGGGTATCAATATTGAGTGTTTGGATGATTATTGTTTAGTTTTTACGAAAACCGTCGTAATTATATTAAACTTACGATAATAATTAAATAAATTTCCAAAACACCGGGTAAATTAATATTATAATTTTTATATCATTATAATGAGTATTAAAATACGTTAGGATCACAGTCGGGAGTGTCAGACGTGTTAGTCACATTATTGATCGCGTGTTAACGTTTATTTAGAAATAAATATACGTAAAAAGTCAATTATAACAAAAGTATTAATTTAAATATCCTACGAGTGAAATAGTATGCAAATACTATTACGATGATATGCAGACTATTTATAGTCCGTATGAAATGTCCCTACTGATAATGCATGAATTCGCACCTGAACCAAGTCGGTTACGCGAATTTGAATACCCGTAAACTAAGATTACGATGAAATGAGTAATGCACATGAATAGTAGTTTTCTCTCGGGAATGAATAGTGTCATGTGAATAGTGAAATTTTGAATGCTTCTCGGAATGTCAAACTGACCCCAAAAATGATGAATAGTAAATGATGAATAGTGATCAATGAATAGTAATATGTTGAGGTTTGGAAAAATGACCTGAAATTGTGGGGTGTGATAGTCGCCCACCCAAAAAGGAATTCAGTCCCTGAATTCAGCTAGTGTTGGTCTCAGAAATTGACTTGGTGAAAAGATATGGATACTTGAGTCGCATCTGGTCTTGTCGTTCCCAAGTAAACTCGGGTCCTCTTCGAGAATTCCAGCGAACTTTCACGATTAGAATTCGACTCTGCTTCAACTGTTTGACCTCGCGGTCCATAATTTCAACTGGTTCTTCCACAAAGTTAAGCTTGTCATCGAGTTGGATTTCTTCTAATGGTATAACGGAAGACTGGTCCGAAATACATTTCTTGAGGTTCGAGACATGAAACGTGTTATGTACGTTGCTGAGTTCTGACGGAAGTTCAAGTTTGTAAGCTATCGGACCAATCCTTTCCAGTATCTTAAATGGACCAATGTATCTCGGGTTCAACTTCCCGCATTTCCCGAATCGTATCACGCCCTTCCAAGGCGAGACTTTCAACATGATTTTGTCTCCGACCTGGAATTCCAATGGTTTGCGTCGAACATCTACGTAGCTTTTCTGTCTACTTCTAGCTGTTTCGAGTCTCTCTCGAATCTGAATTATCTTTTCTGTTGTTTCTTGAACCATCTCCGGGCCAGTACATTGTACATCACCGACTTCGGCCCAACAAACTGGAGATCAACACTTACAACCATAAAGTGCCTCAAATGGTGCTGCTTTTATGCTTGAATGGTAACTGTTGTTATAAGAAAATTCGATCAACGGAAAATGGTTAGCCCAACCATTTCCAAAGTCAATCACACATGCTCGCAGCATGTCCTCAAGTGTCTGAATAGTTCTCTCGCTCTGACCATCGGTCTAAGGATGGTAAGTAGTGCTCATGTCTAACTTGGATCCAAAAGAATCTTGTAATGACCGCCAAAAGTTTGAAGTAAAACGACTATCTCTGTCGGAAATGATGGAAACTGGTGCACCGTGTCTTGAGACTATTTCCTTGACATAAAGTCTAGCAAGTTGTTCCATGGAATAAGTCTCTCTAATGGGTATGAAGTGGGCTGATTTGGTAAGACGATCAACAATTACCCAAATAGCGTCGTAACCTCCTGACGTCTTGGGAAGTTTAGTGACATAGTCCATTGTAATACGTTCCCACTTCCATTGTGGAATCTCTGGTTGTTGAAGTAATCCTGACGGTTTCTGGTACTCGGCTTTCACTTTAGCACAAGTAAGGCATTTGCTGACGTACGTATCTATTTCTGCTTTCATGTTCGGCCACCAATAAAGCTTTTTGAGATCCTGATACATCTTATCAGAACCAGGATGAATAGAGTACTTCGACTTGTGTGATTCATGCATAATCAATTCTCGTATCCCACCATAGAGTGGTATCCAACTTCGGTCCTTGAAGCATAACACTCCATCTGCTCTTTTCACAAAGCCATTTTTGTTTTCTGGCATACCATAAAGTTTTTCATGTGGTCGATTTTCTTCTTTGAGAGCCTCAATCTGAGCTTCTAAAATTTTTGATGGTAATGGTGAAATGATAGTCATTCACAATGACCTAACTCTCAAAGGTTTTAGTCGTTCTTTTTGGCTAAGTGCATCTGCTACAACATTCGCTTTTCCTGGGTGATATTGGATTTCACAATCGTAATCACTCAGCAATTCTAGCCAACGACGTTGTCTCATATTGAGTTCCTTCTGATCAAGTATATGCTGTAAGCTCTTGTGGTCGGTAAAAATTACGCACTTGGTACCATAAAGGTAGTGTCACCAAATCTTGAGTGCAAAAACTACCCCACCCAACTCCAAATCGTGTGTAGTGTAATTCTTCTCGTGTGTCTTAAGCTGTCTAGATGCATAAGCTATCACCTTCTCATTCTGCATTAGCACAGCCCCAAGTCCTTTATGTGAAGCATCACATTATACCACAAAGTTCTCAATCCCTTCTGGTAGTGACAAAATTGGTGCGCTACAAAGCTTCTGTTTCAATAACTGAAATGCGGACTCTTGTTTCTCTCCCCATTCGTACTTTTGATTCTTTTGTGTCAGCTTAGTCAGTGACTTCGCTATCTTAGAAAACCCTTCAATAAACCTTCTGTAATATCCTGCAAGTCCTAAGAATTGACGAATCTCTGTAGGAGACTTGGGCGTAGCCCAATCCTTAACTGCCTCGATCTTTGCTGGGTCGACTTGTAATCCTAGGCTATCAATGACATGGCCATGAAACTGAACTCTTCGTATCCAAAAATCACACTTTGAAAATTTGGCATACAATTTCTCCTTCTTGAGTAGTTCCAGGATTGTTCTGAGGTGTTCTTCGTGCTCTTCTCTACTTTTGGAGTAAATCAAGATGTCGTCAATGAATACAATCACAAACTTATCAAGATACAATTTGCACACCCTATTCATGAGATCCATGAATACCGCAGGTGCGTTGGTTAATCCGAAAGGCATTACTTGAAACTCATAATGACCATAACGTGTTCTAAACGCCGTCTTCGGGACATCCTCTTCCCGAACTCTAAGTTGATGGTAACCGGATCTTAAGTCAATCTTGGAATAAAAACTGGAACCTTGTAACTGGTCGAACAAGTCGTCGATTCTGGGGAGTGGATAACGTTTCTTCACCGTTAACTTGTTCAGCTCACGATAGTCGATGCACATTCTGAAAGATCCGTCCTTCTTCTTCACAAACAAAACCGGTGCTCCCCAAGGCGAGGAACTCGGTCTAATGAATCCTTTGTCCAAAAGTTCTTGTAATTGATTTGACAATTCCTGCATTTCTGAAGGTGCAAGTCGATACGGTGCTCGCGCAACTGGTGCGGCTCCTGGCACTAAGTCGATTTGAAACTCAACTTGGCGTGTAGGCGGAAGTCCTGGCAATTCTTCCGGAAAAACTTTTGGATATTCCTTAACAATTGGCACATCTTCAAGTCGTTTCTCATCCGACTTCTTTTCCGTGATGTGAGCCAAGAATGCATAACAACCCTTCTTTATGTATTTCTCGGTTTTAATGCATGATATAATACTGAGTCTAGTTCCACTTCTCTCTCCCCGAACAACCAAAGTTTCACCGTTATAAGGAAGGTGAACAACTTTCTCATCACAAATAATTCTCGCTCGATGTCAGGATAACCAGTCCATACCGATAACAACGTCGAAACTTCCAAGTTCTACGGGCATGAGGTCTATATTGAATGGATGGTTCAGAAAATTTATAGTGCAACCACGGACAATGGTGTTGGTGTTAACTAAAGACCCATCGGCTAGTTCAACGATATAGGAAATGTCTAATGGGGTTGGTTCTATGTTAAGTAAAGGTGCAAATGCAATAGAAACAAAACTTCTATCCGCTCCTGAATCAAATAAAATGGATGCATAACGATTATTAACGAGGAACGTACCCGCAACAACATTCGGGTCCTCTTTGACATCTTCTCCTCCCATAACATAAGCTCTTCCTCGAGCCATTGCACCTTGATTTCCAGTTCCTTGATTCTTCTTCTTTGGGCACTCACTTCTATAGTGTCCAATTTCTCCACAGCCAAAACATGTTACTGGTGGTTTCTGATTGTCACCCAAGTTTGGAATCCTGCAATCTTTGGTGTAGTGACCAATCTTCTTGCAGTTGCCACATGGATCTGGGCAACGTCCTGGGTTATGATGTTTCTGACACTATTCACACTTGGGTAGATTACCCGCATATCCTTTCCCTTCAGTTGGCCCTGCAGCATAGGCCCTTGCCACTTCTTGCCTCTTAGGTGGTGGCTGAATAGCATTTCCACCTTGGTTGTAGTCAAACCTCCTCTTGTTGTTGTTGTTATTGTTTGGGTTGTTGTTTCGGTTATTGGGATAGTTGCGGTTTTGATTGTTGTTTTAGTTGTTGTTGTTTCGAGTGTTGTTATAGTTGGTGTTGTGAGAACGGTTGTTGTTGTTGTTGTTGACAGCAGACTTTCCTTTTACCACTTGAACCATGAGTTTCTGAGTTATTCGGATAGCCTCTTCCATTGTTTGAGGATCAAAAGAAATCACATCCCCTCGAATACTTTCAGGCAGTCCACCAATGAAGTTTTTCATCTTTTTCTCATCGTCGGGAACCATAGTTGGACATAGTGCAGCCAACTCTTGAAACCTCCTGATGTAGGTCTCGATGTCATCGCCTTTAATTACCAACTCATAGAATTTTGTTTCCAACTTTTTCACCTCAGTACGAGGGCAAAAATTCTTTGTCATCAATTTCTTGAATTGATCTCAGGTGAGCTTGTAGGCATTTTCCATACCAATCGGCTGAGCATAAGAATTCCACCAAGACATAGCTTCATCCAGAAGCATACCAGTAGCAAATTTTACCTTGTTGACATCCGGGCAACCGCACATGAGGAACACATTCTCAGTCTTTTCAAACCAGCGGATCAAAGAAACTGCTCCCTCAGTGCCCTTAAACTTGATGGGATCACTAATCTTGAAATCCTTCCAAGTGCATTCACGCCTATTATTGGGTGGTTCAACCGTCCCTTTATTAGAAGCAGTCTCAGCAGCCCTTGCAGCAACCTCGGCTCTCTCGACCTCTAGAGCTTCTGTAACAATTCGCAATTTCAGGTTAATTACTATTCCCGGAAAATTTCACTATTCACTTTTACTATTCATTTTTCCCGAAATTTTCCCAAAATTTGATTTTTGTTGCTTGGCCTCGAGTGATAAATCATTTCCATGGCAAATTAAAAGTTTGACATTCAGCAGATCATTTTCATGAAAGTTATTAAGGAATTACATGTTTTAGGGTAAAACGTCATTCAAAAATTCTACGCACAACGAAACTCGACCGCGTTAAGTGACCCCGCATCAGAAAAATGTTTAGTACTCTCATGATTAATTAGAGAATTAATCATGACTGAGAAAAATATGACCAAATAAACCTCGGCCGTGAGAAACAGGAATTCTCGTTTTTAAGCACTTTTACTTAGCTGTAACCTTAGCCTATACCTGCACCGTGTTTCTAAGACAATTTGAGTTTTCACATTTTTGGAATAAGTCAACATATTTTTCCCTCCTCCTTTGACCAAAAATCATTCCTTGATTTTATAAATCATTCCTTGATTTTTAGGCTTACGGTTTTAAGTTTAAAGACATTAAATACCAACCGACACTAGACAGAGCCCAGCCTAGATATTATAAGTCATTTTAAGTCATTAGTATCCTATTAGAAAAGTCACATTTTACTTTTCTAAATTTTACGCAACTTTCGTACGTTTTACGTATTACGCGTTTTAGACCCGTGTTTCCAGTTTTAGCAGGGTTTAAGCACCCCAATGGAACCTACCACTCATTTTATATTTTATTATGGAGTATATTGACATGTTTAACCATACTTTCAAGTTTCATATTTTTAGGATACCCGGTTTTACGTTTCGTGGCTTAACAACTTACGGTTAGCATTTTACGGAGTCAAAATGCACAAACTAAGCAAGATAGCACCAAGAGTCATCATCTAGTCACCCTTATCCCTTTGAAACCGACTTAGGGGGGGGAGAGTCACCATGTGTGGTTAAATCTTAACCATTGATCTCTAGGATGGTTACAAGTGTCTAAAACTAACCATGGTTAAATTCTAACCGAAGATATAGTTAACTAATTTTCTCATGCTATAAATAGCCAACTAGAAACACTTTGATCTTCATCTTTTCATCACCAAAAACGCCACACACATAATCCCTAGCTCCATGATCCTTTGATCTTTAAACTATAAGTTACACATAAGAGTTCAAGGTCTTAGTATTCTCTACCTAGTTCTTAAGTTTGTTTGGTGATTCCATGGTTGAATTAGGAGCTACACAAGGTGATTAAGGGCTGAAGTTAAATGGTTTTCACAAGGTCTATATCAAGGCTAGCAAGGGTTACAAGAGTTGTGGTGAAGGGTTTACAAGCATAGGTTTAGTGTCCTAGTTCTATACTTGATTCCCTTTCTTAAGTGAAAGCCAAAAGTTGTAAGAAATCCTATTACACTTTCTTGCTCAATATCATTTTCATGCTTATTATGTTTCTTTCATGCTATATATGGTCTTTGTATTATGTTCATGATGTATAAAAACTAGTAAAACAAGTTATGGTATATATATGTTAACTTATGTTATTTAAACAAGTAAACTAGTGACTTTTCTGGAGAACCACAACCAAAATAATATAACTATGATATTGGACACTTACTTACTGTTATAAAGGACTTCAAAAGGAAAACATAGCAATTTGAATCACCCAAAACGAGTACACGAGTCAAAAGATACGGCCAAAAGAAGTTAGCAAAACCAAAACGCCGAAACTGCCGATACCTACTGTTTTGCAATCTGCCATTTTGAAAGTGGCCCTTCTGGTCCGATTCATCAAAAAGTTAAAACACGAAAGTTGTCCGGAACGCCGTTTTCGTTCAGGAACAAAGAAGCTCGAGCCTTGAAAATGCTTTCCGAGTGATATTTTCTTCAAATTCTTAACAGCCCATTTTTAGACCAAAGTCACTATATAATGGTTATAATTAGATGAGACCAAGAGGTCTAATGACCTAAAGCCAAGACCACAACCATGGCTAAAGCCAAGGTTGAGTCTCAAGACCATGGAAACAATGACCAAGGTCACGGCAAAGCCACGGCTAAAGACCGTATAACTTTTAAAGATCAAAACTTATATATATATATATATATATATATATATATATATATATATATATATATATATATATATATATATATATATATATATATATATATATATATATATATGTTATCAAATACTACAATAGTAAGGAGCCTCATGTGAGGAGTTCATTAAGTAAGCCATCGAGATGAGTTGTGGATTTACGAATTAAAGTGTCTTGGCTCCTCGAACGTTTACTCCATGGCTTCTGAATTAAGACGGCCCGAACGGTAGTAAGAGATATACAACCTATACATGTTTCATAAACCACTTATATTCAACGACTTACACTATATACTAAGTACTACATCATGAACATTATGCAAGACATATATAGGCAATTCTTCGTATTCTTAGACGTTACTCCAAACCTAAGTCGCAACGTTCTATTATAGGCTGCTCTTAGAGACTTTCGCGATTCGACTACCACTTTCATTTCTCATTACATAGACTTAAGGTGAGTCATAGCCCCTATTTTTCATACTTGTTTTAACTCTTTGGGGGAGATACATGCACAACTACTTGCTTACTTGTACAAATACTCAAAACATTTATACTTGATTGTTTTATACTTGATTGTCTTATACTTGATTGCATTATACTTGATTTCATACATACATGATTGTGTTATACTTAACTGCGTTATACTTGATTGTGAGACTGCCAGTGGCTCCAGATTAAGTTGCTGGATGACCATTGAGACTACCAGTGGCTCCAGATTAAGTTGCTGGATGACCATTGAGACATACAACAATCGTGAGGACTTCGGAGATGAAGTGTAGACTCACGACTAATTGCTTAACTGTTTTGATGAACTTATACATGTCTTATTCATACTATATATGTTAGCAGTGGGTTGTGAACACACAGGTTACAAGTCTCTTATGGCGGGACTTCCAACTGAGTGGATTCACGATGCCTTTGCTGTGTGAACATTCTTTTAAGGCTTTTCAACTGTTTTTAAGACAAACTCAATGAACTCACCAACCATTGTGTTGACACTTTAGCATGTTTATCTCAGGTTAGTAAGGCTATAGCTAGTGCGTGGAACTTAGAGTCAAGCTGCATATTCTGAAGACTTACGCTTTTATCATTTACCTTTCAAAACATTTTGTATACATTTATGTATCATACTTTGGAATCTCATGTTTGTAACTTTGAATTCATTAATCGAATGGTAACTTTTCAAAACGTCTCATTTAGAGTCCGTTTTCTATAACTTGTACTTTGTATTATGAAGTAGCACCCCAGTGACACAGTCTTCCGCTGCGGTATTTTGGGGGTGTTACAGCTTCTGCTCTACTATCCCTGACCAACTTGCGGATAGCAGCTTGAGTCATAGCTGGTGTTTCTGGTGCAGCCTTACCTTTTCTTGGTGCCATACTTCTGATAAATCACAATGGACAACAACCATGAGAAAAATCATAATAGAAATAGTCATCGTACCAAAGGTATACACCCACAACATGTAAATATACAACCACAACAAGTATAAACACAACCACGACATGTAGAGATACAACCACAACATGTATAAATACAACCACAACCTGTATAAATACAACCAAGACATGTATAGATACAACCACAACATGTATAAATACAACCACGAAACATCATAAATATAATCACAACACATGAATATAATACATGAAAATTTCGGCCTACATGGACCAATATAATATATAGCACAACCATTCCAACATAGTACAGTCATACTTGATACATTTGTTTGTACAACAACCAAAAGAAAACAAGTTCTTGAACTATGTCCCACACCTCGGGACTAGGAAAATAGTAAAAGCTAATACAATACAAGTCTATGTCTAGTCTCCTCCAGGTGCTCTAGATGCTCCAGGTGCTCCAGGTCCTCGCCTAAGGCGGCGGATCTCCCGATCCATCGCAACAACAATCTCCTCCAAGTGCTCCACTCGGAGCTGGAGGGCAGCCTCCCTGGTCTCTGCAGCTATCATCCTCTCCTGAGCTAATGCCAACTGATGTGCCTGCTCTCCCTGAGTCTCCTGTGTCATCTGGGCTCTATCCCGTATCTCAGGTAGCTCATCCCTAAGCTGATCAATCAGCTCCTGGTGCCCCATCTGCTGTGCCTCGAGTCCATTATAAGACACGTCAATGCTAACCCTGCCTAAGATCAATCCCTCAACCTGCTCCTCGACCTCCTCAAGTCGACTAGTGATGTGCTCATCTACCTTATAACCCAACCTATTAATCTGCTCCTGTTGATCCCCTAACTGGGCATCCAAAGTCAAAGCTGTAGGTCCTCTAGCAGTCGCTGCTCTTGAGCTCTCACCTATATGATATAATGGTGGTGGTGGAAGGTCGGAAGTCTCGGTAATAGGTGATGATGGAGTAGTGAACCTTGCACGCTTCCTGAGCGGCAAGAGTGAAGTAGGTGTAGAAGTAGTAGTGGGCATAGCTGGTGGTGTAGGTAATGTAGGAATAGTAGGAATCCTAAGAGTAGAGATAACAGGGCGTACACTCTTTCTAGCACCTATGGTTGTCTTGCTACGAGGAAACATAAGTTTTGGTTCTGGAGAAATAGAAGTATCAGGAGATGATATGTCTGTAGGTGCACGAGTAACATCTAGTGGTGCAATGGGAGAAATATGAGGAGTAGGGGAAACCTTGTCCTCCTCGAAAGGCTTAGTATCCTCACCTGATGCCAAAAGTGGCGACACAGGTACTGGAGGAATGGGTGGTACAACAGCAGTGGAAGACATAGCGTCCTCAATGTCGGAATCTGAGTAAAGTATGATAATGTTCGGATCTGAAGACATGTCTCTGTGATAATCAATGTGAAATAAAAATAAATAACCCGCGTAATGGAATCACCTAAAAAAATAAATATGCACTTACGATGAAATGATGAGATGCTATGATGATGTGGTTACAGTCTAGGGTTCATGATGCATCCTAGTTCGCTATAACCTTAGCTCTGATGCCAATCTGTCACATCCCCAAAATACCTGAATGGCAGCGAAATGGAATACCTGGGGGTGACTGTCATAGCACCACAGTTACAGTTATATTGAACGACCTAAAGTGTCGTTTTGAAAATACATCGTTTGATTCATTTAAAATATTCAGAGTTATAAAACATATGTCCCAAAAGTCTGGAAAAGTTTAAGGAAATAAGTTTAGTACAATCAAACGATAGTTCATAAGTGCATGCAAATCCAAAATGAGACGCGTCATCCTTGTTACTCAATGATATGACTCCATGCATGCCATGAAGAATATGTCTTAGTTACCTGAAAATACATTGCGAAAACGGTCAACAATAATGTTGGTGAATAATCATAGGTTTGTAAGTTAAATCGGATGTACATTAACCACAAGTATAAAGTAAACCGACAAAATGTCAAAAATGCTACATTGTCTCTTAAGCTCATGACCCCGAAGCTAGACATAATATTGTATTGGCCCCAAAGGAGTGTTTACCAGGCACTCAAATAGATTAGACATGAAATGCATCCGTAATTCCGTTGGAGCAACCCAAACACGGATGGAGGAGTCACCCTCAATAGATCTATTCACTCACTCTCGCTTGGCAATATAATTAACGGTTCATGATAATAAAGGGGACTTAACTTCGTAGTAAGGAAACTTAAGCAATGTAAGGAATTTAATACTTGGGCATGTACAAAAATTATTGATGCAATGTATTCTCCCCCGTGGGATTTGAAATCAAAATATTGTATTAAAACGGGGCTATGAAAACTCACCTGAAGTGATAGTACAATGTGATGAAATGATCGGGACAACAAGGCGCGAACACTAGCCGCAACCTAAATGAATGAATATGATCTACTTTAGATCATGAAATTATGTAATGAATATTCATGCACATGATACCTATACCACTCGTAACTTGAAAATACTTGTTATTGTCAAAGTAAGGTATTTTCCATACTTAGGAAAAATAAGTCCAACTAGACTTATAGAAACTTGCCGTAATATATCGTATATAAAATGTTAGTGTTATACTCCTCATTTTGAAAACCTTAAAATAACGTCAATTAGTTGTATAAATAAGCTTTGGGTCATACGTAATTCATTTGTTGAGAATATAGCTCTTTAATAATATTTCTAGAAAATATATCATTTAGTACGTAGTTCATTATTTCTATTAGTGACTATAAATATATATATATAGTTTTGATGATTTTTAAAACGTGTATATCTTTGTCGTTTTAAGTTCATTTTCCTCATTCTTTATATACACGGATTCGTCTTAACATGTATTAATATATTTTTGATAGTTCGGCTCGATTACGTCTAATGCCTCTCTTTGTCCGTCGAAAATCGTCCAACAGCACGTTATATTTTCAGAAAATAGTTTTCGTCGTTAAACTTGCAAAAATCATATCTCCTTCGTTATAAGCTCGTTTTAATCCGTTCTTTCGCCCACGGCTTCGTTTTTTAAATTATTTTCTAAATATTTAGTCAAAAATTACTCACCATCTACTGATTTTCCCACGTTTTCAAAATAAGGACAGTAGGTATATATATAGTTTCAAAAATCATTTCTAGGGTTCCAATCTAGTTTCAACTTCAACCAAAACACTTTCAATCACCACAAATCTAGTATAATCTTAACATACACCTTCTTAGGGTGTCATGGGTTCCTAAACATCATAAATCAAGTGGATCTACCTATAATCTATTTCTAGGGCTCAAAAGTTATATATGTATAAAATGGAGTGGTATAACTAACATATGCATGTAGATCTTGTATATATATCATATGAACATTATAAAAACTTGGTAAAATTATAAAAATTAGTTTTATACACTTACTTGAAAGATTAATGAGCTTTTGATGGTGAAAACCTAAGTAAACCTTGAGTTTGTATTACAAAACCCTTATAGGAGTACTAAATACACTAGAAAATTACTTGATCTTGAAAAATAAATATTTCTTGCTTGTTCTTGTTATTTTGGCCGTGCACCCCCAAGGTAGGAAAAAGAGAAAAACTTTCTTGATTGATTTTGTGAAATGAGATGAAATGTGTAAGTATATGTTATATATATTATATTAAACAAAACTACGACAAGTATTAATGAATGAGTAAAATTTTCAAGACTTGGAAGGTGATTGGCATGGGGGGGGGGGGGGGCGGCATTTGATGAAAAAAGGAAGAAAACATGTAGCTTTGGTAAGATAGTTAGTAAATCTTGTATTATTGTATGTATATTAGTATTTTTAGGGAATACCGGGTACCGAGTTAACTAAAAATAAATTTTAACGGAGTTAACCGGGACATAATAAAGTCGTAAAAATTGTGAAATTATGTTGGGTATCAATATTGAGTGTTTGGATGATTATTGTTTAGTTTTTACGAAAACCGTTGTAATTATATTAAACTTACGATAATAATTAAATAAATTTCCAAAACACCGGGTAAATTAATATTATAATTTTTATATCATTATAATGAGTATTAAAATACGTTAGGATCACAGTTGGGAGTGTCGGACGTGTTAGTCACATTATTGATCGCGTGTTAACGTTTATTTAGAAATAAATATACGTAAAAAGTCAATTATACCAAAAGTATTAATTTAAATATCCTACGAGTGGAATAGTATGCAAATGCTATTATGATGATATGCATACTATTTCTAGTCCGTATGAAATGTCCCTACTAATAATGCATGAATTCGCACCTGAACCAATTCGGTTACTCGAATTTGAATACCCGTAAACTAAATTTACGATGAAATGAGTAATGCACATGAATAATGGTTTTCTCTTGGAAATAAATAGTGTCATGTGAATAGTGAAATTTTTGAATGCTTCTCAGAATGTCAAACTGACCTCAAAAATGATGAATAGTAAAATGATGAATAATGATCGATGAATAGTAATTAGTGAATAGTAATATGTTGAGGTTTGAAAAAATGACCTGAAATTATGGGTGTGATATTTGCCTTAGTCTTAACTTCATCCAAAGGTATTTCGCAAAAGATAAGTGTAAGGGGAAACTCCGAATATGTTTTTAAGAAACAAAATCGATCATGATTTCCCACAATATTAAATGGACATGTATATTAGTATTTGTTTGAGTCAAATGCTTGTATCGAGTCATAATGATGTGTTGTAGGATTTTTCAGGAAGTAGGATAAAGTTTTTCCAAAAATTTTGCGGAAACTTAACGTAAAGATTTCTGCAGGTCACTTCTGACGGCGTCAGGAATTAATTCCTGACGGCGTCATGTGTAAAATTCTGGAAATTTTGATAGTTTTGTTTTTCTAATGGAGTCTTAAAGTTTTTGTTAAATCTTTAGTTTTATAAACTCCAGGAAATCTGCAAACATTCATTCCACAAGCATTATAGCTTACATTGCTTTCTAGGATTTATTAGTATATATAGATTGCCGCCAATTTTATGCGAGGTTGCCTTGTTTGTTTTCTCAGGTTTAACAGGTTATGTATGACAAGAAGATGATTTATATTTCTGGAAGAGAAGCTTTGATTGTTCATTTTCTTGGAGAAAGATCTAACCTTGTTGCCACACTATCCACACCGAACGAATCAGGGGAGTATTTGCTTTCATTCTTTTACCTATTTTACTTTTACATTCTTTAATTGAACATTGGCGACAATGTTCATCCTAAGTGTAAGGGGAGGGTAAATGATGATACCTTATAGGAAACACTTTCACTTGAGTTTGTTTGTTTGATGGTAGGTGTGTAATAAAACTATGAGAAATACTTGTTAGTGTAATTTTAGCACCAAATTTAAAATTTTTTACAACATTTAGGAGTGAAACTTTAGCCATAGCAAGCGTCTCATGGATAGGAGATTGTATGACTAGCACAAAACCGTACTATTCAGAAAAATTTTCCACCCAAATAAAGCATTTACTATTAACGCTTATGAGTGTACCGGTAGCATTTAGATTCTAGAACTTGAGTTAGTGATGCATCCCGAGACCGCTAGTGAGACTACATTCGTGTAGTAGGATTTACTACATGATAAGAGGCATTAGGATCATCCTTGTGTTTAAACCCGTATCATAATTACTTGACCATTTAAGTCATATTACTTGGCTAGTAAAGTCAACTAATTTTTCCCACACCTTAGCGTTGTACTCATTTTTAGTACACGAAACCCCTAATACACCCCTCCGAGCCTATCTTTTCGTTTCTAACTTTAAGCATCTCACTTAAAGGAAGAATTTGTTACAACCCACTTAAATGTACAACCAAATCACCTTAGCCTTCCGTGTATGCACTCATCTCTAGTGCATTATTGTTATTTGTTTAAACCCATAGTTAATTATCTAATTGATTACATGGTTGCTAAGTCGAGTCATATCCTTGTACATATTGTTTTGGGATGATTGGGACTCATGGGTAAAGTACTTATGTTATGGAGTAATGGGGAAGAACATCATACTATTACCCCCATATGTGCGTTAATCTTAAAAGTACTCCAAGTGTTTTGATTATCTTGATTCAAGTCATTAGATTAGTTTATTGTAAAGTATGTAAAAATTCAAGTGTAAGGGGAATGTTCATTCCCTATAATATATTATTTTGGATGGTAGGGTAAAAGTGTGTGCAAAAAAAAATAATAAATAAAAAATAAATAAAATAAAAAATAAAAAAATACGGACTACCATCTCGTTTCATTTTATGTTTGTTTTATGTATTTGTTATTTTTGATTTATTAGCTTAAGTCGAGTCTAGTCTTGGCTTAGCAACGCCATATTGTACATATAATTAACCAAGATGATTAACTCGCCACCAGTAAAGATTGCCTTTATCCAACAAAACCGTGTATTCCATATCCCTACACCTAATGTTATAACCCTTTAAAAAGACCTCTTTGATAGTTTATTCTAGGTGCTTACACCATGTAGTGGAGGTTTGATCCTTTCCCAAGCCTATGGTAATCTATTTTGTTATGACAGGTAGTGAGAGATGTTTTCCATTTCCATATTGTTATATATACTTTATTACACCCGAGAGATGTGAGTATCTAAAAACTATTTGTGAGATGCTAATGTATGACCTCCGTGCTTGTCTTTGGTCTTTAGTGGAACGATTATTTTTTGTAATTACTTTTATATTAGTGTTAAATGACCCCTAACTTGTATTTTGACTAGAATAAAAGCGCATTTGCTTGAGGACAAGCAAATCTCAAGTGTAAGGGTATATGATGAGGCAAAAAATGATCCGTTTTTAGGGGGTCATTTAAGCCCAGAATTGAATTTATTTGATCAAATATTGCCCTAAATCGTTCCTTTTGTGATTTTAGGTACTTTTGGAGTGAATTCTGGAAAAGGAAGCATTTTGGACGTTTTTGGAGCATAAAAGTGAAGAAAACGGCAAAGTCTTAATTTTCCTTGCTGGGAACAGTGCATGACGGCGTCACAAGATTCTACATGACGGTGAAGTGGATAAAATCCATGACGATCCAGAGAGTTTTTACACTAGGGGCAAGACGGCGTCACCATAGGCCGTCATGGTTGTTGATATAAATAATGTATAAAAACGTTATTAGTATCTTTCGATATCCTTAAGTTTTGACGATCACAAAATATAAGAACATTAAATGCAAAGTTAATACGTAAACAAGTTTTAAGCAAGTTTATATCATCTCATCCAACATAATCACTTAAGGTATGAATAAACAAGTGACTAATACATTTTATGATCAAAGGGATGTTTATTTAAATAATACAAAGTTTATAAAATTAAATAAACTTATTATATATTTTTGAAAAACATTTTTGGTAATAAAGGAAAATGTTTTATTCATAATAAATATATGAATTCAAAATTTTAACCAAAATCAGTTAGTTTTTCACCAAATAAACTTTCCCCAGAAAAAGACAAGAAAACTGCAGTTTTCGTCTAGGCGGCCCCCTTAATTATAAGAGCGGCCCCCTTAATTTTAAGGGGGCCGGCACACAATTAAGGGGACCGGCCACGCTCCCCTGTCAGATTCTGTTAGAAATTTTTCCCTATAAATACCACCTTAAATCTGAAATTTTTCCCAACTCTTGCACGAAAATTTTCAGATCCAAACCTCTCTAAACATCCTCCTAAAAACCCTTTGATCATATAATTGTTAATCCTTGTTTCAAGTGATTCATTCCCTCACCTCTCATCTCTCAAAGTGCAAGAGAAGAATACTCCTTCAACATCAAGTTGTGAAGTATTGTAGATTTGTGTATATAGTTTAGTTGTTGTGTACATTCATTGTAAAGGTGTGATAGTAGTGTAACTAGATAGATCTAGGAGTAGAAGTTGTGAATAGAAGTAGTGAGATATATAGTGGTGTGAAGAAGAAGTAGTGGTATAGTGTGAAGTTGTGAAGTAGTAGTGGTGTGTACAAGTTGTGAAGAAGGTGTGCCAAGTCGTGAAGAAGTTGTGTAGAAGGTGTGAATAAGTTATGACGAAGTTGTGGTGTGTACATTGGTGTGTAAGGTTTTCTCCGCCATAAGGGAGCTTGTTGACATAGTGAAGAAAACTCTCGAGTAGGTGACTCGAGGAGTGGAGTAGGGCAAGGAAGGTGTCCTTGTAGCCGAACCACTATAAATCCTTTGTCTCGCGGTTAGATCTTTCCATATCTTACTTATTATCTTGCTTATATCGTTATTACTTTTGTAGACGTAGACGTATATGTATAGTTGCTCATATAGTGCTAGTATTGATTTTACTTAAAGATCAAACAAAAGTTTCATTCACAAAACAATGTTTTTACAATCAAACTAAAAAGTTAACATACATTTAATTGATCATTTCGATCAAGTATAGTTTTCATACAAAATATAACTAAGGATTATAAAATAAACGTTTACTTACTTATCTCTCGTATATAGCTATAATTGTTTATATTATGCATGTGTTGATTTCACATACTTAGTTTGCATTATTATTATTGCTCATACTTAGATATAGTTGTTCATATTGTTCAAGACTTGAATTCACATAACATCGAATCAAAGTTTTAAGAGTAAACAAGACTTTTAAACAACTAAGTTTTCATAAAACTAAAAAGACGTAAAACTATTCAACCCCCCCCCCTTCTAGTTTTCCACAATGGTCCCATTACAAGTGACGGCCCAGAGAAAATTTGCACTTGACGGCGTCAGATCTGGATCTAGGCAATCCGATATTTCTATGGGTGGCGAGTTGACGGCGTCAGATATTTCTTCTTGACGCCGTCACGAAGGAAAATCTATATATAGTTTTGTAATTTTCATTCATTAAGAGAGGACAATTAGAGGGATAACTTGGAGAAACCCTAGCACAATTTTCACTGTACTTTCAAGGGTTTTTACCCTTTGAAACCTTTCATATTCAATTAAGATAAGTATCCTTTCAATTCATTCAATATGTCTATGTGTTGTTTGAATATATCTTACGCTTGTCTTGATTTTAACATGCTAGGCTAGATCTCTTGTGTGTTTGCTTAGATGTAGTGAAACCTAGATGTTGATTATGGGTTGATTGCTTGTTTATAGTTGTTACGGATGAATGATTTTGATGTTAGGCTTAAGAAAACTGGCAGACTTCTATAGGGTAACATGCTTGAACGTCTTAAGAAACATGAACCAATGCGTACTAGGTTTTTATGGTTGTATTTAATGCATGAGCGAATTCTAGTGATCCCATGTTAGGAGCTTCTTGCAGGCTCGACATAGGAGTGAAGTAGGAGCTTATAGAGTTGGGGAAGTACGTACGCCACGCCACGAATGGTATTAAGGAATATAACCCGTCATGCACGCAATTGTAACAAATTATCAACCTGTAAAAGATATCTATGGAGTAATGAAATCTAAGTAAACACAATTTTCCCATTTATTGTTCACACCACTAGTTTAATTAGCTTTATTTTCATTTTTGTTATTTTATTTTGATTGCATCTTTAGTTATTGGGTTAGTTGATTAGCAACTAATTCCGCCCACTCTTCCAAAACCCGAGATTCTAATTGCTTTTATAAAAATATAAAAATACAAAAAGAATCATCCCTTACCTCTAGACTTAATTTTTAGGCTTTCTAATCCTAGCGACACTATTCCTGAGTTGAACGATCAATCCCCCGGTACTTGTCACTATACTATACTACAACGATCAGGTACACTGCCTGGTGGGGGTTGTAAGCTTCTCGAGATCCCTCGAGAGGTAAATCCTGGTGCAATTCCCACGCATCACCCTCATCAGCTTTTCCATCAAACTTTCCCAGTGTATCACTAGTTTTTAAAATGGTCACTTTACAACCAAAAGGTTTATGGTAATGAATGTCAGGAACTTTCCCAGTGAGAAGTTCATAAGGTGTCTTGACATGAGGTCTAGTGATGGATATCCTGTTCAAAACATAACAAGCAGTGCTTACTGCTTTAGTCCAGAACATAGTGGGTAACTTAGAGTCTACAAGCATGGATCTTGCTGCCTCTATTAAGGTCCTATTCTTCCTTTCAGCAACCTCATTTTGTTGTAGGGTCCTTGGAGTGCTGTAGTCCCTTTGTATCCCTTTAGACTTACAAAGTTCTATTAATATGACATTTTTGAACTCTGTCCCATTGTCACACCTAATGCCTTTAACCTTTTTATTTAGCTGGTTTTCAATCAGGGTAGTGAATTCTTTTAAAATAGGAGTTGTTTCATCTTTAGTTTTCAAAAAGAATACCCAGCAAAACCTGCTATAATCATCAGTGATAACCAGGCAGAAGTACTTATGATCAATACTTCTTATAGGAGTTGGACCAAAGAGATCCATATGCAGCAACTGAAGAGGTTCTGAGATGGTGCTCACAGATGTTATGGCTTTGTATGAGGCTCTGTGTTGCTTTCCTTTGTTGCAGGCAACACAATTATGTTCATTGGTGAAGACTTTTGAAGGAAGTCCCTGAACCAGACCAAGTTTAGAAAGCTTGTTAATGGTCTTGAAATTCACATGAGCCATCCTCCTATACCATCTTGTAGATTCATCCAGGGAAGCTTTGGCCACCAAACATGTTAGATCACCTTCAGGTTGGACATCATTCAGATTGAATGTGTACAAATTGAAGGTTCTAGGAACTCTTAGCAGAATGGTTGTATCTTCTGGAAGTTTGAAGTCTTTAGACAGCCCAAGACATTCATCCTCAAAGAAGAAAAATTTATTCTTGGTGTCACAAATTTGTGATACTGAGAACAAATTGAAGTGTTGTAGTTCCTTCTCATAATATACATTCTCAAAATCCAACAGAGGTGTTTTAATTGTGCCTTTCCCAGTGATTTTGCCATCTCCTCCACTAAAAGTCACATTGCCTCCTCCTTCTATAGGTACAAAGTCATGCATCTTATCCTTGTTCCCTGACATGCTCCTGGAACAACCACTATCTACTATGCCTACTTCTGTACTCTTCAGGGGATGATCCTACAACAACAACAAAATAATATACAAAAGTTAGTACACTTTGGAGACTCAAGTCATTGCTGACTTGAGCCTGCCTTGTGGATCATAAGAGTTAGGCCATGTAGATGTATTAGATCCACCATTGTTCTTGGGCCTGTATTGAAAATTAGGTCCCTTCTTTGTCCAAGAACAACCTGCTGAGGGCTTCACAGTAGTATCCCAGTACCCTCCACCAACATACATAGAGTCAAAATGTCTAGGCCAATAACCATTGTGAAAATAAGAACTAGTGGGTCTCACATATGGTCTAGCACCAGATCTTCTCCAAGAATAATATTTATCAGCAGAATTGTGTTTCAGCTGATGTGGAACAAAAGATGGTATATCATTAACATTTTTCCACATTGGTCTAGGTTTCCTTTGACTAGCACATACACCCATTCTTTGCTCATGAAAATTACAATCCTTAATCAAATGAAATTTACTTCCACAAACAAAGCATTTCTTCTTTTTAGAAGATTTATTCAAAGTGAAAGATGTTCCATAACATGAAAAAGCATTCAAACCACAACCACTAACATAATTGTTTTTAACAGAATTAAAAACATTGTTTTGCAAAGAATTAAATAACAAGTCTTCAGAGGAAACTGTCTTGGAATCAGCAGTAACTCTAACAGGCTTGTGGGGATTCTTGGGTGATGTCTTGGGTGATGTCTTAGGTGAGGTCTTGGGAAGGTCTGACTTTTCACTTGAATCACAACTGGTATATGTAGTAGACCCTTGGTCAGAGGACTTCTCACTGTCAGAACAAGAGACAAAGTCATTAGATTTAGAATCAGGGTCTGGCAGGTCACTTGACTTTTTTCCATAAAGATGGTGTGATCCATCAAAGTCAACAGGTATGGACAGGTCAGTGGGCATGTGTTCTCCTCTAATAGGTCCAGCTACAGCATGTAATTTACCTTCTTTTACATAGTTTGCTAATCCAGCTGGTGTTGTTTTACCTAGGTCAGTCCTAGCTTCTAAACCAACATACTTCTTAAATCCTAAACCTATTCCAGAGTTAACAGCCTGACTACCATAAAGTAAGCTAGCTAAGTTATCACCTGATATTAACCAATTTTTATGTCTAGCTACTTCCTCATCTAGTTTTTCTTTTAGCACTAGATTTTCTGAAACTACATCAGCTTTCTCTTTCTCAGTACGCCTTAAATCAATCTTAGCACATTCTAAATCACTTTCTAACACTCTTATCTTTTCTTCATAAGCAAGCTGATTCTTTTGAAACCATACTTTTTGTCTTTCTAAAGTTGTTAAAGCCTGTTTATAAGCCTCGACTTCTACATAGCATTCATTATATTTAGGTTTCAATTCATCATATGCTTCTTTAAGTTCATTATACCTTACACTACAACCCAACACACAGTTATGTACCTGAGAGATGCCCATTAAGGCAACTTGATCATTCTTATCCTCTATAGTGCAGAATGCCAGCATATTCACCTGCTCAGAACCAGAAGCTTCCTCCTCAGCAGGCTCATGAACTGTCCAATTGACATGTTCATCCACAGTCACCAAAGCTTTGGAAGTTCCAGCTTTAGAAGTTCCTGCTTCAATGATGAGTGCTCAAACACTCATCATTTTTTGTCAAATCTGAACTGCAAAACATACAAAAACACTCAAATATGCATCAAAATACTGAAAATATTCCAAAATTGTGTTTTATATGTTTCAGATGCAAAATGAGTAAAAACAGATGAAAAACGTACAAAGTTTGCATAATTGGCAGTTTCAGTCCCCCAACTTTCAAAAATTGGCAAAAATAGTCCCTGAGATCTTATTTTAAAAGAAAAGTCACCAAAGGTCCTTTTGAAATCATAAATTTACATATTCAGTCCTTTGGTGAAAAATTGGAAAAGTTTTGAAAATTTACATTTTGGTCCCTAAAGTTTCAACATTGGCACTTTTGGCCCCTGTGAGTTCAATTTTGGAGAAAAAACGTCAAATATGGTCCTTGGGAATTCACATGTGTCACTTTTAATCCCTGGATGAAAATTTTGAGAAAATTACATGTTTAGTCCCTAAAGTTTGAAAATTGACATAAAAGGTCCCTGGGATTTCTAATTTTGGAAAATTACAACTTTGGTCCTTGGGTTATTCACATGTGGCAATTTTGGTGCTTATAATAAATTTTGGAAAGTTGTAATTCAGTCCCTAACATTTTCAGAATTTACATCTTTGGTCCTTGTGATATTTATTTAAACCAAACAAACCCTTAATAAACCAAACCAAATCCAACCTAAACAAACCCCAAACCTAATCCACCAACCCACTCCCTTTTAACCCCTACCCAAGCCCAAAATACCACCCCATGCCCAACCTCCCACAAATATGTCACTTCCCCATTTTTATTTAACCCTGGTCAAACAACAAAGTCAAACACCACCTCCTTCCACCTCCACTTGGCCTGCAAATCCCCCCCCCCCAACTCTCACTAACTCTGTCACTCTCCCATACCATGTTTCCCCTAGCCTCCACAAACAACCAAACTACATTTAATGACCTCAAATTGCTCCAAGAAATCCCCTAACTGCCAAAACCTCTTTCCCGCCAAAAGGAAATTGAACGGCCAAGATTTAAAGCTATCATCTAATGGCTATAATGAGATGTGGGAAAGTCAGAGAAGTCCACCAGTGGTTATAAAAGAAAAAGAAAATGAAGAATGAAGTGTGTGTTAGAGTAGTTAGTTTAGCTTAATTTTAAAGAATGTCGAATTAGTATAATTTTCCTTTTTAGTTGTTCTTTTCAGTTAAAACAGCTTGTAATCATCATTTTCAATGTAATGTAACTGTTTCTTATCTTAATTCCAAGCTCCATTTAGTAAACTCAGTTTTTGCAATTTTAGAGTGAGATTGACAACCTTGCTCCAATCTTGTCAATTGTGGTTGTTTCTTGTTCTATTTAACTCAATTCAGTGCCCTTGTAAGTTTTTTGAAGCTTAGGTTCCATTTTAAGTACTCTTGTTTAGTTTACATAAAATTCTCAAAATTCATGAAAAATAAATGAAAAATAAAAATTTAGTGTTCATGAGAGAAGAAGTGGAGCAGGGTCAGAAATTGGATGGAACATGGTTTTTAGTATCTCAGGGGAGGTTTAGGACAGATCATGGTACTTGGTTTGTTGGTTTGGATGCTCACAAGCTTCAACTATAAGCATTTTCATAAATTTTTGTAATTTACTGTAGCTTAGGTAATTTAGTGCTTATTTCAGTTCATTTATGCTTATTTAGTGTTAAGATAAGCTTAGAGTTCATGTTTAAGGTTTAAATTGTAGGTCTCCTTAGTCATCAACAAAGCAAAAGTCAAAATCACTTTTAAAACCTTCATAATTGTTCACTGTGTGAGATTTGAGGTCCATGAACCCTCACTTTCGCTTATAAGTGGTAGATTAAGCTTGTTTTAGGTTCCATATATCTTATTACAACCAATTCAGTCATCAAATTAGGATCCAAGTTTCACTTAAGTCAAAATTTCATGTTTATGTCAAAAGTCAATTTGTATAACTCGTGAAAAAGTCAAAAATGGCAAGAATTAATTAGAGTTTTGTACTTAGATTCAGCTCTTGAAATTCTCAGGATTGGTAGTCCCCCACCTCATCTTTGAAGTCCCACCTTCATTGTATTTTTTCCAATTTTTCTGTGGGCCCCACTAGCATCAAAACTCACCTGCAGGGGGTGAGCTTCCCCTGCTGCACAGAACAGACCATCCAACACCACCACCTTTGGTGGTTGTCTCTGGCCACCACAGTGGGACCGAAACCCCCCTCCTTGGTTCCTTGGACTCCCCTCCTGGCCATCTTTCACTTTTGAGCAAAAGTTTGAGCTTAATCTCCCTGGGACCCACTTGAATTCACCCATAAACCTTGTCCCATTTCCAGTGTATAAATTAGAAAGTAACTTGCTTATTTTGGCTTATTTGCTTATTCCACTGGCTTATCTGGTGCATTCTTACTTAAACATGTCCACACAACTTAAGTGAACCAGATTCCACCCTTGTGGACCCCACATAAGCTCATTTGAGCTTATTTCTTGGTTTGGTCAACTAAAGTCAACTATCAAGCTTTTAAGCTTGCATTTGACTTATTTTTAAGCTTTGGAAATTTTGTTTTAACAAAAGTTTCATGTTTTTAGTATTTTAAGAGTTTTGTAAAAGAAAAATCCAGAAAAACCAAATTTAAAATAAGTGATAGTTTCTATTTAATGTAATTTAACTTTTTAATTTGCTTTTTTAGATTTTTATTAAGCACATTGCATTTTTATATTTTTATTAATTTTATTTTATATTAACGTAATTTTATAAATTTTTCCAGAATTTTATATTGTCTTTTGGTATTAATTAGATTTAATATTAGATTTAGTAATAATTAATTAATAATTAAGTATTAAATAGCAAAATTAGTTTTTGTAAAGTAAACCCTAGTTTTTATATTTTTCCTAGCTTTTATAAGTTATAAAATAATTTTACCAATTTTTCTATAATTATTACTGTTCATCTTGTAATTTTTAGAATTTAATTAGTTTAATTAGATATTAAATAATAAATAAGTAAATAATTAGTAAACTAGCCCAAATATAATTTTTAGAAACTTTTTATAATTTTTTAGGATTCCTGTGATGGTTAATTAGATTTTTAAATTTTTCTATAATTTTCTAAGTCATTTAAGTATTATTAGTAATTTAAAATTCTTTAATTAGTTTAATTAAATATAATTAGTAATTAATTAATATAAAAATCACAAAAAGACAAAAATACATATTTTTAATTTTAAAATTTATTTTTAGTTATTTTATAATTTTAGAAATTTAATTTTTATTTTTCTAGTATTAAATTAATATTATATTGTATTTAAGTTATTTAAATATTAATAATTAGTATTAAATAGTATTTAATTAATATTAAATAATTAAATAGTGTAAAATTTTATTTTCTTTTTCTAAAAAGTTTCTTTGATCCTTTAGTTTGTAAAAAAGTTATTTTCACCCCTTGGGGGTTTTCAGATTTCAGTTTTCACTTTTTATTTTGTACGTTCGCGTAAATTTAAATTGAACGTACGCGTTTTTAGGTTTTACACGTTTCTGGTTTTTCTAAATTCACGTATATCTTGATATAGCTTATTTAAGCTATTTCCTTGTAGATTCCTTAGTGTAATCAATCACAAACCCCTTTCTGTCCATATTCACCCGATCACAAACCCGTTTGATAACAATTCACACCTCGTCGGGACATAACGACCCGGGGAAACACTATATTACCCGGAAGCATTGGTCTAGGAAGTTTGACTTTGTTGACCATATACTTGGTCAATTTAAGTTGACTGTTTAGCACCAATCAAAATTTGGCGCCGCTGCCGGGTAGGTTGTGCGCGTTTTTCTAAAACGGTTTGCTGATTAGTGCTTTTGGAATTCAATCCTTTGTACATTTACCATCCTTGTTCATATTTTCTCATCATATAAAAACAAAACGGTTCATGAAAACATTTTAAACTCAGTTTTCAACGAACACAAAAACATTTTCTTTCTTATTTGTACAAAATGTCTTCCAAAAATATTCACCTTTACCCTCTCACATCTTTGATTCTTCATCCCTACCCCTCTGTAAACCTTTGATTCTTGCCTATGTCGTATCCACACCATTTTGGTTGCCAATGGTGTGGTGGTCCTCATAATGGTGGGAATTGTCCTGGCTGTAGCATGGTAGAGTCAGGAGATGGGTCTGTCTATAACCAAGCTCCCTATCCTTACCATGACACATCTGATTCATCTTACCAGCCACCACATCATGAGATACTGACATATCTATGTGAGTTTTGTGGAGGCCCTCACCGAGGATTTGAGTGTCAAGCCGGAAACACGTTTGTCTATGAACAGTTTTCCGGTGATGCTCAGAACTTTGGTTATGACCAATACCCATATGATTCACCAGTCCAGACTCAACAATTTTACTGTTGTGATTACTGTGGAGGTCCACACTTCAGCTTAGATTGTCAAACGGGGAATCCATATCCTTGTGACAATTTTGACACACCTTATTATGACCAACCTCCACAGTACTAAATGAATCAAGCACTTCTTCCAGAAATGCAAAATATACTGGAATTACTTGATTATCTTAAGGGTTTAGTTAAAGACTTTACCCTAAAAGACACTCATCAAAAATCGATGGAAGAATTGCTGGCTGAAGAGCAGGATGCTAGAATAAATTCCCAAGATGCCTATGAAAAATCTATTAGGGAATCTATTGCAAAAGAAAAAGCAGCCAAATCTAGCTCTCAGTTCCGTTTCATTCCTGATGACAGTGATGATGAAGATACCCTTGATATTCTTCAATTTTATAAAACTTCATCTAGCTCATCAGATACAATTCCTTCCATGGAAAATCAGGGAGAAAATAATGTGACGGAGAAATTACTAGCAGAAGATCAAATGGAACTCGTACAATCCATGAATGCTAGCTCCTCTCAACTCCCTCAGTCTGTTGTTATCACACCCGAAGTTCACACTTACTCTCTAAACATGGGGGATGAGCATCTTAGCACTATTCCTGAAAAAGAATCGGACGAATTCATAAAGTCTAGTGTTGAGAATCTTGTCCCAATCCCAAGAGAGTCACAGGGAACTTTTGATGATATGTGTGATTTACCTCCCCTCTTGAGTGTTCAAAAGATCAAATTGAGACTTTCTCCGATTGTAGCGACGATTGTGCATCTTATGGAGACATCGAGTATGTTGAGGCATCAGTTCCACATTCTGATGCTGATCATCTTCTTGAGGAGTTCGCCGATGAACTCACTCACATCAATCCACTTCCAACGGGAAGTGACGATGATCTCATTGATTTTGAAGCCGATCTAGGAGAAATTGAAAGTCTCCTATATCATGATCCACCACTCAGTTCTTATCCCAGCAGTCCAATATAGAATAATAATCACTTTGTTCCTGAAGCATTCAATACTACTCTCACCAATCCTCTATTTGAATTCGAATCTGAATTCACTTTGATTTCTGATAATCCACTCTTTGATATTTAGAATGAGGATTGTGATGAGTCCACAGTGGAACATGAGTTCACAGATTCACATCATGTGAATGATTCTCTTCATGAGGAGTTCTCCGGTGAACTCACTCATCATATCATGACTCCTCCGGAGTTTGATAGCCCGGGGGGAGATGCACTCAATCATGAGAATTTGCAAATTCCCACCCACCCTCCCGGGATGTTTTTGAGCTTAACCTTTGAAATCCAAATTCAGGCTACGGAGCCTGATCTCGAGGAAGAATATCTTATAATGATTTTCATCATGGTTTTCTTCACCTACAGGGTGACCTCTCCTGCTCTTCACTCTTTCGGGAATGAAGACATTATCTTTGACCCCGACATCAACGCTTATAGTTTATACTATTTCAAGCCAGGGTCTGTATATCTCATCGGTGTGGAACTTTCACGTGCTTCAAATGTTTGTCCAAACATCTTGAATGAAAGTCCGATTGAGATTGTTTCTTCCACATCATGCTTCCCCAAGAACAAATGAATTCGGGGTCGAGTCAAGCTAGCGACTCGGTTAACAAAAACAGTAGCATGTACTTAGGGTTTTCACCCTAAGTGTGGGAGAGTTACCCCTACTGTGGTTACCAATAAAGTGAAGAAAAAAAATGGTGTTTCCACATTTAGCTTGTAATGTTGCCCTTTCACGTTTAAAGAGTCGGCATAATAGCCGAGACTTTGAATATTGAGGACAATATTCATTCTAAGTGTGGGGGGTATTCTAGCGAATTTTATCACATTTTACTATCTAGTACCCCCGTTTATGGCCAAAATTTTTCAAAAATTTTTAAAAAATTTTCACTTAAGTTTCAAAATTTTTTGTGGTTATCAGTCCGCCATGTCTAAACGACAAAAGGATTGGCTAATCTAGGAGCAAACAGCTCTTGGTAAAGATATCTCAAATCCGTTGACGGCTTGCAATTTGCCCAAAATTGTATGGTATCTCAACTCGCCATATCCTAAAAGACGAAAGAGTTGGCTAGCCCGCAAGATTATGGCTTGTGGTAAAGGTAGTGGAAAAACCATAATTGGTAATCAGCTCACCAAGATGTTGACTATTCCATCAAGAGTTGGCTAGTCCAGAAGCAAACGGCTTCTGGTAAAGACAAATCAAATCCTTTGACAGCTGGTGGTTTGCTCAAATCACATGGTTATCAAGTGGACCATAGTTCTTACTTGAACTGATACATTTGGCTACTCCAGAAGTAATGACTTTTGGTAAAGAGATTAAAATCCATTAAGTTTTCAAAACAGTTTATTGCTAGGGACTAGCAATAGTTTAGTGTAGGGGATTGATGAGTGCTCAAACACTCATCATTTTTGGTCAAATCTTAACTGCAAAACATACAAAAACACTCAAATATGCATTAAAATACTGAATATATTCCAAAATTGTGTTTTCTATGTTTCAGATGCAAAATGAGTAAAAACGGATGAAAAACGTACAAAGTTTGCATAATTGGCAGTTTCAGTCCCCCAACTTTCAAAAATTCGCAAAAATAGTCCCTGAGATCTTATTTTAAAAGAAAAGTCACCAAAGGTCCTTTTGAAATCATAAATTGTCATATTCAGTCCTTTGGTGAAAAATTGGAAAAGTTTTGAAAATTTACATTTTGGTCCCTCAAGTTTCAACAATTGCCAGTTTTGGCCCCTGGGAGTTCAATTTTGGAGAAAAAAAGTCAAATATGGTCCTTGGGAATTCATATGTGTCACTTTTAATCCCTGGATGAAAATTTTGAGGAAATTACATGTTTAGTCCCTGAAGTTTGAAAATTGACATAAAAGGTCCCTGGGATTTCTAATTTTGGAAAATTACAACTTTGGTCCTTGTGTTATTCACATGTGGCAATTTTGGTCCTTATAATAAATTTTGGAAAGTTGCAATTCAGTCCCTAACATTTTCAGAATTTACATCTTTGGTCCTTGTGATATTTATTTAAACCAAACAAACCCTTAATAAACCAAACCAAATCCAACCTAAACAAACCCCAAACCCAATCCACCAGCCCACTCCCTTTTAACCCCTACCCAAGCCCAAAATACCACCCCAGGCCCAACCTCCCACAAATATATCACTTCCCCGTTTTTATTTAAGCCTGGTCAAACAACAAATTCAAACACCACCTCCTTCCACCTCCAATGGCTATAATGAGATGTGGTAAAGTCAGAGAAGTCCACCAGTGGTTATAAAAGAAAAAGAAAATGAAGAATGAAGTGTGTGTTAGAGTAGTTAGTTTAGATTAATTTTAAACAATGTCAAATTAGTATAATTTTCCTTTTTAGTTGTTCTTTTCAGTTAAAACAGCTTGTAATCATCATTTTCAATGTAATGTAACTGTTTCTTATCTTAATTCCAAGCTCCATTTAGTAAACTCAGTTTTTGCAATTTTAGAGTGAGATTGACAACCTTGCTCCAATCTTGTCAATTGTGGTTGTTTCTTGTTCTATTTAACTCAATTCAGTGCCCTTGTAAGTTTTTTGAAGCTTAGGTTCCATTTTAAGTACTCTTGTTTAGTTTACATAAAATTCTCAAAATTCATGAAAAATAAATGAAAAATAAAAATTTAGTGTTCATGAGAGAAGAAGTGGAGCAGGGTCAGAAATTGGATGGAACATGGTTTTTAGTATCTCAGGGGAGGTTTAGGACAGATCATGGTACTTGGTTTCTTGGTTTGGATGCTCACAGGCTTCAACTGTAAACATTTTCATAAATTTTTGTAATTTACTGTAGCTTAGGTAATTTAGTGCTTATCTCAGTTCATTTATGCTTATTTAGTGTTAGGATAAGCTTAGAGTTCATGTTTAAGGTTTAAATTGTAGGTTTGCTTAACAAAAACTTCAAATCAGGCTTATTGAGGGGTGTTTGGTTCTAGCTATTCTGTGTTGTTCTTGTTGATTTTTAGTGTTACATTTGATCTCATTAAGTTATTTAGGTTGATATTGGCTCAGGTTAACCATCTCCTTAGTCATCAACAAAGCAAAAGTCAAAATCTCTTTTAAAACCTTCATAACTGTTCACTGTGTGAGATTTGAGGTCCATGAACCCTCACTTTGGCTTATAAGTGGTAGATTAAGCTTGTTTTAGGTTATATATCTTATTACAACCAATTCAGTCATCAAATTAGGATCCAAGTTTCACTTAAGTCAAAATTTCATGTTTATGTCAAAAGTCAATTTGTATAACTCATGAAAAAGTCAAAAATGGCAAGAATTAATTAGATTTTTGTACTTAGATTCAGGTCTTGAAATTCTCAGGATTGGTTGTCCCCCACCTCATCTTTGAAGTCCCACTTTCATTGTATTTTTGCCAATTTTTCTTTGGGCCCCACTAGCTTCAAAACTCAACTGCAGGGGGTGAGCTTCCCCTGCTGCACAGAACAGACCATCCAACACCACCACCTTTGGTGGTTGTCTCTGGCCACCACAGTGGGACCTACACCCCCCTCCTTGGTTCCTTGGACTCCCCTCCTGGCCATCTCTCACTTTTGAGCAAAAGTTTGAGCTTAATATCCTTGGGACCCACTTGAATTCACCCATAAACCTTATCCCATTTCCAGTGTATAAATTAGAAAGTAGCTTGCTTATTTTGGCTTATTTGCTTATTCCACTGGCTTATCTGGTACATTCTTACTTAAACATGTCCACACAACTTAAGTTAACCAGATTCCACCCTTGTGGACCCCACATAAGCTCATTTGAGCTTATTTCTTGGTTTGGTCAACCAAAGTTAATTGTCAAGCTTTTAAACTTGCATTTGACTTATTTTTAAGCTTTGGAAATTTTGTTTTCACAAAAGTTTCGTGTTTTTAGTATTTTAAGAGTTTTGTAAAAGAAAAATCCAGAAAAACCAAATTTAAAATAAGTGACAGTTTCTATTTAATGTAATTTAACTTTTTAATTTTCCTTTTTAGATTTTTATTAAGCACTTTGCATTTTTATATTTTTATTAATTTTATTTTATATTAAAGTAATTTTAGAAATTTTTCCAGAATTTTATATTGTCTTTTGGTATTAATTAGATATAATATTAGATTTAGTAATAATTAGTTAATAATTAAGTATTAAATAGCAAAATTAGCTTTTATAAAGTAAACCCTAGTTTTTATATTTTTCCTAGCTTTTATAAGTTATAAATTAATTTTAGATATTTTTCTAGAATTATTACTGTTCATCTTGTAATTTTTAGAATTTAATTAGTTTAATTAGATATTAAATAATAAATAAGTAAATAATTAGTAAACTAGCCTAAATATAATTTTTAGAAACTTTTTATAATTTTTTAAGATTACTGTGATGGTTAATTAGGTTTTTAAATTTTTCTATAATTTTCTAAGTCATTTAAGTATTATTAGTAATTTAAAATTAGTTAATTAGTTTAATTAAATATAATTAGTAATTAATTAATATAAAAATCACAAAAAGAAAAAAATACATATTTTTAATTTTTAATTTTATTTTTAGTTATTTTATAATTTTAGAAATTTAATTTTTATTTTTCTAGTATTAAATTAATATTATATTGTATTTAAGTTATTTAAATATTAATAATTAGTATTAAATAGTATTTAATTAATATTAAATAATTAAATATTGTAAAAATTTATTTTCTTTTTCTAAAAAGTTTCTTTCATCCTTTAGTTTGTAAAAAAGTCATTTTCACCCCCTGGGGGTTTTCAGATTTCAGTTTTCACTTTTTATTTTGTACGTTCGCGTAAATTTAAATTGAACGTACGCGTTTTTAGGTTTTACACGTTTCTGGTTTTTCTAAATTCACGTATATGTTCATATAGCTTATTTATGCTATTTCCTTGTAGATTCCTTAGTGTAATCAAGCACAAACCCCTTTCTGTCCATATTCACCCGATCACAAACCTGTTTGATAACAATTCACACCTCGTCGGGACATAACGACCCGGGGAAACACTATATTACCCGAAAGCATTGGTCAAGGAAGTTTGACTTTGTTGACCATATACTTGGTCAATTTAAGTTGACTCTTTAGCACCAATCATTCCACTAGACTCTGCTGATAGGAACCATATCTAACCTCATCATCAGGCTTTCTATCCTTGCATTCTCTTGAGAAGTGACCCATCTGACCACAAGTATAGCACTTAACCTTTCTTCTGTCAAATCTTGGTGCATCTCCTCCCTTGAAACAAAACTTTCTCCCAGACTTATTCTCAAACCTTTTGATATTCAGAGAAATCATTGCCAACTGTCATTTCAAGTTCATCTCTTCCATCTCCAGTGGATCCAACTGTTCAAAATCCTCATAAGCTAGAAATTGCTAATGTTCATACTCAGCAACAAAAGAGTGAAGTACATCTTCCATTATATTACTGGATTTTGGTTGAGGAGTTGATTTAGTGTGGATGTGGGAAGATGATGCTGAGGTGTAAGGGCTTGAGGCATGATGCACCTGATTGGATGTGGTGCTAACAAAGGCTGAGTGAGTGGATGGACGAATGGGACTTCTAACATCAGGCTCAAGAGATTTAAGTCTGTTGTAGAGGTCATCAAAAGAGAGCATATCCAATCCACCTTTAGGTTTGAGAGCAATGCTTAATTGCAACCAAGATGGTGGCAAAGATCTTAGGAACTTAGCATTGCAGTCCTCATTATCTGGTCTAGCCTTCAGCTGATTGAGTTGACTCAAGATCCTGTGGAACTTGTCATATCCCTTGTGGATTCCTTCTTCCTCAGATATCTGAAACTCTTGAAACTGCTGTTTCAGCATTGATTTCTTCATCCTCCTTGACTCCTCATTCCCACCAAATCTAGCCTTGATTGCCATCCAAATGTCCTTGGCATCTTCCATGAAATGGAAGTCACCCATGTGGTCATCTGGTATAGCCTGAAGGAGAATAGTTCTGACTTTATTCTCCCTCTAAACAGCTAGAACTTCTTCAGCAGTTTTAGGACCCACGATGGTAACCACCCCATCAGCATCTTTGACGTGTTTCTTCAAGTTGTTACCCTTACGGACAACTTCCCAAAGATTCCAGTCAATGTTTGTGATCCAGTTTTGCATCTTCATAGACCACAATTCATACTCCTCTGCATTCTTAAGGTATGGGAATTTGGCATTACTGTTTGAAAGAGTGAGTTGTTGGAAAGAAGTGGTGTTTTGGTTCTGAGTTGCATCAGATTCATCATATGTTCCAAGCATTGTTTTTGGTTTTTTTTTTATTGAGAGGGTGTAAGATTGATGTTTCTTAGTATCACAGAGACTCTCCCGAGGCTCTGATACCACATTTTGAACCTAAGACCTTGATAGATCTTTGAGGACTTGTGGATTGTTAGTTATGTTAATGTAATCAGTAACACACTAAAAGAAAATCTCTAAAACTTGTATTCTAAAGCGGAAACAAACACAAGTATAAACAACTGAATACTAAGAATACTTGATCCTCTATGGATCTTTTAATAATACTGAAAGTGTTTTCTAAAAACGTGTACTCAATACATAATCATGTGTTCCTTTTGTAACAATTCGCATTTTCAGGATAATTACTATTCTCGGAAAATTTCACTATTCACTTTTACTATTCATTTTTCCCAAAAATTTTCCCGAAACTTGATTTTTGTTTCTTGGCCTCGAGTGATAAATCATTTCCATGACAAATTGAAAGTTCGACATTCATAAGCTCATTTTCGTGAAAGTTATTAAGGAATTACACGTTTTAGGGTAAAACGTCATTCAGAAATTCTACGCACAACGAAACTCGACCGCGTTAAGTGACCCCGCATCGGAAAAATATTTGACACACTCATGATTTATTTGAGAATAAATCATGACTGAGAAAAACATGACCAAAAATAAACCTCGGCCGTGAAAAACTGGAATTTTCAGTTTTACGCGTTTTTACTCAGCCGTAACCTTAGCCTATACCTGCACCGCGTTTCTAAGGAAATTTGAGTTTTCAACTTATTACAATAAGTCAACATATTTTTCCCTCCTCCTTTGACCAAAAATCATCCCTTGATTTTATAAGTCATTCCTTGATTTTTAGGCTTACGGTTTGATGTCTAAAAGATATTTAATACCAACCGACACTAGACTGAGCCCAGTCTAGACATTATAAGTCATTTTAAATCATTTTTATCCTATTAGAAAAGTAACATTTTACTTTTCTCAATTTTACGCAATATTCGTACATTTTACGTATTACGTGTTTTAGACCCGTGTTTCCAGTTTTAGCAGGGTTTTACCACCCAAATGGAACCTACCACTCATTTTATATTTTATTATGGAACATATGGACATGTTTATCAATACTTTCAAGTTCCATAATTTTACGACACCCGGTTTTACGTTTTGAGGCCTAATCATTTACGGTTGGCATTTCCCGGAGTCAAAACTCATCCAATATCTTGGATAATATCAAGCAATGCACACCTCACCCCCTAGACCTTATGGAACCACCAATAGGGGGGAGTCATCCCTTGGTGTGGCTTGATCCTAAGCTAAGTAATCTTGGATGAATGACATGTATGCAAGCTTCCTAAACAAGCCGTTGACTAGTCCTAGTAAGTAACCTCCTCATGAACATATAAATACCCCCCTTCCCCCTCCTATTTCGTCCATCATCTCACGCCAAACTCCTCACACTTAGTTAATTTCATCTAGTTTCAAGCAAGTATCAAGTGCAAGTTCAAGATAGAAACCCTAGTTTGATCTTAGGTTATCAAAACACTTCCATAACCTCATATACTTGGTGATTTATCTTGAGTTTGAATCCACTCAAGTCACCTCAACCTTCATCATCCATCTTTCAAGATTACAAGAGTAGAAAGATTGCATGAAGTGAAGTGGGTTGAAGCAAGTCTATCAAAGTCCTATCCTTACTAGTTACTTCCTTTCTTTAGTTGAAAGCCAAAAGTTGTAAGCCAAACCCTAACATGCTTCTTGTTAAATAATCATGTTCATGTTATTTACCTATTATTCTTGCTATATTATGTCTTGTATTCATGTCCATGATGTATAAAAATGAGTAAAACATGTTGTTGTAATTGATTGTTAAGATAAGTTATTAAAACAAGTAAACTAGTGACTTTCTTGGTAAGACCTGATCAAAATGGTAAAATTATGATATTGGATCATTACATATTATAGTATAGGACTTAACAAGGAAACCATAGCAATTTGAACCACCTAAAACGAGTATACGAGTCAAAAGTTATGACCATTTGAAGTTAGCAAAACAAAAACGCCGAAACTGCCAAAACCTACTGTTTTTGCATTCTGCCATTTTGAAAGTCACCCTTCTGGTCCGATTCATCAAAAAGTTAAAACACGAAAGTTGTCCGGAACAACGTTTTCGCTCAGGAAGAAAGACGCTCGAGCCCTGAAAACGCTTTTTGAGTGATAATTTCTTCAAATTCTTAACAGCCCATTTTTAGACCAAAGTCATTATATATAGGTTATGGTTTATAAAGACCAAAGGGGTCTTATGACCTATAATCAAGACCACAACCATGGCTAAAGCCAAGGTTGAGTCTCATGACCTTGGAACAAGGACCAAAGGTCACGGCTAGGCCATGACGAAATGACCATGTAAGCTTACTTAGGCGTAAACATGAAACAAGTAATTGGCGATAATTTGAACAAGCAATTTGGATCTACTTCACTTAAAAGGAACCATGAGATATTACAAAGAAAAATGGTCATACAAGACTTATGAAACTTCCCCTAATAACAATCTTCATGTAATAATAAACTTTCCTAAGTTTATGCAAATATCGGACATGTAACTTTTCAGATCAAAACTTATATCTATATATTTTATCAACTACTACAATAGTAGGGAGCCTCATGTGAGGAGTTCATTATGTAAGCCGTCGAGATGAGTTGTGGATTTACGAATTAAAGTGTCCTGGCTCCTCGAACGCTTACTAACATGACTTCTGAATTATGTCGGCCCGAACGGTAGTAAACGATATATAAAACATACATGTTTCATGAATCTTTTCTTTCAAAGACTTACAATATACATCATACCACATCATGGACTAGATGCAAGATATATATATATATATATATATATATATATATATATATATATATATATATATATATATATATATATATATATAGGCACTTATTCATATTCTTTACTCCGATCCTAAGTCGCAACATTCTATTATAGGTTGCTCGTAGAAACCTTCGCGATTCGACCATCACATTCACTACTCACTACATAACTTAAGGTGAGTTCGTAACCCCACTTTCTATTGTTTAACTATTTTACAAACCCATGGGGGGAATACATGCTATTATTTTTCTACTCGAACACAATGCTTTCTAATGTATGCTTCCCGACTATGTTTTATTGTCACTAAGTAACGATTGCCATGTTCGAAGTCCCTATATCATGAACCATTAGTCACTACCTATAGTGAGCGCGAATATTGTGAATAGATCTATTGGGATTGACGGATCCCATTTGTGTTGAACAACGATGAGTTCACACAAATGCACTATATTTGAGATTTAGTGGTATAATGGCAAAAGTACCTTGATAGGGCTTCTATAATGCCAATTTTGTTGGTTCGATGTTAATGTTTTGGTTGCATGAGCTTAGTGAAATACATAACGATTTTGTTTTCTAACTATGAGTGTGAGTCTATAGCTCACACTACGATTATTGTGTTCAAACGGTTTAACTAAACTCTACGAATATCACTCAACCTTTGTGTTGACCTCTCAAGCATGTATTTCAGGTTCATGACGATCAAGGATGGCACGGAAGGACACGGATACTCAAGAGGGCTATAAATTTTATTATCATTCAAAAACTCATTTAATGTAAATTGTAAACATGGAACCATCTGGGACCTCATTTTGTAATCTCTGATATTTATACAATTTGAATGATAAATCTTTGAAAACGACTCAATTGGAGTTCGTTTTCTATTATTGTGACTATTGTGCCGTCGAGTAACACCCAGTTTGAATTCCGCTGCAACCATGAATTGGGGGTGTTACACCTTTTATACACAAGGAACCCTAAACTGTTTCACAAGAAACGTATCTTCTAAAAACTTTAAAAGATATGCATTATCACTTCCTAAATAAACTCATGCATATCCTCACTATATTACATAATATACGGAATATCTATTTCCGCAAAAACTAATTATGTTGAAACTAGTCTTCAGCAGATACATTGCTTCAGCAGGAACCAGCTCTTCAACAGTAACCGTCAGCAGAATTCTTATTTAGCAGAATTCCCAACATTATTTGTTAGAAAGAAAATGTATAGGTTAGTATGATATTCAATTAGACACAATATTACTTGATGTTCTTCGTTATAATTATTTTTATTATTGTCTCAGGCTCGACCCGACCCGACTCAACCCCTAATTGTTGGGTTAAGTTTTTTCTTTATTGGCCCATCGTGAAAAAAAAATTTGCCCCCTCTCCGAAAATATTCTGGCTCCGCCCCTGATTCTAAACCGATATTTTGATTCTAAATCATTGAGTACACAGTTCATCAATACTACAGAATGTTTTAGAAGTCAATATATTAAAATGAGTAATTTGTTAATCAAATACTAGCCAATATTTTTGTAAGCATGTGTTGATATGTGAAAGATATACCTCACACATTGACAATGTGAAAAGCTTCAATAGATCCCATGACTGGAAGTCCTTTTCCTACAAGCACACATAAAGACATTGTTATTATTAGATAAATTATACGAGTGATAACAGTTACACTTTTATAGGTTCGCAGGTCCTAATGACCATGAAGAACCAAATAAATGTGCCACATAAAGAATTATCAAGTGTACTGATATAGGGAAACATTTACAAAAGTTCAACATAACATTAACTAAAATTGTTTGATTGAAAATCTTCAAACCATTTTGTAAGGGTATTCTTTTGACTTTTCAATGGGTTCCATGTATCTATATCTTACCATGTAAAATGCATATCTATACTACTATATAATGCATTTGAGACTATTCTATAATTAGAAAGGCTTAAAATTTAAACTTTTTTCTTACTTATTATGAAAAGATTTCAAAATTAATTTGTTAGGAGGCAAGTGGGTTAGGAATAAAATTATTTGGATTAACCATCTCTAATATCTCTACTTATAAAGCATGAAGACAACTAAACGTGTAACCAAATAACGCAAAATATAATCACACGGTACCCGTTGCCGCATTGCGCGGGTACCGTTCTAGTATTATATGAACTCGATGAGTGGGCGGAAGAATAAGAGCAAGCCGATAACATTCTTGACAAACTTGTGACGGAAACGATGTTACAAACAAAAGAAACGCAGCAAGTATTAGTGATGACGAGATGAGGAGTGAACTTGAGGGAATGATGGTTAGATCTATGGAATTCAAAGGTATCGGCTGTGGAAACTGAAAGGGGGGGAGAAAGAGGACTTTAGGGCATATGAGATTTATGGGGAAGATACATAAAGTATATGGAATTTCAGGGGGGAAATCAATTTGTGTTAGGAGGGAAACCAAAATTTTGATTTTGGGGAAAATTCATTAGTTTTGAAATAATATACGAGTAATTAGAAACAAAATATATTATGTGTAGTTGAAAAAATATTTATTAACATCGCGGCTAATACAACAAATTCATATTTCATTATTAAGTTAGTTATACAAATTTGCTTCTTAGTAGGGGTGAGGAAAAAAATTGAAAAGACCGTATAAACCGAAAACCAAAATTGAATCGAACTAATAACCCAAACCGAACTACTAATTCGGTTCTCGGGTTGGATATCGGTTGTAACACCCCCAATTCATGGATGCAGCGGAATTCAAACTGGGTGTTACTCGACGGCCCAATAGTCACAATAATAGAAAATGAACTCTAATTGAGTCGTTTTAAAAGGTTTATCATTCAAATTATATAAATATCAGAGATTACAAAATGAGGTCCCAGATGGTTCCATGTTTACAATTTACATTAAATGAGTTTTTGAATAATAATAAAATTTATAGCCCTCTTGAGTATCCGTGCCCTTCCGTGCCATCCTTGATCATCATGAACCTGAAATACATGCTTGAGAGGTCAACACAAAGGTTGAGTGATATTCATAGAGTTTGTTTAATGTTTGAACACAATATGTTGGTAGTGTGAGTTATAGGCTCACACCAATGGTTGGAAAACAAAGATGGGCTACGTTGTTATACGCCCGGAACAGTTATTATCAATTACTAAGCTTATGACACCAAAACGTTAACGGGTACCAATATCAATCGGCGGAGTTATCCCGGTAGGTACTTTGTCGTCATACCTAATGTCTCAAATATTAATGCATTTGTTTGAACTTAGTCAATACAAATGGGATTCGTCAATCCCAATAGGCCTATTCACAATATTCGCACTCACTATTTCTAATGATTAAATGGTTCATAATAAGGGATCTCGGTTTTAGCAAGGATGTTAGTTAGTGATAATAAAACAATCAGGCAAGCATACAATTGAAAAGCATTGTGTTCGGTTGAAAAATAATAGCATGTATTCCCCCCAAGGGTTTGTAAAACAATTAAGTAATGGAAAGTGGGGCTATGAACTCACCTTGAGTTGGATGATGTATAATGAGAATGATGGATATGCCGTAAGAACTTCTACGAGCAACCTAGAATAATTGTTGCAACTTAGGATTGGAGTAAAGAATATGAAGAATTGCCTATATATGTCTTGCATTTAGCCCATGATGTAGTACTTAGTATAGTGTAAGTCTTTGAAAAGAAATGGTTTATGAAACATGTATAGTTTATATATATCGTTTACTACCGTTCGGGCCGACATAATTCAGAAGTCATGTTAGTAAACGTTCGAGGAGCCAGGACACTTTAATTCGTAAATCCACAACTCATCTCGACGGCTTACTTAATGAACTCCTCACATGAGGCTCCCTACTATTGTAGTAGTTGATAAAGTATATATATATATAAGTTTTGATCCGAAAAGTTACATGTCCAATATTTGAATAAACTTAGGAAAGTTTATGATTACATGAAGATTGTTATTAGGGTGAGTTTCTTGTAACTTGTATGACAATTACTTGTAATATCTCATGGTTCTTTTAGATGAAGTGGATCCAAATTGTATGTTCAAGTTATCGCCAACTCTTTGGTTCATGTTTTCGCCTAAGTAAGTTTATATGGTCATTTAGTCATGGCATTGCCATGAACTTTGGTCATTGTTCCATGGTCTTGGGACTCAACCTTGGCTCTAGCCATGGTTGTGGTCTTGATTCTAGGTCATAAGACCTCTTGTTCTTTTTAAAACATAACCATTATATAGTGACTTATATATGTAAATAGCTGTTAAGAAACTGAGAGAAATCTCATTCGTTATTGGTTTTCTGGAGACGTGCTCCTGAGTTTTTGAAGAAAACGTGATTCCGGACAACTTTCGTGCTTTAACTTTTTCATGAAACGAACCAGAAAGACCTCTTTTTGCGTGTTTTATGTTCTGTCACAGAAACTATTTTGGCAGTTTTGCCGCAAAGTTTTGGTAACTTCAAATGGTCATAACTTTTGACTCGTATACTCGTTTTAGGTGGTTCAAATTGCTATGGTTTCCTTGTTAGGTCCTATACTACAATATGTAATGATCCAATATCATAATTTTACCATTTTGATCAGATTATACCAAGAAAGTCACTAGTTTACTTGTTTAAATAACTTAACTTAACAATCATTTATAATAACTTGTTTTACCCATTTTTATACATCATGGACATGATCACAAGACATAATATAGCATGAATGATATGTAAATAACATGATTATGATATTTAACAAGAAGAATGTTAGGGTTTTGCTTACAACTTTTGGCTTTCAATTAAGAAAGGAAGTTAACATGTAAGGTAAGGACTTTGATAGACTTTAGCTTCACCCTACTTCAGTTCATGCAATCTTTCTACTCTTGTATTCTTGAAAGAGAGATGATGAAAGTTGAGGTGACTTGAGTGGATTCAAACTCAAGAGAAATCACTAAAGTTTCTAGGGTTTGGAAGTAGTTTGATGAATCAAAACCAAACTAGAGTTTATGTGTTGATATTGCACTTGATTCTTGCATGAAACTTGGAAGTAATTTGCTAAAGAGATGGTGTTTGTATGTGTGTGATGGTGGCGTACAAAGGAGGGGGAGGAGGGGGTTTTATAGTGAGTTGAGGAGGTTAGGAAACAACTAGGAAATCTCCTAAACTTGGTGACCAAGTTTTACATGGAGCCAAAGTTGTACACATGTAATCATCTAATGAATCAAGGGTCAAGATCAAGCCACACAAGGTGCATCCTCCCCCTCCCCCCTTAGAGGCGGTTCACATGGACTAAGGATAGGATGACTTGGTCTTGTTGATATTATCCTACTTATAGAGCTAGTTTTGACTCCGTAAAATGCTAACCGTAAACGATTAAGCCATAATACGTAAAACCGAGTATCGTAAAAATACGAAACTTGGAAGAATGATTAAACTTGTCAAAATACTCCATAATAAAATATAAAATGAGTGGTAGGTTTCATTGGGGTGCTAAAACCCTGCTAAAACTGGAAACACGGGTCTAAAACGCGTAATACGTAAAACGTACGAATATTGCGTAAAAATTAGAAAAGTAAAATGTTACTTTTCTAATACGATAATAATGATTTATAATGACTTATAATGTCTAGACTGGGCTCAGTCTAGTGTCGGTTGGTATTTAATGTCTTTTAAACATAAAACCGTAAGCCTAAAAATCAAGGAATGATTTATAAAATCAAGGAATGATTTTTGGTCAAAGGAGGAGGGAAAAATATGTTGACTTTTTCCAAAAATGTGAAAACTCAAATTGTCTTAGAAACGCGGTGCAGGTATAGGCTAAGGTTACGGCTGAGTAAAAGCGCTTAAAAACGAAAATTCCTGTTTTTCACGGCCGAGGTTTATTTGGTCATGTTTTTCTCAGTCATGATTTATTCTCAAATAAATCATGAGTGTATCAAACATTTTTCTGATACGTGGAAAATTAACGCGGTCGAGTTTCGTTGTGCGTAGAATTTTTGAATGACGTTTTACCCTAAAACGTGTAATTCCTTAATAACTTTCACGAAAATGATCTAATGAGTGTCAAACTTTTAATTTGCCATGGAAATGATTTATCACTCGAGGCCATGAAACAAAAATCAAATTTCGGGAAAAATGAATAGTAAAAGTGAGTAGTGAAATTTTCCGGGAATAGTAATTAACCTGAAATTGCGAATTGTTACAGTCTCTACCCCTTACGGGGAACTTCGTCCCGCAGTTCTATGTGTGTTATATGTTGGAGTGGTGTCGATGAAAAGGTGTGGTTACTTATGAGGACTAGAGTCTGTGGTTACTAGTGATGTAGTTTGATTTGTCTCAGAATATGGTGTGTCAATAGAGATTGATAACATGGTTGAATATCAGTAGAGATCCATATAATAGTCGAATATCAAAGGAAATTGATATAGCAATCGAATATTAATAGAAAATGATATAGTAGTCGAATATCAATGGAAATTGGGATAGTAGTTGCAATCATAGTCTAGTAGGTAATCTGTTGTTGTACCTAGTGTTTATTGACTTCATACTTATGTTATTTCGGATACAAATAAGCCCACTTGTTTGTAATTCTTTATTTACATAGAGAGGCATCCCAAACAATGTAAATAGAGGAATATAAACTTATGGTTCGATGATTTACAATTTCTTTATTTAAATGAAAAGGCATCCCAATCCATTCATATAATTATAAATCATCCTACTTAAGAATTCCCAACACAACATTAATAATTAGCCGGTGAGTTACAAGGTAGTGTATTACGAGATGATACTGGTGTTCCAAAAGTACAAGATGAATATTCAATCTTGTAAAGCTGATGAGGGTGCTTGTGGTGTAGCTAAGGATGATTTGAGCTTTAAAAGTGCCTCAAGATCTGTTAATGAGCTTGTGGTTGTAACGGTTGTGAAGATAATGATGTGATATGTTGATGAACAAAAGCGTGTAGTGTATGCTTAACATTAATATTCTTAGGTATAGATGTTGAGTTTGCTTTGAAAATCTTAAGAGATTTTAAAGGTTTATGATGGAATGGTATCCTTAGGAACTAAACAGGATAGTACTTCTACGAGATGAAGAGAAGAATTGATAACTATCCCAAGATAATAGTTCGGATTATCTCATAAATGAAAACTTTCAAGAATGAAATTAGGTAGTACAAATAAGGTGTTTAGATTTCGCTGAGTGGTAAGACACTATCGTGTCTCTAGATCGTTTTAAAGAATTCTGGTGGTTTATCGAGTTCATGTAGGAAATTAATCTAAACATAACCCTAGTATAACTATTCTCAGTATTTGAAAATTTTAAGTCGAACATAGTTAGTCAGACTATGTTCCACTGTCCCTAGGTTAAATATAGGTGACTAGTCTATATTTAGCCGAGGTTCGATAAAATTTTCAAATACCTAAATTAGGTATACTTGTGATATGTCCGTTGCTTTTGAGAAACTGTCCACTAAACAAAGGCGATGTCAAACCATTCAGTTACAAGTCCCGCCCATACAAGACTTGTAACCTATGTTTTCACATTCCATTGCATAGAAGATAGTACGGGTAGATACGTGTGTGGAAAGGAAGTTTTAAGTAATTCTAAAACAGTTCATACTTGGCCAGGATCACGAGCTTTTAACAATGAAGGTTTCAGAAGAAAACTTTGATGAATGTAGAGAAACTTCAGCTTTTGTAGATGATGGATTAGTTTGTCCTTTAGAAATCTCATATTTCTATTTTGAAATCGATAGGTTGTGATGGTTTTTGATATCATATGAAATGATATTGATGATGTGATGGAATAATTCCAGAGACCATTGCGCAAATCACAATGTCTCGGAAGTAGATTAGACCATTGTGCAATTCACAATGTCTGGGAAGTAGGTTAGACCATTGTGTGACTCAAAACATTTGAGAAATGATTAAGACCATTGTATAATACAATGTCTTGGAAAATAGACGAGACCATTGTATCATACAATGTCTTGGAAATAGGAAAGACCATTGCAATCAGTTACAATGTCTTGGATATAAAATGTTGGAGTAGGAACATGATTGGGAGAATGTAGTTGTGTCGAAATGCCCTAGAATAGGCATACACAGATATGTTTAGTCCATAATCGTCTGGAGGATGGAAGACACGGAGAGCGGAAGGCTATAAAAAAAATGTTTTTGCTTGTAATTGTAGTTATAGTTTAGGTCTCAATTAGACCCGTTTCTCTATAACCATGGCTCGGGTACCAATCTGTAACACCCCCAATTCATGGATGCAGCGGAATTCAAACTGGGTGTTACTCGACGGCACAATAGTCACAATAATAGAAAACGAACTCTAATTGAGTCGTTTTAAAAGGTTTATCATTCAAATTATATAAATATCAGAGATTACAAAATGAGGTCCCAGATGGTTCCATGTTTACAATTTACATTAAATGAGTTTTTGAATGATAATAAAATTTATAGCCCTCTTGAGTATCCGTGCCCTTCCGTGCCATCCTTGATCATCATGAACCTGAAATACATCCTTGAGAGGTCAACACAAAGGTTGAGTGATATTCATAGAGTTTGTTTAATGTTTGAACACAATATGTTGGTAGTCTGAGTTATAGGCTCACACCAATGGTTGGAAAACAAAGATGTAACACCCCCAATTCATGGATGCAGCGGAATTCAAACTGGGTGTTACTCGACGGCACAATAGTCACAATGATAGAAAACGAACTCCAATTGAGTCGTTTTGAAAAGGTTTATCATTCAAATTATATAAATATCAGAGATTACAAAATGAGGTCCCAATTGGTTCCATGTTTACAATGTATAATAAATGAGTTTTGAATGATAATAAAATTTATAGCCCTCTTGAGTATCCGTGCCCTTCTGTGCCATCCTTGATCGTCATGAACCTGAAATACATGCTTGAGAGGTCAACACAAAGGTTGAGTGATATTCATAGAGTTTGTTAAATGTTTGAACACAATATGTTGGTAGTGTGAGCTATAGACTCACACCAATGTTTGGAAAACAAAGATGGGCTACGTTGTGATATGCCCGGAAAGGTTATTAATTCACTAAGCTTATGACACCAAAACATTAACGTGTACCAATATCGATCGGAAGATTTATCCCGGTAGGTACTTTGCCGTCATACCTAATGTCTCAAATATTAATGCATTTGTTTGAACTTAGTCAAAACAAATGGGATTCGTCAATCCCAATAGGCCTATTCACAATATTCGCGCTCACTTGCAAGTAACCCTCGCAAGTGATTAAATGGTTCATAATAAGGGATCTTGGTTTGGCAAGTATGTTACTTAGTGATAATAAAACATAGTCGAATAGCATACAATAGAAAGCATTGTGTTCGAGTAGAAAAATAATAGCATGTATTCCCCCCAAGGGTTTGTAAAACATTGAAGTAATGAAAAGTGGGGCTATGAACTCACCTTGAGTTGGATGATGTATAATGAGAATGATGGATATGTCGTAAGAACTTCTACGAGCAACCTAGAATAATTGTTGCAACTTAGGTTTGGAATAATGTCTAAGGAAACATAAACATGCCAATATATGTATGTTTTGCACTTAGTCCATGATGTGGTATGATGTATAATGTAAGTCGTTGAAAGAAATGATTCATGAAACATGTATGTCTTGTATATCGTTTACTACCGTTCGGGCCGACATAATTCAGAAGTCATGTTATTAAGCGTTCGAGGAGCCAGGACACTTTAACTCGTAAATCCACAACTCAACTCGACGGCTTACATAATGAACTCCTCACATGAGGCTCCCTACTATTGTAGTAGTTGATGAAATATATAGATATAAGTTTTTATCCGAAAAGTTACATGTCCGATACTTGAATAAACTTAGGAAAGTTTATTTGTACATGAAGATTGTTATTAGGGGTAGTTTCATAAGTCTTGTATGATCATTTTCTCTTTGTAATATCTCATGGTTCCTTTTTAAGTGAAGTAGATTCAAATTGCTTGTTCAAGTTCTCGTCAACTCTTTGTTTCATGTTTACGCCTATGTAAGTTGGTATGGTTATTTCGTCATGGCCTAGCCATGACCTTTGGTCCTTGTTTCAAGGTCATGAGACACAACCTTGGCTCTAGCCATGGTTGTGGTCTTGATTATAGGTCATAAGACCTCTTGTTCCTTTCAAAGTATAACCATAATCTTGTGACTTTCGCCTAAAAATGGGCTGTTTAGAATTTGAAGAATTTTATCACTCGGAAAGTGTTTTTAGGTCTCGAGCTTCTTTGTTCCTGAACGAAAACGTCGTTCCGGACAACTTTCGTTTTTTAACTTTTTGATGAATCGGACCAGAAGTGGGACTTTCAAAACCCAAATTTGATCAGAATGGTATTTGGCAGTTTGCCGCAAAGTTTTGGTAACTTCAAATGGGCGTAACTTTTGACTCGTATACTCGTTTTAGGTGGTTCAAATTGCTATGGTTTCCTTGTTAAGTCCTCTACTGTAATATGTAATTATCCAACATCATATTTTTACCATTTTGATCAGGTCTTACCAAGAAAGTCACTAGTTTACTTGTTTTAGTAACTTGTCTTAACAATCAATTACAATAACTTGTTTTGTTCATTTTTATACATCATGGACATGCATACAAGACATAATATAGCATGAATAATAGGTAAATAACATGAACATGATTATTTAACAAGAAGCAAGTTAGGGTTTGCTTACAACTTGTGAAGAAACTAACTAGAACCAAGATCAAGACCAAGAACCACTACTTAATCTTCCAAAAACCTTTCCAACCATAGCCATGCTTCCATATCAAAAACCCTATCTTATAATCCCTTGATAAACACTAATCTATCACAAAAACAAGCCTTAGTAAAAATCTTCACTAAGAACACTTGGAAATTTGATGAGTTTTTGTGGTGATTTTATAGAGTTTTATGGTTGAAAGGTGTTAAGGATCAACTAGGAATTATGACTTGAACTTGTGATGGATTGAATGAGCAAGATCAATGATCAAAATAGTAAGTTAAGGTTGTTTTGGGTCGTTGGTATGGCCAAGGAGAGGAAGAGAAAGATTAAATAAGGTCTTGAGGAGGTTACAAGCTTGACTAGTCAACACTTGGAGACCAAGTATAACACATGGAATCAATCTAAGCCTCCTAGCATGAGATCAAGCCACCTATGGGCTGAATTCCCCCCCCCCTAAGTCGGTTTGTATATCTTGGGGAGCAAGGTTTGACTTGTGATGATATTATCCAAGATATCTAGTATGTTTTGACTCCGTAAAATGCAAACCGTAAGTTGTTACGTCACAAAACGTAAAACCGGGTATCGTAAAAATACGAAACTTGGAGGAATGATTAAACTTGTCAAAATACTCCATAATAAAATATAAAATGAGTGGTAGGTTCCATTTGGGTGGTAAAACCCTGCTAAAAACTGGAAACACGGGTCTAAAACGCGTAATACGTAAAATGTACGAATATTGCGTAAAATTGAGAAAAGTAAAATATTACTTTTCTAATAGGTTATAAATGATTTAAAATGACTTATAATGTCTAGACTGGGCTCAGTCTAGTGTCGGTTGGTATTAAATGTCTTTTAGACATCAAACCGTAAGCCTAAAAATCAAGGAATGACTTATAAAATCAAGGAATGATTTTTGGTCAATGGAGGAGGGAAAAATATGTTGACTTTTTCTAATAAGTTGAAAACTCAAATTGCCTTAGAAACGCGGTGCAGGTGTAGGCTAAGGTTACGGCTGAGTAAAAACGCTTAAAACTGAAAATTCCAGTTTTTCACGGCCGAGGCTTATTTTGGTCATGTTTTTCTCAGTCATGATTTATTCTCAAATAAATCATGAGTGTGTCAAACATTTTTCTGATACGGGGAAAATTAACGCGACCGAATTTCGTTGTGCGTAGAATTTCTGAATGACGTTTTACCCTAAAACGTGTAATCCCGTGTAATTCCTTAATAACTTTCACGAAAATGAGCTTATGAATGTCAAACTTTTAATTTGCCATGGAAATGATTTATCACTTGAGCCCAAGAAATAAAAATCAAATTTCGGGAAAATTTTCGGGAAAATGAATAGTAAAAGTGAATAGTGAAATTTTCCGGGAATAGTAATTATCCTGAAAATGCGAATTGTTACAGTCTCTACCCCTTACGGGGAACTTCGTCCCGAAGTTCTGTGTGTATCATATGTTGGAGTGGTGTTGATGAAAAGGTGTGGTTACTTATGAGGACTAAAGTCTGGAATTACCAGTGATATAATTGATTTGTCTCAGAATACGGTGTGTCAATAGAAATTGATAACCTAGTTGAATATCAATAGAGATTCATATAATAATCGAATATCAAAGGAAATTGATATAGCAGTCGGATATTAATAGGAATTGATATAGTAGTTGAATATCAAATAGAACTTGATATAGTTGTCAAGTATCAATAGCAATTGATATAAGAATCGAATCATGGAATAGGCGTTGAACATGTGGTTGGACCAAGTCCTGTTTGAATTGTACGGCTGCCCATGCATATGGCTACATGGCTTCACAATGAGTTCGGTATGACTGCCCATGCATATGGTTACATGGCCTCGCAATGAGTTTGTTTGTTATTGCACTATCATTATGAAAACCAAAATGTAAATCTCGTACTAATGGAAATTGGGATAGTCGTTGCAATCATAGCCTAGTAGGTAATCTGTTGTTGTATCTAGTGTTTATTGACTTCATACTTATGTTATTTCGGATATAAATAAGCCCACTTGTTTATAATTCTTTATTTACATAGAGAGGCATCCCAAACAATGTAACTAAAGGAATATAAACGTATGGTTCGATGATTTATAATTTCTTTATTTAAATGAAAAGGCATCCCAATCCATTCAAATAAGGACATTATAAATCATCCTACTCAAGAATTCCCGACACAACATTCATACTTAGCCGGTGAGTTACAAGGTAGTGTATTACGAGATGATACTGGTGTTCCAAAAGTACAAGATGAATATTCAAACTTGTAAAGCTGATGAGGGTAATTGTGGTGTAACTAAGGATGATTTGAGCTTTAAAAGTGCATCAAGATCTGTTAATGAGCTTGTGTTTGTAACGGTTGTGAATATAATGATGTGATATGTTGATGAACAAAAGTGCTTAGTGTATGCTTAATGTTAATATTGGTAGAGATGTCAAGTTTGCTTTGAAAATCTTAAGAGATTTTAAAGGTTTATGATGGAATGGTATCCTAAACAGGATGGTACTTCTACAGGATGAAGAGAATAATTGATAACTATCCCAAGATAGTAGTTCGGATTATCTCATAAATGAAAATTTTCAAGAATGAATTTAGATCAAACAAATAAGGTGTTAAGATTTCGCTGAGTGGTAAGGCACTATCGTGTCTCTAGATTGTTTTCATGAATTCTGGTGGTTTATCGTGTTCATGTAGGAAATCAATCTAAACATAACTCTAGTACAACTACTCTCAGTATTTGAAAATTTTAAGTCGAATATAGTTAGTCAGACTATATTCCACTGTCCCTAGGTTAAATATAGGTGACTAGTCTATATTTAGCCAAGGTTCGATAAAATTTCCAAATACCTACATTAGGTATACTTGTGATATGTCCGTTGCTTTCGGGAAATTGTCCACTAAACAAAGGCGATGTCAAACCCTTCAGTTGCAAGTCCCGCCCATACAAGACTTGTAACATATGTTTTCATATTCCATCGCATAGAAGATAGTACGGGTAGGTATGTGTGTGGAAAGGAAGTTTTAAGTAATTCTAAAACAGTCCATGCTTGGTCAGGATCACGAACTTTTAATAATGAAGGTTTCAGAAGAAAACTTTGATGAATGTAGGGCTGAACTTCAGCTTTTGTAGGTGATGTATTTGTTTGTCCTTTAGAAATCTCATATTTCTATTTAGAAATCGATAGGTTGTGACGGGTTTTTGATATCATATGAAATGATATTGATGATATGATGGAATAATTCTAGAGACCATTGCGCAAAACACAATGTCTCGGAAGTAGGTTAGACCATTGTGCAATTCACAATGTCTAGGAAGTAGGTTAGACCATTGTGTGACTCAAAACATTTGAGAAATGGTTAAGACCATTGTATAATACAATGTTTTGGAAAATGAATGAGACCATTGTATCTCACAATGTCTTGGAAAATGAATGAGACCATTGTATCTCACAATGTCTTGGAAAATGAATGAGACCATTGTATCTCACAATGTCTTGGAAAATGATTGAGACCATTGTATCTCACAATGTCTTGGAAATGAATGAGACCATTGTATCTCACAATGTCTTGGAAAATGAATGAGACCATTGTATCTCACAATGTCTTGGAAATGAATGTTGGAGTAGGAACATGATTGGGAGAGTGTGGCTGTGCCGAAATGCCTTAGAATAGGCATACACAGATATGTTTAGTCCATTGTTTAGATAAATGATTGAAAATAAACTGAGTTTATATATCAATATACTAATATGTTCATGTAGTATAGAATGCCTAGTGTGTATATATCAATATACTTATATGTTCATGTAGCATAAAATGCTTACGGGGAAATGCTCAATTATGTTAAGGGTACATATATCAATATGCAATTATGTTTGTGTAGCACAAAAATGTCTACGGGGAAATGCTCAAAATGGGTATATATGAATATACTAATATGTTTGTGTATCATAACATGCTTACTAAGTCCATAATCGTCTGGAGGATCGAAGACACGGAGAGCGGAAGGCTATAAAATGTTTTTGCTTGTACATGTGGTTATAGTTTAGGTCTCAATTAGACCCGTTTCTCTATAACCATGGCTCTGGTACCAATCTGTAACACCCCCAATTCATGAATGCAGCGGAATTCAAACTGGGTGTTACTCGACGGCACAATAGTCACAATGATAGAAAACGAACTCCAATTGAGTCGTTTTGAAAAGGTTTATCATTCAAATTATATAAATATCAGAGATTACAAAATGAGGTCCCAATTGGTTCCATGTTTACAATGTATAATAAATGAGTTTTGAATGATAATAAAATTTATAGCCCTCTTGAGTATCCGTGCCATCCTTGATCGTCATGAACCTGAAATACATGCTTGAGAGGTCAACACAAAGGTTGAGTGATATTCATAGAGTTTGTTAAATGTTTGAACACAATATGTTGGTAGTGTGAGCTATAGACTTACACCAATGTTTGGAAAACAAAGATGGGCTACGTTGTTATATGCCCGGAAAGGTTATTAATTCACTAAGCTTATGACACCAAAACATTAACGTGTACCAATATCGATCGGCAGATTTATCCCGGTAGGTACTTTGCCGTCATACCTAATGTCTCAAATATTAATGCATTTGTTTGAACTTAGTCAAAACAAATGGGATTTGTCAATCCCAATAGGCCTATTCACAATATTCGCGCTCACTTGCAAGTAACCCTCGCAAGTGATTAAATGGTTCATAATAAGGGATCTTGGTTTGGCAAGTATGTTACTTAGTGATAATAAAACATAGTCGAATAGCATACAATAGAAAGCATTGTGTTCGAGTAGAAAAATAATAGCATGTATTCCCCCCAAGGGTTTGTAAAACATTGAAGTAATGTAAAGTGGGGCTATGAACTCACCTTGAGTTGGATGATGTATAATGAGAATGATGGATATGTCGTAAGAACTTCTACGAGCAACCTAGAAAAATTGTTGCAACTTAGGTTTGGAATAATGTCTAAGGAAACATAAACATGCCAATATATGTATGTTTTGCACTTAGTCCATGATGTGGTATGATGTATAATGTAAGTCGTTGAAAGAAATGATTCATGAAACATGTATGTCTTGTATATCGTTTACTACCGTTCGGGCCGACATAATTCAGAAGTCATGTTAGTAAGCGTTCGAGGAGCCAGGACACTTTAACTCGTAAATCCACAACTCAACTCGACGGCTTACATAATGAACTCCTCACATGAGGCTCCCTACTATTGTAGTAGTTGATGAAATATATAGATATAAGTTTTTATCCGAAAAGTTACATGTCCGATACTTGAATAAACTTAGGAAAGTTTATTTGTACATGAAGATTGTTATTAGGGGTAGTTTCATAAGTCTTGTATGACCATTTTCTCTTTGTAATATCTCATGGTTCCTTTTTAAGTGAAGTAGATTCAAATTGCTTGTTCAAGTTCTCGTCAACTCTTTGTTTCATGTTTACGCCTATGTAAGTTGGTATGGTCATTTCGTCATGGCCTAGCCATGACCTTTGGTCCTTGTTTCAAGGTCATGAGACACAACCTTGGCTCTAGCCATGGTTGTGGTCTTGATTATAGGTCATAAGACCTCTTGTTCCTTTCAAAGTATAACCATAATCTTGTGACTTTCGCCTAAAAATGGGCTGTTTAGAATTTGAAGAATTTTATCAATCGGAAAGTGTTTTTAGGTCTCGAGCTTCTTTGTTCCTGAACGAAAACGTCGTTCCGGACAACTTTCGTGTTTTAACTTTTTGATGAATCGGACCAGAAGTGGGACTTTCAAAACCCAAATTTGATCAGAATGGTATTTGGCAGTTTGCCGCAAAGTTTTGGTAACTTCAAATGGGCGTAACTTTTGACTCGTATACCCGTTTTAGGTGGTTCAAATTGCTATGGTTTCCTTGTTAAGTCCTCTACTGTAATATGTAATGATCCAACATCATATTTTTACCATTTTGATCAGGTCTTACCAAGAAAGTCACTAGTTTACTTGTTTTAGTAACTTGTCTTAACAATCAATTACAATAACTTGTTTTGTTCATTTTTATACATCATGGACATGCATACAAGACATAATATAGCATGAATAATAGGTAAATAACATGAACATGATTATTTAACAAGAAGCAAGTTAGGGTTTGCTTACAACTTGTGAAGAAACTAACTAGAACCAAGATCAAGACCAAGAACCACTACTTAATCTTCCAAAAACCTTTCCAACCATAGCCATGCTTCCATATCAAAAACCCTATCTTATAATCCCTTGATAAACACTAATCTATCACAAAAACAAGCCTTAGTAAAAATCTTCACTAAGAACACTTGGAAATTTGATGAGTTTTTGTGGTGATTTTATAGAGTTTTATGGTTGAAAGGTGTTAAGGATCAACTAGGAATTATGACTTGAACTTGTGATGGATTGAATGAGCAAGATCAATGATCAAAATAGTAAGTTAAGGTTGTTTTGGGTCGTTGGTATGGCCAAGGAGAGGAAGAGAAAGATTAAATAAGGTCTTGAGGAGGTTACAAGCTTGACTAGTCAACACTTGGAGACCAAGTATAACACATGGAATCAATCTAAGCCTCCTAGCATGAGATCAAGCCACCTATGGGCTGAATTCCCCCCCCCCCCCTAAGTCGGTTTGTATATCTTGGGGAGCAAGGTTTGACTTGTGATGATATTATCCAAGATATCTAGTATGTTTTGACTCCGTAAAATGCAAACCGTAAGTTGTTACGTCACAAAACGTAAAACCGGGTATCGTAAAAATACGAAACTTGGAGGAATGATTAAACTTGTCAAAATACTCCATAATAAAATATAAAATGAGTGGTAGGTTCCATTTGGGTGGTAAAACCCTGCTAAAAACTGGAAACACGGGTCTAAAACGCGTAATACGTAAAATGTACGAATATTGCGTAAAATTGAGAAAAGTAAAATATTACTTTTCTAATAGGTTATAAATGATTTAAAATGACTTATAATGTCTAGACTGGGCTCAGTCTAGTGTCGGTTGGTATTAAATGTCTTTTAGACATCAAACCGTAAGCCTAAAAATCAAGGAATGACTTATAAAATCAAGGAATGATTTTTGGTCAATGGAGGAGGGAAAAATATGTTGACTTTTTCTAATAAGTTGAAAACTCAAATTGCCTTAGAAACGCGGTGCAGGTGTAGGCTAAGGTTACGGCTGAGTAAAAACGCTTAAAACTGAAAATTCCAGTTTTTCACGGCCGAGGCTTATTTTGGTCATGTTTTTCTCAGTCATGATTTATTCTCAAATAAATCATGAGTGTGTCAAACATTTTTCTGATACGGGGAAAATTAACGCGACCGAATTTCGTTGTGCGTAGAATTTCTGAATGACGTTTTACCCTAAAACGTGTAATCCCGTGTAATTCCTTAATAACTTTCACGAAAATGAGCTTATGAATGTCAAACTTTTAATTTGCCATGGAAATGATTTATCACTTGAGCCCAAGAAATAAAAATCAAATTTCGGGAAAATTTTCGGGAAAATGAATAGTAAAAGTGAATAGTGAAATTTTCCGGGAATAGTAATTATCCTGAAAATGCGAATTGTTACAGTCTCTACCCCTTACGGGGAACTTCGTCCCGAAGTTCTGTGTGTATCATATGTTGGAGTGGTGTTGATGAAAAGGTGTGGTTACTTATGAGGACTAAAGTCTGGAATTACCAGTGATATAATTGATTTGTCTCAGAATACGGTGTGTCAATAGAAATTGATAACCTAGTTGAATATCAATAGAGATTCATATAATAATCGAATATCAAAGGAAATTGATATAGCAGTCGGATATTAATAGGAATTGATATAGTAGTTGAATATCAAATAGAACTTGATATAGTTGTCAAGTATCAATAGCAATTGATATAAGAATCGAATCATGGAATAAGCGTTGAACATGTGGTTGGACCAAGTCCTGTTTGAATTGTACGGCTGCCCATGCATATGGCTACATGGCTTCACAATGAGTTCGGTATGACTGCCCATGCATATGGTTACATGGCCTCGCAATGAGTTTGTTTGTTATTGCACTATCATTATGAAAACCAAAATGTAAATCTCGTACTAATGGAAATTGGGATAGTCGTTGCAATCATAGCCTAGTAGGTAATCTGTTGTTGTATCTAGTGTTTATTGACTTCATACTTATGTTATTTCGGATATAAATAAGCCCACTTGTTTATAATTCTTTATTTACATAGAGAGGCATCCCAAACAATGTAACTAAAGGAATATAAACGTATGGTTCGATGATTTATAATTTCTTTATTTAAATGAAAAGGCATCCCAATCCATTCAAATAAGGACATTATAAATCATCCTACTCAAGAATTCCCAACACAACATTCATACTTAGCCGGTGAGTTACAAGGTAGTGTATTACGAGATGATACTGGTGTTCCAAAAGTACAAGATGAATATTCAAACTTGTAAAGCTGATGAGGGTAATTGTGGTGTAACTAAGGATGATTTGAGCTTTAAAAGTGCATCAAGATCTGTTAATGAGCTTGTGTTTGTAACGGTTGTGAATATAATGATGTGATATGTTGATGAACAAAAGTGCTTAGTGTATGCTTAATGTTAATATTGGTAGAGATGTCAAGTTTGCTTTGAAAATCTTAAGAGATTTTAAAGGTTTATGATGGAATGGTATCCTAAACAGGATGGTACTTCTACAGGATGAAGAGAATAATTGATAACTATCCCAAGATAGTAGTTCGGATTATCTCATAAATGAAAATTTTCAAGAATGAATTTAGATCAAACAAATAAGGTGTTAAGATTTCGCTGAGTGGTAAGGCACTATCGTGTCTCTAGATTGTTTTCATGAATTCTGGTGGTTTATCGTGTTCATGTAGGAAATCAATCTAAACATAACTCTAGTACAACTACTCTCAGTATTTGAAAATTTTAAGTCGAATATAGTTAGTCAGACTATATTCCACTGTCCCTAGGTTAAATATAGGTGACTAGTCTATATTTAGCCAAGGTTCGATAAAATTTCCAAATACCTACATTAGGTATACTTGTGATATGTCCGTTGCTTTCGGGAAATTGTCCACTAAACAAAGGCGATGTCAAACCCTTCAGTTGCAAGTCCCGCCCATACAAGACTTGTAACATATGTTTTCATATTCCATCGCATAGAAGATAGTACGGGTAGGTATGTGTGTGGAAAGGAAGTTTTAAGTAATTCTAAAACAGTCCATGCTTGGTCAGGATCACGAACTTTTAATAATGAAGGTTTCAGAAGAAAACTTTGATGAATGTAGGGCTGAACTTCAGCTTTTGTAGGTGATGTATTTGTTTGTCCTTTAGAAATCTCATATTTCTATTTAGAAATCGATAGGTTGTGACGGGTTTTTGATATCATATGAAATGATATTGATGATATGATGGAATAATTCTAGAGACCATTGCGCAAAACACAATGTCTCGGAAGTAGGTTAGACCATTGTGCAATTCACAATGTCTAGGAAGTAGGTTAGACCATTGTGTGACTCAAAACATTTGAGAAATGGTTAAGACCATTGTATAATACAATGTTTTGGAAAATGAATGAGACCATTGTATCTCACAATGTCTTGGAAAATGAATGAGACCATTGTATCTCACAATGTCTTGGAAAATGAATGAGACCATTGTATCTCACAATGTCTTGGAAAATGATTGAGACCATTGTATCTCACAATGTCTTGGAAATGAATGAGACCATTGTATCTCACAATGTCTTGGAAAATGAATGAGACCATTGTATCTCACAATGTCTTGGAAATGAATGTTGGAGTAGGAACATGATTGGGAGAGTGTGGCTGTGCCGAAATGCCTTAGAATAGGCATACACAGATATGTTTAGTCCATTGTTTAGATAAATGATTGAAAATAAACTGAGTTTATATATCAATATACTAATATGTTCATGTAGTATAGAATGCCTAGTGTGTATATATCAATATACTTATATGTTCATGTAGCATAAAATGCTTACGGGGAAATGCTCAATTATGTTAAGGGTACATATATCAATATGCAATTATGTTTGTGTAGCACAAAAATGTCTACGGGGAAATGCTCAAAATGGGTATATATGAATATACTAATATGTTTGTGTATCATAACATGCTTACTAAGTCCATAATCGTCTGGAGGATCGAAGACACGGAGAGCGGAAGGCTATAAAATGTTTTTGCTTGTACATGTGGTTATAGTTTAGGTCTCAATTAGACCCGTTTCTCTATAACCATGGCTCTGGTACCAATCTGTAACACCCCCAATTCATGAATGCAGCGGAATTCAAACTGGGTGTTACTCGACGGCACAATAGTCACAATGATAGAAAACGAACTCCAATTGAGTCGTTTTGAAAAGGTTTATCATTCAAATTATATAAATATCAGAGATTACAAAATGAGGTCCCAATTGGTTCCATGTTTACAATGTATAATAAATGAGTTTTGAATGATAATAAAATTTATAGCCCTCTTGAGTATCCGTGCCATCCTTGATCGTCATGAACCTGAAATACATGCTTGAGAGGTCAACACAAAGGTTGAGTGATATTCATAGAGTTTGTTAAATGTTTGAACACAATATGTTGGTAGTGTGAGCTATAGACTTACACCAATGTTTGGAAAACAAAGATGGGCTACGTTGTTATATGCCCGGAAAGGTTATTAATTCACTAAGCTTATGACACCAAAACATTAACGTGTACCAATATCGATCGGCAGATTTATCCCGGTAGGTACTTTGCCGTCATACCTAATGTCTCAAATATTAATGCATTTGTTTGAACTTAGTCAAAACAAATGGGATTTGTCAATCCCAATAGGCCTATTCACAATATTCGCGCTCACTTGCAAGTAACCCTCGCAAGTGATTAAATGGTTCATAATAAGGGATCTTGGTTTGGCAAGTATGTTACTTAGTGATAATAAAACATAGTCGAATAGCATACAATAGAAAGCATTGTGTTCGAGTAGAAAAATAATAGCATGTATTCCCCCCAAGGGTTTGTAAAACATTGAAGTAATGTAAAGTGGGGCTATGAACTCACCTTGAGTTGGATGATGTATAATGAGAATGATGGATATGTCGTAAGAACTTCTACGAGCAACCTAGAAAAATTGTTGCAACTTAGGTTTGGAATAATGTCTAAGGAAACATAAACATGCCAATATATGTATGTTTTGCACTTAGTCCATGATGTGGTATGATGTATAATGTAAGTCGTTGAAAGAAATGATTCATGAAACATGTATGTCTTGTATATCGTTTACTACCGTTCGGGCCGACATAATTCAGAAGTCATGTTAGTAAGCGTTCGAGGAGCCAGGACACTTTAACTCGTAAATCCACAACTCAACTCGATGGCTTACATAATGAACTCCTCACATGAGGCTCCCTACTATTGTAGTAGTTGATGAAATATATAGATATAAGTTTTTATCCGAAAAGTTACATGTCCGATACTTGAATAAACTTAGGAAAGTTTATTTGTACATGAAGATTGTTATTAGGGGTAGTTTCATAAGTCTTGTATGACCATTTTCTCTTTGTAATATCTCATGGTTCCTTTTTAAGTGAAGTAGATTCAAATTGCTTGTTCAAGTTCTCGTCAACTCTTTGTTTCATGTTTACGCCTATGTAAGTTGGTATGGTCATTTCGTCATGGCCTAGCCATGACCTTTGGTCCTTGTTTCAAGGTCATGAGACACAACCTTGGCTCTAGCCATGGTTGTGGTCTTGATTATAGGTCATAAGACCTCTTGTTCCTTTCAAAGTATAACCATAATCTTGTGACTTTCGCCTAAAAATGGGCTGTTTAGAATTTGAAGAATTTTATCAATCGGAAAGTGTTTTTAGGTCTCGAGCTTCTTTGTTCCTGAACGAAAACGTCGTTCCGGACAACTTTCGTGTTTTAACTTTTTGATGAATCGGACCAGAAGTGGGACTTTCAAAACCCAAATTTGATCAGAATGGTATTTGGCAGTTTGCCGCAAAGTTTTGGTAACTTCAAATGGGCGTAACTTTTGACTCGTATACCCGTTTTAGGTGGTTCAAATTGCTATGGTTTCCTTGTTAAGTCCTCTACTGTAATATGTAATGATCCAACATCATATTTTTACCATTTTGATCAGGTCTTACCAAGAAAGTCACTAGTTTACTTGTTTTAGTAACTTGTCTTAACAATCAATTACAATAACTTGTTTTGTTCATTTTTATACATCATGGACATGCATACAAGACATAATATAGCATGAATAATAGGTAAATAACATGAACATGATTATTTAACAAGAAGCAAGTTAGGGTTTGCTTACAACTTGTGAAGAAACTAACTAGAACCAAGATCAAGACCAAGAACCACTACTTAATCTTCCAAAAACCTTTCCAACCATAGCCATGCTTCCATATCAAAAACCCTATCTTATAATCCCTTGATAAACACTAATCTATCACAAAAACAAGCCTTAGTAAAAATCTTCACTAAGAACACTTGGAAATTTGATGAGTTTTTGTGGTGATTTTATAGAGTTTTATGGTTGAAAGGTGTTAAGGATCAACTAGGAATTATGACTTGAACTTGTGATGGATTGAATGAGCAAGATCAATGATCAAAATAGTAAGTTAAGGTTGTTTTGGGTCGTTGGTATGGCCAAGGAGAGGAAGAGAAAGATTAAATAAGGTCTTGAGGAGGTTACAAGCTTGACTAGTCAACACTTGGAGACCAAGTATAACACATGGAATCAATCTAAGCCTCCTAGCATGAGATCAAGCCACCTATGGGCTGAATTCCCCCCCCCCCTAAGTCGGTTTGTATATCTTGGGGAGCAAGGTTTGACTTGTGATGATATTATCCAAGATATCTAGTATGTTTTGACTCCGTAAAATGCAAACCGTAAGTTGTTACGTCACAAAACGTAAAACCGGGTATCGTAAAAATACGAAACTTGGAGGAATGATTAAACTTGTCAAAATACTCCATAATAAAATATAAAATGAGTGGTAGGTTCCATTTGGGTGGTAAAACCCTGCTAAAAACTGGAAACACGGGTCTAAAACGCGTAATACGTAAAATGTACGAATATTGCGTAAAATTGAGAAAAGTAAAATATTACTTTTCTAATAGGTTATAAATGATTTAAAATGACTTATAATGTCTAGACTGGGCTCAGTCTAGTGTCGGTTGGTATTAAATGTCTTTTAGACATCAAACCGTAAGCCTAAAAATCAAGGAATGACTTATAAAATCAAGGAATGATTTTTGGTCAATGGAGGAGGGAAAAATATGTTGACTTTTTCTAATAAGTTGAAAACTCAAATTGCCTTAGAAACGCGGTGCAGGTATAGGCTAAGGTTACGGCTGAGTAAAAACGCTTAAAACTGAAAATTCCAGTTTTTCACGGCCGAGGCTTATTTTGGTCATGTTTTTCTCAGTCATGATTTATTCTCAAATAAATCATGAGTGTGTCAAACATTTTTCTGATACGGGGAAAATTAACGCGACCGAATTTCGTTGTGCGTAGAGTTTCTGAATGACGTTTTACCCTAAAACGTGTAATCCCGTGTAATTCCTAAATAACTTTCACGAAAATGAGCTTATGAATGTCAAACTTTTAATTTGCCATGGAAATGATTTATCACTTGAGCCCAAGAAATAAAAATCAAATTTCGGGAAAATTTTCGGGAAAAATGAATAGTAAAAGTGAATAGTGAAATTGTCCGGGAATAGTAATTATCCTGAAAATGCGAATTGTTACAAAAGATGGGCTACGTTGTTATACGCCCGGAACAGTTATTATCAATTACTAAGCTTATGACACCAAAACGTTAACGGGTACCAATATCAATCGGCGGAGTTATCCCGGTAGGTACTTTGCCGTCATACCTAATGTCTCAAATATTAATGCATTTGTTTGAACTTAGTAAATACAAATGGGATTCGTCAATCCCAATAGGCCTATTCACAATATTCTCGCTCACTATTTCTAGTGATTAAATGGTTCGTAATAAGGGATCTCGGTTTTAGCAAGGATGTTACTTAGTGATAATAAAACAATCAGGCAAGCATACAATTGAAAAGCATTGTGTTCGGTTGAAAAATAATAGCATGTATTCCCCCCAAGGGTTTGTAAAACAATTAAGTAATGGAAAGTGGGGCTATGAACTCACCTTGAGTTGGATGATGTATAATGAGAATGATGGATATACCGTAAGAACTTCTACGAGCAACCTAGAATAATTGTTGCAACTTAGGATTGGAGTAAAGAATATGAAGAATTGCCTATATATGTCTTGCATTTAGTCCATGATGTAGTACTTAGTATAGTGTAAGTCTTTGAAAAGAAATGGTTTATGAAACATGTATAGTTTATATATATCGTTTACTACCGTTCGGGCCGACATAATTCAGAAGTCATGTTAGTAAACGTTCGAGGAGCCAGGACACTTTAATTCGTAAATCCACAACTCATCTCGACGGCTTACTTAATGAACTCCTCACATGAGGCTCCCTACTATTGTAGTAGTTGATAAAGTATATATATATAAGTTTTGATCCAAAAAGTTAAATGTCCAATATTTGAATAAACTTAGGAAAGTTTATGATTACATGAAGATTGTTATTAGGGTGAGTTTCTTATAACTTGTATGACAATTACTTGTAATATCTCATGGTTCTTTTAGATGAAGTAGATCCAAATTGTATGTTCAAGTTATCGCCAACTCTTTGGTTTATGTTTTCGCCTAAGTAAGTTTATATGGTTATTTAGTCATGGCCTTGCCATGACCTTTGGTCATTCTTCCATGGTCTTGAGACTCAACCTTGGCTCTAGCCATGGTTGTGGTCTTGATTCTAGGTCATAAGACCTCTTGTTCTTTTTAAAACATAACCATTATATAGTGACTTATATATGAAAATAGCTGTTAAGAAACTGAGAAAAAATCTCATTCGTTATTGGTTTTGTGAAGACGTGCTCCTGAGTTTTTGAAGAAAACGTGATTCCGGACAACTTTCGTGCCTTAACGTTTTCATGAAATGGACCAGAAAGGCTTCTTTTTGCGTGTTTTATGTTCTGTCACAGAAACTATTTTGGCAGTTTTGCCGCAAAGTTTTGGTAACTTCAAATGGTCATAACTTTTGACTCGTATACTCGTTTTAGGTGGTTCAAATTGCTATGGTTTCCTTGTTAGGTCCTCTACTACAATATGTAATGATCCAATATCATAATTTTACCATTTTGATCAGATTATACCAAGAAAGTCACTAGTTTACTTGTTTAAATAACTTAACTTAACAATCATTTATAATAACTTGTTTTACCCATTTTTATACATCATGGACATGATCACAAGACATAATATAGCATGAATGATATGTAAATAACATGATTATGATCTTTAACAAGAAGTATGTTAGGGTTTTGCTTACAACTTTTGGCTTTCAATTAAGAAAGGAAGTTAACATGTAAGGTAAGGACTTTGATAGACTTTAGCTTCACCCTACTTCACTTCATGCAATCTTTCTACTCTTGTATTCTTGAAAGAGAGATGATGAAAGTTGAGGTGACTTGAGTGGATTCAAACTCAAGAGAAATCACCAAAGTTTCTAGGGTTTGGAAGTAGTTTGATGAATCAAAACCAAACTAGAGTTTATGTGTTGATATTGCACTTGATTCTTGCATGAAACTTGGAAGTAATTTGCTAAAGAGATGGTGTTTGTGTGTGTGTGATGGTGGCGTACAAAGGAGGGGGAGGAGGGGGTTTTATAGTGAGTTGAGGAGGTTAGGAAACAACTAGGAAATCTCCTAAACTTGGTGACCAAGTTTTACTTGGAGCCAAAGTTGTACACATGTAATCATCTAATGAATCAAGGGTCAAGATCAAGCCACACAAGGTGCATCCCCCCCCCCCCTAGAGGCGGTTCACATGGACTAAGGATAGGATGACTTGGTCTTGTTGATATTATCCTACTTATAGAGCTAGTTTTGACTCCGTAAAATGCTAACCGTAAACGATTAAGCCATAATACGTAAAATCGAGTATCGTAAAAATACAAAACTTGGAAGAATGATTAAACTTGTCAAAATACTCCATAATAAAATATAAAATGAGTGGTAGGTTCCATTGGGGTGCTAAAACCCTGCAAAAACTGGAAACACGGGTCTAAAACGCGTAATACGTAAAACGTACGAATATTGCATAAAAATTAGAAAAGTAAAATGTTACTTTTCTAATACAATAATAACGATTTATAATGACTTATAATGTCTAGACTGGGCTCAGTCTAGTATCGGTTGGTATTTAATGTCTTTTAAACATAAAACCGTAAGCCTAAAAATCAAGGAATGATTTTTGGTCAAAGGAGGAGGGAAAAATATGTTGACTTTTTCAAAAAATGTGAAAACTCAAATTGTCTTAGAAACGCGGTGCAGGTATAGGCTAAGGTTACGGCTGAGTAAAAGCGCTTAAAAACGAAAATTCCTGTTTTTACGGCCGAGGTTTATTTGGTCATGTTTTTCTCAGTCTTGATATTTTCTCAAATAAATCATGAGTGTATCAAACATTTTTCTGATACGGGGAAAATTAACGCGGTCGAGTTTCGTTGTGCGTAGAATTTTTGAATGACGTTTTACCCTAAAACGTGTAATTCCTTAATAACTTTCACGAAAATGATCTGATGAGTGTCAAACTGTTAATTTGCCATGGAAATGATTTATCACTCGAGGCCATGAAACAAAAATCAAATTTCGGGAAAAATTTTGGGAAAATGAATAGTAAAAGTGAGTAGTGAAATTTTCCGGGAATAATAATTAACCTGAAATTGCGAATTGTTACATCGGTTTGGAAATTTAAATCAAAAACCGAATTCATATAAATATATACATTTTTTATATATTTATACGCACACACACACACACACATATATATATATATATATATATATATATATATATATATATATATATATATATATATATATATATATATATATATATATATACTATTAAAATGTTATCTTAATATAAAAAAGCACTTTTTATGCTTGAAATATTTTTTTTTTTTTTTGCAATATCTATATAATTATTATTTTTTAAATAAATAGTGAAATTCGGGTTATTCAGGTCAACCCAAGAACCGAACCGAACTCAAATTCGGTTTTCGGTTCGGTTTTTAGGTTGACCAAAAAAAATTTTAACCAAACTAACCGAACCGAACTAATCGAACAACCCCGATAACCGAACCGATCAACACCCCTACTTCTTGAGATGAGATCCCTCTAGACCCCTTATTTGTTATAGATCTATTGGACTCATCCCATCCATCTGTTTCGTTTTGATCCAAGGGCTGTGACCAAATCACAAATCTACACATCAGGGGTAAATCCGACCACTATATAACCTTAAAATTATCGTCCACTTTCGTGTCCCCCCCAAAAAAAATACGGATAAACATACACACACACAATCACACTCCCACTCACCCACCTTCAACTCAGATTTCACCATAAATCATGATAAAAACCGACACAAAAACACTCGCATTTCAACTTCAAATCATCATAGTTGATCGTTAAAAGATCAAAAACATTGATTTTGATAACATTTAGATCTATAGTTTGATCGATTATACAATAAATAACAATCGATTTGTCAAAAAACATGGACGATTATCAGTTTGACGAAACATATTTAATTGTTTATGTTGCAGTTGTGGATGCAGAAACTCATGTGGTAGATTCTGAAATTAAGGTTATGGATGAAGCTATTGATGATCCATATGCACACCATGTGTTTGATGAAATGCGTCTGTAATAATCACATGTGTTTTAGCATATATGAGTATATATTTTGTTTGGAATAACATTAATTGTGATTTAGCAAATATGGTTAAGAGATCTGTTGGTACTAATTTAAAAAGTTTGTTGCGACTATGGAAGCTTGTCATCTTAAGACGGACATCATGCAAATAATTGATGATCTTACACAAGATGTTATATCTTATTCCTTTATTTTTATTTTTTTACCTTGCACATGTTGTTTTCATTTCATTAAGTGGTCTTTTCTTATAGAATGTTATTTTTATTACATATCAAGAATCTGTATGTTTACTAGCCGTTGAGGGTTGTGTTGCACTTGGGAAGTTGTTACAGCCTCAAGACACTGTCGCACATATACTTCCTGTCATTGTCAATTTTTCGCATGTGAACTTTTAATAGTGCCATCTCTTGTATATTATATTTGTTCAGTATTCGTGTATACTTCTAATTGGGGCAGAACATCATAGCTAAATGTGTATGTTATTTGGTTGTTTTTATATGATTTTGCCACTAAATCGTATCAAAGTATGTTTTTGTAGCATATGTAGCCAAATGCAGGAAAAATGGAGAAAAGTGAAGAAAATGAAGTATACGCGATTACACGAAGATTCCCAAGCTCAAAAGTCCAATCTGTGAAGAATTCCATATGAGAACCTAAGTTTTGTCATCTCAAAGTTCCAAGTTCAGAAGTTAATCAAGTTTGGATAGTGCATAAAGAACTACACAAGGAAAAGTCAAAGTCCAAAACAGCCAGGATCTACCAACCGATCGGTTGGAGTCTAACCGATCGGATTGCCATAATGACCATTTTCCATCCGATCGGTATCAACCCGCAACCGATCGGATGGCCACTTCTGCATGTTTTTGCCAACTTTTGTGCACGAATCTTGGTCTTTTGTCCCATGGTTCTAGGCCCTTCTTAGTGTATTACTGTCCAAGTTCAAATATTTAAGTCCCTATTCATTACTAAGAGTGTTGGACAAGCCTATAAGGACCTCAAAAGTGCATAAGTCAAGACACCATTCAAGATACCATTTACTCTCATTACTACTCTCAATTATTATCATCATCTAGCTCTCAAAGGAGGAAAATTCGTGCAGAAAGAACCAGGAACTTTGGAGGACCAAGGAAGCAACATTTGGAGTCCGAAAATCTCAAGAAATCATCACCAACACTTAGGTTATCAATACCTTGTCATTTGTTATCAATTTCAAAGCATTTTAAGACTTAAAACCATGGATTCTAATGTTAAATATTCTGAGTTTATTTGCATGTTTGCTATGAGTGGCTAGTAATCTTTTTACACTTGTTTTGATGATGTTTTATACTTAGTGATAGTTATGATTGTGATAACATATTTTAATTCAATTTCAAGTCAATTCTAAGAACCAATTGTACCTTAAGTTTCATTATGACATTTGTTTAGCCAAGGTTAACTAATTGATAATAGTTTCAAGGGTCGAAAGATTTGTTATTACTCAACTAGTTATAATCATTTGTCTATGAATGATTGTTTTTCACCATAATTATTCTTGACTAAACAAAGAAACAAGAAGTATGATTCTAATGAGAATGCTTTTATAACATCAAATCGGATTGTTTTTAAACCTTTAGTTGGACGAAAGTTTAAATATTTATAAACAATTGTAACCTTTTTGTCTATGAATAGGTTACCTTTTGTATTAACCATTTCCTAAGAGTATTTGATTTGTAATAAGAGTTTGTCTTGTGTTTAAGATATTCACCATACCTCATGAACCTTGGATAGATCTTGAATTAATTGGTTTACACCTAAAGCTTGTTTTTATGAACTAAAATCTTGACGAAGGTTTAACTTGTAGAAACAATAGATTAGATCACCATCTAATTATCTCAACCAACATGTTATCAAAAGTTATCACAATCATGTGTGTCATTAAGTAGAAAAATAGTCTAAACAAGTGTAGTTTTTAATTTATTGAATTTGCTTATTATCTTATTTGCGTACATTAGAGATTTACTTTTAGACTTATATTTTGATTCACTCACAAATCCCTGCGAACGATCCCGACTTACCATCATATCTTGCTATGACGGACGAGTACACTTGCTCGTATGTGTTGTTTCTAGATTTGGTAATTCACCCTTATAAATTTAAAACTTGCACTAATAAATAGCACATCAAGTTTTTGGCGCCGCCGCCGGGGATTTTGATTGTGTTTCTTTAAGTTTTAAAAGTCCGTTTCTTTTCTAAAAAAAATAAAATAAAAAAATAAAAAAAAAAACCGTAGCATCCATCCGATCGGATTGACTTCAAGCCGATCGGTTTCCCATATTTTTAATTTTACCGTAGCGTCCATCCGATCGGTTTGGTATCCAACCGATTCGGATAGATTTTTCTGTTTTTGATTTTTTTTATTTTCTTGTTCTTTTGTTTAGGTAATTGACTCAATTCTCTTGATAGTTGTATGAACACTCGTTCTACTACTAAAAAGCTTAGTACACCTTTATCCGATCCCGAAAGTTTGTTTCGTAAGAAGAGATATTCAACTAATTTTAATTGGTTTGATAATTTTTCCGAAGAACATCCGATTTCCAATCTTTTTGAACCAATACCCATGGCTGACGATCAACCCATGTGGGCCGCCAATAGAACCGTAGCACCCACTCCTGGAGCTGCTATTGTTGTCGCCGACCTTGGTGAAAACTTTACCGTTAAAGGTCACCATCTTTCTATGATCAAAGACCGTCAATTCGATGGCCGTTCGCGGGCCGATCCGCATAAACACATTGCCGAATTCATTGAAATTTGTGGCATATTTCGTTATGGAGATACTAATGTCGATGCTATCAAGCTCAAACTTTTTCCATCATCACTCGCCGGAGATGCCAAAATATGGTATAACGAATTAACCCCAGGAACTATTAATACTTGGGAGGAGATGAGGCAAGCTTTTGTAAGCCGATTCTTTTCACATGCCGTGTATGATAGACTAATGGGAGAAATCCGTGCTTTTTCACAAAATCCTAATGAATCTCTTGTTAAAGCTTGGCTTCGCATGAAAGATTTGCTTCGAAGTTGTCATGGTCATAATTTAGGACGAGGAACAATAATCCAAATCTTTTATCATGGTCTTGATGAAGCATCTCAAGCAATCCTTGATGCCGGAGGAATTTTCCTTTACAAAACACCTAACGAGGCATATCAACTTCTTGAAGATCGAGTACTTCTTAAACTCGATTTGTCAAAAGATTCCAATACCAAACCCATACGGAAAACCGTTGCTTTTGCCTAAAGTTCAGATAATTCGAAACTCATGGACAAAATAGAAGCCTTGTCTTCTAAAATGGACTCGCAATACAAAGATATAAAAGGAGAAATGAAAGAAATGCGAGATGGCTGTAATAATTGTGGAGGAAATCACACATCATCCGAGTGTGATGACCAACCTATGAATAGACCCAACGAAGGGGAAGCCAATTATGTCCAAGGAGGATATCATGGAGGAGGTTTTCGTGGTAATTATTACGGAAGAACATCTGGAAATTGGCAAGATCGCAAACAAAGGGATAACAACCGTGATTTTCAACCCCGAACAGACAATCCAAACCCAACAAATTCAGATAAAAAGGAAGAATCTGATTTCGAAAAAATGATGCGAGAATTCGTAAATGCTCAAAGAACTAAGGGTGAGCAAACGGACCGGATGGACCGGACCGACCGACAAAACCGACCGGACCGGACCGGACCGACCACATTCGGTCCGGTCCTCGGTCTAGGCTTTTTGGCTAATTCGGTCCTCGGTCCGGTCGGTCCGGTCCGGTCCGGTCCGGACCGACCAAAAAACCGAAAAAACGTGCCAAAATATGCCTAAATGGACCGGACCGACCGAAGACCGGACCGGACCGAGACCGGACCGACCACATTCGGTCCGGTCTCGGTCTACGATTTTTCCGGTTCTCGGTCCTCGGTCCGGTCGGTCCGGTCCGGTCCGGTCCGGTTTTTGGACCATGCTCACCCTTACAAAGAACCACAAATGAGTTTGTAAAAACTCAATTTTTTAATCTCAAAACCAAAGTTGAGCAAGGTCAGAAAAATCATCAAGCTTCTATCCAGGATCTTAAACAAAAATTTGGTAGACTTTCTGATCAATTTTCTTCTCGAATTCCTGGTACATTACCAAGTAACACCCAATCCAATCCAAAACCATCTGGATCAAACGAAAAGTATCGTCCACCACAAAACAGAAATGAGCGTATCAATGCTGTATTCACTAGAAGTGGTCTCTCATATGATCCACCACCCATTCCTACCGATAACACTCTTATTCAAGATGAGGAGGAAGAAGCTGAAGAAGAAGCAATTGAAGAAGAACCAACCCAAAAACCAAGCGTTCCACCAATAAAGCCTTATACACCGAAAATACCATATCCACAAGCCCTAAGAAAAGAGAAAAGAGAGGAGCGAAATAAGAAGTTTTTAGAGATGATCAAAGAAGTTAGAATTAACGTACCCCTTGTTGATGTTCTAGCTGGAATGCCCAATTATGGGAAATTTTTGAAAGAACTTCTTAATAATCGAAACAAGTTAGAACAAATTTCCGCTACCATTCTCAATGAAGAATGCTCTGCTATAATTCAAAACAAAATTCCACCAAAACTTGGAGATCCCGGAAGTTTTCTTATACCATGTACATTAGGAAACAACATCACATGTGATGCTTTAGCCGATTTAGGTGCAAGTATCAATTTGATGCCCTATTCGTTGTATTCTAAACTTTCCATTAATACATTGAAACCTACTAAGATGAGTATAAGATTAGCTAACCATACATACCAATATCCTGTTGGGGTTACAGAAAATATGCTTGTTCAAGTTGGTAAATTTGTTTTTCCTGTGGATTTTGTCATCTTAGATATGGAAGAAGATAGTCGAGTACCCTTAATCTTAGGAAGACCTTTCTTAAACACTGCTGACGCAATGATTAAAGTCAAAGGCAAATAACTCAATCTTGGAGTAGGAGAAGATCGAATCACATTCTTAATCGATAAAGCAATGAAATATCCAAATTCCAGTGATGACACATGCTATAACATCGATGTAATTGATGAAGTCACTGAAGAAGAATTGGATGCATTACTTGACGATTCGATACCATTCATGACTACCTCAGAAAAGATTAGTGAAACAGATTCTGATAAAGAATTTGAGGAATTCATGGAAATAAAATTAGAAGAAGAGGAAGAAGAGAAATTGAAGATATCACTGAGAAAGATCAATTGAAAATCAAATCATCTCTAGAAGAACCACCCACTGATTTGGAACTCAAAACCCTTCCCAATAATTTAGAATATGCTAACTTAGAAGAAAATTCACTTCTTCCAGTATTCATATCGTCGTTGCTCGAAACAAATCAAAAAGAAAGACTCGTTTCTGTTCTTAAGAAGCATAAACGCGCTTTTGCGTGGAAAACTTCTGATATTCCAGGAATTAGTCCAGATTTTTGCAAACACAAAATCAATTGTGAAGAAGGTACTAAACCCGTTGTAGAAAGACAACGTCGACTCAACCCAAATATAAAAGAAGTTATTAAGAAGGAAATCATCAAACTTCTTGACGCAGGAATTATTTATCCTATCGAGGATAGCCCATGGGTGAGTCCAGTTCATTGTGTTCCAAAGAAAGGAGGAATCACTGTAGTGACAAACGAAAGGAATGAATTAGTTCCTACTAGAACTGTCACTGGATGGCGAGTATGTATTGAATACAGAAAACTTAACAAATCCCCTAGGAAAGATTATTTTCCTTTACCGTTCATGGATCAAATGCTCGAAAGATTAGCAGGAAACAAATACTTTTGCTTCCTCGATGGTTTTTCGGGATATTTCCAAATTCCTATCGATCCAGTCGATCAAGAGAAAACCACATTTACATGTCCTTTTGGAACCTACGCTTACCGGCGTATGCCTTTTGGTCTATGTAATGCACCTGCAACTTTTCAAAGGTATATGATCGCAATATTTCAAGACATGCTTGAAACATCTATGGAAGTTTTCGTGGATGACTTTTCAGTTTTTGGTGATTCTTTTGAAACTTGTCTTACCAATCTCGATAAAATGCTTGAGAGATGTGAAGTTGCACATCTAGTTCTTAATTGGGAAAAATGTCATTTCATGGTAACTGAAGGAATTGTGTTAGGACACAAGATATCAAGTTCAGGGATGGAAGTAGACAAAGCTAAAATAGATGTTATCACCAAATTACCACCACCAACTAACGTTAAATCCGTTAGAAGTTTTCTAGGACATGCTGGTTTTTACCGCCGATTTATCAAAGATTTTTCAAAAATATCACGTCCTATGACTAAACTTTTAGAAAAGGATTCTGTATTTGATTTCAATGCTGACTGCATTAAAGCTTTCAAAATATTGAAAAGTCAATTGACTAGTGCCCCAATTATGGTTGCACCTAATTTGTCACTACCATTTGAAATCATGTGTGATGCAAGCGATTTCGCTGTTGGAGCTGTTTTAGGACAACGTGAAGGAAAACATTTTCGTCCTATATACTTTGCTAGTAAAAACTCAATAATGCTCAACAAAACTATATGGTTACGGAGAAAGAATTATTAGCCGTAGTTTTTGCATTCGACAAATTCAGATCTTATCTCGTGCTTTAAAAAATGATAGTTTTTACATATCATTCCGCACTCAAATATCTGTTTACCAAACAAGATGCAAAACCGCGTCTTATCAGATGGATTTTATTAATGCAAGAATTTGATATCGAAATAAAAGACAAGAAAGGAGCAGAAAATCTTGCAGTAGATCATTTGTCAAGTCTCGAGAATCCGAATTTGGAAGAATTAAAAGAAAATGAAATTAATGATTATTTTCCAGAAGAAACTCTCATGACGATAGATAAAGATGATGATGAGGAAATACCCTGGTTTGCAGATTACGCAAATTATCTTGCAGGAGATATTCTTAAAAAAGAGATGAGTCACTACCAACGTAGTAAGTTCTTTTCAGAACTAAAACATTATTATTGGGAGAAACCTTACCTTTTTAAGATGTGCCAGGATGGAATGATACGAAGATGTGTTTCGGATGCCAAAACAAGAAAATTTCTTGATGAATGTCATCATGGCCCAACTGGGGGACATTATGGTCCTTCCACTATAGCTAGAAAAGTTTTTGATGCTGGATTCTATTGGCCTACAATTTTCAAAGAAGCATATACTCTTGTTCAAAACTGAGATGCGTGCCAAAAATCCGGTAACCTTTCTCAAAGAGACGAAATGCCTCAAAAGAGCATTCAAGTCTGCGAAATATTCGACATTTGGGGAATTGATTTTATGGGACCTTTCCCTAAATCACACAAATACGAATATATCCTCGTTGCAATTGATTATGTTTCCAAATGGGTAGAAGCTGAAGCTCTTCCTACTAACGATGCACGAGTTGTTGTCAACTTTCTCAAAAAGCTTTTTGCTCGCTATGGAATTCCTAAAGCTTTAATAAGTGATAGAGGATCCCATTTCTGTAATAAACAAATGGAGAAAGTAATGAAACGATATGGAGTTCATCATCGTCTTGCTACAGCTTATCATCCACAAACTAGTGGTCAAGTCGAAAATACCAATAGAGCTATAAAAAGAATACTTGAAAAAACGGTTAAAGACAATCCTTCCGTTTGGTCAAGGAAATTAGACGACGCTCTATGGGCATTTCGTACGGCATATAAGACACCAATTGGTACAACACCATACAGACTCTTGTTTGGGAAAACATGTCATCTACCGTTCGAACTTGAATACCGTGCTTACTGGGCATTAAGAAACTGTAATCCTGATCTTAAAATAGCTGGAGAAAAGAGATTTTTGCAATTACATGAACTTGATGAGTTAAGACTTCAAGCTTATGAAAACTCCAAGCTATATAAAGCAAGAACCAAAGCATACCACGATAGTAAGCTGAGAATTCGAAAACAATTCAAAGCTGGAGATAAAGTTCTGCTCTTCAATATGAAATACAAGTTTAAAGCTCTGAAACTCAAGCCAAAATGGTTTGGACCATATATAGTGAAACATGGATTTCCATCAGGTTATGTTGAACTTTATGACAAACATGGTGGAAGTTTCATTGTAAATGGGCACCGAATTAAACTCTATTATGATAAAGAGCAATTAAACGTGATTTCTAATGAAGAAATTTCATCCGAATTTGAATATGAAGCTATATCATTTATGGCTCCACACAAGGAAATGATTCCTTGGGCACACAGTAATGGTTTTATCTATGATGCTCTTCCTAGAGCATGGGAAAATGTTAAATTGGAAAACATAGATGAAACAGGAGAGGGAATTGTGATAGGAAATGTGTTGTATATCCCTAAAAGGAAACATAACACTAAAATTTCATAATCTATTTTCGAAGTTTGAGTCCGGCTGAGGACTCGTTAATAAAACAAGTGCTTCTCGGGAGGTAACCCGTGTGTTTATTTTTGATTTATTTTTCAGTGTCTATACCCCAAAGTTTTACCAATTGGTCGAACTTAAGTGTGAGGGTGTGCCACTAATTTGAATAAAACTGCAATGCTTTTTGTTTGTTTGTTTTTTGTTCCTAATAATGCAGGTGTTGATTGCAAGAAACAGAAGATTGGATAGAAACACAACACCGGATATCACGGTTTATTTTCTCATTTTCCCTACTTTCATACTTGTAAGTTCGTTTATCACATTGAGGACAATGTTTAACTTAAGTGTGGGGGAGTGAGTAGGTAAAATAAGAAATTAAGTCTAATATCGATTTAATTTTTAAATTTTGTTGTCCTTATAATCTAGTTGTTTTCACGCTTTTAGGAATAATTTATTAGAATAACTGAATCTATCCACTGGTAAAAATTAGTAATTTTTTGAAAATTTTGAGATGTGTCCCGATTAATAATGCAATCCATTTCTGGGATCGATAACATTTGCTAGCACATATTATAACCCTTTCCACTAAATTGTGAGGATTTGAGCCTGTTCATATCTAGCATACATTTTTTATGCTTGAATCTTTTGTTATGAGTGTGCCGGTGATTTTATTTATTCTAGAACTTGTACTTGTAAATCATTATGAGACCGTTGTGAGATTACATTTTTGTAATATAAGTATACATACGTGATAAGAGGCAACCTTAGGATTTTAACCAAATAGCCTTCATTATTGATTTTTAGCTAGTCACATTAATTAGTTAATTTCCAATGTTTAACCCTTTTGTTAGCGTTCATTTTTAGTGCTAGATACCCTTAGTTACACCTTCCGAGCCATCCTTTTCGTTTTTGATAAATCCAGAAAAATACAAAAAGATTTTACACTTCAAACCTTAGCCTAACCCTTGTCAAAGTCTAAATGGTGGGTTGTTAGTTGCTTGGTTGTTGGATAGTTTCTGATGATTATTAGTTAGCCACACTTCACCAATCATGTGTGTGTCATTCCGACAAAGACGGAGACTGCAGCTTCTTATTTGTATTGTTGTGGTGATGCTTATGCGAAGTGTGGGGGATTTTCTGATTAAAAAAAAAAAAAAAAAAAAAAAAAAAAAAAAAAAAAAAAAATCATCGCAACTATAAGGTGACAATTACAGCAAATGTGCTATATATGTGAATAAAGGAAATTTTGTGATATGTTGTTAGCCAATGTGCTACGTATGAAGAATATTGTTATGGCGAATCGATGTATCGATATTTGAAGAAGAGGAAGATTGTAACTATAATCATTTACGGGTTCGTGGTTTGTTCGGTGACTAGCAACAATGAGACTTAGACTTGATTTTATTTTTCTTTTAAAACCAATTTCATAAATATTCTCATGCCTTATCCCTACCCTTACCAAATTACTTTATCTATCCGGATATAGTAATGGCTTTGTGAGAATATCAAGTGCAAGAATATTGTAGTGACCATCCGGTTTTTGAGTAATCAAGAACTCGCGCCAGTAATCTATTGTGTTTTTATATGAGATGTTTGAACATAAGTCTGGTACAACCCGAAGCCTTACATTACAACCCGAATAAAAGACCTCTTTGATATGTAGATTTGGTGCTTACGCCATTGCGATGTAGTTTTGTTTCTTGTACAAGCCTATGGTAATAATTAGATCATGACAGAGCAATGAGTGTGATTTCTCTTATATATACTGTTGATACAAAAGTTGGGTGTACCTGATTGTTGGGCTTTGCTCTTATATCAATTCGTTCCTTAGCACTTTGTTACCTGCGTACTAAGAAAATAAACAACACCGTTAGGCTTATCGAGGGATTGTCTCCCCCGATTAGACTCCGGCGTGAGAGTAAGTAATCGAATTTAGGTTTTGGTTTAAGAGTTTAGGGATTCCGTGAATCGTACCTTCAATGAGAATCGTATGATTCTATATATAGGGGCTAAGAAACCGTGTTTCTTGCTCCTTACTCTACGCACGCATGGTGCTTATCCGAGGTAAGGATATCTATTCCTTGAATAGATGATCCTTATCGGATATCCGGTGAGTTAGATTGGGCCTTTGGGCTTCATAAGCCCAAGCGTTGATACTGCGGCCCATACCATTTGTCATGGTAGCCCATTCGTGATGGGCTTAAGTATAAGTAATGTCTATCATTTGGGCTTGCGGCCCAAATATAGGCTATACGTCATCATGTCCCCCCAGTCTAGTATGCGCGGCACGTAGCCGCGGGTACTAGACTTAATGTAAGCAGCGGTAAGCGTGGCGGGATAATGAACAAATTGTTACCGCCTTTTTGGAGGTGCAATGCACCTAACAGGTTCAAAATAGTTACCTCGGTAATTGGGGGTGGTGTCCACGTATCACTTGGGATTCGGGAAAAAGTGTTGTACCTTTTGATCTTCTAGCCACACGTTTACTGTGAGTGGGATCCACATGGGCGTGAATTAGGGTTTTTACCACCCTATATAAGAGTGCCGTCCCCCTTTATTTTCACCACACAGTAAAATACACACACAACCACTATTCATCTTCTTCATTTTGAGAGCGTTTTTGCTAGAAAACCTTTGAGCTTCTGTAGGTAATCTTTGTGTGCGTCCACTTAGTTTTAAGATGAACATGGTCGCTCAATTAGAGGAGTTTCGCTCTGCGTTGTCTGTTGAGGATGTGATGCGCTTTTCTTCCGACTATTTTGTGCCTTTGGATGTGCATCCAGAGGCGCCAGATGTCGATGCGTGTATAGCCGACTTCCCCGAAGGGAAGATAGGTTTATACACGAAATTTTTCGAGTACGCTAACTACCGCGTACCTATATCTATATTTCTGAGCGATTTGCTCAATCACTATCGCCTCCACATCTCTCAGCTGCACTGTATAGGTGCGGCGAAGGTGTCGAATTTTGAGGTAAACTGCCGTTTACTAGCGATAGAACCAACTGTAGATTTATTCCGCTCCTTTTACCACTCAACATGGTCGAACGGTTGGGTGTCCTTTGCGAAGCGCCCACGGGCGTTTCAATGTTATACGGAGAAAGTTGACGCCCTCAAGAATTGGAGGGAATTTTTCTTTTGGGTAGACGACGTGGTCTTTCCTTCCAATTTTGAGTTTTATACTCAGGCGTCTTTACCAAGGGATGGGCATCCCGCACCCGGTTCCTATAGTATTGCTGACGCGCAGACGTTAAATGCCAATCGATTGGCCATTAACCCCTATCCGGAGGAGTTTTTGGTGCATGTAGGATTGAGTCGCGCGTATTTTGGCGCAGCGGATGAGGTTCCCACTTTCCTGAGTGAGGATGGCCGGGGTGGGTGTTCATCCTTTGTAATTGTTTGTAAGTTTTTCATCCTTTTTCTTCGCGCATTTACCAACTAATCTTTCGTTGTTTTCTTGCTTCATTTTTATATGTGCAGAGATGGACTTATTCGCAGTGGTGAAGCTTGATAAGCCAAAGCAGGTGACCATAGGGGTGCGTCCTCTGAGGGAAGGGGAGCTGCCTTTGCTGGAAGCGACCGCGGGGCGTTTGACTGTTTTGCCCGCGACAGTTCCCGAGGACACGCCACCACTTGTGGTGACGCCCATCCAGAGTATGGCGCCAGAGGTAGTGGTGGCGCCCACTGTGGTGCCTGAAGTGGAGGTGGCGCGCGAGGAGGCGCGCTCAGGGTCATCTGACAGTATTCGGATCCTGAAACCTGAGGAGGTGTTGAGGGAAGAGGTTGCGCAGAACTTGAAGCGCAAGGGAGAGGCTGGAACCAGTGGCACCAGCAAGAGGCGTTGACACGTCATCAAAGACGCAGAGTCGAACGCGGAAGAAACTTCGACCTCCGGCGCACGGTTGAAGGCTGATGCTTCTCCGTTTCTGTAAGTGTGCATTTCTTCTCTCTTTTTTTTTTTTTTTTTTTTTTTTGCAATTACTTGTTGTAATTTTTTGTTGACTGTCTTTGTTCCGTAGGGATGACGACGCGAAGGACGATGAAGTATCCTCTCCGCAGAATGAAAACAAGGGAGAGGATACCTTGGCAGCTGATGGTGGTGAGGCGCAGCAACTTCTTGATGAGTTGGCTGCGACTACTGCCCGTCAGGCTGAGCTGGTGGCGCAGCTGAAGGGAAAGCGCGTTGGGGAGAGTCGTGCTTTGGCCCAGAAGGAAGAAGAGTTGGAGAAGCTGCGTGTGCTATTGGCGGGCGTGCAGGCTGAGCTCGGGGAGTCAAGGGCGTATGGGGAGAAGATGGCTCAGGACAAGATGAGCATCTTGGCTGATCTGCTACATGCGAGGGCGTGCAACGAGCAGATAAAGGCCAAGGCATCATGGTCTGTGTCGTTCCTTGAGGAAAAAAGGTCTGAGCATTATGCTAGCCTGCAAGAGTTCAAGGAGCGCATGGAGAAGACGCTCGTGATGTATGAGGAGAAGCTGCGTGCACTTAGCATTGAGTACGACGAGGAGCTGTATCCTCATCTCATGTCTGTGATTGCTGAGCGCAGGTATTCTTACACCCTTATCTTTTAGAATTGTTTTCTTCACTCCATTTTATCTTATCTTGTTACCACTTTGTGAATGCAGGTGGTTGATCAGCCATGGGCTTCGTCTGGCAGCTCTAAGTACTTTAGAGTCTGCGGAGGTGGTGGAGGCCTTTGGGAAGGTTGTCCACTGCGCGATGGCGCGTGGCCGTTCGCAGGCGATGGAGGAGCTCCGTGAGGCCAAGTTGCTGGAGAAGGATTTGGCGGAGATTCCTGGTTATAGCTCAACGGCGTACGATGAGCTGGTGGAGGCGATGGCGGGGCTGAAGGTTCTTGAGCTGCCGCATATAGGGAAATTGGAGCGCGACCAAGATGACCCTATAGCTGTGCTAATGGCCGGTTTAACTTTGCAGCGCCATCTTGAGAAGAATGCGGAAGAGGAGTTAGACTATTATCTAAAACCTGATGTATCGCAGCTTCAAGTCCCAGTTTTTGCGCGGCCTCGTGATATCCTCAAGCCTTTTGCTCTGGAGAAGGAAGTCCCCTTGAAGGAGGTGCTGGAGCAACATGCGCAGAGGGCTGCTGTGAAGAAGGGTATCAAGGGCAAGGCCGTGATGTGCGGTATTGGCGCTGCACACCTTCCTAGATCAGATGGCGTGGCTGTAAGTGTTCCAACCGTATCGATGCAGGATGCCATAATCTTGAGTAAGTTGAAGGAAGGGAGTTCCGCCGCTCCAGAAGAGAGCCATGATCACCGCCATAGCATATAGGTTGTTTGTGAACTTATGTATTTTGTCCTTGTAATTTAATGAATATGGAATAAAATACATTTTGTTATAAGCTCGTAACTTAAATATACTTGCATTGTTTGCTAAGTTTGATTATTTTACTAAGTCTTTTAAGTGCGTGACTTAAATATACTTGCATTGTTTGCTAAGTTTTATTTTTGACTAAGTCTTTTAAGTGCGTAACTTAAGTATACTTGCATTGTTTGCTAAGTTTTATTTTTGACCAAGTGTCTTGGCTCGTTATATTGCTAAGCTCGTACGGTGTACTTGGTATATGCGCATCCGTCGTGGGGTGCGCATATGAAACTTACTTTGACGTCTCAAGAGTAAGGCGCTTAGCAAGGATACGTGATCCAATGTTGATGGGTTTGCAACCCTCTTATTCAACGAGTAAATTAGTAGGTTAACTCATCCTTTATGCCTTCGTGGGTCTTTAAGTGGTGCATGCACGCCATGTAGGCAAAAAATATAAGATAGACAATATTGACATATATGCAATAAAGTAAAAGTGCGCTATGGAGTTAGCTAGAAACCATAACATTTTATTAATACTTGCAAGTTTATTGAAAAAATGGAAAACATAATTCCTAAGAAAGAAAAGAAAGACAAACACTTATTGGGCACCGCGTAGGGTGTGAGTGTGTTTGTGTAAGGGCCGTAGCCTAAAAGTAACATCTTTTGAGATTACAAATGTTCCAAGTGCGCGCTAGGTCGTGACCTTCCATATCGCGCAACCTGTATGCGCCGTTGCCGAGCGCGTCTGTGACCTCGTAAGGTCCTTCCCATTTGGGTCCGAGCTTGCCTGTGTCTTCTACGTGGCTCGCGTCATTGGCGCGGTAAACAAAGTCTCCTGGTCTGAATGAAGTGTTTTTGACTTTTGCATCATAATACTTCTTCATTTTTGCCTTAGCCTTTGCTTCACGTATAGCTGCGCGTTCGCGTCTTTCTTCCAGTATATCTAAGTCTATGCGCCGTTCCTCGTCATTTGTTGTGACGTTGACCTCTGCCGTGCGTATAGTTGGCATTCCTATCTCGGCTGGTATGACGGCTTCTGTTCCATAGACTAAGGAGAATGGCGTGTCGCCAGTACTGGTTTTGATTGTCGTGCGATGCGCCCACAAGACGTGCGAGAGCTCATCTACCCATCTTCCTTTATGTCTGTCAAGGCGCGCTTTTATGCCTTCGCCTAGACTGCGATTAGCGCGCTCAACTAGGCCATTGGTTTGTGGGTGTTTGACTGAAGCAAAGTGTTGTGTGATGTTTAATTGTGCGCACCAATCTTTGAATGGGTTATCACAGAATTGTTTTCCGTTGTCTGATACGATCTCGCCTGGTAGGCCGAAGCGACAGACAATATTGTCCCAGACAAAGCGTTTTACTTGGTTTCCCGTAATGTTCACCACAGCTTTTGCTTCAATCCACTTTGTAAAATAATCTATGGCTACGATGAGGAATTTTACTCCTCCCGCTGCGACGGGAAAAGGTCCTGCGATGTCGATACCCCATTTGTAAAATGGCCATGGTGAGGTGATTGGTGTTAGCTCGTGCTGTGGTCGGCGCGGAATAGGTCTATGTACTTGGCAGTTGCTGCACTTTCTTATTAGGTCGTGTGCGTCGCGGTGCATTGTTGGCCAATAGTATCCTGCCCTTAAAGCGCTTGCCACCACGGATCGCGGTCCTGAGTGCATACTACATGATCCAGCGTGAAGTTCGCGGAGTACATAGTCTGCTTGAAGGGGTCCAACACATCTGAGCCATGGTTGTAAGAAAGATCGCCGATAGAGTACGTTGTCGCGGAATTCGAATCGTTGCGCTGTGCGCCGTATTCTTCGAGCGTCTTTATTATCTTGGGGTAGGGTTCCCTTGCTGATAAATTCGATGATAGGTGTCATCCACGTGGGATCTTGTTCTTCTATCACCGTTGATATTTCCATATCAAGGATGGACTTGTTCTTTAAGGTTTCCACCAATACCTGTTTTGAAAGGTGTGCGAAGCTTATAGATGCGATCTTGCTGAGTGCGTCCGCCTTTCTGTTTTCCCTTCTAGGTACTTGTTTTATTGTGAACCTATCGAAGTTTTTGATCAGAGACTTTGTCTTTTCCAGGTATTGGATCATATGATCATCCTTGGCCTCGTATTCTCCTAACACGTGGTTAGCGACTAGCCGAGCATCTACGTTTGCCTCTAGGTTGCGTACACCCATTTGAATTGCGATGCGTAGTCCGGCCAGTAGGGCTTCATATTCTGCCTCATTGTTTGTGGCTGTGAACTCGAAGCGTAGCGCATAGGTGAATTCCATACCTTCTGGATTTGTAAGAATGAGTCCTGCGCCTGATCCATCTGCGCATGAGGATCCATCGGTGAACAGTGTCCATGGTTCCTGTAGATCCGTTTTTGCTGCAGATGTTGGGCTGTCGCCCTCTGGCTTCTCCACGATAAAATCAGCTAAAACTTGCCCTTTGATAGCAGTGCGCGGCCTGTATGAGATGTTGTACTCACTGAGCATTACACTCCATTTTTGTAAGCGTCCCGATGCATCTGGTTTAGAGATAACTTGTTTAATTGGCTGATCAGTGATTACCGCAATTGGATGCGCTTGGAAGTATCTGCGCAGTCTTTTGGCAGCGAACACTAAAGCCAAGACCAGTTTTTCCATGGCGCTGTAGTTAACCTCTGTTTTCTTTAAGGCTTTGCTTACGAAGTATATGGGTGTCTGGACGGAGTCTCTATCTGTCAATAGTACTGCGCTAACTGCTCCGTGGGTTGCTGATAAGTACATGATTAGTTCTTCCCCTTGTCGCGGTGCGACTAGTTTGGGAAGAGATGCCAGATGATGTTTGAGTTGTTGGAAAGCTTCCTCCGCTTCATTGGTCCAACGAAAGTCTCCCTTTTTTGTACACTTCGTGAGTGTTTTAAAGAGAGGAAGGGACTTGTCCGCTGACTTAGATAAGAAGCGATTCAGCCCTGCCAGCTTTCCATTCAGTGATTGGACTTCTTTGAGTGTGCGCGGGGAGGGGAGATCAATAACAGCCTTTGTCTTCTCTGGGCATGGTTTGATTCCATCGGGTTCTATTAAGTATCCGAGGAACATGCCTTCAGTTGCGCCAAAGGTGCACTTTTTTGGATTCAGTTTCATGTTTATCCGCCCCAACGTTCGGAATGTTTCCTCGATGTCGCGCACTAACTCATCCTCTGTATGGCTTTTTATAACAAGGTCGTCCACGTAGACTTCCAAGTTGCGGCCTACTTGTTTTTCGAAAGCTGTGTCCACCAGCCGTTGGTATGTCGCGCCTGCGTTCTTTAAGCCAAAAGGCATTTTTTTGTAGCAGTATACCCCTTGACTGGTGTGGAAAGCTGTTTTTTCTTCATCCTCCACTGCCATTTGGATTTGGTGGTACCCTTTATATGCGTCTAGGAAGCACTTGAAGGGGTATCCACATAAGGATTCAACCTTCCAATCAATTTCTGGCAATGGATAGCAGTCTTGCGGGCATGCTTTATTGAGATCCGTGAAGTCCACGCACATCCTCCAGCTACCATCGCTCTTCTTTACCATGACTGGGTTAGAGAGCCAGTCGTGGTAGTACACTTCGCGCATGATGCCCGCATCTACTAACTTGTGTACTTCTTCCAAAATAGCTTTTGCACGATCTGGAGCCTGGCCGCGCTTCTTTTGTCGTATTGGAGGGTATCCTTGTCGGATTTGTAGTTTGTGCTCTGTGATAGAACGAGGCACTCCTGTCATATGCTTTGGTTCCCATGCAAAGATGTCTAGGTTCTTTTGCAAGAGTGCGCATACGGCTGCTTTACCTTTGTCAGATAAAGATCCTCCAATCGAAACTTGTTGTTCCGGATAGTCTGGATGAATAGCGACCTTTAAATTTGGCGATTTTTCTGTGCGCTGTTCTGGAATAGTATCTGCTTCAGTTGTCACTGCGATACATTCTCTTGGTGGTACCGTTGTGTTATAGAGAGTAACCACTCCTCCTTCAACTGGGAATTTAAGCATTCCGTGTGCTGTGGATGGTACTGCGCGCATGGATGATATTCCTGGTCTTCCAATTATGCCATTGTATGGTGAGGGAGACTTGATTACCATAAAATTTATCCATGCCGCAGTTGAGTGTTGCTCATCTCCTACAACCACCAATAAGCATAACTGCCCCATGGGCCAGATCTTTTCTCCTGTAAATCCTGTTAGTGACATTGTAGCTGGTATCAACTGACTTTGGATTTCAGGTCGCAGCCTTTTGAAGCAGTGATCATACATGATGTCTGCGGATGCTCCTCCATCAATATACATGCGGTGGATGTCGTGTCCTCCTGCATGTATTTCAATGGTCAGAGGTTCCACGACTGCGTTGTCCGCAGCGATTGTAGGGAAGGATATCTCTTTTTCTGGAGAGAATTTTTGGCTGACTTTTTGCTTTATTTTGCGCTGCCATGATTGTATCATGTATATAGTATCAGCCTTTTCTTTTGGGGGTTCTTTCTTGCCTCCATTTCTCTGTCTCTCTTTTCCTTCCTTGATGTTTTTTACGAGGTGGTCCATCCTTCCTTCTCTCACTAATTTTTCGATTAGTTGTTTCAGTTGGACGCACTCGTTAGTTGTATGGCCCTTTTGGCCGTGGTACTCGCAGTATCCACTACCTTGGCGTTTTTCTTCTGCCGTTTTAATTGGTGGTGGTCTTGGGAAGTTCGCACCTTCTGTTGCAAATATCTCCCTTGGAGTTTTAGTGAGAGGAGTATATTTGTCGTTGTCTCTTCCACTGCGGTAGTTCCTGCCGCGGTTATTGTTTTGATCATTGGATTGTCTCCGCGGCTGTTCTTGTTGCCTATAGTTTGAATATCCTTTTTTGCTATCCGCAGCAGCTGCTTCTCCTTGTATAAAGGATCTGGTGCGTTTTGTGAGTTCATCGAAAGACTGTGGAACTCTATCATTGAGCTTTCGGATGAGTTCTGGATTATTAATTCCATTCATGAACCCTGAAATTTTTAGTATTTCGGGACATGCTTTGACTTGTATGCACTCATCCTTGAAGCGCTCCATGAAGGCGCTGGTTGATTCTCCTTGGCGTTGCTTCACCCTTGCCAATTCTACAGGATTTTTAGCGCACTTCTTTCGCTGGGTGAAGTTGTGGCGGAATGCTTTTCGTAATTCCTCAAAGCCGCCTATACTCCTACGTGGGAGTTTGCTAAACCATGTGCGCGCGTTCCCTACCAATGTGGAATTAAACATGTGACACCACACAGGCTGTGGCCAATTTTCGATAGTTGCGGCTGACTCGAAAATTTTTAGGTGGTCATCTGGGTCACCTGTTCCATCGTATGTCTTCACATTAGTGGGCATGCGCCTGCGCCTGTCGTCTGAGTAATCACTTATGCGACGTGTGAACGCATCAATTTTGTGGCGTCGCCATGGGAGAGACATATCCTCGTTCTCTTCCTCGCGACGTTTTCCTTTTGATTTCCAGTGCCCTGTTTCTTTATCCTCGTTGTCCGAGGAATCGCTGGAGGAAGAATAATCTCTCCTTCGGCATTTGCGCCTGCTCCTTTCAGAAGAGGAGCCTGAGGGATCTCTGCTTGGGGATCTCCTCCTCCCCAATCTATCTTGTATTCGCCTACTTTCAGGTTTGGAAGATCCTTGGCTTGGCGAATGCTGAGGCCCTAATCGATCGTGTATTCCCCGACTGCCAAGTCTGGAATGGACATTGGTGCGCCTACCGCTGTCTCCAGAGTTTTGTGAGTCAGGTACCGCACCTAACCTATCATGGACAGAGGTACGTTCTGTACGTCTTCCTCGCGGGTGGCGCGGTGGTGATGGTTCGCGTTCTGGACCAAGATTAAGTCGGGTTTGCGGATCCGCACCTGCTCTTCTTGCCGCTTCTTCTTGCATGAGGGCATTTAATGTTTCATAATTTTTGGATACAAAGTTTCCCAAAGTCAGATCCGGTGCGTCCTCAGTTGTTGCAAGAATTTCTTCCTCAGTGTTAGGCGCCCTGTTCCGTTCAGGAGCGCCTGGCGGCACAGTGTTGTTCACTGCGGGTGTAGCCTGATGAGGAGTGGTGAAGAGGGTGCGTTGGAGTTCTTCAACGCTGGGGACCTCTAAAGTAATCCTGGGTAGTTCTACCGCTGGGGGAGGTTGGGTTGTCCCTGCCTCATGGTGACCAGGTGTGCTGGTTGTCCCAGCGACTTGTCTAGAGGTTGGATCTTGTTGATTCTTCCTCAGATGGTCACGTTTTTCTGGCTGCGGAGTCCGCTGGCTCGAATTCTTATGTTTCGTCATTCTAGTTCGTTGTAGGGTCCCACGGATGGCGCCACTTGTTGATACAAAAGTTGGGCGTACCTGATTGTTGGGCTTTGCTCTTATATCAATTCGTTCCTTAGCACTTTGTTACCTGCGTACTAAGAAAATAAACAACACCGTTAGGCTTATCGAGGGATTGTCTCCCCCGATTAGACTCCGGCGTGAGAGTAAGTAATCGAATTTAGGTTTTGGTTTAAGAGTTTAGGGATTCCGTGAATCGTACCTTCAATGAGAATCGTATGATTCTATATATAGGGGCTAAGAAACCGTGTTTCTTGCTCCTTACTCTACGCACGCATGGTGCTTATCCGAGGTAAGGATATCTATTCCTTGAATAGATGATCCTTATCGGATATCCGGTGAGTTAGATTGGGCCTTTGGGCTTCATAAGCCCAAGCGTTGATACTGCGGCCCATACCATTTGTCATGGTAGCCCATTCGTGATGGGCTTAAGTATAAGTAATGTCTATCATTTGGGCTTGCGGCCCAAATATAGGCTATACGTCATCATATACTCCACTTCCTAAATAAATGAGTGATTGAGTGAATTATACTTCATTTCTTTTTCGTGAGGTGTTTAGAAATGTTAATCAAGCAAGAAAATCATTGGGTATTGTCAAACATCTCGATTTTTCACCAGTTAAGCTTAAAAATACTTATAAAACTAATTTTTTAATATATTTTTTATTTTATAAAAGTATTTATAATAATTTTTTTTAATTATATTAAAAGTAATTAATATTAAATTTAACTAGTTTTTTTTAAGTTATAAAACTATTTTTTTATAAAAAGTTTCTTAATATATATTTTATTTTATAAAAGCATTTATAATTAATTCCTTTTTCTTATAAAAGCATTTTATTTTATCTTATACCGTCGACATGTCGACGGGATAAGAAAGCGCCAAAATTTCGTGAAAAATTCATTTATCCCGCCAAATGCTAAACGACAAATTATGTTAACGATCCCGTCGACATGTCGACGGGATAATAAAAAGATATACCAAAACCAGATCTGGTCAAACACTTAGAAAAAAAAACGCAAAAACAAGACCCCCTTCCTCCGGCGATTATTGACCCACCACAGCACCATCTCCGACGCCACACCTCACCGGCCACACCAACACCACCATCTTCGACACCACCACCACCACCACCACATTGTACCCCGCCAACACCACCATCTCCGACACCACAGCTCCACCACCACAGTCCAACACCACACACTAGCACCACTGTGCACCTCCTCCCCCCCCCCCCCCCTCCTCATATACTTAATTCTTCCCCAACCCCTCCTTTGTTTAATTCTTCTTCTTCCCCAACCCTCCTTTCTTCAACAACAGCAGGTAAAGAATTTTTGTTAATTTTTGTTATTATTATTAATTTAATTGTTATTATTATTGTTTATTTTTGTTATAATTATTGTTAATTTATTTTTTGTTTATTAGTTTTTTAATTTAATTGTTATTAATTTTGACAGCAGGTAAAGAGGGTGAGAGCCGAGAGCGAGAGCCGAGGGTGAGAGCCGAGACGACCAATACAACAGGTAATGTACCTCATTTTATTTTTTTTATTAACTTTTGGTATCCCGACGACATGTCGCCGACAACAGTTTTTTGTTTAAACTTTTTGATATATTAATTTGCTATGTTTTATTATAGTCCGAACCCAAGACGAGACCACAGCCGAGTCCACAGCTGATACAGGAGCCGAGACAGTATGTATTCTTTTTTTTTCATTTTTATGCTTTGTTGTATTTTCGTATCCCGTAGCGTTTGTATACTAGGTTTTGATATAAAATGGATTGTTGCGGATTGTGAAATGTGATTAAGTAATAGCTTACGGATTAAGTATTAAGTAGGATATTGCGTTTGGTAATTAGTTGTTTGGTTTTTTTTTTAACGACACAACCAAGGTCGGTTGTGCTCATTGTGTACCCACGGTGCAAATAGCACCTTGGGGGACTTGGTATTGAACTAGCCGTAGGATATTGCTTGTTTGGTTAATAACTATATAAAAAATAGTTTCGGCTTATATAACGGGCTTATGGCTTGTTTGGTTTTCGGCTTATGTTTCATAAGCTAAATTTTTATGGCTTATTTTGAAAATTTTTACCTTACATAGTTTCAAAATAAGTCACAAAAAATAAGCTTATGAAACATAAGCCGAAAACCAAATAAGCCGTAAGCCCGTTATATAAGCCTAAACATACAACCCCTTAGATATATTTGATATTCTTTCTATTAATTGTTTGGTTTTCGGCTTAGTATTCATAATAGTTTCAAAAATAAGTCACAAAAAATAAGTTTCAAAATAAACAAAATAGTTTTTACACAAATTTATATAAACAAAGCCGAAAACCAAACAATTGTTTATATTCTAATTGTTTAACTTAAAATATATGATATTAATTGTTTAACTTAAAATAGTCGATTTGTGTGTTATTGTTAGACTTATGTGAATGTTTTAGGATTTTAGGATATTAGTGATTAATTTTGGAAAGTCCCCGTCCGCAGTTAATCATCCTATAGAAAACCCGTCCGAAATTAATTTATTAGAAATTAATTTCGGAAAGTCCCCTGTTTGGGACTGCTTTACTTATTTGAATGTTTTTGTAAAATGACACTTATTTGAATGAAATTGTTATGGGTTGTTTAAATGTGTATATTTATTTCGAATGTGTATGTATTTGAATGTGTGCATGCTTATGTTAATTTGTTCATGTATTTCTATACGTTATTAACCTTGTACTTTTACAGATGGCAGCAGCAGTCGCCCGTGGTCATGGTGGTGACGGTGCCGATGACCCACCCCCTTCCCCTACCCGTCAGATTGATAGCGGTTGCCGCGGTGGTGGTAAGAAACTTAAACTTGATTAATTGAATTTTGTTACTTGTTATTTTTTGACGTTTTCACTCACTACATTTGTAGGATCGCGTGGACGATGACCTCGACGGGGAGGTAGGGCTAGTGGTGGAGGAGGCAGGGGTGGAGGTCGGGCTGGCGGCATGCCACAGACCCGCCAAGCCAACAAGAACGTAGCGCTGAGGAAAGCTGTAGAGTTATATGGCCCACAGTCGATCGAGTTTGAGACTAAGGATCTGGAGACGTATGATCATGTCGGGCCCCACCGCGCTTGGTTCAGTAACTACGTTGGCGAGCTGGTTAGGACCTTGCCGTTGCACTATCCCTCCTGGCACGATCTTGAGAAAGCGAGTCGGGCTGCCTTCATGAACCGACTCGGGGTCAGTTATTTTATTTTCCTTTTAATTATATCTCTATATTTTAATATTTGAATGTGTACATTTATTTAAATTTGTTTAATTGTGTATATTTATTTAAATTTGTTTATTTATTTATATCTTTATGTTAATATTAACTATTAACTATATTTGATTGCAGCGATTCTTCGACTTGGAGACCCACAGGCGCAAGCCCGACTGGGAACTTATCAAGAACAGCCTCAATCAATATATAGCTAAGCGCTACTCCGACAATAAAGGCATCATGAAGAAAACTTATTTTACCCTGAAGGGTGGAGCTGGGGCGGCGGATGTCATACGACAGAACCCTCCTCCGAACCTTGAGCCGTCGGTGTGGGAGGATCACATGAAGTTCTACCTGGATGAGAAGAACATGGCGCGAGCTGCGGTGAACAAGGAGAACCGAAAGAAGAACAAGGTGTACAGCCGCCACGGTTCCAAGTCCTTAGCCGCTATTCGCCACGAATATATAAGACACATTTTATTTTTATAAAAGTATTTTATTTTTATAAAATTATTTAATTTTAATTATATATTAATTAAAAAATTTAATTATATAAAAGTAATTAATTTTAATTTTTTAAAAGTATTTAAGTTTAATTAAAATATATATAGTGTTTGATTTGTCAGTTTTAATTTGTTTCATCTTATATGTATGTGTATATACAGTTTGAGAACAGCAATGACAAGAAGTACCCATCACTCATCCAGAGCTTTTATGACACACACTGCGACGAGGATGGTGCTTGGTTGCAGGATGAGGCGCGGGCTCAGTATGTAAGTAACGTTTTTTTTTTTTTTTTAATTTATTATTTATTTATTTATTTCCCCAAACACGCACTTTAATGATTCATTGAAACATAATCTTGTAATTAACCCGACATATATATATTAATTTTCTCAAATTTTTTTCAACTAAATAGGAAGAGATGGTTCGTCTGAGAGATTTGGGAGCGAATATGCCTGAAGGGGTGGCGTATACAGAGGAGCAGATACTTGCCATGGTTATCAAGGGCAAGCAGCGGGGCCACATTGCCGGACGGGGTAGGGTAGTACCCGGCCTGAGGAGGCCACCGTTACCAGACACCCTGCCTCCACCTCTAGGTATGTACAGTGTCATAATATTAATTATAGATTACTCATGACTCAATTTATGTATTGCAATGGCTGTTTTTAAATTTTGATTATTTCGTTTTTAGGTGTTGCCGAACTATCTGCTGAGCTTGCTGCAGCTCATAAGAAGATTGCTGAGGCTGAGAAGAAGAGCCAGGAAGATGCTGAAGAACGCAAGAACATGATGAATAAGCTCGATTTGTTGATGGGTTTTGCCTCGACCAACCCGCAATGGTCTCAGTATATTAGTCAGGTGGATTCTCAGCATGTGGATGGCTCGGGCAGTGGAGCTGGCGGAAGTGGGAGTGGAGCTGGCGGGAGCGGGAGCGGGAGTGGAGCTGGCAGGAGCGGGAGCGATGATATGGATGTGGATGTTGATAGTGATCATGATGAGTGACTTTTGGGGATGTAGAGGTACAAACTTGGGTTATATATTTTGTGTTGTACTTATGGTTGAAACAATATTTTCGCGATCCTTATCTTAGTATTTTCTAGTTTAACCTTTTGACGATTTGAACATCGCGGGTATTGAAACATTTGTGGATATGGCAGCTAGGTTTAGATATTACCACACCCCGTTTTGTAGACTTTATATGTTTTAATGCATTTTGAGGGTGTTTAGCGATAATTTGAAAGTGTTTTAGCCGATGTCGAATTGTATGTGTTAGGACATGTTGATATTGAGTGGTTATAGCTTATGGTTACAGGTTTAGGTATTACAGGTTTTGGTAGATTTTTCCGGAAAAAATCTGGAATATTGCCAATATTGCAGCTTCCTGTTTGCTGTATATAACATTGGTACCGTCGACATGTCGACGGCACCATAAAAAAATAATATAATTGTTTAATTATCCAGTCGACATGTCGACGGGATAATTATACAAACATTGACCAACGCGTTGACCCTTCAAATTGGTCCCGTCAACATGTCGACGGGATAATTATACGACGTTGACCAACGCGTTGACCCGTCAAATTGGTCCCGTCAATATTTCGACGGGATAATTATACAACGTTGACCAATACCATTGACTCGTCAAATTATTCCTGTCGTCATGTCGACGGTATAGTATTAAGTTAATTAACGTTTGATAATTAAGGTGTTAATTAATTATGACGGACAACAGATTTCTTTGACTGAAAAAGGCCGTGGGACCCACATTGTCGACGGCGATTGTCGACGGGGATGATGTTCCCGACGGGGCACAGCCGTCGTTATTATCCCGTCGACATGACGACGGGAACATACTATGCCGTCGACATGACGACGGGAACGTCCAAAAAAAAGCGACGGGAGAAGTGTCGATTGGGTTATTGGGATATGTAGTCACTGTTTTATAGGGTAAATTATGAGGCTATGACTACATTATAGCATTTGCTATATTTTGTTTGTGATTTATTATAAGAATGAACCTTTTTTAAACTATAAAAATTTTGTTTGTCTACAAAACAATTTTGTAGTTTGTCTAACATGTTTAGTTATAAAAATGTCGGTTATAAAGTATGACACTTTTATTATCTCTATTATATTTGTAACTATACCATTTAAATTGATACAACCTTACACCATTTTACTAACTATTTGTGGTATCTCTTACCCAATTTGATAAAACAGTTTACCACTTGTTCAGGTCGATTTTGTTGTGTCGGATAAGTAATTATTTGTTACTACCAAAAAAATATCATTGAATTGTATGTCGAATGATTCAAACTTCGATTCAGATTCTAAAACAAAAGAATTGTAAAAAAAATAAAAAATAAAAATAAAAAAATAAAAAATAAAAATAAAAATAAAAAAAATTGAGCCTCCCTTAACACAAATTCCTGGCTCCGTCCCTGCAAACATGGTAACCACCACACCACAGAAACGCTTGTTGTATTTGGGGCGATGTTTCTTTAATATTTACACCATAACACTAAACTTGCCTTGTCCCATTCTGTCGATCAAGACTACGGAGTAGTATTCTACTATTCCTTATGATTTTTTGCTTGAGTTATACCATAAAGATGGTCTTAACCAAATGTAATTATAGTAAAGAAAATTTTATTGCATGAGGCGACATCATTTAACCAAGAAATTAAGGTTGAATCAATAGCTAAAAAGATGCATGAGTAATATGAGCGAAACAATTCTAGACATGTATCATACTATTAGATTATTAGTATACAGTTAACAGTATGGTTTTCTGTCTCAGCATTTACAGATTTTTTGCATTATGATTCTATTTGTTTCTTAAGTGCTGCTCAACCCCTGATAATAACTTTTGATATGTTAGTGAAGTAACTAAAGAGATGCTAGGAGACAACAATACTCAGTACTTCTAATCTATACCATGCTTCTTAAACAGATAAAATTGTCATGAGCCTAAAATGTACCTTCACCCAAAACTGAAAAAAGATAGAAGTATCATGCAGGTTTACTAATGCATGAGCCTTTTTGATATAAGCATAGACCTCATACCAATACTCTCTTTTCTTTTTAAATGCGAAGAGTTCCACTTGGATGTTCAAACTAACAAAACGGCTTATGTGTTACATGCTTGAGTGGTATGCCACACAACAAAACCCCCTTTGGTAACAAACTGCTGATATAACATTGTATTTGTTGTCATATGTATTCAACTCTTTACAAATATGCATTTAACAAAAATAAAACCAAGTTATACTTCATCTTTCATAGTGCAGACTATAAATTAAAGAAAAACAGCTACAAATCAACAATGAAGAACGAGTCCAAGATATTTCATATGTGTAGTCTAAGCTTATAACACATATGTCAGGTCTACCAAACAGCTATACACGACTTATTAAACAAACCATTACGTTTCAAACATTCTTAAAACCAGCAAAAGACTTCAAGACCACCACGCCTATATATCCGACCCACCCAGATCACAGTTCGGAGTCACATTTCTCAGACGAAGACCACCACCACCTGGTAGACGAACCGGTCCAGGTGCACCAAAAGGTCCGACATTAGGAAACAAATCATAATCTCCACCAATAATTCCTGGGAAGCGACCAATGCCAAACGGACCACTACTAATTGGAGCATAAGGATATCTTCTTCTCATTACAAAATTAGATCTGCCAGCGATCTTTCTTTTCTTACTTTCCCAAGCTTTAGCAAATCTTTCTTTATAAGTCCTCCCACTTTCCGATCCACCAACACTCCCGAACTGCTCGATGTACTTCTGTTTCCATAAATCATCGCTCGAGGCTAAGTATCTTAATTCTGAACAGACACAGCTCACTGTTGCTATATCAACACCAGAAGCAGATTCCAGAATCTTGAGTTTGAGTTCAGTTGGTAGTCTCATAAAACAAGGGGGAAGCTCAAAACCAGCTTTTTCACATAAATCGATGAGTAAAGGCAACACAAGCCCATCTTTCATTTTTCTCCAAAATTCGAAAACTTCTTTTTCGGGTTCGACATTAAAGACTTTATTGTTTTCTTCAATGGTTTCGACCACTTGTCCACAATTAGCCCATACCACATTCAGAAATGGGACTAACTTATCTTCGTCTAAGAGCACGGAGTGGGACCCGGTGCCATTAACTAAAGACCCGTAAATGGTGCAATACTTTCCTAGGCTTTGGAATTTGATCTTGACAGTTTCAAGGTTACTGCTATTAATGAGGCTAGGAAGAGTGTAGTGAAACGAAGCGAAATGCCAATTTCCTGGAACATTAAAGTTATTATTACTTTTTAACAATCTTGAAACGGGATCAATCTCAACGAAGCCGGATTCTAGTAAAACAGCACGAACTGCTATCCCTAAAAGCTTGTGATTAACACCGTCATCATCACCTAATTCCTCTGTAAAAACTTTCCTGAGAAAATTCGGGACTGAAAAAGACTTTCCAGCCTCAGTAACGAAACTCCCGTCATCGTCTATTTCCATAGATTCGGAAACCTCTTCTGAATCGGGATTACTAATTTCAATTGTTTTCCCCTTTTCGGTATTAGAGGCCAGTGTTTCACTAGGTCCAGAAGTGGGATTGCCAAAATCAATTGTTTTCCCTTTCTCAGAACCAAAGTCATGTGTTTCCTTCGATCCAGTGGTTAGTGTTTCATCATGCTTACTGTAAATGGGATTTAAGGTTTGGGGATTCTGAGATTGTTCAGGTTTGGGCTGTGATGGAGCAACACATGGGATTTGAGGGGCGGTGGAGAATCCATTAGCGTTCGTGGTGAAGTGGATGAGATCACCAGATGTGATTCCGATTGATTGAATAGATTCTTCTGGAGATGTAGTTGTAAGGTTGTCTTTTCGATTGAGAGAAAAATGTATAGCAGGAGAACATGAGGGGGAAGGAAGTTTCTGAGAGACTAGTTCTTCAAGGTGCTGAAGAGTGCAATGATTAGGGACTTCGATTTTTAGGGTTTCTTTGGTTTCAAAGGATCTCAGACGCAGCTTCATGATCGAGTACTCAACGAGTCGATAGTCGATACCACGGAACTAACAAAGATTTATAATCTGCAAAAAAAAGAGCAAAACCAAAAATAAAACAGGGCTCCAAAGTGATGAGATCTACCTCCATTACTATCACTTGGTTTACTACAAGTAAAAGGTATTGTTGTTGGTGTACTCTCTTTCTTAAAGAGGTTTGAACGGTCAGGGTTAGTCAAGAACATAAATATTAGAAGTGAAACAGATTTCATAGTATGACTCAGATCCTCATAACAAAATGTTGCAATCCGGAAAAACAACCATAATTAAGCATGTAAACAACACACATTTCTACTTAGGGTATTTAATAAGATGGCCAAGTATTTAAAATATTTATTTTATTTCCTCTTCCACTGGTACGAATTTATTTCCAGTTCCAGTCTCTATTTAAATAGAAACACAACATTCCACTGCTCATTTCATTTGTTAGAAAGTTAACTTCTTATATTACTAGATATAATAAACTCTAATGTTGTTCTAACTGGTGGACCAACAAACAAACATCAGCACATTTAATAAGTTGCTGAAGAGCAAAGGGTGTCATGCCTAAAAAAGAGGAGTGGTCTCTCAGACTAGGTGCTTATGCATGATGTGGTAGAGATGGTGTATGCTAGTTATGGTGGGTTAGTCAAGATAATATGTCAGACTTTCTAAAACTTTCATTTTGATAATATAGACAAAGTTAAGTTAGAATCTGATGAAAGTATCCTACCTCTAAACATAATTCATGTTAGGCCACGTGTCATATAGAAGAAAATAGACTTGAGGAGACATGGGAACCAAATTACTAAATCATAATCTATTCAAGAACACGTGTAATATTATCGGGTAAAAATAGTATTGAAACAAATTTTGTAACCAATATACATAGATTAATATCTCCCAATTAATACCAAACCTATTCATAAAATTCAGCATAATCGGACAACAACCTTAATACCCTATTCATGGACTTTGTTAAACAAGATAAATTACTGATAAAACTCTGATTACTCATCTCTATGTACACTAGTACTTACATATCAAATAACTAAATAATACTCCCAACAAAAAAGATGACAAAAACCAAGGCCTAACAAATTCACAGATTACAATATTGACATGGGATGGTAGTGCATCGATTTGCATGAATTTAGTATATCAGCCAAGTAAGGTTTAGATAGCAAGACCATCATTAATATTCACAGTGTCATACACCCTAAACAAGTTTGCCTCTTTATGATAATGCAGGCATCTCTTTAAGGCAATTAGCATAATTAGTAACCTAACCAGGATAGTGAATATTGAATATATCAAAGAAACTAAGGTTGTAAATCAAAAGCTAAGAATATACGGATTACATAGTTCATACTTCTTCCAGAAGGAACGTAATAATAGATGAAGGTTTGACGCAATGAAATTAACAAAGGGATCATCCTGTTCTTGTTACCCTAGATATAAACCATAGTTACCAAGTAGAAAAGGGTACTTTTATGACTTAAATGAGGTAGTTAGCATGGTACCATATGCGGTTGTAGTATGGCGTCAACCAAAGAAAAAGTAACACCAAGTGTGTTGCGGCGCACGCCATTCTCATAGACAAAGAAAAAAGATATAAAACAAACCACACATTTATTTTAGCACCGACAAAACAGAATCTTGTGATCATTGGTTACTAACTTATAACCCACACAATAAGTATAGCATGCGTCATACGGCGCACACCATTTTCATAGACGAAAAGATATAAAACAAAGCACACATTTATTTTGGTACGAAAAATCACACTTTAATTCAACACGACAAAATAGACATATGTACGTAAGCATTAGTTACCAACTCAAGCATTAAACAACAAAGCAACTATATATATATTCAAATGTAGACCAGATATAAGTGTTGTTAACTACTAGATACAGCTGAACTCATAGCCATTGGTTTACCACTCGTACAATTTAGTTATTCTTACTTCACATGTTTTGAGTCCATTTGTTAGTTAAACGGTCAAAAAAATAAAAATAAAGGTTATAACCGATAAGGATAAGATGCAATTGTGAAAAGAAGAAAAAAAGAAACAGCATATGTAATATGTATGTGGTCCAAATATTCTGAAAAATTATTGCTAATATCACATAACTGTATGTCTGTATGAACTTATGGTTTACAATTTTAGAAGTAAATGATTTCTAAGTAGCATTTAAATGAAACATGTACGAGAAATTCTTCACAAAATGGCAAAGAAGGCATGCGGTATTGTGGTTCATCTCTGTTCCACTCAAGGGCGGAACTATGTAGGGGCAGGGGAGGGTCCCAGCCTCCCCAAAATTTGCGGCATCTAGTGTAAATATTATAGGTTTTAGCTGTAATTTAGTTAAGGTTACAAACAAATCTTCGATTCGGCCCTCCCAAAATAAATTCGCCCCCCCCCCCCCCCCCCCCCCCCCCCAAAAAAAATATTCAAGTTCCGCCACTGGTTCCAATCATCAAAAAGTTAGACAAAAAGGAGAGGTCTCGCATAACAGGGGCCATATGCGACAACAGTCTCTCCATATATCATGAAAGAAAGAAAAGAAACGAATGATTGTCACTCAAGAACTACACTCATTCATTTAGCCATCTTTGAATTGTAATAAATAACCAAAACGTCAATTTCATCTCTCTCAAGAGTCAAACCTTATATTGAAGGCAACCTTTCGTTGATACTTCTCTAAGTTTGGCGACTTTTCTTATCGTGTTACACGAGACTAGTTGAATGTTCTTCAAGCATTCACGGAGGATCTCGAAATCATAACACGGATCAAGAACATAGGTTGCGACTGCGTTTAGTATGTGAGAAATGGTTTTTTTTTTTTTTTTTTTTTTTTTTTTTAAACAATAATTTGCACAAAAAGAACTGAAAAAATAGGGAGCTTGCTTAGTCGCAAATTTTTGAAAAGCTCAAGTATCAAATTCTAACTATAAAACTGAAAATAGCTATTTACATTTATCAACATTCGCATTTTTTTTTTTTTACAAATCCCTTGCATTTGTCATTTTTCTAAAAGATATCATCTACACAAGTTTTCTAAATTTTCAAACACTTTTCTAGAGATAAGAACCCCTTCCTTTTTCTTAAAAACTAAGATAGAAAGTTACGGAAATTTTTCAACAACTAAACACACCGTTAAGTACCCTAAAACATCACCTATTAACCTCTGCTACCGGTCAAAATCTCTAGTCTAGTCCAATGGCCATCTATCTAGCTAAAAAAATGATCGAGTATTCTATCTACAGGTAACGCAACCATGCTACGGTTTCAAATATCATAATACATGAAACTAGTTACTAAAAATGACAACTGTCTAATCGAAGCAAGTTTCGCCTAAAAGACATCACACGTCATCTAATTTAACAGTTCAGTTGTTAACAGCACAATACATGAACAAGAACTAGATGAATTGCAGATAGTTAGGGTTTCACATAAGAGGATTAAAGATTTATAGCATATAAATATATAGATGTATAAAACAGAAGATTGAATGAATACCTGAATTGATTGGAGTGCGACGGAGAAATGGTGAATTGCAGAGAAACTTGTGGCGTTGGTTTTACGGTGGTGGAAGATGAGAGGCGGTGAGCGGTCACCAAGGACTTTTTTTACTCTTTTACGGACCGTGTTTGTTTCATGTGGAGTATATTTTTTGCTTTTGGGTTTATATTTATAAGCAAGTGGCTTATTTTGATAAGCCGAAAAGTTTTAAAATAAAGGGTAAATTGCAAAAATGGTCCTTAACGTTTCACAAATTTGCAAAAACGGGACTGAGACAAAAAGTAGCGCAAAAAAGACACCAACGTTCCACATTTTTGCAAAATCGCCACTGAGAGGCCTTTTCCGTTAACTTCCGTTAGTTTTCCTCTTTAAGTTCAGTGAAATGACTAATATACCCTCGTCTTCTTCCCCATTTGAATTTCTTTTTAATTTATATTTAACTTTAATAAAAAAATGAAGAACATCAAGAGCAAAAACCCAGGCATTCAAATCAAAACCCAGATCCAACAATATATAACTAACATTCTTTTCCTTAATCTCATAATCCATAATACTTTAAACTGAGGAGGGTCAACCATGAATTGGTGGAGCTCATCCAGAAAGAAGCAGCTGAAGATGCACAGTTTAGAACCCAATTTGGGACACGATGGACCAGGCCTTAATTGTTGAACCACTAATAGCTTATTTCATGATCTGAGAATAAAAAAACATCATAAAAGATGATCATGTTTTAACACATGCATAATTCATCACACCATCTTTTGTTGTATTACACACTCCAACATTTTCATAACCTTAAACCATCATCACTGGAGCTCCTTGGACTGATCGTGTGGTTATGGATTTTCTTGAACACTTAGAGAAAACAAAATCATTTTCTGTCTCAAAATGACAGGAATGTACCTACATGTTACCCGTCAACTCTACACTAATCGTTATTAAAGAAATAAGACATTCTCGTCTAGGAACTATGACATTGATGGCTCATTCGTTATCAAGTGAATATCTTTTCTCGCTTGAACATAATTATTGTAAAACACCAGAAAGATATTCATAATGTGTTTACTTCAATATCCTTGTAATACACATTATCTGAATTCCAATATCACAGTTTGACTTTTTATTGAAAAGTCAACTGTTGTTTTATTTGGTTCCTTCAAAAGTGTGTATGATTTTGTTGAGTTCAACAGTCATCTTTCGTTTAACAGTTAAATGTAAATACGTTTGATCATTGAAAAAACAAAAATTGCACACATGACAAGATTCTTGGAAGGTTAAATACAAAAGAAAATTACGGTGAAGTCATAATACGGATACCGTATTGCCAAAACGTCCACCAAACACATATAATTACAAAATCTCTATCGGCGCACAAAAGTGTTCGCGGTTGTGCACTGGGCACATTCCTAGCTTAACATTTTATCAAGGGGTGTTCGCGGTGTTATGGAAGGTGATATTTGTTATGGTTTATGTTTCATTTGAGATGGTTGTAGTTGAAATTTGGTGGATAACATAACAGCATTGGTATTAAAAGGAACAAAAACGGAAAATATCCAAGGAAAGAACAATTTTTAGACAAAACTAAACCAGGGAAAGCATTTTTGTGCGCAGCATAATGTGCCCCAAACATATATGAACATTTTCTTCCAGGTTTCACAACTCTAGACCGTCCTTATGATCCATATCCTTTGGTTTGTTCTAACGCCCATGTGGAAACTATCTTTGCCAATAAACTAAGGTCAACCCCATATGTCAGATTCCGACGTGAGTGTATCAGGACCAGAGACAATGGTGTCGTCTCCCTTGATTGGGTTGCTGGTGATGATCACAGCTTGTCTCCCAAGTCTCCTATTATTATTTTGCTGGTACATATTCCCCGTCTTCTGATCACATATAATTTTCATAATGTAATTATGGGACGTTCACTAAGTGACGACCACTAAGTTCTTTGAATATATATTGTTTTACTTGTTAGAGATAAAATAAGCTTTGGTGATTTTCTACCCGTATGACCCATTCAATATTTTCTTTAGCTATTAAAATTTTGTTGTATTTTTTGGTTATTACGTATTTAACATAACCCAAAACGACATTCTAAATCAATGTGTTGAACTTTTCGAGTGAATGATGTAGTTGTTTAGAATTTAAGTCCAGTATTACTTAATGAAATGATGGATGGTTGCAGGTGGAAGTGGGGAGTCATACATAAAGCATATGCTATCAAGAGCAAGAAACAAGGGATGGCGTGTTGTGGTTTTCAACAGCCGTGGTTGTGGTGACAGCCCTGTAATAACACCTCAGGTATCAATCATTATTAACGACATAATTTTCTCGTTGCAGATTGTATACTTTTTTCTCATTGTCAAAACTAGCAGGGGGGACAGTTGGAGCTTGGAGACATTCCTGTAAACCATAAAGTCAGATAAGGAGGCAGAAAGGCAATTATGTTTAAGAACTTAAAATATCATTGTGCAACATATTGTTTTCGTAGTCATAACAAACACATAATTAATTTTTTAATAATTGGATAAAATGTGTTAACTCGTCATCACAAACGGACCCCATGAAATATATCAGGCTTGTTCCTGTCCTTGATGAGTTCAACAATTAAGGCCTGGTCCATCGTGTCCCAAATTGGGTTCTAAACTGTGCATCTTCAGCTGCTTCTTTCTCGATGAGCTCCACCAATTCATGGTTGACCCTCCTCAATTTAAAGTATTATGGATTATGAGATTAAGGAAAAGAATGTTAGTTATATATTGTTAGATCTGGGTTTTGATTTGAATGCATGTGTTTTTGCTCTTGATGTTCTTCATTTTTTTATTAAAGTTAAATATAAATTAAAAAGAAATTCAAATGGGGAAGAAGACGAGGGTATATTAGTCATTTCACTGCACTTAAAGAGGAAAACTAACGGAAGTTAACGGAAAAGGCCTCTCAGTGGCGATTTTGCACAAATGTGGAACGTTGGTGTCTTTTTTGCGCTACTTTTTGTCTCGGTCCCGTTTTTGCAAATTCATGGAACGTTAAGGACCATTTTTGCAATTTACCCTAAAATAAACCGTAGTAAAAAATACATCGTTGGTCCATAAACTTTCTAGAAAACATCATCATGCTTTCTAAGTTTGCATTTTCGTTGCCGTGCGTCCCTCCTCAAGTTTTTTGAGGCCGATTGCGTCTCTTGACCCGTTTTTCGTTAGCCAACGCCCCGTTATATCTCATCGAATCTCGTTATTCCTATTAAATGACTATTTTGCCCATATATAATGTAATCCATCTTCTTTCCCTCACATTTTTCACACAGTTCGCCTCTAAACTCACAGTCACAAACTTTCACTTATTCCAGATGCTCACATTTTTATAAACATTTTCTAATTAAAATTTTTTTATAAAAATTTATCATCATCACCAATCAACTATCACCATACCTAAAGACAACACTAATGGTCAGATCCGGTCAACACCGCAACGACAACCACCGTCACCGTCAACCGCACGCTCCAAGCCGTCGCCAGATCGGAGCTCTGGCAACCAAATGCTGTTTTTCTTAGGTACACAAATTCTTAACACCCTCATAAAGATCTGTTAGCATTAAAAGTGACGATCATTATTGAGTCAAACAGTTAGTTAAATATATTCATGTAATAGTTAGTAAATGCTAGTTTATTAAGTTTATGTGTATTATTCATGCTTGTATAAAGTCTAAGGGCTAGTTATGTAATATGGTCAAAGATATGTGAAGCCCTAGACTACAAGTATAAATACCCATGTAAGGCCTCATTTAGAGGTTGGTTCTCTTGGTAATATCAAAGTTATTCATTTCACACACAAGAGTTCCCTTCCTCTCTCTTCTCTCTATCTCTCTCTCTCTCTACATATCTCTTCTATTCTCAATACAACTTGTGTTAGATATTCGAAGCAAGGGTCCTAACAAGTGGTATCAATCGCCTAACAATGATTTAGGAGTGTTGGGTGTTTGTGTTTTTCGTGTTTTTAAGCTATTTATCACGCTATTTTTATTAAAGTTTCTTACTTTTCTTGTTTGTTTTGTGTTTTTAACACTTTTTTGATTACAAACTAGTGTTATAAACCTTTCCCAACAAGAAAGTTTTAATCTTTTTGAAAATTTCTAGCTTAAAAGTTCGACTTTGGTATTGTACTTGTTTTCGAGATCTCAAAATTTTTTATCAAAAATCATCAAGTTTGGAACTTTCTTCAAGTTTTGGTGATTTTATGCATAAAAGTACAAGTTTCTTGGAACACAAACTTGATTTTGGAGTGCTTTGAGCTACATGATTTGGCTACCATTTATCGAGAATCTCATCCTAGTTATCATCATACGATTCCGTGGCTTACTCGGTGTTTTTTTTCCTTGTATAAGTTAGAAAAAACACTTCGACTTGGGATAACTTTCTAAATTGTATAATTTAGAAAAGTATTTATATTTTTCGATAAGTGAACTTTATCGAGAAATACGTTGCTAAAAGTTTCGAGATTTCTTGTCTTGAAATTTTCGAATATTTTATTGCAATTCAAATATTCCTGTGTTACAATCTTATCGTGTACCTTCGCAAATTTGCTAGCCAGTGAACTCTCGAATATTATATTGCCATCATTATTGGAATATTGGAATATTGGAATATCGAGAATCCTTCGAATCTTTCGAATATTATCGAGAAACTTGGACAGAATCTTTCGCAATAATATATTATCGAGAATCTGTGTTCGAGAATTTGTTGACATTTTTCGAAAACCTGTTATTTTCAAAAAATTGGACAATTTTTATTCGCAAACCTGATTTTGTCGAAAAAATATATTGGACAATTTTTTTCGCATACGTGAAATTTTTCGAAATCTTGGTCATAGTTTCGCATACTTGGAATATTTTCGAGAACTTGAAATATTTTCGAGAACCTTGCAAATCTACAAGAACGTGGTCAACTGTTCGCAAATTTTTAAGTTTTCGAGAACTTGGACTTATCTCGAAAAACTGACAGATTATCGAGAACTTGGGAATTCTCCGACAAGAAGAAGTTATTAAAGTTAAAACTTTCACCGTCAAATCTTGCAACAACTTACTCCAAACTCAACTCCTATTTCGTTGGAACGATCCAAGATCAACTTTATCACACATCAGAACCTAATGGAAACAGAAATGCAAATGAAGGAGAGAGATTTTAAGAAAAAGTTTACAGTGTTCAAGTCACAGGTTGAGAAGGTTATAAACAAATCAGGATATGAGTCATGGTTCGAACAAGCATTTGAATACTACGTCAGAGACCGATTTCATTATTTCAAAGAAAAACTCAATAAAAACCTGAATCAACTTGAAAAACTACTCAATCAAGAAGAACTTCAAACATGTGACTGTAGGGAAGCTCTTCAAGTGATCCAAACTCAATTTCAGAGTATCTTTAACCCTTGGATAATGGGACAGTCAGAGTTTATCGATGCATTTTACAAAAAAATTTGGGTAAGCTATACGACCTTCAGAACTCAATGCATAAATCAAATGGATGAACTCGAAAAGATACTTGATGCTGAGGAAGCGGAGTTAAATGAAATTGAGAAGCTGAAACGGAAAAAAGAGCAGATTGAAAAAGATATGCAGTTAAAGAAAAGAGAGCAGATTGAAAGAGAGATGCAGTTTAAGGAAACAGAGGTGATTGAAAAAGAGACAAAGAAAGATTTTCACACAGAAGAGGAAACGGTCAATGAGGGTGATGCATCAGATGTTAGTTTGGTTTTCACGGGAAGTGATTCATCTTCAGGACAGCAGGTTGAAAGCAGCAGTCCTAGCTATGATTCGGATGCTGATGTTACTCAAAGGAATGAAGCTGTTTGGGACACCGAAGATGATCATATCAGACCTCCATCAAACTCAGAGACATTCACTAAGGTACAACATTCAAACAATAATGGTGTTGTGTTTGATAATGTGTTTGCTCATAATCAGACACATCCTGAGCATTCTGAGTCTATTAGTGATACATATGTGGTGGAACAAAATAAAAGTAATATCACTTTTGTTACTCCAGATATGGATCCTAATAGAGGTGAGCCTGCCCAGGATGGATCTTCTTATGAACAAGATCGTGCTTTCTTTGCTTCATTAATCGATAATTTCAAACATGAACTTGAAAAGTGCAAAGAGGACAATCGCAAAGCTAAGCAAACGAATGTCTTATTGACAAAAGAACTTGAGAGATTTAAAGAAATGGAAAAAGGTTTTCAAAATGTAACAAAAAGAAAAGCTGAACTTGAATTTGAAAACTCAAACCTTAAATCTCAAGCTCAAAAGTTTGAAATGTATGGAGAGTCTGTCAAACCACTTTTAAAAAGAAATGAAGAACTTGAAGTTGGTTATAGAGAAGCTGTTCTTCGTGAAAAACGTTCCATTCAAAATCTGGATTCTTAAATGGTTCTTAACAACAGAAAAGTTCAAGCACTTGTAAAAGAGAACAGTGATTTAAAATGTGAAAATTCAAGGCTTAAGCAAACCACTTCAAATTTTGAGATTGTTAATACAAAACTTGAGAATGAAAATCAAGAATTTTTTAAACGAACAAACGATCTTGAAAACAAACTTCGAAAATTGGGACAAACTTCTCAGACAATCAACATGCTGCCTACTAAAGATGAGGAAGTTTCTAAACAAACATCTGGAATTGGTTTTGAAAATAGTGCTCAGTTGGAAAATGGAAAACCGTGTTTTTTAAACAAAGTGAAAAAGCTGACACCTATTTTGTACAACGCTGAAGATATGGGAAAAGAATTGTCAGATGATCTTTTGTTTGAGTCTCAAGATATTTTAAAATCTGAAGAGGAAAAACGTTTGAAAGTAAAACAAACAAAAAACCCTCTCTCGTACCACGGCTTTGTGTATGGTTGTACACAATTGACAGATTTTCCAAAAGCACCTTTCAAAAGAAAAGACACAAATGTGAAAAGATTTTTCAAAGAAGCTCAACTTGCTACTTATGATGCTACGTTATGGCAAAATAAAGCAAGGAAACAATTTTGTAATCTTAAACATCACATTGAGCATACGTTAAAAGCCATTTGGTTTAAGCAAGTAAACATCGATTACAGCGTTTGGTCTAATCCTCTTTCATCAGATGAACGCCTTCAGATTGAAGTCAAAAAGTGACGATCATTAACAAGTCGATAATATTTACAATTGGTATAAGGAGCCAGGTTGCTTTGTGTATCGATTTATTGGTGGTTCGTACCTTGTTTGAAGCTTTTTTGCCCCATATTTTTTCGATCTGAAATTTTTTTTTCTTGTCTTTGGTGGGAACAGTTTTCTAAACTGTTTCAGTATCTAAAAATGGTCAACAACAAAAAGTTTCAAGCAGTTTTGTAGCCTATATCATTTTCTTGACTTACGTTGTACCAAACCGTGGAAAAATGGTCATATACATGGTCTCAAAAGCTGGAAACAAATGGTCAAATCTCATTGAAAAATTCATCGGAATCTGCTAATGTCTGGTCGGAAGTATCGTCGGAAAAGATCGGACTTTCTTGTAAAGAAAGTTTCGAAAACTCAATACCCTAAACTTTCGAAAAGTTAAATTATCGAAAAGTAATATTTTTTAAAAGTTATATTCTCGAAAAAATTTTGGGTAACAAAGTTTCGAAATCCCATATTCTCGAAATCACTCTGTTTCGAAATCATAAAGTTTCGATAAATGCAAAGTTTCGAAAATGCAAACTGTTAAACTTTCGAGAAGTGAAGGAGAGACCACGACCACAAACCAAATACCGACACTCAACTTGACTTCAGTTCATCACATCATAAGTCAATACGAATTACGAAGCTAAAAGAAAAAAACCCGAGTCCAGAAACAAAAACAACATCGACAACAACAATAACATAAAGCAACACAATTAAACCTACCCGAGACCATGTTATAATGGTCTAGAAGCCGTTTCGCCGTTTCAATTGAAGCTAGACCATGACAGCTCGAGCAAGAAAGGATGAAGGAGATTGGTTTGTAGGTGATTGTTGATGGTTATGACGAACTGAGATGGTGATTGGAGGAGATGAGAGTGTGCTACGTATGAGAAAGAGGCGGATGAAAAAGGATGTGTATTTTAGGGTTGAATAATTATCCGTGTGTTTTGGTTATAAAACGTTACTGTAAATCATTGTATGTGTGATGGTTTGGATTAAGTCATGGGCCGACTCTTTTAATTATGAGCTTTGGGCTGAAATGTTATTGGACCGGATTTGTCAAATAATCGTACTCACACGTTATATCATATGGAATGGGCTCGCAACTATTATCAGATCCGACCATGACTAAAGGGCTGAAAAATTATTAGACATACTAAAGTGTTTTTACAAACATTTTGGATATGTGATATTAATTAGTTGGATTATGAGTGGTATTTTGGTATTATAATTTCACGGGGATACAACTTTCATGGCTAAATTTTAAACGTTATCGAAATGTAACTACGGGGATTATTTGTTTATTACTTATTTGAGCTTGAAGTGACGTTTCTCGGGTGCGTGTACTTAGTATCTCAAGGTCTAGGGGTTGGTTGGATGCAAGACTTTTGAAGATCCTTGTTTGAGCATTTATGAAATAGTGATTAAGACTTGGACATCTAGCTATGTGTGAGATCTATAAAAGCGTAAGTTGGTTCTTAATGCTCACAATAGCTATCACTTTAAGGAGTTACGTTGTAGTGCTCAGTGTCACAAAAGGTTGTGGATTGTTCAAGAGGCGGATATACAATAAAGGATGGATGGTTGGGTATATGCCACTACCTATATTGTAAGGAGTGACGTTGTTGTGCTCAATAGGTTCTTAATTACACATTAGTACAAGCGTAAGTCACAAGTCTAGGAATTTTGCTTCATTCTCAAGTTTGTCATATCGGGTTGTCTCCATACGTGGTCATTTACTATTAGCCAGTGGAAGTGAAAAGAGGTTCGATAAGAGGTTGATCTGAGGAGAATTGTAGAGAGAGTATTTGTCGACATCAACTCATGGGGTATTGATTTGTATGTTGCTTACAGTTGATATTTCTATGTACACATATTTATGATGATTCTGAAAGATCGTCATCATCCTGGAGGGAGAAATGTGTACATCGGGGCTTTTATTGAAGATCTGGAAGCATTTTAAGTGAGTTGAAGATGTCGATATGATGCTCCCCAAACAAACCTGTGAAGAAGTTACAATTTATCAGTCTATTATCCATTTTCCGCTGTGCATGACAAGATAAGAGACTGAAGATAATTTGGGCATAATTCAGAGACACTTCTTCTACAAGCATAAAGGTTATATCAAACGGGTTGTCTATTTGGGAGGGAGCATGTAAAAGAAAAAGGGCTTACTAATTGGGAGGGAGTAATAACCCAATTAGATTAGTACGTGATTCGTCTGCAAGTAAAGAAAGATTGCTGGGGATATTTATGAAGATTAAGAGCTATGAAGTCTTCCTCAGCATTGCTGCGCTTACTTTGATTGTTTTATTTTACTTGTAGGGATCATTGTAACCATTCACGTGTGACGCCATCTTGGAGGGAGATTGTTAGCTTTGCTATTTTGTGAATCTGGCGTCTTACACGTGAAATGGACTAGAAACGTAGCTAGCTAGACACGTAGGGACTATAGTTGTAAACGTGTAATAGTTATGTTATGTTTGCCCTATATATACCCCTCAAGTCTTCACTTGAGAGGTGTGAGTGTGTAACCATTTTCTCTTAATAATAATATCTTTGTTCACCTCTCCCTCTCTCTACTTTCTCTCTCTAAAACTAGTCATGGATATCATATTCTTTGATCAACCTAGACCTCCCGAACCACATAAATCATTAGTATTTTCGGTCCTACAAGATCAAAATCATAAGACAAAATTAAAAGGTGAGCAAGTCTGGTATTGACCAATTATGTAGATAACATGTTCATAAAGTTTCAATCTTTTTATATGTTTCACTTGTTTTATTTAAGTTTGGTATCGACCAAATATGTAGATAACATGTTCGATGAAATGCCTGTTTTGTAGTGACCAGTTTAGGTGATCATGTTTTATTAGTGTTATTTGAATTTGAGAGGTGTTCAGTTTGGTGATTTTTATGAGGTATATGCTAGTTGATTGCTTAAAAGTAGCATGACCTGTTGCTAATTATATTTATGTTGACCTAATTTGGAAGCTATTTAGGTTATGTGCTAGTTGATTGCTTACAGGTAGCTTCTTAACAAAGTGCAGTTGGTGTAACTGCTACTAAAAATTATATTAATTTGGAATATTTTGAGACCTGATGTGTCTTAAGCTAGGTCAAGCATAACTGCTTACATAAGTAGTTAGATAAATGAACAAACTAATTCGTATTGGTTTAATCACCTGCTGACAGTTTTTAATAGTGTTAGCGAGGAACTAAATGGATTTTTATATATGTTTATGATTGACGTTGTTTAGTGAAGAATACAGTTGATTTTATATGTTAATTATTGAGTCATTTTAAAATCATTGTGGAATTTATAACTAGGGGTTTAGGCCGCACAATAGCTATGTACTTTCACTAACGTAGCTTTTTGGTACGTGTACTAATTTCTGTTCCACTTAATGTTGTTTACTTTTATTTTTTGTTCCATTTTGGTACGTGATGCTGATGTGTCGTGCTTGTGACACGTCAGCGTCACGTACCAAAATGGAACAAAAAAATAAAGTAGACAACATTAAGCAGAACGGAAATAAGTACAATTACCAAAACGGTACATTAGTGAAAGTACGTAGCTATTTTATGACCTAAACCCTATAACTAGTTATTTCTGGTGCTTGAATCTTTGCAGAATACAATTTTGCAATGGATTGATGGTATATAGCTTAGCAATTGGACAACCTCCTTAGAAGTTGTATGAAGACATCTTCTTAAATTTGTAGGATACTCGAGCAATAATTATATGAAATGTTTATGTTCTCGAGCTATATGTTTTCTTTTCCTTGTTTCGCATATAAAGAGAAGAAGATAAGGAGCACCTTATGGGAAAATTTCTCTGTTAGAACAAATTCTATAGATGGGAGGAATTTAAAAACTATAATGAGCATGCCAGAGCTTGCCTAATTATATTGCATTTAGCCGGGTGGGCTTATAGTTACTAATTCAAGCTAACAGAATACTCAGATGTAATGGGGTTTCTTACTTTTGCAGTTGTATTAATGTGAATATGCAATTTTGATTTGGTAGCTAAATTCATGAAACTCTTTTGTAGTATGGCGAGCAAACATAGCTTGTACCATGGTTTAGCAAGTAACTAGCGCAAACTTTTTGATACCAAGATGGAATCGCAATAAATAAATGATAGTTTTCTTTTTTGTGTCATGAGACCAGGGGATTTGATGCGTGCTATTGTTCCTGTGTTACCTCCGTCTGAGTCAAACATTCTTTGTTACACTACTCGCATACCCAAGTCAAGCTTTTTAGTGGCTTTTAAAATGTTTGACAGTGACAATGATGGGTAGGCTTCTGTTACAACTTTTTAACCATATTAGTAGTCATTGTTTTAAAATGCAATTTCCAGAGATATTATTTGTACTTTGAAGCATGAAGTTTAGCTCCTTGTTATTCTCCTTAAATATTGGAAAGGTTTCATTATTAGTGTGAATATTTTTCAGGAAATTTTTGCAAGCATGCACCAAATCTTGTGCATTAATGATTACCAAAGTACCTTAAGTGCATCTATAACCATCACTATGAATAGTTGTGATTGAATATTTGTGAAAATATTCTTTCAAATATCAAATTTTTTGGAGCTTGGTGAATATAGTTGACTTTCTTGATTGCAGGTGTGTGGCATATTACTCAGCGACAATGTGATTGAACTAATTTTTCACCCATTTGATGCAAATCAAGATGAAAATTTATGCTCAAATGAGTTCTTACGAGTTATGCATAGGCGAGAAAGAGAAATGGCTCAACTCACCAAGTCTGGTATCGCGAATACAACCGGGCAGACACCCAAGATGTTATTCAGAAAAAAACACAAAAAACTCGTGAAATAAGGAGAAGAATGGATGAAAAAGACAGTCGATTCATACACAGCCATTACAGTTTCTATCAATCCTCACTGCCCGTTATACTGAAGAAGATTTTCTCTTCGCATTACCATCAAGACTAATAATGGGCCTCTCGACATTGTTTGTGTCCACATGCTTGATGATGATTGCTTTTGGTGCATCGTTGTATCTTCATAACAAACTAGATATAAAGAACTTTGTTTATTGTTGTTAGTAACATTTCTAAAACAACATGTATTTGAATCATGAATTTGTAACAACATTAAGCAAGTATATTATGTAACCTTTTCTTTTAAATATTCACATATTTTATTTATGAACTATATTTATTATTGTCGATTCTAGAATGATTATAAAGTTTGATACTTATGGGATTGTTGTTTGATTGAATTTATGTTTTTAGTGGACTGGGTGAATGAGATTTGGAGAATGGTGGTGTTAATTTTAGAGAAAGAAGCAGAAATTTAGAGAGACAAGCAGGAAAAATAGATAAATAGAGGGTGGTATTAGTGATGGTATACCTTTTTAATTAAGGGATAATTACCAAAATGGCCCGCTGCCCTGCGGTCTAGGCATTTTTAGCCCGATTTTGAAATATTCTTGATTTAGCCAGGGTTGCCCTGGGCAACAAGCGTATAGCCAACCGCATGATGACACTTGTCTTCCAGTTGCCCAAAAATTACAAAAGTATCCCAAAAAACACAAAAGCTGCCCCAAAAAATGACACTTGTCATCATGCGGGTGGCTATACGCTAGTTGCCCAAGGCAACCCGGGCTAAAACGAGAATATTTCAAAATCGGGCTAAATATGCCTAGACTCAGGGCAACCGGGCTATTTAACTATTTATCCCTTTAATTAAATATACCGTTCGTCCCTAAGGTTGTACCACCAACAAAATTAACCAAAATGATGAAATGATCATTTTGCCCTCCTGTGCAAGGCACGTGGTGGGGGGGGGGGGGGGGGAGGGGAATAACAGACGTTGACTAACGGAAAATGGGTCAAGGGACGCAATCGGCCTCAAAAAACTTGAGGAGGGACGTACGGCGACGAAAATGCAAAGTTAGGGGCATAGTGATGTTTTTTAAAAATTTTAGGGACCAACGATGTATTTTTGTCTAAACCATAAAAAGTGCTTATGATTTATAACCTCAAAATCAATAAGTAATAAATCGGCCTTTATAAGCCGAAACAAAGACCCCATATTTTATTTATTACTCCATCCATCCTAATTTATTTGTTTATATTATTATTTCTGGGTAGTTCTAAAATATTTGTGTACTTTGATATTTTATCCAATCAATTGAGACTTTAATGGATAAAAATAATATTTGATTGTTAAAAATATAACGAGGGTCAATTTTTTAAACCACATCAATATAAAAGTGGACTAATAATTTGAGACGGAAATAGTAAAAAGAAAGTAGATTAACACGATACACAAATGTATTTAATGAAATTAAACTTTTTTCCAAGTTTTTATTTTATTTTTTCTACCGGAGTTTCGACTCGACGTTGCAAGCCGACTAATCCTAGAACGACTACTTTTTTCGATAGTCCGGAGTAATCACAGGTAAACCTCCGTGATCACATGAGATTAATTTTCTCCCCAAGAAAACATTAGAGCTCCATGCAGTTACCCAATTTAGGAGTTCCAAGTTTACATATCATTACTACTTAATTGTTTAAATAATATAATATATGTTATATATCAATCACATATACAACATCCTAGTTTTCGCTTAACTCCGAATTAACTCCAATCTGTTTAACATATCATCTAAGGATGCATGCAGTAGTAATGAAACGATTGATCAACTTTGTGGTCGCTATCGATCGGCATTACTGTGGCATGAATTCACGATCGATCAAAAAAAATTCTTTGAATCGGTCGCAGGTATGACCATCGGTCGTCCTTGGTTGTATGTGTTTTTGTGTTTAAATTAAATGAAAATGTATTTTGTAGGGTATTTTTTTAGTGTAGGTCGCCTTATTGTGCCAAAAAATCGCGTGTAGATCGCTGGAGAGAGAAAGCTGACGTGGTGGATAAAATGGAGGTCAATCCCCTCCCTTACTATGTCCAGCCTAAGTCATTTCTAACAACAAACCACAAATATCAATGAAGAATGAAGTGTATGACATATATGTGGTTAATATATAACGGATACAATTTAAATGAAACATTAATACATTAAACATAAATAGATTAAGTATTTTCAGTCATAATTTAATCACAACGATACACGCAATAGAAGTTAATAAAGTGTACGATATACACAATAAAAGTTTTTAAAAGTGCATACGTAAAATAGGAAAAGAAAAAAGTCTGATACGTACAAAATAATATAATAGTTAGTTTGATGTATTTTGAAATGATTATCGCTAGATAAATAATAATATTATAAAAGTGAGAAAAATAAGGAGAGAAAATTTGGGAGAAAATGATACTCTCTAAGTCCCACAAAGTGTTCATATTTTTCTTTCGATTGTCCTTTAATAAGTGTACATTTTATATTTCAACCAATCAAAAAAGATATTGTAGAAAACTAGAAGGGGGGGGGGGGGAGTGAATAGTTTACCGCTTTTTAATTTGTTAATCTTTGAAAAGCTTTAAGTGTAATCAACGATTCTAACTAATTATCAATAATTAATATGAAAGTATAAAGAAAGAAACGATCAAACCACAACACGATTGTTTACCGTGTTTCGGCTACAAGGACTCTTTTTCCTTGCCCTACTCCACGCCCCGAGTTTCAAACTCAAGAGTTTCAAGCACTAGTCAACAAGCTCCTTTCACCGGTGGAGAAACATTTACAATCGTCGCTTACACTTTATCTGGTACAAAGCTAAATACCGGGTCCTAGTTCAAAGTAGAACCAACCTAAAGTCGCCTATCCACTATTTCCGACACTAAGCTAGATGTCGAGTTCTTTTACAAGGGTACAACCACTCCCATCACACTATGTATTTTAAGGCCTAAAATACTAACCGATCACTACTGAATATACACAATCAAATGAAGTGTAAACTACACTAAGTTTACACAATGCTAAGCTAACAAGTCTTGCAACGTTGTGTTGAATACTTGTAACTTCTCGGATGAACTTGTGAACTTCCTTTCTACATAAGAGAATCACACAAGTGAGTTGCTACTGAGCTAGATAAGATAAATGAGAGTATATGTGTAAATTATGACTCTAAGTGATGAGAGATTTCTTGCAAGTGGCTTGGTATTTATAGCCAACCAAACCAGTACACTGGCGGATCTGGTGGAACCAAAACAAGGGTTCCGCCCTTGTATCCCCAGGGTTCCGCCAAGTCTGACAGTCAAAGACTTCAAGAAATCTTTCCATATCTAGCAATGTCACATCAAGTTACTTCTAGTCAACACACAATAGATAAAGTGAGAATTCTTCCAAAATATGTAAGAGGTCTTATGGAAAGTCAAATACTCAACCTTTCCATAAATGCTCATGATACATGCCATGATGTCATGTTACAATTTCTATATTAAGAAATATAACAATGTTATGTTTAACATGAAATGTAAAGTCTAGTTATACAAGACTAACACTAAAAGCATGTTTTACTACAAACTAAAGTTTACACTTTGTCGTTAACAAAACTTAGAAAAGATCGTAAAATATAAATAACGTTTTTAGATGATATTTGTATTAACAATCTCCCCCTTTTTGTTGATGAGAAAACATAAACTTTATTTTTAAGTAAATCACTAATTCTAGTGTTAAGTCTTTAAAAGTTTGTTTTTAAACTTGTTTTTCTCAATATCATGAATGATGTGATATAGTTATGAATGAGAACAAGTTTAATATAAATTCTCCCCCTTTTTGTCGAAACAAAAAGAAGAGTTACGAAGCGGAATAATGCAAGTGCTCCCCCTTGGACAATACTCCTCCTAAATGGAGTGCCAAGTAAGGATACATGGATTTTGAACCTACAAAAGAAAGTTAGTGTCTAAAACACAAGATATATATATATATATATATATATATATATATATATATATATATATATATATATATATATATATGTTACCATAACAAGGTATAGTACAATCATAAAACCTAAATGGTCAACCAACAAATCAACAATGCACACCTCATAGTAGAATGAAATTCAATTCATGTAAAATTTGACTTTTAGAAAGTCAAAGACAAGAAATGAGGTGGATAACATCCTACTTTTTAAAAATAAAACAAAAAGAAAAAGAAACAAAGGACATAAAATCCTACTTCTATAAAAAGGAAACCATCATATTCCTTAATGAGAAACATCCTCTAAAACAAGGTCTAAGGGTGTTGAGGTAGATGAGAGATGGCATTTAAACACTCCAAAATATGGTTTAGGATAAATCTCATTTCATATGTTAGCTCACGGATGTCCTTTTGACATCGTTCACTTATATGAGCGGTTCTCTCACAATGTCCGCAATTATGGCGGGGAAAGTTAGGTGGAAGAGGAATTTAATTTTTTGTTGGTGAATCATTGATGGTTAATGGAGCAAATGTGGATGGTTGAGAAGTGTTTTGATTTCCTACAATAGATTAGTATAGTGCCGTTTGGAAATCCATGATATGGTTGAGATGGGAGTTAACCATATGCTTGAAAGCATAAAGGTGGTTCAAATGAGTTTTGAGTTCTTCATGAGTGTTTGGAGATTTGGCCCATATGGATGCATCTATTTCCTCATAAGAAGCAAATACGGAATCAAAGTGTTGGTAATGCTCTTGTGGTGGTTCTTGTTGTTGAGCATAATGGCGGAAGCTTGGTTCTCCGTAAAGAGGATCATGAATGTCTTTGTAAGTGGGGTGGAACAACAATGATTATGGTTGTGTATGAACTTGATCTTGTGGAAAAATTGAGGGTCTAGCATATCGGTAAGCCAAGCGCTCTACCAATGATGGTTGATGAGGTTCATGATCTAATTGCTCTCTTGGTTGTTGTTGGGTTTCCATTTGAGCAATGGTGTCAAAAAGTGGCAAAGGTGGTGGGTTCGATGATCTAGGTTATAGGTCTTCTAAAGTTTCCAAAAATGAATGTGGTGATGTTGGTGGTGTTTGGAAAAGTTCCATTGGAGTTAATTTTGGTGATTGAGGTGATGAAGGTTTTGATTGCTGATTTGGTGCTGAATGTAGTGTTGGATCACTTGGTGTTTTAGTTGGTGGCGGAGTAGTGATTACGTTAGTATTACAAGGTTTTAGAGATGGTGTTGGAGTAGCAAGGTTGAGGAATTTTGAATTTTGGATGGGTGAGGAAATGTCGAGTGATGAATCACTTGATGATGATGAGCTTGGTTGGATGGTTTTGTTGAAGCAACATGATTTTACACTAATCCTAGCGGTTTTCCTAATAGATCTTGATGATTCGGATGAGGTGTTGGATTTAGTCATCTCAAGACTTTGGTTAGCTAGAATTATAAGATTAAGAGAGGTGATGGTGATGGTGTGAATTTGAAGTATGAATGTTGGTCAATTTATAGGAAGAACATGTTATGGAAAGGAGTTTTTGGATTTGATGTTGTTCCATACAAATTTGGAGGTTTTAAATCATTTGGAAGAGTTCCAAGAACTTGTCAAGTCATTGGAAGTCAATCCAATGGAGTTGGGTGGAGTGAAAGACTAACCTATGTACTAAATGCTATATGATCATGGAAAGTGATTTTGTTAGTAAGCTCCACGGATTACAAGGAACCTTATGGAGGGTTCCTTGCTTTATGAAGAAAGGTTCCTTGGATTGATATTGTTTGAATTTGAATTTTGGCGAGCAATGGCTTCCTAATTGTTCTACTGAGTAAAAATGTTCCTAATGTGTTTATTGGAAGTTAGGGAAGATGTTTCTCACTAAAGAAAAAGATTTGTTGTTTTACAAATTGTGAAATTTAGAAAAATGAAAAATTTTCTGCATGTGACTGGAGGAAACAAACGAATACACGGGCGGAACCTTGCATTGGGTTCCGTCTAATCTGTTGGGCCAAATTGGGTTTACCCAGAAATTGCACTGGCGGAACCCAATATTTGGTTCCGCCATATCCGCCAGACCAGTAAAATTGGACAGACCAGGTTTTTCAATGTCGAGACGAATTCCAAATTTTCCGAAAACTCTTGGAACATAAATTTTAAGGTATAACTGGTTAGGAAATGCAAAAAATGAATAAGGAAACACTCTTACCATTAGACTTTGACCGGGGGCTAGCGAATTTCGCTATACTTAGTAAAAATTTCATAACCTAGAAAATTTGACAACATTTCAAATGTCGTCGTCCTTCATAAATAGTTAAATCAATACATTGTCTAACAATAATAATAGAGCATAGAAGTACATAAAACCATAAAGCAACATTAATCACATAGTTTGTTAGGAATTTAAATATTCATTTGAAAGACTCGGTCACCCCGAGTATTATTTAGCATTAGTTAGCTCGTAGTCGTAATCGTCTAGGAATTTAAATATCCTTTGCTTCTCGTCTAGTACTACCGTTTATCTCGTAAAAAGAATTTATTAGGTATAAATTCTCTCCCCGTGTCGAAAAGTCTCACTAATCTATCTTCTGATTCCTCAGTCTTTTCCCTTTCACTTCCGCATGGCACTAAACACATCATATGTTTGGTTACTTCCGTATCCATTATCTTCTCAACTTATCTATACTTTTCAACTTTCGCTCTATACTACCAATGCTTCCACATCCCATTCATCTTCCTCACACCTCAAGCGACTAACCGCTAGGATAAGTTGAGATAACCCTTCTTCATCAACATAGATAACCCCACTAGAACTTTATCACTAACCTCACAACCTTGAAGATTTTATCTTCTTAACCCTTAGGATATCTCCACGTGATCACATGCCTCATCATATGAATGTTCTTTGAATATTGACAATGATTGAGAAGAGCAACATGACTTCAAAGGTGAAGTTTATTGTATGCTATCCACCACTTGTCATGACATTACTAAGCTCATCGCTTCCGTCAACGTTTGTTTTCCTCTTTATTTAATTTTTATACATCTTGTCTAGATGGTCATAGATTAAGGGGGATCGAAAACACACTCATATAGTCTTTTAAAAACACTCTCAAGAACACACTAATGTAGTTCTTATTCCATAGAAAACTTCCCTTAAGCTGCCCAGAACTAGGCTGCACAAGAAAATTTGTGACTTCTAGGTCACGGTACCATTAAATTTAATGGTACCGTGCGGCATTTAGTGGTACTGTGCCCCTGTTTGAAGAATTTTCACTATTTCCTTTAGATCCCTGCATTCCTAACCTCAAACCTGCAAAATTTTGCAAACTCACATACACCCTAAGATTCCCTCACTACATCATAGGACACTACCATCAACCTTAATTCAAATCCACAACACTTGCCTATTTAAGGCCTCACCATTGCAAGCTTATCTTGCATCTCATCATCACACTCAATCCCTACAACTAAACTTCACTCTTGACAGTGTTGTTTGACTCTGATTATTGCATCGGCCGTATGTATGAATGGTCTTCCTAGAATTAAAGGAACTTTGTTGTCTTCCTCCATTTCTAAGATAACAAAATCTATAGGAAATGTGAATTTACCAACTTCGACTGGCATATTTTCTGCAATTCCAACAGGGTATTGGAAAGAGTGATCTGCTAATCAAACACTCATTCTGGTTGGTTTAAGGGTTTCTAAAGAAAGTTTGGCATAAAGAGAACATGGCATGAGATTGATACTTGCGCCAAGATCGGCCAAGGCATTGCAAGAGAATGTTTTGCCAAAATTACACGGAATTAGAAAACTTTCGGGATCTCTCAATTTTGGTGGAACTTTATTTTGGATTATTGACGAAGATTCATCACTTAGAAAGGCTGCGGATATTTGTTCTAATTTGTTTTTGTTACTTACATGTTCTTTAAGAAACTTGCTCTAATTAGGCATTCCGGCAATGACATCGATTAATGGAACATTGATTCAAATGGCACGAATCATATCTAGGAACTTCCCATATTGTGCTTCCATTTTTTCTTTTCTGAGATGTTGGGGATATGGAATTTTTGGTTTATATGGTCTTAGAACAGGTGTTTCAGGAGTTTCTTTTGTTTTGGTCTTTTTTGGAGGTGATGGTTCATCTTCTTCCTCACTGTCAGTTTCAACAGCAAGTTGCGTTTGACTGGGATTAGGAGGTGGTTCATAAGAAGTACCATGTCTAGTTGTTATGGCATTAACATGCTCATGACGAGCTGGTGGTGGTTTATACGGTCTAGAAGTATCACCTCTAGGATTAGGTGTAGTGTTACTAGGAACGGATCCAGGGGATCAATTAGCTTGTTTTCAGCAAGTCGGTCGAATTTTTCTTCAAAATATTGAATAGAGGCTTGGTGGTTTCTTGTGGTTGTTTCCAATTTGTCTTTGAGTTCATTGAAAGTGTTTTTGACGAACGTATTTATGGATTGTTGGGATTTAATGAATTCACTTAATTGTTTTTGAATGTCTGGTTTTTCATCAGAGTATGTTCGTGGTTGATCACGGTTATAGTCAGGTCTGTCATTAGTACGCCATTTATCACGGTCTCTGTTACGATAATCATCGTATAAACGAGATCATCTAAATGTTTGCATGAATTTGGCTTCTTCTTCTCGAGTCATAGGTGTGTCATCATCATTGCAGTTTGCAGTTTAATGATTTCCACCATAATTGTTGCAAGATTCATGTTTCTCTTTTATTTCTTTATACTGAGCATCCATTTTTATAGCCATGGCATCCATTCGAGCCATAATTTTATCAGTATCAGAAATACTGCTACCTTCATTGGCGAAAGCAACAGTTTTGTGAAGAGCAGTTTTTGGTTTTTGGTTTTTTGCCCAGTCATGTTTGAGTAAGACTTTGTCTTCGAGTAATTGGTAGGCTTGATTTTGGGTTTTGTACAGGAAAATTCCTCCTGCAGCAGCATTTAAGGCTTCTTGTGTACTCTCGTCAAGTCTATGGTAAAAGATTTTGATTATGCTTCCTTTGCTTAAACCATGTCTATGACAATTCCTGAGCATTTCTTTCATTCGTAGCCATGCTTCGGTTAATGTTTCTCGATCTTGTTAGGAAAAGGCACGAATTTCTCCGAGGAGTCGGTCAAATAAGGCAGGTGGAAAGAATTGACTTATGAAAGCAGTACGAAGTTCATCCCATGTGGCTATGGTTCCTTCGTCAAGTTCGTCTAACCAAGTTTTAGCTTCTCCGGTTAGGGATAATGGAAACATCATGAGCCGGCTTCATGTTCGGTATCTCTGTATCTAAACATTTCATAAATCCCAAGGAACTCTTGAATGTGTTTATGAGGGTCAGTTTTGGTTCTACCATCGAATTGGTTTCCTTTTATAAGGGTCAGATGATTTCCTTTAATGGCAAATTCATTGGCAGTTTCGGGCAAGGTTATTGCAGGACTAGGAGTAGGAGCAACGTTTCGCTCATTGGCCCACATTGGTTCATTGTCGATTTCATCTATTGGATCATGAAGTTTGATTAAGTTTATAAAAAATCGATAAAGAGAGAGATCGTCAACAGATGGATCTATCTCTTTAGGTGTTTCGGGTCTTAAATCTTTTTGTGAAAATGGGACACGTTTGTTTCGTTTACATCTTTGGTTAATGGTACGTTCAGGTTTAGATAAAGGACTTGCAAGTTCTTCATTGGAAGATCGTGTGACCATCCAAAAAACATTGCAAAGGATAATGAGAAAATTTAACTCGGATGAATTAGCCTTCTGAGGAAATATGTTCGGCGTACTTAGGTAAAAGTACGGCAGTTTTCTGGTAAAAGTTTTGAATTTTTGAAGTTTTGAATTTCTAGGGAAAGTATTTCGTTACCGAGAAAAGCGGCGCTCTTTGGAAAAAGGTCGCCATGAGCATGGTGTAAGAGCGGCGGTTTCAGGTAAAAAGCGGCGGTTATTTAGAACAGACAAATGATATTCGAAATCGTAAACACAGAAATGCGATTCTAAAGTAACTGTATTGATCAAATAATCAATAAAAAGAGTAAATGCTAGACCCCGGCAGCGGCGCCAAAAACTTTGATGCATTTCGAAAGCTTTAAATTTATAATAACTAATTTCACCGATTCTCTTAATTCAAAACACACGAGTAAAAGTATAACCCTCGTTTATAGCAAAGAGTTTTGGTAAGACCAGGTCATTTCACAAGGATTGGGATTACTCTTAAGTATCAATTAACCAATCATGTTGATTTAGAAAACTTATGCAAATGTTACTACGAAATTCAAGTATGAGACAGATATGGTTTACTTGGATAGTTTCTATACTTGGTGATGGTTTATGATGAAGATCTCAAAGGTGTAGCAAGTTCAACAAATGAGTAGTTGTTTTCGTCAAAATAACGTTTCATCAGTTAACAATTGTGATTCAAGACTTACGTTTATTAATCCTTAAACAAGTGTTAACAAGTAAAAGAACTAGTTGTGATGTTTAAAACTTTATTGTTTATGATTTAGCAAAAGCGATTTCTCCTTCAATTGATCAACACATATAGACATATGTTGAAAACCATAAAATACTATTTGAATCTTTAGACCCTTTCCAACTAGCAATTATAATCATAAATGATAAACAATGGTGATAAGTTTAGAACACAACAGGGTCTTAACATAAACAAGAAATCGACAAGAGATCATAACCACAACCAATCACTTTATTATATTAACATATCCAAGCAACCATAAAGAGTTTAGCCTAACATGGCTTTAACAAACAAGCTTACAGTGATAATAATGATTGAAATGATCAACATGCTTCTGAATTAATGTAATGAAGAAGCTACCGTCACTAGCGATCACCACAATAATATCTAAGTATTTCAACACTTAAAAGGATCTTTGACTTCACTTGAGCACTTCAATGATTGGATTATGAGAGAGAGTGAGTATTAGAGCTCTAGTAGTCGTTGGGATGAGAGGTGTGTGAAAAGGAGACGAAATGGGGCTCTATTTATAGGCATGGAGAAGTGGCCAGGCACTGAAGTATGTTGCACTTAATACAAAGGTCGACGAACTTTACATAGAATGCCGGCGATCTTAGAGGAAAACCACGGCGGGCTTCAGAAGTTTACTTGGTGCCAAATGGTCATTAATAGAGCTGAAGGCCGACGCACAATGATAATAATATCGCCGCACTTATTGGATTGACTTGATTCCTTATAGGACTTCATACGCCCCCGTAACCGGCGTACATTTGAGCAAGGAAGGCGCACTTTATACATTAACATGGAATTATCTTGGAAGTGAATACTTCATCTTGAATCTTGGAGATCTTTGTCTAGAGGACCTGAAATGTATTTCAAGCAATTAAGTATCGAAAGTCCATATAAATCATTAAAAAACTAACAAATAACGCTATATAATATATGTATAATTCGAGCGTCATCATAATGCATAATAAAATACATGAACGTTCAGAGTTCAACCAAAAAAGAGACACATGACAAGCATATCATATAGTGCTTATGAAATCAATCAGCAATCAAGAGACACATGACAAGCATATCATATAGTGCTTATGAAATCAATCAGCAATCATGACCACAACTCATAGCACTTATATGTATCATTAAAGATTATACGCATCATATACACAGCCTATAGAAGAAAATCACATCTTCTGTACATTTGGACTAACAATATTTGTGTATTGGCTCATATATCGTGTTGGCTACAAAACATGGTTGCATTATATGCGAGTCCAATTTTTACCAAGCCAGATTCACAACTTATAGGGTGCTCGAATCATCATAGCCAAGCAAGTATTATCAAAATTACTTTTTTGTACACTAGTCGGCTGACAAAAATCTTTACCATAATTGGGAGAGTCAAACACATTTGTGTTTAAACCTAAAACACAAAGATGCATCCAAACAACGTCGTTTGGTTTATACATTTACAGTTGATTCGCCTCAAACGGTCAGACGATTATTGGTCAACCACTTGTGAATGGTCAAGTATAATAGTCAAACAGATCGAGGACGAATGCTTCCAAGGAATACAGTGTTTTCCCGGGTCGTAATGTCCCAACGAGGTTGTGATGATTAAAAACGAATCTGTGATTAGTGAAAGTGAACAGGAAATGGTATAAAAGTGTGTGTGTGTGTTTAACTAGGGTTTTATAACTTAAAATAACTTTAGGAAAACTAAATTAACGATTACGTGAAACCTAGATATCTAAAACGTACACCAAATTAAAATCAGACGCGACTGCGTACTGAGAAAAATGTGAGTTTTAAGAAAAATAAACTATAAGGGTTAAAAATGAAAATTCTATAAACTTAAACTTAAAATAAAATTAAATTAAAAAGAAAATTATTTTTTAGATTATTATATTATTTATTATTAATTATTTAATTAAAAATTATTTAACTATTTAATTAAAATTAAACTAAAAATGATAAACAATACAAATTAAACTAAAAACTTATAAAAAATAATTTCTAAAACTTAAAATGAACTTGAAGAAAGTATAAAAAATAAAAATAAATGTTTTTGTCTTTTTATAAGCTTTTTATTAATTAAAAACTATTTATATTAATTAAACAATTTAAACTAATTTAAATTACAAATATTATTAAACTAACTTAGAAAATTATGAAAAAATTTATAAAACTATTTTATATTATTTAGAAGCTAGGAAAAATATAAAAACTAGGTGTTACTATATAAAAATTAATTATGCTATTTATAACTTAATTATTTATTAATTATTAATAAAACTATTTTTAATTCTAATTAATATCAAATGACAATATAAAAATCTAAGAAAATTATTTAAATTACTTTAACATATAAGGAAATTAATAAAAATATAAAAACACAGATTACTTAATAAAAATATAAAAATGAAAATTAAAATAAAATTGTATTAAATAGAAACTATCACTTATTTTTATATTGTTTTTTCTTGAATTTTCTTTTACAAAACTATAATATACTTAAAAACAAGCAACTTTAATAAAAACAATAATTTTATAAGCTAGAAATAAGCACTGTGGAAGCTTATTGCTACCACAGTTGACTTTGGTTGACTGAAATGGAGAATAAGCTCAAATGAGCTTGTGTGGGACCCACCTTGGTATTTTCTGGTTCAAATAAGATAGTTGGACTTGTCAAAGCTTAAGTTGGTTAAATAAGCTCAGTAGAAAAGCTGTTAAGCCACAATAAGCTAATCCAAAACCTAAATTCAATACAAAAATGGGACAAAATTAAAGGCTTATTCTAGGTGGGGTCCACAGTGACTAAGGTCAAACAAAGAGTCAATCTAGGTTCCCTGGTAGGAGGGGGGTTGGGAGAAACTATTTAGAGGGTGTGGGGCCCACTGGGTTAGTCACAAAACACCTCAAAAGGGTGGTGTTTGGTTGTGAAGCTGCTGAGACAGAGCAGGGGTGTGCCCTGCAAGTCACTTTGTGGCTTTGTGGGGCCCACAAAAAAAATGCTAAAAATATAACAAAGATATAAATCAAAAGATGAGCTGGTAGAGTGTAAGTAGAAGCAAGTTTCAAGTCTTAAAAGTAAATACAAAATTCAAAACAAATCTTGTGATTTTGGTAAAAAACTGAGCTGAGCAAGTTTTGACTTTTAATGAAACTTGATATATTGACTTATTTGAGTTTTGATCCTAATTTATCTACTGAGAATGATGTAATATGATACCTTAAGACTAAATTAAGCTATTTCAACAACTAATAAGCAAGTATGGCTGATATGGAGTTGTGAATCACCAACAGCGAACTGTTATGGTGATTAGAGTAGGATTTTGACTTTTTGCTATATGACCTATGTTTTTTATACTAGTTTTAACTTACTTATGCCTAGATTGAACTGTCTTAACTAGTATTTCCACACAGAAACACTTGAATCTCAGCAACAATACTAATCCAAACACTCCTACTAAACTTGTTATTAAGATTTTGTGAAGCAAATGGTGAGCATAAGCCACCACACTGATTCCTATTACTATATTATGATTATGTAAGATTAAATGAACCTTAATCAACCACTCCACAAGTATAAAACTCAAATTTGTCAAAAGTGAGTGTTCCACTGTGTAATCTTTGGATTTTAAGTACAAGTGATATCTAATGAACACAACACTGATTTTACTTGATATTATAACTTAATAATACTAATTAAACATGAAATCACAAAGATCAAAGCATTAAACTTACATCTACAGTAGAATGTAAAAAATGGTAAAAAGGGCTTACAATGGAAATTGTACTGAGCAACAAGGTACCATGAACAAGTAACTAACCTATTACCTCCCACAAGGTTCTAAACCAGATACATATCCAAATAACACTGCTCCAATCTTCTTCCTTCTTCTTTACAACTAATTTTTTATTTATTTTCTATTTTATTGATTTTCTATGAATTTATGAGTTTCACTAATAAACTGAATTATAAGATATCAAAAAGCTTTTGTAAACTTTGTCAGAGCTTAAATAAGCTTATGAGATCATATAACAACAACAACTAACAACATACAACAACTTGAGATTTTTGAAATTCAATAAAAACTTGCATAAACTGAAACAGCAAAGGAAACTTGAAATTAACTTAGTTTAAAGATTGACATACATGAAATTTAACTGATACAAGCTTGTTTGATTTAAATTACAACTGAATTTTAAGATTACACTACCTACGACCTAATAAAATTAAACCTAATCTAATTCTCTTTCATCACAGCTTCTCTTCTCTTTTGTAGCAATTTTCTGAGTCAAGTGGGACCCACTTGACCTTTCCCACCACAATTTACAACCATTGGATCACTTGGTTCCATCTTGACCTTTAAATAATTTCTTGGCGCCAAAGTCATGGGTGTCAGCTGTGGTTGCGTGGAGAGACTTTTAGGGGTTTAATTTAGTTTGGAAGGTTGTGGTGAGGTGGAGGATGAGGTGGTGAGAGTGGGGAGCAAGAAACCGGTGAGGTGGAGGGTGGTATGGTGGTCTGAGTGGTGGTGGTATTTTGGGAGGGAAAAAGGGTACGGCTGGGGTGGTTTTGGTGTTTTGACCGGGCGTTGACCCAGTGTTTAATAAACACTGGGTGGGCTTTTGTTTAGTGGGCCAAAAAAATCACATGGGCTTGGGGAATTAAATAAAGGGTGGGCTTGGTATTTAGTTTAGTTTGGATTAGGTATTATAATAGGATCCGGTTGGTTTATTTTATGCACAAGGACCAATTTTGTAATTTAGGTAAAGTTGAGGTTTGGTTTTGTAAGTTTATCAAAGTTCTTATAGGGACCAAACTTGACAAGGGTGAATAGTACAAGGGTATTTTTGATGTTTTTCAATTTTTTAAATACCGGGGACTATTTTTGCCAATTCACCAAACTTCAGGGACTGATTATGTAATTTCACCAAACTTATCACCAAGGACCATTCCTGCAAAAGATTATTAGTATAAGGACCAAAATTGATTTTCTCAAAGTTTTTACATCCCAGGGACCATTTATGTCAATTTCCAAAGTACAGGGACTAAACTTGTAATTTTATGAAACTTTGCACCAAAGGACTAAATATGTAATTTTATGATTAAAAAGGACCTTTGGTGACATTTTCATGTTTTTAGAATAACCAGGGACTAGTTTTGCCAATTTATGAAACTTGAGGGACTGAAACTGCCAATTATGCAAACTTTGTACGTTTTTCATCTGTTTTTGCATATTTTGCATTTGAAACATATAAAACACACCTTTAAGATATTTTAAGTATTATGATGCATATTTGAGTGTTTTTGTATGTTTTGGCAGCTCAGATTGATATAAAATGATGAGTATTTAGACACTCATCAATCCCCCACACTAAACTATTGCTAGTCCCTAGCAATCTTTTGAGAAAAACTTAATGGATTTGAAAAACTCTTTACCAAAAGCCATCACTTCTGGAGTAGCCGGGTGTAAGAACTATGGCACACCTGATAACCGTGTGATTTTGAGCAAACCACCAGCTGTCAACGGATTTGATTAGTCTTTACCAAAAGTCGTTTGCTTCTGGACTAGCCAACTCTTGATGGAATAGTCAACATCTTGGTGAGCTGATTACCAATTATGGTTTTTCCACAGCCTTTACCACAAGCCATAATCTTGCGGGCTAGCCAACTCATTAGCTTTTGAGGATAATGGGGAGTTGAGGAACCATACAATTTTTGGCAAATTGCAAGCCATAAACGGGTTTGAGTTATCTTTACCAAGAACCGTTTGCTCCTGGATTAGCCAATCCTGTTGTGGGTTAGACATGGAGGATTGATACCATTTATTGCGTTCTAAGTGAGAAAAATTTTAAAATTTTGGCTAAAATGGGGGTTCTTGATGGAACATGTGTTTAAATTCGTTAGAATAACGAATCTCCCCCCACACTTAGAACTGAATATTGTCCTCAATATTCAAAGTACCGGGTGTTAAACCGAACTTAGAACGTAAAAAGAAAATATTCCATAGCCTTTATTTAAAATGTATATACATACAATTATTTTTTTTTTAGATAAAACTTCTTAAATAGAAGCTATCACTATATGTACATTTTTTTTTTTTTGAGGATATATATATATATACAACATGTGGGGCATCTCCCCCACACTAGGGTGTTACACACGGGTGAAAACCCATGTTTTTGCTAATGTTTTTGATTCCCGAGTCACTAGCTTAGCTTGTCAGGTTTATCACGCAAGCTAACCGCTTGTGAACGGTTAACTGTAATAAAGAAGTCCTGAACAGACCTGGAGAAAAAGCAATTTAAAAATCTACGGGGAAGTAAGTGGAAGAGACAATCTCAATCGGACTTTCATTCAAGATGTTTGGATAAACATTTGAAGCACGTGAAAGTTCCACACCGATGAGACAAGTAACCGGCTCAAAATTTATAAATGAGAATGCCGGGATCAAAGATAATGTCTTCACTCCCGAAAGAGTGAAGAACAGGATAAGCCACGGGATATATGAAGAAAAGAAAGAAAGTCATGATGAAAATCATGATTAACTCCTCATCTTCAATAGGAGAATTCATTGTTTCATGAATCTCCTCATTTAAGCTCGTTTGATCAAGACATATTATGGGTATGTCTAGATCAAAATAGAAATTATCATACTCCGGTGGAGATATGATATGAGTGAGTTCACAAGAGAACTCCTCAAAGGTGAATGATTCGTATTCGGGATTGATTTGAGTGAGTTCATTGGGGAACTCCTCAAAAGTAAATGATTCATAAACGGGAAGAGAATTATAAGAATGAGAAGTGGTGATACCACTTATCTTCTCTTCCGTTTGATCAAAATGGAACGTTTGCAATTCCGGAATAGAATCATTGATCATAAGCTCACTATCCTTGACGGGGATAGGAGATGAAATAGGCTCTTCATTAAAAGCCTCGATTCTAGAAATGAGAAGATTAGCATTTAATAAAGTAAGACGAAGAGCTTCGTCTTGGATTATTTCTTCCTCATTCTCTTCTTCTGAGTTGACAAGCTCAGAAGGTAATTCCCCCACATAACTTATGTCTCCACAAGATAAAGAATAGTTCTCATCAGAATCAGAGAACATCTCAGTATGATTATTTGGAAAGACAAGAGGGAGAGGAATATCATACACATGATCAAGAATTCCCTGTGACTTTCTTGGGATTGAGACAAGGTTCTCAACACTAGACTTTATGAATTCGTCCGATTCCTTTGCAGGAACAGTGTCAAGATGCTCGTCCCCCATGTTCAGAGAGTGAGTGGGAATCTCGGGTGTGATAACATCATACTCAGGGAGATGAGAAGGACTAGCAGTAATGGAGTCTACAAGTTCCATTATTTCTACTGCTGGTGATTCAGTTATATTCTTTTCTCCCTGTATATGCATGGAAGAAGTCTCAACTGATGAACATGATGAGGTATCATCACATTCATCATCCTCATCGAGAAAAACAGCATTTTGAAATTTGGTACGTGTTATAGCTGCTTGTTCTAAGACTAGTAATCCTTCCATGCTTCTTTCGTCTCTAGCAGCATGTTTTTCAGCAAGTAATTCCGTGATAGATTTATCACGAGAATATTGAGTGAGTGGAGACTGTGGGGGTGTGGATGTGTCAAAACCGGAAGGTTGACATTGATCATCATTATGAGGACCCCCACAATATACACAAGAAAAACTTTGTGCATTGTGAGATGACATATTAGCCAACTCCTCCTTAAGATCTTTGAGTTTCTCAAGAACCTCTAGACAAGGGTCTTGCTGGATGTGAGGAGTTGCTTGGTTTATTTGGCACTGTGGAGGTGGGTCTTGAAACGAATAGTCATAATTGTTACAAGGAAATGGATTCCTTGTTTGACAATCAGAGCTAAAGTGTGGACCTCCACAATACTCACAACAGTTGAACTGATGTGGTTGTGAGTCGTATGTGTTTAAGTCATAATTGTTATTAGGAACCTGCTCATAGACAAGCGTGTCTCCTGATTGACAATCAGAACTGTAGTGTGCACCACCACAATACTCACAACAGTTAAACTGCTGAGTCTGGCTTGGTGTATTTTGATACGAAGCATCATTGAGATTTGGATAATATGATTCTTGCTCGTATGAATGTGATGGGTAGTTGGAAAAATTTGAGGAGTCGTTGAATGAGCTTTGATTAGGATCATAAGCAAATGAATTACTCGATCCATAAAACAAACAACTCCCGTCTCGAATATCATTACCACATTGTTCACATGTACACCAACGACATGGAAAACCGAAAAGCGGCTCACCACAACCGACACAAAGAACAAAATCTGGAGGTGGGACAAGTGGTGTGCTCTTAGAGCTAGAAATTTCCACCACTTCCGTTATGGTCTCGGGTTTTGGTTCTTGATAAACGTGAAGATTGGGTAAGTAGATCTTTTCAGTAATTGCCCTAAGCTCTGTACGTTTGCTTGACAAACTTTTAACCGTAAACCGTGAAAGATCAGGATTGATTTTTGAAGGTTTAGGAGCATTTGTGAGCTCAGGTTTTTGGACAACCGTGGTTTGGACGTATTTAGCACCTCCATCGTCAGAGGAAAGTACAAGGTCCTTTGTCACCTCGGTTTCTCGTTCCATTTCCCTCACTGGAGAGGGAATATGAATCAATGGTCTATCATAATCAACATGACATCTCGATATTTTGGACAAGGCCACAAGTTTCTCAACTTTGCTTTTACAGGCCCTTTGTTTAAAGAAATCGTCATCGAGAGATGCCATTAGAATTAATTATGAGATAAGTGGAAGAAGGTAAAATCAAAGGGTTTTGGGGATGAGAAATGAAGAATCAAATAGGTAGGGGTATAAAGGTGAATATTTTTGGGTTTTGTTTTATAAAAATATGGATAAAAGATGGTAAATATACAATGGATGTATATACAAACTCACTAATACGCAAAATCGTTTAAAATAAGCGCACAACCTCCCCGGCAGCGGCGCCAAATTTTGATTGGTCCGAAACGGTCAGACGATTATTGGTCAACCACTTGTGAATGGTCAAGTATAATAGTCAAACAGATCGAGGACGAATGCTTCCAAGGAATACAGTGTTTTCCCGGGTCGTAATGTCCCAACGAGGTTGTGATGATTAAAAACGAATCTGTGATTAGTGAAAGTGAACAGGAAATGGTATAAAAGTGTGTGTGTGTGTTTAACTAGGGTTTTATAACTTAAAATAACTTTAGGAAAACTAAATTAACGATTACGTGAAACCTAGATATCTAAAACGTACACCAAATTAAAATCAGACGCGACTGCGTACTGAGAAAAAGGTGAGTTTTAAGAAAAATAAACTATAAGGGTTAAAAATGAAAATTCTATAAACTTAAACTTAAAATAAAATTAAATTAAAAAGAAAACTATTTTTTAGATTATTATATTATTTATTATTAATTATTTAATTAAAAATTATTTAACTATTTAATTAAAATTAAACTAAAAATGATAAACAATACAAATTAAACTAAAAACTTATAAAAAATAATTTCTAAAACTTAAAATGAACTTGAAGAAAGTATAAAAAATAAAAATAAATGTTTTTGTCTTTTTATAAGCTTTTTATTAATTAAAAACTATTTATATTAATTAAACAATTTAAACTAATTTAAATTACAAATATTATTAAACTAACTTAGAAAATTATGAAAAAATTTATAAAACTATTTTATATTATTTAGAAGCTAGGAAAAATATAAAAACTAGGTGTTACTATATAAAAATTAATTATGCTATTTATAACTTAATTATTTATTAATTATTAATAAAACTATTTTTAATTCTAATTAATATCAAATGACAATATAAAAATCTAAGAAAATTATTTAAATTACTTTAACATATAAGGAAATTAATAAAAATATAAAAACACAGATTACTTAATAAAAATATAAAAATGAAAATTAAAATAAAATTGTATTAAATAGAAACTATCACTTATTTTTATATTGTTTTTTCTTGAATTTTCTTTTACAAAACTATAATATACTTAAAAACAAGCAACTTTAATAAAAACAATAATTTTATAAGCTAGAAATAAGCACTGTGGAAGCTTATTGCTACCACAGTTGACTTTGGTTGACTGAAATGGAGAATAAGCTCAAATGAGCTTGTGTGGGACCCACCTTGGTATTTTCTGGTTCAAATAAGATAGTTGGACTTGTCAAAGCTTAAGTTGGTTAAATAAGCTCAGTAGAAAAGCTGTTAAGCCACAATAAGCTAATCCAAAACCTAAATTCAATACAGAAATGGGACAAAATTAAAGGCTTATTCTAGGTGGGGTCCACAGTGACTAAGGTCAAACAAAGAGTCAATCTAGGTTCCCTGGTAGGAGGGGGTTGGGAGAAACTATTTAGAGGGTGTGGGGCCCACTGGGTTAGTCACAAAACACCTCAAAAGGGTGGTGTTTGGTTGTGAAGCTGCTGAGACAGAGCAGGGGTGTGCCCTGCAAGTCACTTTGTGGCTTTGTGGGGCCCACAAGAAAAATGCTAAAAATATAACAAAGATATAAATCAAAAGATGAGCTGGTAGAGTGTAAGTAGAAGCAAGTTTCAAGTCTTAAAAGTAAATACAAAATTCAAAACAAATCTTGTGATTTTGGTAAAAAACTGAGCTGAGCAAGTTTTGACTTTTAATGAAACTTGATATATTGACTTATTTGAGTTTTGATCCTAATTTATCTACTGAGAATGATGTAATATGATACCTTAAGACTAAATTAAGCTATTTCAACAACTAATAAGCAAGTATGGCTGATATGGAGTTGTGAATCACCAACAGTGAACTGTTATGGTGATTAGAGTAGGATTTTGACTTTTTGCTATATGACCTATGTTTTTTATACTAGTTTTAACTTACTTATGCCTAGATTGAACTGTCTTAACTAGTATTTCCACACAGAAACACTTGAATCTCAGCAACAATACTAATCCAAACACTCCTACTAAACTTGTTATTAAGATTTTGTGAAGCAAATGGTGAGCATAAGCCACCACACTGATTCCTATTACTATATTATGATTATGTAAGATTAAATGAACCTTAATCAACCACTCCACAAGTATAAAACTCAAATTTGTCAAAAGTGAGTGTTCCACTGTGTAATCTTTGGATTTTAAGTACAAGTGATATCTAATGAACACAACACTGATTTTACTTGATATTATAACTTAATAATACTAATTAAACATGAAATCACAAAGATCAAAGCATTAAACTTACATCTACAGTAGAATGTAAAAAATGGTAAAAAGGGCTTACAATGGAAATTGTACTGAGCAACAAGGTACCATGAACAAGTAACTAACCTATTACCTCCCACAAGGTTCTAAACCAGATACATATCCAAATAACACTGCTCCAATCTTCTTCCTTCTTCTTTACAACTAATTTTTTATTTATTTTCTATTTTATTGATTTTCTATGAATTTATGAGTTTCACTAATAAACTGAATTATAAGATATCAAAAAGCTTTTGTAAACTTTGTCAGAGCTTAAATAAGCTTATGAGATCATATAACAACAACAACTAACAACATACAACAACTTGAGATTTTTGAAATTCAATAAAAACTTGCATAAACTGAAACAGCAAAGGAAACTTGAAATTAACTTAGTTTAAAGATTGAAATACATGAAATTTAACTGATACAAGCTTGTTTGATTTAAATTACAACTGAATTTTAAGATTACACTACCTACGACCTAATAAAATTAAACCTAATCTAATTCTCTTTCATCACAGCTTCTCTTCTCTTTTGTAGCAATTTTCTGAGTCAAGTGGGACCCACTTGACCTTTCCCACCACAATTTACAACCATTGGATCACTTGGTTCCATCTTGACCTTTAAATAATTTCTTGGCGCCAAAGTCATGGGTGTCAGCTGTGGTTGCGTGGAGAGACTTTTAGGGGTTTAATTTAGTTTGGAAGGTTGTGGTGAGGTGGAGGATGAGGTGGTGAGAGTGGGGAGCAAGAAACCGGTGAGGTGGAGGGTGGTATGGTGGTCTGAGTGGTGGTGGTATTTTGGGAGGGAAAAAGGGTACGGCTGGGGTGGTTTTGGTGTTTTGACCGGGCGTTGACCCAGTGTTTAATAAACACTGGGTGGGCTTTTGTTTAGTGGGCCAAAAAAATCACATGGGCTTGGGGAATTAAATAAAGGGTGGGCTTGGTATTTAGTTTAGTTTGGATTAGGTATTATAATAGGATCCGGTTGATTTATTTTATGCACAAGGACCAATTTTGTAATTTAGGTAAAGTTGAGGTTTGGTTTTGTAAGTTTATCAAAGTTCTTATAGGGACCAAACTTGACAAGGGTGAATAGTACAAGGGTATTTTTGATGTTTTTCAATTTTTTAAATACCGGGGACTATTTTTGCCAATTCACCAAACTTCAGGGACTGATTATGTAATTTCACGAAACTTATCACCAAGGACCATTCCTGCAAAAGATTATTAGTATAAGGACCAAAATTGATTTTCTCAAAGTTTTTACATCCCAGGGACCATTTATGTCAATTTCCAAAGTACAGGGACTAAACTTGTAATTTTATGAAACTTTGCACCAAAGGACTAAATATGTAATTTTATGATTAAAAAGGACCTTTGGTGACATTTTCATGTTTTTAGAATAACCAGGGACTAGTTTTGCCAATTTATGAAACTTGAGGGACTGAAACTGCCAATTATGCAAACTTTGTACGTTTTTCATCTGTTTTTGCATATTTTGCATTTGAAACATATAAAACACACCTTTAAGATATTTTAAGTATTATGATGCATATTTGAGTGTTTTTGTATGTTTTGGCAGCTCAGATTGATATAAAATGATGAGTATTTAGACACTCATCAACAGTTCAAAATGACGGAGTTTAATGCTGCATCAACACGATACCTATTTTTTTTCTCTTCTAGTTCACTGTCAAACACTCAGGAAGCGTTAAGGGTGCTTTATATAATCTTAACGCAATACTTAGCAATGGTTAAAGTCATTAACAACAATGGTTAAAGCACGCTCAAGTATTTCTAACAAAGCATATACATAACCCGCATGAATTCCCAGTAACGCATAATAAAATAAATAAATAACGTCGTCATTTGTGAGTTCAATTTTCAACCTAAAGAGAGACATACGATGCATATGATGTCACATGACAGTATCAAACTTGTTTCACGATGAGTTTGTGATGCGAGGATTGCGGCCTCATAAAAGGTTTTACTCTTCAAGGGATCTTGAGGAGCTTTTGCAATCCTCCAGGCAGTGTACTTGGTCGTTGTAGTGTAGTATAGGTATGTCCGGGGGATTGATCGTTCTCTAGGGGAATAGTGTTGTTAGGATTGAAGTGTAGGTCAACTAGGTCTAAAGGTGAGGGATGATTCTTTTTGTATTTTTATATTTTTATGAAAACAATTAAATATCGGTTTTAGAAGGAGTAGGCGGAATTAGTTGCTAATCAACTAACCCAAAACTACAAATTAAACTAATAAACAGAAAATAAAAGTAAAAATAACAAGAAAGGTATATTGGTGGACTTCTTATAGTGAGACAAACATGTTTACTTAGACTTAACTACTCTCTAGTTATCTCTTGTTGAGTCATTTAATGTCACAGTGCCGTTGTTTTAGTTGAAGTGTTGTATTCCTTAATACCAGTCATGGGGTGTGCATAGCCTTCCCCAACTCTATGAATATCAATTTCTTCTTATGAAGACACGTTTAGTATCCTATCATAGAATCATTAACCTCTTTTCATGCATTAAATACAACGAATAAAACCGAAGCGCACATCCGATTACGTTTCTTAAGACGTTCAAGCTTGTTACACAAAGGAGGTTAGCCAGTTTTCTTAAGCATAATGCGAATCAATCAACTACACATTAGACAACTAATCAACAATCAATAGCTAGGTTTCATTATATCTAAGCAAATACAAAATAACCTATGCTAGCATGTTAAAAGGAAGAAAAGCATAAAAGATAATCAAACAACACATAAACATATTGAATGATTAAAAGATAACTTATCTTCAATAAAACATAGGAGAAAAGAGGGTATGAGAACCCTTAAAATCTCAGAAAATTCGTACTAGGGTTTGTCTCCAAAGTTGCAAACTTAATGAATGAAATATCCAAAACTATATATAGATTTTACAAGCTGAAGGCATCAGGTTATAAGTCTTGGCACCGTCAGAACGCCGCATCTAGGGTTTCGTCTTGTGCAATCCAACTTTGACGTCATCACCTGTTAATCTCATTGGGCCGTCTCGTTATAAGTTTACACCTGACGGCCTACTCCAAACTACACCTGACGCCATCATGTATATTTCTTCAAAAGGTTTCTGAGGTGACACGTTGGTAATTTCCATCATCTTTAACTTCAAGTGACGGCGTCAGCTTCCAAAGCCTGATGCTGGAAGCTGACGCCGTTAGGTTTAATTCCTAACTTTTCCATGAGTTTGTAATTTTCTTCATTCCTGAGCTAAAAAACGTCCAAAATGCTCCATATTCTAAAATCATGTCCCAAGTACCAAAAATGAGAAATGAAAGGATCAAACCTCTACCACTTTGGCGTAAGCACCTATGATAAACTATCAAAGAGGTCTTTTAAAGAGTTATAACGTTAGGTGTAAGGGTATGGAAAACACGGTTTGTTGGATAAAGGGATAATTTACTGGTGGCAAATCAATTGTCTTGGTTAATTACATGTACAAAGAGGAGTTGCTAAGCCAAGACTCGACTCAACTTAAACTAACTACTAACTCTTTTTGGATTTTTTTCAAGACACTTTTTGACTTAACATAAACAAAAGAAACGGATGGTAGCCAGTATGTTTTTTTCTCTTTTCTTTTTCTATTATTATTATTATTATTATTATTATTATTATTATTATTATTATTATTATTATTATTATTATTATTATTATTATTATTATTATTATATTTTTTCATACATTTTTACTCTACCATCCAAAATAATACATCAAAGGGAGCTTGCTTCCTCCCTACACTTGAACTTTTACATACTTTACACATAACTATTCTAATGACCCGAATTAAGAAAATCAAAACACTTGGAGTACTTTAAAATATTAACGCACATATGGGGGTAATAAATGATGTTCTTCCCATTACTCCATTACACTAGTATTTTTACCCATGAGTCTCAATCATCCCAAAATTGTAATTACAAGATATGACTCGACTTAGCAACCATGTAACCAATTAGACAACTAAATAAGCGTTTAAACATGTAACAATAATGCACTAAAGATGAGTGCATACAAGGAAGGATAAGGCGATTTGGGTGTACATTTGGGGGTGGATTGTAACAAATTCTTTCTTTAAGTAAGATGCTTAAAGTTATAAATGAAAAAGATAGGCTATGAGAGGTGTACTAGAGGTATCGTGTACTAAAAATGAGTACATCCAGGGGCGGAGCCAGGATTTTAAGTTGAGGGGGGCCGGGCCACACTCTATTGTAACAACCAAACGTAAATGTCGATATTTTATTCATAATTGGAATTGATAGTTCTTTATCCTAGCTACTGATTAAAGGTCCAAATTTAAGTAATTACTTTAGGCCCAGCTAATGTAAGAAGAAACTCCATTAACAAAGTGCATCAAAAACAGAAAAGAAAATTGTGAATATAGAAGTTCAACTTTGATGCTTTGAGTCATAATAATAGTTTACTTTTAAAATTGAAATCTTGAAAGGAAATTTTGAAAGCATATAATACATAAGGCTTCAATCACGGCCATCTCATGAATTTCAAAAATCATGTGCCAAAATCTGAAACATATCATTTATTATAATAAAAAATTTAACTATTCATTATATATATGGCTTATTTTACTTCGGGGTCTACATTATATATATCTTTAATAGCATTAGTGAATTGTTCATTTCTTTTTTTCCTGTTATTAATATATAAAGTATTTGGTTTTCAATAAGCTATTTGGTTTTTAACATATATAAAATACTAACGTTATAATATAAAATTTTTAGTGCAAACAAAGTAGCAGTTAAGGAAATACAAAGAATATGACAAATATTGTTCAAGTTTTGGCCTTCAATTTCTACGGAAGATGTTGAACAAATTCAGATTTTAACATGAAGATTGAATTTAGCAAGTATTAAGCTTTTGAGGGGTGAAGGTGAAACTTTACATAATGATAAGGTTATAAGAAAAAACAAATACAGTGGTTCACAAGCAATAACCCAACCCTTCCATAGTTTCACTGTTCGTCTTCCTCCTCATTTTATTACTTTATCATAAACAAAGTAACCAACCTCCATTAAAGCACAAATACAAGTACAAAATAAAAGGTATAGATTTCATCACGAAATACCAGTTAATAAGATTAGATCATTCCGAAGATGAATATCAGTGAATGTTAGGGAATGCTGATTGCACATTTTCCTTAAACTTAAGGCTATGGGCTTATATTACATCAAACTTATTGGGATCATTAGGGGGGTCTAGCACCCGCTAGCCACCCCATGCCTCCGCCTCTGAGTACATCGCAAAGGTGTGGGAGAATTAATTAACTAATGAATTCAATGTAATTATAAAAACAGGTTTAAAACAAAGGGTTATCCTAATGCCTCTTATCATATAGTAAATCCTAACTACACGAATGTAGTCTCATTAGCGGTCTCGGGATGCATCACAAACACAAGTTCTAGAATCTAAGTACTACCGGTACACTCATAAGCATCAAAGATGAATGCTTTTTCCTAATAATCTAAGGGCTATCCTCACATTTTGGGTGGAAATTTTTTAGTGGTATTTTATTTTTTTATCATTTTTTTGTGCTAGTCATACAATTCCTATCTATGAGACACTTATTAAGACTAAAGCTTCACTCCTATATGTTGCAAAAAATTTTAAATTTGGTGCCAAAATTACCCTAACAAGTATTTCTCTTAGTTTTATTACCTATTTACTATTAAACAAAACAAAAATCAAGTGAAGTTATAGTTTCTAAGGTATCCCAATTTACTCTCCCTACACTTAAACCGAACATTGTCCCCAATGTTCCTAAATAAGTAATAAAGTAAAGATAAAAGAGAGATGAAAGAAACTAATACTCTCCTTATTCGCTCGGTATGGACGATGTGGTAACATGGTTAAATCATCCTCCAAGAAATTGAACATGAAAGCTTCACTCCATAAATATAAATCATCTTCTTGTCCAATATAACCTGAAAAAAACTAAGAAAATAAACACAAAACCTCGCATAAAAATCGGTGGTAAATTCTATATAAAAGTAAATCCTAGAAAACGCTTAAAGATATAATGCTTGCAAAATAAATGTTTACAGATTCCTGGAGTTTAAAAAATTAAAGATCTTATGAGATTATATGATTTTCAGCAGAAAAATAAAACTTGGAAAATTTCATAGAAACAACACCTGACGTCGTTAGGTTGTAACCCCTTACGCCGTCAGGTTTGATCTGACAAAAATTTTTATATTTTGTTTCTGGAATTTTTTTTGGAAAAATCTAAGTTTTAACACCTGGAAATCCTTCAAAACATCTATTATTACTTGATAAAAGCATTTGACTCTAACAAACACAAATATATATGCTAATCTCTAATTGTTATTGTTCGTGTTCAATTTGTTCTTCAAAAACAAATTTGATCTTCCCGACACTTATCTTTTTTGCAAAATACCTTTATATGTAATTAAGATGAGGTTAAAGACAAAATAAAGCATTTTCACAATTTATTTGATACACGAACAATGAACAAAAAGATAGAGCATATATACTAAATCAAATAAAAACAAACAAACAAACAATGAAAAAACTTTGGTTGCCTCCCAAAAAGCATTTTTTTCTTTATTTACGAGTCTTGTAGTTAGACGCAAAGTCATGCCCTACCCTATGTGAGTGAGTTCCTCGTCGAGGACATCCTTAGGGTCAAATTTTGCTTTTAAGTCTCTATCGATGCGCTTTGCTCGGTATGACCTTTCAAAATGTTTCTCCATCCGGATCATATAATGTCATTTTTATGTGTCATGATCCATATCGTTCCTTAGGTGGATGTTTATCGTTCTCGCTCTTCCACTTATTCATTCCTCGGTTAATTGGCAAAACTCCTAGGAATTCAATCATCTTTTTAAAAACTAAAGGATCCTAAAATGGGTCCAATTCAGTATCCCTGGCTAAGAGTTGCTCTACATAGCGTGTTCGGTTCACAAATTCCTCTTCTAGGTAAAATAGGCGTTGGGGTCCTATGAAGTCTCTATTGATCCAAGGTCCATATCTAGAGTGTCTCCTATTTACGTCTACCCAATGACGTGTTGGTTCCTCATCATTATCATAGGCGTGTTTCTTAACATCATAGACCGACCAAGTTTCACCTTCTCCTATCGATATTTTAGATTCCTTACAATCAATCATTGCGCTTGTGGTAGCTAAAACTCCTCTTCCTATTAACAATGGACATGTAGTATCACTAACCATATTAAGGACGTGGAAATCAGCCAAAATAGTTAACCTTCCTATATGCACTAATACATCCTTTACTACTCCAACCGGGTATGCAACACACCCATCTGCTAAGCTAATTGTTACTTTTGTTTCATCTAATTTCCTAACTTAAGAGTTGTGTAGAGGGATAATGGAAGTAAGTTAAGGCTTGATCCTAGATCGACTAATGTGTCAAAAGCTTCGAAATTCCCAATCTTACACGACAAAACAAATATGCCCGGATCATCAAGCTTCTTAAGCAACTTATTTTGAACAAAGGCGGTCCTATTTTTACCCAACTTAAGCTTCTCCTCATATTTTTCCAAAAGGGCATTGTAGTAAGGAGCATGAGCTAAGACATCGATTACCGGACGTTCAAGGTGAAGCTCCTTGAATTCATCGTCGAGGTTTTGAGTAAGAGGTGTTTCAGTTATTTTGTTGGCCGACTTTTTATTGGTTGCTTTATCTATTTGGTCTTTTTGAAAAATTTGAGTTTACTTGAAACACGTACTCATAGCATTGACCGAGTAGTATTGTGGAGAAGAAGTAGGAGATGAAACTGATGCGATGGAGTTAACGTTTAGTTTCGGGTTCTCAACGGTGTCACTTGGGAGTGCTACCAATTCTCGGTCATTCAGAACCATCAACATGTTGTCAATTTTATTTGTCATCTCGCTTTGTTTTTGTTTGAAATTGGCTTCAAACTTAGCTAATCGAGCTTCTTGAGATGCCATAAAATTGGACATTAATCCTTCAAAATTATTGGAACTATTGTAGTTGTTAGAAGGATTATTGTTGAAAGGACAGTTTGAGGATGAACCGTTTGATTGAAAACAATTAGGTGGATTGGAAGAAATGTTTTGAGACGAATTTTAAGTTTGCTTCCACCTAAAGTTCGGGTGATTTCTCCAAGAGAGGTTGTATGAATCACCGTAAGTGTTTGGCTCGGGTTTGAAAGTGAACCACTTTTCTCCCGCTCTGTCGGTACGCGAGGATGCGTAGTCCGCAAAAGCTTGTTCAAGGAGTTCCATGCAATCATGAGTGTCGTGGGGACCACTACAATATTCACATGAAGAAGTGATTTTGTTCACTTGGCTTGAAGGTTTAGGAGCTTCGTAGGATTTCATGAGAAACTTGATTTGGTCTTCAAGTTCCATGATCCTACGGTTAGGAATGCTTGGATTGTTCAAAGGCAAAGATATTGCCTTGACCATTTTGTTCAAATCATGGGGGTCATTCCAATACTTGTTGTCATAAAGAGCAAGATCTTCTATGATTCCCCATGATTCTTCCGCATTCTTGTCACGTAGCTTACCACCGGCCGCTTGGTCAATGGTTTGCCTTATGGATAGATTGACATGATCATAGAAGATTTGGACTTGGAGCCTAAGATCAATGCCATGATGAGGGACTTTTTGGAGTAAGTCCTTGAAACGAGTCCATGCTTCGTAAATAGTTTCACCTTGACGTTGTTGGAACATCAAGATGTCATTCCTTAGCTTGGTAGTTCTCCCCAGTGGGAAAAATTGAGCAAGGAAATGAGAGGTGAGATCATCCCAAGAGGTGATGGATCCCGCCTTTAAATGCTCAAGCCATTGACTAGCTTGGTCGCGTAGAGAGAATTGGAAGAGATGCAATTGTGTCGTCTCTCGAGTGGCAATATCAAGGTCTATGGAATCAACAATTTTAAGGAAATCCTTGAGATGTTGGTTTGGATCTTTGGAACGAAGTCCATAGAATGCCATCCACTTTGCACCAACCAGATGGTGTCGGATCGCAAGGGAGACACATTGGCTCCTTGGTTGAGCTCAATGGTGTTTCGATAGCCATGGTGGCTAGGTCGAGAGTAGTCTCCTAAGGTGCGGGCTCTAGGTTTTTCAGGTGGATTTTGGTGGTTTGGTTGAATGATGGGTTAAAGGATATTATCACCCTCCATGATGGCGGATGAAATGGATTACAAAAAAAGGAAAGGAAGAAAAAGATAGACTAAAGAAAGCTAATTAAAAAGAAAATAAAAATCTCGCTAGATAGGAATCTAGTGAGTATACCTAAATGAAATAAAATCAAACCTAAGCAATAACTATTCCCCGGCAGCGGCGCTAAAAACTTGATGCAAGGATTGCGGCCTCACAAAAGGTTTTACTCTTCAAGGGATCTTGAGGAGCTTTTGTAATCCTCCAGGCAGTGTACCTGGTCGTTGTAGTGTAGTATAGGTATGCCCAGGGGATTAATCGTTCTCTAGGGGAATAGTGTTGTTAGGATTGAAGTGTAAGTCAACTAGGTCTAAAGGTGAGGGATGCTTCTTTTTGTATTTTTAGATTTTTTTTTAAAGCAATTAAATCTCGGTTTTAGAAGGAGTGGGAGGAAGACTACAAATTAAACTAATAAACAGAAAATAAAAACAAAAATAACAAGAATGCTAAATTGGTGGACTTCTTATAGTGAGATAAACGTGTTTACTTAGACTTAACTACTCCCTAGTTATCTCTTGTTGACTCGTTTAATGTCATAGTGCCGTTGTTTTAGTTGAAGCATTGCATTCCTTAATACCAGTCATGGGGTGTGCACAGCCTTCCCCAACTCTATGAATATCAATTTCTTCTTATGATGACACGTTTAGTATCCTATCGTAGAATCATTAACCTCTACTCATGCATTAAATACAATGAATAAAACCGTAGTGCACATCCGATTACGTTTCTTAAGACGTTCAAGCTTGTTACACAAAGGAGGTTAGCCAGTCTTCTTAAGCCTAACGCGAACCAATCAAGTAAACAATAGACAACTAATCAACAATCAATAACTAGGTTTCATTATATCTAAGCTAACATAAAATAACCTAAGCTATCATGTTAAAAGGAAGAAAAGCATAAAAGATAATCAAACAACACATAAACATATTGAATGATTAAAAGATAACTTATCTTCAATAAAATATGGGAGAAAAGAGGGTATGATAACCCTTAAAATCTTAGAAAATTCGTATTAGGGTTTGTCTCCAAAGTTGCAAACTTAATGAATGAAATATCCAAAACTATATATAGATTTTACAAGCTGACGGCTTCAGGTTATAAGTCTTGACGCCCTCAAAACGCCGCATCTAGGGTTTCGACTTGTGCAATCCAACTCTGACGTCATCACTTGTTAATCTCATTGGGCCATGTTGTTATAAGTTTACACATGACGGCCTACTCCAAACTACACCTGACGCCGTCAGGTGTATTTCTTCTAAAGGTTTCTGGGATGTCACGTTCGTAATTTCCATCATCTTTAACTTCAAGTGATGGCGTCAACTTCCAAAGCCTGACGCCGTCAGGTGTAATTCCTGGCTTTTCCATGACTTTGTAATTTTCTTCATTCTTGAGCTCAAAAACGTCCAAAATGCTCCATTTTCCAGAAATCACGTCCCAAGTACCTAAAATGAGAAAAGAAATTATTTGAAGCAATATTCGACCATATATTCACGATTTAGGGCTTAAATGACCTTCTAAAAGCATAACAAATAAATCCTTATCAGTTTGTGAGCGGCCTCTGTACTAAAAACCGGGTTCTTCCTCACCAACATTACTTTAAAATGTATTTTTTAAAGATCATTGAATGTCACATCTATCTTGACAACCAAACGAAACATAACTCATCTCACTTATGAAATAAATTGGCACTTATGATCACAACTCATAGCACTTATATTCACGAAATATATTAGCAATTATGACCACAGTTCATAACACTTATATTTACGACTACATATTATACACATATTATAGGAAAAAAAATATTTTCTATACATTACAAAAAATATTTGTGTAACGGCTTATATATCGTATTGGCTACTAAACAGTGTTGCATTTCATGTCGTCCTGTTTTTGCCAGGCCACAGTTACAACATACCGGGGAATCTAATCATCATAGTAAAGGAATTATCGTCCAAATAACCTTTTCAAATATTTGTCATTTGTCTGAAATTGTTGCCAAAAATCATAGAGTCAAACATATTGGTTCAAACCTGAAATACAAACACACGTCCGAACAGCGTCGTTTGGTTCAAACATAATCTCGAATGACCTAGTTGATTGTGAAACACTCAAGAAGCGTTGAGGTTGCTTGATACAATGTTAACACAATACGCAACAGTAGTTAAAATTATATCAAGCACCTCCATGTTTTTTGACAATTCTCACATTCTTGGTATCTTGAGGCCTGGGCAGTGGTCCTTGGAAGCCCTTAAACACCGTTTGCCTCATGATTTTGTTATACTCAGAATATTTGTGGATTGGCTCACATATATAGTATTGGCTACAAAGATGGTTGCATTTTATGCCTTCCAGTTTTTGTCATGCCAAAACTATGATTGAATGTCTATTCAAATCATCATAGCCAAGCGAGTACTATCCAGCACATAAACATTGTAAGAAAATAGGAAAAGAAAGCAATGAAATAGCATTGTTTTGACCCAAGGCTATTTCAAACTATAAAAAGGCGTCGTATGCAGCGAGCTAAAGAAGAAGAAGAAGAAGAAGAAGAAGAAGAAGAAGAAGAAGAAAGAATAACCAAAAGCCGTCGTTTGATGCATCATTAAACGGCATATTTTCGAACCATAAATTAGAGATGTCCTATGTATAAAAGGGTAGTTCAAGATATCGTAGGCATTAAAAAAAACATTTAAGTCTATTATCATAGCCTCTTACATTACCCTTTTACATAAAACGTGCCCTGAGAAAACTGTTTGAAAACACAATTGTGTTGATTGTGTGAATAGGTCTTTCAGTCTTTAGTTTGATGCTAGTTTGATAAGACACATATACATAAATCCCTTATCATTTTCAGTGCAATAATTGTGATACCAAAGCAAATAATAATAATAATAATAATAACAATAATAATAATAATAATAATAATAAATAGATGACACAACGCATAAAATCAATATTTATGACCATATATCAGAATTTAATGGATATCACGAAACACTTATGACCTTAGGTTATACAAACTGTATAAAATAACACCTATGAGCACATATCAGCCTTTAAAAGACATGTCAAAGTTTAACAAACGGAAACACATCCAGAAATCCACTAATAGCATAGAAACTTAAATAAGCACAACTTGTAGCACAAATGTAAAATTAGCACTTACGATTACACATCTGTCTTATGACAAAGCTTAGACAAACAACATAGAGTCATCATTGTACTTATGACCATATATTAGATTTTGAATGATGTGGCGAAACACTTATGACCACATATTATACAAACTGAATAAAATCAACACCTATGAGCACATATCAGCCTTTCAAAGACAAGTTAAAGTTTAAACAAACAGAAACACATATCTAGAAATCCGCTAGTAGCATGGAAACTAAAATAAGCCCAACTTGTAGCGTGCATACCATGTAAAATCAACACTTATGATTACACATCAGTCTTATGACAAAGTTTAAATAAACACAAACACATATCCCCATATCCAAGAATAAAACACAAAGTAAAAAAGAAGCCGAAATACCATACATTAACCAATCAGATGATTCGATATTATGTAGATCTAAGAAATAGATAAAGATCTACACACACCTCAACACTGCCCAACACCTAAACCTTGTAAGAAAACACGTTACCGTCTGTGTGTTTTATGGCAAAATGTGAGGTGAGAGAGGATATAGATCTGAACTACTTCGTCTATGTGCGTGAGATAGTCTTGTTTTGTATATGTGTATGAGAAAGTCATTAAACGGCGTTGTTTTGATGTAGGGCTACATCTAAACATCAAACAGCATTGTTTGCAGCCCAATAAAGAGAAATCAAAATCAAAACAATGTCGTTTCGAAGCAAGCATAAATGGTGTCGTTTCGCATGGTAAATGTATAAAGGGGTAATATGGTACCATAAGCTACCAATTTGAAGAGAATTGTTTGTACAAAGTGATCGATGTAAAATTAAGGAGCCCATTTCCACTTCAATTGTAGAAAAGTGCCTATCTCAAGTAATTTGAACGACCCACAACACCTCCTTAGTTTCTGCAAGTAAAACTGATATTGTATTATTTACATTTTCCGCACCTAAAATGATTATATTTCTCTCATGATTACGTCTGAAGAAAAACAACTTTGTTTTACCATTAAACTTAATTGGCATTCGTGCAACACCACAAGTTAATTTAAATATTCCCAAAGTGGGGAGCTGCTAATTATAAAGTACAACATGGTCTCGTATGCTATTTGTTGAACACGCTTGGGATTATATATGTGGAGGCCACTCAAATTTTAAGTTTTTCTCATATATAATACCTGCGTATTAAAAGTAACTTAATAAGTTTTTAACATCTTAATATGAATATGCATAATAATTGTATGAATTTTCATAATGTGATAATAATTATATAATGTATGAATTAATCAATATCACAATAAGTTTTTAACATCTTGGTTCTGTATATTTTTTAGTTTGTTTGATTTCATGTTTGATTACAAGAAAATTTGATTAGCTTTTAAGAGTGTTGGGTACAATGATGCCGTCAGGGTGGTGCCATGGGCAAAAGTTGTGTCACCTCATCAGTTTTTGCTCTTAGCACCACTTTTGCCCATAGCATCAAAACACCCTCCCTGATACAAGTGGTGCCATTGAGTAAAAGTAGTGGCATAGTACAAAACAAAAAAAAAGGAAGAAGCCACCGTATGAGTTGGTACTTACCATCCGAAGGACGACGAGCCAAAGCCCGATATGGTGTCTCGCGCCATGGAGTGGGCTGGTCGGCCTGCCAAGGCTATGGCACGGCTGTACCCAAGGCTCTAACAATAAAGTGTTATGACTCGATTTAACGTATCTTTATCTATTAATCAATTGGAAGTAATATTGTTATTTATTTATTTTGTTTGACGCTTTATGTAATTAAATAATCGTTCTTATCATGGAACTATCTCGTCCATTGAGCGGGTCTGAAACTATAATAAAATATAAAAGGATATAACAAAATTATTTTTGACTTTTGAGCGCTCATGTGAATTTCAGCTTGTTTAATAAGCTATTTTCATAACATAAATTCTTTTTGGCATAAAACTCCATACATAATTTTAATACATATAAAATTTGTAACCTTATATATTATATGTAATTCGAAGTAGACATCCGTCTTTTTTAATCATTGATTCATACTAGACATCTATTTTGTTGTAAGTTATGATCAAATTAAATGAAAAGAAAAAATATAAAATAAAATAAGAATAATAACAAGAAATTGCAATAACACATTTCAAATGCACTTATAAAAGTATATACATATTCTCTTAAATTTCTCCTTCTTAATGGAATTTATGACTATAAATTCTTCTTATCTTACGTTTTATTTTCACTGAATCCCTTTCCATTTATATGTACCATAACAATTTTTGCATGTTGAGGTTCTTAATATTTAAGTTCATTAAGTTATGTGAGATATTTATAAGGAAAATTAATTCCGACAATTCTATGTGAACCCCTTTCGAGTAGTTAAAAAAAATCGCGCAAGATTTATTTATATGTGTTAGTCACCCCGGGTTTCAAATATTATTTACAAACAAAAAATAACAAATTATGATATGTATAAATAATGCAAGTTTTGTTCGATAAAAAGTTATTTTTACCCTCACTTGCATTATAAAAATTAAAAATGGCCATTTAATGCAAGTTTTAAGTAAAATGACAAAATAAAATAAACAATCATAATAACTGTTTATATATACAAATTGGACATTTCTTTTTGAGACAGATATTGATATAAATAGTAAGATGAACATATTTTTTTGGACGAAAAAAGTAACTTACAAGGTTTACCTTGCGAAATATTAATTACTCGCTAGGGGTTGCAAGGTCGTGCAATTTGTGAAAAAGGGGTTTGAAAAAGGATATCTTGGTCATTTTATAAAGCTAATATAGAGTAGAAAAATAACTGTTACGTCTATAGAACTTATGTGATATTGTAGATATCTTTTCCTTACATGTTAGAACGGGTCATCATATCTTCCAAAAATCACATGATTCTAGTGATATTGTGATTATTTTCCTCATTCTGATAGGTATCTAATTAAAGATGTTAAGTTTATAGAACTTCGTATATCGGATGCATTCTTTAAATTTACATGTTATAGCGGAGAATCATAAAAAAAACTAGTTGAATTAAGAATCTGACGACCACTAGAAATGGATCAGCATCAAGGTTTTACTGTATCTAATTGATATGTGGGGAAAAATTCAAATGAATACTATTATTTTGGTGCATACCAAATGATAAATCCACACTATTCATCTAGTTTGATATAATTGTGAGGATTCACATAAGATTAAATATATAAACCTAAGTCCATGTTTTTTATTTTATTTCTTTTTTCTTTGTCTTTTTTTTCCTTCTTTCTTTTTGTTTTTTTTTTTTTTTTTTTTTTTTCTTTTTTTGTATTTTTGTTTCACGTTTTTTTTTTTTTTTTTTTTTTTTTTTTTTTTCTACTTCACGTCCTTTTTTTCTTTAATTCACGTTTTTTCTCCTTCTTCTTCACTTTCATACGTTTTCGTCTGTTTTCACATATTTTCGTCCGTTTTCATACGTCTTTTTTACGTTTTTGTCTCTTTTCAAACGTTTCGTCTGTTTCCATCTGTTTTTATACGTTTTCATCTGTTTTCAAACGTTTTCGTCCATTTTTATACGTTTCTGTCCGTTTTTGTCTGTTTCCATATGTTTATATACGTTTTCGTCTGTTTTCAAACGTTTTTGTCCGTTTTTTATGTTTTCGCTCATTTTTAGACGTTTTTGTCTATTTTCAGACGTTTTCGTCCGTTTTTATACATTTCCGTCCGTTTTCATTCATCTTCTTACGTTTTCATCTGTTTTCTTATGTTTTCGTTCGTTTTCATACGTTTTCGTCCGTTTTCACCTATTTTTCTTTCATTTTCGTCCATTTTTCATACATTTTCGTCCGTTTTCATACGTGTTTTTACGCTTTCATACATTTTTGCCTGTTTTCTTACGTTTTCGTCCGTTTTCATCCATTTTCTTATGTTTTCGCCCATTTTTGTCTGTTTTCATACGTTTTCGTCCAATTTTTTACGTTTTCGTTCATTTTAATATGTTTTCATCTGTTTTCTTTCGTTTCCGTCCATTTTTCATACGTTTTGTGCGTTTTCATAAGTGTTTTTACGCTTTCATGCGTTTTTGTCCGTTTTCATACGTATTTGTCCGTTTTCTTATATTTTCGTCCATTTTCTTACGTTTCTTAATATCACAAGTGATTTCTGAATATCACAAGTGATATTTAGTGATATCCAAAATATCACGTGTGATTTTCTTATGTTTTCGTCCATTTTCATATGTATTCATCCGTTTTCATACGTATTGGTCCGTTTTTTTACGTTTTCGTCCGTTTTCTTACGTTTTCGTCCATTTCTATACGTTTCTGAATATCAATGGTGATATTGTAAATATCATTTGTGATTTTCTGAATATCCATCACTTGTGATTTTCTGAATATCACTTGTGATTTTCGTGTTACAAAACGTTTGTTGAAAATCATTTGTCATATTCAGAAAATCACTTATAATATTCAGAATATCATTTGTGATATTATGAATATCACAGAATATTACTTATGATATCTAGAATATCATTTGTGGTACTCATACCATCACTTGTGATATTCTGCATATCACAGAATATAACTTGTGATATTCAGAATATAACTTGTGATGTTTAGAATATCACAGAATATCACTTGTGATATTCATAATATAACTTGTGATATTTAGAAACATAAGAAAATGTTTGAAAATGGCAAAAAAAAACATTTAATAATGAACGAAAATGAATGAAAAAATGGATGAAAACGTAAAACGGACGAAAATGCATGAAAATGGAAGAAAAAGTATAAAAGTGTAAAAACATGTATGAAAAGGACAAAAACGTTTGAAAATTGGACGAAAACGGATGAAAATAAACGAAAACGAATGAATATGTATGAAAACGGACGAAAACGTATGAAAGCGTAAAACACGTCTGAAATTGACGAAGACATATGAAAAATGGACGAATATTACTTATGATATCTAGAATATAATTCGTGGTACTCATAGTATCACTTGTGATATTCTGCATATCACAGAAAATCACTTGTGATATTCTAAATATCACAAAATATCACTTGTGATATTCAAAATATAACTTGTGATGTTTAAAATATCACAGAATATCACTTGTGATATTCAGAATATAATCTGTGATATTCAGAATATCACTTGTGATATTTAGAAACATATGAAAACGTCTGAAAATGGCAAAAGACATTTAAAACGGACGAAAACAAATGAAAATGTATGAAAATGGAAGAAAACTTATGAAAGTGTAAAACACATGTATGAAAAGGACAAAAACGTTTGAAAACTGGATGAAAATGAAAGAAAACAGATGAAAACTTATGAAAACGAACGAAAATGTAAGAAAACGAACGAATATGTATGAAAACGGATGAAAACGTACAAAAGCGTAAAAACACGTCTGAAAGCAGACGAAGACGTATGAAAAATAGACGAAAACGAAAGAAAACGAATGAAAACGTATTAAAACGAATGAAAACGTATGAAAACGGACGAAAACGTATGAAAACGAACGAAAATGTAAGAAAACATATGAAAAAAGACATTAACGGGCGAAAACATAAGAAAGCGGACGAAAAACGTATAAAAACGGACGAAAACGTAAGAAAATGAGTGAAAATATATGAAAACAGTAAAGACGTATGAAAACGTAAAAAGACAAAAAACGTGAACTAGAAAAAAGTTAATGAAAAAAAGTGAACTAAAAGAAAAATGAATTAAAAAAAAATCTACGTGAAAGAAAAAAAAAAAGAAAAAAAGAAAAAATAATAAGAAATAGAAAAAGAAAAAGAAAAAAAAGGAAAAAAAAAACATGGACTTATGTTTCCTAATTTAATCTTATGTTAATCACCATTAGATCAAATTAAATGAATGGTGTGGATTTGTCTCTTTATATGCATCAAAATTAGAGTATGCAAAATAAAGTGACTATTGAGCGTAAGTTCATAAGGGGCTTGGCAACGCATGCGGGGAGGCACGGCACGACACCCTTACCGCACGGGAACACCGCCGCCGGTGCCTCCACACCGCACGGTGGAGATGTTTTGCGGTAAACTTTACCGTGTGAAACTATTCGTTGCAAACTCAAAATATTCGAACGTTGGGAGTTAATAATGGGACCAACGGTTACTTTTTTTTTTTTTATTTTTTTTTTTTTGTTTGTATATATACTTGATCAAACAAACACACAACATAAAAAAAAAAAAAAAAAAAAAAAAAAAAAAAAAAAAAAAAAAACCGATCCAAACTTAAAAAAAAAAAAAAGCCGATTCAAACAAAAAAAAAAAACTTCCGATCCAAATAAAAAATCCGATTCAACCGCAAGTATACGACGCATAAAAAAATTGGTTCGACTTTATTTCTAGATGAGCCGTTCGAGTGATCTAACGATACTAGTCTCGATATTTTTGCTGCCGCGATTGACGAAGATGAAGAAGATACGGCTGGGTCGACACGAAAATCAGTGAAACGCAATCGGATCTCTGCTGCACAAAGATTGCATCGCGATTATTTTTGTGAAGATCCAAAATTCGACGATGAATTTTTTGAAGATATGTATCGTATGCCTAAAAGTTTATTTTTAAAAATAACGCGAGCTATTGAGGCTAGATTCGAGTATTTTCAGAAAGGTTATGATGCTAGAATGAAAAAAAGTTTCACAGCCATACAAAAATGTTCGTCTGCCATTAAACAACTCGCAACCGGTGCACCACCGGATGAGTTTGACGAATATTTGGAAATGGCACAAAGAACTTCACGTGAATGCCTTCAATTTTTTTGTGATGCTATTATTGAGTTATATGCTCGAGATTTTCTACGTAGGCCAACAAGTCATGATGTTGCATGTTTGTACGAAGCGCATGAAGCTCGACATCACATTCCGGGTATGATCGGTAGCCTTGATTGCACACGTACAAGCGTGGCTACTATCTTTGTAATGGCATATATCCGGCATGGTCTACTTTTGTTAAAGCGTTCAAATATCCAACTGACCCGAAGGAAAAAAAGTTCAAGAAAGTACAAGAGTCGGCTCGAAAGGATGTTGAACGGGCATTTGGTGTTCTCAAGGGTAAATGGGGTATACTGAATCGATCCTTACGGCCACACACGATAGAAAGAATTAGAAAAATAGTTTATACGTGTGTCATATTGCATAACATGATTATACATGACGCCGGTACTACAATCTCGCCGGTTCATATTCGGGATCCTCCGATCGAACCGGTGTTTGACGAAGCAGCCTTAGCCGAGATACGAGATGAGGATACACATTTTTGTGTCAGATTTGATCTTATGGAGCATATTCACGCTCAACAATTATCTACCTCGAGGTGGACGATGAAAATTAGATTTTTAGTATTATGTAATGGTATTTTATGTTTTTTAATAATATTATGTAATGTTTATTTTAATTTTAATGAATTTTAGTTTTTAATAAATTTTAATAAAATTTAAAAAAGAAAAAAGAAAAAAAAAAAAAAAAAAAAAAAAAGAAGTGAGTGAAGGGTGAGTGATGTGATGCTAACAAAAAGTGAGTGAGTGAAGAGAAAAGTGGGAGGGTGATGTAGCATAAAGGGATTAGTTGTTTGTGAGTGAAGGGTGATGGTGTGAGTGATGCATTGCCAACCCCTAGTGATGCACATTTAATTTGATCATCTAGTATTACTTTATTTGTTTTATTTAATGCATATTTTAACAAAATTTTAATGCATCTAACAAAGGATTATGGATGGTTTTCTAACTGCATTTACAACTGATGACGTCTTTATGGCCACGATTTTCATTTAAATTTATTAAAAGATCATGCTTGTAATCTCGATCATGGCCCAATTTGTTGTTTTTGACCCCCAAGAAACTTCTACAGTTTTGACTATTTCCCCCCTCTATATATTGATTACTAATGTACGGAGTACATGTTTATTTTAACTATTGGTTCTTACTTTTCTTCATGTAAAATTCTTACCAATATTGCACCATAGCTCTCATGCAGAATTGAAGCTAAAATATAATGTAAAAAAAAATGCAAATAGGAATTTGGAAGTCACACGATAAATGAAGTATAGTCGTGTTGAATTGTGAATAACATATCTCATTCGATGTCATTTAAGGATCTAACAAACACGCGACTTCTAAAAAAAGAATGTGATCGATATGGCTATCATTTCATGTACAGTTACTTAATGCGCACTCTTAAGTAGTTGCGACGCTAGTGGTTCACAATTTCGTAGACTATACACGTAAGTCCATTAAATTTTACCTTAACATTCAAAGCCGAGAATGTATCTGAACTTGAAAATACTACAGAATTAAATTTAAACATGTTACTGTCATAGTATTACATTGTTAACAATGACAAATAGTGTAAATTTGGGGACTATACAAGTTTAGCAATGATCATTCAATAGATTATTCTGGTTTTGTAACTAGTATATACTGAATTTATGTGTTGGCATTAAAACTATAAATCCATCAAACACTTGTACTTTTTAATGGCATTTTGTACCCTAGAAACTAATCAGCCTTGATACACTTTTGTCCAAGCTTGAGCCAAGTGTTTTGGAAAAAAAAATAATAATAATAAAAAAAAAAAAAAAAAAATGCTTGAGCCAAGTGTGTGTCTAAATATGGTTGACCTTCTATTTCGAAGATCATTGATGTCTTATTCTAGAATACTTTAAATAACACATTCAACCATCAAAGGCCTAGCATTTTAAGGTCTATCTCACCAACAATACTTTGTTGTTTTCTCATTTATTTCTTAAAATATTGTATTGTGATAACATTCCTAATTTGCCCTTCTTCTATCTTTAGCAAGGTCTATAAATTCATACTCACACTTTCTTTCATCCTCACATTTCAAGATCAAACAGAATTAAACATGTCTAAAGCCATTAGAGTCACCAACCTTTGCATGATAGCAATCCTCTTCATTTCCATGTTATCATACACCATTGCCCGCCCCGTCCCAACGTTCAACGATGTTACCCCCGTTGAAACACATCACACCGTAAGTCAAATTTTCTTTACGTTATATTATCCATCATGTCGAGATCATTACATGATTAATCAGAAATAAATTGTCCTTGAAACGTCCAAAACGGTTATTTAAGACGCAAAAACAATATAAACATTATTTTGTAACATTTTGTTTAAACTATTATAAGATTATACGAAATAATTTTCAATAAGCTAGTTAATAGGTTGTGGATGATGAATTTGATTTCATGTGTATTATTTATTGAAGGAGGAAGAACTAGCAAAGGCGAAAACCGCAGAGAATTGCACAGGACCAGGAGAAGAAGAGTGCTTGATGAGAAAAACACTTACCGCTCATCTTGATTATATCTATACGAAAAAGCATCAGCCATAAAATGTTTATTAATAAATTTCTTTTTCTTAGTTTATAAACTGCATGTCTTTCAAATAAGAAATAAAGTTGTAGGTTTATGTAATGTTAAGTAATTGCTTTGTACAATTATTATGTGGAATATATGTTGGTTTTAATTATATGTACAACTAACTAGCTACTTTGATTTTCTTAAAAATCAGGAAAATTTTTATTAAGATGAAACAAATACAAAGAAAAAGAAGACGATCCTAACTGTAAGAGAGCATTTTGTGTAATAATGAGATAATGATAGATGGTATACTCTTTATTATTCGATGATCTCAGTGGTACAATATACATGATATATATAGTGATTGCCTCTAATCTATTTTGGGTAAATTACCCTTAATTCTAGCTAATCACAAATACAGCTTCCTAATCAATACTCCGTATAAATTAGTGCTTATCCACACGTTTACAGCTTGTATATAATTATAGCTAACACTCTCCCGCAGTCCGAGTGGCGAAATCGCGAAAACTCGGACTGGAGTAGTAAACTAGAAAAAATGAAAAAGAAAAACGTTAACATAATAAAAACATAACTTTAGTCGACTCGTAACAAATCGTACCAACGGTCAACTTTAGTCGACTGGTACCAACGGTCGGCTAAGTCGACTGGTAACACAACCGTACCAACGGTCGACTTTAGGGACTGGTACCAATGGTCAACTTTAGTCGATTGGTAACAAACTAATACGAACAATCAACTAATTAACAAACAATAAACTCATGCATTAACATCAAAAGAAAAGATGATAAAACAAAAATTGGTTCTAAAACTTCAACCCCCAAAGAACTTTCCAAACAAATGGGGCGTGTTTTTCCCTAGAAAAACATAAAGATCACAGATTTAGAAGAAATTGTGGTTTATTTTGGTTACGGATTAAAGGGAGCCCCCCAAACCACCGGCTTGTAGCCGGCAGCCGGAGGCGATGGCGGAAGAGTTTAGGTTTTGTGGATCTCAATGGCCTGATACCATGTAAGAGAGTATTTTGTGTAATAATGAGATAATGATAGATGGTATATTCTTTATTATTCGATGATTTCAGTGGTACAATATACATGATATATATAGTGATTGCCTCTAATCTATTTTGGGTAAATTACCCTTGATTCTAGCTAATCACAATTACAACTTCTTAATCAATAAATTAGTGCTTATCCATACGTTTACAGCTTGTACATAATTATAGCTAACACTAACAAGGGGACATGAAAATAATTAATTATATGATTTTGAATGATGTTTAAATGTTTTTTGTGTCTTAAATATTAAGTTATCAATCAAAATTCGCCTCTATATTACGATGATTTTTGTCAGTCCCCATGTAATTATTCCCCAAGGTTATACGAGTAATATTACGTGATCAGATCTTCATCAAAACTAAACAGGATACCACCGCTAGCAACTCCAAAGCCTGTGAATCATACATATCCTAAACAATCATGTGTTAAACAAAAAGAATTTAGCTATATACTGATATGTTTCATATATTGCGTGAGAATCACAGATTCTGATGTAAAACCATCAACTATTTATGACTATCATCTATACAATATCTGCAACTGATATGAAAACTAAGAGCTACTTGGTTATGTTGTGTTTTATTAACATGTTAACCGATTAACACTATGAGTACAAAGCGGATAATGGATCTAGTTTAGCAATTATGATTAACACACAAATAATAAACAAATTAATGTAAAAGGGAAACAAGAAAAAATAACCTTCGAAGCAACAACAAATAAAACAATTAGTGACTAAAATAATCACCTCTACGAGTGCTCACACAAACACGTCAACCAAGTATGCCCCGAGTGCTAGCCGTATCTCACGTAATACCTAAACTCCAAGTGTCGAATCTCAAAACCAAAACAGCCCCAAATCCAGTGTTGTCCGAGATCCAAAAGCTGACCAACATCCAATTCTTTGTGTTGCCCGATATCGGACAAAACGTAGTTGCCCAAGAAGTTATCTTCTGTCCGAGAATGATCAGGAACAAGTCAAAAACTTATACAACTAACGTGGCTTATGAGCTTGTAAACCAAAGTACCAGAAGTTGTGACAAGGCTTATGGGATCTAGTAAACACTTTGAATAACCCACAAATCTTAACAAGAAGATCTAACGAGCTATTGAAAGTTATGAACCCTAATATAAGGTTTAGGTTTTGATGAAGATGAAGGTAGAATATGAGAGAGTTCATGTGTTTCTAGGGTGTGTATTTCGTGTATAGAGTTGTGGAGAGAGGGGTATATAAAGCCTCAAGCCTTGATTCATGATAAGAGTAAAACTCTTCTCATGATAAGGCTCAAACTCTCCAAAACCAATTCTTATCACAACTCTCTCATTCCTTCTTATCTCCAATGAACCTAGACACTCCAATAACCCTTCTAGATCCCTCTTAGGTTGGCCTCAAGGGTTAGGACAAGCAAGGGATCTTGTCTAGTTCATTTCGTGTCCTTTTGGTTTACATTTTGAAGTCTACGTGAAGTATTAAACATACTCTAAGTATTTAACGCGTGTGCCCCCAATAGGCTCACACATTTCTAGTCGTATTGAGCTAATCCAACTACCACAATCTAACAGCTCCCACTTGGGAGTTGGAGCAGCAGAGAGCACATATACCAATGACGGAAACGTCTAGCAACACTCACATTCGTTATTAAACTAGAAATGTCTGAGATTTAAGTTTCAAAAATCATTCTCAGTAGCATGGCCATTTATGTCTTGCTTTTATCATCCTTTGTTATAAATACCGTTAAACCATGGATATGGATCCTAACTTATTCCATATAGTTTAACCATTTAGTTTCTCATTATAGAATTTTAATTAGATATACCAAATGTAATCAAGAATCATCTTGCCTTACCCTTTGGGTTTGGCCGAACAATTATCTGATTAATTCTGGAGAGGGCCCATGGTATCTTTCTGCACAAATCAAGTGGAGTAAGAAATCCTTTGTTGACTACAAGTGTTGTGGATGCTGCTTCACATCACTTCGAAAAATAGTTTTTATAACTACCTTATTCAGAACATCGTTTGGCATATAATTACAAAAGTGATATCCACACATAAAAGAACTTGCTTGTATCTCAAGTCTAAGGATGACTTAACAAACCATTTCAACATTTTACTCATGACAAGGATCCAAAAGTAAATGTTTGAAAGTTGGGGTATCCAATATGCATCCCTTTTTGTCATTTAAAGTAGTCCATCTCTAAAATTAAACATGGGTGTTTGTCATTTGATTGGCATAGGAGCTTATTGAAAAAATGAAAAGTTAACAAACTCGTTTTTTTTCATACAAGTTACTAATTTAATTATTTATCTTGATTCTACGCTGCCGTTATGCGCGAGTAACCAATTATTACTTAAACAATACTAGATACTCAACTTAATAAGGTAATAGACTGTAAAAAACTATCTTATTCAAATCTCCATATAATATTATAAATAAACTTTTGTCTCCGTTTTAAAATAATTGTCCATTTTTTACTTTTGAAGTATTTTTTTTAACTTTAATCTTAAATATTTTTATTTGTGTTATACTAGTATAATACTTGATGAAAAATTATATCAATAAAAATACATTAAAAACCGAATCTATATATATATTTTTCGTATAAAGTATTTATATATAACAGAAAATAAAATACTTAAAGTCAAAAGTGAAAAATGATAATTTTAAGATGAAGATACTAATGCAAACACCAAATTTACAATTAAAATGTTACATCACTAAACTTTTTCTCACTAAACTTTTTCTCCTACCTCTCACTACAAAAACAAATCCGACCAAATCAAATCAACTTTTCCGGCGGCTGGTTTAGGCCGGCCGTCCGGACCTTTCTTTTGTATTTTCCTCTTCCACAATAAAGCCTTAATCGCAGATCTGCCATCTCCCATTTTCGTTGTTGCTGCTGTTGTCGCTGCTACCACCGCGGTTTTCTGCTCAGATCCGTTACCAGCTGGTCTCTTCTGCTTAGAGCTGTTGTGGTCCGTCATCGACAGCTTGCTGCTGCACTGGGATTTGAATTTAGATCTGTTAGGTTTTGGTCTAGCTCCTGTTAGGATGTTTAGTTTTTCTTCTTTGTATGTTTTATGTACTTAATGTACTTTTGTCAAGCTATACCTTTAAATTGTTGTGTCTACCAAAAGCTCACTTTGGTGATTCCCCCCACCTCAGAATAGTGTTGCTTCAGTGTGTCACAGCTATTATGGTGTATGTCTTGTTTTGGCTTAACTTGTTATGTTTCGATGTAACTTGTTATGTTAAATTTCCTCCATTTGTGAGGTATGATAATGAAATCTTTGTTCAAAAAAAATGTTACATCACATTTTCCACCATTTTATTTATTAAATTAAATTAAACAACACCAACACATGTTTATAAAAATTGGCGCCAAAATCCAAAACTAGTGCCCAATTCCCCGCCATAAACCAGCACAACAAAAACCCCAAAACCCACTCTTTCAGAACACAACAAAAATGCCAAAACCAAACACTACGAAAATCCAATACTGGCTACTAAAAACCGAACCAAATTCATGGTCATGGGAAGACCAAAAATCCAACAACAACATATCAAAGTGGGACGGAGTCAAAAACCACCAAGCAATAAAAAACTTAAAATCCATGCATTTAAATGACTTATGTTTCTTCTACCACTCGGGTACGAAGAGCCGCTGCATTGTCGGTGTCGTAACGGTTATTCGCGAATGGTACGAGGATGAGGAGAGCGGTGGTGGTGCTGTCGATGTTAAAGAAGTTGGTGAGATGCGAAGAATTGTGGATTTGAAGGAAATGAAAAAAGAGCTGTTAGGGGTTAAGGGGTTTAAGGAATTTGGATTGTTTAAGCAGTCGAGATTGTCGGTTGTTCCGGTTGAGGAGGGTGTTTGGGTGAAGATTTGTGAGATGGGTAATGGGTATGAAGGGGATGGGTTTAATGATGGTGAGTGTGATGAATAGGGTTTTGAGGGTTTATGAATTAGGGGTTTAAGGGTGTTTGTTTTTGTGCATCCTAGTTGTTTGATGATATGTTTTGTGTTTTTACTGAGAATCATTGTCTGCTTTATTAATTAACTTGTTAACACAAAATCCGAAAGTGCTTTCTCTAAGTTATGTTGATTACTCCTTCCATCACAACAAGTGTTCAATTCCAAGTTTTAAGCAATCAAAAAAATTTGTAGATGTTAAATGTGACATGTCAATTTTGCCCAAGTATAACTCCATAATAAGAAAATACTCAAGGTTTGTATCTAATGCATATCAAAGTGTTTGTTAAAGATAATTTAATCTAATGTAACATAAGAATAATAATTCTATGTTGCTTCAAAACAAGCGCTTTGAGTGATTATTTTAATGTACCAGTGTCCTTTTGTGCTTGTAAATATGAACAAGTCCTCACACATAACTAATTGGTGACTTGGTTTACATCCTCTTAACCGGCAATTTATCTCTTTTGGCCGTCCCTTGACATTTTTCAAAGTAAATCCAAAACTAGCATAATACAATTTGCAAATATATAATCCACTGTTAATCCAGTATTGCCATAAATGCTCTTTTTCCTTACTCTATATAATGAAAACCGGAAGAGGGAGTCAGAACAAGTTTCTGTCATATTTAACTGCTCCCCTGAGAATTCTTGACAAAGTGAATGAGCTTTATGTCAAAAGTGTGCTTGGTTGTGTTGGAAGATTTGACAAAAGTAGTGTCGGCTGCTATGATCCAATACCGTATTATCAACATCAAATGTCACCCATCAAAGACTTTACGGATGAAGATCTAAGGGAGCTGGCGCGGGCATTATCCTCTACGAGGATTCGTGGAACTGATTTGGTTAAAAGGGGTTACAGCACTAGAGGAGCGGAACTTGAGAAAATTGATGAAGAAAAGCCTTGTGAGTTCGGGGAAGAGTCATGAGCAGACATGGGCAAATGGTTTACATGTGATATATTATGTTGGCTGGTTTGGACAAAAAATGTTGTTTCATTTTATAGTAACAGATATTATTTTTATTTTTTTGATGCATGAAGAGTATAAGTTAAGGTGTATAAAGTTGATTAGGCCAAACTGCCAAAGATTGGTCTTTAAGGCTTAACAACAGGTCCCATGCTTTTTTTTTTTTTTTTTTTTTTTTAACTTTTACTAATTCAATTACCAAAAGGTTGATTTTCAGCAACCCCAAATGGTTAACAGTGGCACTTTAATTGTATCACAAATACATGTGAGTTTCATGATCTTCAATAACGACGATCAATCCATATTGAGAGTTCCTCCTCCTACCACAAACAACGGAGATACTGTAATAGTGTATAAACTGGCACAGGTGGCCATGGCTGAGATGATCTCATATGACAAATTACCCGTGTTCACTTGTTCCATTCAGAATCAAACTTGGTTGATGAGACGCATTTGACACACATTAGACATGTGACACAACAAAAGTTACTTGGCACAACATGTACAGCAAAAACACAATATATGATACAAAAAACGAAGACCAAAACTTCACCATATAGTCAAGATCTCTAATCTTTAACCGCTCCTAAATTCTGTATCTAGGAACTTTTGTTCACAAAATTGCATCAGGAAGAACAGCATGTAGGTTCAGAGCCATCAGAAGCTGTTTCATTCTGTTCATCATTAAGTACTTAAATCCCCTAATCTTTACTGTTTTATCTTTATACACTATAAGTCTATAGCCATCCTAGTTATGCTGGTAACTTCACTAAATGTGTCTTGATGTTTATTGTCTTCATTTCTTCCTTTTGTTCTGCATTATACTTTATTAGTCTGATTTTCACATGATGTGTAATTATCTACCAATAGATTTCCAAACTAGATATGAAATTATTTGAGACCTGAACACGATGTTGATTTAGTCAAGTCTATAATTTCAGTCCAGTGAGTTGGTCAATCCTAAGGCTCAAATTATTTACAACATGCATAATTTCTACTTTAATTTAGTAAAACATATTTATTGCTCAGGGGCGTGATGAAACCACGGTTGCAATATTATCTTCAATTTTGGACTTCATTTAACGAGTTCAGCAATCGAGCCATTTTGATCTAATTTGCTGAATTTCTTCTGATGACTGCATACACTGCAATTTGAAGCCCCTGAATACCTAACCACAACCTTAATGTTTATATGCATTTAGGAAATTTTGTGACATCTAGTATCTGTTTCGTGTAGGAACTTTACTACATCCAGAAGAAATCGATTGATGGTAGAAAAATGTAATAAAATTATTTGGAGAGTGTCGGTTAATATATATAATAACTTAAAAAGTACAAGAAAAATTGTGTCACATTACATAATAATATAGTGCCTTATTACTTATTAGCAGTTTTTTTTAATACATTTCACCCGTTCAAAAAAAAAATATATATATGATAAAGTAATACTTTTGTGCTATTATTTTATAGTGGTGATTAGGGGTGTCATAAAACACGACCCGAACTGAACGGGTTCGGGTCAACTCGGGTCAAAAATCATATTCGGGTCAATCGGTCAACCCGAATTGACCGACGTTCTAAACAAGGTCGGGTTCGGGTATGGTTTTTAGCCTTGACCCGACCCGAACCCGAGTTGACCCGACTAAACTAACACTTTACAATGTAAAACTACTCGGGCTGACCCTAAAACCGAGCTGACCCGCCCCGAGTTGACCCGAACCCAAATTGACCCGAGTTCTAAACAGGGTCGGGTTAGGGTATGTTTTTTTGGAGGCTTGACCCAAGTTGACCCGAATTCGGCCGGGTCAACTCGAATGACAGCCCTAGTTGTGATGCCCGCCAAGTACGAATGTACAATATGTCAGGTATAATATTCTTATGAGACTGAACAACCTGACTATTTTTTTTAATTTTAATTTTATTTTTATTTTAATTTTATTTTTTGGGTGCGAATTACGTGGAAATCTAGAATGGAAAACCTTGAATTATTATTCAACATGCCAAATCATAACTTTTTCTAAAATTAAACACATCCATCGTGGTGTATTGTGAATGGCATAAACACAGCATATAAAGCATTTAAGTCAATCAAGACATGCAAAAGAATATAAAACTTAGATACATATAATCAATATTACGACTCTATAACTCCCTCGACACCTTGTGCTTGTTTTCACAGTAAACAAGTTTTCTAAACTCCTTGATTCATCCATCATTGGTTCAAATGTAATGATGGTTAATCTTGATTGGAACTCTTGGGTGCCGAAAAAAGTAAATATATGTGTTTGGAGGGCTTCGAATAACCGTCTTCCCGCCCTCTCCAATCTTGAAGCTCGAGGCATGCCAATCGTTTCCTGCAATTGTGTGTTGTGTAATGCATCTATTGATTGTGTTCAACGTTGTCTCTTACTGTGCCCAAGCGTAAAATATAGAGTTGGTGGAAATGTACCCACCAATTTTTTCCTCTCTTCAGGAGCTTCTGGAATTTGTCCCTCCGCTATCCTCTTTAGCGAAGAAAATTTTTCAAGGAGTTGTTTACATGGCAGGCAATTTGGGCGATCTGGGATTGGCATAATCGTGTTCTTCACACTTCTTCCTCTTGCATTCATGAAGATATTTTCGCTAAGGTGCAAACTCTTTCTTTGCTTTGGTTATCAAACAGGAGCCGCAAAAAGTCTTTAAGTTGGAGGAATTGGGTTTTAACTTCTAAACCCATCTTGTACTATGGGTATTGATTCGTTGTAGCTTTGTTTGGTGGGTTTTTTTCTTGTGCTTTCTTTTGTGGTGTTTCCTTTTGTATTTCTCTTGGCTCGTCTCTAACTTATAGATTGCCTTGTGTTTTGTTCATTTTTGAGCTTTTAAATAAATTCAAGCTTTTCAAAAAAAAAAATATAATAATAATAATAAAATAAATAAAATAAAATAAAATTACATGCCTAACTTATTTAACATTAGACACATGTATTGTGCATCTTCTTTAAATTTTCATCAATCATTTTTTAAAATTCATCATTCAAATCATTAGCCATGTTAGTAGGCTGATACTTGCACCACTTTTTTTTATGCACACACTACAATTATGCATATAACACGTTATAACATGTGTACTAATGAAGTAACATTGTTGTGTGTGCATAAAAAAAAATTATGTAAGTATCACTTCTTTTACTAATTAGGCATACAAATCATTTCTCGTATAAAAAAATAGAGTAAGAAAATAACATCGCTAAAGTATCTTAGCAACGGTGACACAAACTATTTTCGTCACGGGTGATATTTGACGATTGCTTACGTGGAAAACCAAGACCGCAAACATAGCAAGGAAATAAAGTTAATCACACGTGGTCAGGTATTATGGACATACGGGATAAGATAAGTAACAGAAAGTCAAATATGCTTTCACCGGATTGTACGGTATGCATTGCGAATTGTACAATTTGATCAAAACCTATTGATGTGACAATATAGGAAGAGTTACTATAACACATCCCTAAATTGAATATTTCTAGATCCACTCACAATTTACAAAAAAAACCTCACTCGCTGACGTGTCAGCGAGCTGATTGGTTGGTTTTTTGTGGGCCACAAAAAACCAACCAATCAGCTCGCTGACACGTCAGCGAGTGGGTTTTTTTTTGTAAATTATGAGTGGGTGTAGCACACCTCCCCTAAATTACTAGTACTACCTAAAAAGGAGTATATATTATCAATAAGAGCATGCTGAAACCATTGTCAGTTTGTCACAATCTCGACTTCAACATTTGTACTTATTAAGATGCTGTCTAAGGTATTTCTTTTGATAGTTTCACTGGAGGTTATCAAGTCACGGTCCCTTGTTAAGACATTGCCGGGGTTCGATGGTGATCTTCCTTTTACACTTGAAACTGGGTAGCCTCGTGCTCATATATTTTCTTGTTTTTAGAATTACGTTATGTGTTTATAAATATGAAATTAAATCTTAAGAAAAATAACAATGTGGTTTAATTAATTAAGGTACATTGGGTTAGGAGAATCCGAAAATGTGCAGTTATTTTACTACTTCGTTGAGTCTGAAGGGAACCCGAAAGATGATCCTATTATGCTTTGGATGAGTGGAGGCCCTGGTTGTTCTGCTGCTTCTAGTCTTTTTTACGAAATAGGTATTTCTTACATCTCTAGCAAACATCATTACCAAATCAGCTTTTAGCCTTTTTCTATCATTTTTTCAAAGCAGAGGACGCCAACTTTGCAATCAGTTAACAGTCACGTTTGGTAATTCTGAACCAGTTTCCGGTTCTGTTTTAGTTAGGTCCAGTCCATTTGGGAATGTTGGAAATCAGTCCTTTTAACCCGAAAACACAACCCAGCAAAACGCTAATCAAAACAGCAAGATGGTTTCAGTTGTTTGTATATTATAAAGGGCTAATCTATTTAGAATGTATCTTACTTGCCACAACAGGTTTGTGTAACATTATTATTATTATTATTATTATTATTATTATTATTATTACTAAACTTTCAAATTTCGTAACTCTATTGTATTTTTGTACTGTTTTACCCTTCAATTTGTTAAGACTCCTTTTATCGGGAGGGGAAAATGGTCTGAAAATACACCAAAGTAACAAATATTGAAAGTTTAATTAGTACATGAATTTGAAAAAAAAATAAAAATAAAATAAAGTAAATAAAAAATAAAAAATAAGAAATTGTTACACAAAACTGAAATTTGTGACAAGTAAAATACATTTTAAATACATTAACCCTATATTAAAAGGGAAAACTGAATACAAGCTTATAGTGTTACAACCTAACTCTATTTATACTAAAATAGTAAACTCATGTTGGACTACCCACTAACCCGTGACTCACTGAACCGAACCATGACTTGACCCATCATGATTACCCAACAACCTGTTGAACACCTCTAGACTACGTTAATTAACTAACATAGGAATTGTGAAATAAGGTGTTCCTAGACTAATCTTTAGCTAGAGGTCACCTGACTGCAACCTCAGTTGTAATTAAGTTAAGGTGTGGATTAATTTAGTTTGAAAAAGAAGTACTCTAACTGGTCCTAAAATATTTAACTCGATCCATTGTAACTCTAAATTTTGACGAGGATTGGTAAATTGGTTATTACTTTTGTTAGTACAAAATTTAGCGCTATGGTTTAAGATGAGCCGGACTTACAAGAAACATATGTTTCTGGAAGATCCGGGGAACTTTGGACTAAGTGATAATATTTGCAATAAAGAAAGAAAGCACTGTAAATCTCGCCGTGGGAAAGGGATCCCATGATTAACCTCGGGTGTAAAAGTATGTTTCTAGAGAGAGAAAGTAATTGTGTGTACGTGTTCTTAGCTAGAAGATCTTACACTTGGTGACGTTTTACCCTTGTATGTATAGGCAAGTGATATTGTCGTGTTAGGGGGGTTATGAGGTGCGGCTCATCCTATTAACTGATGGGTATAGGATGTTTGCCTTGAAGTCATTCCCCTTTGACTTGCTTTATGCTTCGTCAATCATGCCGTAGGATTTGGGAATGCTACCCTCGGTTGACGAGTTGTCGCCTTTCTCAACTTAGCCAAAATATGTTCATTCCTCCATCCCAGGTTTAGAATTTACTAAGCACATTAGGTTAGTTCGTTCTTCATCGACGATACCCATCAGCGGATCTTACTAAACTCCAGCTGTTTGGAGGTGTAGTTCCGTTGTGGCTATCCGGATGTATCGGACTTGTCCCCATTCTTGTTGTGGAATCCGAACTTCTTCCCAGTCCGAGGATGTTATGTGTGACCATCCGAGAATGTGGCCCATTTATGGGTATGTTACATGCCAAAACAGAGAGTCATGTGCATTGCACATGACAAGTAAAAAACAGTCAACAAACCAACACAACTAACTTTCCTGCCCTTTTGTTATCTTTAAATAATTTCACTTTAGCATTTTGTAAATCAGTTTTTGATCATTGATTCTCTCTTACTATCTTATAACAAACTCATTTCGTGAATAAAAAATCCATTAATCATTTCACTTCTAGTTACTATTATTGTTCAAGTAATTCTTGTGTTTGATTGCTTAAACCTTCAATCTTGTTATAGATTCTGGTTAAGGTACGTTTCAATTGGTATCAAGAGCCCTTTTCTGGCACCATTCTATCTTCAAGAAGTGTTACATTGAAATTTATTGATATTCCGGTCATCTTCTCCGGTGTAATTCCGGCAAGAAAACAAGATTCGGGCAAGAAATCAGCCACCATTGATTTCACTGTTCTATTTACTTCTGGTTAGTGTCAATCATTTGTACGGCCACAAGATCAGCCCATTAGTGGTTAAAGTCTCTGATCTTGAACAAGCTGGTCAAAAGCAATTGGATTGAGTAACCCATAACAGAATCAGTAAACATGACTCCATTGTTGATGAGTGGTAATGTTACTAGTGTAATGGTGGAAACAAGAAATACAACTAGAAATCAAGAACCTACAATGGAATCCTTGCAACAAACTGTCAATAAATTTCAAAGAATGATGTTGGACATGACTGATGAGATGAATAGGATGAGGTCTGGAGAAGGTCCTAGCAATGGTAATCATGGTCATGGTGGTTCTAATGGAAATCAGAATGGGGGGGGGGGGAGGGATGTTAATGGATGGTTGTATAGGGTGAATGATCAATTCTTTGTCATGGATCATGTAGATGATGATGAACAGAGAATTGATTGGTATCCATGCATCTGTTCGACAAAGCCCTCAATTGGCACAAACAGTTCATGAAAAGAAATTGTAAGGTAGCAACTTGGGATGTATATGAAAGACAAATCAAGAAGAGGTTTGATTTTGTGTTTGAAGATCCATTGATGGAATTGAAGAATCTCGGGCACACATCTTCAATTCAGGTATATCAAGATTCTTTTGAGTCCTTATTGAATAAGGTGGAATTGACTGAGAAACAAGCAATTAGTCTTTATATTGGTGGTTTAAAAGAAGAGATTGGTATGTTGATGAGAATGTTAAATGCAACAACCTTACCTGATGTGTTTGGTTGGTCAAAAATGGAAGAGACTAGGTTGGAAGTGGTGAAAAAGAATACACCATTGTTATCAACTCCTAGAAATTTTGGTAACAATTGGAATGTTAATAGGAATGTGGCTTATCCTGCTATAAATGTGAATCAAATAATGGCCATGCCTGCAAATCAATATGTGAATCTAAATGTGGCCAAACAGCCTATGAATTCTATGTTTGCACCTAGGAAGCATTAACTCAAAAAGAATTGGCGGAAAAGAGAGCTAAGATCCTTTGATTCTACTGTGATAAGAAGTATATGCCAGGCCATAAATGTGAGGGTCAATTGTTTACTATGGAGATAAAAGGTGGAGAGGAAGAGGATTTTGAGGAATGTTTGGAAGAAAATGACAATGATAATGAGGTAAATCAATATGTGATTGGAGAGGAAGAATAGCAATGCATACCTCATATTTCATTTAATGCATTATCTGGAGTTCCTACTCATAACACAATGAGGGTTAAGGGTCATGTTTTAAGACAATTGTTGCACATATTGATGGATTCAGGAAGCAAACACAACTTTTTAGACATTTACACTGCTAAGAAGTTAGGGTGTAGACTCAGAAGTACCTATCCTCTTCAAGTTTCTGTAGCTGGAGGTACGAAACTAGTAAGTCAGTATATGGTCAAAGTATTTCAATGGAAGATACAGGGTGTTTTGTTTGAAACTGATGTGATGTTGTTACCATTGGGAGGCTGTGAATTGGTTCTTGGGGTTCAATGGTTATCTACATTGGGTACCATTTTGTGGAATTTTCAAGAGCTAAAAATGAAATTTGAATATGAAGGTGATGAGTGTGCAAATACTCATTATTTTTATCGTATATAAACTGCCAAAACATCCAAAAACACTCAAATACGCATCAAAATACAGAAATTATTCCAAAAGTGTGTTTTATATGTTTTAGATGCAAAATGTTTAAAAACAAATGAAAAACGAACAAAGTTTGCACAATTGGCAGTTTCAGTCCCTCAAGTTTCAAAAATTGACAAAACTAGTCCCTGACGTTTTAAAACGAAAGAAAAGTCAACACAAGGTTTTATAAAATCAAAAATTATCAAAAACGATCCTTGGGTGAAATTTTGAGAAAATTACATGTTTGGTCCCTGAAGTTTCAAAAATGGCAAAAATGGTCCCCGGGTTTTCAAAAATGGAAAATTATCATTCAAAACCTTTGTACTATTTAGACTTGGCAAAATAAACCATTTTTGATAACTTTTGGAAATTTTCACTTTTAACCCCTCAACTTTGAATTTTGGCAAGTTTAGTCCCCGGGATTTTCAAAAGTGGAAAATTGTATTTATAGTCCTTGGATTATGAAATGTGGCAAGAGTAGACCTTATGAATACTTTGGGAGGATGGCATGTTTGATCCTTAATTTTCAGCCAAGTTACATTTTTAGTCCTTGTGAATTTCACACTAAATACCAAATGGACCTTTTGTAATTTACTATCCTAATCCACTCAACACCCTTTCAAGCCCATTCCCTACCCTTGGCCCATTAACCATCACCAGCCAATCCACCACCCAAATAAAACTTACCCCGTTTTTTATATACTTTCCCCCCTAGTCAAACAAAGTCAATCCCAACTCCACCCTCACCACTTGCCCTGCTACACACCCTGCACACTCAACCCCCCCCTCTCATCATCATCATCACACCCCCTTGCCTCCCCTACACTCCAAACACTAAAAACCAAAACCCACCTTCCCCTGCCAAGTTATCAGACCCCAATTGGTTTAATGTGGTTTCCCGCCAAAAATGATTGGACGACCAAGATCATTCTTCTCTCATCTAACGATCCAGAAACAAAATGGGAAAGTGCCAAAGGGAGTTTTGGAAGATTATAAATGAAAAAAAAAAAGAGAGAAGACAAGTGGTTAATGAGTGGGGGAATTTAAAGTAGTTGTAGAAAGTAGAAAGTAGAAAATTTATGTTGAAATGTAATTTCAAGTTTCTAGCTCAGTTTGTTGTAAGATTTCTAGTCATTCCAAGTCTTTGTAATCAGATTCTCATTTTGTTCCCTAGTATTCAAGTTTAATGAAAAATTGAAAGTTTCATGTTAAATCTCAGTCGTGTTTAAATAGTTTCCATACGAGCTGTTTTATTGTTCTATAAGCTTAATATTAGTTACTTATAAGCTGTTAGAAACTTAGAAAGCAATTACTCAGAGTTTAAGTAAGAAACTCAAAAATACCTAGAAAATCATAAAAAAAAAATAGCTTTTAATTCAGAAGAATCAGTTTGTGAAAGAAGAAGATTGGAGCTGGTAAATTGTAGATTGATTGGGTCTTAACAGCTTATTGGGAAGCTAATAGGTGTAATATAAGCCCCTTGTTCTCAGTTCCTCATTGAATTCCATCTTTGTAAGCTTTTTCATCCATTTTTTTGGCATTCTTCTGTTCATTACCTATTATCTGTTTATTTGCATTTAATTACACTTATTTGGTATGAATTAGTGATGCGTGGGAATCGCAACAGGCTTTACCTCTCGAGGGATCTCGAGAAGCTTACAACCCCCACCAAGCAGTGTACCTGATCGTTGTAGTATAGTATAGTGACAAGTACCGGGGGATTGATCGTTCAGCTTAGGAATAGTGTCGCTAGGATTAGAAAACCTAATTTACTAGTTCTAAAGGTGAGGGATGATTATTTTTGTGTTTTTATATTTTTTAGAAAGCAAGTAAAATCTCGGGTTTTGAAGGAGTGGGCGGAATTAGTTGCTATTCAACTAACCCAAAACTAAGATGCAATCAAAATAAAATAATAAAAATGAAAATAAACTAATTATACTAAGGTTGTGAGCAGTGATTGGAGAAAATGTGTTTACTTAGATTTCACTACTCCCTAGATATCTTTTACACGTTAATTACTTGTTATAATTGCATGGATGACGGATCGTATTCCTTAATACCATTCATGGGGTGGCATACATAACTCCCCAATTCTATGAGCTCTTATCTCCTCCTACACCATGACCCAACACAACTATAGGGATTGTAAACAGTGGCTCATGCATTAAATACAACCAATAAAGACCTAGTACGCCTCGGTTCATGTTTCTTAAGATGTTCAAGCATGTTACCATTTGGAGATCTGCCAGTTTTCTTAAGCCTAACATATAAATCATTCATCCAAGAACAAGAATAAACAAGTAATCAACACATAATCAATATCTAGGTTTCATTAGATCTAAGCAAACACAAAGGAGATCTAGCCTAGCATAATGGAATTGAGACAAGAACAAGATATAGACAACCAACACATAGACATATTGATTGAATTAGAAGAACACTTATCTCAATTACAATGCAAGGTATCAAGGGTTTGGAACCCTTGAAAAACCTGTAAAAGTTGCACCAAATTCGTCTTTAGGGTTTCTCCAAAACTTCTCTCTTTTTAATGAAAAAACTAGAAAACTATATATAGGAAAACTGGGCTGACGGCGTCAAGACAACCATGTGACGCCGTCACCTCGCCGCCAAATACTTCCTCAGACGGCCTTGATCTACTAATGACGGCCTGTGTGACGCCGTCACCAACCACGGTATTTTATTCTTGGCCTTTTGACGCCGTCAGGATGACTTTTGACGCCGTCATCAACTACGGTATTTTATTCATGATGTTTGACGCCGTCAAGCCTTTACTCTTGACGCCGTCACCTAGTGTTTCCAGCATGGAAAATTGATACTTTGCCGTTTTCTTCACTTTTATGCTCCAAAAACGTCCAAAATGGCTTCTTTTCCAGAATTCACTCTCCAAGTACCTAAAATCACAAAAGGAACGATTTAGGGCAATATTTGATCAAATAAAGTCGGATTCGGGCTTAAATGACCCCCTAAAAACGGATCATTTTTCGCCTCATCAATTAGTATTTTTATTGTTTAAAACAACTAGTTTGTTCATTAAGATATTAATTTATTTAATTAAGAGTTTTAGCAGGTTAAATAGCATAGTTGTAACATGTGAGTTTCATGCTGATATGATTGATGTTCTGTACTTCTATGATCTCATTACATTGTATCATAAGCTTTAAAATCAGTATTGAGCTCTATTTCATCAAAATCCTTTGAAAAATCATAACAGTCCACAGTTAAAAGGGTGTTTGGCATTACCTGTTTCAAGATATTCAAGGGAATTTTGGTTGTTTTTGTCTGTTCTCATAACTAACACCAAGTCATTTGAGTTCATTTCCATCATAAGACCTAAGCTTTTGTCACTAAAAAGTCAAAATGACCACAAATGCCTAGTAACTGCCCACTGTTGGGGATTTAGATTACACAAACCCTCATATCAGTCCTAAACTAGTAGATATAGGTTAATTTAGCTTCTTATAGGTTTAGTATAACTTATCTAATCAGTAGTGATCATTGAAACTTCACAAAAGTCAAATAAGCAAGTTACATTGAAAAGTCAAAATAGCATGTTTCAGATTTTTCCCAAACTTCAGAGAATTAATTAGAATTGTATGCTATGTTTGAGTGATTGAAATTTGTTTCTTTGTAGAGTCTACCAGCTAAATTTCATGTTCCTTTGGTGCTTTGATTTTTGTGATTTTTCCCCTGGGCCCCACACAGCCCCAAACTCAGCTGCAGGCTGAGCTTTGTTCTGCTGCACAGACCCAACAGCCCACCACCACCCCTTTGTGGTGGTTTTTTGACCTCCTCAGTGGTCCACAACCTCCAATCTTTGTTCCATTCAACCCCCCCTGGTAGGCACCATGGATTGACCAACCATTTGAGCCCTAGACCACTAGGACCCACCTGATTCATGCTTTTCTTTCTGTCCTATTTCTGAGTAGTATATGGTTTGTGGAAGTGCTTATTTCAGCTTATTGTCTTATTCTGTGGATCTTTTTGGTTAATTCTTGCTTAGACATGTTCACATTACTAGTTTAGATCAGATTCAACCATAGTGGGCCCCACACAACCTGGTTTGAGCTTATTTGCTTATAAAGTCAAACAAAGTCAACTGTTGGCTTTTTCTTTCATAATCAGCTTATTTTTAAGTTCTAAAAATTTTGTTTTCACAAAAGTTTGTTGCTTTTAGTTATAAAATAGTATTCTAAAATAAAAATCCAGAAAATCCAATTTAATTTTAAGTGATAGTTTCTATTTAATTTTACTTAAATTTTATTTTGCATTTTTAGATTTTAATTAAGTACTTATCATTTTTATATTTTTATTAATTACCTCTTATATTAAAGTATTTTTAGTAAATTTTTCAGATTTTTATTTTATCATTAAGTATTTATTAGATTTAATTTTAGTTTTATTAATAATTAATTAATAAGTAAGTTTTAAATAGGATAATTAGTTTTTATTAAGTAAAACCTAGTTTTTATATTTTTCCTAGCTTTTATATGTTATAAAATAATTTTAGAAATTTTCTTGTAATTTTCACTGTTCATTTTCTATTTTTTTTAATTTAAAATAGTTTAATTAGGTAATTAGTAATTAATTAGTAATTAATTAATTAAAAAACCACAAAAAGACAAAAATACATAATTTTTATTTTAAAACTTGGTTTTAGTTATTTTATAATTTTAGGAATTTTATTTTCACCTTTTTAGTATTTATTTAATATTATATTATATTTAAGTGTTTTAAATATTAATAATTAGTATTTAATTAATATTAAAAAAAATTAATTAGTGTTAAAATTTATTTTCTTTTTCTAAAAATTTTCTTTTATCTTATAGTTTGTAAAAAAGTCATTTTCACCCCTGGGTGTTTTCAGATTTCCGTTTTCACTTTTTATTTCGTACGTTTACGTTTTATTTAAACGTAACGTACGCGTTTTTAGGTTTAAATCGTTTCTGGTTTTTCCTAGGTTCCCGTCTTATTCATATAGCTTATTTAAGCTATTTCCTTGTAGATTCCCTAGCTTAATCACACACAAACCCCTTTCTCATCCAAATTCACCCGATCACAAACCCGTTTTAGTACCATCCACACCTCGTCGGGACATAACGACCCGGGGAAACACTATATTCCGCGGAGCATTGACTCTAGGCTGTTTGACCATCTTGACCACATCCGTGGTTGACTTTGGTTGACGATTTAGCATCAATCAATTTTTGGCGCCGCTGTCGGGGAGGTTGTGTGCGTATCTAAACGGTTTTTCTGATTAGTGTCTTTGGAATTCGTTCCATTGTACATTTATTCATCCTTTGTTCATATTTTCTATTTATCAAAACAAAACCGTTCACGAAAACTTTTTAAATCAAGTTTTCAACGAACACAAAAACACAAAAAGATTTTCTTTCTTATAAAATGTCTTTCCAAAAACCCAAAAATATCCTTCTTCACCCTCCTACCCTTTTGATTCTCATTTCCTCACCCTCTATACACATTTGATTCTTTCTATGTCTCATCCACACTTTCTGGTTTGCCATTGGTGTGGTAATCCTTATAATGGTGGCAATTGCCCCAGCTGTGGCATGGTAGAGTCAGGAAACGGGTCTGTCTATAACCAGAATCCCTATTCCTACCATGACACGACTGATTCATTCCATCAGTTACCACACCATCAGTCTCAGCAGTTTTACTGTTGTGAGTACTGTGGTGGTTCACACTACAGTTCTGATTGTCAATCGGGAAACACGCTTGTCTTTGAGCAGTTTCTCGATAACAATTATGACTCTAGCACATACGACTCACAGCCTCAACAGTTTTACTGTTGTGATTACTGTGGAGGTTCACACTTCAGCTCAGATTGTCAAACGGGTAATCCATATCCTTGTGACAATTTTGACACACCTTATTACGACCAACCTCCACAGTACGATATGAATCAAGCACTTCTTCCAGAAATGCAAAATATGATGAAAATTGTTGATGAGCTTAAGGGTTTAGTTCAAGACTTTGCCCAAAGACATACTCATCAAAAATCTATGGAAGAATTGCTTGCTGAAGAGCAGCTGCTAGAATAAATTCCCAAGATGCATATGAAAAATCTGTGAGGGAATCCATTGCAAGAGAAAAAGCAGCCAAATCTAGCTATTTGTTCCGTTTTATTCCTGATGACAGCGATGATGAGGATACACTTGATATCCTTGAATTTTATAAAACCTCATCAAGTTCATTAGTTGATACCCCAGCAGTTGAGATTCCATCTCAAACAACTGCTATCACACCCGAGGTTCCCACTCACTCTTTGATCATGGGGGACGAGCATCTTGACACTGTTCCTGAAAGGGAATCGGACGAATTCATAAAGTCTAGTGTTGAGAACCTTGTTCCAATCCCGAGAGAGTCACAGGGAACTCTTGAGCATATGTGTGATATTCCTTCACCCATTGAGTGTCCTAAAGATCAATTTGAGACTTTCTCAGATTTTAGCGATGATTGCACATCTTATGGAGACATCGAGTATGTTGAGGCATCAGTTCCACAAACTGATGCTGATCATCTTCTTGAGGAGTTCGTTGATGAACTTACTCACATCGATCCACTTTCATTGGAAAATGATGATGGTCTCCTCGATTTCCAAGCCGATCTCGGAGAAATTGAAAGTCTTCTATATCATGATCCGTCACTCACTTCTGATCCCAGCAGTCCAATAGAGAATAATACTCACTTTGTTCCCGAAACATTCAATGCTACTCTCACCAATCCTCTATTTGAATTCGACTCTGAATTCACTTTGATTTCTGATAATCTACTATTTGATATTCAGAACGAGGATTGTGAGTCTATTCCGGAACATGAGTTCACAAATTCACATCTTGTGAATGATTCTCTTCATGAGGAGTTCTCTGGTGAACTCACTCATCGTATCATAACTCCTCCGGAGTTTGATAGCCTGGGGGGAGATGCACTCAATCATGAGAATTTGAAAATTCCCACCCACCCTCCCGGGATGTTTACGAGCTTAACCCTTGCAATCCAAATTCAGGCTAATGAGCCTGCTCTTGAGGAAGATGATCAAATCATGATTATCATCATGGTTTTCTTCCTTTTCTTCACCTATAAGGTGACTTCTCTTGTTCTTCACTCCTTCGGGAATGAAGATACCATATTTGATCCCGGCATTTTCATGTATCATTATTTTAAGCCGGATACTTTTCTCTTCGGTGTGGAACTTTCACGTGCTTCATATGTTTGTCCAAACATTTTGAATGAAAGTCCGATTGAGATTGTCTCTTCCACATCATGCTTCCCCAAGGACAAATGAATTCGGGGTCGAGTCAAGCTAGCGACTCGGTAAACAAAAACTGTAGCATGCTTATAGGGTTTTCACCCTAAGTGTGGGGGAGTCCCCCATGCTATGGTTACTTATGAAGTGAAAAACAAAATGGTGTTTTCACGCTTAACTTGTAATGTTGCCCTTTTACGTTCAGAATGTCGGCATAATAGCCGGGACTTTGAATATTGAGGACAATATTCATGCTTAGTGTGGGGGGTATTCGCTATTCTAGCGAATTTTATCACAATTTACTATCTTATACCCCCGTTTTTGACCAAAATTTTTCAAAAATTTTTCACTAAAGTTCAAAATTTTTTGTGGTAATCAGTCCACCGTGTCTAAACGACAAAAGGGATTGGCTAGTCCAGGAGCAAACGGCTCTTGGTAAAGACATCTCAAATCCGTTTATTGCTTGCAATTTGCCCAAAATTGTATGGTTCCTCAACTCCCCAAAAACAAATGAGTTGGCTAGCCCGCAAGATTATGGCTTGTGGTAAAGGCCGTGGAAAATCCATAATTGGTAATCAGCTCACCAAGATGTTGACTATTCCATCAAGAGTTGGCTAGTCCAGAAGCAAATGGCTTTTGGTAAAGACTAATCAAATCCGTTAACAGCTGGTGGTTTGCTCAAAATCACAAGGTTATCAGGTGTGCCACAGTTCTTACACCTGGCTACTCCAGAAGTGATGGCTTTTGGTAAAGAGTTTTTCAAATCCATCAAGTTTTTCTCAAAAGATTGCTAGGGACTAGCAATAGTTTAGTGTGGAGGATTGATGAGTGTGCAAATACTCATCATTTTTATCGTATATGAACTGCCAAAACATCCAAAAACACTCAAATACGCATCAAAATACAAAAATTATTCCAAAAGTGTGTTTTATATGTTTTAGATGCAAAATGTTTAAAAACAAATGAAAAACGAACAAAGTTTGCACAATTGGCAGTTTCAGTCCCTCAAGTTTCAAAAATTGACAAAACTAGTCCCTGACGTTTTAAAACGAAAGAAAAGTCAACCCAAGGTTTTATAAAATCAAAAATTATCAAAAACGATCCTTGGGTGAAATTTTGAGAAAATTACATGTTTGGTCCCTGAAGTTTCAAAAATGGCAAAAATGGTCCCCGGGTTTTCAAAAATGGAAAATTATCATTCAAAACCTTTGTACTATTTAGACTTGGCAAAATAAACCATTTTTGATAACTTTTGGAAATTTTCACTTTTAACCCCTCAACTTTGAATTTTGGCAAGTTTAGTCCCCGGGATTTTCAAAAGTGGAAAATTGTATTTATAGTCCTTGGATTATGAAATGTGGCAAGAGTAGACCTTATGAATACTTTGGGAGGATGGCATGTTTGATCCTTAATTTTCAGCCAAGTTACATTTTTAGTCCTTGTGAATTTCACACTAAATACCAAATGGACCTTTTGTAATTTACTATCCTAATCCACTCAACACCCTTTCAAGCCCATTCCCTACCCTTGGCCCATTAACCATCACCAGCCAATCCACCACCCAAATAAAACTTACCCCGTTTTTTATATACTTTCCCCCCTAGTCAAACAAAGTCAATCCCAACTCCACCCTCACCGCTTGCCCTGCTACACACCCTGCACACTCAACCCCCCCTCCCATCATCATCATCACACCCCCTTGCCTCCCCTACACTCCAAACACTAAAAACCAAAACCCACCTTCCCCTGCCAAGTTATCAGACCCCAATTGGTTTAATGTGGTTTCCCGCCAAAAATGATTGGACGACCAAGATCATTCTTCTCTCATCTAACGATCCAGAAACAAAATGGGAAAGTGCCAAAGGGACTTTTGGAAGATTATAAATGAAAAAAAAAGAGAGAAGACAAGTGGTTAATGAGTGGGGGAATTTAGAGTAGTAGTAGAAAGTAGAAAGTAGAAAATTTATGTTGAAATGTAATTTCAAGTTTCTAGCTCAGTTTGTTGTAAGATTTCTAGTCATTCCAAGTCTTTGTAATCAAATTCTCATTTTGTTCCCTAGTATTCAAGTTTAATGAAAAATTGAAAGTTTCATGTTAATCTCAGTCGTGTTTAAATAGTTTCCATACGAGCTGTTTTATTGTTCTATAAGCTTAATATTAGTTACTTATAAGCTGTTAGAAACTTAGAAAGCAATTACTCAGAGTTTAAGTAAGAAACTCAAAAATACCCAGAAAATCATAAAAAAATAGCTTTTAATTCAGAAGAATCAGTTTGTGGAAGAAAAGATTGGAGCTGGTAAATTGTAGATTGATTGGGTCTTAACAGCTTATTGGGAAGCTAATAGGTGTAATATAAGCCCCTTGTTCTCAGTTCCTCATTGAATTCCATCTTTGTAAGCTTTTTCATCCATTTTTTGGCATTCTTCTGTTCATTACCTATTATCTGTTTATTTGCATTTAATTACACTTATTTGGTATGAATTAGTATTTTTATTGTTTAAAACAACTAGTTTGTTCATTAAGATATTAACTTATTTAATTAAGAGTTTTAGCAGGTTAAATAGCATAGTTGTAACATGTGAGTTTCATGCTGATATGATTGATGTTCTGTACTTCTATGATCTCATTACATTGTATCATAAGCTTTAAAATCAGTATTGAGCTCTATTTCATCAAAATCCTTTGAAAAATCATAACAGTCCACAGTTAAAAGGGTGTTTGGCATTAGCTGTTTCAAGATATTCAAGGGAATTTTGGTTGTTTTTGTCTGTTCTCATAACTAACACCAAGTCATTTGAGTTCATTTCCATCATAAGACCTAAGCTTTTGTCACTAAAAAGTCAAAATGACGACAAATGCCTAGTAACTGCCCACTGTTGGGGATTTAGATTACACAAACCCTCATATCACTCCTAAACTAGTAGATATAGGTTAATTTAGCTTCTTATAGGTTTAGTATAACTTATCTAATCAGTAGTGATCATTGAAACTTCACAAAAGTCAAATAAGCAAGTTACATTGAAAAGTCAAAATAGCATGTTTCAGATTTTTCCCAAACTTCAGAGAATTAATTAGAATTGTATGCTATGTTTGAGTGATTGAAATTTGTTTCTTTGTAGAGTCTACCAGCTAAATTTCATGTTCCTTTGGTGCTTTGATTTTTGTGATTTTTCCCCTGGGCCCCACACAGCCCCAAACTCAGCTGCAGGCTGAGCTTTGTTCTGCTGCACAGACCCAACAGCCCACCACCACCCCTTTGTGGTGGTTTTTTGACCTCCTCAGTGGTCCACAACCTCCAATCTTTGTTCCATTCAACCCCCCCTGGTAGGCACCATGGATTGACCAACCATTTGAGCCCTAGACCACTGGGACCCACCTGATTTATGCTTTTCTTTCTGTCCTATTTCTGAGTAGTATATGGTTTGTGGAAGTGCTTATTTCAGCTTATTGTCCTATTCTGTGGATCTTTTTGGTTAATTCTTGCTTAGACATGTTCACATTACTAGTTTAGATCAGATTCAACCATAGTGGGCCCCACACAACCTGGTTTGAGCTTATTTGCTTATATAGTCAAACAAAGTCAATTGTTGGCTTTTTCTTTCATAATCAGCTTATTTTTAAGTTCTAAAAATCTTGTTTTCACAAAAGTTTGTTGCTTTTAGTTATAAAATAGTATTCTAAAATAAAAATCCAGAAAATCCAATTTAATTTTAAGTGATAGTTTCTATTTAATTTTACTTAAATTTTATTTTGCATTTTTAGATTTTAATTAAGTACTTGTCATTTTTATATTTTTATTAATTACCTCTTATATTAAAGTATTTTTAGTAAATTTTTCAGATTTTTATTTTATCATTAAGTATTTATTAGATTTAATTTTAGTTTTATTAATAATTAATTAATAAGTAAGTTTTAAATAGGATAATTAGTTTTTATTAAGTAAAACCTAGTTTTTATATTTTTCCTAGCTTTTATATGTTATAAAATAATTTTAGAAATTTTCTTGTAATTTTCACTGTTCATTTTCTATTTTGTTTTAATTTAAAATAGTTTAATTAGGTAATTAGTAATTAATTAGTAATTAATTAATTAAAAAACCACAAAAAGACAAAAATACATAATTTTTATTTTAAAACTTGTTTTTAGTTATTTTATAATTTTAGGAATTTTATTTTCACCTTTTTAGTATTTATTTAATATTATATTATATTTAAGTGTTTTAAATATTAATAATTAGTAATAATTAGTATTTAATTAATATTAAAAAAAATTAATTAGTGTTAAAATTTATTTTCTTTTTCTAAAAATTTTCTTTTATCTTATAGTTTGTAAAAAAGTCATTTTCACCCCCTGGGTGTTTTCAGATTTCCGTTTTCACTTTTTATTTCGTACGTTTACGTTTTATTTAAACGTAACGTACGCGTTTTTAGGTTTAAATCGTTTCTGGTTTTTCCTAGGTTCCCGTCTTATTCATATAGCTTATTTAAGCTATTTCCTTGTAGATTCCCTAGCTTAATCACACACAAACCCCTTTCTCATCCAAATTCACCCGATCACAAACCCGTTTTAATACCATCCACACCTCGTCGGGACATAACAACCCGGGGAAACACTATATTCCGCGGAGCATTGACTCTAGGCTGTTTGACCATCTTGACCACATCCGTGGTTGACTTTGGTTGACGATTTAGTATCAATCAGAAGGTAAGAAGGTTGTATTAAGGGGGACTCATCAATCTAAATTAGCTTGGATGTCTGGTAAACAGATGTCAAAGATGGTGTCTCAAATTAGGGAATACCAGTTGCCTTCTATGTCTTATATGGGGTCTGCAAACTTGAATTTGATGCAGTGTCCTAATATGGGAGATACTACAACAGTGGTAGAGTTGGAACCATGAAGAGTTTACTGATGTGTTTGAAATGCCAAAAGAATTGCCACCACATAGGCATTTTGACCATAGAATTCCACTTAAGTCAGAGGATGTGAGTATCAATGTAAGGCCTTATAGATATCCTCCTGCACAAAAGGATACTATTGAGGCAATGATCAAAGAATTAATGGATTCAGGGGTGATTAGGCCTAGTAATAGTCCTTTTCTTCACTAATAGTGATGGTAAAAAAGAAGGATGACTCTTGGAGGATGTGCATTGATTACATGCAACTTAACAAGCATACTGTGAAAGATAAGTTCCCTATTCCAGTTATTGAGGAGCTTATTGATGAGATGCAATGAGCACATGTATTCTATAAATTGGATCTCAGATCAGGGTACCATCAGATAAGAATGTGTGATGATGATGTTTACAAAACTGCTTTTAGGTCACATGAGGGTCATTATGAGTTTGTGGTTATGCCTTTTGGCTTAACCAATGCTCCTTCCACTTTTCAAGCTCTAATGAAATATGTGTTTAAGCCTTTTCTAAGAAAATTTACCCTAGTATTCTTTGATGATATACTCGTCTATAGCACTTCTATGCATGAACATGTTACTCACCTTCAATTGGTCTTACAAGTCATGAGAGAAAATAAACTGTTTGCCAAAAAGTCAAAATGTGTGTTTGGCACAACACAAGTTGAGTACTTGGGGATTATTTCTGCACAAGGGGTAGCCACAGATCCTAGTAAGATTCAAGCAATGCAGAATTGGCTAATGCCCACTAATTTGAAGCAGTTAAGGGGTTTTTTTGGGGTTGACTGGTTATTATAGAAGATTTGTTAAAGGATATGCAAGCATTAGTCAGCCATTGAATATGTTACTTAAAAAGAATGATTTTCACTGATCTCCACAAGCTCAGGAAGCATTTGAAAAGCTTAAACAAGCTACGGGTGAATCACCAATGTTAGCTTTACCCAATTTCAATGAGGAATTTGTAATAGAAACTGAGGCATCAGGGTTTGGTATAGGAGCAGTGTTACAACAAAATGGGCATCCAATAGCCTATTTGAGCAAGACTTTGGCTCCAAAACACCTGGCTTTATCCACTTATGAAAAAGGGCTTTTGGCTATGGTATTAGCTTTACAAAAATGGAGGAGATACCTATTGGATAGACACTTCAAAATCAAAACTGACCACTTTAGTTTGAAGTATGTCTTGGATCAAAGAATCACCACACCATTTCAGTATAAGTGGTTGCCAAAATTATTGGGGGTTGACTATGAAATTGAGTATAGAAAAGGAAAAGACAATGTAGCAGCTGATGCTTTGTCTAGAATTGAAACGCAAGGTATGCTATTCTCCTTATTGACTGTGGGTACTTCCAATGAGTTGTTTGATGCTGTTGTGTCTACATATCAACTGATCCTAGCCTACAGAGGCCTGCAAGATGGTAGTTTGACAAATAGTAAGTATGCTTGGTACAATGGTCAGTTAAGAATAAGAGATAAGTAGGTAGTGGGACAAGATGTGGAGTTGAGAAATGTTAGCCTCGCTTTTTTATAAAGATAACGTCACACAAGTGAATTGGACTAGATTAGAAACTGCAAGGACTGCTATTGTCAAGTTGGCAAACATGTAGTGTTAGGAGCCTATAAATACCCCTCATGACTCTCCATGAGGGGTATGGGAAAGTGTGTGTAAACTTCACTTCATTTCATTTCAATAAATACATAGTTCTCCACCTTTCTCTCTCTACTTTCTCTCTCTAGAAATAACCATGGTTTTCACATATTTCAATCAACTGCGACCTCCGGAACGTGTTTCTTGGTCATAACAAGAAAGAAGTTAGTTAAGCACTTCCATGAGTCAGCTGTGGGAGGTCACTCTGGTGTACAAGCCACAACCAAGAGATTGACTACTTATTTCTATTGGAAAGGATTGAGAAAATTGGTCAAAGAATGGGTTAGAGGCTGTGATGTGTGCCAAAGAAACAAGTCAGACCTGGTAGCTTACCCTGGCCTACTTCAACCCTTACCCATTCCAGAACAAATTTGGCAGGATATCTCCATGGATTTCATTGAATCTTTGCCTTCTTCTCATGGAAAAAGTGCTCTGCTAGTGGTGGTGGACAGACTTTCCAAGTATGCTCATTTTCTACATATTCCTCACCTATATATAGCTTCACAAGTTGTTCAGTTGTTCCTTGATAATGTTTACAAGTTACATGGCCTTCCTAAGACAATTGTGAGTGACAGAGATAAGATTTTCATGAGTTCTTTTTGGTAGTCTCTTTTCAAAATGTTGCAGTGCAGTTAAGGATGTCAACAGCTCATCACCCTCAAAGTGATGGTCAAACAAAGATTTTCAACAAGTATTTGGAGACATATCTTAGGTGTATGACAGGTGAGAGGCCAAAGGATTGGGTCAAATGGGTATTACTAGCTGAATATTGGTATAATACCAATTATCACTCAGCCATTGACACCACTCCATATGAAGTTGTTTATGGTCAGAAGCCTCCTTTACAAATTCCTTATATGGCAAAAGATAGCCATGTGGAAGCTGTGGATAGGACTTTACAAGCAAGGGAACAAGTGGTGCAGTTGCTCAAATTCAACTTAAAGAAAGCTCAAGATAGAATAAAATCACAAGCTGATAAAAGAAGGTCTGATAGAGAGTTTCAAGTGGGTGATTGGGTATACTAATTAAAGTTACAACCTTATAGGCAATTGAATGTGAGGCAAAGCAAACAACATAAACTCTCAACAAAGTTTTTTGGTCCTTTTCAAGTGATTGGGACGGTTGGCAAGGTAGCATACAAATGATTATGCTAAAGCTCACAATGTTTTTCATGTATCACAACTTAAACCTTGTCATGTGGATTCTGCTACCATGGGAGAGTTTCCTGAATGTGATGGAGAAGGATTGATAGCTGCTAGTCCAATCAAGCTACTTGACAGAAAGATGGTCAAACAAAACAATAGAATGGAAGTGTTTGGCTTAATCCAGTGGTCTAATGGCTTAGAGGAGGATGCAACCTGGGAAAGATTGGAAGACATAGTTCAGAGGTTTTCGGAGTTTGTCTTAGATCCTTGAGGTCAAGGAAGCTTTGAAGGGGGATGGAATGTTACATGCCAAAATAGATAGTCACGTGCATTGCACGTGACAAGTAAAAAACATTCAACAAACCAACACAACTAACTTTCCCGCCCTTTTGTTATCTTTAAATACTTTTACTTTAGCATTTTGTAAATCAGTTTTTGATCACTGATTCTCTCTTACTATCTTGTAACAAACTCATTTCTTGAATAACAAATCCATTAATCATCTCACTTCGAGTTACTATTCTTGTTCAAGTAATTCTTGTGTTTGATTGCTTAAACCTTCAATCTTGTTATAGATTCTGGTTAAAGTACGTTTTCGGATATTCCTTTGTTTTGTGTAGGATCCAGACTCTTTGTCTGGAGATACACAATACGTGATCGATCAACTTTTAAGTAACAATTTGCTCTTGAGTGCAAATCATACTCTGAACATTCAAAACTGATAGGAATTATTGTTGTGATATACCTGTTTAAAGGAAAAATGTATGCTTAACGAATGTACATGCGTGTGACACTTTCGTGATTCAGTCCAGGTCCACTCACTTTTAATTATGCAACCTCTAATTTGGAGAAGACAGTACTTGAGTTAGCCCCCAACAGTTGGACAAAGGTTTCTAAATGTTACCCGATATTTTTGGTTGATTCTATCTTGTGATCCATTTGATGTTAACCAACCAATGAGTACTTTACAACTTTCTTGATATAATGAAATTACCGATACATTTAACATTTCATGTCGCTAGCTTACTGTTCCTTGATCAACCTGCTGGGTCTGGATTCTCTTATGCAAAATCTCCAGAAGCTTACATAACGAATGATACATCAGCAGTAATGCAGGTTTACAGTTTTCTGAGGAAGGTAAGGTCTTTTTCTAGATGAAAGCTGTTGGGATCATACTTTTGTATTTTAGTCAAGTCTCGGTCATTACCTTTTGTAATAGGTTGCTTAGTTATTTATTCTACTTAGTTTATGTTACAAGGCTTAATAATGTAAGTCCATGGGCTTGAAAGCCCACGTCCAAAAGAAAGGAGGGAGGAAGGGAGTATTGCCCTACTCCTCCTCCTATAAATACTAAGCTTATGTAACTCTTTTAGTTGTTGGTTATTTGATTATCTTAAGGAAACTCTTGTTCTTTCACTTTTCATATTTCTCATAATCAACCATCTCTCATTCTCATCTCATTTCTATCAATATCATACTTGTGTTTACATAAATGGTGACCTAACAAGTGGTATCATTCGCTTAATAGAGATTGAAGTGTACTTTCTATTGTTAACGTGGGGTTTAGGTGCTTGTTCTTCATCTTTTTGCATTTTTCTTTGTTTCTTTCGCTCAAATCTTGAAGCTTGGACAAGTTTCAAGGTTGATATAGTGATTTGAAGCTTAGTTTTTTCATAAAGTTTTTATTTTTAAGGTTTTTTGTAAGGTTTTATAGCTTCTTTGATATTGGAAAACTAGTTTTTGATAGCAAAATCTTTCATTTTTAGTGTTGTTTAAGTATTGGTGAAGTTATTTGATCAAAAGTACCTTATTTCTAAGCAATTTTTCTTCAAAAATTTGAGTTTTTTCAAGTTTATGACCTGTTTACGCGTAACTTTTGAGAATAGTACGATTCAAAAGCTGTCAACAGTACTTTTTGTCCTTTCTACGAGTAACTTTTGGCTAAAACCCTTTTCTTACGAGTAACTTAGGTCAAAACCCTGTTCTTACGAGTAACTTTGGTCTTCTACGCCTAAAACCTACGAGTTAGTCAATTTCTACGAGTAAGTTGTGATTCCTACGCTCAAGATTCTACGAGTAAGTTGTGATTCCTACGCAGAAGACAGATCCTACGCAGAAGTTGCCTCTACGCCTAAGCTTTACGCATAAGTCAATCTTACGCGTAAGTTTCAGATATCTACGCCTAACTTCATCCAAGGTTCTATCTTCGTTCTACGGTGACTCAGTACTTCCCTAGCTTGGATAAGTTAGTGGAATACTTCGACTTTGGATATCTTTCAAGCTTGGATAAGTTTGAAAGATTTGTTTGGTTGTTTTAACCTTACGCATAAGTCTAAACTTACGCATAAGCCAAAGCTTACGCGTAAAGAGAAAACTTACGCATAAACTTATTGTTTACGCCTAAACTACTCTTTACGCATAACCTAAAGTTTACGCGTAAGATTATTGTAACGCGTAAGATTTCAACTTACCCCAGGGATTTTGAACTTAACCAAAGGAACGTGCATTTCAATCTTCTACAAAGATCCATTTCTACACAAGTGTTCAAAGATGTCTCAACCACCACATTACTACTTCTCAAATCCTCAGCAACAACATCAGCAGTATCAGCAACAACAATACCATCAGCAACAATCATATCAACAACCTTCACAGTCACACTTTCAACAACAACCGTTGAATCAACAACCACAATATCTCATGATGCAACAACATCAAATCATTCCTTAACAACAACCATATCAAATGTCCCAACAAAACACTCAGTTTTCCTACAAACAACCTCACTGGTTTGATAGAATGTGTGAAGTTATTACAACTCAACAATCCCGACATGAGGCAGGATCACTTGAAACACCTCCAATGCTAACACCTGGGAACTATGTTCAATGGTCAAGTCGATTCTTATGATTTCTTGAACTAAAGAAACCTCATGGGAAATTCTTGAAACAAGTGATACTTGAAGGACCATTTGAGTGGCCAACAAGATTTGAAATTGGTGATCCAAATGCTGATCCTCCACGTCCTCCTGGTGATAGACCTCTTCCAGAATCTGCACTCACAGAAGAACAAAAATTACATCGTGAAGCTGATGAGTACGCAATGGCTTATATACTTCAAGGTATACCTAATCCGATTTATCGAAGTGTCGATGCTCAGAAAACAGCCAAAGCTATGTGGGAACATGTTCATCTCCTTATGGAAGGCACTCAATTGAACAAAGATGATATGGAATCCAAACTCTATATGGAATACACAGACATCACAATTGAACCAGGAGAGTTACTTGAATCCTACTATCATCGTTTCACAAATGTGGTCAACGATTTGGAACGTCACAAAATCACAGTACCGAGGATAGCAGTGAACTCCAAATTCGTCGGTAGTCTTGGTCCAGATTGGCATAAATATGTGACATTTGTTCATCAAACCAAAAATCTTCATGATGCTCCATATGGTTTGTTATATGATTTTCTGAAACACCATGAACCTGAAGTTGAAAAAGATCGAGCTCTACGAGGAGGATACACACCAACACCAAATACTTTGGCTCTCGTAGCTCAATCTCCTTATGCTCCACCACCAATGTCAAATCACACATATGTTCAAGAGAAGAACTACTTCAGTTATCCATAGTCTTCTACCTCGAACCAAATGGTCCCTTATGATTCATCTCTACAGAATGCTTCTACTCAACTTGTTCCATTAAACAACAATGATGCAGTGTATTACTCAAATTCCAATGACGATGACGATGATGACTTTAACACGTTGAATCAGGGACTTGCTCTTATTGCTCGTGCTTTTAGCAAATTCTCCAACAAAACAAACAACCGTCAACGTTCATCTTCTAACACAAGGAATCAAGCTGTTGTCAATGATGGAAGAGTGGAAATTCAGAATCGTAGCTATGGTCGATCTGGTTCAGGAAGTTCTTCAGGAAATTTTGGGAATGGTTAGAGGTTTAGTAACAATGGGGGGTTCAGGAACAACTCAGGGTCTTCTCAGCAAAGGTCTGAACCGGTTGCAACTAAGAACTCCAACTCAGGGAATGCAGTATGGTGCTATAATTGTAATGAACAAGGTCATATAGCGACAACATGTCCCAAATCGAGAACTCGGGGCAGTAAGTTTCACAAGCAGGCATTACTCATGGCTCTTCAAGATGAAAAAGATGGACATTTCCCTGAACAGGATAACAACTTCATGGCAAATGTGTACAATGATGATGACATGGAAGATCTGGAAGCCAATGCAGCTGTGATGCTTATGGCCAACATGCAGGAACTTCAGTTTAATGATTCAGGTCCAGTGTATGACACTAACAGCTTGTCTCAGGTACATGACCAAAAAGCATGCCTAATACATGAAATAGCCTCACCCTCTGCTTTTAAATCAGATATGGCGCAAGTTGTTCCATCTACATCATCTTCATCTTCTCAAACAGATGAACAAATAAGCACAGTTGTCATATTTGATGATAACACAGTTGTTTCATTTGATGATCCTATTGAGAATGATAAACATGATCATATAGAACAACATGAACCATCATTTGATCCAGACCCTGACCTAATATTGTTATCTAAACAACTGGATGCACAACAATTGCAAATCATAAAATGCAACGAGAAAAACAAAGTTTTAAAAGAACAAAATGCGTCACTTGCAAGAGATATTGAGTGTTATAAAATTCAGCTTTCAAATCAGGAAGACAAGATTAAACATGCAAAAAGTTTTGAAAAAGCTTTTCAAGATTCTTACAACAAAGAACAAGATCTTCAACGTAAAATGCAAGATTTAATTGAATCAAACGGAAAGTTGATTTCTAAACTTGAAAGTGAAAAGTGTGAACTGAAAATGCAAGTTGAACGTCTTCAAGGAGTACTTTCAAAAACTGAAACAGAATTGTCCAATTGCAAAAAGGATTTTTGTGAACATAAAATACGAAAAAGGAAGTATATAGATGACTTACTCGGTGATATTGTTGATCTTGAAAAACAACTCAAAGAATTTCGTAACATTGTTTACAAACACGGGAACTCTGTCACAACAATTCAGAAATTTACTTTAAAACCGAGACCTGATAAAGGATTTGCACTTGGCGATTACAATTCAATGTTTCTTCACACGGCATTCAAAGAAATTCCAAAAATTTACAGTATGGACCATTTGCTTGATAATACGATTGTGCGTGCTGTTGTTTTTGATACTGAGGAAGAAGAAGAACTTGAAAACGAGAGTCGATCTAAAATGAGTTACGTTCAATATTGGACACCACATAATTATTCAAAAGCTCCTCACATTTCTAAATCTTTTGTTACTCAAAAGGAATTACCTGAGAAATCATGGTTTGTCGAAGAGTCATATGTTTCATCCTCTAATGCGGCCCCTGTCCAAACTGTAGCACAAATAAATGGTCCTTTACCATCATCCGGTGAACTTACACCTTTACCAAAAAGTTGTCGTGTCTTAAATTATTACAAAACTTTTATGGAAGACATCGAAATTTTGGAGGAAACAATTGCACGCAATTCTGAAATAATAGTTGAAACTTTTCAATCCGCTTACGAGCGAGAAAAGAGAGATATTTTTCAAAAACAAATGTTGCCAATTGTCAAACACCTCCGTCTCTGTGCTACACGTTGGGATCAGGAACTTTAAAACGAGGTAAAAAATATGATAAACGTTTTCAACTCTACTAAAAATGAGATTTTGGTTCAAAAGCAAAGAAATGGAGTTTTAAAAAATGATGCTGATCGACTCTTGGAACAAGTTCTCAATGCTGATATTTTGTCTATTATCATGAATGATCTCTATAAATCTGGTACTTCTATGCTTATGGATGATCTTTGTGTTGATAATAACTTATTGAATGTGGAAATTGAGACACTCAAACAGGAAATTGATAAGCTGAGAATAACAAATGATGATGTGACAAAACAGTTTTCAAAAGAAATTTGTCTACTCAAACAAAGGCTTGAATGGTGTCAAGCTCAAAGTCTTGAAACGGAATTGAAACTTCAAAATAAAAACATTTCAAACTCTTGTCAACTTTGCAAAAACAATGAGTCTTTCAAAAGTCTGTGTCTCCAATACGAGAAAGAAATTGCGGATTTAAAAATTGAAAACGCCGAATGGCAACAAAACCGCGATGACATCAGATATTGCAATGGTTTACTCGAGTCTGAAATTCAGGATAAAAATCACATCATCATTGATTTGATAGAGAAAATTAAGCTACTTCAAAAAGGAAAGATGGTTGACACCATGGTGATAGCACCAGGATTGTATCAATTAGACAAAACTGCTAAAGGAAATGTTGTTCAAAACACTAATGTTGATAACTCCACTTCTACAGGACTAGTCTCCACTAATAGCGTTAGCAGACCCAAGCGTAAAAGTAAAAGGAAGAATAGGCTCTGGCAACGTAAAAGAGGATCACTAGAAGCTCAAGAAGTAGAAGATCAACTTAGGAATTTGAATAAAACTCATGTTGCATCAGATTTAGATTCTAATCTGGAAAATTGTAATCAAAATCTAAATGTAACGAATGATGAACCTTTGAATGTTTTGAATATTAATGCATCTTGTGTGTTTTGTCGTAAAAGCAATTCATCTGGTGATCATACAAAATGTATAGCTAATTCTCTACTTAATCGTCATAAGAAACGTAGGACACGCATTCCTTTTAGGCCCACTACTGCCTATAAGTCTATCTTAGGAAAGCCGCCTTCTACGGTTTCTAATGAAGTTGAAGTTACCCCCATAAGTGCAGAGAACAAATCTAGGAATCAGCCAACCACTAGTGAATTCACCATTAAGAAAGCTCGAACTAGTTGGAATTGGAAATGTTGGTTACAACACAAACCAGACTTTAAATGGATTGCTAAATTGTTGAATACATGTGCTTCTAACCAACAGGAACCCGCACTTTCATTGGGTTCCACCCTTACTTCTGTTCCATCCGTGTCTTCTTCTTGTGATGCAGGTGGTACAGATTGTTCTCTGGATTGTTGATAGCGGATGCACCCGACATATGACAGGCAATCTCAAACTGTTACACAACTTTGTCTCAAAGTTCATTGGTACTGTCAGATTCGGGAATGATCATTACGCTCTAATCATGGGATATGGTGACTATATCAGTGGGAACATTGAAATCAGTCGTGTTTATTATGTGGAAGGCCTTGGACACAACCTTTTCTCTGTGGGTTAATTCTGTGATGGGGATCTAGAAGTTGCATTTCGTGAGAAAACTTGCTTTGTTCGTGACTTACAAGGAAACGATCTAATGTCTGGCTCACGAGGCTCCAACCTTTATACAATATCAATGTTAGATATGATTGCAACATCTCCGATATGTCTTCTCTCCAAAGAGGAATCGACTAAATCTTGGTTATGGCACAAACGTCTTTCGCACTTGAATTTCAAAACTATGATTAACCTTGCTCGTTATAAACTTGTTGATGGATTTCCAAGATTCCGTTTTACCAAAGATCACTTATGTCCAGCCTGTGAACAAGGAAAAAGTACTCGTGCTCATTTTCCTAATAAACCTGAGCATAGTACAAATCATGTGTTACAATTGCTTCATATGGATTTGTGTGGGCCGATGCGTGTTCAAAGTATCAACGGTAAACGCTACATTCTTGTAATTGTGGATGATTATTCCAGATGGACTTGGGTTTATTTTCTACGAAGTAAAGATCAGGCTCCTTCAATGATCATCACCTTTCTCACTAAAATTCAAGTTCAGCTACGCAATACGGTACGAATAGTCAGAACTGACAATGGAACTGAATTTAAGAATCAGACACTTCGGTCATACTTCGAGAAAGTGGGAATTGAACATCAAACATCTGTTCCTAGAAGCCCAGAACAGAATGGAGTTGTTGAAAGATGCAACAGGACGTTAGTGGAAGCTGCTAGAACTATGTTGATTAATGCTCAATTACCGGATTACTTGTGGGCGGAAGCTGTTTCAACTGCATGTTATACCCAAAACCGTTGCATGATCACTAAACGCCATCGCAAAACACCTTATCAAATTGTTCACAAAAGGAAACCGAACATCGACTACTTTGATGTATTTGGAGCACTTTGTTATCCGAAAAATGATCGTGATGATTTAGGTAAACTTAAAGCAAAGGCTGACATCAGAGTGTTCGTTGGATACTGTAAAAATTCTAAAGGTTTTCGGATATGGAATCGTCGAACAAGAGAAATTCAAGAAACCATTCACGCTAATTTTGATGAACTCACACAGATGGCTTCTGAGCAACACAGCTTAGGACCCGAATTTAACCGTCTTAACTGTCCGGAATCTTCGGCTGAACCATTGCCACTCAACCGCAAAGAATTGGAAACCTTGTTTGCTCCACTGTTTGATGACACAATTGAATACCGTCCTACTGAGGTCACACCTAATTCCGCTGCTCAACCTGAAAACATTCCAGTTCCAGACTCACCTCAACAAACTACCACAAGTGTTGAGAGAAACGGTCCTCCAATTGCATCACCATCTACAGCAGAACAAACTGTTTCTAACTCCCGCCATTCAGCTGAAGATCCCACACCACAATCAGTTCCACAACCCGCAGAGCATGATCCTGATGAGTTCTTTAACCCGTTTGCACCGGCTCCTACAGTTCCTGATATAGCTGAGTCGTCAACACACAATTTGGATCCTGCTAACATGCGAGATACTTATCAACTACACCCTTCAACACACAAATGGACTCGAGACCATCCACTAGTTCATATTATTGGCCATCCAGATGCACCTGTTATGACAAGACAACGACTTCACACAGATGGAGAAACTTGTATCTATGCACTCACAGTTTGTCACGAAGAACCTAAAAACATCAAAGAAGCAATGACTTATGACAACTGGATTGAATCTATGCAAGAGGAATTTCAGCAATTCATAAGATTAGAAGTCTGGGAATTAGTTGAAAGACCTGACGGAGTCTTTGTCATCGGGTTAAAATGGATCTGGAAGAATAAGCTTGATGCTGAAGGAACTGTCATACGTAACAAATCACGCCTGGTAGCGAAAGGATACTCTTAACTAGAAGGACTTGATTTTGCTGAATCCTTTGCTCCAGTGGCTAGACATGAAGCTGTTCGGATCTTTTTGGCCTATGCTGCACACAGGAACATGGTTGTTTACCAAATGGATGTGAAAACCACATTTCTTAATGGAGAACTCCGTGAAGAGGTGTATGTGAGCCAACCTGACGGCTTCGTTGATCCTGAGCGTCCTAATCACGTTTACCGACTCAAAAAGGCACTCTACGGACTTAAGCAAGCCCCACGGGCGTGGTATGACAAACTGTCCACTTTCTTGCTGGCCAATAAATTTTCTAAAGGATCGGTGGATCCAACACTATTTACAAAAACCTACGGGGAGGACTTACTTGTTGTTCAAATATATGTCGATGACATTATTTTTTCCTCAACAAAAAGAAGTTACTCTAATGATTTTGCAAAATTAATGAAAGATAATTTTGAAATGTCCATGATGGGTGAACTTTCGTTCTTTCTAGGACTACAAGTTCATCAATCACCCCGTGGAATTTTTATAAATCAGTCCAAATATGCTCTTGAAATATTAAAGAAACATGGAATGATGAGTTGTGATACTTATAATACACCAATGGGCTATACCACAAAACTAGATGCTGATTTACATGGGACTCCAGTTGACCCTACCAAATACCGAAGTATGATTGGGTCCCTCATGTATCTCACAGCTAGTAGACCTGATATAGTATTTGCTGTCTACATGTGCTCTCGTTATCAGTCTAAACCAACTGAAAAACACCTCAGTGAGGTCAAAAGAATCCTTTGATACATTAAGGGAACCATTAACTTGGGGATCTGGTATCCGAAGGATTCTAGTTTTGAACTAATTGCTTTTTCAGATGCTGACCATGCAGGATGTTTAGACACACGCAAAAGTACATCTGGTGGATTACAATTTCTCGGAGAAAAACTTGTGTCATGGCAATCAAAGAAGCAGGAGTGCACATCACTATCGTCAACAGAATCTGAATATGTAGCCATGTCTGCTTGTTGTGCTCAAGTCATCTGGATGAGATCACAACTTAAGGATTATGGCTACCTATTCAACAAGATTCCTATCTATTGTGATTCCAAAAGTGCAATTGCTATCTCCTGCAACACAGTACATCATTGCAAATCCAAACACATCGATCTCCGATATCACTTCATCAAAGAACATGTGGAAAAGGGTACCGTTGAACTCTATTTCGTTGGGACTGAGTACCAATTGGCGGACTTACTGACTAAATCCTTAGCACCATCAAGGTTTGCTAGTCTAGTTCACCAAATTGGTATACGATGTTTGAATCCAGAGGATCTGGAAAAGTTTTTAAAACACAATTTGTAGGACCATAAATATCACAACTTTATCACACACAATGTAAGCACAATAAGAAGGAAAGATGGAAAGATGGTGACTTGATATGTATGTATATGTTTCGTATATAAGAGAAAGAGAGATGAAATATGAGAGCTTTTTATTCAAAGAAAACACACACACTTACACACACAAGCACACACCTCAAATGAGCCTTTGAGGTGTTTAAATAGTAAGATACATCATGCCCTAAAAGGCTTTTCATGGGCTTTGTCTAATGGGCTTGGTTTACATATTCTAATAAAGGCTTACATGATATACTAAATAAATACCAAGTCCATATCCCAATATTCTTAACTATTATAATACTTGTCGACTCAATAATGATCGTCACTTTTAATGCTAACAATCTCCCCCTAAGGGACGATCATTGAGATCTCCCTTTGATTACATAAATGATCAACACTTCTAATGCTAACAATCTCCCCCTAAGGGTGATCATTGAGATCTCTCTTTAGTGACCTTGATCTTTGATCTTTGAAGCTTGTTCTCTTTGAACTTTGAGTCTTTGTGTAATAGCTTTGCTAGATTCTTTGTTCCAATCATGCTCTGTGATCTTTGAATAATGTCGATTGGTTGTTCTTCCCTTTGATCAACATCTTTACTCTGTTGTCTTAACGTCTTTTCCAACATGCTCATACTTTGTTTGACATTGAATCTTTGCGAAGTTCTCTTTTCTTTGACTTTAATCTTTGTTTCTTTAGTATGTAGATTCTTTGATTTTGACTTAGAAACGTTCTGAACTTTGCTTTGCTTTAATCTTTGAAGAGAGCTTTGCAGGGTATGAGCATGTGGATCTTTGAGTGATGGTAACGGTCTTTCTCCAAGGAACATTCATCAGTACCTGCATAAAGCAGTTAGCAATAAAGCATCCGGTACTTACAGGTTCGGAATTAGAGATCGTTAACAGCATAGTGTGAAAACTCTCTCTAACCCTTGCCAAGGCCGTTCCTGAACCAGATACCCCTGAAAGGGCTTACTAGATCCACCAAAGTACATCAATGATTCAGGTGAGTTACTGGAGATCACCCCACAATTGTAGACCGTTTGAGACAAAGTAACCATCATGATAGAAAAGGCAAGATCCGTAGATCTCATAAAGACTCTTACAACTTGTGTCCTTTTTGGCGAACACAAGTGTAATCATAGGAAAGTGTATCCTAAGAGATCTTTTAATGTATCTCATGGCTCTAGACTCGATAAGTGCATAATTTGGTTTCGTATGCGGAGACTAGGGATGGGTCTCCTACTTCAATATCAACCATCTCTAAGAGATAGATCGATAGATTACACCGGTTCCCCGTGAGAATGAAACAAATATCTTTCAAGAGATACCTGAGTGGCTAGAAGGTTTAGTGCAGTGCGTCACTGGGTCCATGACGTCTTGTCTTCAATACCGGTGTCACCTTAGTAACAACCAGTAGCATATGAGTTGAACCCGGTGTCTGCCCTAAGGTTGAACATATGGAGGGCTATTTCTTTTCACCCTTTCATTTGCTTTTCTTTTTAATTCTTCAACCCCTTCTTTCTCCTTTCATTCTTTTCTCCTTTTTTCAGATCATACCTAAGGACTCCTAATTCTAGTCTATTGGAATTGTCCTTGGGTAGATCCCTCCGGCTCTGGCGGATGATAGGACGGTTTTTCCTCACCTTAGTCACCTTATAACTTCATGACTATCCTATTGTTGCCATCAAACCATTCATTTGAAAAATCTCTCAAAGTGTTTATGATAATAAAACACATTGTTGACACTTCGAGAGTTTTGCATTTCTTTTGAAGGACTCCCCCTTCACATGTGCTCATGAATATTTTAGAAATTTGCACATGCGTGAGGAGTTTGCACTTTTTGAATTGATCCACTTTCAGCGAACATGACCGATTCGAGACACGCTTACATCACTAGTTAGACTAGCTTGAAATTATTACCCGTCCTGGTCAAGTCCAAAGAAAGTCTCTCGATACGGTACATTCTACTCAGACAAGTCCTATTCGAGACACGCTTACATCACTAGTTGGACTAGCTTGAAGTTATTACCCGTCCAGGACAAGTCTTTTCGATTACTGACATTTTAAGCTTCGTCAATTCATTGGTACTATCTGAGTCTAGCTCTTTTGAGATTCAGTTACAAGCTTTAACATCTTTGATCACATTTTAATCATGTCTTCTTCCCTTCAAAAATAGCATAGCGTGATATTTTTGATATCAACTGATTAATAAAAGGCTTTTTGGAGAGAAAGACAGATTTGCATGAATTTGGAACATTTTTGTTTTTGAACTCCCCCTTAATGATAGCATATTTAAAATTACTTAAGGGTTTTGAGGGAGTTATCTTGAGCACTAATTTTGAGAGATTTTTAGAAATCTTTTGAACAATCTTGAAAAAGTGCTCAAGAATTTTGTTTGAAAACGAGTTTATGCTTGAAATCTTTTTCGTTTGTTTAGACTCGAACTTTTTGAAAAAGAGTTCATCATTGAATGTACGAGTCCTTGATATGAAAATAATCAGAAGTCGTCATTGAAGTACGGGTTTCGTACTGAAGTATACGAAAGCCATATGTTTTAGAAAGACATTAAAAAGAACTCCCGCTCAAGCATCTGTACATGTCCGTATCATTGTTGAATGACATTTCTAGAAATGTACAGAATATTGATTTATACGAGAGACATGTCGTGAGAAGAATATTTTTAGATTTTATATTGTTTTTGTATTTTTTGAAAATTTTTATATTTTTGTATTATGTTTTTGTTGGTTTTTCAAATTTTGTATTTTGTTTTTCAAAAATATTTACAGCGAAGCGATTTTGAAATCATTTTTCAAGAAGATTCGAGAAGACGTTCTAGCTCCTCAGGAGTTAGGCTTCGCATGCCAATTCGTCGAACTAAATAGTCAAACCTTTCTTTTGGAAGGGCTTTAGTAAATAGATCGGCGAGTTGGTAATCAGTCTTAACGAAAAATAATTCAACAGTACCCTCTTCCACGTGTTCTTTGATGAAATGGTAGCGGACTTTGATATGCTTCGTCTTAGAGTGATGTACGGGATTGCACGAGATGGCTATGGCACTTTTTGAGTCACAATACATAGGTATTCTGTCAAAAGTAAAGCCATAATCCGTGAGCTGTGTCCGCATCCAAAGAACTTGGGCACAACACGCAGATAGAGACACATACTCGGCTTCGGCGGTTGATAGCGCAGTACAATCCTGTTTCTTTGAAGACCAGCTTACAAGCTTTTCACCCAAAAATTGTGCTCCACCTGATGTACTCTTTGCTGTAACTTGATCACCAGCATGGTCTGCATCTGAAAATGCTGTTAGATTAAACTCCGAATCCTTCGGATACCAAAGTCCCAAGTTAATGGTGCTTCGTAGGTACCGAAAGATCCGTTTAACCTCTTTGAGGTGAAGTTCGGTAGGCTTTGCCTGAAACCGTGCTAACAAACAAACAGCAAATTCAATATCTGGTTGACTAGCGGTTAGGTACATGGGAGAACCGATCATGCTCCGATATTTCTTCGGATCGATAGGTTTCCCAAACAAATCAGCACCTATTTTTGGTGAAGTGACCATTGGTGTACCAACAGAATCACAATTTTCCATTCCATGTTTTTTCAAAATCTCTATTGTATATTTAGCTTGATTGATAAAAATACCACGAGGGGATTGATGGATTTGTAAACCAAGAAAGAATTTTAGTTCCCCCATCATGGACATTTCAAATTTGCTTTTCATGAGATTTTCAAAATGTTTTGAATGGTTAGGATTGGTTGATCCAAAAATAATGTCGTCCACGTAAATTTGAACGATCAAAATATCATCTTTGAATTTTTTGATAAACAAGGTGTCATCAACCGTTCCTTTTGTGAAATTGTTTTTGAGCAAGAAAGATGATAGTTCATCATACCATGCTCTTGGAGCTTGTTTTAGACCATAAATTGCTTTCTTAAGCTTGTAGACGTAGTCTGGATGATCTTTGTCGATGAATCCCTCTGGCTGACTCACATACACTTCTTCTTTCAGAGTTCCATTCAAGAAAGCTGTCTTAATGTCCATCTGATAGACTGTGATGTTTTTGTGAGCTGCATAGGCTAAGAAAATCCAGACTGCTTCAAGTCTAGCTACAGGCGCGAATGATTCTTCGAAATCTATCCCTTCTTCTTGTGGATAACCTTTAGCCACGAGACGAGCTTTGTTGCGAATAACAGTCATTTCCTCATCCAGTTTGTTCTTCCATAACCACTTGAGATCAAGAACACGTTTATCAAGTGGTCGTTCAACGAGTTCCCAACTATCATGTAACAGGTATTGAAGAAATTCCTCCTGCATCGCTTCAATCCAAGGGTTTTCTGCCATTGCTTCCCGAATGTTCTTTGGTTCTTTGAGGCTTATTGAGCAAATGTAAATGCACAATTCGAGATCGGTGGCAAGTTGTCTCCTCGTCTGAACTGGCATTGAAGGATCACCAATAACATGTACTAACGGATGGTCTTTTGTCCATTGAAATGTAGAAGGGTACCTTTGGTTGAACGAATGTGTGTTAGATGGTTCTTGTAACCTCGAAGAAGATTCAGCAGAGTCTGATGCAAACGGGTTTTCAAATACTTCTTCTTCTTCTTCTAACGCAGCATCGTTTGAATTATTTGTTGGTTCTTCTTGAAAATTTGTGTTTTGGTTTTGCTCATCAACTCTTGGTAGAACAGTTTCAAGTACTGGAGGTGCTTGAGTAGATGTAGATGATGTTGATGTAGTTGGTGCTTCAGCTTCGATTGTTGTGGATGCATCTTGTGGTGGTGGTGGTTGATGGTTTTGAGCGGGTGCAGCGGAATGTTGTTGAGATGCATTTGTCGAAGTTCCACCATAATATTCATCAAACAGTAACTCGAAGAAATTTTCCAGTTCTTGTTCTGAAGGTTTATCCGTGTTTGTTGACTGAGCTCCTTGAGGTACGAGTCCTGAACTGATGTGTTCAGAAGTCTGCATGTTTGGTGCGGGTCCTAATCCATTATGATTAGAAGCCATCGGATTAAGCGCGGGTTCTAGAGCGTATCTCTCAGAAGCCATCTGTGAAATCTCGTCAAACTTCACATTCATCGTCTCCATTATCTTTTTCGTTCTTCTATTATACACCCTGAATGCCCTCGAGTTTTCTGAATATCCAATGAAGATTCCAATATCACCCTTAGCTTTTAACTTCCCTAGATCTTCTCTGTCATTTGTCAGATAGCATAAAGCGCCAAACACGTGAAGGTAAGAGATGTCAGGTTTGCGGTTGTTAACTAGCTCATATGGGGTTTTATTGAATCTCGGATGGACTAGGGATCGGTTTTGAGTAAAACAAGCAGTGGCTACAGCATCAGCCCATAAGAATAGAGGTGCACTAGAAAAAATTAGCATTGTGCGAGCAGCTTCCACAAGAGTTCTATTTCTTCTTTCAACTACCCCATTCTGCTGTGGAGTTCTATCAACTGATGTTTGGTGTGTGATTCCAACATCTTCAAGGTAAGTTCTTAACTCCTGGTTTGTAAATTCTGTGCCATTGTCTGTTCTTATAATCCTTACTGGAGCTTGAAGTAGAACTTGAATACGCTTTAGAAAGGTGATGATGATGCCTGGTGCTTCGTCTTTTGATCTCAAAAACTTTACCCAAGTATATCTTGAATAATCATCAACAATAACAAGAATATACTTCTTCCCATTAATGCTTTCAACTCTCAGTGGGCCACATAAGTCCATGTGCAACATATGTAACCTTGCTTCCGAACTAGGTTATATGATGCTCTTTTACTTTTTCCTTGTTCGCATGATGGACATAGGTGTTCCTTGGTGTATTTGAACTTAGGAAGTCCGGTGACGATGTTGTCTTTGGCTAACTTGTTGATGGTGTCGAAATTGAGATGTGATAAACGTCTATGCCACAGCCAGGACTTAGTTTCGGTTGCCCTTGTCATAAGACAAATTGGTGATGTAGAAGCCATTTGGTTGATGTCGATAGCATACAAGTTTGTACCACGATTACCAGTTAAGAGATCATCACCAACCAAATTTCTAATAAAAACCGTGTTTCTTCTGAAAGCCACTTCTAAATCTGCATCACAAAACTGCCCGACTGAAAACAAGTTGTGTCCCAACCCTTCGACGTAGTAAACTCGAGTGATTAAAAAATTCTCAAACCGAAGATCTCCATAACCCTGAATAGCTGCTACATGATCATTTCCAAAGCGTACAGTTCCCATGAATTTCTAGACGAAATTGATCAGCAGCTTTAAATTCCCGGTCATGTGCTTGGAGCAACCCGAGTCGACGATCCAAAGACATATTTCGATAACCTGCCAAGAACAGAAGAGTTTGTATTTGGAAACCGTGTTGAATTAGGTTCCATGGGGTTAGGAGTAAAAGCAGAATCACACTCATAGACAGTTGCTACTTGTTTAGCTTGAGTTATTTCTAATTTGCCGTCCTTAAGAGTGAACTCTCTACCCGTCGGAATCCACATACAAAACTTAAGATAGTTCCTAGGCATTCGACTAATAGTGGTAGTCCTAAATCGTGCAACTAATCGTTCTAAAGATCTGGATCTAGCACTAGGTCTTTTTGGAACATTCTTCTGTTCAGGCTTAACATCCACATTCTTAGAAACACAATCATCATGAACATCATTAATTAAACATTTCTTTCATATTAAACAAACAGAGTCATTACATGCATTAGAAACAGTACTTTCGACATTACATTCAGATGAATCATGTTTCTTATTAAAAAGCGATAAATTCCTAGGGTGTTCTTCTACTTCGTCAACTTTATTCTTGCAACTACTCGTAGAGACAGGCGAGACTCTATTGTTCCTTGTATTGCTCCTAGGCTTTAGTCTGCTGCTCCTAGAGGTGCTTTCTAATCCTGTAGAAGGTAAGGCACACACATTAGGATTTATATTGTTGTCCTTTTTAGCATCCCTAGATTCTTTAGAATTAGCCTTTATGCACTTGTCATTTGTCTTAGATGTTGAGGCAGACGCACTAGTGGGACTAATCCTAAAAAGGCCAGGTGCTATAACTTTAGGTGTTTCGACAACCGCTTTTCCTTTATCAACAATCTTTACATTTTTACTTTTCTTAGGCAAGGGTGTTGGAGTGACTGGTTTTGTCAAATCATTTTTCTCATCGACTTTAGGAGCAAACCTTGAAATTGACATTTTTGGTTTTTGAACCGTGTTTGAAACATTTGGTTTCTCCGAAGTCAATGGTTTTGCAAACTTAGTTTCCTCACCCTTTCCTTTTTGAATTTCAAGCTGAGCCCTCAAAAGATCATTTTGCTCTTTCATTTTCTTTAAGTCACGCTCATACGAAAATTTGTCATACTTGCATTCTTCCTTCTTTCGATCAAGTTGTTTAAAATATGACACATTATCTTTTTCAAGCTTTATAAGAGCATTTTCATATTTTGAAACAATTGCGGAGGTCTCAGCTCTTAGTCGTTCATCGTCTTGAACAGAATATGTTTGTAAAATGATGGACATAATGTCAGTGGTCATAACAGCTTCGAAGAGAGAATCATTTAGGTTTTCCAAAACATTCATGTTTTCACGAGCATCATTAGCTTCGTTTACCAGGGATTTGTGATCCTTGACAAATTCGGCCGTTTCTTTTAAGAAAGCTTGTTCAAAATGGATTACCCTTGCACTGATGTTATTTAGTGGGATAGTAATTTCGTTTTGAAACACCTTTTTCTGTTCGATATGAAAACTAGAATGCCAGTTGTTAATATTGATGGTAGTTTTTGAAGCAACAATATTTTGAAGTACTTGAATTCTCTTTTTAACGTCATCCAAAATTTCTCTAGCCTCACTTGTATTAAAAGTGTTGTTAGAGGAAATTTGTTCCAGTTTTGAAAGAGATTTGGAAACAACTTTCTTCTTAGACAAGAATTTCGCAAATGGTCGTTTTATGGAAAACGCATATGGTTCTGTTTGTGGAACAAAAGTGATTCCCGAAAGTTTGTTCAATTTGTTGTAATCAATGGGTTTCAAATCCTTTTGTTTCATTTTATTTATGCTCTCTTCGACATGTTCAATCGTTAGCACAGAATCCCGAACGACGGGAGGATCATGTTTGGTATAAATCACATTACCATTGTACAAAACATTCTGTTCTTGCTGAGCTTTCTTGAGATTACAAGGGGTGTTGTTACCGAGAGCCATTTTATGTTTCGTATGGTAAATCGGATTAGTTTGATTTGAAATCATTTTCATTGTTTGACTCGACTGACCCGACTTAACCACTAATTCTTCTAAATGTGCAATCATGTGTTCTGACTCTACGATTTCTTCCAAAAGTTTGTCTTCTTTCTTTGCAAATTCCTTTTTCAACTCATCCCTTTCTTTTTCAAGATTGGTATAAGCTGTTTTTTGTTTAGAAAGTTGGTTTTGTAAATCAGAAATTTCCGCGTTTAAAGATTTTATCTTTTTGAAAGAATTAACATCAAGTGTATCAAACTTGAGTTGCAATTGTTGTTTCTCTGAAATGGAATTTTGATAACCAGTTTCTAATTCAGACAATCTTTTGTTATGAAATTCAAAAGCTTTAACGGTTGATTTGTAACTCTCAAGCTCAGCGGTCAATTTAACATTCGCGGCCTTAACATCGCGATTGACCTTTTGCACATTCTCAATTTCAATACGACAATTATTCAATAATGATTCAAACAAAACACGTGTTTCCTCATCATTCTCAGCATGCTGTGAAACGAAGCCTCCATTATGATTCACATCTGGAGTTGCTAAAGGAGTATTGCTACTACTTGGCGTGTCCAGGAATGTATCATAAGTGGGTGCTTGCTTCTCAAAATGCTGTTCCTCATGAGGAGACATATCAAATATATCATTATTGTGACATGTGTTGAAGTTAGATACCTCAGATGGTGCATTGGTGTCATAAACAGGAAGTGTGTCAGAATCCGTGTCATACTTAGCTTCCTGAAGATTCGCCATGAATATGCAGTTCGCATTGATATCTTCTTTATCTTCCATGTCATCCATAAGAGCCATAAAGTCATTCTCCTTTGCATTCAACTGAAATCCTGCCTCTGCCTTTTGTGCCAACATCACTGCTTTCTGCAAGTACGCTAGATCTTTCTTGTTTGGCTTAGTAGGACAGTTCCTTGCCATATGACCTACACCCTGGCAATTGAAACACTTTACCGGATTACCCTGATTCATATTTCCCAAATTCCCAACTACTGGAGCTGCAACATTTCTATTCTGATTACCCATTGCCTGATTACCAACATTCTGACCCCTCTGATTTCCAACAAACTGACCCAACTGATTCCCTGCATTCTGACCATACTGATTCCCTGCATACTGACCTGCATTCTGCATATTCTGATTGCCCATATTAAATCCCGTTGCATATCCTTGCTGATTCCCATAAACTCCAACCATTTGGCCTCCGTTGCCCATATTGAAACTCGGCTGAGCGATCTGCCTATTACGAGTATTCGATGAAATCCTTTGGTTGTTGTTTGTTGGTGTAGAATAGCGTCCTTGGAATGCCTTTGACAGAAAAGCAAACGCTTGAGTCAATGCTGCAGCAACTTCATCATTGTCAGTGAATTCTGTTTCTTGGAAGTGTGGGTATTGCTGTTGTGGAATAACTTCTTGGTGTTGTGGGTAGAACTGTTGTTGGTAGACCGGTGTTAGTTGTTGAATGCATGATGGTTGCATGTAGTTGTGAATGGATGATGATGGTTGTTGAGTGTTCACTTGTAATGGTGTTGGTGTATTAGCAATTAGTGCGAGAGGATCATGATTCTTTGCCAATCTTTCTTTCCTAACTTCATTAGCCTCAGCTTGGTTTTGCTTCAGAAAGTCATAGAGTTGATCATAATTCACCTGATGTAAGTCCTTTGTCTGATTAACAATTGTAACATAACGACCCCATTCTTCTGGAAGGTTATTGACGAATTTGATGTTTGTTGCAATTGTTCGAGGTGTCAACTTGTTTCTGATTAACTCATTCATCAACGTGCAAAACCTTGTGTAGTATGACTCAATCTGTTCACCTTTAGTGGATGTGAAGTTCTCCCATTCAGTAAGAAGTTTGTTCTCAACGTCTTGTTGTCCAATCTCTGTTCCATGACAAATCCTTCTAACACGTTCCCACATAGCATGAGCAGTTTCACAGCTGTCGACCGCAACAAAGATCTCCCGTGGTAATCCTAGTTGGATTAAATGCATTGCCATATCATCAGCTTTGATCTGCGCCTTGTCTTCAACAGTGTAATCTTCTTCTGTTTATAAACGCATGTATGGTTCAGTAGGATTTGTTGAGTTTGGATTACCGGCAATTTGAACTTGTCTTGGCTGAAATGGACCATTCTTAATGGAGTTGAGCATGAGGTTACCATCAGTCTTAGTTTTGATGTAACGAAGCATGCGGCTTGTCCATGGGAGATATCCACCTTTTTCAAGCATAGGAGGTCGGTTTTCCACACCGGCTGCATGAATATCTTGGTGAGATGCCATTTGATGAAGTGTAGATGGATAAAGTTGATACTTGGATCGTTCCAACGAAATAGGAGTAGGGTTTGGTGAAGATTAAGCAGGTTTTTGTGGTTAAAAATACGATCTAAAACTTTAAAACCTCAATAACTTCCGTTCAGAGTGGATTTAGCGTGTCGTTCTCCTCTGTCTGACGGTCGTTTTGATAGCTGATTCGTCGAAAACGGAGTTACGGTTCAAAAGTTATGGCCGTTTGAAGTTTGGTCGTCAAAAACCTCACTTTTGTCAAAATTCTCGAAACTTTGCTGTGTTCTCGAAACTTTGGGATTTCGAAACTTTGTGATCTCGAAACTTAGGATTGCGAAATTTGGATTTCGAAATTTCAAGATTGCGAAATTCTGTGTTCTCGAAAAATTGAGTTCTCGAAAGTTTGTTCAAGTTCTCGAAAGTTTTCAAGTTTTCGATAAATTGTCCAAGTTCTCGAAATATTGCAGTTTTCGAAAACCTTGTAATGTTCTCGAAAATTGTTATTTTTTCGAAAACCCAATCACACAAATTTCGAAATTATACAATTTCAAAATTTAGCCACAAGTCGAAGTAATTTCTTTCTTATACAAGAGAGAAAATACCGAGTATCCAACTATGATCACGAACGGAGTCGATTTCTTGTGTTCTCGAAAATTGGTCAAAGTGGGATTTCAAAAATTGGTGGTGATTTCGAAATTTAGCAGTTTTTTGAATAAGCTTAAAGCACACCCAAATGAAGTTTTTAATCCAAGATTCTTGTACTTCTAGGCTAAAAAACACCAAAACTTGAAGAAAGTTCAAAACTTGATGATTTTTATGAAACTTTTTTGAGATCTAGAAAACAAGTACAAGAACCAAATTCGAATATTTATGCTAGAATTTTTCAAAAAAAGATTAAAACTTTCTTGTTAGATAAGGTTTATAACACTAGTTTGTAAGCAAAAAAGTGTTAAAAACCAAGAAAAATAAGAAAAGTGAGAAACTTTTTATAAAAATTCATGTATAAAGCTTAAAAAAACGAAACACAACAACCCCTCAACCCTCCTAAATCATTGTTAGGCGATTGATACCACTTGTAAGACCTTAAATATCACAACTTTATCACACCAATAGAAGCTTAGAAGAAGTAGAGAAGAAAAGATGGTGACTTGATGTGTATATATATGTGAATCGTATATATGAAAGAGAGATGGAAAAGATGAGAGCTTTGATTACTAAAACACATACAAATACACACACAAGCACACACCTCAAATGAGCCTTTGAGGTGTTTAAATAGTAAGATACATCATGCCCTAAAAGGCTTTCCATGGGCTTTGTCTAATGGGCTTGGTTTACATATTCTAATAAAGGCTTACATGATATACTAAATAAATACCAAGTCCATAGCCCAATATTCTTAACTATTACAATACTTGTCGACTCAATAATGGTCGTCACTTTTAATGCTAACACAATTGATCGTCAAACATCAAAATTATCTTTGTATATATCTTTTCAAAAACAAAATACAAAACTATAAAACCAATCAAAAACACAAAAAAGATTTTGGTTCTTTTCAAAAAAAATAAATAAATGCAAGTATATACCACCTCTTTCAACACTATTTTATAAAATGTCCTCAATTATTTAAAACAAGTGTTGAGGGGGAGGAAAAGTAATTTTTCAAATTTCTCAAAAATATATTAACTTATATACTTGCATTTTACCAATAAATAATACGTTTTTTTAAAGGATGCATCAAAAGTGTTTCGGGATACTCTCCTTGTCCTAAATAATAAATTTTCAAGATTTCTTTAAGACAACGGTCTAAGGTCGAGGGGGAGTGAATATCCATAAGTTGTTCTTATCATAACTTGGTGTTATTAAAGAAAGTTAAATGAGTTAGTGAGTTTAGGCATTAGGTGTGAAAGTAAAATGAGGTTAAGGGACCATACTTGTCAAACTATGAAACTAGGATTAATCTTGGGTCAAAACTTAGTTTGACTAGGTCATTTACTGCGCCTGCTAATACTTACACACACATTTAAGTTTTCACCTACCTTCATCAACGAACCATAATCAATTGATTAATCCGTTCATCCATCTTCTAATCTGTAAGTTGTTATACGATTTGATCATCATTACTAACGAGGGTTTTGAGTTTCACATTAATCCAACGGTTTAATTTGTGTCAATCGCTTAATTAGATCTAGGGTTGTGCGTAATCATGTACCCAGAAATTTGTGATGTTAATGGTTAAAATTGTTAGTGGGTTTTGATCCTTGGATGATATTATACATGATTCTAAACTCCAATCGTACCCAGATACACTTAATCGATCGATTTGAAATTAGGGTTCATACGAGTCAAATAGGGGTTCTTGATTCTGTGTGTAATACTTGAAATTGATGATGGGGTTTGTGTTGTTATGTGCCTAGGATCATGTTATTGAGGTTTAATTGTTTCAATTACTTGAATTAATCATGAATCATCGATTTAGGGTTCGACTGCACAAGCAGTTTTGATCTTGTGATTCTGTGGTCGATTAGTGTTTAAATTTGGACCATATGATCCTTAGGATGTTAGGAACACTTGCCCTATGCCCATTCTTACCCAGATTCATGATTGATTGGGAGTTTGATTATGTGTTCATGCATGTTTACGCGTAACTCCATATTATGTCTCATTTACGCATAATGTTGTAAGTTGAAGTGTGTTGGTATGATTATTGATCAGTGGTTGTGATATTACACTTTCAGGAATCAAACAACTCAAAATTCTAAAGGTGAATTTCTGAAATGGACGTTTTTACGCACAAGTTGTTCATCCTACATGTAAGATTGAATCTTACGCGTAAGATTCGACACGTGGACAAACATTGTCTTGGATAAGACATTGTTTACGCTTGAAAGGATTTACTTACGCATAAGTTGTTTCTTACGCTTAAGTTATTATCTTACGCGTAAAACAAAACCTACGCACAAGTTATAACTTACGCTTAAGGTTCAATCCTTTGCCTAAGCTTTAATCTTACGCATAAGATTAACTCCTACGCGTAAAATTAAGCCTACGCAATAGATGGACCTTACGCGTAACTTATAAAGTTATGCGTAAAATTTGCTCCTACGCCTAATATCATTTCTTACGTGTAATAAAAGTTATGCGTAGGATTTTTTCAAGTTACGCGTAAACTTGTCTAATTCATGAAATTTTTCTAAGTATTGTAAAATTTCCAAAGTGTAACCTTTTGTTATGATAAACTTTTGTTGTAACTTAATTGTTAGAAGATTCTACCATGTGATAATAACTCAATTTTGTCATATAACATAAGTCTTTCACACACAAACACCCACTGATCAACGAATAATATGCACAATCATGTAATCTTATGTCTGAGCTAACACAGTAAACCATTGCCATGTTTGTATTTGTTTATGATCAATTCAGATGGCAGAACACAATGACGTTCCATATGGACCAGAACCTGAACCAAAACTTTCATGGGAAGAGACCTTTCCAGCTGATTACACCAGAAAGATTGGCAAGAACAACCTACGAATCAACTTCAACAAAATCACTTGCAATGAGTCTTCATGCATTGTAGCAGTGGATGCTCTTCTATATCACCCCAACAAGTTGTTATTCACCAAGTCAGCCTCAGTATCCTGCTTCTACATCCACCAGTTTTGGCATACGCTTCAGCTAGATCTTGGGGAGGCTTCCTTCACCTGTATGCTTCATAACCGTCAGGTTACTGTGGAAATAGACACACTAAGGAATGTTCTTGGGTTACCAGAACTCGGCCCAGATGAAGAATATGATCAAGTACCCACCGAAGAAGAGCTGATAGAGTGGTTACGGGATATTGGCTATGACGAATCAGAAGAAGTCATTACAAGACATTCTAGGGTCAACATTAGATTTCTTCCACAATCATGGAGAACCCTATACATTCTGATTGCCAAGTCCTTATCTGGCAGAGACACTGGGCATGAACACCCAAAGCTCCAACACCTCAAACTCTTCTGGGCAGTGGCTAATGTGAAGAAAGTTGATTATGCCAGCATTATCTGGGAAGACCTTGTGTGGCACATTCAACACAAGACAACCAACATTCCATTCGTCCGTTTCACAAAACTACTCATCAAAAGCTTCCTTCGTGAGTATGATGATATCCCACAGAAACTTGATGACAAAGATAAGAATACTTTCAGAAATGAAGATACTCTCAAGATCATCAAGAGACTCGACACCAGCACACGCAAGCAAGGAAAGAAATTTCCCGACTGTCTCTTGAATGACAAAGTGAAGCTTTGCCCGAACTTCAAGTACTACCTTCAAGCTCTTGAAGCTGAAAAAGTTGGTTTCTTGGATGAAGTTCAACCATTTAAGGGGAAGACATGTACCAAGACTGGGAGCTCCAGCAGTTCTACAAAGTCTAAACATAAGAAGAAGGGTACTCTCAAGAGAAGGACTCCTGTCAAGAAGCCCGCATCAATTCCCGAACCTGGGTGGTTTCCCTTACCACAATCTTCTCCAAAACCGTCTAACTCTGAAACCGAGTCCGAAGAAGGTCCAGTCTACAGGGAAGCCTTTGCCAATATCACCGAGAATGTCAACCTTGAAGACATTGATGATAAAGACTTGACTTTCGAAGATTGGGAGAAAAATATTGATGAGTTTGCTGATAATGCCGAATATCCATCATATCTCAATCAAAGACCATTCACTGAAGCACAAACCATCTTGGAAGAAGAAAGAATCAGGAGAGAGAAGATGAAGGAACCGATGACAGCTGAACAAGAGTCTGCTCATTCTAACATAGGCCTTTCAGTTGAAGAAGAAAATGAAAGAGCTCTCAAGCTGGGTCTCCTCCACAGCAAAATTGATGCTTTCTATGATGATCTACCTCCACCTCCAGTGTTCTCTCAAACTACCGAAGCTGGCGGATCGAGCAGCATTCCTGATTCTGCCACAGGGATCAACACTGACTTAGTCGCCTACGACAATCCTTCGGTATCTCCCACAGACATTGAAATGACTAATGCTTCAGCAACGGGAGAAGAGGAAGAGGAAGATCCCATGGATACTGATGCTCTACGGTTGATGACTATGGAAGAAATGGAGCTCAGAGAAAGGGCTCAGGAAGAGGAATTAAAGAGAAAACAGGAAGCTGAAGAGGCCAGGCTTGAGGAGCTTGCACAAGCCAAACTGGAAGAGACAATACGAATGGAAGAAAGCAGGAAGGCTGAAGAGGCAGCCAAGCTGGCAGAAGAAAAGTTGAAAAGAGAAGAGGAAGCCAAGCTTGCTAATGAATTAAGGTTTAAAGCCGAGGCTGAAAGACTGGCTGAAGAACAAAGATTGAAAGATGAAGCAGCTAAAGCTACAAAAGTTGATCAACCCGAACCACAAAGAGGAGATGACAAAGACATTACCACCAACCTTGAATCTTCACAGTCATCACCTCCTGCATCCGAATCAACTCACGACGAATCAATAAAGAAACCAAGCACCAAAGCCTCTGCTGCATCAAAGTTACTAAAGTTAGCATTCAGAAGAGTACATGAAAAGAAGAAAAGCTGACTGGAAGATCAGGTTGCAACATTAGCAACCCAAGTTGCTGAATTGACGAAGCTGAATTCGAACGTCCAAGAGCTGCAAGAAAAAGTTGATACTTTCTTAGCTAAAGACGTACAAGAGAACTTGGAAGCCACATTAGCAGCTCAAGCACATCCATATATGGAACAACATTTTGTTGCTGAGTTGAAAGATCTGCTGGCACCCATGAGAGACGAACTCACCAAGTTCGCAGAGCAAGCTGTCAAGAAAGTAATCCGATCGACCACATTTACTCTTCGAGCTGACAAGTCTACTGTTCCACTACCAGGACTATCTTTGGACGAATTAGAAGCCCAGCTCTTGGATAAACTGGCAAGCAAATTCACATTATCACCTGAAGAAGACAAAGTCCTGGAAGCGTTGAAAGCTAAAATGACAAAAGAAACTTGCAGTACAGAGGCGGACAAACTGAAACGTCCAAGAGATGATGAAGACAAGGATCCTAACTCTCAGGCAAAGAAACAAAAGCAAGCCGAAGGACCCTCATCTTAACCACAAGCACCGGTCAACCCTCCAACAACAATAACATATTCACAACAACCCAAGGCATCCGGTTCCGCTCCCAAAGCACATGACCTCTTTGAATACACAGGTGGTGATGAGATTCCTCAGCCCGATGAAGTTCCAGAACCGTCCTCTAAGAAGAAGAAAGAAAGGAAAGGAAAGCATCATCAACCCAAACCGGACACCTCATCAAAAGGCACAAAACCAAAGAAACCGAAAACCGTCCTCAACTGGCTAGACCAAGACGATAGTGCCGAATACTGCTGGTTTGAGAAGATGATCAATTCGCAACCACCACTTGAAGACAATCATGAACCTCAAGATGGTCGAACGGTGGAATACGCTCAGTTGATTCAGCAAAAGTTTAAGATGAAAAAGATGAATAAGAAAGAGCTGCGAAGAATCAAGAATGATGCGTTCAATCTTCTGAAAGATCGGTCTGCTAACTCAATCGAGCTTAAGTACCATCTGGAAAATATTGCTCGAGCTATGTCAAGCAATATTGACTGGATCCATCCTGAATCTTATGTAGATCCAGTCACAAAGAAAACCGCACCTTATATTACTGATTGGTCCAAACCACTACCGATGATTGGGAAGCCTAAGGAACCGAAGATCCCGTACAAGTTCTTCTTCAACACAGACTTGGAATTTCTGTAACTTGGCAGCAAGATTGAGAAGAAGTACGTTACATCACTTGCCTTTCTCCCTGCAGCTCGATATCTCAACAATGCCATCGAAGAAGAAGCTTCAGCATTATTCGTTGATAAAGTTGTTGAATATGACCGGAACGCACTTTACGGTATACATCATTGGCCAGACAACCGGGCACAATACTATCGAAGCAGCAGACTTAATCAGACGATGGGCGATGTGACAAGTGATTTAAAGATAGTCTCGATTCAGTTCATTTCGACTGTCACTCACTTTGGGTACCTCTTCCTCAGCAAAATCACACTGAAAAGACTTGATGAAAAGGAGTACGATGTTTCTGAGTCAGACTTTCCACGACTACTTCTCAATGACATCGAAGATATGTACCTGCTCAAAGTTCAAGGAAAACTCTGTAGCTTGCCTAAAGAGATGCAGCTTGCCTTTATCCAAGCTCTCCTAATCTTCATCAGGCAGATAGTCATCAGAGAAAGAGTAGAAGATCTTCAATTGGGAGTGGAAAGTTATCAGAAGAAGCTCAATCTCACCAAACCCAACATGTTCGACATCCCCGACCTTCAACATCTACCTCAATACACATTGATCAGGCATCCAACATTTGGGTTCACCTACCGCAACATAAACGGTCGCAACTACTTCATGGCTTACGACGAAATACATAAGTTCTGTGATGAAACCTTGACGTTCGTCAGAGATGGAATCAAAAGCAGATTGGATGACATTGCTCTGGGTAAATCTAAAAGGTGGAAAACCAATGAGGCCAGGGATGCTCGCAGATTCATCTTAAGGATTGAGAACTGATTAAAGCGCAGGGATCAGTTTCGAAGGTTGGAAAGTTATGTGGGAGGCAGACAAAAGTTTCCGGTGTTGACATTTCAGAGACCTGATTGGTAGAAAGTTGTAAGAGTTTGATTTGATTTGTCAATTATATACTTCATAATGGCTTGTGTACGCATTACAGTGCATAACCCGAACTTGTAAAGAAAGGACCCTGAGGTACGCATCAGTGCCTCAATCCTAAATATAAGGAGCGAAGGCTTCTTACTTTTGAGTAGAATTAATCAAATGTTTATGAATTTTCATAATTTTGCTCAAAAGGACAAGTATTTCACCTCAATAAGACCTAGTCACTTGTTGAGGGGGAGCACTTGTCAAAACAAAATACTTTGCTCTAAATCAAAAGTTCTTGGTGAATCTCCCCGTAAGACTCAAAAGGCATATTTTAATCTAAAAGATTGTCAAAAACATCATTTTATATGCTATTTTTGAGGGGGAGAAGATGAAAAAGTGATTAAAATATACGAAGTCAAAGCTTAAAAGTTGTATCATGTGCGAGCTAGACTCAGTATTGACCCAGGAATTGACGAGACAATAAAAGTTAGTAATATCGAAAAGACTTATCCTCGACGGGTAATAACATCAAGTTAGTTACTAGGGCTAGTTGTCACCTAAAAAATGACAATGTATCTCTTTAACTAACCACGTAAGCGTATCTCGAAAAGGATATGTCTTAGTAGAAATGTACCGTCTCGAGAAACTTTCTGTGGACTTGACCAGGCCGGGTAATAACTTCAAGCTAGTCTAACTAGTGATGTAAGCGTGTGTCGAATCGGTCTTGTTCACGGAAAGTGGATCAATTCAAAAGTGCTTGCTCCTCCCGCATGTGCAAATTTATTAAATACTTATGAGCACATGTGCAGGGGGAGCCCTTCAAAAAGTGTACACAAAACTCTCAAAGTGTTAACCAAAATATTTGATTATCACAAACACTTTGAGAGATTTTTTAATCAAAGGTTTCTTGGCTACTGTCGGAGTTATAAGGTGATTAAGATAGGAATATCCGTCCTATGATCCGCCAGAGCTGGAGGGATCTACCCAAGGACATCTCCCATAGTTAGAATTAGAAGTCCTTAGGTATGATACGAAAAAAGGAGAAAAGAATGAAAGGGAAAGAAGGAGTTGAAGAATTAAAAAGAAAAGTAAAGAAAAGGGTGAAAAGAAATAGCCCTCCATATGATCAACCTTAGGGCAGACACCGGGTTCAATATGTATGCTACTGGTTGTTGCAAAAGACAACACCGGTATTGAAGACAAAGTCATCATGGACCCAGTGACGCAATGCACTAACCTTCTTAACCACTCAAGTTCTCTTAAAAGGACTTGTTTCATTCTCACGGGGAACCAGCGTAACCTATCGACCTATCTCTTGGAGACGGTTGATATTGAAGCAGGAGACCCCTCCCTAGTCTCCGCATAGGAAACCTAGGTGTGCACTTATAGAGTCTAGAGCCTTGAGATACATCAAAGATCTCTTAGGAACACTTAGTATTTCTACAACTGGTGTTCTACATCAATGGACACCAGCTGTAAATTATCGAGTCCTTCGCAGATCTTAGCAATCTGCCAAGAACGTTTATGAGAGGATTACTTATGTATTTCTCAATGATTGAACGGAAATCCTGCTAGGATCAACATCAAACAACCCTGACAGCAGGTCACTTCGGTAACCCCACAAGGGTTACGCTTAGTGTTTGAGGTGGTTCCATTACGGTCTATAGTCGTGGAGTGATCCCCAGCGACTCACCCAATCATTGAGCTACTTAGTAGGTCTCGTAAGCTCCTTCGGGAGTATCTGATATGGGAACGGCCTGGATAAGGATTAGAGGGAGTCTTCACAATATGCTGTTGATGAACTCTAATTCCTTATCTGTAAGTACCGGGTATTTATTGCTAACTGTTTACTTGCAGGTACCTCACTTCCATGATGGTAGATTCCAACATGCTCATACATACATCTTGAAGCAAACGATAGCTCCCCCAAAGATCTTAGCACCACAAAGGTCAAAGAAAGATTCTACGTCAATAAAGAAGAATCTACAAAGTATAAAGACTTAAGATCTCAGAGTATGAAAAGGAACTTCATGTACGTGAAAGTATGAGTCTGAAGATGTACGAGTATGTTGGAATGGCGGACAACCACCACAGACGCAGGAGTGACGAATGGCAGACTACTTCGTGACACAATCACTACATCATCACCAAAGAACAAAGACAAAGAGCAAAGTATATTCATTATCATTCAACCAATTTTGAAGACGTCTAGAGTTTTACATGTCACAAGTCAACGACAAAGATGAAGACGTCAAGCAACCGTGATGACCGACCCTTAGGGGGAGATTGTTGGGATCATACTTTTGTATTTTAGTCAAGTCTCGGTCATTAACTTTTGTAATAGGTTCCTTAGTTATTTATTCTACTTAGTTTATGTTACAAGGCTTAAGAATGTAAGTCCATGGGCTTGAAAGCCCACGTCCAAAAGAAAGGAGGGAGGAAGGGAGTGTTGCCCTACTCTTCCTCCTATAAATACTAAGCTTATGTAACTCTTTTAGTTGTTGGTTATTTGGTTATCTTAAGGAAACTCTTGTTCTTTCACTTTTCATATTTCTCATAATCAACCATCTCTCATTCTCATCTCATTTCTATCAATATCATACTTGTGTTTACATAAATGGTGACCTAACAAAAGCAATTACTTTTCTTATTTCTCAGTAAACATATATTCTTATTGCATATATTGGCACTGATTCCTATTGTGGCATAGTGCTACCAATTATCGTTCAGGAAATATATAAGGGAAATACCAAAAAAATGCACTATACTTGACAAAAATAGTACTTTTATGTATCGAACTTTTTTTTTCCTCATTCGTGTACTAAACTTCAAATTTTTTGCCACTTTTACGCACTTTGGGACAATTTTGCCCCTCAAATCTTTGAAAATCCATGGGCAAAAATGTCATAAAATTGTACGAAAATGCATAAAAGAGGCAAAAAATGCAAGTTTAGTACACGAATGAGGAAAAAAAAGTTCGATACATAAAAGTACTATTTTTGACAAGTATAGTGCATTTTTTTTATATTTTCCCAATATATAATGGTACTCATAGATACCTTAAGGTCTTAGTATATAGCTAGTTATGAAAAATAGAAGTAATTTAAAACAAAATAGACATATTGCTTGCCATAACATAAAAAATACACTCTTTTCACCTAGCTTCTACAGACCAAATGAAATCTTTTTGTAGGACCTTAGATATATCAACTTTAATAACAATATAGCACTAGATGAAGTAAAGATGGTGACTTGGTAATATATGTGTGGCGTTATCTTTGTAGAAATAGAGATAAAGATGAGGAGAACTTTTATTAAAGAACACACACAATACACACACAAGCACACCTTACAAATGAGAGGTAAGGTGCCTTTTATAGTTCCATACATAGGCTTTGATGGGCTTGGGCTTGGACTTGGTTACATGATTAGATAATAAGGCTTATGAAACATAGCACATAACATATTAGCTTGCCAAGTCCAAAGCCCAATGACTAAAATATTACTAATCTTAACAAACGACACAAAGTTACAATATGAGAATGACCATCACTTCTACATATATATTTTTAATGCTAACAATCTCCCCCTAAGGGGTGGTCATTCGAATGATGCTCCACGTGAGTGGGTCTTCCGTGTTCTTTGTCTTGAACTTTGTGTGTCGTTGTAGAATAGTCTTTAGTCTTTGTTCCTTCATGCTTTGTGATCTTTGATGATTGACTTTTCATCGTTCTTTGTTCTTTTGTGATGTGGAGCAATCTGCCTTTCGTCACTTCTGCGTCTGTGGTGGTTGTTCGCCATTCCAACATGCTCATACATCTTTGGACTTTGATATTCATATGCACGTAGTTCCCTTTCTTTCACTTTGATCTTTTAGTCTTTATACTTTGTAGATTCTTCTTTTTGGCGTAGAATCTTTCTTTGAACTTTGTGTTGAATAGATCTTTGAGGGAGCTTTCTTTAACTTCCAGATGTATGTATGAGCACGTGGAATCTGTCGCCATGGAGATGAAGTGTCCCTGCATATAAACAGTTAGCAATAAAACATCTGGTACTTACAGATAAGAATTAGAGATCATCAACAGCATAGTGTGAAGACTCCTTCTAACCCTTACCAAGGCCGTTCCCATGTCAGATACTCTCGAGAGAGCTTACAAGACCTACTAAGTAGCTCAATGACTGGGTGAGTCACTGGGGATCACTCCACGACTGTAGACCGTTTGAAACCACCGCGAACACTAAGCGTAACCCATAAAGAATTACCGAAGTGACCTGCTGTCAGGGCTGCTTGATGTTGACCATGGCAGGAGTTTCCATTCAATTATTGAGAATCACAAATGTGAATCCTCTCATAAATGTTCTGGCAGATTGCTAAGATCTGCGTAGGACTCTAAAGTTTACATCTGGCGTCCTTAATGATGAACAACCAGTGTAGAAATATCATGTGTTCCTATGAGATCTTTTGATGAATCTCGGGGCTCTAGACTCGATAAGTGCACATTTGGTTTCCTACGCGGAGATTAGGGAGAGGTCTCCTGTTTCAATATCAACCATCTCTAAGAGACAGATCGATAGATTACACCGATTCCCCGTGAGAATGAAACAAGCTCTTTTAAAAGAACTTGAGTGGTTAAGAAGGTTTAGTGCATTGCATCACTGGGTCCATGACGTCTTTATCTTCAATGCCGGTGTCACCTTAGTAACAACCAGTAGCATACGAATTGTACCCGGTGTCTGCCCTAAGGTTGAACATTTGGAGGGCTATTTCTTTTCACCCTTTTTCACATCATTTCTTTTTAATTCTTCAACCCCTTATTTCTCCTTTCTCATTTTCACCTTTTTTCAATCATATCTAAGGACTTCTAATTCTAATCTATTGGAATTGTCCTTGGGTAGATCCCTCCGGCTCTGGCGGATCATAGGACGGTTTTTCCTAACCTTAGTCACCTTATAACTCCATGACTATCCTATAATTGCCATGAAACCATTTATGAAAAATCTATCAAAGTGTTTATGATAATAAAACACATTGTTGTTACCACTTTGAGAGTTTTGCAAGTTTTTGAAGGACTCCCCCTTCACATGTGCTCATGTAATTTTTAAGAAATTTTCCACATGCGTGAGGAGTTTGCACTTTTTTGAATTGATCCACTTTCAGTGATCATGACCGATTCGAGACACGCTTACATCACTAGTTAGACTAGCTTGAAATTATTACCCGTCCTGGTCAAGTCCAAAGAAAGTCTCTCGATATGGTACATTCTACTCAGACAAGTCCTATTCGAGACACGTTTACGTCACTAGTTGGACTAGCTTGAAATTATTACCCATCCAGGACAAGTCTTTTTGATTACTGACATTTTAAGCTTCGTCAATTCATTGGTACTTACTGAGTCAAGCTCTTTCGAGATTCAGTCACAAAGTTTAAACATCTTTGATCACATTTTAATCATGTCTTCTCCCCCTCAAAAATAGCATATCGTGATATTTTTGATATCAACTGATTAAGAAAAAGCTTTTTGGAGAGAAAGACAGATTCTGCATGAATTTGGAACATTTTTCTTTTTGTACTCCCCCTTAATGATAGCATATTTAAAATTAATTAAGGGTTTTGAGGGAGTTATCTTGAGCACTAATTTTGAGAGATTTTGAGAAATCTTTTGAACAATCTTGAAAAAGTGCTCAAGAATTTTGTTTGAAAACGAGTTTATGCTTGAAATCTTTTTCGTTTGTTTAGACTTGAACTTTTTGAAAAAGAGTTCGTCATTGAACGTACGAGTCCTTGATTTGAAAATAATCAGAAGTCATCGTTTTAGTCCGGGTTTCGTACTGAGGTATACGAAAGCCATTGTGATGAAACTTTTGAGAAACGACATGTTTTTCGAAAAACATTTAAAAGAACTCCCGTTCAAGCATCTGTACATATCCGTATCATTGTTGAATGACATTTCTAGAAACGTACAGAATATTGATTTATACGAGAGACATGTCGTGAGAAGAATATTTTTGGATTTTTTGATTTTATATTGTTTTTGTATTTTTTGAAATTTTATATTTTTGTATTTTGTTTTTGTTGGTTTTTCAAATTGTATTTTGTTTTTTTCAAAAATATTTACAGCGAAGCGGTTTTGAAAACATTTTTCAAGAAGATTCGAGAAGACGTTCTAGCTCCTCAGGAGTTAGGCTTCGCATGCCAATTCGTCGAACTAGATAGTCAAACCGTTCTTTTGGAAGGGCTTTAGTAAACAGATCGGCGAGTTGGTAATCAGTCGTAACGAAAAATAATTCAACAGTACCCTCTTCTACGTGTTCTTTGATGAAATGGTAGCGGACTTTGATATGCTTCGTCTTAGAGTAATGTACGGGATTGCACGAGATGGCTATGGCACTTTTTGAGTCACAATACATAGGTATTCTATCAAATGTAAAGCCATAATCTGTGAGCTGTGTCCGCATCCAAAGAATTTGGGCACAACACGCAGATAGAGACACATACTCGGCTTCGGCGGTTGATAGTGCAGTACAATCCTGTTTCTTTGACGACCAGCTTACTAGCTTTTCACCCAAAAATTGTGCTCCACCTGATGTACTCTTTGCTGTAACTTGATCACCGGCATGGTCTGCATCTGAAAATTCTGTTAGATTAAACCCCGAATCCTTCAAAGATCCGTTTAACCTCTTTGAGTTGAAGTTCGGTAGGCTTTGCCTGAAACCGAGCTAATAAACAAACAGTAAATTGAATATCGGGTCGGCTAGCAGTTAGGTACATGAGAGAACCAATCATGCTCTGATATTTCTTCGGATCAATGGGTTTCCCAAACAAATCAGCACCTATTTTTGGTGAAGTGACCATTGGTGTACCAACAGAATCACAATTTTCCATTCCATTTTTTTCAAAATCTCTATTGTATATTTAGCTTGATTGATAAAAATACCACGTGGGGATTGATGGATTTGTAAACCAAGAAAGAATTTTAGTTCCCCCATCATGGACATTTCAAATTTACTTTTCATGAGATTTTCAAAATGTTTTGAATGGTTAGGATTGGTTGATCCAAAAATTATGTCGTCCATGTAAATTTGAACGATCAAAATGTCATCTTTGAATTTTTTGATAAACAAGGTGTCATCAACCGGTCCTTTTGTGAAATTGTTTATGAGCAAGAAAGATGATAGTTCGTCATACCACGCTCTTGGAGCTTGTTTTAAACCATAAATTGCTTTCTTAAGCTTGTAGACATAGTCTGGATGATCTTTGTCGATGAACCCCTCTGGCTGACTCACATACACTTCTTCTTTCAGTGTTCCATTCAAGAAAGCAGTCTTAATATCCATCTGATAGACTGTGATGTTTTTGTGAGCAGCATAGGCTAAGAAAATCCGGACTGCTTCAAGTCTAGCTACAGGCGCGAATGATTCCTCGAAATCTATCCCTTCTTCTTGTGGATAACCTTTAGCCACGAGACGAGCTTTGTTATGAATTACAGTCATTTCCTCATCCAGTTTGTTCTTCCACAACCACTTGAGATCAAGAACACGTTTATCAAGTGGTCGTTCAACAAGTTCCCAACTATCATGTAACAGGTATTGAAGAAATTCCTCCTGCATCGCTTCAATCCAAGGGTTTTCTGCCATTGCTTCTCGAATGTTCTTTGGTTCTTTGAGGCTGATTGAGCAAATGTAAATGCACAATTCGAGATCGGTGGCAAGTTGTCTCCTTGTCTGAACTGGCTTTGAAGGTTCACCAATAACATGTTCTATTGGATGGTCTTTTGTCCATTGAAATGTAGAAGGGTACCTTGGGTAAAACATATGTGTGTTAGATGGTTCTTGTAACCTTGAAGAAGATTCAACAGAGTCTGTTGCAAACGGGTTTTCAAATATTTCTTCTTCTTCTAACACATCATTATTTGAATTATTTGTTGGTTCTTCTTGAAAATTTGTGTTTTGGTTTTGCTCATCAATGCTTGGTAGAACAGTTTCAAGTACTAGAGTTGCTTGAGTAGATGTAGATGATGTTGATGTAGTTGGTGCTTCAGCTTCGATTGTTGTGGCTGCATCTTGTGGTGGTGGTGGTGGTTGATGGTTTTGAGTGGGTGCAGCGGAATGTTGATTTGATGCATTTGTCGAAGTTCCACCATAGTATTCATCAAACATTAACTCGAAGAAATTTTCCAGTTCTTGTTCTGAAGGTTTATCCGTGTTTGTTGACTGAGCTCCTTAAGGCACGAGTCCTGAACTGATGTGTCCAGAAGTCTGCTGGTTTGGTTCGGGTCCTAATCCGTTTTGATTAGAAGCCATTGAATTAAGCGCGGGTTCTAGAGCGTATCACTCAGAAGCCATTTGTGAATTCTCGTCAAACTTCACATTCATCGTCTCCATTATCCTTTTTGTTCTTCTATTATACACCCTGAATACTCTCGAGTTTTCTGAGTATCCAATGAAGATTCCAATATCACCCTTAGCTTTTAACTTCCCTAGATTTTCTCTGTCATTCGTCGGATAACACAAAGCGCCAAACACGTGAAGGTAAGAGATATCAGGTTTACAGTTGTTCACTAGCTCATATGGGGTTTTATTGAATCTTGGATGGACTAGGGATCGGTTTTGAGTAAAGCAAGCAGTGGCTACAGCATCAGCCCATAAGAATAGTGGTGCACTAGAAAAAATCAGCATTGTGCGAGCAGCTTCCACAAGAGTTCGGTTTCTTCTTTCAACTACCCCATTCTGCTGTGGAGTTCAAACAACTGATGTTTGATGTGTAATTCCAACATCTTCGAGGTAAGTTCTTAACTCCTGATTTGTGAATTCTGTGCCATTATCTGTTCTTATAATCCTTACTGGAGCTTGAAGTAGAACTTGAATACGCTTCAGAAAGGTGATGATGATGCCTGGTGCTTCGTCTTTAGATCTCAAAAACTTTACCCAAGTATATCTTGAATAATCATCAACAATAACGAGAATATACTTCTTCCCATTAATGCTTTCAACTCTCATTGGGCCACATAAGTCCATGTGCAACATATGTAACCTTGCTTCCGAACTAGATACGGTTTTGGGTTTATATGATGCTCTTTTACTTTTTCCTTGTTCGCATGATGGACAAAGGTGTTCCTTGGTGTATTTGAACTTAGGAAGTCCGGTGACGATGTTATCTTTGGCTAACTTGTTGATGGTGTCGAAATTGAGATGGGATAATCTTCTATGCCACAGCCAGGACTTAGTTTCGGTTGCCCTTGTCATAAGACAAATCGGTGATGTAGAAGCCATTTGGTTGATTTCGATAGCATACAAGTTTGTACCACGATTACCAGTTAAGAGATCATCACCAACCAAATTTCTTATAAAAACCGTGTTTCTCCTGAATGCAACTTCTAAATCTGCATCACAAAACTGCCCAACTGAAAACAAGTTGTGTCCCAACCCTTCGACGTAGTAAACTCGATTGATTAAAAAATTCCCAAACCGAAGATCTCCATAACCCTGAATAGCTGCTACATGATCATTTCCAAAGCGTACAGTTCCCATGAATTTCCAGACGAAATTGATCAGCAGCTTTAAATTCTCGGTCATGTGCTTGGAGCAGCCCGAGTCGACGATCCAAAGACATATTTCGATAACCTGCCAAGAACAGAAGAGTTTGTATTTGGAAACCGTTTTAAATTTGGTTCCATGGGGTTAGGAGTAAATTCCGAATCACATACATCAAAGGTTGCTACATGTTTATTTTGAACAACTTCCAATTTTCCATTCTGAAGAATGAACTCTCTACCCGTTGGTATCCACATACAAAACTTAAGGTAGTTCCTAGGCATTCGACTACTAGTGGTAGACCTAAAGCGTGCAACTAATCTTTCTATAGATCTAGATCTAGCACTAGTTCCCTTTGTAACATACTTCTGTTCAGGCGTAACATTCACATTCTTAGAAACACATTCATCGTGAACATCATTAATTAAACATTTCTTGCATATTAAACAAACAGAGTCATTACATGCATTAGAACTAGTACTTTCGTCATTACATTCAGATGAATCATGTTTCTTATTACAAAGCGATAAATTCCTAGGGTGTTCTTCTACTTCTTCAACTTTATTCTTGCTACTACTCGTAGAGGCAGACAAGACTCTATTGTTCCTTGTATTGCTCCTAGGCTTTAGTCTGCTGCTCCTAGAGGTGCTTTCTAATCCTGTAGAAGGTAAGGCACACGCGTTAGGATTTATATTGTTATCCTTTTTAGCATCACTAGACTCTTTAGACTTATCCTTTTTGCACGCATTTGTCTTATAAGTGGAGGCAGACGCATTAGTGGGACTAATCCTAAAAAGGCCAGGTGCTATCACTTTTGGTGTTTCGACAACCGCTTTTCCTTTATCAACAATCTTTACATTTTCACTTTTCTTAGGCAAGGGTGTTGGAGTGACTGGTTTTGTCAAATCCTTTTTCTCATCGACTTTTGGAGCAAACCTTGAAATTGACATCTTTGGTTTTTGAACCGTGTTTGAAACATTTGGTTTCTCCAAAGTCGACGGTTTTGCAAACTTAGTTTCCTCACCCTTCCCTTTTTGACTTTCAAGCTGAGCCCTCAAAAGATTATTTTGCTCTTTCATGTTCTTTAAGTCACGCTCATACGACAATTTGTCATAATTGCATTCTTCCTTTTTTCGATCAAGTTGTTTAAAATATGACACATTTTCTTTTTCAAGCTTTATAAGAGCATTTTCATATTTTGAAACAATTGCGGAGGTCTTAGCTCTTAGTCGTTCATCGTCTTGAACAGAATACGTTTGTAAAATGATGGACATAATGTCAGTGGTCATAACAGCTTCGAAGAGAGAATCATTTAGGTTTTCCAAAACATTCATGTTTTCACGAGTTTCATTAGCTTCGTTTACCAGGGATTTGTGGTCCTTGACAAAGTCGGCCGTTTCTTTTAAGAAAGCTTGTTCAAAATGGATTACCCTCGCACTGATGTTATTCAGTGGGATAGTAATTTCGTTTTCAAAAACCTTTTTCTGCTCAATATGAAAACTGGAATGCCAGTTGTTAATACTGATTGTAGTTTTAGAATTAACAATATTTTGAAGTTCTTGAATTCTCTTTTTAACGTCATCCAGAATGTCTCTAGCCTCACTTGTATTAAAAGTGTTGTTAGAAGACATTTGTTCTATTTTTGAAAGAGATTTGGAAGCATTTACTTTCTTAGAAAACATTTTTGAGAATGATCGTTTTATGGAAAACACAGATGGTTCTTTTTGTGGAACAAAAGTAATTCCCGAAAGTTTGTTCAATTTGTTGTAATCAATGGGTTTCAAATCCTTTTGTTTCATTTTATTTATGCTCTCTTCGACATGTTCTATCGTTTGCACAGAATCCCGAACGACGGGAGGATCATGTTTGGTGTAAATCACATTACCATTATACAAAACATTCTGTTCTAGCTGAGCTTTCTTGAGATTACTGGGGGTGTTGTTACCAAGAGCCACTTTATATTTCGTATGGTAAATCGGATTAGTTTGATTTGAAATCATTTTCATTGTTTGACTTGACTGACCCAACTTAACCACTAATTCTTCTAAATGTGCAATCATGTGTTCTGACTCTACGATTTCGGCCAAAAGTTTGTCTTCTTTCTTTGCAAAGTCCTTTTTCAACTCGTCCCTTTCTTTTTCAAGATTGGTATAAGCTGATTTTTGTTTAGAAAGTTGGTTTTGTAAATCAGAAATTTCCACATTTAAAGATTTTATCTTTTTGAAAGAATTAACATCAAGTGTATCAAACTTGAGTTGCATTTGTTTTTCCCTTGAAACGGAATTCATTAACCAGTTTCTAATTCAGACAATCTTTTGTTATGAAATTCAAAAGCTTTAACGTTTTCTTTGTAACTCTCAAGCTCAGTGATCAATTTAACATTCGCGGCCTTAACATCGCGATTGACCTTTTTCACATTCTCAATTTCAATACGACAATTGTTCAATAATGATTCAAACAAAGCACGTGTTTCCTCATCATTCTCAGCATGCTGTGAAACGAAGCCTCCATTATGATTCACATCTGGAGTTGCTGAAGGAGTATTGCTACTACTTGGTGTGTCCAGATATGTATCATAAGTGGGTGCTAGTTTCTTAGAATGTTGTTCCTCATGAGGAGATATATCAAATATATCATTATTGTGACATGTGTTGAAGTATGATACCTCATATGGTGCATTGGTGTCATAAACAGGAAGTGTATCAGAATCCGTGTCATACTTAGCTTCCTGAAGATTCGCCATGAATATGCAGTTCGCATCGATATCCTCTTTATCTTCCATGTCATCCATAAGAGCCATAAAATCATTCTCCTCTGCGTTCAACTGAAACCCTGCCTCATTCTTTTGTGCCAATAGTAATGCTTTCTGCAAGTATGCTGTGTCTTTCTTGTTTGGCTTAGTAGGACAGTTCCTTGCCTTATGACCTACACCCTGACAGTTGAAACACTTTACTGGATTACCCTAATTCAAATTTCCCAAATTTCTAACTACTGGAGCTGCAACATTTCTATTCTGATTACCCATTGCTTGATTACCAACATTCTGACCCCTCTGATTTCCAACAAACTGACCCAACTGATTCCCTGCATTCTGACCATACTGATTTCCTGCATTCTGATTCCTTGCATTCAGCATATTCTGATTCCCCATGTTAATTCCAGTAGCATATCCTTGCTGATTCCTATAAACTCCAACCATTTGGCCTCCGTTGCCCATATTGAAACTCGGCTGAGCAATCTGCTTATTGCGAGTGTTCGATGAAATCCTTTGGTTGTTGTTTGTTGGTGTAGAATAACGTCCTTGGAATGCCTTTGACAGAAAAGCAAACGCTTGGGTCAATGCTGCAATAGCTTCATCATTTTCAGTGAATTCTGGTTCTTGGAATTGTTGGTATTGCTGTTGTGGAATAACATGCTATTGTTGCTGTGGGTAGAACTGTTGTTGGTAGACCGGTGTTGTTTGTTGAATGTATGAAGGTTGCATGTAGTTATGAGTGGAAGATGATGATGGTTGTTGTGTGTTCACTGGTAGCGGTGTTGGTGTAGTAGCAATTAATGCAAGAGGATCATGATTCTTTGCCAATCTTTCTTTCCTTACTTCATTAGCCTCAGCTTGGTTTTGCTTCAAAAAGTCATAGAGTTGATCATAATTCACCTTATGTAAATCCTTTGTTTGATTGACAATTGTAACATAACGACCCGATTCTTCTAGAAGGTTATTGATGAATTTGATGTTTGTTGCAATTGTTCGAGGTGTCAACTTGTTTCAGATTAACTCATTCATCAAAGTGCAAAACCTTGTGTAGTAGGATTCAATCTGTTCACCTTTAGTGGATGTGAAATTCTCCCATTCAGTAAGAAGTTTGTTCTCAACGTCTTGTTGTCCAATCTCTGTTCCATGACATATCCTTCTAACACGTTCCCACATAGCATAAGCAGTTTCACAGCTGTCGACGGCAGCAAAGATCTCCCGTGGTAATCTAAGTTGGATTAAATGCATTGCCATATCATCTGCGGCGATCTGCTTCTTGTCTTCCTCTGTGTAATCTGCTTCTGTTTGTTCATGCATGAATGGTTGAGTAGGAGGTGTTGTATTTGAATTACCTTCAATTTGAACTTGTCTTGGCTTGAATGGACCATTTGTAATGGAGTTGATCATTAATTTACCATCAGGCTTTGTTTTGATGTAACGAAGCATGCGGCTTGTCCATGGGAGATATCCACCTTTTTCAAGCATTGGAGGTCGGTTTTCCGCACCGGCTGCATGAATATCTTGCTGAGTTGCCATTGATGAAGTGTAGATTGATAAAGTTGATACTTGGATCGATTCAACGAAGTAGGAGTTGTGTTTAGTGTAAGTTGATGCAAGTTTGGATGGTGAAAAATTTGATCAATAACCTTAAAACCTCAATAACTTCCGTTCGGAGTGGATTTGGGCCTCGAAGCTTGGCTTGAATGATCTTTAAATAATTCAACGTGTCCTTCTTCTCGGTCTCACGGTCGTTTTGACAGCAAATTCGTCGAAAACGGAGTTACGGTTCAAAAGTTATGGCCGTTTGAAGTTTGGTTGTCAAAAGTCAAAACTTACGCGTAAAGCGATCTTACGCGTAAACCTTGAATAATCTTACGCGTAAGATGTTACGCGTAAGGTTTTTCGCGTAAACTTAAAGTTTATGCGTAAGAATGTTACGCGTAAGGTTTTTCAACCAAACAGATCTCTCAAACTTATCCAAGCTTGAAAGATATCCCAAGTTGAAGTATTCCACAAACTTATCCAAGTGAGGGAAGTACTGAGTACAACTTCTGCGTAGGAACTTCTGCGTAGGATCTTATGCGTAGAATCCAATCTTAGGCGTAGAATCCAATCTTATGCGTAGGAACAGACTTAAGCGTAGGATTTTAAGCGTAGGATCTCAATCTTATGCGTAAGAAAGTGAACTTATGCGTAAGAAGAGGGTTTTGACTAAACTTAAGCGTAGGAAAGGGGTTTTGACTTAATCTTATGCGTAAACAGTACTGTAGACAGCTAAGAAATCGTACTATTCACCCAAGTTACGCGTAAGATGACCAGAAAAGTGAAAAATCCGATTTTTTCAACCAAAACCACTTTTTCCACTTGTTTCTATTGATCAAATCTTTCCCAAAACACTTAGAATCACTAAAACTTCAATAAAAACAACAACTTTAACACTAAAACCACGTAAAAATCAAAACTTTTTGAAGAAAAAGTGCATAAATGAATGAAAAATGCAACTTTTTAACAAAAAACTTGATAAAAACACTCCTAAATCATTGTTAGGCGATTGATACCACTTGTAGGACCTTAGATATATCAACTTTAATAACAATATAGCACTAGATGAAGTAAAGATGGTGACTTGGTAATATATGTGTGGCGTTATCTTTGTAGAAATAGAGATAAAGATGAGGAGAACTTTTATTAAAGAACACACACAATACACACACAAGCACACCTTACAAATGAGAGGTAAGGTGCCTTTTATAGTTCCATACATAGGCTTTGATGGGCTTGGGCTTGGACTTGGTTACATGATTAGATAATAAGGCTTATGAAACATAGCACATAACATATTAGCTTGCCAAGTCCAAAGCCCAATGACTAAACTATTACTAATCTTAACAAACAACACAAAGTTACAATATGAGAATGACCATCACTTCTACATATATATTTTTAATGCTAACACTTTTCTAAAGAGAGATTATGCTCCGACTCAGGTTTGGATTCTTGTTTCCATTTTTTGTAGGTAATATTACATCAAGGTACACCTCTTTTCTTGTTTTTTTATATTAATTGCCAGAGTTAATTGTCTGTAATAGTTTGGATACATTGGATACGTAAGATTTAACTAATATCACTTGATTTGATATGTATTTTTTTTCCAACTTAGGGGTACGTGCTTGGTAATCCTATAAGAGATAGAATAGCATACTATAATTCAAGAATACCATTTGCCCATCATATGGCACTCTTGTCGGATGCAATTTACAAGGTAATGAAGTACGTTTGAGTTACCTAGTAGCTACTATATATTTTACAGCTTTTGAGTACTTGAACTTGCTACATCCTTACTTTCAAATTTTAAACCAAAAATTTGTAAAACCTAGGAATGTGGGTACCTCATCGTTAGCTTTACTTTAAGGAAAAGTCATAATCTTGACTTTGATCAAACTAGTCAATTTCAAATTATGATATAATTAGTTCAATGTATATGTAACTTTGTTAAAAATAGTTTAGCGTGTATCAAGCTAAATTTCCAAAAATTGGTGTATTTATTAGGAAAAAAACTATAGATTGATGCACGTTAAAGAATTTGTATCAAATTGAATACATTTTGAACTAGTCATACTTTCTTGATACCATTTATTGGCATATAACTATACCGTTTATTTTTCAAAATCTCTACATACCCATAAATGTTCTACCGAAGTATATTATATACAGTAGTACTTTGGTTTTGGGGTGTTACTGGTAATTATCTATCAAGTGTATGCATCATTATTTATCCGTTCTATAAGTGGTGTGTGCATCAAACAAAGCCTCAGTATGTAGTCGGAGCATTAAATGGAGTACATCATATTTGCAGTCAACTAAAGAGAATTGCCATGGAAACTACTTAAATTGAGATCCCAAAAATATGGAGTGTATACATGATCTTCAAGTGGTAGATAAGGTACTACAAGACATGTAATTTATAGCTATTCGGCATATCTGTATTTATTTTTATTTTGTTCTTTTTTCCTATGTAGTGCCTTGAAAGAATTTACACGTCACATATTTTGGAGCCTTTTTGTGACACTTCAAATACCTTAAACTCTAGAACCTTCAGGAGGGGCTTAACAGCTATTGACAATACCTCTGTTGATATTTGGCCATTACAACAACTTCATATGCAAGCATGCTGAGTATTACTGTCTCTCTCTCTCGCTCTGTGTGTGTGTTTGTGTTTGTGGGGGGGGGGGGGGGTGTGAAGTATATGATAAGCTACACCACTACCTGCCCTCCATTGTCATTATGTAATTAGGTCATAATACGTTTGTTAAAAAATACTTCTTGCAGGATGACCTTTTCTTATATTCTTATGTTTGGGCTAATAATATGTTTGTACTGTTCCACAGGTTGTATGGGAGGATTCAGGATCGAATGATCATAACAACAACATGTATTCATCATATAGAATCGAAATAAATAAGAAACAAAGAAGACTGGTGTTGAGCTATAGACCTTGATAGATCTTCTTGAGCACTCTAGAATCGTTAGTAATGTCACTGTAATCAATAACACACTAATAGACAATCTCTGCAACTTTTATTTATAAAGCGGAAACAAAACACAAGCTTGATACTAAGAACTCTTGATCCTCTATGGATCTTTTAATTATAATTAGAATTTTCTAAAAGTTATTCAATACATAAACCGTGTGTTCCTTTTATACTCCAGGAACCCTAAACCGTTTATCAAGAAACGTATATTCTAAAACTTCTAAAAGATATGCATTATTACTTCCTAAATAAACTCATGCATATCCAAACTACATTACATAAAATACGGAAATACTATATCCGCAGAAACTAATAAAGCTGAACTATGTCTTCAGCAGATACACTGCTTCAGCAGAAACCAACTCTTCAGCAGGATCCTTTCAGCAGAAACAGCAGCAGAATTCTTACTTCACAGAATTCCCAACAATCCTCCCCTAATCTTGAATTTGACCTGGTTAAGTTCAAGATTCTTGATAGATCTTCAAAATAACATACCAAGAGGATTGTAATAAAATAGCACCAGCAAAGAATTATCTTCAGCAGAATCTTTATGATCAGCATATACTTGAAAGCTCCATTCTTTGCAGCAACAAATGACTAAATGTACATAAAAACAAATTAGTTTCATACCATTCTCATCACTTCCAGGTGTGTTAACTCCTGTGAGAGGTGAATCATTGAAAATAATGGATTTGATGTCTCTTTACCAATAGCCATCACTACTGGAGTAGCCAAGTGTTCAAAGGTACACTGATAACCACATGATTTTTAGCAAATCATCAGCTTTAAACGGATTTGAGATGTCTTTACCTGTAGCCGTTTGCTCAGGACTAGCCAATTATTTTGATGAAAATCATCTTGGTTAACTGATTACCAAATATGGTTTTCCACTGCCTTTACCACAAGCCATATACATGTGGGCTAGCCAATTATTCAGAATCCATAAAGGAAAAATCCATGGTCAATTGACAACCATTTCAACTACTCAGCAATAAAGCATGGGTGAGTTGAAAACCCTATGGTTTTGAGCAAACCATTACAGCTATCAACAGATTTGAGTGTTTTTACCAAAGCTATACCCTTTGGACTAGCCAACTTTATGATAGAATAGTCACCATCAGGTAAGTTGATAACCAAATCTGCATACAAATACAATACAACAAAATGTTAGTTTTTTTTTTTTTTTTTTTTTTTTTTTTTTTTTTTTTCACTAATAATAAAATAAATATACAACATAATATCTCTACTCAGATCCTGCTCTGGAAGTCTTAATCCTTTGTTTGAAAACCTTCACCAAAGATTCAGCAAACAATCTTGTATTACCAACTGGATCAGGAGGAATTTCCAACTTCTGTTGTAACATTTTCTCCATCAGAGATACCTTCAGAGGATATTTATTGGTAAGATCCATAATAATCCTCACACCAGTAGTAGTTTCCAGTACATGAACATAAGACATAGGATAGAACTTCCAACTCTGAACTTTTCATTTCTGATTGTTCTTCCAGATATCATAACTTGCACCAGTAGGAGTAGAAGAATCAAACAACACTTGAAGATCACCCAACAAATATAATCCTGAACCTTCAGGAGTATGAGTGGCATAATACTTAATAACCAACTCATATAGAGTGACTAAATCTTGATAATTTACAAGATGAAGAATCTGCTGAAGAAATGCAAAGGATATGGAAGTATTATCCAATCTGTAAATGGTATTGATTTTACCATCTTTACTTAACTCCCAACTCACCAGAACAACTCTAGTTCCTTCTGGCCAATCATCAGATGATCCTTCCCTTATAAATGAAGCATCAGAATCATTCACATTAATTAGACTTTGTTTTGAATGTGATGATCCTAATTTAGCCATTCTCTTTCCTCTTCTTCCAGGAACATAAATAGCATCATGAACTGCTGCTTCAGCAGAATCACCTTCTGCAGCATCAGTATCCACTGATGGAGTATCCAATTGTTCATCAGCAGAACCTTCAGAAGAGTCAAGTGCAGCAGAGGCATATTGTTCATCCATAGCCTTCCTGATTTGTTTATTTCTAGCAGCTTGAATTTCAACTTCTCTTGTCTTCAGTTCATGAAATCTGGCAAGCTCAGCCTTTAGTGCAACTTCTTGTTCCTCAACCAACCTCCTAGCAGTCTCTTCACCCATTCTTTCTTGCTCCAATTGTCTCCTAGTTCTCTTTCTAGTTGGAGGATCTGCTGTCATCACTTTTGCTTTACCTTTATCCACAATCTTCCTTGTTGGAGGATCTGAAGCAGTAACATGAGGTACATCAGCAGAAGTATCAGGTAAAGATACTTTCTCAGTAGCACTAGTATCAGCATTGAGGAGAGGAATATTCTTGTAATCTTCAAATCTTGTAATTCCCAACAATCTTCCCCTATTTGATATTACAAAACAATCAGCATGAAGAAACAATGTCATTACCAATAATAAGCTGCACATCATAACTATTCTTCCCCTTTTTGTAATCTTCTAATAGGGGTCTTGTGCAACTCGTAAACGCTTCCCCTCAAGTGATGCATGTAGATGGTTAACAAGCTTCCCCTTAAGAATAGACTAACCATCTCAGGAACCAACTAGTAATTAATAATAATAATAATAACTTTTTTTTTTTCATTTTTTTATTCATTTTTTTTCTTAAACAGCAGTAACGAGCATCAGCAGTATCGAACAGCAACAATATGGTCAAGTATATATTAACAATAAGCTTCCCCTTAAAAGTATACTTGCCTTCTCTTGAATCCAGTAGGTTCCATGGAGTGATCACTGATGAAGAAAATCAACTATAACTGATTTGATGAAGAAATGGAATCTCCCAACCTTGCATCTTATGTCTTGCACTATCCACGTGACGTCCTCTTGACAAACTCCTCATTGATTTATCCAATGAGACACTGAGCACAAATAACGTAACTCCTCCAAGTGATAGAAAATGTACGCATTAAGCACAATAAAATAGATCGTACCCCTTCACTAGAGTCGTCAAGTCTTCGTCACCATACAAACCAAGCAAGTTATCTTAAAAAGCTGCTGATCCCTTTAAGATATGATAAGAACACAAAACCTGTGAGAATCAACTACAACATCAAATAAACTATAATCAAATGTCTTCAACAAGTAATCTCCTCAGCGAAATAATGATGGTTGATAACTCCGTCCTCCCTAACCATTAGTAATCTCACATGACTAGTAGGAACCAAAACCGACCAAAAGAAAAAGTATACAACAAGTCAGCCGAAACCATAAAGAAGTCAGTAAGAACCATCGTATGTATCAGTAGGAACCCATCAGTAGGAACCAATCAGGAGAAACGAAAACTCATCATCAGCAGAAACAGACAACCAATCAGTAGGAACGGGTCAGTAGGAACCAGAAGTCATCAGCAACAAAAACAAGAACAAGGTCATCAGTAGTAACAAAAAATGTAGCAGCATATGAACAAGGTCATAATAAATACTGACCCACGTGAAACAAAAGTCAACCCACAGCTAGACACCAATCTTTTGTTACCTTTTTACACAAGACGAATAATAATAATAATAACTGCTTTCCATGTGTATGACCAATCACTAACAATACTCCAAACCACTTGACACAATTAAAACCTGCTCCTCGTTAAAATTCTATGACCAGTCACAACAAACCCTATGGAAATTAATTCGACCCACGATAATATATTCCATTGACCCAAAATAATATAAAAGATTTCGAAGACCATCAACAAACCAGAATCAATGACCAATCAATAACTCCTAACTCTTTGATAACGCACTACATGACAATACCAAACTTCAATCCATAAACATGTATGACCGACCATCATTTATTATTCCAACAACCTCATCATTAATTGACACACAATTAATTGCATCAAACAATAATCACAATAATTCTTAGTACGAGGTTACCTTAGTGCGGCCAATTACAATTCAATATAAGCAAAAACTACGAAACCCTTTTCATCACATCAGCTTCTCTTCGACAACAACCATAAAAACCTTCCACCTTCTTTAACCAGATCTGCTGCTCCTTCATAACTGCTTATTATTGACCATGAAAACCTTATAGATCCCTAGATATCGAGAGCCACCCGCTCTGATACCAATTGTTAAAGATCGTTTAAGCCCATCTAGGATATAGCAATATTGATAATCACAGCGAAATAAGAACAAGAACACAATCAATATTACTTCAAGGTTTTCTTTATTGATATAAAAATAAACTACTACAAAACTAATATACACATGCTATAATCGTGTGTCTAAACTCTCATTGAAAGAGTTTTCTATGAATGGATTGGTTGAATGTAACCTAGACGCCATCCTCTTTATATAATAGAGGAGGTTACAAACCTTAATAAGTTTAGCTTACTAAGAAAGCTAACTATTTTATATCAAGTCCCTATTGTTTCTTCTTTTTTCATTTCTTCTTGTGGGTTTTGTAATCTTCAAATCTTTTAATTCCCAACAACTGGGATGAACCCATAATAACTGATATTGATAAATGAATGGGTTAATGTTTACAGAGAAATCTAAACCTATATATAAGAGATGAATCGGTGCATCTCATGAAAAGGCATACCGATTCATTAAAAGTAACAGACACAATGTTTTCTAAATAACTAACTAACTGCCCTACGTTTCTGCATAATGGGTTTGTTGGCCTGTTGGCCCAAACCAGAATCGTGCAGGCTTATTTCATACTTAATATAATCAAAGATTAATGGATTAAACTTTCCAACATATTCCCCCTTAATCTATTAATCTTTGTTTTCTTCAATCTTCTTGTTCCTTGATTCTCCTTGTTCATGCTTTCTTCAAAAACCATAGTTTTGATTCTTGGTGTTGATTTCTTCATGGCTTTTCGGTTTCTAATTGAACCAAATTCCAGCAGGGTTAGTGCCGCCATCTTGGTTTCAATTTTCGGCCTGACTTCTCGTGATTCTTAAATGATCACGATTTTAAGCGGGTTAATGCCGTCATGGTGGGGTTAGCACAATCGAAAACTGAAACTGCAAAAATATCTCCAACCAATCTTCAATTCATAATCACAAAACAACCTTTTTCTGATCATTGTTCTGATTCCTTGTGATGCCCTTACTTTTCTCTTACAACTGCTATGCTTTCTCTCTCTCTTTGAGACTGTCGTGTCTCTATTATCAATTTCTCTTCACTTCGACATCTTTTCTTCTCCATGGCTGCCATCTTGTGATATTAAAACACACATATCTGATCTTGAATGATAATTTGTAAAGACATGATTTGATGTTGTTAGATCCCTTGAAGCTCTGATACCAATGTTCCACAGGTTGTATGGGAGGATTCAGGATCGAATGATCATAACAACAACATGTATTCATCATATAGAATCGAAATAAATAAGAAACAACGAAGACCGGGATGAACCCATAATAACTGATATTGATAAATGAATAGGTTAATGTTTACAGAGAAATCTAAACCTATATATAAGAGATGAATCGGTGCATCTCATGAAAAGGCATACCGATTCATTAAAAGTAACAGTCACAATGTTTTCTAAATAACTAACTAACTGCCCTACGTTTCTGCATAATGGGTTTGTTGGCCTGTTGGCCCAAACCAGAATCGTGCAGGCTTATTTCATACTTAATATAATCAAAGATTAATGGATTAAACTTTCCAACATGTACGAGAAGCTCTTCACATTCGTGAGGGTTGTAGTTCACATTATAGTTCTTTTCTAGTTCGTGTTAACAATTTGGAATAATAATATATTGTTTGTCAGGAATTTGGAGATACAGAGTGGGTGCAATGCAATGACAGCATGCTCTTGTATGATGATAAGAAAGTTGCATCTTACATACACAGTGTCCAAAGTAGTGTTGATTATCATCGACGTCTTTCTGATAAAAAGTGCCGAGCTCTTATATACAGGTTTTACCCTTTATTATGCTTCTTAATTATGGTTAGTCTAATTTATGCATACATGTAGTATTTAGAATCTTAGAGATCTTGAAAGCACACGATTATCGAATATGATCTTGGCTTATTTATGTTTTGTTGCACAGTGGAGATCATGACATGATTGTTCCGTATTTGAGTACCTTGAGCTGGATTGAATCACTAAACTTGCCGGTTGTAGATGATTGGAGACCCTGGTTAGTTGACAAACAAGTGGCCGTGTGTGCATCAAAAGAGCCCGTGGAAATATCACCTCCCTTTACGAATTGCTATAATCAAAGATAAACACATAGTCAAGATATAGTTCGTAATATACTAGCACAATGCTATATCTTCCTAATAAGTTTTTCTTGCAGATACACTATGAAATACTTGAAAGACGACTACATCTTAACTTTTGCTACCATAAAGGTGAGGATTCTAGCCTTAAACTTCTATTTGTTTTGTGTGAAGAAGCATATCGCATAAAATTTCACATTTGATCTTGAGAAAATTACAGCTTTTTTGTTAAATAAATTTGAAACTAAACTTATTTGTAATTTTATTTAACAACCTTATTGCAATTTTCATAATAATGAAACTTTTCATGTTATTATCATGACGGGTGAACTTTTTTTATTGTTAAAAAGGGAGGGGGTCACACAGCTCCTTCGTATAAACCTAAAGAATGTTTTAGGATGTTTAAGAGGTGGCTCGTGGACGAAACTTTGTGAGCAAGAGTCTTTGAATTTGATGTATTCATATGTTATGTTGTTCTCGTAGATTATACCTTAAATCAAATTTATTATAGATATCATATGCTCAAGATTTTAACATGTTCTGTATGTTTATTAAAATAAGTTATAAATAATGATATTTTTGTTCATGTTTTTTGTTTTGATACATTTAATGAAATAATGATTAGAACAATCTATCATGATTCGTTGCATTATAACTAATGATGAGAACAATCTATCATGATTCATTGCATTATAACTCGGTGTATTATCTTTTTTAAAAAATTGTTATGATCATATGCGAAAAATCTAAATGGCAAATTACTAAATATTACTACTTTGTGCGTCATTATCTTTTATATAACAAGAATTAAGCTGCCGCACGTTGCGGTGGAGCCAATTTAAGTATGGTATTTGTTCTAAACAAGTATTTAAATCCGCGCGTTGCGGTGGATTGTTTGTATCCGTTAGTGTTGTACACGTTCAGTCTCCAAATAAGATTGTGGTCTATTTTTCGGAACCGATATTTGGGCATGACTAGTTATACGTCGCATTATCCAGGGCAATAACCTCATGGATTAAAAATACTTATCAGTTGGGAAAAAATAAATAAGCAACCGAATACTAAAAATATATATCTATACTATCTATAAAGAGAAAATGATTAAAAAGTTAAGAAATGAAAAGTGAAATGTTGAAAATATGTTTTGCATGTTCTACCTTTGAAACCTGGAAAAACTAATTAAAGAAATACTAATTAAACAAGAGTTGACTTTGTGATACATGCAATTTTTGATGAAATACATGGCTGACACTTATTATTTCTATAAACACAATTATTTTTATATAAAATACTTTGCAAAACGTTATCTCATTTTCATTTTCAACTAATGTTAAGTAAAAGTAGAAGGAATTTGTAATGTAGTTTTGGAAAGTATTTATAAATACGTGGTATAAGTCCCGTGTTTATGTTTTGTCAATTTTGATCGTAATTGTAGAAAGTAATTGTTTAACTAATTTTTAATTTCATTAATTACTACAAATCACAAATAAAGTCATTTAAGATTTCATTTATGGAGTTTTTAAAACTACCACGAAATTTTGAATTCTTCAATGTGAGATCGTTAATTAAGTAAACTATTTATGCAAACTATAAACTTTTATTATTATTTTTGTTTATAACTCATCTTATTTTCATTCACTTTAAATAGTGTTAATGTTTAAACAATGTTTTGAAAACCGGGTCTCTAATCGACCCGGTCGAGTCATCGGGTTACCGGTTCAATCGGTTCGACCACCGGGTTAACCCGGTCTTTCATAAAAATTAAATTATATCTTTGGAATGATACAAAAAAAAGTATATAACCGGGTTGATCTGGTTCATCTCAAACCCGACGGGTCTAACCGGGTTTCGAAAATATAAAAAGCGGCTTAATTTTACCACTTTTTTCGACCAGAACCGGTTCAAACAGTGGAATCGGCCATGTCGAACCGAGTTATTCTTCGTTATAACCCATAAACTTTTTTTATTACTACAACTATCTACCGCTATAAAATCCCGTTGCTATGCATGGGTACTCATCTAGTATATATATAAAGACCTTTTGACAAAAACTTAAAGCACATAGATTTCTTCATATGAGGAGAGTTATTTTAAATACCAAACTTTCTTACATTCCAAGGGACTCATCCTCACCATTCATCTAAAAAAAAAATCAATGGTTGAGATTAAAAGCATTTTAATATTTTACTCATTTTGTATAATTTAAATATCTCTTAAACCGTTAATCGTTAAGCGAAAATAATTAGACCATCGCGACGAGCATTTAATTATATTTCTATATACGGGCACTTTGATATACTTTCGTCAAAAAAAAAAAAAAAAAAAAATCGTTTTCTTCACGTTTTTTTCGTGGATAAAAAAATCACATGTGATATGTAATATCACATGTGATTTTTTCGGCTATGAAAAAAAAAAAAAACGTGAAAAGATGAAAAAAAATTTTCGAAAATATATCAAAGTACTTATCTATAGAAATTCATCGTAACGGTATATTTTTTTTTCGCTTAACGATTAACGGTTTAAAAGATATTAATATTTGAAAAAAAAGGACGAAAGTTGTTTTTTTAATTGTTGGGATTAATCTCATCCATTAGATCAAATAAAAATGAAAGTTTGGAGATTAGTCCTTTGATATGTAAAAAAAGTTTAGTCATCAAATTCGTATTGAAAGTGAAAATGATGAAAAACCTTAAATATAATGAAAATTGAGCACATATGGTGACGGGCAAAGTATAATATGTAGATGGTTATTTTAAAAATTTCTCGCATGTTATATTGTTGTAAACTTAGAAGAATTAATTGCATTTTTGGTTCATGTGGTATGGTTAAATACTTAAATTGCAGATTTGGTCTCTAAAATTTTGAAAGTACAGTGATAGTTCTTATTTTGAAGGTTTCGTTGCATGTTTGGTCCCTCACCAACATCAAATGACTTAAATACCTATTGTATTTTTCTTTTTTTATTTTCCTTTTAGTTTCTTACATAAATGGTCCTTGTGTCTAGTCAAGTTTTACAAAAATGGTCCTTATGTAAGAAACTAAAAGGAAAATAAAAAGAAAAAGAAAAAGAAAAAGACAATGGTATTTAAATCATTTGATGTTGGTGAGAGACCAAACGTGCAATGAAACCTTTAAAATAAGGACTACCACTACACTTTTAAAGTTTTAAGGACCAAATCTGCAATTTGGCGGGAACAAAAATGCAATTAACTCAACTTAGAGTAAAGGGAATGATAACGCCGAGCTTGCGTTATGGTCTATGTGGCAGCATTTCAACGCCGTTACCACGTTACGAACATTTCCCACCATCAAGCGTTGGAGCTGCGTTGCTTTGCACGTTAACACCATAACGTGCGTTGTAACGTGTATATATGTTTTTGAAATTAACAAAACACACCCTTCCCACTTCTCAAAGATGAAACATACAACTGTGTTTCATCTATATCTTCATGTTGTGATTTTGTTTCGGCTTGAGCAAGTTTGTCTGTTTCGTTGTAATGATGAAACAAGGGTGAGATCTGGTTTAACGAGCAAAAATAGGGTCGATCTATTTTTGGGTGTGAGCAGAAGTAGGTGACTGTGATGTTGGAGAGATTAAGAGGAGGCGTGTGTTTTGTGAAGAGTAATTTAGGGTATTAGCTAATTGGGTTAGCTTGGGCTTAATGACTATTAAGTGCTATTGGAATTCATGGGATAGCAGATGGGCTTTATTGTCAAATTTTTATGTTAATTGTGTAAGATTGGGATATAGTTTAATGAATGAAATTGTTGAGGGTGGAATTTGTAAATTTGTAAAAAGTGATGTTATTTGGTGTTATGATGAGTGTTTTTTGATATTATGTTATTTGGTGCTAAGATGATATGGTGGTGCGGTATTATTTCATAACATGTGTTATGATTACTACTACAAGTAAACAAGAAAATTAAGCGGCCACCTCCTTTTGTCCCCACAATCTTCTGTCCCTCAGTCCCTGCCATCAATTGCATCATCAATTCTTCAAAAAAAAGTTTGTAGAATGAAAAAAACGTGTAGTGTGTGTTTAGCCTTGGCCCCAAGATGTCTGATCCTCAACCGCTTCTAAAAGTTGAACCATAGATTATATTTTGGTTTACACATTCTTCTTACAAAGAAACGTGCGTAGTGAAGATCATTCAGCTTGAAGTCACTGTGAAGCTGTTTAATTCTATCCATCATATTCCACTTGCACTTCTAAAGGTAAATACATCATTGTTAGACTCTAAATAGTTATTTGATGTTAAATTTAACTTCTTCAACTGTGCTTCAATGGCTTTTATCTTTGATATATGCTTCCTTGGGAGAGAAAAAAAATATTTAAAAAAAAAAAATAATAATAATAATAAAATCAAACCAATATTACGTAAAAACCGTGGGTAAAAACTAAAATCAAACAAAACATTCTGCTAGAGTTTAGTTTAGATGATAGACAGAACTGGTGCGCAATGATAATTTTGTTTCTATTTTTTATTTCTATTTTTTATTTTTTATTTTTTGCCTTTTATAATTTTGTTTTTATTATAAAACTATGAAAAAAAAATTGCCGGAATTATTCCTTGTGAGGCGGACAATACCTGGGATAAAGGTGTTCCCGTCACTCTACACAAATTTGTGGAATAAAACTATGAAAAAAAAAAAAATGAGAAAATATAAAGTTTTATAAGTCAAAAGTAGTAAAACATAATAAATACGGAGCTGAAAACCATAAAAAGTTGTTTTGTCATGTTAATAAAATAGGTAAAACTGCTTAAAAAAATATGGAATACTAAAATATAAATTTTGATAAGTTAAAAGTAATTAAAAAAATAATAATAAACGGAGAAAAAAAAAATCATAAAAACTGTTTTGTCATATAAATAAAGTGATTAATAGTAGGTTTTACAAAATAAGCTCTTATTGTCTCTTTTCACTTCTTTTCTATGCGGATGTTTGTTTTTTTTTAGACAAAAGAGCTTCTTTCCTCTTCCAAAATTGAGACATCTCCTTCCTCTCTCTTCTTTCACTTCTTACCTCTTCATTCACAAACCTTACATCTCTTTCCCAATATCCATTTTTTTACGTTTTCGTTTGTTTTTTACGTTCTCATCATTTTTTTACGTTTTCGTCCGTTTTTTACGTTTTCGCCCCTTTTTTTTTTTACGTTTTTGACCATTTTTTACGTTTTCGTCTATTTTTTTACGTTTTCGCCCCTTTTTATACGATTTCGCCTGTTTTTTTTACCTTTTCGTCTGTTTTTTTCGTTTTCGTCCGATTTTTTACGTTTCCGTATGTTTTTTTACGTTTTCGCCCGTTTTTTTTACGTTTTGCCCGTTTTTTACGTTTTCGTCTGTTTTTTTTTACGTTTTCGTCCGTTTTTTACGTTTTCGTCCGTTTTTTACGTTTTCGTCTGTTTTTTATGTATTCACTCGTTTTTTTAGGTTTTCGTCTGTTTTTTTACGTTTTCTTCTGTTTTTCTACGTTTTCGCCCGTTTTTTACGTTTTCGTCAATTTTTTTATGTTTTCGTTCGTTTTCTTACGTTTTCGTCTTTCTTTTACGTTTTCATCTGCGACCGTTTTTTTTACTTTTTCGTTTGTTTTTTTTTACGCTTTCATCTATTTTTTAACATAAAAAAACATAAAAAATCAGGCGAAAACATAAAAAAAACAGACAAAATTGTAAAAAACAGATGAAAACGTAGAAAAACGGTGGAAAACGTACCAAAACAGTAACAAGCGGACGAAAACGTAAAAAAACTTGTGAAAAAGAAAAAGGAAAAGAAAAAAAAGTTACTTCAATAACACAAAAAGTAGTCTTGAAAAAAAAAGAAAAAAAAATGAAAGAAGTACTTCAATAGCACAAAAAACAAACGGTATTCTTCTTGCAGATGAAGAGCTTATATGTACCTCTTCTTCTGCAGACATGGTTTGCAGATGATTAGGTAAAAGCTCTGAAAAAACAAACGACACCTTAGTTGTATTTTAAGGTTAGGGGTACCAATAGTACCACACTACCACCCATTAATAAATAATATCCTCATTTTTTGCTACAGTTCATTTGAAGTGCTAGGTGCCATGTTTAGAAGCTACTACGGTAGTAGATTATTGGTTCATACTCCCTATTTTTTAGTCCTATTATTCGTTTTTGCTTACAAACTTTAGGGAAAATCTGATTATTCTGTTAACATGTGCAATATATGGAGTAGTTAGTTGTTGAGTAAATCGCAGACAATTAATAGACATCATAATATGTATTACATTAATTCACAAGCAAACTCAAGGATACAAGATATACATCGTTCTACCCGACCAATGTGATGTACTTATGTTCATGTCCGCACTAGTAAATCAATCTTATTAAACACATGTCTTTAATCTGTCAGTGTCAAGTGTATGATTATTGTTCAAAGAGTTCTTTAATTTAATTGCAGTATTCAGCTTATTTACAGCACATAAATGGTTTTTAACATACACTACAAATTAAAGAACAAGCTATTTTAGGACTTTAGTCTTCATCAATCACTAATTACTTCATTTCCTTATGCAAAGATAGTGGAAAAAATGCAAGTTCACAGCGTTACACAAGTGATTGAGATATTGAGTAACTCTGCTGTCTGGTATTAATCTTTCTGACAGTTTTTTGTTTAGAACCACAATGAAACCACGATCACAGTCTCATCTTCAACCTTGGGACCTTTATAACAAGTCCAGAAGTCGAGTCAGCCGAATGGTGTTTGCTGTACTTGTTCTGATAGCTTCAATGGGGGTTATAGAGTCACAATTTCTGGTTAAGACACTACCGGGATTCGATGGAGATCTTCCTTTCACACTTGAGACTGGGTAATTATCTCATTATCTTTTTTTACTAGAACTCTTACTATAGTACACATACTAACTCTGAAGACATCAATGTACCTTAAGTTACATTGGTGTCGGAGAATCAGATGAAGTGCAGTTATTTTACTACTTTATAGAGTCCGAAGGTAATCCAAATGAAGACCCTCTCATGTTATGGCTCACTGGAGGCCCTGGTTGTTCTGGTCTTTCTGGTCTATTCTATGAAGTAGGTATATATTACTTATTGCAGCTTTTAATTCTTTGAGCTAACATTTAGTTTGTTTTTTCAAATGGAATGATAAGTTGGAACTGATTTCTTAGTTGTCCCTTTTACCACCTAAGTTACTGCTCCAAGCTCTACATAAATGATATTAACTTTTCATATCCAGTAATTTTTACAGTAGATATTCGGTTGACTCAAGTTATCTATTGGAAATCAGTTCTAGTTTGGGTGGTGAAACTTTGATAATACCTTGTATAGTTGTTTCGATATGACGATGCTTCATTACACGTACTGAATATTAAAAATTAGTAGCAGCTACTACTATGATATTCCGGTTATCACTACAGCCGCAATGTGAACTTTAGAAATTTACTTGTATCTGACACTTACCTTGGTGGTCATGTGCAGGCCCGTTAACTATTGACTATGCAAATTCCACTTTGGAGAAGGCAAGACTTGAGATAAACCCTTATAGTTGGACAAAGGTATCGAACATACATATAACCTGTTTTTGCTTGTATTTTTTAAAATATAATGCGTAATACAAACAACAGTACCACTTGACTGTGATGCTGATTGCCTTGAAATGCATGTGTGGAATTTTAGTTGAAGTAGAATAGTAGATTACGTTTAATCTTTGTATGTAATGATACAAAAAATATGCAAGGTTGGTCATTTCCTTATAAAAAAGTAAATATGTTTAATGTTAACAAGCTTACGAGTATAAACTATTTATATAATGAAATCGCCATTATATTTTAGGCAGCAAGCATTATATTTCTTGATCAACCTGCTGGGTCAGGATTCGCCTATGCAAAGACTTCCGAAGCTTACATAACGAATGATACATCATCATCAATACACACTTACAAATTTCTGACGAAGGTATGGGCGTTTTCCTGATAAAGGCCTCCTTTTCTCTTTTTTTTTTAGTACTCATCAATATAAAATTTGATGCAATTGATGCATCTCATGCCTTTTGATCATGATGAGCAGATTCCAAATTAATTGTTTTAAATACAAATTAGTATAAATGTTTGGTTGATATGTCTTTTGTTAAAGTGGCTTGTGGATCATCCCAAATTTATCAGCACTCCGTTGTATCTTGGTGCTGATTCCTATGCTGGCCTAGTGGCGACGATGGTTGTTCAAGAAATATATAATGGTACTAATTGGTGCTTTAAGTGCTTGGCATAAAGCTAATTCACAAACAAAATAAACATAAGTTTGATTTATAGAACGTTCCATTCATCTTATATGCATACTGTTGTTTCTTTCTTTGTAGGTAATGAAGTTGGAAAAGGGCCGCATATAAATATAAAAGTATGAATTTGTCCATGATTTGGATCAGTTTGAGTTCTTAATTGCAATGAACTTTATCATTCCAGCCCTTGAAAAAGGTCTACCTAATGTTTTCATGGATTACTAAATTTAATATTACCTGTCCATCTTAGGGGTACGTGCTTGGTAATCCGTTGACAGATACAAGTGCCGGCTATAATTCAAGAATACCATATGCTCATAATATGGCACTCTTATCAGATGCAATCTACAAGGTAATCAAGTGTGTCAGCTATGGGTATTTGAGCATAATATTAATGAGTTACATATTTTTGTAGTCAACTAAAGAAAATTGCCATGGAGAGTACTGGAACGTAGATCCCAACAAAAGTCTATGTGTACATGATCTTGATGTGGTAGACAAGGTACACGGAGCTAGTTCTCAACTTGATTTATCAACATATTATTCTGAATCAGTATACACTTTAATGCCTTTTGTTTTTGACCTGTAGTGCCTTGGAAGAATTCGCCTTTCCCATATTTTAGAGCCTTATTGTGAGACTACAGATACATTAACATCTGATCTCTACAGAAGGGGCTTAGGAGATTTAGACGAGGCTTCTGTAGATATTTGGTCGTTACTACCACAAGTTCAGACACAATGGTGTCGAGTATTACTCTCTCTTTGTCTCTTTGTGTGTGGGTGAATTTTCTAAGAAGTGGCAATTCCTGTCATGAAAACACGACCTTAAATTGACTGGAAATAAAAGTGTTAGGATGGGTGAAAATGGTTTTTGGGTTGTAAATGTGTCTACCCGCATAACCCGTGTAATAAACATATCATGTTTAGGTTGAGTATTGGCTAAATATGTTGACCAGCAAACTCGTCTAAGTTTTGAAATATTTATTTATAGAAAGTCAAGTTGTCAACCTGTTTAACTTGGGTAACGTGTTCAGATAATTGGGTTACATAAGTTATGTCTATGTTATCTATATTCAGGTTAGGGTTCACATGTGTGACCTTAGCCGTGTTCTAGTTGGTTGCACTAGCCCCCAACCTGAACCCGACCGCCACCCTTTGTGTTTTTTCCAATGGGGTTTTTGCATGCATGATGGTCATCTTGAAACTACTTGTCAATCAATTAGTGTTATATAGATGTGGCAATTCCGAAGCATATACTAATAAATGAGTTAATTTATTTTTATCTAAAGTGGGTGATATGATCAGTTAAAAAGATTTAGCTGAAAGGGCAATGGGTTAAACGCGTCGAACAAGTTTAAAGTGGCCCATAATATATTCATTATGCATTCAACATCCTAATTCATTATATTCAAAGATCAGGTTGTTATTGTAACCATATTGTTTTTTAATCATATTATGTGCATTAAGTAACTATAAAATGGGCAAAACGGTTTGAGACCGTCCGTTTTGGCATGTACTGAAAACAACCCATTTCAACCCGTAGCTGATTTAACTTGTTACCCAGCCTGCCTATCTTGACACTTCCATCTATACTTATTGCATGATGACAACTATTTATATTCCTCTCTGTGGGCTAATAGCAAAGACGTGAGAGAAGCTCTTCACATTCGTGAGGTTTGTAGTTTACAGTGTAATTACTCATTTACATAAAGGTAATTACTCATTTACATAATGATTATTTAGTATAAAAATCGTGTAACCACCAGGAATTTGGCGAAACTGAGTGGGTGCGATGCAATGACTCCATGCATTTTTATTTTGATAAAGATCCCATAGCTTACACACATAACGTCATGAGTGTTGTTAGCTATCATCGAAGCCTTAGTGAGAAAAATTGTCGTGCTCTTATATATAGGTGAATACCCTTTACTATGCTTCATCTCATTATTGAATTTATTTATGCCTACATGTAGTATCTAGATATCTTGAAAGCAAAATATCCATATTAATAATTTGGCTTTTTATCTTTTTTTGTATTTAAACAGTGGAGATCATGACATGGTTGTTCCATATATTAGCACGATGAACTGGATTGAGTCACTAAACCTTCCAGTCATTGATGATTGGAGACCATGGTTCGTTGATGAACAAGTTTCCGGGTTAGTTCTTTTGTCACTTCAAGCAACCATAACTATTAATATTTGTACAATACTTGCTAAAATATCTTTTGCAGATACATTGTAAAATATTCAAAATATGACTACAGCTTAACATTTGCTACTGTAAAGGTGAGAAATCCTACCTGCAAACATCTCTATAGTTAGTGTCAGTTCTGTCCATTACAATACATTTGGTTTTGCGAAAACATCAGTATATATTATAACAGATTTGTAAATCATTTTGTATTGGTAAAGGGAGGAGGTCACACAGCTCCAGAGTACAAACCTAGGGAATGTTTAAGCATGCTCGTGAGGTGGCTTCATAAGGACAATTTGTAAGCAACAATCTTCGAGTATGAGATTTGTTTTTTATGTTGTATTTCCTACTGTAACTGTGCTAGTCGTTTTCATCATTAGTGATCAATTTAATAAATTTTTTGACGTGTTTTTGGCTCATTATATGAATGTTAATCAAACACACTTCACAATTCATATTATGATAATGTATGGACAAAGCACTATGCGGTTTGTGTTACCAACGAAACATTTTTGCCCGCTCTTTGTGGCGGCCGCAAAAATATTCATTTTTTAGCTACCTAATAAACCTTTATTAATAATGTGATTTCTCAATAAAAGGTGAAAATGATCTAAAAGAGTTAAAATATATAGTTTAACGAGTTCAGAATTAATTTGTTATAATGCTACACTTAAGGGGTGTTAAAGTATAAAGTTCCGCGGGAGTAAGAACGTTTGAGCATTGATTGGTACGCATAACCAGTATAGCTAGTTATATGCTAAAGCTATGTGTCAGCATTTTGTTGGTGACAGCATTTGTTGGTGACAGCAGTAGAACGGTTCTTCGCAAACCAATAACTTATTGCCACATCTTTTTAGGCACATAATGTTAGAGTTTGACAATCAAAGTACACAAATTGCGGAAGCTAGGATCAAGTATAACACATACAAAGATTAACTAAAACATAAATAGTAACGTACCCGATGCACTTCAATAACCTTGAACTTGTGTAAAATAGATCAATGATAAACCCCTTACCGTTTTGTTTATTGATCTCTTGATAATAACTATAGTGAGTTATTACCTCGTTCTTGTACACACAAACTACCAACGAATAAAAGGTTATGCAAGTAACAAACATTTTATTTTTGTTGACACAAAAATCGACCCAAAAACCCTTAAGGGTTGTTTGTGCCGATCAGCTAGGCAGAAAAAGAAAGAGAAAAGCTTTAGAGTTTGTGTGTGTGCACAAAAGATATGAAAGCTTTACCCTAGGCCTTGTATATATACTAGAGATAATTTGGAGGACAAGTTGGAGTGGGTTTGGGTCTCCCCTCACCCTTGTCGACCGGCCATCAAGCCCAAGGAGGGTTTCTAGACCCTTCTTGGCTATTAGTTACATACTAGTCCTTCTCGTTTCCTTTTAACGATAGTTAGTCCGTACATTTAATAACTAACGACCATTAAGTCACTCAAGTGTTTATATATATATATATATATATATATATATATATATATATATATATATATATATATATATATATATATATATATATATATATATACACACGATACATATATCATTTATATAATTAATATACTTTTATTCTTGTTTCTAATGTGTGCAATCTCGAGGTCTCGGGTTCGATACTAGTCATTTACATATTAATATTTATACGTAACTTTTAACAGCTCCCACTCGTATATATATTAATAGTATGATTACACATCAATATACTTTCAAGTATATCCTGAACCAATACTTAAATTTGTCTTAGCTTAATGATATTGACATATCATTAATCAACAACGGACAATTTTAGAATAATAATTTATTCATGGATCTAAACATGCAAATATAGGATATATTATTAAGACAATGAATAAATAAACATAAACAATATTTTATTTCATTAAAATAATAATTGTACATTACATCCCTTATCCAAATACTAATCACAAATGGGCATGAAACTTTCAGCTAATTTAAGTCCTATTCCTTCAGCATGCTTGTAAAGCTTGGTGCCAGGTAAAGGCTTTGTAAATTGATCTACTAAGTTTTCATCTGTGTGAACTTTGAGCATTTCGATTTCACCTATTTCGACTTGTTCTCGAACATAGTGATGCTTAATCGGGAAATGTCTGGTGCCTTTCATGATTCCAGGTTCATTGGCAAATGTAATTGCAGCTGAGTTGTCAAAATACATTTTCATAGGTCGTCGAATCGAAGGCATAACCCCAAGCCCTGAAACAAACTTCCTAATCCAAACAGCTTCCATTGCAGCTTCTGAAGCAGCTATATACTCACTTTCTATAGCAGACATCGCTAGTACACTCTGCTTTCTGCTCCTCCAATCCACAGCTCCTCCATTAATGACAAAGACATAACCCGTCTGAGACTTCGTATCATCCTTATCACTTTTCTAAGAAGCATCGCAGTAACCTGTAACAACAAGTTCTGCAGATGGAGTACCCCCATAAACTAAGAACATCTCTTTAGTAGCCCTAAGATACTTAAGAATATTCTTAACAGCAGTCCAGTGTTTTTCACCTGGATTCTGCTGATGTCGATTGGTTAAATTCTGAGCAAATGCCACATCAGGCCTTGTGCTTTTCACCGCATACATAATAGATCCCACAGCCGAAGCATAAGTGACTCTCTTCATGCGTTGCACCTCTTTAGGTGTTGAAGCACAAACTTTCTCGCTCAAGCCATGTTGTTCTTGCATTGGCAAATATCCCTTCTTGGAATTTTGCATATTGAATCTCTTCAATATTTTATCAATGTAAGCACTTTGGCTTAATCCAATTAATCGCTGAGATCTATCTCTATATATCTTGATTCCCAGAATAAATGCAGCTTCCCCTAAATCTTTCATAGAAAAACAACTTCCAAGATATGCCTTAACCTTTTGCAAACTTGGAATGTTGTTTCCCATGATCAATATGTCATCAACATATAAAATAAGGAAAATTACATTACTCCCACTAGCTTTTTGATATACACATGGCTCATCAAGATTTTGAGTGAATCCATACTTTTTAATCTCACTATCAAATCTCTTATTCCATTGTCGTGATGCTTGCTTCAATCCATAAATGTATCTTTGAAGTTTGCATACACGATTTGGGAATTCTGGATTCACAAACCCCTCAGGCTGCGCCATATAGATGTCTTCATCTAGGCGACCATTTAAGAAGGCAGTTTTGACATCCATTTGCCAAATCTCATAGTCATAGTAAGCGGCTATGGCTATAAGAATCCTAATAGCCCTAATGTCAGCTACAGGAGAAAAGGTCTCCTCATAGTCAACACCAAAAGTTTGAGTATAGCCTTTAGCTACCAAACGGGCCTTATAAGTGTGTACAATGCCATCCATATCAGTCTTTTTCTTGTAGAGCCATTTACTCCCAACTAACTTGGCACCCGGAGGTAGGTCTACTTCTTCCCAGACTTCATTGTCTTTCATGGATTGCATTTTCCCATTCATAGCAACCTGCCATTTTTCCTTTTCAGGACTATTCATGGCAGCTTTATAACTTGTAGGTTCATCAAGATCCCCTATCAAGTTTTCCTCATACTTTACATTAAGACATAGACGTGTAGGAGCTTTCACAGGTCTAGTTGACCTACGAATGGGAACCACTTCAACTTCAGGTGGAGGACCTAAACTTTCAGGTTCCACAGGAAGTTGGCTAGTGTTTTCAGAAGGTGCTACATCTTCATGATCGTCTTCCAGATCATATACTCTCCCACTGAATTCTTGAGATATGAGCTCTTTTTCCAAGAAGTCTCCATACCTTGCAACAAAAACTTTGTTTTCAGGTGGGTAATAAAAGTAGTAACCCATAGTTTCCTTAGGGTATCCTACGAAGATGCACTTCACAGATCTTTGTTGGAGTTTGTCTGTTGAGTCACGTTTAACATACGCCTCACAGCCCCAGACCTTAAGATAAGACAAGTTAGGAGCTTTTCCAGTCCATAACTCATATGGAGTCTTATCTACCTTCTTTGTTGGAACCATATTAAGAATGCGAACCGCAGATTCTAAGGCATAATCCCAAAACGAATAAGAAAGAGTTGTTAGATTAAACATAGATCGTATCATGTCTTGCAATGTACGATTCCTTCTCTCAGATACACCATTTTGTTGTGGAGTATATGGAGAAGTAAGGTGATGGACAATTCCCTCATTTGCTAAGTAATCTATGAACTCCTGACTCGGGTATTCACCACCTCTTTCGGATCGAAGAGCTTTAATATTCTTTCCAAGTTGCAACTCTACTTCTGCTTTAAACACTTTGAATGTTTCAAACACTTCATGTTTATGTTTAAGTAAATAAACATAACCATAATGGCTGTAATCATCCGTAAATGTTAAGAAGTAGCAAGCACCCCTCCTTGACACATGTCTAAGTGGTCCACACACATATGTGTGAATGAGACCAAGTAGATCATTCGCCCTTTCAATCCTATTTTTAAAGGGTTTCTTTGTCATCTTTCCAGCAATGCAAGATTCGCACTTATCAAATGATTCATCATTGATCTTATATAAAAGCCCATCATGTTGCAGCTTTTTCATGCGAGCCTTGCCAATGTGAGCAAGTCGACAATGCCAAAGATAAGATGAATCCAGAACTTTCTTGATTATCTTATTATCGATGCTATACATTGAATTATTTTTAAAAGCATTATTATCATTCATATCAATTTCAAAGACACCATTCACAGCAATAGCATTAAAATAAAAAACACCATTTAAAGAAACTGAAATTCCATTGCTAGAAATAGTATGCTCAAAACCAAGGTTCAACAAACATGAAAGTGAAATTACATCTCTAACAATTGATGGTGCATAATGACAATTATTTAAAGATAGTACTAAGCCCGAAGGCAACACTAAATTAAAAACTCCTATAGCTTCAACTCCTGCATGCGCTCCGTTACCCACGTGCAAGAATTGTTGTCCATAGGCCAGCTTTTTCTCAACTCTAAACCCCTGCAAGGTATTGAAAATATGAATGCCACATCCCGTATCATATACCCATGAATTCAATTTAGGATTAAGAGTGAATAATTCAATCATAAAGAACGCACCTGATGAACTGGGGTTACCAACTTCATTACCCTGCTTCTTGAGTCGCAAGTCATGAATGTAGAGAGGACAATTGCGCTTCCAATGGCCCTTTTCATGACAATGGTGACGAGCCTGATCCTTCTTGTTTGGCGGATTCACCTTGTTCTGCTTAGGCTGATGCTGCTTCATCTTAGGTTGTGGTTGATAGGCCATGACCTGCTTGCCTTTATCACCTTCCCCTTTGCCTTTGTTCACCTGCGATTTCTTCTGGATTCTCCCCCCATGAATTGCCAAAACTTGTGGGGTAGGAGCCTTGACCTTGGCTGGTAGACTTTTCTCATAATCAACAAGAAATGCGAGTAATTCTAAGATTGTCTTCCCCGAGCAGTGCATGTTGAAATTATGCATAAAACCAGCAAAGTCCTTGCTAAGGGACCTGTTGATCAAGTGCACTTGCACATTGTCGGGGTAACCAAATCCAATTCTGTGAAGCTGATCAAAAGATTCCTTCATCTCAGTCACATAATCTTCAACTGGTTTACCATCACCATGCTTGCAGTTACGTAGCTTGTCAAGTTCATCATACAATTCAACTATGGGAGATTTCTCATAAGACTGCATAAGTACTTCAAGCATATCTTTAGGGAAAAAGTACTCAAACTTCTTTTGTAACTGAGCACTCATGCTAGTGAGCATTAAACAAACAATCTCGTTAAACTTAGCATGTTTCTCCCTCCACTCCGCCTTAACTGCTTCTGATTCAGTAGCAGCAGGCTCAGCTGGACATTCTTCAGTCAAGAAATTGAGCTTACCGGCCGCCCTCAAGACAATTCTAAGTGAACGGTGCAATCATTGAAATTCTTTCCAGTCAATTTTTCTCTTTCAAGATGACTCTTGAAAGCAGAAATCACATTTGGGTTATCGGGTTGAGCCATATTTACAGATAAAAGTTCAAACATTAGTATTTTCAATAATAAATATCTTCAAGAAAATAAAATACCCATAGGCTATATTCATATAACTACCAAAATTTTCTTGAAAATCTAGGATCCAACTTTACATAGGTTCCACCACATCAGTTGATCTGCTAGTGGTGAAAGTATCAAAGATGGTAATCTGTCGAACAATAATTGGCAAACAAGATTTCCAATTCCTAGATCATTATGGGATTTACATCAAATTGATTCATCAATTTGCCTTGTAAGCATGTTTCATTCCATCTCATGCCTTAAGTTCTAGGTCTCACGCACAACTTAATTTATTCGTCTACAATAGAAACTGTAAAATTACTATCTATGGTCTCACGCATTAAATGAACTTTACCTTGTTATAATAATTTAGCCTAGGTCTCACGTTTATTAAATTAAAATTCCAGGTGTTCCTTATAGATAGATGGCATGTAACTTAAATTTTAAGGGTATTCAATTTTGATATGTCAATCAAAATATGTATAAAGATGCATGCACTCATCTTTATAGCATAAGTTTTCAAAAAACTTATAATTATCAATTCGTGAAATTAATACGCAAAGTTTTACTTGAGGTTTAAAAAACCCTAAGATGACTTTCTACAAGAATGATTTTAAAAGAAATTTGTTTAAGACGTATTCAAGAGTGTGATAACCAAGGCAGACTCTAAGGCTCTTTTCTAAGCCTTCATATCACGATTATGAATTTTGTCTTAAAAGGGTTACTTTTAAAAGCATGTTTGTACAAAACATCAATCAAGCAAAAATGTATGGATTAAATCTCAAAACATGTAATAAAGTATGAATCTTGCTAGTCTCGCCTTGGAGCGAATTACCGTGCGAAGCGAACCGTTGTTTGCACATAAGACTCCGTAAGATTCAATCTTTATCACTTAGGGTTTCACCATTATTAGTCCGTATTATTTTCTTTATGAAAAATAACCCTTTTATTGCTTACAACATGTCAAACAATTAACGATAAAACAAGTATTCAAAGAAAACAAAACAACCAATAATAAATAAAGTGAAACAATTAGCCACATGCAATCCTTATTAGAAAAGATCCTAATAAAATCAAGTCTAGGTATAATCATGCATGTAATCAACTAAGGCCTTCTCCTCTTAATGGAAGAGAGTCACATACATTGACGAATCAATTGCGTAGGCCAAAGCTAATATACACACCACATAGCATATAAATTGATTTTAATATATATATTGGAGTCTTCCCCAATTTTAGATCTATCTAAAACATGTGATAAATAAAAAAAACAAGATCCATGACTAATTCGTCACGGAATAAACCTAACAATTAGCACATAGGTCACAAGATACGTTCACATAACCGGTTAATGACCTAGGGTTTCTAGTGATTACATATAATCTAAGAAAACCATAAAACCCTAATTAGGGTTTCATGGAAAATTGACCCCCCCCCCCCAAAAAAAAATTAGGGTTAAGGTTTCGAATTTTTATAAAAATTTAAAGAAAAAACCCTAGATCAAAACATGTATCTAAAACAATTAAAGATCTGATTTTTATTACGTTTTAGTAATCAATTACATGTTATACATGGCTCGTGATGCCACTGTTAGAGTTTGACAATCAAAGTACACAAATTGCGGAAGCTAGGATCAAGTATAACACATACAAAGATTAACTAAAACATAAATAGTAACGTACCCGATGCACTTCAATAACCTTGAACTTGTGTAAAATAGATCAATGATAAACCCCTTACCGTTTTGTTTATCGATCTCTTGATAATAACTATAGTGAGTTATTACCTCGTTCTTGTACACACAAACTACCAACGAATAAAAGGTTACGCAAGTAACAAACACTTTATTTTTGTTGACACAAAAATCGACCCAAAAACCCTTAAGGGTTGTTTGTGCCGATCGTCTAGGAAGAAAAAGAAAGAGAGAAAAGCTTTAGGGTTTGTGTGTGTGCACAAAAGATATGAAAGCTTTACCCTAGGCCTTGTATATATACTAGGGATAACTTGGAGGACAAGTTGGAGTGGGTTTGGGTCTCCCCTCACCCTTGTCGACCGGCCATCAAGCCCAAGGAGGGTTTCTAGACCCTTCTTGGCTATTAGTTACATACTAGTCCTTCTTGTTTCCTTTTAACGATAGTTAGTCCGTACATTTAATAACTAACGACCATTAAGTCCCTCAAGTGTTTAAACAATTATATATATACGATAAATATATCATTTATATAATTAATATACTTTTATTCTTGTATGTAATGTGTGCAATCCCGAGGTCTCGGGTTCGATACTAGTCATTTACATATTAATATTTATACGTAACTTTTAACACATAATTAGTCATAGTTTTAGGCATCCTAATCATTTTTCAGAATGTTTATGTCGTAGCTAGTTGAGTTTTAATATTAATACAATAATAATAATATGCTTTAAAAAAAAGTTTTAGCAATAATAAGAAAATAATGACATGTATTGTATCTTGGTTTCTTTTTGTGGTTTAATAAATATTATCTTTTTTAAAAAGTTAAAATTTGATGTAAAAGAAGTAGTAATATAAATTTAATGGGTTTAGGGGTTAGTTTGCTATCTCACTTAACTTAAAAATGATGAAAGCTAAAGATACAAACATGTTAGTTGAAAATGATCGAAATACATAACAAACTTTATCTATTATCATAATCATGGAATACTCACACTTCGGAGCAGCAGGATTATCCCGCTCGAATGCACAACGGTCTCCGGGCCTGAAGGGCAATTTCTCGTCGTCAACCAGCTAGTGGAGGAACAAATCAAAGTTGCTATTCACCCAGAACATCCAGAACAGACGGTGGCTATAGGATCTACCTTAACGGAGAAGGCCGGAAGAAATTATGTGACTTGCTTTAGACCAACCTGGACGTGTTTACTTGGTGCCCAGCGGACATGACGGGTGTTCCGCGGCATATAGCGGAACATCATCTAAATGTATGTGAAGGATGCACCCCCGTTAGGCAAAAGAAACGAGGCCAGGCACCAGAAAGAAGCAAGGCAATACAAAAAGAAGTCGAGAAACTTGTTAAGGCCAGTATTATGAAAGAAGTACACTATCACAATTGGTTAGCCAATCCAGTAATGGTAAAAAAGCATGACGACAGCTGGAGAATGTGTGTAGACTTAAAGGATTTAAACAAGGCATGTCCACAAGACTGTTATCCACTACTAGAAATAAACTGGAAGGTAGAATCCGTAGCATCTTGTAAAAATCCCTAGTTATTAATAAACACTAGTCATGAATTAATTATGTATTACTATTCACACACCCATTTTTAGGCAAAATTTAAAACTTTTGTTTACACTATGCAACTATGAATTAGTGTATGTTATGTGATTCACACTTTCATTGAAATGAGCTCACACGAGTACCACGATATTCTAAATTGTGTACAAATCAAACCCTGGAACAGTTTTGATCACCCATACACCGCAACATACTCACAACCCCCTATGCGTCCCACTTTTCTCATTTTGGGCTCACAGTATCACATTGAGTCCAACAACACTAATTGGGCCTTGCTAACACGTAAGCCCATTTACTAAATCTTATAAACAACCAAACAGACCCTTAATATCAAACCATGAGCTTTACTATTCATGAGCCCATCATACAAAGCCCAATCTAAACACACTTAATATTAAATAAACACACGACTAACCCACGATTACTTTGAATCATTTCCTTGAGAATTCGACACACAACCTATCTAATAAATAACATGAATCAAATAACCACATTCCAAAGAATCGAGATCAACAATTACATTTAAGATACACGTATGAATGAACAGTAAATGAACACCAAAACTTAGCGAGATCAAACACATTTAAAATGTACCCATGCAATCCCACACTCAAGTATCACCCAAACAAACTCATATAAACTTCCTTTTGTTTACTGCCTTCTACCGAGAGAAACAAGGACAACACCAAGTGTCTTCAAGCTCGTACAAGTCCTCACCAAGTGCCTCTCCAATCCTTGTTGTGCCGACAAACAAGATACAATCTCCCCTCATCCTTTCCTTGATCAAACAGTCGAGAACTACCCACCTTTGATAGGTGTTGTAAGTGTATCTCAACACTTAGTCATTTTTTTTATCTCATATATTGTTTTTACAACTCTTATAACTCACCAAGCTTTCATATAATTATTATCTTGTCTTGTTAAGCTAAATCTTTACAAACACACTTACTCAAATCTTATCATAGCTAAAAATGGATATATGAACTTATTATACACTTAACACAATGTATAAACACTAAATATCACACGATGCATATGTCACTTAAACCCATAAGTAAAACTGCCTAAGTAATTATAAGTTAACACAAAACAGTTTTTGGCCATAAGGATTGAGCTTGTAAGATTTTATTTTATACGTACACCACACCCCACAAATTGTGTAACTCGTTTCACAACACACCAAACAATTAGAAGATACCAATTATACACCCACATTATGGAGTAGATTGGTTCTAGCTACGATTAAAACTCGACATTATGCTTAGTGTCATTAAGCCTTGTGTAAGCATGTGTACGGATTGCTCCGCCTGAAGGAGTGTGTTGATATAGTGATTGATAACTCTCGAGTGTGGTACTCAGGGAGTCAAGTAGGACGGAGAGTGAGCTTCGTGCCGAACCACTATAAATCAGCGCGTCTCTTGGTTATGCTCTTTCCTTACTCTTTACTTTACTTTTTTATTTGTGTATGCTAGTAACCAAATTGATATCACATAACTAGTAGAATTCAACAAGTTTGTAAATGAAAAATAACCGGACCTAAAACGGCTAAACGCTTTAGAAAATTAAAAAGAAGCTATGAAACTATTCAACCCCCCCTTCTAGTTTCTACAACATGAATTCAAATTTTTAACCAAAATCAGTTACATTTTCACCAAATAAACTTTCACCAGAAAAAGACAAGGTTTCAGGCCATTACAGGAGGGCAGCCCCCTAATTATAGGGCGGCCCCCTTAATGTTTAAGGGGGCCAGCACGCTCTAGTTGCCAGAAATGGTTGCCTATAAATACTGGTTCATTTTTGCTATTTTTCCTCACCTTTCACACTAAAATTTTCAGTTCAAATCCTTTCAAAACATCCTTCTAAATCCTTTGATCATAAGTTTATAAGCTTTTGTTTCAAGTGATCCAATCCTTTACCACCCAAAGTGCAAGAGAAGAATACTCCTTCAATATCAAATCAAGAAGTATTGTAGATTGTGTAAATCACTTGTAAAGTTGTGTTGTCCTTGTAATAAGTAGACTTAGATGGGTTTGTACTTAAGTTAAGTAGAAGTAGTGTTGTGAAGAAGAAGTAGTGAAGTAGTGTGAAGGCGTGAAGTAGTAGTGGTGTGTACAAGTTGTGTAGAAGTTGTGACAAGTCGTGAAGAGTCGTGAGATTGGTTCTATCTATTATTAGAACTTGACATTTTGCTTGGTGTTGTTAAACGGTGTAAACAAAGGTGTGTAAGGTTTCTCCGCCACAAGGGAGTTTGTTGACATAGTGAAGGAAACTCTCGAGTAAGAGACTCGGGGAGTGGAGTAGGGCGAAGAGGAGCTTCGTAGCCGAACCACTATAAATCCTTGTGTTGTGGTTTGATCTTTCTAATTCTATCTTTTCTTTACATTCATGCATACATTATATTTTCTTAGTTAGTTAGATAGATATGTTCATATAGTGCAAGTGTCGAAATTCACATAAACTAGAATAAAAGTTTTTGAAAACAAAGTTTTTATAAATTTAAAAATGATGTAAAACTATTCAACCCCCCCCCTTCTAGTTTTTCACAATTGGTATCAAGAGCCATGTCAAACAAGATTTTTAAAATAAATTGTATTTTAAAACTTGAATCGATCTATGAAATCGGAAAAATATTTAGAAGGACAATCTATGCAAAGACCACCACTATTTGAAAGTGATGGATTTCTTTATTGGAAAAATCGATTCAAAACTTATCACACCCCACAATTTCAGGTCATTTTTCCAAACTTCGACATTCTACTATTCACAAATTACTATTCATCGATCACTATTCATCGTTTTACTATTCATCATTTTTGAGGTCAATTTGACATTCCGAGACACATTCAGAAATTTTACTATTCACTTGACACTATTCATTCCCGAGAGAAAACCACTATTCACGTGCATTACTCATGTCATCGTAAATTTAGTTTACGAGTGTTCAAATTCGTGTAACCGTATTGGTTCAGGAGCGAATTCATGCATTATTATCAGGGACATTTCATACGGACTAGAAATAGTCTGCATATCATCATTAGGGCACTTGCATACTATTCCACTCGTAGGATAACTAAATTAAAACTTTTGGTATAATTAACGATTTACGTATGTTTATTTTAAATAAACACTAATACGCGAACTATAAACGTGACTAACATGTCCGACACTCCCGACTATTATCCCAATGTATTTTTATATTCATTTTAATAATATAAAAATTATAATATTAATTTACCCGGTATTTTGGAAATTTATTTATTACGTATCGTACGTCTAATTCAATTTCGATGGTTTTCACAAAAATTAAACAATAATCACCCGAACTCTCCGTACTTGTACCCGACATATTTTTACAATTTTTACGACTTTATTATGTCCCGAATAACTTCAATAAAATTTATTTCTAACAAACCCGGTACCCGATAAAACCTAAAACTAACACAACATCATATTACCACTAACTTTTTAAAATAAACCCAAGACAACCCCCCCCCCCCTTTCCCTCCTTTTTGCGCCGGCCAACCCCCCCCCCCCCCCCCCCCCTTTGGTTCTCATGAGCCTAATTCACTAACTCACTTAAATGCTCACCAAACTTTTGTCTCCTAAGTATATATTAAACCCTTTTCATCCCATTTTTCACAAATAATTTTACAAGTGCAAGTAAACATTTCTCTCATTTTCTCTCTTGTGAAAATCGGCCTAGGGTGATCAAGAAGCAAGAACAACAAATTTTCCAAGATCTAGGTGTAAACTTGTTCACTTAGTCATCCTTGTTGGAGTTTTGAAATAGAAACTCAAGGATTAGTAGGTTTTTCATCATCTAAACTCCCTAAACCTTCAAGTAAGTTAACAAACTCATTTTTATAATTTTTACAAGTTATTACAATGGTTATATACTTTTCTTACAAGAACTCATGCATATAATGATTTATACCACTCTATTTTGTACATATTTAACTTTGAGCCCTAGAAATGAAAACATGAGAAACCCTTGTTAGACCTAGTAGATTGATGATGTTTAAGGACCCATGACACCCTAAGAAGGTGTATGGTAGGATTAGATTATTTTTGTGGTGATTGAAAGTGGTTTGATTGAAGATGGAACTAGATTAGAACCCTAGAAATGATTTTTGAAACAATAGAAATACCTACTGTCCCTATTTTTGATTTGTGGGAAAATCAGTAGATGGTGGTTAAGTTTTGACCAAAGATTTAGAAAATACTTTCAAAAACGAAACTTTAGGCGAAAGAATGGATTAAAACGAGCTTATAACGAAGGAGTTATGATTTTTGCAAATTTAACGACGAAAACTATTTCTTATAAAAACTGCATGCTGTTTGGCAGTTTTCGACGGACAAAAAGAGGTGTTAAACGTAACCTAGAGGAGCCGAGTTATCAAAAATATATTAGTATATACAAAAACGAATCCGTGGACATAAAGAACAAGGAAAATGAGCTTAAAACGACCAAGTTATACCCGTTTTAACATCGTCAAACTATATATATATATATATGGTCACAAATAAAAATAATAACTTACGCACTAAATGGTATATTTTCTAGAAATGTTACTAAGGACTATATTCTTAACAAATGAATACGTATGACCCAAGAGAATATTTATACGACTTAACGACGTTATTTTAAGGTTTTCGATACAAGGAATTTAACGCTAACATCTTCATACGAGATAATACGACAAGTTATATACTTCTATATATGGACTTATTTTTCCTAAGTATGGAAACTATTTTACTATGACGATAACTAGTATTTCCAAATTACGAGTGGTATGGGTATCATGTGCATGTGCATTCATTTCATTACGGCTTGATCTTAATTAGATCGCGATTATTCATTTAGGTTGCGGCTAGTGTTCGCGCCTCATTGTCCCGACTACTTTTACATCATTGTACCATCATTGTACCATCACTTCGAGGTGAGTCTTCATAGCCCCGTTTTAATTACTTATTTGATTTCAAATCCCACGGGGGAGAATACATTGTACAATTATTTTTCGTACATGCCCAAGTATTAAACTTCGTACATTGCTTAAGTTGCCTTACTACCACATTAAGTCCCCTTTTATATCATGAACCGTTAATTAAGATGCAAGCGAGGGTGAGTGGATAGATCTATCGAGGGTGACTCCTCCATTCGTGTTTGGGTTGCTCCATAAGGAAAACGAATGCATTTCATTTCTAATATATTACGAGTGTCTGGTAAACACTCCTTTGGGGCCAAAGTAACGTCTAGCTTCGGGGTCATGAGCTTAAGAGACAATGTAGCTTTTTGACATTTTGTCACTTTACTGTATACTTGTGGCTTATGTACATACGATTTACTTATAAACCTATGATTATTCACCAACTTTATGTTGACCGTTTTCGCAATGTATTTCTCAGGTAACTAAGGCATATTCTCATGGCATGCATGGAGTCACTTTGTGTATCAAGGATGACGCGTCTCTCTTTTGGATTTCATGCACTTAAAACTATCATTTGATTGTACTAAATTATTTCCTTAAACCTTTTCCAACTTTTGGGACCTATGTTTTATAACTCTGAATATTTTGAATGAATCAAACGATGTATTTTCTAAACGACACTTTAGGTCGTTCAATATATCCTGGTTTGTGTGCTATGACCGTTACACCCTCAGGCATTCCATTCTGCTGCCATTCAGGTATTTTGGGGGTGTGACAGATTGGTACAGAGCCAAGGTTATAGAGAACTAGGATGCATCATGGACCCTAGACTATAACCACACCATCATAGCATATCATCATCTCATCATAAGTGCATATTTACTTATTTTTGGTGATTCCATTATACGAGTTATTTATTTTTATTTCACCTTGATTATCACAGAGACATGTCTTCGAATCCAAACACTGTCATACTTTACTCTATATCAGACTCCGATGATGAGGACTCTGTGTCCTCCACTGCTGTTTCACCACTTGTTTCTCCTACACCTGAGTTGCCACTTTTGGCATCAGATGATGACACCGAGCCTTTCGAGGAGGAGGAGATGGCTCCTACTCCTCATGTCCATCCTACTGTACCCACTGACATACCATCACCTACTACTACTACTTCTTCAGAACCGAGACTTATGTTTCCTAGTAGTAACATCATTCGTATTGCTAGGAAGAGTGTTCGCCCAGCTACATCTACTTATAGGACCCTCCCTAGTCCTACTGTGCCTACACCACCACCACCAGCCATACCCACTACTACTCCTATATCTACCTCACTCTTGCCGCTCAGGAAGCGTGCAAGGCTTACCATCCCAGATTCACCTACTACCGAGACTACTGACCTTTCACCACCACCAGTATACCACATAGGTGAGAGTTCGAGAGCGGCTGCGGCCAGGGGGCCTACAGCTGTTACATTAGAGGACCAGTTAGGGGCTCAGCAGGAGCAAGTTGATAGGGTGGGGTATAGAGTTGATGAGATTATCACTACTCGACTTGAGGCTGTCGAGGAGCAGGTTGAGGATTTGATTCAGGGCAGAGTTGGTATTGATGTGTCTTACCATGGACTCGAGGCACGACAGTTGAGGCACCAGGAGCAGATTGATCTACTTAGGGATGAGCTACCTGAGATTCGAGATAGAGCTCAGGCGACACAGGAGACTCAGTGGGAGCAGGTAGACCAATTGGCATTGATCCGAGAGAGGTTAGTCATATTGGAGCGTAGAGATGCTTCTTTTCAGTTACGAGTTCAGCATCTATAGGAGATCGTGGTTGCGATGGATCGTGAGATTCGCCGCCTAAGAGGAGAGCCTGGACCATCTAGAGCACCTGGAGGAGCCTAGACATAGACTGGTATTATATTAGCTTTTATTATTTTCCTAGTCCCGAGGTGTGGGACATAGTTCAAGAACTTGTAGTCTTTTGGTTGTTGTACAAACAAATATATCAAGTGCGACTCTACTATGTTGGAAATGTTGTGTTATATATTATATCGGTCCATGTAGGCCGAAATTTTCATGTATTATATTCATGTGTTGTGATTATATTTATGATGTTTCGTGGTTGCTCTTTATTGTTGTCATATTTATATAGGTTGTGGTTGTATCTATACATGTCGTGGTTGTATTGATACAGGTTGTGGTTGTATATATACGTGTCGTGGTTGTTGTGGTTGTATATATACTTGTCGTGGTGATATCTAGACAGATTGTGGTTGTATTCGTACATGTCGTGGTTGTATAAATACTTGTTGTGGTTGTATATATATACATGTTGTGGGTGTATATCTTTGGTTCGATGACTATTTCTAGTATGATTTTTCTCATGGCTATTTCCATTGTGATTATCAGAAGTATGGCACCAAGGAAAAGTAAGACTGCACCAGAAACACCCGCTATGACTCAAGCCGCTATCCGCAAGTTGGTCAGGGATAGTATTGCAGAAGCTCTGGAGATTGAGAGAGCTGAGGTTGCTGCTAGGGCTGCCGAGACTGCTTCTAATACAGGGGCAGTTGAACCAACTGCTATTAGGCGTGAATGTACATGGAAAGATTTCAAGATTAGTGATCCTATCAAGTTTAAGGGCACTGAAGGAGCGGTTGCTTTGATCCGCTGGTTTGAAAAGACTGAGAATGTATTCCTTATGTGCGGATGCCCGGATGTCAGCAAGGTAAAATTTGCTACAGGTATGCTTCTTGATGAAGCTATGTCTTGGTGGAATTCGTATGCTCAGCCGATTGGTATGGAGAATGCTTACAAGCTCACTTGGGAGGAATTCAAGAAACTGATGTCTAAGAAGTTTTGCCCTCGTACCGAGGTGCAAAAGTTGGAAACCGAATTTTATGAGCTTGTAACTAAAGGTGATGACATCGAGACCTACTTCAGGAGGTTTCAGGAGTTGGCTGCACTATGTCCAACTATGGTTCCCGACGATGAGAAAAAGATGGAAAACTTTGTTGGTGGATTGCCTGAAAGTGTTCGAGGAGATGTGATTTCTTTTGATCCTCAATCAATGGAAGAGGCTATTCGTATAACTCAGAAACTCATGGTCCAAGTGGTAAAAGGAAAAGCTGCTGTCAACAACAATAACCGTTCAAACAACACCAACACTCGGAACAACAACAACTATAACAACAATCGAAACCGCAACTATCCCAATAATCGAAACAACAATCCAAACAACAATAACAACAACAACAAGAGAAGGTTTGATTACAACCAAGGTGGAAACGCTATTCAGCCACCACCTAAGAGGCAAGAAGTGGCAAGGGCTTATGCTGCAGGACCGACTGAAAGGAAAGGATATGAGGGTAATTTACCCAAGTGCGAAAGGTGTCAGAAGCATCATAACCCAGGACGTTGCCTAGATCTATGTGGTAAGTGCAAAAAGATTGGTCATAACACCAAGGATTGCAAATCTCCAACTCAGAAACCACCAGTAACATGTTTTGGCTGCGGAGAAATTGGACACTACAGGGGAGAGTGCCCAAAGGGGAACAATCAAGGAACTGGAAACCAAAATGGAATGGCTCGAGTAAGAGCTTATGTTATGGGAGGAGAAGATGTCAAAGAGGACCCGAATGTTGTTGTGGGTACGTTCCTCGTTAATAATCGTTATGCATCCATTTTATTTGATTCAGGAGCGGATAGAAGTTTTGTTTCTATTGCATTTACACCTTTACTTAACATAGAACCAACCCCATTAGACATTTCCTATATCATTGAATTAGCCGATGGGTCTTTAGTTAACACCAACACCATTGTTCGTGGTTGCACTATAAATTTCCTAAACCACCCATTCAATATAGACCTTATGCCCGTAGAACTTGGAAGTTTCGACGTTGTTATCGGTATGGATTGGTTATCCCGACATCGAGCGAGAATTATTTGTTATGAGAAAGTTGTTTACCTTCCTTATAACGGTGAAACTTTGGTTGTTCGTGGAGAGCGAAGTGGAACTAGACTCAGTATCATATCATGCATTAAAACCGAGAAGTACATAAAGAAGGGTTGTTATGCATTCTTGGCTCACATCACGGAGAAGAAGTCGGATAAGAAACGACTTGAAGATGTGCCAATTGTTAAGGAATTTCCAGAAGTTTTTCCGGAAGAATTGCCAGGACTTCCGCCTACACGCCAAGTTGAGTTTCAAATCGAATTAGTGCCAGGAGCTGCACCAATTGCACGAGCACCGTATAGACTTGCACCTTCGGAGATGCAAGAATTGTCGAATCAACTACAAGAACTTTTGGACAAAGGATTCATTAGACCGAGTTCCTCGCCTTGGGGAGCACCGGTTTTGTTTGTGAAGAAGAAGGACGGAACTTTCAGAATGTGCATCGACTATCGTGAGCTGAACAAGGTAACGGTGAAGAACCGTTATCCACTCCCCAGAATCGATGACTTGTTCGACCAGTTACAAGGTTCTAGTTTTTATTCCAAGATTGATTTAAGATCCGGTTACCATCAACTTAAAGTTCGGGAAGAGGATATCCCGAAGACGGAATTTAGAACACGCTATGGTCATTATGAGTTTCAAGTAATGCCTTTCGGATTAACCAACGCACCTGCGGTATTTATGGATCTCATGAATAGGGTGTGCAAACCGTATCTTGATAAGTTTGTGATTGTATTCATTGACGATATCTTGATTTATTCCAAGAGTAAGGAAGATCACGAAGAACACCTCAGAACAATCCTGGAACTACTCAAGAAGGAGCAATTGTATGCCAAATTTTCTAAGTGTGATTTTTGGATACGAAGAGTTCAACTTCTTGGCCATGTCATTGATAGCCAAGGATTACAAGTCGACCCGGCAAAGATCGAGGCAGTTAAGGATTGGGCTACTCCCAAGTCTCCTACGGAAATTCGTCAATTCCTAGGACTTGCTGGATATTACAGAAGATTTATTGAAGGGTTTTCTAAGATAGCGAAGTCGTTGACAAAGCTGACACAAAAGAATGAAAAGTACGAGTGGGGAGAAAAACAAGAGTCCGCATTTCAATTATTGAAACAAAAGCTTTGTAGCGCACCGATTTTGTCACTACCTGAAGGTATTGAGAACTTTGTGGTATATTGCGATGCTTCGCATCAAGGACTTGGAGCTGTGCTAATGCAAAACGAGAAGGTGATAGCTTATGCATCTAGACAGCTTAAGTTACACGAGAAGAATTACACTACGCACGACTTGGAGTTGGGTGCGGTAGTTTTTGCACTCAAGATTTGGAGACACTACCTTTATGGTACCAAGTGCGTAATTTTTACCGACCACAAGAGCTTACAGCATATACTTGATCAGAAGGAACTCAACATGAGACAACGTCGTTGGCTAGAATTGTTGAGTGATTACGATTGTGAAATCCGATATCACCCAGGAAAAGCAAATGTTGTAGCAGATGCACTTAGCCGAAAAGAACGACTCAAACCTTTGAGAGTTAGGTCATTGGGAATGACTATCATTTCGCCACTACCATAAAAAATTCAAGAAGCTCAGATTGAGGCTCTCAAGGAAGAAAACCGACCACACGAGAAAATTTATGGTATGCCAGAAAGCGAAAATGGCTTTGTAAAGAGATCAGATGGAGTGTTATGCTTCAAGGACCGAAGTTGGATACCACTCTACAGTGGAGTACGAGAATTGATTATGCATGAATCACACAAGTCGAAGTACTCTATTCATCCAAGTTCTGATAAGATGTATCAGGATCTCAAAAAGCTTTATTGGTGGCCGAACATGAAAGCAGGAATAGCTACGTATGTCAGCTAATGTCTTACTTGTGCTAAAGTGAAAGCCGAGTACCAGAAACCGTCAGGGTTACTTCAACAACCAGAGATTCCACAATGGAAGTGGGAACGTATTACTATGGACTTTGTCACTAAACTTCCTAAGACGTCAGGAGGTTACGATGCTATTTGGGTAATTGTTGATCGTCTTACCAAATCAGCTCATTTCATACCCATTAGAGAGACTTATTCTATGGAACAACTTGCTAGACTTTATGTTAAGGAAATCGTCTCAAGACACGGAGCACCGGTTTCCATCATTTCCGACAGAGATAGTCGTTTTACTTCAAACTTTTGGAGGTCATTACAAGATTCTTTTGGATCCAAGTTAGACATGAGCACTGCTTACCATCCTCAGACCGATGGTCAGAGCGAGAGAACTATTCAGACACTAGAAATGAAAACATGAGAAACCCTTGTTAGACCTAGTAGATTGATGATGTTTAAGGACCCATGACACCCTAAGAAGGTGTATGGTAGGATTAGATTAGTTTTGTGGTGATTGAAAGTGGTTTGATTGAAGATGGAACTAGATTAGAACCCTACAAATGATTTTTGAAACAATAGAAATACCTACTGTCCCTATTTTTGATTCGTGGGAAAATCAGTAGATGGTGGTTAAGTTTTGACCAAAGATTTAGAAAATACTTTCAAAAACGAAACTTTAGGCGAAAGAATGGATTAAAACGAGCTTATAACGAAGGAGTTATGATTTTTGCAAATTTAACGACGAAAACTATTTCTTATAAAAACTGCATGCTGTTTGGCAGTTTTCGACGGACAAAAAGAGGTGTTAAACGTAACCTAGAGGAGCCGAGTTATCAAAAATATATTAGTATATACAAAAACGAATCCGTGGACATAAAGAACAAGGAAAATGAGCTTAAAACGACCAAGTTATACCCGTTTTAACATCGTCAAACTATATATATATATATGGTCACAAATAAAAATAATAACTTACACACTAAATGGTATATTTTCTAGAAATGTTACTAAGGACTATATTCTTAACAAATGAATACGTATGACCCAAAAGAATATTTATACGACTTAACGACGTTATTTTAAGGTTTTCGATACAAGGAATTTAACGCTAACATTTTCATACGAGATAATACGACAAGTTATATACTTCTATATATGGACTTATTTTTCCTAAGTATGGAAACTATTTTACTATGACGATAACTAGTATTTCCAAATTACGAGTGGTATGGGTATCATGTGCATGTGCATTCATTTCATTACGGCTTGATCTTAATTAGATCGCGATTATTCATTTAGGTTGCGGCTAGTGTTCGCGCCTCATTGTCCCGACTACTTTTACATCATTGTACCATCATTGTACCATCACTTCGAGGTGAGTCTTCATAGCCCCGTTTTAATTACTTATTTGATTTCAAATCCCACGGGGGAGAATACATTGTACAATTATTTTTCGTACATGCCCAAGTATTAAACTTCGTACATTGCTTAAGTTGCCTTACTACCACATTAAGTCCCCTTTTATATCATGAACCGTTAATTAAGATGCAAGCGAGGGTGAGTGGATAGATCTATCGAGGGTGACTCCTCCATTCGTGTTTGGGTTGCTCCATAAGGAAAACGAATGCATTTCATTTCTAATATACTATGAGTGTCTGGTAAACACTCCTTTGGGGCCAAAGTAACGTCTAGCTTCGGGGTCATGAGCTTAAGAGACAATGTAGCTTTTTGACATTTTGTCACTTTACTGTATACTTGTGGCTTATGTACATACGATTTACTTATAAACCTATGATTATTCACCAACTTTATGTTGACCGTTTTCGCAATGTATTTCTCAGGTAACTAAGGCATATTCTCATGGCATGCATGGAGTCACTTTGTGTATCAAGGATGACACGTCTCTCTTTTGGATTTCATGCACTTAAAACTATCGTTTGATTGTACTAAATTATTTCCTTAAACCTTTTCCAACTTTTGGGACCTATGTTTTATAACTCTGAATATTTTGAATGAATCAAACGATGTATTTTCTAAACGACACTTTAGGTCGTTCAATATATCCTGGTTTGTGTGCTATGACCGTTACACCCTCAGGCATTCCATTCCGCTGCCATTCAGGTATTTTGGGGGTGTGACAAAACTTATGTGAAATCAAAGGATATAGATCTTTGGCATGTTATTACTAATGGCGATTTTCTTCCTATACAAACTAATCCCGAAACAAAAAGGGATGAAATTGTACCTTTTGAAAAACAAAACGATGATTTGGAAAAGAAACTTGCTAAAAATAATGAGGCTAAAATGGTGATTAACAATGCGTTACCATGCAAAGAATATGAAAGAATTTTTATGTGTAAAACCACAAAAGAAATTTGGAATTCTTTACTAATCACTCACCAAGGTAATAGTCAAGTCAAAGATGTTGGGGATTATACTAACAGTTAACACGGATAGTGAAGATGTTACAACTGCAGAAGATTGTACTTGCAGTGGAAACTCATTACCACTGCAAGAACAATATATTACCACTGCTTATTAGATAACTGTTAGGAAACGCGTCTAGATAAGTATAAAATAGATCTTGTGTTTATCTTATTCTATTAGCTTTATACTTCTCTTGTAGAAGAGGACTCCTTGTATTATAAAAGGAGATCCTAGGTTAAAGATTAATCATCAGTTGTCATATACGTTTTTCTAGAGCTTCAAGGTGTAACCCTAGTGATATCAAGATCACTCGTATTATTATCATTAATAATATTGGAGCTAATAGTTTGTTTACATACATTGTTCATATACAACTGTCTTACTCACAATCAAACTTCTAAGTGTTACTAAGTAGATTCCGCATACTTAGTGATATAATTCAAAGTATCAATCTAACACAAGTTCAAGGTGTTTAGATCCATCAAGTGGTATCAGAGCCAGGCTTTGATACTTTGATTTAGAAGACTCAAGTTCACTAAGAAGATTCAATGGAGACAGAAACCAGTAACTCAAACATTGCTGCTAAGCTTCTAAAGCTTAAGTTGAATGACTTTGAGATGTGGAGGCTAATGATAGAACAATTCTTTATGGTCCAAGATTACACACTTTGGGAGATCATCATGGTTGGAAATTCTTTCAAACCAAGCTCTACTTCAGAGATGGTTGGTGGCAAGGAAGTAATTAAGGTCAACACTGGACCTGTTACTAATGATGAAAGACTTCAACTAAAGAATGATTTGAAGGCCAGAGGTCTGTTGCTAATGACACTTCCAAGAGATCAAGTTGTAGCATTCAGCAAGTTCAAGACTGCAAACACTCTCTTTGATGAGATCTGTGAAGTTTTTGGTGGTAATGATTCCACCAAGAAGACTCAAAAGACCCTGCTGAAGCAAACTTATGAAAACTTTGGTTCATCAAGTAATGAATCTCTTGATAGCATCTTCACAAGGCTACAAAAGATTGTTTCTCAACTCACTGTTTTTGGAATTGAGGTGGAAAAGGAAGACCTCAATCTAAAGTTCTTAAGAAGCTTACCCTCTGAGTTTGGAACCAATGTTGCTGTGTGGGAAGATAAGCCAGAGTTGGAGACCATGAAACTTAATGACTTGTACAATAACTTCAAGGTTATTGAACAAAGATTGAAGAAAGCTGGCAAAATAAGCTCAAGTTCAGGAAGTGTAGCACTTATATCATCATCTCTTGATGATAGTTCAGATGAAGAAAGTGATAGTGATGATGACAGTGCTAACATTGTTGTTTCCATTGGTAGTGGAAGTGTTTCCACTGGTAGCTCAAAGAGACAGATTGCAGGGCTTAGTGATACTACTTTTTATGCCTTTATATCAAGTTAAGTGGGTGGTTCAATCCTCAATCATGAGGATCTGGATCAAATTGATGAAGATGATATGGAGGAGATGGACATTAAATGGCAAGTAGCATTACTAAGCTTGAGGACAAAGAAGTTTTGGAAGAAGACTGGAAGAAAGATCAACATCAGTGGCAATGAAACAATAGGTTTTGACCAAAAGAAGGTGGAGTGCTACAACTGTCATAAAAAGGGGCACTTTGCCAGAGAGTATAGGAAGCCAAGGAAGTCTGAAAACAGGTCAACTTGGCACAAGCAGGACAAGAAGAAGGAACCTACTACTGATGAGCCAAAGGGGCTATTGGCCATTGATGGAGTGAGCTTTGATTGGAGCTTTATGACTAAGGAAGAGGAAGATGATTCAGAGTCTGCAATGGTGGCACTAATGGCTTTTTCTGACTCTGAGGTACAAATTGATAATGCTTGTTCTAAATCTTGTAAGGCCTTAAAAGAGTATGAGAAACTTAAAGCACAATTTAATGAGCAACACATAGAGTTAACTCATACTAATTATAACTTATCAAATCATAAAAGAGGCCTAAGTGTTTTAGAAACTCAATTAGAGCATTATAGGGCAAATGAATCTAAGTTCAATGATTATATTACAGTATTAAGAAGAGACTTAGATTATCAGGTTGCTGTTAATAAGGTTCTTAGAGAAGAACTAGAAAAGGTTAAAGTGGCTAGTGAGAATATTATGATAACTAAGCAAACACTGGATCATCAATCCAAGTGTATTGATAAAATTTGGGAAGCCCAAATTGTGAGCAAAGCTAAATCGGGTCTTGGATACAAAACTGTTCCACCACCTCTAAGAGGTGTTCCAGCACCTCCTGGCATGACTTAGCTCACACAGGTTTAGAAGAATTTCAGGATCTACCTATGACCTATGGACCAAAGTTTGTTAAACCAATTGAAATTGAAAAGGTTCAGGTTGAGGTTGATGTATTTGATAGTGCTAGTGACTCATCTCTTAAAGATGATAATTTGAATGTTGAGTCTAAACCTAGTACTCCTGAAAATATTAAAGTGGAGGTTAAAAGAAGTATTCCTGATGTAGTCAAAGAAAAGCCTAGGTAACAACCTAATTTCACTAAGCCCACTACCAGATATGCAGAGATGTACATAAGTAGGTCACCAACTCCTAGGGGTAACATGAGGAGTTGGAATCATGTCAAATCTAGGCAATTTGGTAGTGACTTTGTGTTCAATAACAAACCCTGTCATATATGTGGTAGCTTTGACCATTTAGCTAAAGGCTGTACCTACCACTTGGGAAGAAGGGAAGTGTTTGGGAATACTTGGGTGAATAGATACAATGCATAACTTAACTCACCCAAATACACTTAGCAAGATGATTCCCAGGTCTGTTTTGCTTCATTTTGGCATTAAACCTATTTCCACTGCTAGACTAGCAGTTGCCACTGCCAGAAATAAAAACAGAGTTTACCCTAAGCCCCCTGTTACTACTTTTGTTAAATCTGCTCAAACAGGGAAAAAGACCTATTTTGAAAAGAAAGTTAACCATAATCAGAAGTGGGTACCTAAAATTTCTAAGCCAGCAGTTTCCACTGCTAAGGCAGCAGTTACCACTACAAGGCCAAAGGTTACCACTGGTAGGTCTGTTAACAAGAAAAGGGTAAATGTGGGAAATGCTGTTAAGGCCTCAGCTCGTTGGGAATGGAAACCAAAAGGAATCATCACCTCAAACAATCCCAATAGTGTATCAATGACCTTTGATAGATATAATTATATTGATACACGAGGCAGATCCAAGTCATTTGTGGCTTGGGTCCCCAAAAGGAACTAATTCCTTTATCTTATGTGCAGGGACATTCAAAGACTACGGCTATGTTTGGCGACAGGTAGCAGTAAGCAGTAGCAATAAGCAGTATGCTGTAGCAGTAAGCAGTAGTAGTAAGCATTAGTTGCTTGTTTAAAAAACGTGTTTGGTAACGTAGCTGTAGTTGTAATTATAAAATGTAAAATTACGAAAAAGGGCATATACTTATGAATGAATGTTATTTTTTAAGGGTAAATTGGTAATATTAAAAGTAAAACGCTAGCGGTATATTGGAAAGCTTCTTTAAGAAGCATTAAGAACGCAAGCTTTTGAGGTGTTGTTAAATGCTAGCAGCAGTGTTGCCAAACAAGCATTAAGACTGGAACGCTTGTCGCTTGTCGCTTACCGCTCTTAAACGCTTCCAAAAAGGTGTTGCCAAACATGACCTACTAATGATCAAGGATACTCAGACAGTGGATGTTCCAGGCACATGGCTGGCAATAAGTCCTATCTTTCAGACTTTCAACCCTATGATGGACAATTTGTCAGTTTTGGAGGAGGAATTGGTGGCAAAGTTTCTGGCAAAGGAACAATCAAGGCTGGAAACATTGACTTTGAAGATGTGCAGTATGTGAAAGAACTCAAGTACAACCTCTTTAGTGTGTCACAGATGTGTGACAAAAAGCATAGAGTTTTATTCACAGAAGATGAATGCTATATCTTATCTAAGGATTATAAGCTTCCAGATGATTGTGACATTTTGCTTAAAATCCCTAGAAAAGGAAATTTGTATAGCATTGACATGCAGAACATAGTGGCTAATAATGATGTTACTTGCTTGCTTGCTAAAGCCACTTTGGATGAATCCATGCTTTGGCATAGAAGATTTGGTCATGTTAACTTCAAGACCATCAACAAGATTGTGAAAGATGGACTTGTCAGAGGACTACCAGAGAAAGGATTTGAAAATGACCAAACTTGTGTTGCATGTCTCAAAGGAAAGCAACACAGAGCTTCATGCAAGACCAAGGCATTCAATTCAATCAATCATCCACTTTTTATGCTGCATATGGACTTGTTTGGTCCTACCTCTGTAAGCAGCATCAATTTGAAGAAGTATTATCTAGTTGTAACTGATGATTTCAGTAGATTCACATGGGTTTTCTTTTTAAGTACTAAGGATGAAACAACAGGCATTCTTAAAACATTCATCACTCAAGTTGAAAATCAATTTGAAAAGAAAATCAAGATCATCAGGTGTGACAATGGGACAGAGTTCAAGAATAAAATTATGGATGATTTCTGCAGAGAAAAAGGTATTAAAAGAGAATTTAGTGTTGCAAGAACTCCTCAACAAAATGGAGTTGCAGAAAGAAGAAACAGAACACTCATTGAGGCTGCTAGAACCATGTTAGCTGATTCCAAGCTTCCAGTGACTTTTTGGGCTGAAGCAATTAACACTGCTTGTTACATTCAGAATAGGGTTTTAGTGGTCAAAACAAAGAACAAGACACCTTATGAGTTGTTCAGAGGAAGACTTCCTACTTTGGAGTTTATGAGACCATTTGGGTGTCATGTTACTATTCTCAATACCATTGATCATCTGGGCAAATTTGAAGAAAAGTCAGATGAAGGCTTCTTTGTTGGATACTCTATGGTTAGCAAGGCTTTTAGAGTTTATAACCTAAGAACAAAGAAGATTGAAGAGAACTTACATGTTCAGTTTCTTGAAAATAAAGCAAACATGGCAGGTTCAGGACCAGATTGGCTATTTGATCTTGAAACATTATCAAATACAATGAATTATGTTCCTCTCACTTCAAGTACTGGAGACAAAGATCTTGAAGATTCAGAAGAATTCATTGATGAAGATGAAGCTTGCAAAGATGATGAAGATCAAATTGTTATGCCACTTTGGGACTTTGGTGATAATTCTGAAAAACCAAGTGATGCAGATGGTGTAAATAAAGAAATTCCTACTAGCAGTGGTAACTCAATTCCCACTGCTACACCAGAAGTTTCCACTGTAAGCCCAAATGTGGAACATACTTCTCAGGAATCACCAAGTGATGATGTAGAGATCTCAAACATGCCTAAAACATATGATATTCCTAGCACATCACAGTCTACCATTCACAAAGTGCACCCACTTGATAATGTTATTGGTGAACTTCAATCAGGTGTGAAGACTAGAAGACAGACAAAGAAAGATGATATTCATGGGTTCATAAGTGAAGTATATGAGTCCAAGAAACATAGTAAGAAGAATGAGTGTTTGTTTTTCTGCTTTCTCTCACAGGTGGAGCCTAAGAATGTGTATATGGCTCTAGGAGAATCTAGCTGGGTTAAAGCTATGTAAGAAGAGTTGTTGCAGTTTAAACTGCAAAAGGTTTGGGTTCTTTGTGACTTGCCTGATGGTATGAAGGTCATTGGTACTAAATGGGTTTTCAAAAACAAGAAAGATGAAAGAGGCATTTTAATCAGGAACAAAGCTAGATTGGTTGCTCAAGGATACACTCAAGAGGAGGGTATTGATTATGAAGAAGTGTTTGCTCCTGTTGCAAGGATTGAGGCTATTAGATTGTTCTTAGCCTATGCATCATTTATGGGCTTTACAGTCTATCAAATGGATGTTAAGAGTGCCTTTCTGTATGGAACTATTGATGAGGAGGTATATGTCTCTCAACCTCCAGGCTTTGAAGATCCCCAACACCCAAATAAAGTTTACAAAGTGGTTAAGGCTCTTTATGGCTTACATCAGGCTCCAAGGAAGTGGTATGAAACCTTAGCTAATTATTTGTTGAATAATGGGTTTCATAGAGGTAAGATTGATCAAACTTTGTTAATCAAGAAAGACAAGGGTGATATCCTACTTGTGCAAGTATATGTTGATGATATTATCTTTGGGTCTACTAAACAAGAGATGTGCAAAGAATTTGAGAAGCTGATGAAAGATGAATTTCAAATGAGTTCTATGGGAGAACTTACATTCTTTTTGGGGCTACAAGTACAACAGAGTAAGGAAGGCATATTTATCAGCCAAGACAAGTATGTGGCTGAGATTATTAAGAAGTTCAAGTTTACTGATGCAAAATCTTCCAATACCCCTGCTGACAAGACCACTCACTTATTGTTGAAGAATGCAAGTGGTGCTAATGTTGATGTTCACACTTACAGATCTATGATTGGCTCTTTGATGTATCTTACTTCATCAAGGCCAGACATTATGTTTGCTGTATGTGCTTGTGCAAGATTTCAAGTGACTCCAAAGACATCACATATGACAGCAGTGGAAAAGATTTTTAGGTACTTGAAGACTTATCCTAATCTTGGATTATGGTATCCAAGAGACTCTCCAATGGAATTGATCACATACTCAGATAGTGACTATGCTGGTGCAAGTTTGGATAGAAGATCAACTACTGGAGGATGTCAATTTCTTGGATGTAGATTGGTGTCATGGCAGTGCAAGAAGCAAACTATGGTGGCTACTTCAACCACTGAAGCAGAATATGTTGCAGCTGCTAGTTGTTGTGCTCAGATCCTTTGGCTTCAGAATCAATTATTGGACTATGGGTACAATTTCATGAACACCATTATCTATATAGACAATAGTAGTACCATATGCATTATTAAAAATCCTGTGCAACACACTAAAACTAAGCATATTGAAATTAGACATCACTTTATTAGAGATTGTTTTGAGAAAAAGCTTATTAATGTTGTCAAGATTCATACTGATGACAATTATGCTGATTTATTAACAAAAGGGCTTGATGTGGGTAGGTTTCAATACTTGGTAACAGGTATTGGAATGCTCAATCCATAAACTTTTGATGTCTAAATATTTTTCAGTGTTGCAGGATACTTTTGGGTACTAATATTGTTTGTATTGTATGTATGGTTTTCTACTAACTTGTATGCAGAGTTATCAAGAGCACAGTGGTAATTAACATACAACAGTGGAAAGATTGGTGATAATAACAAGTAGAAAAGAGTACTTTTATTAATTATTAAGAAGAAGTACATCACATCCATCAACAAAAGATTGTCACCAAACAAGAAAACCATTACATCTGACATGAACCTACAACCTAACACCTACTCCATAAGGTTTTTTTTTTCCTTTTCCCTCATACTGATGCTTGCCTTTGGAAATTTTCTTTCTCTTGTCATCAAAAGAGAGTTGTTTCCTTGGACAAGCAAGTCCAAGAATTTGCTTGGGAGGCCTTGGTGCTTGAGTAGGCTTGTCTACAGATGGCCACTTCATGTTGTTTATTGCAGTTGTCAATGTTGTGGTGAGAGCCTTTGGGAGTTCCTTGGAAAGATCAAAGGTTGGATCATTGTCATCATCTGATGAAGAGCTAGAATAAAACTCAAGAGATGGAACAGGATCAGCTGATATCTTCTTATTGGGTTTCTTGCTTGAAGATGTAGTAGTTGTAGTACTTGGTGGAAAATATCCACTCCATCCAGATGAAAGTTCTTCAGAGTCTAATTGGAAGCTGATTTCCTCATCAGAAGACTCATCAGAGGAGATATTGATTATTGGAAACTGACTCACGATGATGTATAGGGTTTGTGTTTATTTAAGAAGATTGTTGATTAAAGATAAAAGATGTTGAGCCCCCCTTTATATGCAAAGTCAAGGTCGAATTCTAATTAATGAAGGATATTTACTCCTACTTGTTTTGGTAGGTTGGAGGAGTAAATTTGGTTATTATCGGGTTGACTTTTTGGAAGATCTTTTTGTGAATAGTAACTTTGTTAAAAAGTTACTTTGGGTTAATCTCTATGGGTTAAGTTGAGGTTTATCTTGCATTGTAGTATTCAACCCATATCATTGGAGTAATAAGGTGTGTATCATTAATATACAACAAATGGTTATTGATTCACCATGTCTAATCGACATAAGAATCAACTAGTCCAGAGCAAACGGCTACTGGTAAAGACTTGTCAAATCCGTTTATGGTTGATAGTTTACCAAAAACTAGGTTATCAACTCACCATACATCCATGTGATCAAGAGTTGGCTAGTCCATAGCAAACGGCTCATGGTAAAGACATATCAAATCCGTTGATAGCTGGTAGTTTGCTAAAAACTATGATAAGAGCAGCAAATTTTCATGTTTTATTCACCACTGCTCTTTGATATTTCTGTGAAAATTTTACCACTGCTAGTTTATCAGTTACCACTGCAAGAGTAATTTTTTCCACTGATGACTAGCCGTTACAACTGTTGTGTCAGTAATCTATTTTTTACTAGTCGTTGAAAAAATAACCGTCATTCCTTATTAATAGGGTAAAATCTTTTGTGAATTATCTACTTACTTATTTTAAATTATTCTTTTTCCAAAGATAATTCTTACGAAAGTTAATTCACATTGCGCAACCTCCTCAAACCCTATTAGTATAAATTGATTATTATACGGCTTGCTTTTTATCTTGATTACTAACACTTTCATTCTCTTTTTCACAAACATCATGGCGGTTCTAAGATTTGTCGAGGAGCACAACCAAGTGGCCTACTTACAAAAGTCAAACGAGAAGAGTGGCCCTGTTTTTCATCAGATTGTGGATTTTCTAAACACAACTCATATAAGGTATGCCTTAACTATTAATCCCACAATCTATGTCTCTCATATCAAACAGTTATGGAACACTGTGGAGTCCATAACTCTTGAACAGGGAGACACACAAGAATCTGTGGATGCTCTAAGAGCCACAGTTGATGAGGTAACTATTGATGTTACTGAGTCATCTTTGAGGAGAATTCTCCAATTGGATGATCTCAATGGTATCATCACATTACCTAATTCAGAAATTTTCACTAATATTGCTTTAATGGGGTATGATACATCAGAACAAAAAGTCACTTTTAGAAAAGGATGTTTTTGTCCCCATTGGAGATTTTTCATTCATACTCTTTTACATTGTCTAAGTCCTAAGAAAACATCTTATGAACAATTTGCATCAACCATGGCTTATCCTTTGGTTTGTTTGGCAACAGATAGGACTTTCAATTTTTCAAAGTTTATTTTCAATAATATGAAAGGCAATGTAAAGAGTCCATATAAATTTTTGATGTATCCAAGGTTTGTGCAAGCAGTGTTAAATGAGTTTCAACTGCACCCTCACAAAAGAATTTATGAACCTTCCACTCTTAAGCCAAAAGTTTTTCAAAATATGTCTAAGGCTTCAGAACTTTGGAATGGGCAGGTTCATCCACTTTTCCCTCAAATGCTTGCTAAAATTTCTCAAGTACAGGGTGAGGATGCACCAATCCCAGCTGCATCTCAAAACACACCCACTATTGTTGTTCCACCAATTCAACATACCCCTGCAATCACTCACACTTATGAGAGAAGGTCTAAACAGCCAACTTCTCTCATCTCAACATTGCATGTTGCTGAGCCTTTTGGTTTAGGCACAAGCAGTGGTGGTTCAAGGCTTCCTCCTAGTCCAACTAGGGAAGAGCTTGAAACCATGCCCCATGATTCACCTCTCCCAGCAGGTTACACAGTTGGAAGTGATGAAGGCAGTGTGCAACAAAATGAATTGATGGACATTTGTACCAAGTTAGACAAGCAGGTTCAAGCTCTAGAGAAAGATCTGGCATAGACCAAAGAACAACATGCCACAGAGCTGAAGACATTGAAGGATGAGATTCACAAATTGCAGAATGAAGTTGAGAATCTCAAGAAGCAAAGATCTCAGGTTGTATCATCATCATCTTCACCTCAAGATGAGTTTTCTGCAAGTTCTACTAAAGTTTTCGGAGATTCTTCCAAACAGGGGAGGAAAATAGATGCAGAGCTTAAGGGGAGGAGTAAAAACTTTGGAAAAGACTTTGCTGAGCTAAGTGATTCTGATGATGCTCAAGCAAAAGATGATGTTGCTGAGACTGAGGGGAGGAAATTGGATTTTGAAGATATGGATGCTGATGCAGGTTTTAACTTTGATGATTTAGTTGGAACTGCTCAACCAATTTCCACTGATGCAGAACAAGTTCCCACTGATCAACAAATTACCACTGCAAGTGAAAATGTTCCCACTGCTACTCAAGAACTTACCACTGCAGAGGAAGAAGCTGCCAGAATAAGATCAGTGAAAGGAAAAGCTATTGTGGTTGCTTCAGATCAAGAGCAAATAAGAAAGATTTCTAAGAAAGAACAAGCTCGGATCAACTTTGATGCAAGATTAGCAGAGCAACAACAAGCTGATGAGAATGAAAGAAAGAAAAAGATTAAGGAAGATGAAGTTGCTAGCTTTATGGAAGCAACTAGGTTGGATAAACTTGAAGCTGTTATGGCAGAACCTATTTCAAGTATCTCACCAACTTTCATATATGAGAAACCTCCATTATTCACTTATGTGCCTACAGAAGAAGAGATTGGATATTTGATTAACAATGATCAAGTAATCAGGAAGAAGGCCATTGAACTTATTGCAAATACAACCTTAAATGAAGAACAAAGGTCTGCTCAACTTAAAGATTTCATTCAAATGAAGAATCAGCAGGCTCTTGATGAAATCATTGGGGATGTTAGAAAAGGTCAAAAGAAGTCAAGAAAACCTACAAAGGCACAGATAATTGCTGAGATGAAGACTTTTTGTTGTCATGTTGGTAACATGAAGATGGCTCAATTCAAAGGAATGTCACATGAACAGGTTGAAGGTATTTAATACAGAATCAAAAGACAAGATAGTAAATTCATTCCAATGGATCAAGAACCATTATCTATGGAGACAAAAAGAACTGGAGTGAGTCTTGAATCTAAAGATACAAAGAAGTTGAAGACTCAGAGATTGTCTCAAGCAATAGAGGGTCCTAGCAAGTTGACTGAAGAGCAAGTTTCAAATATGTTGTTTATAGAGACTGATGTACTTAATATTGAACCTCTACAAGCAAATTATCCAGTTGTTAATTGGGAGATCTTTTCTGGGAAGGGGTGTTGCTTGGAAGATCATCAGAACTGGAAGTGTCACAAACATTTGCAGAGACTTTGAAGATATTGTTAGATGTTGTGATAGAGAAGATTTGGATACTTTGTGGAAAATTGTTCAAGATCAGTTTAAGAAGGAAGAACTTGTTGATGTCAAAGCTAAGGAGTTATGGGTTCACTTCAGAAGATTATATGAACCTGACCCAAGTGATAGGTATTGGAGATTTGAAGCTCATGATACAAGAACTTTGTGGAAATTCTATGATGCACATATGATTCAAGTTCTGTGCATCATATTTCTACTCAAGATGGAGTTGATGTTTTTATGCTAGTTGAGAAAGAATATCCATTGAGAGCTGGAGTATTGAAAGTGATGTTGACAGAAAAGCTTAGATGTTGGGAAAGAACTGAAGTCATAGATGATTTGATATAAAGGATTTATGATCAAAGTGTGAGAGCTGATAAAGAGTTATTAAGAAGAAGATAAGTGTTTGGAAGAATTCCCATATCCTCATGTTTAATGAATACTTGAAGAAACTTATTGATTTATGTATTAATCATAAGTTAGGGGAGGATTGTTGGGAATTATACTAACAGTTAACACGGATAGTGAAGATGTTACAACTGCAGAAGATTGTACTTGCAGTGGAAACTCATTACCACTGCAAGAACAATATATTACCACTGCTTATTAGATAACTGTTAGGAAACGCGTCTAGATAAATATAGAATAGATCTTGTGTATATCTTATTCTATTAGCTTTATACTTATCTTGTAGAGGAGGACTCTTTGTATTATAAAAGGAGATCCTAGGTTAAAGATTAATCATCAGTTGTCATATACGTTTTTCTAGAGCTTCAAGGTGTAACCCTAGTGATATCAAGATCACTCGTATTATTATCATTAATAATATTGGAGCTAATAGTTTGTTTACATACATTGTTCATATAAAACTGTCTTACTCACAATCAAACTTCTAAGTGTTACTAAGTAGATTCCGCATACTTAGTGATATAATTCAAACTATCAATCTAACACAAGTTCAAGGTGTTTAGATCCATCAAAAGATAATAAAATAGATCTTCTTGTACAACAATATGAACAATTTATGATTCCTGAAGAGGAATCAATAGATAATGCTTTTGCTAGATTTAACACATCATCACAAGTTTAAAAGCACTTGATGAGAATTTTTATAGCCAAAATTTTGTAAGGAAATTTCTTAGGGCTCTCCATCCGAAGTGGCGTGCTAAGGTGACGGCTATTGAGGAGTCAAATAATTTATCAACTCTACAACTTGACGAGTTAATTGGAAACTTAAAAGTGTATAAAGTGATAATAAAGAAAGACTCCGAAATGGTCAAAGGATAAAGGGAGCAAAGCAAATCAATTGCGTTGAAAGCTAAAAAGGACTCTAGTGATGAAGAATTCTCAAACTCCGAAAGCGACGATGAAGAGTATGCTATGGCCGTAAGTGACTTCAAGAAATTCTTTAAAAGACGAGGAAGATACGATAGACAACCATATGATGAAAGAAAAACATCCCAAAGAAACAAGGACGACAAGAATAGCAAGAATGAAAGAAAGTGCTTCAAGTGTGGAGATCCAAATCATCTTATTGGAGAATGTCCAAAATTGTCAATAAGTCAAAACCACAAGGCCTTTGTAGGAGGAGCATGGAGCGATAGTGACAATGATGAAAAGGAGACAACAAAAGAAAAAAAATGACTGATGGCAAAGGCATCCGATGAGGTACGTTCCGAAACCGAATACTATAGTGATGAAAATTCATCTTTAGATGAAAAAAAACTTAGATAGCGAATATAGTAGATTATATAAACTAAGACAAAAAAGTCATGGCTAAAAATAAACTACTAAAACACACTAACAACCAATTAAAAGATGAAATACTTGAATTAAAAATTAAGCTACACAATTTAGAAAAAGGTAAAGAAAGTCTTATGGAATGTAAATGATGTATAGTTGTTAAAAATGAGAATGAACAACTTAAGGAAGAAATTACTAGAGTTGAGAAATTTGAAAATAGTAGTCAATCACTTAGGAAACTAATTAGTACTCAAAGAATATCCGGAGATAAAACTGGCTTAGGATATAACTCAACCGGAGTGTCAACTAGTGAAATAAAAAGTGTCAAGTTCGAAGGTGAAACTAGTGAATTAAAACCTTTAGAGTTAAAACCGAAGTACATACTTTTAAAAGATAGATTAGTACCTATTGCTAGTGATGAAGAAATTAAAAGTTTTCGCAAATTATCTTTAAAACCCGAGGCTGAACCCTTTAAACAAAAAATAAGATCTAAAACCCCACCACCTAGAAAACCAAGTAGTCCTCGTCCTAGGTCCAAAACTCCTCAACATAGAGTAAACCAAAATAGACAAAACTTTCACAACAATCATCAAATGTGGAACTTCAATCCTTGGGGAATGATTCCACCATATATACATCCAAGTCAAATACATAACATATTCGGACCAAACAACTTTGGTCAAACGAGACAATGGAGACCAACGAGAAGAATTTGTCATACTTCCAAAAACTTGGAAATTTATCCGCTTTCACAAGATTATCCCATCTTTTTGAAGACATTGAAGAAAGCTTATTAAAGACAAAAAGGTACACATTTCTTTTAATTTCCTTGTCAAGATTTCATGCTTAGTTTAGTATGTAGATTCTATATGTTAAGGTTGGTTTTATAGTATATCATAGCTATTATACATATATATATATATATATATATATATATATATATATATATATATATATATATATATATATATATATATATATATATATATACTTATCTATATACATATACATATACTTAATAACTTGTATGGATTTATAACTTAGAAAAATCATTACTTGATTTTCTAGATAACAAAAGAAATTGTTGGTTTACGAACCTTTTCTCCCCCCCCCCTCTTTTTACCCTCTTGAACTATAACATTCAGCATGACAATCTTTGATGATCACCAAACTCATGTGGATGTAGAGAAATGAGTTGATCAATCTATGCATGAAGCAAACTCCTGTCGTCATTTGCACTCGTCTCCTTCTCATATTCTCGTCTTATAAACCCATATTATTTTCAGTATATATATATATATATATATATATATATATATATATATATATATATACTACTTATAATGGAGGAAGGACTCTCTCTCTCCAAAAAATTCAGATGTACACAAAATGAAGCATGGTTTACAACACTTTAAAGCAAGCAATTTTCATAATTACAACAACCAAAGCATTGTGTACAACAAAAACTAGCATGAATCGAAATTCAGACCACTTTCCTTAAAATTTTACATTAATAGCATTAAAAACACCCCTACACCCAATATTACAATTATTTAAACACATTGTATAACCCTCATTCTATATTAATAGCATTAAAAACACCCCTACACCCAATATTACAATCATTTAAACACAATGTACAACCCTCAATCTACACTAATAGCATTAAAAACACCCCTACACCCAATATTACAATCATTTAAACACAATGTACAACCCTCATTCTACATTAATAGCATTAAAAACATCTCTACACCCAATATTACAATCATTTAAACACAATGTACAACCCTCATTCTACCTTAATAGCATTAAAATCACCCCTACACCCAATATTACAATCATTTAAACACAATGTACAACCCTCCATCTTAACCTAGACATGAACCTATAAGACTCGACTCAATAAAACTCGACTCGATACACAAAGCTATGACCAAGCAACTTTAGGTGTCGGAATGACATCCCTTGACATTTTTATTAATTCCATTGAAAAATTTTATTTCAGGGTACCCGCCGCTACAACGCGCGGATACCCTGCTAGTATATATATATATATATATATATATATATATATATATATACACACACACATATACATATATTCCTCAACCCTCTCGTCGACTTGACGGCTTGATAAATTTTATCCAAAGTTATCAAGAAAATTTTAGTTGACGAAACGTCAATTAAAAATGTCAAGTACTTCCTTTCGTGCTAATACACTCCAATGTATTTTTTATTGATCTAATTATATATAAATATATACATATGTTTTTCAGAAACTAAGCCGCGAAAAACCAAATTTTGGCGGGCGGCCCTCTTAAAGAATAAGGGGACCGGCAAGCCAAAAGGGGCGGCCCCCTTTAATGTTTAAGGGGACCGGCCTATTATTTCTCTCTCCCCGATTTTCCACTTGTTCCCTTTGCCAAACACTCCATTTTTTTCATTCCCACTTCCTCTGCTACTGCTGTGAATGAACCAAAAGCCCAAAAACACCAAAAATCCACTTCCAAATCACCCAATTAAGCTTGATTCGTAAGGGGCAAATACCTATAACACGATTAACAACAAGTATTGTAAGTATTTCATAACACATTTCAGCTAATTTCATTCAATTTTGGTCATAATCAAGATTAAGCATTTTATTTCAATTATTTCAATTTCATTTTTCTTTTAATTAAGTCTAGGATTTCCATAACTAAATGATCCCCATAGGATTAGAATGCATAATTAACACTAAAAACCCAATAATCACAAACCCTCTTGTTGAAAATTTCTGAAAAATTTATACACTCCTTTTCAATTTTTTTTACATTGTTGTATAATGCCATAAAAACTTGATAAAACTAATCACATTATGTTTTTACAACTTATTAATCATGAAAATATACTTTTTGATGCATTAAAAATAGTTTTGTATACGATAAGAGGGTGTTTGGATTATGTCTAAAAGTTGTCAAAATTAAGTCGATATAATTTTTACAACAAATTGTCAAGTTTATTAACAATAAAACTAGTAATTTAGAGTTGTCAAGATATATAATTCATATATATATATATATATATATATATATATATATATATATATATATATATATTGACATTTTAGTTGTGAATTTTCTAGGAAAGGGAGCGTTTGGTTTAACTTAGAAAACGATATTTTTGAGTCAAAATCTACATTATCTTTTTCAAAACAAATCACTTGCATAAGAAACTCGTAAGAAAATAGCAAGTTATACAATCTAATGTATATCTAGCAAAATTTCAAGATATATTAAGATGTTTAAAGGGGCGTTTGGATTATCCCATAACTACTCACTAAACATCGTAAAATATATCTAAAGCGAGTTAAAAATAAAAGTAAGGAACATAGTAAACTACTTCTTAGGTTTAAGGTCTTAGAGTCGAAGTATGTTTACATTCCACATACGTATGTCATAACAACATATGCATTATATTTTAACGTTGATTTTATTTTATTGTTATCCTGTTTAGGTAAAAATGCCCAAAGTCATCACCGAAGATATTTCCTAAACCAAAAACTACATTCCAAACTCTCTCAACTTCCCACTACATCTCCTTCCATTGCACGTATCTATCATCAAATTGAGGATAGAAACATTTATGAAGGTCGTGTGGTAGATCAAGCTTATTATCAATCTAACTTCATTGAACGTTTATTCACAAATGTCTCCTTCGAGTGTCTTTTCCAAATCAATGAACCCTTCATCCCCCGTTTCATTCTCGACTTCTATAGCCAAGTCATGGTTCAAACTGATGAATTTGGTTCCATTCTCATCTCCTTCATGATCCAACATGAATTCATTATTCTCACTCTTGCACAATTTGGTCAAATTTTCCAAATTCCTTTTACCGGTCAATCCGTATTCACCATGAATGGGATCTTGGTGCTCTTCATCATTGTCGACCAACTCATGGTCCTTATTTCTCCAAAATTCCTTCTCCCAGAGAAATTCGTCAAATGCTCGGGTTAGGACATGAAATTACCACCCGTAAAATCAAGTCCAAAGATGTCACTATTTTTGAAAATCAAATTCTCCTCAAAGAATTAAGCCCCGACATGAAGCGTTGGGAAGAACTCATTTGTGAGAATGTGTTCGGTACCAGAGGCCATCGTGACCATCTCCTGGCTAGCCTCGCTCACATGTTGTATTGTATTGTTGCTGAACAACATTACAATCTGGCTTACTTCTATATCAAGCGTATCAAATGTGCAAGAGCTACTCCTAAAGCTAATCTTCCATACGGTATGTTCCTCACTCATCTTTACCATCATGTCATAGAAAATTATCCTAATTTTGATGATAGTGCCTATTAATCCATCTATCCGACCTTGCGTCCTCTCGTTCTTAAACAAGCCCACAAAACTCGTAGTGATAAGGGTAAATCTCGTCGTTATAGCTTCCATGGTTCATCATCTCGTCTAGAGGAGGACGAGGAGAAGGAATACACTCAACGTGTTAATACCCCATCTCCCACTACATTTGTTGATGATTTAGCGGACCTAGACTATTCCGAATACCAAATTCCATCTCCTTCCTCACGAGCCGACCAAGTACTATTTGAGCGACAAACCAAGTTGCTCAACCAATCACAAAGGATGCATCAGGAGATGCGAGGAGGCTTCAAGTCTGTTGCCAAGGCGATTAGAGGAGTGTTCGGGAAGAAAAAGAAGTGATGAAGATTGTGGGATTAGCTTGTTCTTTTATGGTTATGGTTGTTGAATAATTAGTATTATGTGTTATTTGGTTATGAATATTTGTTGTTTATGTGCTATATTTCCGACTTGTATTCGGAAATGTTTATGACTTGCTATGGATGATGGTACCTTAGAATGATAACTTTGATTGTTTAATATTAATACATGCTACTACATGTATGCATGAATTTTTCTTTGGATTAAATACATGATTGCATACTTAATATATGATTATATATATGCCTTACTTGCTTTTCTAATAGACCAAAACCAATATGAAATGTTCCAATAGAGCTTGCTGCAAACACAAAACAAAAATAAACCATTTCCAGAATTTTTTTGAATTTTGGTCGTCTGGTACATCACCAGATGGGGGGCCCCCTTAAATATAAAGGGCGGCCCCCATAAATTTAAAGGGGTCGGCCATTATTTAAGGGGACCGGCCACCTGGAACAATTTTTACACTGTTTTCTTTTGCATCTTGTGACTTCTTTTGCTAGTCCCAGCTACCATTTCCCTTAAAAATCAAACTGAATTTAGAATCTAACCATGTATTTTCAAATTAATTCCATATCTAAACATGCTTTCATCCTATATAATCCCCAAACATGTTTAATTCACATTCTATCATCCTTCACCTTCATCAAACTCAATCAATTCACCATGTCATCACCAAGAACCACCATCTCCAACAAAGCCAAGAAACAAAAACTTGTCATCATACCACCAAAACAACTCTTCATTGACCTTACTAATGAAGATGACACCACTCCATCACCACCACCTCAATGCTCATCTCCTAGTGCTACTAATGCACCTTCCAAAACACCATCAACTCATGGAACCTCTACCTCCTCTATACCATCATCAACATCAATCAATGACTATATCAACACCCACTTGTCACCTCCACCAAGAGTACTGTTGATATAAATAATGAATAAAAACGTTATTAATATTTCTTGATATCCCTACGTTTTGATGATCACAAAATGTAAAAACATTAAACGTAAAATCATTACATAAACAAGGATTTAATTACAAAATATCATTATATCCAACTAAATCACTTAAGGTATGAATAAACAAATGTCTAATACATCTTATGATCAAAGGGATTTTTTATTTAAACATTACAAAGTTTATAAAATGATATAAACATGTTATATATTTTTGAAAAAACAATTTTGGTAATTAAAGGAAAATGTTTAATTTACAACAAATATATGAATTCAAATTTTTAACCAAAATCATTTAGTTTTTCACCAAATAAACTTTCACCAGAAAAGACAAAGAAATCTGGCCATTACAGGTGGGCGGCCCCCTTAATTTTAAGGGGGCCGGCCACCATTTAAGGGGGCCGGCACGCTCTTGTTGTCAGATTTCTTTGCCTATAAATACTGGTTTATTCCTGCAATTTTTCCACACCTTTTGCACTAAAACTTTATGTCCAAATCCTTTCAAAACATCCTTCTAAATCCTTTGATCATAAGTTTATTAGTTCTTGTTTCAAGTGATCCAATACCTCACCACTCAAAGTGCAAGAGAAGTATACTCCTATTTCAAATCAAGAAGTATTGAAGATTAGTTGTATAGCTTGTGTAAATATATTGTAAAGTTGTGTAGTGTTTGTAATAAGTAGATTTAGGTGGGTTTGTAATTAAGTATAGTAGAAGTAGTGGTGTGAAGAAGAAGTAGTGAAGTAGTGTGAAGTTGTGAAGTAGTAGTGGTGCGTACAAGTTGTGAAGAAGGTGTGCCAAGTCGTGAAGAAGTTGTGAGATTGGTTCTAGCTACAATTAGAACTCGACATTTAGCTTAGTATCGTAAATTGGTGTAAGCAAAAGTTGTGTAAGGTTTCTCCGCCACAAGGGAGTTTGTTGACATAGTGAAGAAAACTCTCGAGTAAGAGACTCGGGGAGAGGAGTAGGGCGAAGAGGAGCTTCGTAGCCGAACCACTATAAATCCTTGTGTTGTGGTTTGATCTTCTAACTTTATCCTTTCATTACTTTCATATTTATTTGCTTAGTTAGTTAGATTAAACTGTTCATATAGTGCAAGTGTTGAATTTCACATAAATAAGAATCGATGTTTTTGAAAACAAAGTTTTTATAATCTAAACAACGTATAACTATTCAACCCCCCCCCCCCTTCTAGTTTTCTACAAGTACCACCACCACCACCCTCCATTGAAAATGCATCCTTAGACATCACCCTTTCATTGTCACCCATAGCACCTCTTGATGCACACTTCTCTTCATCACCAATCAACCCACCAAACTTCAATCCCATCCCATGGAGCTTACTTGAAGCCCATGGTGATACTTGTCTTTGCTGCATCCATAACTGATCCATCATCTTTGGACTAAGAGATGAGTTACAATATATGTTTTCATATATTTAAAGTTTGTTCCATCAACCACCACCAACATCAAACACCTCCACGACCACCAACATTAAACACACCTCCACCACCACCATCATCTCCACCTACACCATTACTTCCTCCAAACTAAGCATGTTTCATGCTTAGAAAATAAATTGTTTCAAACATTTTGATGGCAAGCTCTAGGAAAACATTGATATTGGAGCTTTAGTTGCTTATTTGTTTGTTTAATTATGTATCCTTGTAAGCCCTTGAGGCATTAGTTTGTTGGATGTTTAATTTTCTTCTATATGCATCTTGGATGCATTTTAATTGTAACCATGTTACTTTTAGTAGAAATGGTTATTTCATGTTCTAGTTGCTTGTTATGTATGACATGCATATATATATATATATATATATATATATATATATATATATATATATATATATATATATATATATATATATATATATATATATTGCTTGTGCTCTAAATATTTTTGCAAGCTTTCCATTTCTCGATTTTTCTTGTGACCTTAAAACAAGGGGGAGTATACGTCAAGGGGAGTTCTACATTCATTGGGATAACCTTTTTTGATGCTAACAAAAAGGGGGAGAAATGATATAAACTCACTAAATACTTGTATATATCTTAATTTTTGATTTAATGAGTTTAGATTCTGCAATCATCAAAAAGGGGGAGATTGTCGATATAAATAATGCATAAAAACGTTAATAATATTTTTCGATATACCTACGTTTTGACGATCACAAAATGTAAAAACATTAAACGTAAAATTATTATGTAAACAAGTATTTAGTTACAAATATCATTTCATCCAACTAAATCACTTAAGGTATCAATAAACAAATGTTTAATACATTTTATGATCAAAGGAATTTTTATTTAGACATTACAAACTTTATAAAATGGTATAAACATTTTATATATATTTTAGAAAAACACTTTTGGTAAATAAAAGAAAATGTTTAATTCATAATAAACATATGAATTCATATTTTTAACCAAAATCAGTTACATTTTCACCAAATAGACTTTCACCAGAAAAAGACAAGGTTTCAGGCCGTTACAGGATGGCGGCACCCTTAATTATAGGGTATCCCCCTTAATGTTTAAGGGGGCCGGCCACCATTTAAGGGGGCCAGCACGCTCCAGTTGCCAGAAACGGTTGCCTATAAATACTGGTTCATTTCTGCTATTTTTCCTCACCTTTTGCACTAAAATTTTCAGTCCAAATCCTTTCAAAACATCCTTCTAAATCCTTTGATCATAAGTTTATAAGCTTTTGTTTCAAGTGATCTGATCCTTTACCACTCAAAGTGCAAGAGAAGAATAGCCCGTCAATATCAAATCAAGAAGTATTGTAGATTAGTTTTGTAGATTGTGTAAATCACTTGTAAAATTGTGTTGTGCTTGTAATAAGTAGACTTAGGTGGGTTTGTACTTAAGTTAAGTAGAAGTAGTATTGTGAAGAAGAAGTAGTGAAGTAGTGTGAAGGCGTGAAGTAGTAGTGGTGTGTACAAGTTGTGTAGAAGTTGTGATAAGTCGTTAAGAGTCGTGAGATTGGTTCTAGCTACTATTAGAACTCGAAATTTTGCTTGGTGTCGTTAAACAGTGTAAGAAAAGGTGTGTAAGGTTTCTCCGACACAAGGGAGTTTGTTGACATAGTGAAGAAAACTCTCGAGTAAGAGACTCGGGGAGTGGAGTAGGGCGAAGAGGAGCTTCGTAGCCGAACCACTATAAATCCTTGTGTTGTGGTTTGATCTTTTTAACTCTATCTTTTCTTTACATTCCTTCTTACATTATATTTGCTTAGTTAGTTAGATAGAATTGTTCATATAGCGCAAGTGTTGAAATTCACATAAACTAGAATCGAAGTTTTTGAAAACAAAGTTTTTATAAATTTAAGAAGGACGTAAAACTATTCAATCCCCCCCCCCCTTCTAGTTTTCCACAATATGTATACCACCACTTCTTTGTAGAAAACTTATGTTAATAAGAAAATCACAGCTAGTGCAAATCATGTTAATCGATGGTTGGTGAAAATAAATCTAAAAATTAAAAATAAAAACTTGAAATTTCATCAGGTCAGTCGATACGCCGCACCCATGGGAAGGGATGCACCGTATCGAGCCTGTAATAAATACGATTTAAAATAGTAAAAAGATAAGATATGCCGTATCATAAAATTCATTGTGTGCTGTATTAAATAAATAAAGGAGGGTCAATTAGGGTAAGATACGGCGTAGTAAATTAATCAAATGCGCCGTATTGGTGTTATAGTGACAGTTTCAATGAAGGTGAGGAAAATTTAAAAGGGGAAACATACGTTTGCATATGCAACACTTTTCCTAATATACTAACTTGGGGTCAAACGGTATACCATATTGTATATATAATTTTTTAGTTGCATTAATTGGTATAACCGTTTTTAGGTGCCATATAATCATAATCTCATTACCGGTTCTCATAGAATATGAATATGAAAATATTCTAGGATTTGGAATGGTCATCTTTTAGGTTTACAAAGGTCGAGATTATGATTTGTGTTACAAGGAACATAGTTTGAAAAAATTTCATTTGAATAACAACTTTCGTTGTGAAATCCAAAGTTCTTAAAGGTAGGAGTTTCATAACAAAAGATGTCTATATCGATATGTAATATGTTAAAATTTTCCTTTCTAGCAAATCTATTCTTGAAAGTTTTCTTTTCAGACATAACCATGTAACATTCAGATTGAGTCGATTAACTTATAGCATTAAATTTAGGGGAGGAGTCAGGAATCGAATCCTCCTTAGTTAAGTGCATCATTATAAACTATAGCTGGAATTTAATTTCAAAGAATCGAAGACACTCAATGTTATCTTCACTGAGTTGCTTTCTTATCTTACCATACATTGCAATTTTATAGTTATTGAAAATTTGATCATTCCAACAAGCTTCTCCTGTTAGATTCAGAATGTATTCTTCCATAGTAATGTCTCATTCATCCATTATTCTGAAAATAAACTAACTTGTGCAAAAGAAGAGTGAAGTGATCAAAGTAAATGCAAAACAAAAAGAAAAATGCAGAAACAAAGAAGAAAACAATGCAAATGCAGAAAAATACAATTAATGCAAATAAAACAAATATACAACAAAGTTATTAAATAAGTATTAAAAATCTAAAAGTAATAAAGTTAAAACTAATTAAAACACTAACAGATACTTAAGTAATAAACAATTCATTCCCCGGCAATGGCGCCAAAAACTTAATGCGTGCGTATATCATTGTAGAATAAATTAAATTTACCAAGTTTTAAATTTATGTTTAGTCGACTTATCCTATAACACACATTAACGAGCAGTGCACCCAATCAATGTAGCTAGTTGGTAAGTATAGTGTCAAATACTAAGAGTGGAATGTTAACACCTAGATGTCTATCATTATTTTCATTCCTAAGTTAGTCCTAATAACCTAATCTAACGCAAGGGGGGTTCAGTCTGAGAGACTGGCACGATTGAGTAGATTATAAACAGTAATTAAAACTATAGATTTGAATAAGCGAATGGCAAACATGTATACAGATAGAAAACATCCACAGATAAGAGGTCAAGCCGATAGTAGGAAAACTTGTGACACGTTTAATTGCTTAGCTGTATAAGATGAGTGCTAAAATCTATTCTCTCTCAGTGGAATCTTAGTTACATGTGAGTAAACTCTTAATGATTACTAGGTCTATGTATTATTTATTCCTTTTACATGCTTACATTAACTATCTATCGATGCTAATGAAATAATTGTGCGAGCTTACGTCGACAAGGCGCGATAGCTCCTAATATGTAATCAAAGCACATGCATAAAGACACGAAATAAACATCAAATACTCTTTATAATGCTAGGAAATATTAAGTCCGATCAAATAGTGAAAAAGACACTAACTCAACAACTAACAGATTGCTAATACAAATAAACGAGTTTTTCTATGAATTAAAGTACTAGTAGGACCTTCTTACTGCTCTGAATTCTTCCTTTAGGTGGTGTCTTGTGCTACCAAATCGTTTGTATTCGCCTCTTTAGGGTTTTATGTTACACACCGATTTTGGATTTCGAATAGGGTATTAATAGTTTCTGTCAGCAGGGTTGATACGGTGTACCAACTTAGTTGATACGACGCATCTCGGTAACTTCACGTGGGATCCAAGATTATAATATTCACGAATATTCGTACACCGCCTTTAGATACATCATACCTTCAATCTTCATGCGGTGCATGTTCTTTAGTATCTTGGATTATCTTGGTGAAGTATTGAGATTGATATGCCGCATATTCGGATTGTCATGTGGTGCATCTGGCGTAAAATAAGTAAGATCTTCTTTGTTCACCAAGGTTTCATATACGGTGCATGGGATAAATCCATGCGACGTATGCTTCAAAGTCAGGAAATGGTCTTCATATTCATCTAAGTATTGTTGTACGATGAATCTGTCTAGAATGATACGGCGTATCTTCCTTCAGTTCAGTAGACTTTTCCAACTTGATCCATTTTGCTCCAATTTCCATCCAAAATAGCTAAATTTTATCGAATGCTTGTTTATAACCAAGAATTACAATAGTAAGCGATTAAGTATCAATTCTCTTATCAAATAATATAAAACAAGTCAATAACATAGGATAAATGATGCCAATAAAATGTACTTATTTGATATCATCACAATATTTTGCTTCTGTTATACATCCACAAGCTAATGGTCTAGTAGAAAGAGCAAACCGAAGCCTAGGGGAAGGGATCAAAGCCCGATTGGAAGAAAGAAGAAAAAATTGGATGGAGGAAATATCACATGTTCTATGGGCGCACTGCACAATCATTAAGTCCAGCAATGGGGACACTCCGTTCGTGTTAACATACGGAACGGAAGCTGTTATCCCAACTGAGATAGGTATGCCCACATGGAGGACAGCGGAAGTAGATACGGTACAAAATGATGAAGCTTTGGAAATCAACTTGGAACTCTTGGAAGAAAGAAGAGAACATGCAGCAATTCGCGAAGGACAAAGCAAAGCTAAAATGGAAAAATATTACAACTCCAAAGTCCGTAACACAAGCTTCAAACCTGGAGACCTAGTACATCGCAACAACGACGCAAGCCATGTTGAAGAAGGGGGAAATCTGGGTCCTAAGTGGGAAGGACCGTATAAGGTCACGGAAGCACTAGGAAAAGGCGCGCACAAACTAAAAGACCGAGAAGGAAATCAACTTCTGCGCACATGGAATGTCTGTAACCTCAAGAGGTGTTATATTCATTAAATGTAACTAACCCACTCATGTGGACTCCGTAGTGTATTTTTGTATTTCAAACTATCTTATTTATTGTATTGTTTTTTCTTCAAAATTTTAATAAAAGAGCGAAGATTAGCTACCTTCACCAGTTTGCTTTAACAGGTCTTTACTTTTTACTTTGCGATATTACACATTTGAATAAGATGCACACACACCAGGGCATGACCCAAGAACGTTATTCCGCATAACAAAAGAATGAATAATCTAAAAATTTCATTCTATATACTTAGAAGGTATTGCAAGCCCAGTACCGGAAGAATAACCCACAAATATTCAAACAAGAATATTAGATTAGCATACCTGTTCGACCTTAGAATAATAACAAAATGAAAATCATGATAAACATACAAATATAAAAAGCCATGTTAAAAAGGTCGTAAGCGATCACGACAAACAAAGAACAGACATTCATAAAGCATAACTATTATTTGATAGATACAAAGCCCTAACGTCAACCTCAGCATTGAGAACGCTACCAGCCAATAACCTCTTGATGGCAGCCATAGATTTGCCACCAGTAGAAGGTTTGTTAGATGCTCTGTGATCCGCCCTTAGTTTTTTGGTAGGATAGGAAGGCTCGCCAGCAGGAATAGTTTCTTCCCTCTTCCTTTGCTTAGGCTTCATAACATCATCCTCCGGCTCAACATTTTCAGTTAATATTGCCAATCAAAGCTCAGTACCATCACCACCGCCGGTACCGGAACCATCTTGTTTCACACCGTCACCAATAGCAGCAGAGTTATGTTGACCCGCACCTCCACCATCACCAAATAGTTCGTCAACGCTAGCCTTGAAACGTCAAATATACCCATGATTCTTAGTGTAAATTTCTCCCGTTGTTGCATCATTATATGATTAATTACCTTCATTTATGCTCTTATTCGATTATATTTCATTTCAGGACAAGAGAGAAGCAAATGAATGTTTATGATGATTTATTCGCATAAATACACTAAAGATTGGAAATTACTCTCAAAGTTATAATGAAGATACAAATACTACGGCCTAGTTAAGTGATGAGACTACACCGTTAGATGATTGATACTTCTAGTTAATGAAGAATACGCCGTAGCACGATAACTGGCTACGTCGTAATAGTAAAAACTACCAAGCTACGTCGTAGTTAGTAATTGGATTACGGTGTAGTGATGATGATATTAGCTATACGCCGTAACAAGTCATTGAATTATGGCGTAGGTGATATTTTGTGAAGACTACGATGTAGCACTCCAACAAGCTACGTCGTAGGGGTTATGAACAAAGACTACGGCGTAGTCCTACAATACAACTACGCCGTAGCCTTGACGGGCACTGTTGGGAACATACTTTAGTATCTAGTCAAGTCTCGGTCATTACATTTTGTAATAGGTTGCTTAAGTATTATTTATGTTTATTGTTTTAGTAAATGGGCAACATGTAAAAGCCCATAAGGCTTACAAGCCCACGTTTTGATGATGAAAGGGACTAGGGAATGTTGCCCTAGCTTCCCTCCTATAAATATTAAGCTTATGTAAACATAACACTTGTTGGTTATATTGATATTCAAATGAAACTCTTGCTTTTATAATTCTCTCATATCTTATAATCTACCAATCCTTATATCTATCTCATTCTTTACTTGTGTGATATTAATATGGGCTCCTAACAAGTAGTATCATTCGCCTAATAGAGATTGAAGTGTTGTTTATTTGGTTAACGTGGGATTTTAGTGTGTTTTTCATTATATTTTTGCTTTTTCTTTGTTTCTATCACTTAATCTTGAAGCTTGGACAAGTTTCAAGGTTGATGTAGTGATTAGAAGCTTAGATTTTGCATAAAGTTTTGATCTTTCATGGTTTTTAGTACTTTTTCTCTTTGTTTCTTAAGTTTTATAGCTTCTTTGATATTAGAAAACTAGGCTTTGGTACCTAAAACTTTCATATTTAGTGTTTTCTAAGTGTTGGGGAAGTTATTTGATCAAAAGATACTTATTTCTAAGCATTTTTCTTCAAAAAGTAGTGATTTTTACTTGTTTCTGGTCACTCTACGCATAAGATTAGTGGAACAGTAAAATTTGAAAGCTGTCAACAGTATTATTGGTCTCCCTACGCATAAGATCACTTCTTACGCGTGAGTTTTGGTGTAAAACCCCATTTCTACGCGTAAAAGAGCATTCTACGCCTTAGATCTACGCTGAAGTTACACTCTACGCCTAAGTTCTACACAGAAGCTACTTTCTACGCCTAAGTTCTATGCAGAAGGCATTTCTTACGCATAAGATTTTTCTTACGCGTAAGTTTCTGAAATCTACGCTAAAGTCTCTTCTCAGGTTCTCTCTTCTAGCAAAGGTGACTCAGTACTTCCCTAGCTTGGACAAGTTAGTGGAATACTTTGACTTATGATATCTTTCAAGCTTGGACAAGTTTGAAAGATTTGTTTGGTTTTTACCTTACGCAAAACTTGCTTTACGCAAAAGATTTAATCTTACGCGTAAAAAGGATAATCTTACGCATAAACATTCTGTTTACGCATAACATCACCTTTCTGCGCCTAACTTTAAATCTACGCATAAGTTTTTGTTACGCGTAAGATTTCAACTTTGCCCAAGGATTTTGAACTTTACCAAAGGAACGTACATTTCAATCTTCTACAAGATCCATCTTTTCACACAAGTGTTTCAATATGTCTCAACCACCGTACTACAACTTTTACCATCCTCAGCAACATCAGAATCAACAGTATCATCAACAATAGCAACAGTATCAACAATCACCACAATATTATCAACAACCGGTTTACTCACAACAACATCTTCTAATGCAACAACATCAGATGGTTCCAATGCAACAATCCTATCCAATGTCACAACAACAAGGCCAACTCCCATCAAAACCGACTCACTGGTTTGACAGGATGTGTGAAGTCATTTCAACTCAACAATCCAGACATGAAGCAGGATCTATTGACACTCCACCAATGCTTACACCGGGTAATTATGTTCAGTGGGCAAGTCGATTCTTAAGGTTTATAGGACTCAAGAAACCCAATGGTAAGTACATGAAACAAGTTATCCTTGAAGGACCGTTTCAGTGGCCTGTTAACTGTGTTGGAGGTGACCCATCTGCTGACCCTCCAGTAGCTCCAACTGCTGTGCAAGTTCCTGAGTCTGCACTTACTGCTGAACAACACCTTCATCGTGAAGCAGATGAGTATGCTATGATTTACATACTTCAGGGAATACCAAATATCATATTCAGAAGTGTTGATGCTCAGACAACGACAAAAGCTATGTGGGAACACGTCCATCTACTTATGCAAGGCACACAACTGAACAAGGAAGACATGGAATCTAAACTTTACTTGAAATACACTAATTTCATGATCGAACGAGGGGAATCAATTGAATCTTACTATCATCGTTTCACCAATGTCGTCAACGACTTAGAGAGACATGAAGTACACCTTCCAAGGATCGCTGTCAATACAAAGTTTGTTAGTAGTCTGGGTTCCGAGTGGCAAAAGTATGTGACATTTGTGAGACAAGCTAAGAATCTTCATCAAGATCCATATGGTTTGTTGTATGACTATCTCAAGCACTATGAGTCTGAAGTTGAAAAAGATAGAGCTGCACGAGGAGGATATACACCACCACCTACTTCTAATCCCCTAGCACTCGTTGCTCAATCTCATGCTGCACATCCTCCGATGTCTAATCATGCTTATGTTCAGGAACAAAATTATTTCAGTTACCAGCAACCTGCTACCTCACACAAAATGGTCCTATATGAATCATCCTCGCAACACGCTTCTCCTCAACCTGCTCCATATGACAACCATGATAGCATGTATTACTCTAATCAGATTGAAGATGATGATGATGAAGACGTCAATACGTTGAATCAAGGACTTGCTCTTATTGCTCGTGCTTTTAGAAAATCCTCCAACAAAACCAACAACCGTCTTCGTTCATCATCAAATACAAGGAATCAAGCTGTCATTCAAGATGGTCGAGTTGAGATTCAGAACCGTAATCCTGGACGTTCAGGATCAGGAGGGTATTCTGGAAATTCTGGGTATGGACAAAGATTCAACAACAATGGGGGATTCAGAAACAACTCAGGTGCTCCTCAGAGAAGAAATGACAATGTGGCAAATAGCAATACAGAATCTGGGAATGCGATATGGTGCTACAACTACAACGAAAAAGATCATATTGCAACAGCATGTCCAAAACTGAGAACCCGCGGCAGTTAGTTTTACAAGCAGGCATTACTAATGGCTCTCAAAGATGAAAAGGAAGGAACTTTCAATGAACAAGAGAACAATTTCTTTGCTAATGCTTACAACGATGATGATATGGAAGATCTTGAAGCCAATGCAGCAGTGATGCTTATGGCCAATATGCAGGAACATCAGTTAAATGATTCGGGCCAAGTGTTCACCACTGATGGTTTGTCTCAGGTACATGACCTAACCACATGCTCCATAGAACTTAATGCATCACCCTCCGCTTTTGAATCAGATAAGGCGCAAGTTGTTCCATCTGAATCACTTTTATCTTCTCAAGAGGATGAACAATTAGACACAGTTGTTATATTTGATGATGATACTGTCGTTTCATTTGATGATCCTATTGAGCAAGACAAAAATGACCATATTAAACAACATGAACCTTCCTCTGATCCAGATCCTGACTATACTGTCATGGCCAAACAACTTCAAGAACAACTTCTCACTACTCACATAATGGATGAGCAAAACAAAGTTTTGAAAGAAACCAATGCAATTTTGAAAAAGGACATTGAATGTTATAAAATACAACTTTCACACTTTCAAAATGCAGTTCAACGTGAAAAGTGCTTTGAAAAGTCATTTCAGGAATCGTATGTCAAAGAACAAAATCTTTAAAAGCAAATATATGACATAATTGAGTCAAACGGTAAATTGGTTTCCAAACTGTAAAATGAAAAACATGATCTTTAAAAACAAGTTGTACAACTTCAAAAGGAACTTTCAAAAGCACAAACAAAGGTGACAACTTGCAAACAGGAATTTTATGAACATAAAGTGCAAAAATGAGAAAAAGAAAATTCTTTAATTGAAGAAAATATCACTCTCAAACGTCAAATTAAAGCTTTTCAAAATATCGTTTATAAACATGGAGAACGACAATTCAAAAGTTTACTCTAAAACCAAGACACCATAAAGGTTTTGCCATTGGCGACTACAGATCCACTTTTCTTCACACTGCGTTCAAAACAATTCCTAAGCTTTAAAGTATGGACCAATTAATGGATAATAATGTTGTGCGTGTTATTGTGTATAATACCGAGGAAGAATACGAACTTGAAGAAAAGAGTCGATAAAAAATGAGTCAAGTTGAATATTGCAAACCATATGATTACTCAAAAGTTCCTCATTCAAAATCTTTTGTTACATCAAAAGAAATACCTGAGAAATCATGGTATGTTACTGAGTCTTATGTTTCATCTTCCAATGGGGCTCCTGTCAAACCCGTGGCACAAGTAAATGGTCCATTACCATCTTCTGGTACTGTGACACCTTTACCAACACATTGTCAAGTTTTAGACTATTTTAAAACATTCATGAAAGGCATCGAAAACTTGGAAAACATAATTGAACATCATTCAGAAATAAAAATTGCTACTTTTCAATCCGCTTACGAGCGCGAAAAGCGAGACATTTTTCAAAAACAATTTCTGCCTTTAGTTCAAAATTTGCGTTATTGTGCTACTCATTGGGAACAGGAACTCCAAAAAGAAGTTAAAGATATGCAAAACATTTTCGCTCTTAATGAAAATGCAATTTTGGTTCAACAATGCAAAAACCGATTTTTGAAAACGGATTCTGATCGACTCCTAGAACAGCTTCTCACAGCTGATATTTCTACTCTCATTATGAATGATCTCTATTATTCCAGTAATGCTACAGTGTTTGAAAATTACTGTGCTGATATTGATTTGCTGAATACAGAAGCTGAAACATTGAAACATAAATATTAAACGTTATGTCAAAACAGTGATGATGTTAAAAACAAACTTTCAAACGAAATTTGTCAACTCAAACAAAGGGTTGAATGGTGTCAAACTCAAAGTCTTGAAACAGAATTGCAACTACAAAGTCAAAATGTTTTAAAAAGCTGTCAACTTTGCAAAGACAATGTTTTTCTCCAAAATAAATGTCTTCAATATGAAAAAGAAATTGCGGAGTTAAAACTTGAAAACGTCGAATGGCAACAAAACGCGATGACATTCGTTATTGCAATGGTTTACTTGAGTCTGATATTCAGGACAAAAATCACATCATCGTTGATTTGAAAGAGAAAATTAAGCTACTTCAAAAAGGAAAGTTTGTTGACACCACAGTGATAGCACCAGGAATGTTTCAAATAGACAAAACAGATAAGGATAATCATGCTCAGAGTTCTAATGTTAGCTCTTCCACTTCTACAGGACTAGTTTCCCCTAAGAGAGTTAGCAGCCCAAAGCCAAAAAGTGTTAAGAAGACTAAAAAGACTAGGCTCTGGCAACGTAGAAGAGGAACACTAGAAGTGCAAGAAGTAGAAGATCACCTTAGGAACTTGAATAACAATCATGTTGCATCTGATTTAGATTCTAATTTGTCAAATTGTAATCAAAATCTTAATGTAACAAATGTTGAACCTTTAAATATTTTAAATATTAATGCATCTTGTGTGTTTTGTCGTCAAAGTGTGTTATCTGGTGATCATACTAAATGTGTAGCTAATAATCTCTTACAGCGTCACAAGAAACGTAGATCAGACATTTTCTCTAGGCCCACTACTGCCTCTAAGTCTACCTTAGGAAAAACGCCAACTACCGTTTCAAATGATGTTGTAGTCAACCCAAGATCAGAAATCAACAAATCTAGGAACATGCCAAAAGCTAGTACATTTACCAAAAATAAAGCAAAAACTAGTTGGAATTGGCAACGTTGGTTACAATACAAACAAAAGTTTAAATGGATTCCTAAACTGTTGAATACTTGTGTTTCTAACCAACAGGAACCCACCATTTCTTCGGGTTCCACCCTTACTGCTGTTCCATCTTTGTTGTCTATTTGTGATGCAGGTGGTTCAGATCGTTCTTTGGATTGTTGATAGCGGTTGCACCCGACATATGATAGGCAATCTCAAACTGTTAAATAACTTTATCTCAAAGTTTATCGGAACTGTCAGATTCGGGAATGATCAATATGCTTTAATCATGGGTTACGGAGACTATGTGACTGGGAATATTGAAATTAGCAGAGTTTATTATGTTGAAGGCTTGGGTCACAACCTCTTTTCTGTCGGTCAATTTTGTGTTGGGGATCTAGAAGTTGCTTTTCGTGAGAAAACTTGTTTTGTTCGCGATCTACAAGGAAACGATCTGATGTCCGGCAAACGTGGCACTAACCTTTACACAATTTCAATGTCTGACATGATCACTTCATCTCCTATCTGTCTTCTATCCAAAGCTGAAATGACTAAATCATGGTTATGGCACAAACTCCTTTCTCACTTGAATTTCAAAACAATGACTGATCTCGCTCGTCACAAATTAGTTGAAGGCTTTCCAAGATTTCGCTATGCCAAAGATCACCTATGTCCAGCCTGTGAACAAGGAAAAAGTACCCGTGCTCACTTTCCCTCAAAACCTGAACACAGTACTAATCATGTTTTACAACTACTTCATATGGATTTGTGTGGTCCGATGCGTGTTCAAACGATCAACGGTAAACGCTACATTTTAGTAATTGTTGATGATTACTCTCGCTGGACTTGGGTTTATTTTCTTCGAAGTAAAGATCAAGCTCCTCAAATGATCATCACCTTTCTCACAAAAATACAAGTTCAGCTACGGAACACAGTAAGAATTGTTAGAACTGACAATGGCACAGAATTTAAGAATCAGACTCTAAGGTCGTATTTTGAGAAAGTGGGAATTGAACGTCAAACATCCATTCCACGAACACCCGAACAGAATGGAGTAGTCGAAAGACGCAACAGAACATTAGTGGAAGCTGCTCGAACGATGTTAATCAATGCTCAATTACCAGATTACTTATGGGCGGAAGCTGTCTCAACCCCATGTTACACTCAAAACCGTTATATGATCACAAAACGCCATCACAAAACACCATATCAAATTGTTCACAAAAGGAAACCGAACATCAGTTACTTTCATGTATTTGGAGCTCTATGTTATCCAGTCAATGATCGTGATGATCTAGGTAAACTTAAACCAAAGGCTGACATCGGTATATTTATAGGATACTGTGAAAATTCAAAAGGCTTTCAGATATGGAATCGTCGTACCAGAGAAATTCAAGAAATAATTCATGCTAATTTTGATGAACTCACTCAAATGGCTTCTGAGCAAAAAAGCTTAGGACCCGCATCCAACCGTCTAAACTTTCCGGAATCTTCGGCTGAACCGTTGTCACTCTCCTGTCAAGAAGTGGAAACCTTGTTTGCTCCATTGTTTGATGATACGATTGTTAACCGTCCATCTGAGGCCACACCAAATTCCGCTGCACATCTTGATCAACATTGTTGATATAAATAATGTTTAAAAATGTTATTAATATCTCTCAATAAACCTATGTTTTGATAATCACAAAACTCAAATCAAATTAAGTCAAGATTAAGACGTAAACAAGTATTTGGTAACAAATATTTACCTCTACATCTAATATCACTTAAGGTATGCATAAACTAAGCATCTTATGCATTACATGATCAAATGAAACCTTGTCTTAAGACATAACTTTTTATAAAATGATATTAACATTTTATATATATTTGTAAATCATTTTTGGTAATGCTATATTAAACTACAAAGATATGATTTCAAATTTCCAACCAAAAAGGGCAAATTTTATCCAGAAAAACTTTTCCAACGTTCAGGAGGGCGGCCCCCTTAATTTTACTAGGCGGCCCCCTTAATCATTAAGGGGACCGCCCCCTAATTATGGGGACCAGCACGCTCCAGAACAGTATTTTCTGGCCCTATAAATATTGGATCATTTCACATATTTTTCTCACCTTTTTGCACTATAAACTTTCTGATCCAACCTCCATTTCTAGATCTAAAATCCTTTGATTATATAATTCATAAGTCTTTGTTTTCAAGTGATCCAAAGCTTCATCCATTCAAGTGTAAGAAGAAGAACACTCCTCTACATCCATCTAATTGTAGTAGTGTTGTGATTAGCTAGTTTCATGTTGTAGTAGTGTTAGATCTTTGTAAAAGTGTTGTGTGAATTTGTTGTTTGTAGAAACTAGGTGTGTTGTAAAGTAGTTTAGTAGTTGTGATCTAGTTGTGCTTAGAAGAAGGTGTGAAGTTGACAAGGTGTGAAGAATGTGTGAAGTCTTGAAGAAGTTGTGAAGGTGTGAAGAAGGTGTGAAGTTGTGAAGAAGTTGTGAGATTGGTTCTAGCTACGATTAGAACTCGACATTTAGCTTAGTGTCGTTAACTCGTGTAAGCCAAGGTGTGTAAGGTTTCTCCACCATAAGGAGTTTGTTGACATAGTGAAGAAAACTCTCGAGTGTGGTACTCGGGGAGTGGAGTAGGGCAAGGAAGGTGTCCTTGTAGCCGAACCACTATAAATTCGCGTGTTGTGGTTTGATCTTTCTAACTCTATCTTTTATTCATTACATTTCAATACTTTCATTATTAGATTAGAATTGCTTCTATTGGTTGTCACTTGAATTCACTTGAGATCGAATCGAAAGTTTTTAATAAGCTACAAAATATTTTGGTAATAAATTTAAAAAGGACATAAAACTATTCAACCCCCCTTCTAGTTTTCCACAAACATCAAGTACCTGATACACCTCAACAAACTACTACTACTATTGGAAGAGACGATCCTCCAATTATATCACCTACAACAACAGAACAAACCGGGTCCAACTCACAACACTCAGCTAGAGACTCCATACCTTTATCAGTTCCACAAACCGCAGAGCATGGCCCAGAACAGTTTATCAACCCATTTGCACCAGCTCCACATGTCCCTGACATTGCTGAGTCATCTACACGTAATTTGGGTCCTGCTCACTTGCGAGATACTTATCAACTTCATCCTTCGACACACAAATGGACTAGAGATCACCCCTTAGTTCAAATTATTGGCCATCCAGATGCACCAATTATGACAAGACAACGCCTTCACACAGACGGTGAAACTTGCATTTACGCACTCACAGTTTGTGAAACCGTGCCTAAAACATCAAAGAAGCTATGACTTATGAAAACTGGATTGAGTCTATGCAAGAAGAATTCGAATCCTTTCAAAGATTAGAAGTCTGGGAAATGGTTGAAAAACCAGAAGGAATCATTGTCATTGGATTAAAATGGATCTGGAAAAACAAACTGGATGCAAAAGGAACCGTCATACGCAACAAATCCCGCTTGGTAGCAAAAGGATACTCTCAAGTAGAAGGAATCGATTTTGAAGAATCATTTGCTCCAGTAGCTAGACTTGAAGCTGTACGGATCTTCTTAGCATTTGCTGCTCATCGGAATATGATTGTTTACCAAATGGACGTGAAAACGGCTTTTCTGAATGGTCAACTCCGTGAAGTGGTTTATGTCAGTCAACCTGAAGGCTTCGTTGATCCAGAACGTCCCAATCATGTCTACAAGCTTAAGAAGCCTCTTTACAGTCTCAAGCAAGCCCCCAGGGCGTGGTATGATAAGCTTTCTAAATTCCTATTGGCTAATGATTTTACTCTAGGCTCGGTGGATCCAACACTGTTTACAAAAACATACGGGATGGACTTATTAATCGTTCAAATTTATGTCGATGACATTATTTTTGCTTCAACCAACAAAATTTACTCAATGGATTTTGCAAAATTAATGACAGATAATTTCGAAATGTCCATGATGGGTGAACTTATGTTCTTTCTAGGACTACAAGTTCATCAATCACCCCGTGGAATTTTTCTAAATCAGTCCAAATATGCTCTTGAGATTTTAAAGAAACATGGAATGCAAAGCTGTGATACAATGAATACACCTATGGCCAATTGCACAAAACTAGATGCTGATATACATGGGACTCCTGTTGACCCTACCAAATACCGAAGTATTATTGGGTCCCTCATGTATCTCACATCTAGCAGACCTGATATAATATTTGCTGTCTATATGTGTTCGCGTTATCAGTCTAAACCTACTGAGAAACACCTCAATGAGGCTAAAAGAATCCTTCGATACATAAAGGGAACTATCCATTTGGGGATCTGGGATCCGAAGGATTCTGGTTTTGAACTAAAAGCTTTTTCAGATGCTGACCATGCAGGATGCTTAGACACGCGAAAAAGTACATCAGGTGGCTTACAGTTTCTTAGAGATAAGCTTGTATCTTGGCAATCAAAGAAGCAGGACTGCACATCACTATCATCAACAGAATCTGAATACGTAGCTATGTCTGCTTGTTGTGCTCAAGTCATCTGGATGAGATCACAACTTAAAGACTATGGCTACCTATTCAATAAGATTCCAATCTACTGTGATTCCAAAAGTGCCATTGCAATCTCCTGCAACACAGTCCATCACTGTAAATCCAAACACATCGATCTCCGTTATCATTTCATCAAGGAGCATGTCGAAAAGGGTACAGTTGAATTATATTTTGTGGGAACTGAGTACCAGTTGGCAGACTTACTCACTAAAGCATTACCTCCAACAAGGTTTGCTGATTTAGTCCACCAAATTGGTATGCGATGTTTGACTCCAGAAGATCTGGAAAAGTTTTTAAAACACAAATGATCGTCAAACATCAAAACTATCCTTGTAAAATATTTTCCAAAAACAAAAACACAAAAATATAAAACCAACAAAAACGCAAAAAGATTTTTTCTCTTGCTTTTATAATTAGAAAAAAAATGCAAGTACAAACCAATCTTTTCAACACTAATTTTTTTTTATCAAAAAGTCTAAAATTATTACAAAAAACAAGTGTTGAGGGGGAGGTAAAGCATTTTAAAATTTCTCAAAATATTTACTTCGTACTTGCATTTTACCAAAAACATTTTTTATTTGTTGTAATATAAGTGATGCTTAAAAAAAATGGTTTCTCGGGTTACTCTCTTTGACTAATTGAAACAAATTTTTCAAAAATTACAAGACATCGGTCTAAGGTCAAGGGGAGTAAAATTATCCTAGTTGTTCTTTTATTATGCTTAAAGGAGTTAAGTAATGGTTTAACATGAGTTAGTTAGGTATAGTGCTTGAAATATACTAAGGTTAAGGGACTATAGATGCCAAATGCTGAAACTTAAATTTATCTAAGTCAAAACACTTTGACCCCACCTCATTCACTGCACCTGCAAAAATCAGAAATTACATTTACTACACTTACCTAACAAAATCAACGGCTCTCATTCATTCTGCAAATCCAATCATTTTTCATTCAATCTGTAAGTGCAAAAACGTTTTGATTATGATTTTAAACAATGGTTTTGAATTTCATAAAGATCTAACGGCCCAATTTTTTTAAATCGTTGAATTTAGAGTTAGGGTTTGCGTAAGAATTAGTACATAAGATTTAGATTGATTGTGTTTGTAATTTGTGGTGGGATATGTTCCTTACATGATGCTTAACATGTTGCTAAACTCCAATTGTGCCCAGAAACATCCACAAATGAAAACCATAATTAGGGTTCATCGTTAATTTGGGTGTTTTTGTAATATGATGTTTTGGTACAATTAAATGGTTAGGATATTGTTAGAAATGGTTTAGGATCATATTGTAATGGTTTAATTGTTTCAGAAACATGCATGATTCATGAATCATTGATCTAGGGTTCATGCGACACTAGCAGCTATGAATATAAGATTTTGTGGTTAATTTTTGTTATAAATTGGTCTATGTGTTCCTGAGTATATACCTATCACTCGCCCTACTTCCATTACAAACCAGAATCATGTTTGTTTAGGTTTGTGATTTGATGTTCTTGCGACTTTACGCATAAGATTGGTTGTTGCATTTTTACGCATAAGTCCATGTATTAAAGTGGTTTGGGATGCAATTGGATGAAATATTGATCAGTGTTTGTTGTTTAAAACTTTCAGGAATCAAAGAAATTTAAATTTCGAAGGTGATTTTTCATAAAGGCAATCCTACGCAAAAGATGAACTCATTTTACGCGTAAGATTCGACAGTTTGATAAACTTGTCTTGGATAAGACAATGTTTACGCAGAACCTTAACTCTTACGCATAAGTTTATTTCTTACGCATAAGATTTATCTTACACATAAGTCACAAACTTACGCATGAGTTATTTTTTACGCATAAGGTTCAAACCTTTGCTGAAGTTATTATCTTACGCTAAAGAATTTATTCTACGCATAAGATGTAACCTACGCAAAAGTTTAAAGCTTACGCGTAAAATATAAGTTATGCATAGATTTTTCATTTATGCATAAAATAACTTCTTACGCATAAGAAATGTTATGCGTAGGATTCCTAATCTTACGCGTAACATTGTATATTTCCTTGAAATTTGTCTAAGTGTTGTAAACCTTCAATTGTGTAATCTCTTGTATTTGATAAATTATATTGTAACTTGTTTGTTATCAGTTTCAACTAAGTTTTAACATCAAATATACAAAGTTTACCACATATCAACACTTTGAACAACAAAAACACCTACTGATCAATCCATTCATGCATAAACAAGTATATTAACAAATGTGCTGACAAATAATATTATTGCAATGTCTATGTTTGTGTATGATCATCCAGATGGCCCAACCAGCTAACGTCCCACAAGCACCTGCACCTGAACCTAAGCTCACATGGGAAGAAACCTTTCCCGAAGATTACTCCAGAAAGATTGGAAAGAACAACTTAAGGGTCAACTTCAACAAATTCACATGCAATGAATCATCTTGCATTGTAGTTGTGGATGCTCTTGTCTATCACCCGTACAAAATCCTGCTCACCAAATCAGCATCAGTTGCATGTTTCTACATCCACCAGTTCTGGCATACTATTCAACTGGACCTTGGAGAAGAATTTTTCACATGCATGCTTCACAAAAGACAAGTCACGGTGGACAAAGATATTCTTTGTGGCGTTCTAGGTTTACCTGAACTTGGTCCAGATGAAGAGTACGACCAAGTTCCTAATGAAGAAGAGTAGATTGAATGGCTACGAGATATTGGTTACGATGAGTCAGCTGAAGTCGTGACTAGACACTCTAAGGTCAACACAAGGAATCTTCCACAACCATGGAGAACCATGTATATCCTTATAGCCAAGTCCATGTCTGGCAGAGATACCGGTCACGAACACCACAAACTCTAGCATCTCAAACTTTTCTGGGCTATGGCAAATGTCAAGAAGGTGGACTTTGCTAGCATTATCTGGGAAGATTTAGTATGGCACATTCAACACCCAACTGCAAACATTCCATTTGTTCGCTACACCAAGCTGCTCATTGAAAGCTTCCTTCGTGAGTATGACGACATTCCTCAAAGACTGGATGATGAAGACAAGAACACATTCAGAAATGAGTCTACTCTTAGGCAAATTAAAAGAATTGATACTAGTACACATAAGCAAGGAATGTTACTTCCCGATTGCCTCCGGAATGGTAAGGTAAAGAAATGCTCGAATTACAAGTACTATGTCCAAGCTATCAAAGAAGAGAAAGTTGGGTTCTTGGATGAAATCCCTTTACCATCGTTCATGCAGAAAAAGGGAAAGAGAGGAAGTAAGTCTGGCAGCTCCAAAAGCTCTTCAAAGACCACCAAGCAGCCTCACAAGAGAACTCTTAAGATCAGATTACCGGCCAAGAAACCAATTCCTGAACCAGTTCCTGAACCCACACCATCACCTTCTCCAAAACCATCCGACTCAGAAACCGAATATGATAGAGGTCCAGTTTACAGCGAAGCTTATAACAAACCAGATGACAATCTAGACGATCTGGACATGTCTCTAGAAGATTGGGACAAAAACATTGATGAATTTGTTGATCAAATTGAAAAAGAAACAATTCAAAGACCTTTAACTGAAGAGGATGCTAACTTGGAAGAAGAAAGGTTAAAGGGTAAAAAGTTGAAGGAACCAATGACCGCCGAACAGGAACAACTAGAAGAGGCTGACACTAACATTGGTTTATCTGTGGAAGAAGAAAATGAACGAGCACTCAAGTTAGGTCTCCTCCACAGCAGAATCGACTCCCTTCAAGCTGATCAACCTCCGCCACCTCAGTTTACTCAAACAACCGAGGCTGGAGGATCAAGTAGCATTCCTGAAGCAGGAGAGTCTAGCAGCATTCCTGAGTTCACTCCAGTTGATCAAACTCAGGAAACAGGAACCACTGCTGATTTGATAGTCAACGAATCTCCCAATATCACACCTGAAGATGTAGAGATGCAGAATGCTTCAGAAAGAGGAGATGATGATGTGGAAGACCATATGGACACAGATATTCCACATCTTATGTCTATGGAAGAGATGGAGGCTAAAGAAAAGGCTCAAGAGAGCTCAAGCGAAAAGAAGAAGCTGAAGAGGCAAGGCTTGAGGCTATCGAACAGGCAAAACTGGAAGAAGCCATTAGAATGGAGGAAAGTAGGAAAGCTAAAGAGGCAGCTAAACTTGCCGATGAATTAAAGCTTTAAGAAGAAACAAAGAAAAGAAAAGAAGAAGAAGCTAGAATTGCAGAAGAACTAAGACAAAAGGCAGAAGCTGACCTACTTGCAGAAGAACAGAGACAAAGGGCTGAAGAAGCTACAGTTACAGAAAAGACAGAAGTGACTAAGGATAAACCCGAATCACCTAAAGGAGATGATAAAGACACAACCACCATCATTGAATCAACACAATCATCACCTCCTGCATCACAACCTACACATGACGAATCTGTCAAGAAACCTTCCAAAGTTGAAGCCTCAGCTGCATCAAAATTGATCAAGAGGGAAGTTAAGAGAGTTCGAGACAAGAAGAAACACAAGCTAGAAACACAAGTTGAATCACTGGCCTTTTTAGCCAAAGATATGAATACAAAAGTTGACGCCTTTTTAGCCAAAGATGTACAACAAGATATGGAAGCTACTTTGGCTGCTCAAGCAACTCAATTCATGGAACAACACCTAGTGGCAGAATTGAAAGAATTGTTGAATCTGATGAAGGACGAACTTACAAAGATTGATGAACAGGCTGTCAAGAAAGTGATTAGAACTACTTCTTTCACTCTCCGAGCTGACAAGACACCTCTTCCACAACAAGAGTTGACAGCAAATGAGTTAGAGGCTCAACTTTTCAACATATTGGCAAGTAAAACCACCATGACACCTGAAGATATCTAAGTGTGGGAAGCTTTACGAGCCAAGATGTCTAAAGAATCTTGCAGCACTGAGGCTGACAAGCTGAAATGTCAGAGAGATGATGAAGACCAAGATCCAAACTTACAAGCTAAGAAACAAAAGCAAGCCGAAGGACAATCATCTTAACACAAGCAATCGGTCATAACTCCTACTACCACAACATCCACTCAACAACCAAAGGCATCGGGTTCCGGTCCTAAAGCCCATGATCATTTTGAGTACACCGGCGGAGACGATTTCCCTCAGCCAGACGATATACCAAAACCATCACCAAAGAAGAAAGAGAAGAAAAGAAAACATCATCAGCATAAACCTGAAACCTCTTCGAAAAGCACCGAACCAAAGAAACCGAAAAAGATTCTTAAGTGGCTGGACGAAGATAAAACGGCTGAATATTCTTGGTTTGATGAAATGGTTAAAGCTCAACCACCTCTTGCAGAAGATCAATCACCACAATATGGTCACACAGTGGAATATGCACAACTTCTGCAGAGGGACTATGGTTTAAAGAATATGAGCAAGAAAGAGCTGAGAAGGATAAAGAATGATGCATTCAACCTGTTGAAAGACCGCTCGGCCAATTCAGTTGAACTCGAGTATCACCTGGAAAACATAGCCCGTGCAATGTCTAACAAAATCGACTGGCTAAATCCCGAGTCCAACATTGATTACTACTCAAAGAAGAAAGGGTCGTACCACACTGACTGGACCAAACCTCTACCCTTGGTTGGCAAGCCGAAACAAGAGAAAATCCCCTACAAGTTCTTCTTCAACAATGACTTGGAATTTCTACAACACGGTAGCAAGATAGAAAAGAAGTACGCCACATCACTTACCTTCTCAATCCCTGCAGCCAGATACCTCAACAACGCCATCGAAGAAGAAGCCTCCAACTTATTCGTCGACAAAGTTGTTGACTATGACCGGAACGCACTCTATGGAATACATCATTGGCCAAATAATCGGGCACAGTATTATCGAAGCAGCAGGCTCAATCAGACTATGGGTAATGTGACAAGTGAGTTGAGATTGTCTCCATCCAGTTCATTTCGACGGTCACTTACTTTGGGTACTCCTTTCTCAACAAAATCGTACTCAAAAGACTTGATGAACAAGAGTACATGATTTCCGAGTCAGACTTCCCACGATTGCTCCTCAATGACATAGAAGATATGTATCTGCTCAAAGTCCAAGGAAAGCTTTGCAACTTACCCAAGCCAATGCAGCTTGCCTTTATCACAAATCTCCTAATCTTCATAAGACAAATAGTCATCAGAGAAATAGTAGAAGATCTTCAACTGGGAGTGGAAAGTTATCAGAAGAAGCTGAATCTCACAAAACCTAATCTCTACAACATCCCCAACCTTCAACACGAATCTCAATACACCTTGATCAAGCATCCGGCATTTGGGTTCACATACCGCAGTGTCAACCGTCAAAACTGCTTCATGGCTTTTGATGAGATCCACAAGTTCTGTGATGAAACCCTTAAGTTCGTCAGAGATGGAATCAAAGGCAGATTAGATGATGTTGCACTATATAAAACCAAAAGGTGGAATACCAATGAGGCCAGAGACGCTCGCAGATTCATTACAAGGATTGAGAACCAGTTAAAGCATAGGGATCAGATAAGGAGATTGGAAAGCTATGTGGGAGGCAGACCAGGATTTCCCGTGTTGACGTTTCAGAGACCGGAATGGTAGAAGTATTGTAAGATTTTGATATGATTTGTCGATACTATTATTCATAATGGCTTGTGCACGCATTACAGTGTACAACCCAAACTTGTAAAGAAAGGACCCTGAGGTACGCATCAGTGCCTCAATCCTAATATAAAGAGCGAAGGCTTCTTAATTTTGAGTAGAATTAATCAAATATTTCATGATTTTCATAATTTTGCTCAAAAGGACAAGTATTTCACCTCAATAAGACCTAATCACTTGTTGAGGGGGAGCACTTATCAAAACAAAAATACTTTGTTCTAAAATCAAAAAGTTCTTGGTGAATCTCCCCATAAGACTCAAAAAGGCATATTTTAATCCAAAATATTATCAAAAATATCATTTTATATGCTATTTTTTAGAGGGAGAAAATGGAAAAGTGATTAAAATATAAGTGGTCAAAAAGCTAAAAGTTGTATCTTGTGTCTAGACTCAGAATTGACCCAGGAATTGATGAAACAATAAAAGTTAGTAATCTCGAAAAGACTTATCCTCGACGGGTAATAACATCAAGTTAGTTACTAGAGCTAGTTGCCACCTAAAAGCTGGCAATGGAACTCTTTAACTAACCACGTAAGCGTGTCTCGAAAAGGATTTGTCCTCGAGAAACTTTCTGTGGACTTGACCAGGCCGGGTAATAACTTCAAGCTAGTCTAACTAGTGATGTAAGCGTGTTTCGAATCGGTCTTGTTCACTAAAAGTGGATCAATTCAAAAAATGCTTGCTCCTCCCGCATGTGCAAATTTATTAAATACTCATGAGCACATGTGAAGGGGAGCCCTTCAAAAGTGTACACAAAACTCTCAAAGTGTTAACCAAAATATTTGATTATCACAAACACTTTGAGAGATTTTCTATCAAAGGTTTCTTGGCTACTGTCGGTTAATCAAGGAGTTATAAGGTAATTAAGATAGGAAAAACCGTCCTATGATCCGCCAGAGCCGGAGGGATCTACCCAAGGACATCACCCATAGTTAGAATTAGAAGTCCTTAGGTACGATACAAAAAAAGGAGAAAAGAATGAAAGGGAAAGAAGGAGTTGAAGAATTAAAAAGAAAAGTAAAGAAAAGGGTGAAAAGAAATAGCCCTCCATATGTTCAACCTTAGGGCAGACACCGGGTTCAACTCGTATGCTACTGGTTGTTGCTAAGGCAACACCGGTATTGAAGATAAAGTTGTCATGGACCCAATGACGCAATGCACTAAACCTTCTTAACCACTCAAGTTCTCTTAAAAGAACTTGTTTCATTCTCACGGGGAACCAGTGTAAACTATCGACTCATCTCTTAGAGATGGTTGATATTGAAGCAGGAGACCCCTCCCTAGTCTCCGCATAGGAAACCTAAGTGTGCACTTATTGAGTCTAGAGCCATGAAATACATCAAAGATCTCTTAGGAACACTTAGTATTTCTACAACTGGTGTTCTACATCAATGGACACTAGCTATAAATTATCGAGTCCTTCGCAGATCTTAGCAATCTGCCGAGAATGTTTATGAGAGAATTACAAATGTATTTCTCGATGATTGAACGGAAATTCCTGCCAGGGTCAACATCAAACAGCCCTGACAGCAGGTCACTTCGGTAACCCCACAAGGGTTACGCTTAGTATTCGCGGTGGTTCTTTAGCGGTCTATAGTCGTGGAGTGATCTCCAGCGACTCACCCAGTCATTGAGCTACTTAGTAGGTCTCGTAAGCTCCTTAGGGAGTATCTGATATGGGAACGGCCTGGATAAGGATTAGAAGGAGTCTTCATAATATGCTGTTGACGAGCTCTAATTCCTTATATGTAAGTACCGGTTGATTATTGCTAACTGTTTACCTGCAGGTAGAAATCACCTCCATGATGGTAGATTCCAGCATGCTCATGCATACATCTTGAAGTCAATGAAAGCTCCCCCAAAGATCTAAGCACCACAAAGTTCAAAGACAGATTCTACAACAATAAGAAGAATCTACAAAGTTTAAAGACAAAGATCAATATGAATGATAAGGAACTTCGTGCACTTGAAAGACAAAGTCCAAAAGATGTATGAGCATGTTGGAATGGCGGACAACCACCACAGACACAGGAGTGACGAACGGCAGACTACTTCATAACATAATCACAACATCATCACCAAAGAACAAAGACTTAGAGCAAAGTACATTCATTATACTACATTTTTTTGAAGACGTCAAAAGTTTTACATGTCACAAGTCAAAGACAAAGATGAAGACGTCCAGCAACTGTGATGACTGACCCTTAGGGGGAGATTGTTGGGAACATACTTTAGTATTTAGTCAAGTCTCGGTCATTACATTTTGTAATAGGTTGCTTAAGTATTATTTATGTTTATTGTTTTAGTAAATGGGCAACATGTAAAAGCCCATAAGGCTTACAAGCCCACGTTTTGACGATGAAAGGGACTAGGGAATGTTGCCCTAGCTTCCCTCCTATAAATACTAAGCTTATGTAAACATAACACTTGTTGGTTATATTGATATTCTAATGAAACTCTTGCTTTTATAATTCTCTCATATCTTATAATCAACCAATCCTTATATCTATCTCATTCTTTACTTGTGTGATATTAATATGGGCTCCTAACAGGCACTATAAAAACCATTGGAAATCCGTCCATTCAAGATGCTCCCTTTTCCCAAACCTTCACTAGGGTTTGGGGAGAACGACCCAGAAGAAGAATGAAGAGCAAGAAGATTAGAGAGATAGCGTCTAATTAGACTAGAAGCATCCTAGTCTAATACATGTTTGAATTCTATTTTGTTTTACATTCCATGAATTCTTTCTATTAAGATTTGGTTTAGTTTATCATTTATGTTTATCTATGTAGAAGTTTTCTTTGCTTGTTTGCAAACCTTTCGTTTTGGTAGTGTTGAAGCTTGGTAGTATCTACAAGTCTAGGTGAATTAACCCTAGGACCCTAGATGAGTAGGTTGTGGGGATTGGTAAGAATTGGCCATAGTACTACCCTTCCTTATGTGTGAATTAACCCTAAGACCACCTGCCAATTGGATATGCTTAAGAAGCTAGAGGGAATCTAAGATCTGACCAAGTGGGGGAATGGTATTATCAGTTTTAAAAAAAATGTGAATTCCAGTATGTAGAAAATAAAAGTAAAACATGTGAGTCATAAGCACCAATAAGATAGCTCATCAAGGAAGACATAGCTCCTTATGTTTGAAGAAATGTTCAAAGAGAAACTGTGTTACTTGACACACATATGAATCAACGCTTGGGAGTATTGGCATTTTCTGGCAAAAGGGCCATTGGTGACCACTCGGTTGAAAGATAAGATTATTTTCCATTTTTACCTACAATTATCCAACACTATATCGTGCCCTTTTAAGTTGTGAAGTATACTTAGGTGAGGGATTTGAGCAGTCAGTGGTGTCTTGCCCGGTGTTCCGGTCATGTACCATTGCCTTTGTCGCTCTTGCCCTAGTATATTAGTAACAACTCTACACCCTTAGCCTTCCAATCATTCACCTGATATCATTTTCAAAAATTGTTTTAACCTTAGCTCTAGTGGTGGAGTTTTGTGTAAATGCGAAGCTTATGATAGAATACATGTTATGACTGAGCGTTTATGAGAGCACCCCGAAATTGACACTTAGAATAGGGAGAGTATGAGTGAATTCCTTCCCTTCTTTTCGTGAGGTGTTCGGCTTAACTTTATTCTAGTATTTTTACTAATTCAAATTCAAATCTTCTACATAATGAGGAAGATACCCTTTAATTATTAATCCGGTCTACTTGATGACAATTAGAGTTTAAGTGGAGGGATATTTGATAACGTCTGTTGAGGCAACATGATCAAGATCTCTTTATGTTTTAATGATGACAAATAAACCATTGAAACACATAAAATAACAAATGTTAGCTCAAAATCGCCCGAGCCAATATCTACTCCTGGCGCGCTGCCCGCGCGTCAACACGCGGGTGATACGCCAGGAGTCTGTATGGTTCCGGACGAATTTTGAAAGTCGGCTTTCCCCTTACCCGATAAATGTGGATCTTTCAATACATATATGAATATGTTCTGTTCTTAAATGAGAACACTCGAAACGAGTTTTGAGACTTGAGAGATCCCACTTTTCACCCATTTACGGGAAAATGCCAACTCATGTTTTCTAACTATCGCCTCTATCTGTCACAACTCGTAATTTCCGGTCAATTTCCAAACTTCGACAATTTACTATTCATCAGTTACTATTCACCGATTACTATTCATCATTTTTTAAGTCAATTTGATATTCTGAGAAGCATTCAGAAATTTTACTATTCACTTGACACTATTCATTTTCGGAAGAAATACACTATTCATGTGCATTACTCATGTCATCGTAAATTTAGTTTACGAGTATTCAAATTCGCGTAACCGTATTGGTTCAGGAGCGAATTCATGCATTATCATTAGGACACTTCGTACGGACTAGAACTAGTCTTCATATTATCATTATTGCACTTGCATACTATTCCACTCGTAGAGTAATTAAATTAATACTTTTGGTATAATTTACTTTTACGTATAATTATTTCTAAATAAACGTTAACAAGCAATCAATAATGTGACTAACACGTCCGACACTCCCGACTATGATCCCAATATATTTTTATATTCATTTTAATAATATAAAAATTATAATATTAATTTACCCGGTGTTTTAAAACCGATTACTATATTTCACGGTCGGAGCTTATTACTCCGTCGGTTTGCGATATTTCAACCCGATAATTATTCTAACACCCGATTCTCATCAGGAATAATATTTTACAACTTTTACAACTTCGTCGTATGTTACTTCACCTCGTTAACATTTATTTCAAGATAACTCGGTACCCGATAACACCCAAAGTGTACACAAAATACACAAACTCATCCAACATTTAGACACAAACATTAATTAGCACCAACTTTTCCCCATTTTTCTCCATATGTGCCCCCCCCCCCCCCCCCCCACTAGCCCCTTTTTGTGCTAGTGCACTTGATTACTTGGACTAATAATTGACCAAGACCAAATATATACTTCATTATCACCACACTTCTTCATTTAACACATCAATAAACTAGCAAAAATTCTCTCTTCTTCCTTTCTTCTTTGGGGTGATCAGCCAAGAACAAGAACACAAGAAGAAACCATAATTTTTCCAAGATCAAGTGATTTTACAACTCTAGTATACTTCTATTTTGGGTTTTGAAATAAAAACCAAGAAGTATTTAGGTACCTAGTTACTTTAAACACCTTCAAACTACTAGTAAGCTTTTCTTGATCTTTCTTAATGTTTCATATATTTATTTTATGTATTTTCAAGTCATAGTAGTAGATCATGCATATATATATATATATATATATATATATATATATATATATATATATATATATATATATATATATATATATATATATATATATATATATATATATATATATATATATATATATATACCACTTTTACAATAATACTCTTTAATCTTAGATCTATAATTTTTATTAGTAACTTCAAGAGATCCACCAAGATTGGTGATGTTTAGGAACCCATGACACCCTAAGAAGGTGTATGGTAGATCAAGAGTTGTTTTGATTGTTGATTGAAGTGGTTTTCAACAAGTTAGAAACTAGGAAAATCTATTTTTGACACTTTCAAAATGTTGCTGTCCCTTTTGGGCAAACGTGGAAAGATCAGGGGCAAGGGTGTAACTTTTGACCAAAGATTTAGAAAATACTCTCCGATACGAAACTATAGCCGAAAACGGGGATAAAAACGAGTTAATAACGAAGGAGATATGATTTTTGTAAATTTAACGACGAAAACTATTTTCTGAAAAACTGCATGCTGTTTGACAGTTTTCGACGGGCAAATATAGGCGTTAAATGTAACCTAGAGGAGCCGAACTACCAAAAATATATTAGTATATACTAAAACGAATCCGTGGATATAAAGAACGAGGAAAATGAGCTTAAAACGACCAAGTTATACGCGTTTTAACATCGTCAAAACTATATATATATTTTGTCACTACTAGAAAAATAATAAAACTACGTACTAAATGACATATTTTCTAGATTTCTTATTCAAGGAGTTTATTTTTAACTAACGAAATACGTACGACTCAAGGTTTATTACGCGACTACTAGACGAGGAATATAACACTAACATTTTTATACGATATACTACGACAAGTTATATACTTCTATATTTGGACTTATTTTCCTAAGTATAGAAACTATTTTACTTTGACAATAACTAGTATTTCCAAGTTACGAGTGGTATAGGCATCATGTGCACATGCATTCATTTCATCACGTCATGATCTAAGGTAGATCGTTATTACTCCTATTAGGTTGCGGTTAGAGATCGTGCCTCATCTCAGTGTATCCACTTTTGTCGTCGTAGCTATCGCACCAGGTGAGTCATAGCCCCACTTTTACTCGTTTAATTACTTTATAAACTCTTTGGGGGAGATACATGCTTAAATACTTGTTTTATACTTTTATACGATTTGAATTACTTTTTGGAGGAGAATACGCTGCTTTAATTATTTTTGTACAATGCCAAAGTATTAAATTCCATACATTGCTTAAGTTGCCTTATTACCACGACATAAGTCCCCTTTAATATCATGGACCGTTAATTAAGATGCAAGCGAGAGTGAGTGGATAGATCTATCGAGGGTGACTCCTCCATTCGTGTTTGGGTTGCTCCATAAGGAAAACGAATGCATTTCATTTCTAATATATTACGAGTGTCTGGTAAACACTCATTTGGGGCCAAGTAACGTCTAGCTTCGGTGTCATGAGCTTAAGAAACAATGCAGTTTTATGACTGAAAAACTTATTACTTTACTTTATACTTGGGCTATTATACATACGATTAAAGTTATATACTGATGGTTTTTATCAACTTTATTACTGAATTACGATGTTTTAACATCAATCTTATTACTGATATATTACTGAATTACGATGCTTTTGCATCAACTTTATTACGGATTTTCCATTTGACTGATTTATTATATGGCCTCATGGACTAAATTATTTATATAGCCATTTTGCTATATTTATCTTAGAATTTAAACACAAGTATCACTTTTGTTTCCGTAGACTATAACACATTTGGCAGTGGGTTGTGAACACACAGGTTACAAGTCTCTTATGGCGGGACTTGGAACTGAGTGGATTTACGATGCCTTTGTTGGGCGATCTTTTCTCTATAGGCATTATTTGTTAAACAAACTCTATGAACTCACCAACCTCGTGTTGACACTTTAGCATGTATTTTCAGGTTTTGAGTTATGGCACACTACTGGAGGTTTTGGCAGGGCATGGCATGGTCATAGAAGACTCTGATTATTTATATGGGGACCGTTTTTAAACTATTTTAAGGGCCTACTTCCGCACTACTTTTAACGATGTAAATTTGATATTTTTGATTTAACGATTTTATTCTAAATGATTATAGTGAAAACCATTTTTGTACTTGTGTTGTGATACCGATTGAGTTACACCCCAGCTACATGTATGCTTCCGCTGGACCCGATTTTGGGGGTGTGACATATTGGTATCAGAGCTTTGGCTATAGCGAACTAAGTGTTTTTAAAACCTAGACTATAGCTACTTTTACGAAAACTTAACCCTATGACCGTCACGTGCCTGCCTGCCAAGATGATGCCTCACTTGTGGTTTGTTGCCGACATATGTGATGAGATTTGTATCTCATTATCTGATATATTATATTCACTTATTAAAGTTGATTACTATCATTGTCTTTCATATAAGCATGTTCACGTATCATATATGTCACCGCATTATGTTTTCCATGCATAGTTTCATCATTCGACCTCGAGTTTGGTCACTTGCTTTTGTCTTTCAGAACGCCTTGGTATTTGTGAAGGACATAGTCTTAGTATAACTGAGCTGAGTATTTCAAAATTCATGGAACCTCGGTGGGATATAGACTGGTCATCTATATTCAACCCAGGATAGTGAGATATAGGCTGACCACCTATGTCTGACTCAGAAATGAATTTTGCAACACTAAGAATGGTTATAATAAAATTTTGTCCGGAATAAATTCTCAACTCATTTTCCAAATGCTTCATTTACGTGTGTGTATACTCTCGTTGTCATAACATTCCTACTTTTCATCACTTCGTGAACCACCGATTGGAAGCTTGTCAACTAGTCATTTTATTTCATGAACTTTCATATTTATGCACAATACACTTGCATCACAGTATTTTCTTATATCACAATCTCATTATGCTGCAGTTGTCACAGTCTCTTCCCTTCTCACCATCACTCACTACTACCAATATAGATAAGTGGATATTATCAATGACCTCCCTAGGAAAGACTTTCCATACCATCTATGAGGAGGATCCCTCGGTACAGTAAGACCATTCAAAACTCAACAGAAATCCCAAGATATCACAAAACTATTCGAACCACTATCACTGGCCTAATCACAAAAAAATTCCATCATCTGGAAAGTATTTGGCTTAACTAAATTATAAGGATTAGTTTCGATACGAGTGCTCACTAAGCAACACCATAGAGATAAATCCAACCTTTTAACCGAGACTATAAATTGAACATGCCCTCACCAGTAGCCTTTATTCAAACATGTTAGACACCTATGCATTTGTGCATACATACATACCTAGCTATTTTATCCACTTAATGCTTTCACTTTTAAATGGATTTTTTTTTCTCCAAACTACCGTTATACAAAATATATATCATGTAAGAAATACTTTTCTGAGGCACTTATTTTAACAAGTAAATTCCTTTTGGTTACTCTTTTACAAAACTATTGAATGTTAAGAAAATTTTAAACATCGATCTTTGGTAAACCATATTATCCACCTTATATTGAAAACTGTCCTATCTTGCATAACTATTAAATTTTGAAACATTAAGAAAAATGTTACTTAGAAAGCCGTTTGCTTAAAGTTGTAAATTTATTTATTCAGTGAAGGTTTATGAACAAAACACACAATCTCAAAACAAACTTTGAAAAATCAATCACTATATTACATCACTTATACATTTAGGATCTTGTGATTTGACGACATAGAGCTTAGGGAAAATCTTAGTAATGGAGACTAAGCATCGTAGGTGGAGAAAGACTCAATTCATGACATTCCTGCGGAGGAATCACAACCTTATCCTAATCTATTATTTTCAACAACACCCTTGACGGACCTAACCTTGTAAGCCTTTCAAAACAAGATTCATGATACCCATCTCAATTACTCCTAATAGAGGAACTTGATTCATCTCGAACTTCTAGCAATTTCATTAAGATTTCTTTGGAACCACACCACCTATCATCTGCAGACCAATGGTCAGGAATTAGAGAATGATTCACGCATAGGGAGATATGCTCAGAGCATGAGTGATTGACTCTAGAAATGGTTGGACTAACCATTTTCCATAAATCAGATTCCTTTATAACCATAGTTACCACACGAGCTTAGAGACTACACCATTTGAAGCACTCTATGGTCGAAGTGCCAACATCCATTGACGGATCAAAATTTAGAAAAGCCCAACTCACTAGTTCAAGTAGGCATTCATGAAATAACCAGAAATTTCCTACAAATCGAGAATCAGTTACAAATTCGATAAATTGTAAACCCTTAGAATTTGAAGTTAATGGCAGGATTATGTTGAAAGTTCTGCCCAGGAAAGGCATGATACCATTCAGAAAATTAAACCCGATACACACTGAACCATTTACTATTACTGACAGAGTATGGTCCTAGTAGCCTACAGACTTGAACTCCCATTAGAGCTCAGTAGCTTACACGATACATATCATCATCTTTTCACCAATACCTCTCTAGAGACCAACACAAACTGAACTTCGGGACGAAGTTCCTGTTAGAAGGGAAGACTGTCACAACTCGTAATTTCCGGTCAATTTCCAAACTTCGACAATTTACTATTCATTAGTTACTATTCACCGATTACTATTCATCATTTTTGAGGTCAATTTGATATTCTGAGAAGCGTTCAGAAATTTTACTATTCACTTAACACTATTCATTTCCGGAAAAATACACTATTCATGTGCATTACTCATGTCATCGTAAATTTAGTTTACGAGTATTCAAATTCGCGTAACCGTATTGGTTCAGGAGCGAATTCATGCATTATCATTAGGACACTTCGTACGGACTAGAACTAGTCTTCATATTATCATTATTGCACTTGCATACTATTCCACTCGTAGGGTAATTAAATTAATACTTTTGGTATAATTTACTTTTACGTATAATTATTTCTAAATAAATGTTAACAAGCAATCAATAATGTGACTAACACGTCCGACACTCCCGACTATGATCCCAATATATTTTTATATTCGTTTTAATAATATAAAAATTATAATGTTAATTTACCCGGTGTTTTGAAACCGATTACTATATTTCACGGTCGGAGCTTATTACTCCGTCGGTTTGCGATATTTCAACCCGATAATTATTCTAACACCCGATTCTCATCAGGAATAATATTTTACAACTTTTACAACTTCGTTGTATGTTACTTCACCTCGTTACCATTTATTTCAAGATAACTCGGTACCCGATAACACCCAAAGTGTACACAAAATACACAAACTCATCCAACATTTAGACACAAACATTAATTAGCACCAACTTTTCCCCATTTTTCTCCATATGTGCCCCCCCCCCCCCCAGCCCCTTTTTGTGCTAGTGCACTTGATTACTTGGACTAATAATTGACCAAGACCAAATATATACTTTATTATCACCACACTTCTTCATTTAACACATCAATAAACTAGCAAAAATTCTCTCTTCTTCCTTTCTTCTTTGGGGTGATCGGCCAAGAACAAGAACACAAGAACCATAATTTTTCCAAGATCAAGTGATTTTACAACTCTAGTATACTTCTATTTTGGGTTTTGAAATAAAAACCAAGAAGTATTTAGGTACCTAGTTACTTTAAACACCTTCAAACTACTAGTAAGCTTTTCTTGATCTTTCTTAATGTTTCATATATTTATTTTATGTATTTTCAAGTCATAGTAGTAGATCATGCATATATATATATATATATATATATATATATATATATATATATATATATATATATATATATATATATATATATATATATATATATATATATATATATATATATATATATATGTTATATATACCACTTTTACAATAATACTCTTTAATCTTATATCTATAATTTTTATTAGTAACTTCAAGAGATCCACCAAGATTGGTGATGTTTAGGAACCCATGACACCCTAAGAAGGTGTATGGTAGATCAAGAGTTGTTTTGATTGTTGATTGAAGTGGTTTTCAACAAGTTAGAAACTAGGAAAATCTATTTTTGACACTTTCAAAATGTTACTGTCCCTTTTTGGCAAACGTGGAAAGATTAGGGGCAAGGGTGTAACTTTTGACCAAAGATTTAGAAAATACTCTCCGATACGAAACTATAGCCGAAAACGGGGATAAAAACGAGTTAATAACGAAGGAGATATGATTTTTGTAAATTTAACGACGAAAACTATTTTCTGAAAAACTGCATGCTGTTTGACAGTTTTCGACGGGCAAATATAGGCGTTAAACGTAACCTAGAGGAGCCGAACTACCAAAAATATATTAGTATATACTAAAACGAATCCGTGGATATAAAGAACGAGGAAAATGAGCTTAAAACGACCAAGTTATACGCGTTTTAACATCGTCAAAACTAAATATATATTTTGTCACTACTAGAAAAATAATAAAACTACGTACTAAATGACATATTTTCTAGATTTCTTATTCAAGAAGTTTATTTTTAACTAACAAAATACGTACGACTCAAGGTTTATTACGCGACTACTAGACGAGGAATATAACACTAACATTTTTATACGATATACTACGACAAGTTATATACTTCTATATTTGGACTTATTTTCCTAAGTATGGAAACTATTTTACTTTGACAATAACTAGTATTTCCAAGTTACGAGTGGTATAGGCATCATGTGCACATGCATTCATTTCATCACGTCATGATCTAAGGTAGATCGTTATTACTCCTATTAGGTTGCGGTTAGAGATCGTGCCTCATCTCAGTGTATCCACTTTTGTCGTCGTAGCTATCGCACCAGGTGAGTCATAGCCCCACTTTTACTCGTTTAATTACTTTATAAACTCTTTGGGGGAAATACATGCTTAAATACTTGTTTTATACTTTTATACGATTTGAATTACTTTTTGGAGGAGAATACGCTGCTTTAATTATTTTTGTACAATGCCAAAGTATTAAATTCCATACATTGCTTAAGTTGCCTTATTACCACGACATAAGTCCCCTTTAATATCATGGACTGTTAATTAAGATGCAAGCGAGAGTGAGTGGATAGATCTATCGAGGGTGACTCCTCCATTCGTGTTTGGGTTGCTCCATAAGGAAAACGAATGCATTTCATTTCTAATATATTATGAGTGTCTGGTAAACACTCATTTGGGGCCAAGTAACGTCTAGCTTCGGTGTCATGAGCTTAAGAGACAATGTAGTTTTATGACTGAAAAACTTATTACTTTACTTTATACTTGGGCTATTGTACATACGATTAAAGTTATATACTGATGGTTTTTATCAACTTTATTACTGAATTACGATGTTTTAACATCAATCTTATTACTGATATATTACTGAATTACGATGCTTTTGCATCAACTTTATTACGGATTTTCCATTTGACTGATTTATTATATGGCCTCATGGACTAAATTATTTATATAGCCGTTTTGCTATATTTATCTTAGAATTTAAACACAAGTATTACTTTTGTTTCCGTAGACTATAACACATTTGGCAGTGGGTTGTGAACACACAGGTTACAAGTCTCTTATGGCGGGACTTGGAACTGAGTGGATTTACGATGCCTTTTGATTGAGCCCAAACGGTCAACCTAAATTGCCCAGGTGATGGTCAACTAGGTCAAACAGCCTAGAGTCAATGCTCCGCGGAAGTATAAGGTTTCCCCGGGTCGTATGTCCCGACGAGGTGTGAATTGTAAACAAACGGTTAAGTAATCGGGTGAATTTGGATGGAAAGGGGTTTGTGATTGATTACACTACTGATTTGTACAAAGAAATAGCTTAAATAAGCTATATGAATAAGACGTGAAAATAGGAAAAACCAGAAACGTTTAAAACTTAAAAACGCGTACGTTACGTTTAAATAAAACGTAAACGTACAAAATAAAACGTGAATTCTATCAAATATAAATCCCACAGATGTGAAAATTATATTTTCGGAATCCAAATGATAAAAGAAAATTATGGGAAAAAGAAAAATATTTTTTTACACTATTATATTATTTATTATTAATTAAAAACTAATTTATAACTATTTAAACTAATTTAAATTATAAAAAATATCAAATGAACAGTAAAAATTTCAAAACTTTTTATAAAAATACTTAGTGGCATAAGAAAGCTGGGAAAAATATAAAAATGGTACAGAGCTTATTTATTAAGCACACAATAAGCTAATAAGTTTATATAAGCTTAAAAGAACTAGCACTACTATATAAATAACCCAAGAGACTTAAAACACTAAGATATTACCAGCCTAGATGGTGCACGTGTGTGGGTTGGTGGTCTGGGTAGCCTGAAGGTCAAGGGTTCAAGTCCCACTTGCCTCAACTTTTTACAAACATTTTTCTTTTTGGTTTTTCTTGTACAAAACTACTTAAACACTAAAAACAACAAACTTTTATAAAAGCAAACCTTTTAAAATACCACAATAAGCACTGTGCAAGCTTATAAGCTTGACAGTGGACTTATTAATTTGAAAATGAAAATTTTAAACTTGAAAGGCTTCTAAAATGCTACAAGCTAAACACCAAAAGAAGTAAAAAGCTAAAATGAACTGAGGGTGACCCAAATGAGCTGAAATAACTGAATAAGCAACCTGGAATAAGCTAGAAACAACAAATAAGCAAATCCTATTTTATGGCTGCAGAAAAAAAAAATGGTTAAGGGGCAACTTTGGAGGCCTAATAAGCTATCAAGAAAAATTACAAAAAATAAAACAAAAATACTAGCAACTAGCCTAACTACCAAAGAAGCTCTGTAGCAAATTTTAGGTCATTTGGATTAAAAGCAAAGAAATTAAAAATCAAAATCAAAATCTGTTTTGGACAAAAAAAAAATAAAATGTGCAGGTCTGCTGGTTGTGGAGGTGTTTATGCCATCTTAAAACTCTTAAAAAAATTCATAAAATTAAAGGTAACTAGGAAATCAACCCATTTACATGCATACCAAATTTCAAGTAAAACGGGCTTATAACGAAGAAATGAAAAATCAAAAACTAATTTGCTGTTTAGGCTCTTTTTCGGCTAAGTGCAGAATTTTTGCAAAATGGGGCAAAAACAAGATTTTTGACTTAAAAAATCAAAGACCATGTTATGGAAAGGTGCACTAACCTAATTGGGACTAAAGTGAAGCAATGACAACACCTAATGAAGGCCTAAACTAGTTTTGCTAATTAGAGATTATTTAAATAGTTATAAATCTAAGAACTTAAGAAACTCATTCAAAACCTTTAAACATTGATGCAAATACTTAAAAACTACTTGTAATTACTCCTAATATGGTTTTAAAGCAAGATCAAATTCAGAAAATTGCCAACACTCTTTTAAACCAAAAAATGATCCACTATGCCAAACACTAGTTTATGCTAAAACGGTTTTTGGATTTTGTTGTTTTATGATGAACCAAACTATACTACTGATGCAAACTATTTTTATAAGCTATAAGAGAGATATGTAAACTGAAATGATGCAGAAATAAGCAGTTTATTAAGCTAAAATAGTTAATGCTAAATTATGACTAAAGTGAGTAAAATGAGCAATTCTAAGAACTAGCAAATAACATTTAGCAAATGAGGAACAAATAGTCTCAAATACACTACATAAGCAGGAAAATACTGAATAAGCACTAATTTAAGCGTGCAATAAGCAGATTCAAATAAGCAGTTTTGAATAAGCTAAATTAGAAACTTGACTTACAAACAAAGGCAGTTGAATGATATCCAAATTACTTTCTAAACAATCCTAATGCTCCCCAAAGAGCTCTAAACCAAGCCTTTCAGCTTTCTTCTTCTTCTTTCTTGAATTTTTTATTTTTTCAACTATTTTTTCTATTTTTTTTTGGTATTTTTGATATTTTAAAGTAAGACATGTAAAGATGAAATACAAAGGTTGAAATCAACTTATAATGATCAAAAATGGCTTATGAAACAGTAAGGAAACTAGTTTAACAACTTTTGGCTAAAAATGAGAAATTTCAGAATTTTGAATAAAAACTGAATTGAGTAACGAACTTGGAATCTTGATTAATTAAACTTGAATTACATCAATGAAACTGAAAATACACTAAGAAAACTGAAATCCACACTTAAAAGGCTAAATTGATATTAAAACTAAACTAAGAACTACTAACTACTACTAACTATATTAGCTGCTACCCAAGCTCTGTCTTCTCTCTTGCTTTTATATTCATCTTCTAGGGTTTATGTGACCCACAAGTACTTTCCCACTTCTGAAATTGACCATTGGATTTGTATAATTAATCTTGGCCTTTGATTTTGTTTTGGCGGGAAAACGGTTTTGGTGGAATTATGACCTGGAGGAGGGGGGTTGTAAGTATCACATGGGATGGGGTGTAGGGTGGTTAGTAGAGTGGAGAAGAGGGGACAGGTTGGTGGAAAGGAGGGGGGACATGGAAGCAGGTTACCAGGGAAAGGTATGAACAGTGGTTCTGGTGTTTGTTTGACCTGGGTCAAAGCTGGGTGGTATTAAAAGTGGGGGTGGACTGGGCTGTGGTGGGCTGTTTTGGTTTTGGGTTTGGGTAGGGCTAAAAGGGTGGTTTGGTTTATTTGTTTATTTTGGTTTAAGAATAATAGTACAAGGACCATACATGTAACTTTCTGATTTTGAGGGGCCATTCCTGCCATATTTTCCATAGATAAACCAAGGACTAAACATGCCATGTTAAAATATCCCGAGGACCAATATTTAATATTTTTCAAAATTTAAAAGTCCAGGGATCAAAAATGCCAATTTGTGAAACTCAGGGACCAAACATGTAAATTTTCCAAAACTTTTACCCAAGTGTTATTTTTGATAACTTTTTATTTTAAAGGGACTTGGGTTGACTTTTCTTGCAAAATAATTGCACAGGGACTAGTTTTGTTAATTTTTGAAAGTCGGGGGACTGAAACTGCCAATTTTGCAAACTTTGTGCGTTTTTCATTTGTTTTTGCTCGTTTTGCATCTAAAACATATAAAACACAATTTTGAAATATTTTCAGTATTTTGATGCATTACTGAGTGTTTTTGTATGTTTTGCAGTTCAGATTTGACCAAAAATGATGAGTGTTTGAGCACTCATCACCTTTGCTGGGCGATCTTTTCTCTATAGGCATTATTTGTTAAACAAACTCTATGAACACACCAACCTCGTGTTGACACTTTAGCATGTATTTTCAGGTTTTGAGTTATGGCACACTACTGGAGGTTTTGGCAGGGCATGGCATGGTCATAGAAGACTCTGATTATTTATATGGGGACCGTTTTTAAACTATTTTAAGGGCCTACTTCCGCACTACTTTTAACGATGTAAATTCGATATTTTTGATTTAACGATTTTATTCTAAATGATTAAAGTGAAAACCATTTTTGTACTTGTGTTGTGATACCGATTGAGTTACACCCCAGCTACATGTATGCTTCCGCTGGACCCGATTTTGGGGGTGTGACACTATCCAAGGCTTTTCTAAACTTAGGGAGCTTATATATTTCACGTAACATCGTGTTGAAGCATCCATATGCTCATATCCCGTGCTTACGTCTTCTCTAATTACGTAACGGGTTTACTCCCTTATTGGTCAAACTAAGTCAAAGATCACTTTGCGTAAACGCATCCTTTCCCACTTGGGTTATGCTTTACATCAAGGCAAAGTACTTAACTTGTTTGAACCAAGGTATTAGTTGAGAACGTCGAGTCGTGGAAAGTCACGAGATATGAACCTATGGATTCTCGACGTCGTGTTACTTGAACTTATAAGTAACCTACGATTTTCTCAACTTATAATCTTAATTGTCTAAACCTTTTCTTCTTAATGACAATTAGATTATGTCTTAATCTTAACTTAATCCCATTTATACAAAAGACAAAACCAATCATATCCAATCATATCTAAATCATATATTCTCTTACACAATCTCTTACACTCTTACATATTCCTTTACACACTACATCTTCACCATTCATTCCCTTACAACACATCTCAACCCTTCATATTTAACACATGCCAATTGTTTGAAACCCTAAAGAGGCTCCCCTTGATCTCAACCATTGAATTCAAACTAGAACACATCTCAACCATCCATCCAACCTCTCCTATCTATGCCACCACATGTCCTTGATATCAACCATTGAATTCAAACTAGAACACATCTCAACCATCCATCCAACCTCTCCTATCTATGCCACCACATGTGCTTGATCTCAACCACTGAACTCAAACCAAAACCATCTCAACCATGGATTTCTCCTTTCCCTCCAAGCAAAGCATATTCCCTTGGAATATCCTCTTTCAATCCAAACACAAGGCATCTTTGATCTTAGCCATTCATTTCAAATGAAATCATCTCAACCATCCACATTCACTACATGCCAAATTATTTGAAAACCAAGGGAGGCTCCCTTTGATCCCCACCATCCAATTCAAACCATTTCATCTCAACCCTCCATCTCATTCTTCCCCCCAAGCATTGGAATATTCCTTGGCATATTCTTTCTCTCTTTTCTATGCCATGTGAGGAGATACACTTCTACCCCTTCCAAATTACCCTATCTACACCTTATACCCTTGGTAATTTGTTTTCTCATAAACACTTCACAAAACATTTTCCAAATTGGCTATTTGAGTTGGTAAACCTTAGATTGATTAATGTTAAGGTTTAGTGTGAAGTACAATTGGGGGTTTAGCAAGGATAGGTATTTATAAGATCCAAACACCCAGCACTTGGGAAACATTTACAGATGCCTGGCGCGCTGCCCACGCGTTGACGCGCGGGTGACGCGCCAGCCTCGGTAAATTTTCCCAAGTTTCGGTTCTTGGCCTATAAATACCACCCTTGCCTCTTGTATTCCTCACCCCTTGCCATTATTCTTTCTCTCAAGATTCATTCTCTCTAAACACTCTCAAATCTCTATCTCTATCTCAATCTCTAATCTTGTGTTTTTGATTATCACACTAACATCTTTGGAAGAACACATCTACTTGCAAGGGAAGAATCACAAGAACCTAATCCACTCTTGTGATTGTGTTGAGGGTCTTCTTTCTTATACCCTTTCTACTAGAATCGAGTCTCTAGGTTAGGTTAGGACTTGATTGAACAAACTTTCATTCATTCATTCAATTGTTTGTAAGGTAAGTCTTGTGTCCTGGTGACCAAGCCTAGATCATTGGGGATCTAGTTGGGGTTTGATACTTCTGGGTGGAAGTCTTGGTAGAGATCTTTGTGATCCTTAGGTGAAGTCGAATCGTGAGATTCTTTTGGGTGGTTTCCGAGGGCGGAATACCGTTGGGGAGTAACTCCTTCTTTGTGAGCATCGATATTGGTGAATATCGGTGGAGTGAATTGTAACGGTTTGTAGTCCACCGAAAGGATTATACTAGTGAATAGTATCGGAGTCGCAGATTCGCAACTGGACGTACGGATGGTATAAACCCCCCATCCCGAATCAGTATATATCGTGGTGTCTTTTATTTGCTTTATATACTTTGGTTGTGTAAGTGGTTGTTTGGATTGATTATACAACCACTTGGTTTTCTTTGAGGCTTAAAGTTTTTAAACGTCTTAAAATCCGAAGAAACCGTATTCAACCCACCCCCCTCTACGGTTCTACAACGTCAAATATACCCATGATTCTTAGTGTAAATTTCCTCCGTTATTGCATCATTATACGATTAAGTACCTTCATTTATGCTCTTATTCATTTATATTTCATTTCAGGACAAGAGAAGAGCAAATGAACGTTTATGATGATTTATTGGCATGACTACACTAAAGATTGGAAATTACTCTCAAAGTAATAATGAAGATACAAATACTACGGCCTAGTTAAGTGATGAGACTACACCGTTAGATGATTGATACTTCTAGTTAATGAAGAATACGTCGTAGCACAATAACAAGCTACGGCGTAATAGTAAAAACTACCAAGCTACGCCATAGTTAGTAATTGGATTACGGCGTAGTGATGATGATATGAGCTATACGCCTGTAACAAGTCATTGAATTACGGCGTAGGTGATATTTTATGAAGACTACGACATAGCACTCCAACAAGCTACGTCGTAGGGGTTGTGAACAAATACTACGACGTAGTCCTACAATAACACTACGCCATAGCCTTGACGGGCACTATAAATACCATTGGAAATCCGTCCATTCATGAGGCTCCCCTTTCCCAAACATTCACTAGGGTTTGGGGAGAACGACCCAGAAGAAGAATGAAGAGCAAGAAGATTAGAGAGATAGCGTCTAATTAGACTAGGAGCATCCTAGTCTAATACATGTTCGAATTCTATTATGTTTTACATTCCATAAATTCTTTCTATTAAGATTTGGTTTAGTTTATCATTTATGTTTATCTATGTAGAAGTTTTCTTTGCTTGTTTGCAAACCTTTCGTTTTGGTAGTGTTGAAGCTTGGTAGTATCTACGAGTCTAGGTGAATTAATCCTAGGACCCTAGATGAGTAGGTTGTGGGGATTGGTAAGAATTGGCCATAGTACTACCCTTCCTTATGTGCGAATTAACCCTAGGACCACCTGCCAATTGGATATGCTTAAGAAGCTAGAGGGCATCTAAGATTTGACCATGCCGGGTTACACTAGAACAAGTCTATTAAACATGGTACTTAATGACTCTTGGATCTTCGTAGGTTCATGCCGACCGATGAAATTTCACCTTTACAATAGGCGGGAATAGGACAAGGTGCAAGATAGGACTGATAATTTGACCATTTGACTCTTGTCGACTTTTACCCACTACATAGAGTGTTAGAATATGATTGATGCTCAACCTTAATTTCTTAATAACCTATCCCTAGTTCTATTACCTTTATCTCCTATTCTGTTTATCTATGTCTTGATCATTATTTACTCTATCCAACTAATACCCCTTTTTAGTATCTACCTTATTTCGCCAGAACAACAACTCTTGGGATGACACTCGGATTTATCTAAAGGCATACTACACATGACCGGGTACATTTCCCGTTAGTATGTGTTAATCCTTATAACTCCAAGTTTATAAATGTAAAACAGGATGAATAAAATGCATCAAGCCTCTAGCTCACTATCCGTACGGATAGGTGCAACAGGGAGAAGCGGAACCGTTTGCCCAACAGTACTTTCTAGGAGTTTCGGTTCACCTTCTAACCGCTTCCTTGCAGCAACTTTCACTTTGGTAGGATCCGAAACTTTAACAAACGCGGATAAATCCATTGCTGCATAACCAAAAGAAGCAGTTAGAAGAAAAATAAAAAACTACACAATGTAAATAACATGTACCCATCCACTCCGTCATCATCAAGAAATATGGGATAAGTCTCTTCATTTAAAGTGTAGTTACGACTTAGTCCAACCCAATAGAGGAAGGCTTCTAGAAATTTCTGGAACGGAGCAGGATGGGCAACAAGGGTGGCGTAATCTTCGGCATTGAATTCGCTGTCCTTGGGAACTAGATCTTTAACAATGCTCTTGGCAGTATACCATAGAAAGATATCAGGGCAAGCGAAGGCGTCAACCCAGAAAAAATGGTTATTCCAATTTTTGAGACAATGAAGAGGTTTCATATAACAAACGCCATCATTCTCGGAACGCTTGCTAAAAGATAACCATCCCTTATTTTTTGATTTTATGTAAAAACACCAGAATAACCCAACCGTAGGTACAATGTTACGCAGGCGTCACAAAATTTCAAAATGAGAAACCTTAGCTACCCCTATAACGGAAAGCTGAGAATGTTAACAAGATATTTGAATGCGATAATATCTTAGAATGTTAACAAGAAAGACAGACATAGGTAATCGGAAGTTGGCATATTCGAAAAACCTGGTATAAACACCAATTTTCCAGAAGAACGCTCGTGCATGGTTTGGTTCGGACCAGGTAGTGTTGGATGAACCTTTAGGGGAATATGAAACTTGTTTCAAAAGTCAATAAGCGCTTCCTGAGAAAGACGGGATTTAACATCCGTAATAGTCCCCATGATGGAAGCAAAGTATCAAGATCTAACCTGAGAACTCAAAAAATCTCTCAGAGAAAAATAAGCAGATTGAACAAACTTTCATTCATTCATTCAATTGTTTGTAAGGTAAGTCTTGTGTCCTGGTGACCAAGCCTAGATCATTGGGGATCTAGTTGGGGTTTGATACTTCTGGGTGGAAGTCTTGGTAGAGATCTTTGTGATCCTTAGGTGAAGTCGAATCGTGAGATTCTTTTGGGTGGTTTCCGAGGGCAGAATACCGTTGGGGAGTAACTCCTTCTTTGTGAGCATCGATATTGGTGAATATCGGTGGAGTGAATTGTAACGGTTTGTAGTCCACCGAAAGGATTATACTAGTGAATAGTATCGGAGTCGCAGATTCGCAACTGGACGTACGGATGGTATAAACCCCCCATCCCGAATCAGTATATATCGTGGTGTCTTTTATTTGCTTTATATACTTTGGTTGTGTAAGTGGTTGTTTGGATTGATTATACAACCACTTGGTTTTCTTTGAGGCTTAAAGTTTTTAAACGTCTTAAAATCCGAAGAAACCGTATTCAACCCCCCCCCCCCCTCTACGGTTCTACAACGTTAAATATACCCATGATTCTTAGTGTAAATTTCCTCCGTTATTGCATCATTATACGATTAAGTACCTTCATTTATGCTCTTATTCATTTATATTTCATTTCAGGACAAGAGAAGAGCAAATGAACGTTTATGATGATTTATTGGCATGACTACACTAAAGATTGGAAATTACTCTCAAAGTAATAATGAAGATACAAATACTACGGCCTAGTTAAGTGATGAGACTACACCGTTAGATGATTGATACTTCTAGTTAATGAAGAATACGCCGTAGCACAATAACAAGCTACGGCGTAATAGTAAAAACTACCAAGCTACGCCATAGTTAGTAATTGGATTACGGCGTAGTGATGATGATATGAGCTATACGCCTGTAACAAGTCATTGAATTACGGCGTAGGTGATATTTTATGAAGACTACGACGTAGCACTCCAACAAGCTACGTCGTAGGGGTTGTGAACAAATACTACGACGTAGTCCTACAATAACACTACGCCGTAGCCTTGACGGGCACTATAAATACCATTGGAAATCCGTCCATTCATGAGGCTCCCCTTTCCCAAACATTCACTAGGGTTTGGGGAGAACGACCCAGAAGAAGAATGAAGAGCAAGAAGATTAGAGAGATAGCGTCTAATTAGACTAGGAGCATCCTAGTCTAATACATGTTCGAATTCTATTATGTTTTACATTCCATAAATTCTTTCTATTAAGATTTGGTTTAGTTTATCATTTATGTTTATCTATGTAGAAGTTTTCTTTGCTTGTTTGCAAACCTTTCGTTTTGGTAGTGTTGAAGCTTGGTAGTATCTACGAGTCTAGGTGAATTAATCCTAGGACCCTAGATGAGTAGGTTGTGGGGATTGGTAAGAATTGGCCATAGTACTACCCTTCCTTATGTGCGAATTAACCCTAGGACCACCTGCCAATTGGATATGCTTAAGAAGCTAGAGGGCATCTAAGATTTGACTATGCCGGGTTACACTAGAACAAGTCTATTAAACATGGTACTTAATGACTCTTGGATCTTTGTAGGTTCACGCCGACCGATGAAATTTCGCCTTTACAATAGGCGGGAATAGGACAAGGTGCAAGATAGGACTGATAATTTGACCATTTGACTCTTGTCGACTTTTACCCACTACATAGAGTGTTAGAATATGATTGATGCTCAACCTTAATTTCTTAATAACCTATCCCTAGTTCTATTACCTTTATCTCCTATTCTGTTTATCTATGTCTTGATCATTATTTACTCTATCCAACTAATACCCCTTTTTAGTATCTACCTTATTTCGCCAGAACAACAACTCTTGGGATGACATTCGGATTTATCTAAAGGCATACTACACATGACCGGGTACATTTCCCGTTAGTATGTGTTAATCCTTATAACTCCAAGTTTATAAATGTAAAACAGGATGAATAAAATGCATCAAGCCTCCAGCTCACTATCCGTACGGATAGGTGCAACAGGGAGAAGCGGAACCATTTGCCCAACAGTACTTTCTAGGAGTTTCGGTTCACCTTCTAACCGCTTCCTTGCAGCAACTTTCACTTTGGTAGGATCCGAAACTTTAACAAACGCGGATAAATCCATTGCTGCATAACCAAAAGAAGCAGTTAGAAGAAAAATAAAAAACTACACAATGTAAATAACATGTACCCATCCACTCCGTCATCATCAAGAAATATGGGATAAGTGTCTTCATTTAAAGTGTAGTTACGACTTAGTCCAACCCAATAGAGGAAGGCTTCTAGAAATTTCTGGAACGGAGCAGGATGGGCAACAAGGGTGGCGTAATCTTCGGCATTGAATTCGTTGTCCTTGGGAACTAGATCTTTAACAACGCTCTTGGCAGTATACCATAGAAAGATATCAGGGCAAGCGAAGGCGTCAACCCAGAAAAAATGGTTATTCCAATTTTTGAGACAATGAAGAGGTTTCATATAACAAATGCCATCATTCTCGGAACGCTTGCTAAAAGATAACCATCCCTTATTTTTTGATTTTATGTAAAAACACCAGAATAACCCAACCGTAGGTACAATGTTACGCAGGCGTCACAAAATTTCAAAATGAGAAACCTTAGCTACCCCTATAACGGAAAGCTGAGAATGTTAACAAGATATATGAATGCGATAATATCTTAGAATGTTAACAAGAAAGACAGACATAGGTAATCGGAAGTTGGCATATTCAAAAAACTTGGTATAAACACCAATTTTCCAGAAGAACGCTCGTGCATGGTTTGGTTCGGACCAGGTAGTGTTGGATGAACCTTTAGGGGAATATGAAACTTGTTTCAAAAGTCAATAAGCGCTTCCTGAGAAAGACGGGATTTAACATCCGTAATAGTCCCCATGATGGAAGCAAAGTATCAAGATCTAACCTGAGAACTCAAAAAATCTCTCAGAGAAAAATAAGCAGAACTATCTAAGAGCTTGAAGAACTTTCAACAATGTCAGAAAATGGTGGAAGGCAAAAAGTGGAATAGTAAAAAACCAAATTGGGTATTTATACACAAGGTATAGTTAATTCAAGATAATCTAGGATTACGACGCGTGACAAAGAAACGTTTCAGTCGACGGTTGGGATTAAAAGTAAAGATAAGGATGACAGTAAGACGAAGGGTCCACCCAGTCAAATCAGTCAGAATGTGAAAGGACAAAAGTGATCTACGTCTCACAAGACCTCAGCTAACAAATATAAGGAAACGTCGCGAAGAGGCAATTAACCACATAGCGGAACTACAACGGAACCTTAGTCTAGTAACATTCATCGCACGGTACCAACAAGGACTCACGCAATAAACGAACTAGATTGAGGGGACTTAATGACGTATAATACGGATAGCAGGCCTATTGGGCCTGGACCGTACTATACACATTTAGGCCCTGGCCCAACAAAACATACAAGCAAGTGCACCGGATGCCACCAAGCCCAACAACGAGTAAGATACGGTCCGGATGAACGAAGATGCACGCAGATCATCTGAATAATACTTCCGCAGTACTCTAGCGGACCAACCAATGGCAGCGGAAGATGATCTGTGTCCGCAATCATGATTAAGTTACGGACCTTTAACCGACAAGGGTCCCACTCTGGCCACTAAAAACAATAAGCGAAATACTAGAAAACCTTAGTACTCGACTCGCCTATAAAAGGCAACCTTTCAACACATTTGCAAGGTATGACTTTCTCATAAATACCAAGACACACATATTCTCTGACAAGCATGATTACTTAATCTTACACCAGAGCTTAATCGTGAGGTCCGTCCCCACGGTAAGACTAACGGTCTACTTTCATTTGTGTAGAGAATCATTTCATCACTTGGATTAGTGCAACCATCTGCGGCTCATTAAAGCAGCCTAATATGCAATCCTAACTCAAATCTATACCTCTCACATATTTTGCACTAACAATAAATCATATATATTCCATCTCATCAAATCATACTAAAGGTGTGTGTTTTTTTTTCCTTAGTTAAGGGATAGGGACTAATGGGTCCACACAAGCATTTAATAATGTTTTTTTATGTGGAGCTCACAAGTTTTCACTAATCCCTTTATATTCACAACCTATAAAATATGTCTCTCTTCGCATATAAAGACATTAACATACATGGGCCCACATAAAACCCACATCATCTCTTAGTTAAGGAAAAAAAAAAAAACACCGCCTGAATGTCAACTCTTTGGAAGGAGTCAAGGAGAGGTACCGTCGTGTTTATACTTCATACTTGGCCATTTTAAGTCGTTCGAATAGAAAATGATGGGCGCATTTTTTTATTATAAATATCATGCATGTGATGGTCATTACCTCTATATACTATAGACCATAGATTTAGTGGATTCTTATTGGAAGAGAGCATCATGTTGGATTAAACAATTAATTTTTGGCCACAAGAGCATCATGTTGGATTTTAGTTTTTGGCCACAAATAATAAAAAATTCAGAAAATGAATCGGTATTAAAGAAGTACGGATTTGAATAAAAAAAGTATTTGTTTAATTGAATATTAGTTAAAAAATAAGAAAACTTTCAAAACACACCTTGAACTTCTTAATATTTACGATTTGTTTATATAACAAACTTTATTTGACAAATACTTAACAGATACCTACCGATTTCTTGAATAAAAAAAAATACTGACAAAAAGCCCTCTCGATAACGAATAAAACAAGCCCAATATTGATATACTTGACGTACGTACGGTTTTATAAAAATGTTGAAGTTTAATATATAGATAGTTTCTAAATATAAGAATTTTCAAAATGCACCCTTAACCTATCAAATAACTTTAAAATTATCCTAAATTTTTTTAAAACTACAACAGTCAAAATTAGCCCCCCACAACACACTAGTGCCCGTCACAACATTTATTTCAAAAAGAACGTCGTACAACAACTACAAATATAACTTCACACAACATTTGTTACACACATCTCGAAAAAAAAATATACCACAAACTTTCAACAGGAGCATAAATAATTATTGCAAAAATTCTTAGAAAATTCCCGCTAAAACACTTGTTAGTACAGCATAATATATTAACAAATGATCGATTAACCAAATTATTAATTTATTAATTATGTCCTGCAAGCAATTTCGAATCTTTAACTGTTTTTTAATATCGAATTACAGATCAAATCATTCTTATTCACAAACTATAAAGAAAAGTGCATTAATAAGAAGCTCTTTAAGCTTGAAGTCATCATGTCACCGGTGATGATCGAGCCATTATTGTGAAGTTACTTAATTTTGTTCATCATTTCACTAGCTTGTACTTCACAAGGTAATATTACATCACTGTTCTGCTGTTAAGTATCTTCATCAATTACGTTTCAATGGTTTCCATGTCTTTGATTCTCCCTTTTGTTCTGCATCGTTACTGTACTCTGGATACATGCATGGTCATTACAAATAATAAATTCGTGTGCCAAAAAAAACAGATTTCAAACTTCACCAAAATTAACTGAAATAAATATGGGATAAGTTATTCTGTGATTAAAGAGCATACGTATTTCGTTGCAAAAATCGTAAATCGGTAGTCGGTCGACCTCCTTTAGCTTGTAATTGGTTTGGGCTGGATTAATCGAATTGGCATTTCCGGGAAGTTTTTGGTATTTTCGACGAGTTTTAGGCATATCAATCTATCCCAAAATAAGCAGAAGCAGTCTGTTTTATTTTAAAAGAACAAAATAAAATTGTTCCAAAATAAGCAGATAATCAGAAAAATAAGCAATCAATATAGTAGGGCTGATCTTTTTGTCTTGCAGTAGTTAGTTGTTCAGTAAATTGCAACAAACAATAGACAGCATGATATGTATTACAATCACAAGCACACTCAAGAATACAACATATACATCGTTCTACCCAAGCAATGTGATGTACTTATGTTCACGTCTGCATTAGCAAATCAGTCTTATTAAACATGTCTTTAATCTGTCATGTCAAATGTATGATTATTGTCCAAAGATTTCTTTAATAAAATTGCAGTATTCAGCTTACTTACAGCACACATATGATTTTTAATATACACTACAAATTAAAGAACAAGTTATTTTTGGACTTTGGTCTTCATCAATCACTAATTGCTTCATTTCCTTATGCGATGATAATGGAAAAAATGCAAGTTCACAGAATTACACAAGTGATTGAGATCTTGAGTAACTCTGCTGTCTGGTATTAACCTTTCAAATAATTTTTTGTTTAGAACCACAATGAAATCACGATCAAAGTCTCATATTCAACCTTGGGACCTTTATAACAAGTCCAGAAGTCGAGTCAGCCGAATGGTGTTTGCTGTACTTGTTCTGATAGCTTCAATGGAAGTTATAGAGTCACAATTTCTGGTTAAGACACTACCGGGATTCGATGGAGATCTTCCTTTCACACTTGAGACTGGGTAATTAACTCATTCTCTTTTTTTACTAGAACTCGGTTTGATTTAATGTCAAATTCGTTTATGATTATTCATTCTTTGTCTATAATATAGTACACATACTAACTCTTTACACATCAATGTACCTTAAGTTACATTGGGGTCGGAGAATCAGATGAAGTGCAGTTATTTTACTACTTTATAGAGTCTGAAGGGAACCCGAATGAAGACCCTCTCATGTTATGGCTCACTGGAGGCCCTGGTTGTTCTGGTCTTTCTGGTCTATTCTATGAAATAGGTACATATTAAAATGGAATGATAAGTTGGAACTGATTTCTCAGTTGTTACTTGTACCGCCCATGTTACTGCTCCAAGCTCTACATAAATGATATTAACTTTTCATATCTAGTAATTTGTACAGTAGATATTCGGTCAACTCAAGTTATCTATTGGAAATCAATTCTATAGTTTGGGTGGTAAAACTTTGATAATACCTTGTATAGTTTTCCATTTTGACGATACTTCATTACACGCACAGAATATTAAAAATTAGTAGCAGCTACTACTATGATATTCTAGTTATCACTGCAGCAGCAATGTGAAGTTTAGAAATTTACTTGTATCTGACACTTACCTTGGTGGTCATGTGCAGGCCCGTTGACTATTGACTACGCAAATTCCACTTTGGAGAAGGCGAGACTTGAGATAAACCCTTACAGTTGGACAAAGGTGTCGAGCATATAACCTGTTTTTGTTTGTCATTTTACAATATACAATGCGTAGTACAAACAACAGTACCACAGTACCACTTGACTGTGATGCTGATTGCCTTGAAATGCATGTGTGGAATTTTAGTTGATGTAGAATAGTAGATTACGTATAATCTTTGTATGTAATGATACAGAAAAATTTGCAAGGTTGGTCATATCCTTATAGAAAAAGTAAGTATGTTTGATGTTAACAAGCTTACGAGTATAACCTATTTATATAACGAAATCACCATTATATTTTAGGCAGCAAGCATTATATTTCTTGATCAACCTGCTGGGTCAGGATTCTCCTATGCAAAGACTTCCGAAGCTTATATAACGAATGATACATCATCAACAATACACACTTACAATTTTCTGACGAAGGTATGGGTGTTTTCGTGATACAGGCCTCCTTTTCTCTTTTTTTTTTAGTACTCATCAATATTTGATGCAATTGATACATCTCATGCCATTTGATCATGATGAGCAGATTCCAAACTACAGAGTAGTTTTTTTAAATACAAATCTATATCTATATCTATATACTATCTATAAAACAAAAATGGTTAAAGTGAAAATTGAAAAGTCAAAGAAAGTGAAATGTGGAAAAAATTAAAAATGAAATGTTGAAACAATTACTTATAAGCAATTTCAACTATTAATACACATATGTTTCAAAAGGAAACTATTAATACACATCGAAAATCGGGTTGACCTGGGACGCTTCAAAACCGGCGGGTTGATATGTTTTTTCGACCCAACCCGTCGGGTTGACCCGGTTTATATTGACCCGTTTTTCGACCGGAACGGTTCAACCGGTTGAACCACCCAGGTCGAACCGGGTTTCAAAACATTATGTTTAAACAGTTTAATCCCCAAATCCTCAAACTTTTATTATTTTTTGTTTATAACCCATAAACTTTTTTTTATCATTAAAACTATCTGCCGCTATAAAATTCCGTTGCTATGTATAAATGTTTGGTTGATATGTCTTTTTTTTTAAAGTGGCTTGTGGATCATCCCAAATTTACCAGCACTCCATTGTATCTTGGTGCTGATTCCTATGCTGGCCTAGTGGCGCCGATGATTGTTCAGGAAATATATAATGGTACTCGTTGATGCTTTAAGTGGTTGGCATAGAGCTAATTCACAAACAAAATAAACATATGTTTGATTCATAGAACGTTCCATTCATCTTATATGCATATTGTTGTTTCTTTCTTTGTAGGTAATGAAGTTGGAGAAGGGCCGCATATAAATATCAAAGTATGAATTTGTCAATGATTTGGATCAGTTTGAGTTTCTTATTTGCAATGGAGTTTATCATTCCAGCCCTTGAAAAAGGTCTACCCAATGTTTTCATGGATTACTATATTTAATACTACGTATTATTTTTCCATCTTAGGGGTACGTGCTCGGTAATCCATTGACAGATACAAGTGCCGACTATAATTCAAGAATTCCATATGCTCATAATATGGCACTCTTATCAGATGCAATTTACAAGGTAATCAACTGTGTCAGCTATGATTATTTGAGCATAATATTAATGAGTTACATATTTTTGTAGTCAACTAAAGAAAATTGCCATGGAGAGTACTTGAATGTAGATCCCAACAACAGTCTATGTGTACATGATCTTGATGTGGTAGACAAGGTACACGAGCTAGTGCTCAACTTGATTTATTAGCATATTATTCTGAATCAGTATTCACTTTAATGCCTTTTGTTTTTGACCTGTAGTGCCTTGGAAGAATTCGCAAGCCCCAGATTCTAGAGCCTTATTGTGAGACTACAGATACCTTAACATCTGATCTCTACAGAAGGGGCCTAGGAGATTTAGACGAGGCTTCTGTAGATATTTGGTGGTTGCTACCACAAGTTCAGACAAAATGGTGTCGAGTATTACTCTCTCTTTGTCTCTTTGTGTGTGGGTGAATTATATTCTTCCCTTGCCATCCTGCCTCCATCTCTTTACAAGGGAGTATATGCAATTTTTTCAATTATGATCTTTTCTAAGAAGTGGCAATTCCTGTCATGAAAACACGACCTTAAATCGACTGGAAATAAAAGTGTTAGGATGGGTGAAAATGGGTTTCGAGTTGTAAATGTGTCTACCCGCATAACCCGTGTAATTAACATATCATGTTTAGGTTGAGTATTGGCTAAATATGTTGACCGGCAAACTTGTCTAAGTTTTGATATATTTATTAATGGAAAGTCAAGTTGTCAACCCGTTTAACTTGGGTAACGTGTTGAGATAATTGGGTTACATAGGTTATGTCTATGTTGTGTGTTTTCAGGTTAGGGTTCACATGTGTGACTCTAGCCATGTTCTAGTTCGTTGCACTAGCTCCCAACCTGAACCCGAGCACCACCCTTGTGTTTTTTTTCAAATGGGGTTTTGCATGTATGATGGTCATCTTGAAACTACTGTACTTGTCAATCAATTAGTGTTATATAGATGTGGCAATTCCAAAGCATATACATAAATTAGTTACTTTGTTTTTATCTAAAGTGGGTGATATGATCAATTAAACAGATTTAGCTGAAAGGGGAATGGGTTAAACACGTCAAACAAGTTTAAAATGGCCCATAATATATTCGTTATGCATTCAACATCCTAATTCATTATATTCAAAGATCAGGTTGTTATTGTAACCATATTGTTTTTAATCATTTATGTGCATTAAGTAACTATAAAGATCAGCCTGCCTATCTTGACACTTCCATCTATACTTATTGCAGGATGACAACTATTTATATTCCTCTGTGTGGGCTAATAGTAAAGACGTGAGAGAAGCTCTTCACATTCATGAGGTTTGTAGTTTACAGTGGAATTACTCATTTACATAATGATTATTTAGTATAAAAATCGTGTAACCACCAGGAATTTGGCGAAACTGAGTGGGTGCGATGCAATGACTCCATGCGTTTTTATGTTGATAAAGAAGCCATATCTTACACACATAACGTCATGAATGTTGTTAGCTATCATCGAAGCCTTAGTGAGAAAAATTGCCGTGCTCTTATATATAGGTGAATACCCTTTACTATGTTGCATCTCATTATTGAATTTATTTATGCCTACACGTAGTTTTAGATATCTTGAAAGCAAAATATCATATTAATAATTTGGCTTTTTATCTTTCTTTGTATTTAAACAGTGGAGATCATGACATGGTTATCCCATATATTAGCACGATAAACTGGATTGAGTCACTAAACCTTCCAGTCATTGATGATTGGAGACCATGGTTCGTTGACGAACAAGTTTCCGGGTTAGTTCTTTTGTCACTTCAAGCAACCATGGCTAGTAATATTTGTGCAATATCTTGCTAAAATAGCTTTTGCAGATACACTGTAAAATACTCAAAATATGACTACAGCTTGACATTTGCTACTGTAAAGGTGAGAAATCCTACCTGCAAACATTTCTTTAGTTAGTGTCAGTTCTGACCATTACAATACATTTGGTTTTGCGAAAACATCAGTATATATTATAACAGATCTGTAAATCATTTTGTATTGGTAAAGGGAGGAGGTCACACAGCTCCAGAGTACAAACCTAAAGAATGTTTAAGCATGCTGATGAGGTGGCTTCATAAGGACACTTTATAAGCAACAATCTTCGAGTTTGGGATTTGTTTCTCATGTTGTATTTTCCTACTGTAAGTGTACTAGTCTTTTTCATCATTATTGATCAATTTAGTAAATTGTTTGACATGTTTGTGGATCATTATATGAATGTTAATCAAACACACTTCATAATATATTGATGATTTGTATCATTCATATTATGATACTGTATTTACAAAGCACTATGTGGTTTTTGTTACCAACGAAACATTTTTGCCCGCTCGTTGCGGCAGCCGCAAAAATAATCGTTTTGTAGCTACCTAATAAACCTTTTACTAACAATGTGTTTTTTCAATGAAATATTAAAATGATCTAAAAAGGTTAAAATATATAGTTTAATGAGTTAAGAATTCATTTATTATAATGTTACACAGGGGTGTTAAAATATAAAGTTTTAGTAATACGAAAATAATGACTTGTATTGTATTTTGGTTTCTTTTTGTGGTTTAAGAGCACTTACATCCATCACTCATGTTAAACTTTAACTCAGTGTCACGTCAGCGCCACATCAGCTTTAACACTTTAAAATTAACTCACAAAAAAACACCCACAACAATAACTCAGCTTTAACTCAAATATTTTCAAATTCAACCCCTAAACTAAAACTAACAATTCATTTAATAAACCACATAACATTAAAACTTAAAAATTACAATACGAAATATAAAAAAACATACAATAACGATAACTACGAAATATAAAAAAAACGAAACATATGAAATTACGCCAAACGAATTACAAATAATTATTTATCGTCTTCGTCTTCGGAATATTCTTCATCATGTTGTTGTTGGTGTTGAAGACGTTTCTGCCAAACATGCTCCATAAGGTCGCGTTGGAGCTGAGAATGCATTTCTGAGTCGCGCAATTCCCTTATCTTGCGTTGCTAGGTATCACATCTGTCGACCCATGTTTGCTGCCCCAAATTAGATATCGGATCCACAAACAATCTGGTATAGTCACGGAGCACAAACTTTTGATCTTTCAATATCATGTTATGCAAAATAATGCATGTATACATGATTCGGCGTATCTTGACAATTTCATATGCACGTGCCGGTTGTTGTAGTATACCCCACCGGCCTTGGAGCACACCAAAAGCACGCTTGATATCCTTCCTTGCACTTTCTTGTTTTCTTTTGAAATAACTATGTTTTTCGTCAGTCGTTGCCGAGAAAGATTTGACGAAACTTGCCCACTGTGGGTAAATTCCGTCAGCCAAGTAATACCCATGTTCATATCTTCTTCCGTTTATAATATAGGGTGCCCTTGGGGATTCGTCTTTTAGCAAGTCGTCGAACAAATTAGAGTTATTCAAAACATTAATATCATTATTTGCCCCTGCCATACCAAAAAATGCATGTCAAATCCACAAATCTTGTTCCCGTTCATGCTTTAGTTAAATACTTTGGAATAAAATCGGATTCATAAGATTCAATACCTTTGAATATTTTTAAAAATAGTTTTTGGCGCATGCGAAACCTTCTACGAAAATTACGGGGCGTATACTTAAAGCCATTAACAAAATAGTCGTTTAGCAAACGTTGTTCAGCAAGCTCGCATTCATGATATATGTGGGTACGAGGCCCCTGAGTCTGAGGATGAGCTTCTTCTTGTTCTAAGCGTTGCTGATACTCGTACGCAACAATTATAAACTCTATATCTTCTTCGTCATCTAGGTCTGACCAAGTCCGAGATGATTCGGCATTTTCATTTGGGTCCATTGTGAATGAAGAAGGTTTTTTTTCTTATATAGTAAGTATAAAGAGTTGAGAATTAGTAGTGGATGTGTGAAAAAAAATATGTGTTTAGTGGGTATTTGTAGGGGTGGGTATATGATTTTGAACTTTTTTTTTTTTTTTTTTTTTTTTTTAATTTGAAAACTAGCCGTTTATTAGGAAAGTGGAGGGAGTGGAATTGAAATTTTTTTTAAAAAAAAATAACGGTCCAAAAATTAGCCGTTTAGGGGCTAAATTGAATATATATATATATATATATATATATATATATATATATATATATATATATATATATATATATATATATATATATATATATATATATATATATATTACTTGAAGTAGCCTTAACGCCGGGTTAAGGACATTGGCAGTCATGATTCCGAAATCGTCCATACCTCCAAAATCCACCAATAATATCATTTCACCTCATTTCACCTCATTCATACTTTTTCCATACCTCCCAACCCCATTTTAGTGGCAACCATGCCTCTTTCATACCTCCCAACTTTTTCCATACCTCCCAACCCCATTTCACCTCATAATAAATTCCAACGGCTACTTTTTGCCTTGAAAACCCCATGCCTCCGAGGCAATATTTGCCGTTTAGCTCTTGCCGTTGATGATGCCGGTGGGGTGGCGCTGGCATCACCTTGCCGATGGGTGATGCTGCTGCCACTGCCACCCTTCTAAAGGCTTCACGTGAGGCTTAACGCAGCAATAACGCAATCACTCCCATCGGTTAACGCCTAGGTAACGCACGTTAATTGCGTTTTAACGCCACTGTGGCGTTATTGCTGCAAGTGCTCTAATAGATGTTGTCTTTCTTGAAAAAAAAATGTAGTAATATAAATTTAATGGGTTAAGCGTTAGTTTGCTATATCACTTAACTTAAAAAGAGTGAAAGCTAAAGATACGTTAAATATTTGCTAAAAATGATCAAAATACGTAACAAACTTTACCTATTATCATAATCGCTAAAATAATTTCAAAGGTTGAACAATAGCGCTAACTTTTCATGTGATTTGACTTTAGTACCCTTGTGTTCTTCCCCTTTTATTTTGTTATTGAATTTACATTTATTTTTTAATTCCAAAATTCGAATTTACAGATTCCCGCCATTCACCGTTGCACGTCCACCACCACCTCTTTCATCGATTAAAGTTCCAGCTTTCTTTAAACCCCATCATTTTTGTTAAGAGCCCTTGATATATTAACGCATGGGCTGCGTTATGCCCTACATGGCATGATGTTAACTTAAGTTATGCCCGAGTTATGACATCGTGTGTTAGAGTTATTGCCCTGCGTTGCCCTTTGAGTTACCGTGGTAACGCTACGTTAGTAGCAATCTTAAATAAAAAAATAAAAAACAAAATAAAAAAATAAAAAATTACAAAACAGGTCCCTCGCCAACGTTTACATGTTCAAACGGTAAAAAAAATACACTTTTGGCCCCTATGTTTTTATAACGACTAGTTCATTATATATATATATATATATATATATATATATATATATATATATATATATATAGTTAGGATCAAATAGGAAGAGTAATTAAAATAAGAAGGACAGGAAGTAACCACAACCACATATTTTAGATGCACCTACAAAAGTGGATGCATCTTCCTTCAAATTTTCTCTCCTAATTTGAAATGTGTGGCTAGAATTACTTCTTACCTTTCTTATTTTAATTATTCTTCTTACTTGATCACTTCCCTATATATATATATATATATATATATATATATATATATATATATATATATATATATATATATATATATATATATATATTACACAATTGCCACTTAACAGCTAGTTTCTATCTGAATTCAAAATCTTCTATAAATACAAACGTTTACATGTTAGTTTCAAACACTTTCCATACACTATTGATTAAAAAAACACACAAACGCCCCTTATGACTTGTCGTCTCGTTGTGATGTTTATGTAATGGTTTTATGATTATTAATAAAGTAATTGGTTGTTTATTAAATAATGTATTAGTTTAGGTAGGGCTGTAAACGAACTGAACGTTCAATGAACATTTCATGAACCGTTCGGTAAAAAGTTCGTCTATGTTCGTTCGTTTATTAAATGAACGAACATGAACAATATTTTACGTTCGTTTAGTTAAATGAACGAAAATGAACAAAAGTCTCGTCTGTTCATTTATGTTCGTGAACGTCCGATTATGCGTTCGTTAAAGTTCGTTTATGTTTATTTATTTATTTATATTTATATATCATATCTTTTAATTTTATAATTTTAAAAATTGGTTTATTAAACAAAACAACACTTATAAAACATTATATTATGAAGAATTCAATAAAGTTTATGTTTGTTTTTCTATTCTCACTTATGTTCGATCGTTTATGTTCGTTTATCGTTCGTTTACTGTCTTAATGAACGAACATGAACAACTCATTTTCTTAATAAACGAACATGAACAAGAAAATTCGTCTGTTTAAGCGTCCGAGTCCGTTTATTTGTCCGGTTAAAATTAAATGAACGAACATGAACAAGGCTCCGTTCGTGTTCGTCCGGTTCGTTTACAGCCCTAAGTTTAGGGTTAAATTCGTAAATTTTATTATAAAAAAAAAAAAAAAAAAAAAAAAAAAAAAAAAAAAAAAAATTGAGGCCCAAAATATTGAGTTATGATAAAGGGTGTTTTTTGTGAGTTAAGATTAAAATGTTAAAGCTGATGTGACACGGAGTTATTAGTTAACGCAAGGTCATGATACCAAGGGCTCTAATTTCAACTTCACATCAATTAACATATATAAACAACAAACTAACGCATATACATATCACTTTCAGTGTATGCATCTGACCCATATCTATTGTTCGTATACATTCGACCTTTGATTCCTCTCATTTCAATTTCTGGCAAGAGCAACCATAATGACAACCCATTAGTAACATTCAATTATTTCAAAGATCCTGGTGACTTACAAAGACGTGTCAATGGACCAACTATAGTTGATTATGTTGACCCAGATTTTGTTGACTTTCAAGAGAATATTGATGTGATGTAATGCAATTTGAAGGTGTGATGTTATGAGTATCTGAGGATTTAGTGGTAAGTCGAATAATTTGAATGAGTTTTGTTGTAGACAATACTCAAAAACTGATTATTTATGGGAATTAGATAATTGAGGATTTGATTAAATTCACGAGTGTGTGCTTTCTTGGTGTTTAAAGGTGTGACAATATGAGTGTTTAAGGATTTAATAGTAGCTAATCGGATTATGTGAATAGTTACGTTGCAGGTGAAAACATTAAAAAGATGTAACTTCAAGAACAAAATCGAAATGGATGAACACGGAGGCATTTTAGTCAAATTAGCGATAAAATTTGAAAGTATTAGCAATTATGATCAGTGATAAGTTTGTTACGTATTTCGGTCATTTTCAACAAATGTGTTACGTTTCTTTATCTTTCAACTTGGACTAAAAAGATATAATTTAATGAGTGCAGGGGTTAATTTATTATAATTTTAAACTCAAAGGGATGTTAAAGTCTAAATTTATTATATCGGGATAATGTAGTTACTTATTAAACTTTGAAGGGGGTGTTTTGGAACTCAACCAAATGTTACAGTATATAAAACCAGTGTTGCAAAACAAGGCCTACAAGGCCGATTAATCACAGATTAGGTGCTACAAGGCCACCAACCTTTCCGATTTTTGCAAATCGGTTAAACAACTCGGTCAACCGTGGTCAACGATGGTCAACGGTGGTCAAGCTTGACCGAAACCTTCAAACCTTGCTAGAAATACCCAAAACTCACCATAAAATTGTTTAATTAGTTATACTTGTTTTTAATATATATTTCAAGATGTTTTTATAAGAAAAATCTTGCCAGTAATACCTAAAATTTACCGAAAATACCTAAAATTGCCAGAAATATAGAAAACTTGTCAAAAATGTCAATCCGATTAATCACCGATTAATCCTGCCTAGATCGATTACAAGCTACAGGGGGTCGACCGCCCGACTACCGATTCACGATTTTTGCAACCATGTATAAAACAATACTAGTAATATTTTGTTGATAAATCTTTTATATAATAAAACAAAACCCTTATTGGGAATTTTTCATTTCAAAAAATTCAATTCATATCTTATTTAGTAATAATTGTATTTAAAAAAAAAGATTATTTACTTATTAGGTAATATTTTATATTTATCCATAATACAAGTAGAAGATAAATACAAAAAATATAGATAAGATACAATTAATAATAAAATTATAATTTTTAAATAATTATTTTTAATAATAAAAAACTATAATTAAATATCATAAATCAAACAAAACAAAGATTAAATTATTTGTTTTTTAATAAATAAAAATATATGATTCAAAAAAATTTTAAAAACCCGCGCGTGCGCAGGCATTAAAACTAGTATTATATACATCAACATTTTGATTGACAAATGTTATATACTCCTTCCGTCTCATATTAATTGTTCACATTGTTATTTTGAAATATGTTATAATAAGTGTCCACTTTATATTTTAACAAATGAAAGTAGACTTTGGTGGATAGACATGATATTTGTTCTCAAGTATAAAATGGAAAGAAGAGAAATAGGGAGAGGAAGAAAGAGAGAAGGAAGAGGAGAGGAAAAAAATTGATTTTTATTCTTGCGTTCTCGAGTTAGAAAGAAAAGGAGGATATAACCAAAAGAAGCTTTTAAAATCAATTTCTCTCCAAATCATTCTAATTTGGAAAAAAGATTAGCAAACAAAATTTGGCATAATTTCCTCCTCTTTACTCTTCTTTTCTCTTAAAAAAACTCGAGAATGCAATTTTTTATTTTTTTTCATATTCCTCTCCATTTTTTTTCTTTTTACTCCAAATAAAAATTCGGAAACAAAGTTATCAGATGGAGAAGGAGTAGAAAATAAAAATAATTTTGTTGTTCTTCATGGTCCTCTTATATGCAATCTTATCCATATATGGACGGTCAACACACTATGCAACTAATGAGCAAATTGAGATATGTAAGTGCAACGTTAGAAACAAGGATTCCAACCCGCTTGTTGCTGCGGAATGTTTTTAACATATTTTTTTCTAAATAAAGATCGGCTCAACCAAATACTATAAAACAACACATCTGAATTTCGATTTCATTTGATAACAAATATAAGTAGACATTCATTACATAGAAATACCATACAAACTTCTAAAATTTGATTTCACACTATAACAAATAAAAGTAGACTTCCGTTACATATAAACACGACACGAAGAGCTTTTTTTATCAATGGTAACATAAAATAGATTGTCAGGTTAGAGAAGTATGATACATTAGTCAACCCACACTCAATCGGTCACTCATACCCGCTATCTGCACTAATAGCAAGTAAAACTGACATTTTAAGTGGTCTCACCAATGTATCATACCTTTCTAGCTCGACCAGCTGTCCAACACAATATTATCTTCCTCAATAACGGCAAAGAAAGAACATATGCAGCTTATTGGAAATTAGCATATTTCCATCCAAATATCGTTTATTTTCTTCACACCATCAAGCTTTCTTTTCTTAGTATCATTCACAGCTACGTATGATATTTCTATTCAAATATTGTTTATTTTCTTCACACCATCAAACTTCTTTTTCTCAGTATCATTCACAGCTACGTATGTTTTTACTTTCTTTCCTATGATATTGCACACTTGCTTTCCAGTATTCATGGTCACCAAGAATCTCATCAAGCTGCTTAATGGTCTTTTCAACTGTTTAAAATTTATTAATATATTATATAACCGACATAAAATAATTATCAAGTATTACAAAGGTTAAAAATCATACCAGTAGGTAATTTTCTATATGATAATTAGATTTTGATCATCTAAATTCTTGATTGCATTTATCATTATTCTCCAACTATCCACCGTCACCGCAAAACACACAGCAACTTAGTAAAAACAAAGTAAAGTATTGGTGATAGCATGAAGTATATTCGGTCAAAAGTATTAGCGATAGCATAAATGTGAAACCAACAATAAGTTAGCGTCAAACCTGGTAACTTATAAATAATCCCAAAGAGTAATAACAATAGGCAAATGGTTAAAAAAAATGACATCCTTTACATAACACAATAAAGTAATAGCACTAACCATAACAACTTACAACAAAAATCAACGGGCTAGAATCACTCCACATTGTGAATGCAGAACGTCGGCATATGTATACGGCTTTCCATTCCTCACTACACATTTGGCTGCTAAACGGATCGTCAAACAACCAAATTGTTCCCTTGGCTTCTGAGATGGTCGATTAATACGAGCCAATAACATAACAAAAAACCTCCTGCAAGTATCATACAAAAACCTTTACATCGATTCCTTCCATTCTCCTCAATTCAACATTAGCGTATAAAGCTGCCATTTATTGGATACCCTAAAAACAAAAGAACAAACCTATTAATAATCAGATGACAAATATTAGTGCCCACTCCCATATACTATATTAATCATAAACCACAGAAACTTATTTTTTCGACATGGTTATTCCAATATATAAAAAAAAGAAACTGCCCCAGTGCTGCAGCTGCATAGTACGATGAACACCTATGGTGGCAACATCCGCCGAAATTCCATGACAGCAAAACCAGCAGAAAACTGAAAGCATGAATTCAGACGTAAGAACAGTTCCTTAATAAAATCTAGAACTCCAAAGACAATCGAAAACCTCTGAAACTCTGAACCTATAAGAATAAAAATAAGAACACGCATACATCTTGCCACAACCAAATAAAACACATTGTACAACACTCACTGTTATGCAAACCTCATAACACCGAGGAACAACTACATATTGCCCAATACAACGACATACAAGTGACAATTGCATAAAAAATATAAAAACAAATGTCCACGTATCCCTTATCATTCTCATTGCGGCACCGGGTGTTAAGTTAAGCCAACATCGCATCCAATTATCTTACCACTTTACACATCCCCAAACCCCAAATATCATTACATTCAAATTAAACATAGCATGTAGCACGCATCAAACCAACATCTATGGCCACAACCTACACAGTGTAAAAAGCTACAACTCATAACCGAACTACCGACTTGAAACAACATAAAAAAAATGCCTTTGACCCCAAAATTTTCGTTTTCCTTCCAAATTTCACTTTACCCCGTCAAGACTTTTAGCAACGACATGTGCCGTTGCTAAAAACAACATCTGGATATTACTTTTACATAAAAATAATTATAATAAATGAAATTAATTTTCATAAATAAAGGGGTTGACTTTGACCGACCTTATATATAAAAGTAGCGACATATTATATGCCAGTCACCTTTACTGACGACGGTGTAAAAGTGTGGATTAAAAATTATCGAATTAATTTATTAATAATTTCTATATTTATGTTTTTGATTTATTTTTAGTAAATACTTGTAAGGGTGACTCACTTCTTATATCTTTAACTGAAATTTTTGCGGGGATCACACTTGTCGCTAAAATACTTTGAACGTCATCGCCAAACTTAGCGACATGCTTATGCCGATGACTTGTCCTCGCTAAAATTTTTAGCAACTACTTTTAGCGACGACATGCGTGGTCACGAAAGGCCACAAATGTTGTAGTGGGATGAGCATTATTTTAAGGCTAGCTGGCCTGATTAAGTCTGCTAGGACTCAAACAACTCATAGCAGGAGGACGAGATACAAATTCGTTTGTTTTACCAAGAAGTAAGACCCGCTTAAAATGGTGAACAGATTGATCTTTATATTATGAGAAAGAAAATGCATTGAATAATTTAAGTATTAAAAATGTAATTAACAATGACCTGTAATAAAAATAGCAAGCTAGCCTAATCTTTTATATAATAAAAGAATTACATCATTTCGGAGGGTTTTGCATTGAAAAAAAAATTAGACCAATAGGAGAGCTCAATTTTGTCAAGTAGGCGAAATCGGGCAATATGATTGGTTAATAAAAAATCAAAATTAAATTGATTTTGATCAACCTTAATAAATTTGGTGGAGAAATTTGATTAAGAAAAAAAATACATAAAAATATAAGTGTCAAATTTATGAAAACAAAAACTTAAAAAAAATATGAAGTAATTAATAAAACTTTAGTGGTTGAATTTTAAATAAATAATAGAGCTAAGTATAAAATTACAAGTTTCTATGTTTTTAATAATTTTAGAAAAAAATAAATAACCCCTTACTCTTTATAACTCCTGTACTTTATTATATTAACTTTGTTTAAAATTACATGAGTATTAGTATTAGTTTTTAAACTTTCATCCATTAAAATTACAAAATTTGGTAAATAATATTAACTTTGTTTAAAATGGTGAACAGATTGATCTTCATATTATGAGAAAGAAAATGCACCCTGCTTGAATAATTTAAGTATTAAAAATGTAATTAACAATGACCTGTAATAAAAATAGCAAGCTAGCCTAATCTTTTATATAATAAAAGATTACATCATTTCGGAGTGTTTTTGTAAAACCCTTCTCATCGAAAAAAAATAGACCAATACGAGAGCTCGATTTTGTCATGTAGGCGAAATCGAGTAATATGATTGGTTAATAGAAAGTCAAAATTAAATTGATTTTGATCAAGCTTAATAAATTTGGTGGAGAAATTTGATTAAGAAAAAAAATGCATAAAAATATAGGTGTCAAATTTATGAAAACAAAAACTTAAAAAAAATAAGAAGTAATTAATAAAACTTTAGTGGTTGAATTTTAAATAAATAATAAAGCTAAGTGTAAAATTACAAGTTTTCATGTTTTTAATAATTTTAGAAAAAAAAAAAATAACCCCTTAATCTTTATAACTCATGTACTTTATAATATTAACTTTGTTTAAAATTACATGAGTATTAGTATTAGTTTTTAAACTTTCATCCATTAAAATTACAAAATTTAGTAAATATGCAAATTAGTTTTAATATATGTTAAACATTTTAAAACTAATGCTAGTTTTAGACTTTCATCCGTTAGAATATTTTTTTAAATAATGACTCATGTTATTTTATTTATAAGTTTAATTTATGCATACACAGATTAGAATATTAAATACGACTAAACTATTATGGTAACAGGAATATAGATATCAAATGAAAAACACGAGTTAATGTAATATGAAAATAAATACGTGATTCTACTTATAACAAGGACACATGAAATTGTTATTTAAAATTATATATGGATATCCATAAAAATATTTTAAAAACTTTATGAAGCATATTTTAACTTTATCAACGCTCATTGTGTGCTACTAAATATCACAAACTTATGAAAACACAATTTTCCAAACAAAAAGGTATATTAGTAAACATGGTGTCATGGTTATTTATAATCAAATAAATGAATCAATTTTCAAAGCTATTTAGATATGCTACATATTTTAATGAAAATATAAGTAAAAGAAATATACCATAATTACAAAACATATTGTAAATTGATAGCACGGGTTTGCAAAACTAAAAGCATATATCATTAATATCTCATGCAAGTCAAGTATCATCATGTGATTTTGCTTGAATACTAAAATATAATTTTTAATCCAAAAGCATTATCCTAAAATAATAGGTAGATTATAACATATATACACATGATTTTTTATTTTTAGTCCACCAAGTAAAACCATGTGAAACATGTTAATTGATTCATTTGATAATCGATAATAATACATAATCAAAATAAAATTTTAAAAATCATGCGCGTGCACATATATTATAACTAGTATCTTATATATATATATATATATATATATATATATATATATATATATATATATATATATATATATATATATGGGAAAAACATAGCTACATTACAAATGTAGCCAATTGGCTACATTTCCTTTGAAAAAAGTTTTAATAATGTACAGTTTAGTCCTTGCAGTAATTCTCTGACACATATTTTTCCCCTGTCCCCACCCTTTTTTTCAAAGGAAATGTAGCCAATTGGCTACATTGTATTGTAGCTATGTTATCCCCTATATATATATATATATATATATATATATATATATATATATATATATATATATATATATATATATATATATATATATATATATTCGATCTTATCAAATCATACTAAATGTCAACTCCTTGGAAGGAGAGGTGTGCCATCGTGTTTATATTTAATAATTGTCCCTTTTAAGTCGTTCGAATAGAAAATCATGGGCGCCATTTTTATATGATAACGTCATGCATGTGATTGTCATTAGTACAGCATATTATATTAACAAATGATCGATTAACCAAATTGTTAATTTATTAATTATGTCCTACAAGCAATGTTGAATCTTTAACTGTTTCTTACTATCGAATTACAGGATCATTCAAATTCACAAACTATTACAAATAAAAGTGCATTAGTAAGAAGCTCTTTAAGCTTGAAGTCATCATGTCACCGGTGATGATGGAGCCATTATTGTGAAGTTACTTAATTTTGTTCATCATTTCACTTGTACTTCACAAGGTAATATTACATCACTGTTTGCTAACTTCATCGATTACGTTTCAATGGTTTCCATGTCTTTGATTCTCCCTTTTGTTCTGCATCGTTACTATTCTGGATACATGCATGGTCATTACAAATAATAAATTCATGTGCCAAAACACAGATTTCAAAATTCACCAAAATTAACTGAAATAAATATGGGATAAAGTTTGTCTTTGATTAAAGATCATACGTATTTCGTTGCAAAAATCGTGAATCGGTAGTCGGTCGGTCGGTCGACTATAGCTTGTAATTGGTCTGGGTTGGATTAATCCGATTGGCATTTCCAGGAAGTTTTTGGTATTTTCGACTGAGTTTTGGATATTTCCGGTGATTTTTAGGAATTTACGGCAAGATTTGCCTTATACCAATAATTGTAGAAAGATATAAACAATTATTATAAGTGATTAAACAAGTTTTCTGGCATGTTTATGGTATTTCCGACAAGATTTGCGGGTTTCCAATAAGTTTAACCACCGTGTTTATGGTATTTCCAAAAAGGTTGTTGGCCGTTTAGCGCCTAGGCGGCGATTAATCGGCCTTGTAGATTTTATTTTATTTTATTTTATTTTATTTTTTATTTTTTGCAACACTGGTATTTCATATGACTTGTGATATAAAGGAAACACATATATATATATCCTGCCATTTCTGTTTTGGTTCTCATCTGAGGGTATATATAGGTGTGATAAGAACATGAAAGCTAGGAATATGTCAACACAGTAGTGTATGTAAAAGCAACTCGCTTACTCGTGTTTTGAACAATTTTTTATTTTACTGGAAATGGCGACTATAATCACGGTTCCGTTAAGATGGTATAGCAACTACTGGTTAAGAATTTACAGTAAATGGATTGTGTTTGGCAAATTTGTAGCAGCTCTAATGGTTAAGTCGTGAGTTGTACCTATACAAAAATCTTAAGCACATATGAGGCCTTTTGATATTGAGTCGTTAAGTCTTCTGCTTTGGAAGGACTTTATGGCTTAATATTGTTAAGGGAAATGTAGTATTTGTTTAGTGAGAATGTGAAGTTTGAGAATGTTGGTTTAATGGATTTAAATCTGCATATCTTTTACTTGTTGATGAAAATCATGGGCATGTCCATCTGATTCCATAGTTTGGATTCCATAGTTGTGGGTTGTACAGGGACGGAGCCAAGGGGGTGCCCGCGGGTGCATGTGCACCCCATAAATTTTTTTGATATAGTGTTAATTTTTGAAAAAATTATCGATTTTTCTTAAATGTATCTTAAATGCATCCGGTGCATTAAAATGTGTCTCTAGTATTATTTAGTTCGTATACTTACAAATAAAAAATAAATATAAACTTTTGTAAAAGCCCAAAGATGAAACAAGTTTAATAAATTAAAGCACAAAAGCCCATGAAATAAGTTTTTTTTAATGGAACAAGTTTATTTGGCATCCTAACAATTTACAAAATCCAAAATTGAACTAATACCACAAAGATGAAACAGGTTCGTAAGTCGTAACATATATCTTACATTTGTTTATTATGTCTTTTAAAATTTTCATGTTTTGATTGATTGTATAAAATCTTGAATAATTTGTTGGTTCCGTATAGTCTATCATCATCAATAAGAGCTTAGGGCAATAAGAATAAGTGAATAACTATGCAATTTTTATCAAGAAAAATATGGATAACAAGTTTAAGTGATATCAAACAATATAATAGAATATGAATAGTACCCCAATTGTGTTGTCATGGGGCAATTATTGTTGTCGTATTTACAATATATATGAAAAGTAGTCTTAAATGAAGTTGGTTTTAGTCTTGTCTGTTGCTACCGCTACGGTTGAAAGATGTTTTTTTTAAAATGAAGCTCATTAAAACTGATTTGAGTAATCGCATGAGTGATGATTATTTTAACAGCGCCTTAACTTGTGCTATAGAAAAAGAAGCACTTATTAATATTAAAAATGAGGGTGCACATAAGTGTTTTTTTGCTATGTGAGATCGTAGAATCACTAATTAGAAGGTAATATGTTCATTTATTAATCGTTTTAATGTAATCTTCGTTTTAATCCATTTTTTAACTCTATTATATTACGATTAAAAAAATTTGTGCACCCGATCATATTTCGTCTTGGCTCCGTCCCTGGGGTTGTACACGACGCACATAGGAAAAGCCCAATTGATAAACACAATTGGTTAAGGGTAAAAATGATAGTTTTTTATTACCATTTTTTTCAGAATATAATTAAAGCTGTAGCTTAGTCATTCCAACGTCTATAGGAATAAAAAATAATTGGAGTTTGCTCTTCCTTTTTTTCTTTTTTTTTTTTCTTTTTTTTTTTTCTCTCTCTCTCTCTCTCTATCTTATATGATGATCTAAAATACCATGCATGTTTGTTTCTAGCTTAGTTAAGACGGCACTTTCACAAAACTTTTTTATGACGTGGTAATGTAATATTCTGGATCATTCTTCTTGCAATACTTACTAATTAACTTAAAATTTTCTGAGTTTTTTTTTTTTTTTTTTTTTTTTTTTTTTTTTCTCTCTCTCTCTCTATCTTATATGATGATCTAAAATACCATGCATGTTTGTTTCTAGCTTAGTTAAGACGGCACTTTCACAAAACTTTTTTAAGACTTGGTAATGTAATATTCTGGATCATTCTTCTTGCAATACTTACTAATTAACTTAAAATTTTCTAAGTTTTTTTTTTTTTTTTTTTTTTTTTTTTTTTTTTTTTTTTTTTTACACCATAATATTGGCTTTACAACCATGGGACCTAATGAATAGCTGGTACGGGCACGCAGAGGATGGTTTTATTTCGTAGATACACAATAAGACAACAATCGCAATCTGATTTTCAATCCCAAAACCTCTGTAACAAGTTCAGCAGAGTAGCAAGTCCAATGCTGCTTACTTTATTTGTTCTGATAGTTAGCAGCCTGGAGGTTATCGAGTCACGGTTTTTTGTTCAGACATTGCCAGGCTTGGTTGGTGATCTTCCGTTTACTCTTGAAACTGGGTAAGGTCATGAACTTTATAATAGAATCTTGTTCTCGATTATTTTCCTTTGGTATATAGTATAGTAGATATACTAACTCTAAACAAAACAATATGGTTTAAGTTACATTGGAGTTGGAGAATCCGAGGATTTGCAGTTGTTTTACTACTTCATTGAGTCTGAAGGGAACCCGAAAGATGACCCTCTAATGCTTTGGCTCACAGGAGGCCCTAGTTGTTCTGCTCTTTCGGGCCTTTTGTATGAAATAGGTATATCTTAATTACATCTCCATATTATTGCCAAAACATATTTAACTTAATTTACCAAATGTATTAGAAAATTAAATTGATTCATCTGTAGTCAGGTTAACCTTATAAGTTACTTCTCTAAGCTGCACTTAAATGATATAAGACACTTTCATATCCGAACTTTTTGGGTCAGTAGTACTTACTTTGTATTTCAAATTTGTACAGCTTAAAATTTACTAAACTAAGTACTGATATCTTTTAGTGTCATCAGTAAGAAATTAAGATTTCCCTGAAGTTTTTCATGAATATGTTAGCTACAAAGTGCTTACTTTAGTGTAGTTAAATTTTGAACCATTTTACATTGTTTTTTTAGCGGAGAACATAAACCATGGTATTCTCTACAGTGCTAAAGAAGATTAAATGCAGTGATGAATAAAAATGAGGGTAAAATGTACATATATTTATTAGTCTAATATATAAGCTTAAAACTACTGTATCCTTTGTTAATCTCACCCTTTACTTTCAAAGAAGCAGATAGAAAACTAACTGATACGAACCATTCGATATAGAGATAAAAGAACAATAACGATAGAATAATCGACGTTCAAGAGGTCGAATAAGCTCTCCCAATAATGATATTAAATCACTAATCCATTCTTATAATTCAATATAAAATCCATTACAACCTTAATACTCTATTTATAATAAAATATGCTCAAAACTTAACTTGTTCAATAAGAAAATATAATAAAGGAAACTAAATAAACTAATTGATTAATATATAATAATAATAATAATAATAATAATAATAATAATAATAATAATAATAATAATAATAACTAGAGTAATGCAAGGATCGTATCAATACTTCCACCCCCAAAAACACCTTGTCCTCAAGGTGTTGCTTTAACAATCTTGATTCCTGGATCCCACGTTTTCACTTGTGAACCTGTGTCTTGTCGATCAACATGCAACTGCAATTGTACCTCCAAATTAGGTCTACAAAGCGGCTCCTTGCTTAATCCAAATTCATCAAGAAGATACCAACCATCTTCAAGTATCCTATCAAGCAGCAAGCATGATTCATGTTTCAGCCCCACATCAGCCCATGTGTCGTCACCCTTTCCATACGCAATTCCGCCAACATTGTTCCACACACTATCAAAGTTGTTTTCTTCATCAGTACCAACTTCAAAAATTTTAACAACCCCTTTCTCTTCTTTGCCTTGCTCATCATTGCCTTCCTTAGGAACCGATCTTGTATTTTCAAATAGTTCTTCATCTTCTTCAAAATCAGTCTTGTTATTAGGCAACAAACATCCAAAATCATCATATTGAGTTGGTTGTGTAATTACACGATAAGTTGTTTCAGGTGGAGAAATAATTTTTATAAATCGAGTCATCATCTCCATTAGGTCATCCTGCTGTTTGGTTGATTCCTCGTGACGTCTATTAGCTTCCAATAGCATAGCTGCTAATTCTATCTCCAATGATTTTAAACGTGTATTAGTTTCATCTTTAAATTGATTGAGTCTGACCTCCAAATCAGCAACTTTAACCATTGTTGATTAACAACAATATCCAACAAATCCTTCCAACAAACAATAACCAAAAGTGAACTATAAACCCACATGAACAGTAACTTTGGCGATGAACAGTAACAGGTGAACAATAACGGGTGAACATTACTTTTTTTTATAACCGTGAATCGAACAGCTCTGATACCAAATGATATGAACCAATTCGATATAGAGATAAAAGAACAATAACGATAGAATGATCGACGTTCGAGAGGTCAAATAAGCTCTCCCAATAATGATATTAAATCACTAATCCATTCATATAATTCAGCATAAAATCCATTACAACCTTAATACCCTATTATAATAAAAGATGCCCAAAACTTAACTTGTTCACTAAGAAAATATAATAAAGAAAACAAAATAAACTAATTGATTAATATATAATAATAATAATAACTAGAGTAATGCAAGGGTCGTATCACTAACCTAGTGTACATACTATAGAAATTTAATTGTAACTGACAGTTACTTTGGTGGTTCTGTGCAGGCCCGTTCACTATTAACGATGCTAAATCCAGATTTGAAAATAAACCAGTACTTGAGTTCAACACTCACAGTTGGACAAAGGTGTTTAATATTTACAGTGTTTGTTTACTTAAGCATTTAAGCATACACAATCATTAATATAATTAAACTAAGTTACCACTTTGACGCAAAAAAAGAAACGCTCACTCTCACGAAATGTGTAAAGTTTACATATTTAGAAGACACAAAGATTTCAAGCCAATATGATAATGATTGACCAAAATTAGTAGCATTTCAGTTGATTTAGAGTAGAGGAATAGGAATTAAAGATGGCCTTTTTTAGCAAGCATTTTCAGTCTTGTTCATTTCTATCAAATATGTAAGGTTGGTCATATCTTAGTAAATTCTAAATGTGTGTAAGATTATGAACCTTATGAGTACTACTTATTTCTTGATATATGAATCTGTCATTACATTGTAGGCCGCCAACATAATATTTCTTGATCAACCGGTTGGATCTGGATTCTCCTATGCAAAAACTCATGAAGCTTACCTAACAAATGATACATCAACAGCAATGGATGTTTACAATTTTTTGAGGATGGTATGTCAATCCTCTTGATGAAAGCACTTGCTTTTCCACATATTTTACTATATCATGCATATATAGATGTCATACATATTTAAGGAATATGCAGGTTAGGAAATGCATTCAAACTCGTAAATGTTTAGGCCTGATCAAAACAGTCAACTCGTGTCGACTGATCAACAGCTTTTACTTTACTCATTTGACCCATTTTTATATTGGATCGTAATTTTCATCTTTTACACATGTTGCTATCTTATCCTTGAAAAGGACAGGTTAATAATTGTGTAATTCACCTAGTCAGTATTTAAGGCATGTAAATATCAGATGCATCTCATGTTATTCAAGCATCAGGGGCAGATTGCAATTTGTTTGTTCTGGAAACTAACTAAAATAAACTTTGTCTTGGTATGCCTATTGTGACAGTGGCTTGTAGATCATCCAAATTTTCTAAACAATCCATTGTATATTGGCGGTGATTCCTATATGGGCATAGTGCTACCGATGGTCGTTCAGGAGATATATAATGGTACATCTAAATAAGTCATAACCATTTCGCCACTTTATAACATAAACATTTGACTCGTAATATGAATCATGTCTAACTCTTGAAATAGATAACAATGTTTCCTTGTTTCGTAGGTAATGAAGTTGGAGAAAGGCCACGGATGAACATCAAGGTACAAATTAGATATTCATTTGAATTATTTATATTTCATAATAATCAGCGGCTATATTTTTTTTTATTCCACTTTACGATAAAAAATTGAACTGTCGATGAATGGGGTTGACTGCACTAAATTCGTTCTTTCGCGCCTATTCGATCAGATATTTACATAACTTTCTATGGACACTAAATCTGATATTTTTTTTTCCAACTTAGGGGTATCTGCTTGGTAATCCGTTGACAGACCGAAGTGGAGACTATAATTCAAGAATCCCGTTTGCTCATAGTAAAGCACTCTTATCAGATGAAATCTACAAGGTAAAAAGCAAAAAATAAAGTATCAAGATGTTTCATGCACCAAACAACAATTCAATTATATCAAAAAATGAGTTGTACATGTTTACAGTCATGTATCGATACTTGCCATGGAGATTACTTGAATGTAGATCCTAACAACAGTTTGTGCATACATGATCTTCAAGTGGTGGCAAAGGTAAAAGGGTTAGATTATTATTCACATGTAAATATATATGAAGGATATATTTAAATGATTTCATATTTTCAATCTGTAGTGTCTTGACCAAATTTTCATTGGCAACATAGTAGATCTTGCATGTGAAAGTCCAAATACCTTGAATTCTTATATGTTCACGAGGGACGTGAGATCTCTTGACAAGACCTCCATGAACATGTGGTCGTCACCTCAAGCTAAGATACCATCAGTTTGTCGAGTATGATTCTCTCTTTGGAATAAGATAAATCATTTTAAAAAATGAGATACTTCTTGAAACTATGTATCAATCGCCTTTTTTTTCTTATATATTTGTCTTTTTCTTATACATATCCCAGGAAGACACTTATTCTTACTCTGCCATTTGGGCTAATAGAAGAGATGTGCGAGAAGCTCTTCACATTCGTGAGGTTGTCTTAGTTCACATGAGTTCTCATCATGTTTCTTTCGACTGTCAGATATAATTAATCTCATGATCGATTACCAGGAATTTGATGATATCGAATGGGTGCGATGCAATGATACTATGACATTTGATTTTGATAAGAAAGACTTATCTTATACACACAATGTCGTAAGTAGTGTCAACTATCATCAACATCTTGCTAATAAACATATTCGAGCTCTTATATACAGGTAATGATCTTTATTATTATGCTTCTTCTCATTTATGAGTTGAGAGCAAAAGTTATTCTATAACGGCTTGTTTTTCCCCTTTGTGATGTACAGTGGAGATCATGACATGATGGTCCCATATTTGGGTACACTAAAATGGATTGGATCACTAAATTTGTCAGTCATAACTAATTGGAGACCATGGTTCGTTGACAAACAAGTTGCCGGGTTAGTGGTGTTATCTCACTAATAGCATTAGCTAGCAGCCATGAACTTTTTTCATTAAGATTAATACTTGAGATATTATATGGGAGATGATTTGTTATATATCGGCCTCATGATGCTATATATTTTCTTGCAGATACACAATGAAATACTCGAAAAACAACTACAACTTGACATATGCTACTATAAAGGTGAGAAGCCTAATACAAGTTTTATTTCATTGCAATGCGTGCCTTAAGTGACATGATCCTGATTTTTTACCTTTTTGTGTTGTCGAAGGGAGGAGGTCACACAGCTCCAGAGTACAAACCTAAAGAGTGTTTAAGCATGCTTGTGAGGTGGCTCGCAAACGACACTATGGATATTCAACTGTAGTCTGTAGATTTTGATGCGTGTTTCTTAGGTTGTAAAAATCGTATGTTGATTTATATGTATCATTATGAAGTAGAAACATTAACTTTGTCACAGGCCAATGGTTCTTGAATGACTTGGTAAAAGGCAATGATGTGCCTGGTTGTAATCACGCTTTTTTTCCCCTCTTTATCCTTATGATAGAACTAGTTATAATACTCGTTAACGCATAAGGTTTTGTTTAATTTTTTATTGATTACATATTGTTGGAAGTAAAGTAATTAAGAAAACATAAGTCTTGAAAGTTGAAGGACCAATAGTGTTAGATAGATAGTTTGTAACTATTTTTCTGTTAATATAGTTATTAGTTAATTTCTGCATTTAGTGAAAGGGTATTTCGTTTCCTACATAACCCTTGGATAGAGTCACATCGGTTCATTGTACCGATTGGCATACTATAAATAGGTACCAAATGTAAATGTTTATAAGTGTGGTTATTAATAATATTGTGTGTTTATCTTAATCAAACCCACCCTCTGTTGTTTAACGAGTCACTGCACAATCTGATGTGCATACTCATACATGTTCATCCATGATTGATTCAAGATCCGTAGGATCTCAACACGTATTATGTTGGTGATGTTATATCACCAATATAATTTAAGTGTAATGGATTGACTTAATTGACCAATGTGTAATCATGATAAATGTTCAACAAGTCAGGGTTGTGCGGAGTGCACACTTGTATGACACTATTATGATTATCGCCTCGAATCACGGGGGTCCGGGAGCAGCGCCCCTGGTAGCGGGGTTCCAGGGGCGGCAGCCCCTGGTAGCAGGGTCCAAGGGGCGGCAGCCCCTGGCAGGGTCCAAGGGGCAGCGCCCCTTAATTTAACCGTTTCAGTAGTTAAATAACTGCCTTGGCAGTTACAACTGTACTTCGGTTTTATTGGTCATAGATTCATCACTTTTCTGGTTCGGTTCTTCATAACAACAAACACACATTCTCGTTTCTAAATCTGATTTTTATTTGATTTGAGATTTTGATAGAACCATCGAAATACTTCGATCTGAAAGTGTTTACACGACTCTCAAATTATTGTGATCCTAATAACTCTAACAAAGATCGAAGTAATTTAGATCATGACGAATGGAGAATCTGTGAAGGATATGACGAGCAAGTTTGATAAGTTGGGAAAGTTTGAAGGACAGGATTTTCGTCGCTGGCAAAAGAAGATGCACTTTCTTCTTACCACCCTGAAAGTTGTGTATGTTCTTAGTACACACACTCCCGAACGAAACGGCAATGAAACTTTGGAACAGAATAGGAAGAGGATGAAGTGGGAGAACGACGACTACATATTTCGTGGTCACATTCTAAATGGTATGTCTGATTCCCTCTTTGATATCTATCAAAACGCTGAATTTGCAAAAGCACTATGGGAGTCCCTAGAATCCAAATACATGGCAGAAGATGCTTCTGCAATGAAGTTTCTTGAGAGTAATTTTATGAATTACAAAATGGTTGATACCAGGCCTGTCATGGAACAATTTTATGAGATGTTAAGGATTCTGGGACAGATTACCCAACAAAATTTGATGATGGATGAAGCCATCTCGGTTGCAGTTATCATTGATAAACTGCCCCCTTCCTGGAAAGAATTCAAACATGGTTTGAAACATAAAAAGGAAGATTTAAATTTGGTTCAACTCGGTAGTCATCTACGAATTGAGGAAGGATTAAGAAATCAGGAACTTGATAATAATCCTAAAGGAAAGAACCAAACTGGATCATCTTCTATTAACATGGCTGAAGGAGATGGAGACAAAAAATCAAACAACAATAAGAATAAAACAAAGTTCAAAAGTGGCGATGATAAATTTTCCAACAAGAAGGCTACTGTTACTTGTTGGAAATGTAACAAGCCTGGTCATATGAAGAAGGATTGTCGCTCTCGTAAGGACAATAAAGGCGCTGGTGCAAGTGGGTCTAAGGATCCTGAAAAGCAACAAGGTTATAATTATGATTTTATGCAGAATTTAGATAATGTTTTACATTATGTTTCTCTAATTTCTGATGCATTTTATGTTCTGGATGATGACGTTGCTTGGTGGGTTGATTCGGGTGCAACAAGTTATGTTTGCAAGGATCTTCGTTGGTTTCAAGTCTGTGAATCGATTGAAGACAGATCATTTGTAAAGATGGGAAACGTTGCAACTGAACCAATCAAAGGAATAAGGCGTGTTTTATTGACTTCCAATTCTAGAAAACTTTATGTTTAGATAATGTATTGTATGTACCTGGGATTCGAAATAATCTTGTTTATGAAATTGTGTTGAATAAGTGTGGCTACAAACAAGTGTTGGAAAGTGACAAGTATATCTTTTCAAGACATGGTTCATTTGTTGGATTTGGTTATGTATGTAATGGAATGATCAGATTAAATTTGAATTATCCTTTGTTTGATGCTTTTGCTTGTATGATTACTTCTAGTAATAACAATAGTTTAAGTAAATCTGAATTATGGCATGCTAGACTAGGACATGTTCATTACAAGAGAATGAAATATATGTTTAAAATGAGTTTAATACCTACTTTTGACATGACAAATGAAAGTTGCAAGACTTGTATGTTAACAAAGATCACTAGACAACCATTTAATGGTGTTAATCGGGAAAGCAAAGTATTAGAACTCATACATAATGATTTGTGTGATTTTCATGCCAATCCTTCACTAGGACATAATAAGTATGTAATTACTTTTATTGATGATGCTTCTAGATATTGTTATGTCTATCTACTGCATGCTAAACATGAAGCTCTAGATAAATTTAAAATTTATAAACAAGAACTAGAACTCCAAAGACAAGATTTGATAAAAGTCTTGCGTACTGATAGAGGTGGTGAGTAGTATGATCCAGTTTATTTCCAATCAACCGGAATAATACATCAAACCACGGCTCCTTACACACCACAACAGAATGGGGTGGCTGAAAGGAAGAATAGGACTTTAAAGGAAATGGTGAATTTCATGTTATCCTATTTTGGACTCAATGAAGGATTTTGGGGCGAGGCTATGTTGACAGCCTGTTATATTTTGAATAGAACTCCAAATAAAAACAGTATACAAATGCCTTATGAAATTTGGACCAAGAAGGTACCAAATTTGACTTATTTTAGGGTTTGGGGTTGTAGAGCGGTGTTAAGGCTAACTGAACCTAAAATGAAAAATCTGGGTGAAAAAGGTATCGATTGCATCTTCATTGGGTATGTTGAGCATTCCAAGTGTTATAGGTTTTATGTTATAGAACCTAATGATTATGTGTCAGTGAACTCTATAATAGAGTCAAGAGACGTTATATTTGATGAAAAGCGGTTCATGTCTATACCTAGACCAAGAGGTATGGTTCAGCCATCTTCAAGTAAGATAGTTGAAAATGAGGTTGAAGGTACTGATGATGTACCTGGTCCATCTGCTCCTAGGAAAAGCACTAGAACAAGAAAATCTAAGTCTTTTGGGTCTGATTTTCAACTTTATTTAGTTTAAGGAACAAGAGATAAGACTATATCTCAACGTGAATATTGTTTCATTATTGAGGAGGATACAAGGACTTTGAGTGAAGCAATGGCTTCTAGGAATGTTACTTTTTGGAAAGTAGCAATTCAAAGTGATTTTGATTCCATCATGCATAATGATACTTGGGAATTAACTGATTTACCTCCTGGATGCAAAGCATTAGGATGTAAATGGATCCTTATACGAAAAATGAAAGTGGATGGAAGCATAGATAAATATAAAGCCAGATTGGTTATCCAAGGCTTTAGACAAAAGGAGGGAATTGACTTCTTTGATACTTATGCTCCTGTTGCTAGGATTTCCACTATTAGATTGTTTTTAGCTCTTGCAGCTATACATGGTCTAGTTATTCACCAAATGGATGTGAAAACTGCATTCTTGATGAGGCGAAAAGTGTACCGCTTTTAAGGGGTCATTTAAGCCCGAATTCGTGATTATTTGATCAAATATTGCCCTAAATCATTCATTTTGTCATTTTAGGTACTTTTGGAGAGAAATCTGGAAAAGGAAGCATTTTGGACGTTTCTGGAGCATAAAAGAGAAGAAAACGGCAAAGTCTCAATTTTACTTGCTGGAACAGTACCTGACGGCGTCAAGAGTTACAAAAGAGGTGGAAGTGGAAAATACACATGACGATCCAGAGAGTTTTTAAGCCTAGGACCTGACGGCATCACCCAAGGCCGACAGGGTCCAAACATTAGTGACGGCCCAGAGCATTTCTACACATGACGGCGTCACAAATAGATCTAGGCAATACAATTTTATTATGGCGGCGAGTTGACGGCGTCACAATCTAACACATGACGCCGCCACGATGTGTAATCCTACATATAGTTTTCCAAATTTCATTCATTAGTGTGCGACTTTGAGGGAATAAACCCTAGTCCGAATTTTATCACTTTTTCAAGGGTTTCAACCCCTTGAATCTTTCATGTTCAATTAAAGATAAGTATTCCTTCAAATCATTCAATATGTCTATGTGTTGTTTGATTATATCTTACGCTTGTCTTCTATTTAACATGCTAGGCTAGATTTTTTTTGTGTTTGCTTAGATGTAGTGAAACCTAGATGTTAATTATGGGTTGATTGTTTGTTTATAATTGTTACGGATGATTGTATTCGATGTTAGGCTTAAGAAAACTGGCAGACTTCCATTGGTAACTTGCTTGAACGTCTTAAGAAACATGATCGGAGGGGTACTACGATTTTTGGTTGTATTTAATGCGTAGGAGAATTCTAATGATCCCATGTTAGGAGCTTCTAACGGCTCGACATAGGAGTGAAGTAGGATCCTATAGAGTTAGGGAATATTGTACACGGCCCTACGACTAGTACTAAGGAATGACCCGTCATCCATGAAATTGTAACAAGCTATCAATCTGTAAAAGATATCTAGGGAGTAATGAAGTCTAAGTAAACACAACTTTCCTCATTATTGTTTCCACCACATTAGTATAATTAGTTTTATTTTCATTTCTTTTATTTTATTTTGATTGCATCTTAGTTAATTGGGTTAGTTGGCTAGCAACTAATTCCGCCCACTCCTTCAAAACCCGAGATTTTACTTGCTTTTATAAAAATATAAAAATATAAAAATACAAAAAGAATCATCTTTCACCTCTAGACCTAGTTTAGTAGGCATTCTAATCCTAGCGTCACTATTCCTGAGTTGAACGATCAATCCCCCGGTGCTTGTCACTATACTATACTACAACGATCAGGTACACTGCCTGGTGGGGGTTGTAAGCTTCTCGAGATCCCTTGAGAGGTAAAACCTGTTGCGAGGGTGCGATCCTTACGTATCAAGTTTTTGGTGCCGCAGCCCGGTGAATAGTTATTGTCTAGGTTAGGATTTCTTTTTATTAGGTGTACTTGCTAGATTCCTTTCTAGTAAGATTTTATTTTTATTTTTAGGTTTTCTTTAGTCTATCTTATTTCTTTGTGCCTTTGTTCGTAACCTTTACCATCCGACATCATGGAAGGTGGTAACATCTTTGAACCCATCAACCCACCACAACAAAACCACCCACAACACCCACCACTAGCAAACCCACCTCCTACTCCGAACTTTAGGAGAGTATTCCCGTCCTAGCCACCAAGGCTATCGAAACACTATTGAGCTCACTCAAGGAGCCAATGTGTCCCCCTTGCGATCCGAGACCATCCGGTTGGTGCAAAGCGGATGTGCATTCCATGGACTTTGTTCCGAAGATCCTAACCAACATCTCAAGGATTTCCTTAAAATCGTAGATTCCATAGACCTTGATGTTGCAACTAGAGAGTCGACCCGATTACGCCTATTCCAATTCTCTCTACGTGATCAAGCTAGTCAATGGCTTGAACGTTTACTCGCGGGATCTATCACCTCATGGGATGATCTCACCACTTGATTCCTTGCTCAACTTTTCCCACCGGGGAGAACTACCAAGCTTAGAAATGATATCTTGATGTTCCAACAACGTCAAGGTGAAACTCTATACGAAGCATGGACTCGTTTCAAGGACTTACTCCAAAAAGTCCCTCATCATGGCATAGATCTTTGGCTCCAAGTCCAAATCTTCTATGACCATATCGATCTCTCCACAAGACGAACCATTGACCAATCGGCCGGTGGCAAGCTATGTGATCTAAGTGCGGAAGAATCATGGGAACTCATAGAAGATCTTGCTCTCTATGACAATGAAAGTTGGAATGATCCCCATGATTTGAACAAAACAGTCAAGGCAATATCTTTGCCTTCGAACAATTCTAGCACTCCCGACCGTAGGATCATGGAACTTGAGGACCAAGTCAAGTTTCTCATGAAATCCTACGAAGCTCCTAAGCCTTCAAGCCAAGTGATGCATGGGAATTGCACCAGGATTTACCTCTCGAGGGATCTCGAGAAGCTTACAACCCCCACCAGGCAGTGTACCTGATCGTTGTAGTATAGTATAGTGACAAGTACCGGGGGATTGATCGTTCAACTCAGGAATAGTGTCGCTAGGATTAGAAAGCCTAAAAATTAAGTCTAGAGGTGAGGGATGATTCTTTTTGTATTTTTATATTTTTATAAAAGCAATTAAAATCTCGGGTTTTGGAAGAGTGAGTGGAATTAGTTGCTAATCAACTAACCCAATAACTAAAGATGCAATCAAAATAAAATAACAAAAATGTAAATAAAGCTAATTAAACTAGTGGTGTGAACAATAAATGAGAAAATTGTGTTTACTTAGATTTCATTACTCCCTAGATATCTTTTACAGGTTGATAGTTTGTTACAATTGCGTGGATGACGGGTTATATTCCTTAATACCAATCGTGGGGTGGCGTACGTACTTCCCCAACTCTATAAGCTCCTACTTCACTCCTATGTCGAGCCTGCAAGAAGCTCCTAACATGAGATCATTAGAATTCGCTCATGCATTAAATACAACCATAAAAACCTAGTACGCATTGATTCATGTTTCTTAAGACGTTCAAGCAAGTTACCCTATGGAAGTCTGCCAGTTTTCTTAAGCCTAACATCGAAATCATTCATCCGTAACAACTATAAACAAGCAATCAACCCATAATCAACATCTAGGTTTCACTACATCTAAGCAAACACACAAGAGATCTAGCTTAGCATGTTAAAATCAAGACAAGCGTAAGATATATTCAAACAACACATAGACATATTGAATGAATTGAAAGGATACTTATCTTAATTGAACATGAAAGGTTTCAAAGGGTAAAAACCCTTGAAAATACTGATAAAATCGTGCTAGGGTTTCTCCAAGTTATCCCTCTAATTGTCCTCTCTTAATGAATGAAAATTACAAAACTATATATAGATTTTCCAACGTGACGGCGTCAAGAAGAGAAATCTGACGCCGTCAACTCGCCTCCCATAATAATATCGGATTGCCTAGATCCAGATCTGACGCCGTCAAGAGCAATTTTCCTCTGGGCCGTAACGTGTAAAGGGACCATGACGGCCTATGGTGACGCCGTCATGCCCTAGTGTAAAAACTCTTTGGACCGTCACGTACTCTATCCACTTCACCTCTTGTTTTACTCTTGACGCCGTCATGTAGAACTTGGTGACGCCGTCAGGTACTGTTCCCAGCAAGGAAAATTAAGACTTTGCCGTTTTATTCACTTTTATGCTCCAAAAACGTCCAAAATGTTTCCTTTTCTAGAATTCACTCCAAAAGTACCTAAAATCACAAAAGGAATGATTTAGGGCAATATTTGATCAAATAAATTCAATTCCGGGCTTAAATGACCCCCTAAAAACGAATCATTTTTCGCCTCATCATATACCCTTACACTTGAGATTTGCTTGTCCTCAAGCAAATGTGCTTTTATTCTAATCAAAATACAAGTTAGGGGTCATTTAACACTAATATAAAAGTAATTACAAAAAATAATCGTTCCACTAAAGACCAAAGACAAGCACGGAGGTCATACACTAGCACCTCACAAATAGTCTTTAGATACTCACATCTCTCGGGTGTAATAAAGTATATATTACAATATGGAAATGGAAAACATCTCTCACTACCTGTCATAGCAAAATAGATTACCATAGGCTTGGGAAAAGATCAAACCTCCAGCACATGGCGTAAGCACCTAGGATAAACTATCAAAGAGGTCTTTCAAAGGGTTATAACGTTAGGTGTAGGGATATCGAATACACGGTTTTTTTGGATAACGGCAATCTTTACTGGTGGCGAGTTAATAATCTTGGTTAATTACATGTACAATATGGCGTTGCTAAGCCAAGACTAGACTCGACTTAAGCTAATAAATCAAAAATAACAAAAACATAAAACAAACATAAAATGAAACAGGATGGTAGTCCATATGTTTTTTTCTCTTTTTCTTTTTTTTTATATTTTTTCGATTTTTTTTCTTTTTTTTTTCCTTAAAAGGTAAATTTTATTAAGAAAATAGGAAGCCAAAAGGCCATACAAAGCAAGAAAAGATACAAAGTGTTAAAGAAACTAAGACACTTCCTTAGTTCCACACTTTGTATCACAAAATACAAATGGCATAGGACAACCACCTAGCTCAAATACAAGTAAGAAATAACAACAAGAGCTAATACATAAACCAACAAATAGATAACTATAACTCTTATAAAATTAGACAAAGCAGAAGTGAGCTTGAACTAGAATTGTCAACATACTCTGAATACATGGGTAAGTGCCAAGGACTCAACCAAAGCACCTCCAAACATCACCATATGTTGACAATACCTAGTAAGCAAGATGCTAAGTCAAATTTAAAAAGAGGAACATAACAAACAAATTACCAAACAGCTGCAATCCAAAGAGAACAAGAGCTCAAAATACATCAATGCCAAAATCCATCTTGCTTTGTTTTAACTTAATCAGAATCATCATAGAATACCAGAAATTGACCAGAAGATACCAACCCCAATCCATCCAGGAAAAGCAATGACATAAATAATCCCTTCATACCAGATATAACCCAACCATTCAATAGGAAGTGCCAAGATGGCAGTTTTAGCAAGTTTACCTCCTTAAAAACCTTTCTATGTAAAACCCCAAGGGAAAAAACATAAAAAAGGACAAAAAGAGTATAACACTTACCAAAACCTTCCCAAATCATATCCTTAACCTTTAAACACAATCCACAATCATTATTACCACAACAATTCTTCAAAACCACTTCACAATCATTATTACCACAACAATTTTTTTTTTTTTTTTTTTTTTTTTTTTTTTTTTTTGCATACACTGTTGCCCTACCATCCAAAATAATACATCATAGGGAATGTACATTCCCCTTACACTTGAATTTTTACATACTCTACAATAAACTAATTTAATGACTCGAATAAAGATAATCAAAACACTTGGAGTACTTTTAAGATTAACGCACATATGGGGGTAATATATGATGTTCTTCCCCATTACTCCATAACACAAGTACTTTACCCATGAGTCCCAATCGTCCCAAAACAATATGTACAAGGATATGACTCGACTTAGCAACCATGTAATCAATTAGATAATTAACTAAGGGTTTAGACAAATAATAATAATACACTAAAGATGAGTGCATACACGGAAGGCTAAGGCGATTTGGGTGTACATTTAAGTGGGTTGTAACAAATTCTTCTTTTAAGTAAGATGCTTATAGTTAGAAACGAAAAGATAGGCTCAGACGGGTGTACTAGGGGTTTCGTGTACTAAAAATGAGTACAACGCTAAGGGTGTGGGAAAAATTAGTTGACTTTACTAGCCAAGTAATATGACTTAAAAGGTCAAGTAATTATGATACGAGTTTAACACACGGGTGATCCTAATGCCTCTTATCATGTAGTAAATCCTACTACACGAATGTAGTCACTAGCGGTCTCGGGATGCATCGCTAACGCAAGTTCTAGAATCTAAATGCTACCGGTACACTCATAAGCACTAATAGTAAATGCTTTTCCTATCAAATCTAAAGGCGAACCTCACATATTTGGGTGGAAAATTTTTCTGAATAGTACGGTTTTGTGCTAGTCATACGACTCCTATCCATGAGACGCTTGCTAAGGCTAAAGTTTCACTCCTAAATGTTGTAAAAAATTTTAAATTTGGCGCTAAAATTACACTAACAAGTATTTCTCTTAGTTTTATTACACATCTACCATCAAACAAACAAACTCAAGTGAAAGTGTATCCTATAAGGTATCATCATTTACCCTCCTCTTACACTTAGGATGAACATTGTCCCCAATGTTCAATTAAAGAATGTAAAAGTAAAACATGTAAAAGAATGAAAACAAATACTCCCCTGATTCGTTCGGTGTGGATAGTGTGTTAACAAGGTTAGATCTTCCTCCAAGAAAATGAACAATCAAAGCTTCCCTTCCAGAAATATAAATCATCTTCTTGTCATACATAACCTGATAAACCTGAGAAAACAAACAAGGCAACCTTGCGTAAAATCGGCGGCAATCTACATATACTAATAAATCCTAGAAAACAAAGTAAGATATAATGCTTGTGGAATGAATGTTTGCAGATTTCCTGGAGTTTATAAAACTAAAGAATTAACAAAAACTTTAAGACTCCGTTAGAAAAACAAAAATAGCAAAATTTCCAGAATTTTACACATGACGCCGTCAGGAATTAATTCCTGACGCCGTCAGAAGTGATCTGCAGAAATCCTTACGTTAAGTTTCCGAAAAATTTCTGGAAAACTTATGTCCTATTTCCTGGAAAATCCTGCAAAACATCATTATGACTCGATACAAGCATTTGACTTTAACAAATACTAATATACATGTCCATTTAATATTGTGGAGAATCATGATTGATTTTGTTTCTTAAAAACATATTTGGGGTTTCCCCTTACACTTATCTTTTGCGAAATACCTTTGGATGAAGTTAGGACGAAGTCAAACGACAAAATAAAGTATTTTCACCATTTTATTTTTTTGAAACATGATCTATCAACAATAAAAATAAAGCATGCATACGGAAACAAATAACAATCAAACAAATAGAAATCACACAAAGCATGGGTTGCCTCCCAAGAAGCGCTTTTCTTTATTTACGAGTCTTGTAGCTAGACTCAAGGTCTTGGGTAATTACGTGACCTCATCCTCAAATGTTACATCCTCCTCACTAATCATTTCATTACTAATTTCTTGATAATGTTTTACACGTTGTATGTTGACAGTAAACTCTCTATTTTCATCGTCTATTAACACAACAGCTCCAGTTTTAGAGGAACTTTTCACCGTAAATGGCCCATACCATCTAGACTTGAGTTTCCCTGGAAATAACCTTAACCGAGAATTATACAATAGAACTTTATCCCCTTCTGAAAATTCCTTAGGTTTCTTAATTCGCTGGTCATGCCATCTTTTTTCCCTCTCCTTATATGTAATGGAAGATTCATACGCTTCTAACCTTAGCTCATCAAGCTCATGGAGTTGCAAGAACCTATTTGTTCCGGCGATTGTATAGTCCAAATTACATGCCTTAAGCGCCCAATAAGCCTTATGCTCTAGTTCTACCGGAAGGTGACATGCCTTACCGTAGACCATGCGGAACGGGGTCGTTCCAATAGGTGTCTTGTAGGCAGTTCGGAATGCCCATAAGGCCTCATCATTTTTAAATGACCAGTCTTTTCTATTTTGACTAACCGTTTTTTCTAGTATTCTTTTAATAGCCCTGTTGGTGTTTTCGACCTGACCATTGGTCTTTGGGTGATAGGCGGTGGAAAATCGATGGGACACTCCGTATCTCCTCATGACCTTTTCCATTTGCGCATTGCAAAAGTGGGTTCCCCTATGACTAATGAGGGCTTTAGGAATTCCGAACCTAGCAAACAACTTTTTCAGGAAATGAATAACTACCCTAGCATCGTTGGTCCTAAGGGCTTGTGCCTCTACCCATTTTGAAACATAATCGATGGCAACTAAAATGTATTGATTTCCTCCTGAAGATGGAAAGGGTCCCATGAAGTCGATTCCCCAGACGTCGAAAACCTTACATACTTGTATAAAATTCTGGGGTGCTTCATCTCTATTTGATATGTTCCCGGCCCGTTGACATGCATCGCATGCTTGTACCATTTCTTTAACACCACGGAATATTGTGGGCCAATAGAACCCCGAATCAAAAATCTTTCGTGCGGTGGTGTTTATCCCATGATGGCCCCCAGAGGGGCCAAAGTGACACTCTCTCATGATCTTTACTGACTCATCTCCCGAAACACAACGTCTGATTATTTGATCAGGACACCTTCGGAATAAAACTGGTTCATCCTAGAAGTAGTATTTTAGTTGGGCAAAGAACCTTTTCTTTTCGTATTTAGTCATGTATTCCGGAATGAGTCTGCTCGCGAGATAGTTAGAAAAATCAGTGTACCAAGGCTCAGAATCTGTCATTGACATGAGTTGTTCGTCAGGAAATAAATCCCGAATCTCGCTTCTATCAAGCTCACTAAAGGGATTTTCAAGACGAGATAGGTGATCAGCAGCCAAATTCTCCGCCCCCCTTTTATCACGAATTTCAACGTCAAACTCTTGTAACAACAAGATCCACCGAATTAGTCGTGGTTTAGCATCTTGCTTGGCAAAAAGATATCGGAGAGCCGAGTGATCGGTGAAAACGACTGTCTTTGATAGGACAAGATATTGACGGAATTTGTCAAAGGCGAACACTACGGCTAATAATTCTTTTTCGGTGGTAGAGTAATTCTCTTGAGCGGGATTCATGGTTTTGCTAGCATAGTAAATAGGTTGGAATAGCTTGTCACGCCTTTGGCCTAATACTGCCCCGACAGCATAATCGCTAGCATCGCACATGATTTCGAAAGGTAACTCCCAGTTGGGTGTAACCATGATTGGGGCTTGCGTGAGCTCCTTTTTCAAGAGATCGAATGCATCCTTGCATTCTTGAGAGAAATCGAAAGGAGCATCCTTCACCAGCAATTGAGTCATTGGTCGAGCTATTTTAGAGAAATCTTTGATGAATCTCCGGTAGAACCCGGCGTGGCCCAAGAAGCTGCGTATTGCTTTAACAGTCGTGGGATAAGGTAATTTAGATATAGCTTCCACTTTAGCTTGGTCCACCTCAATCCCATTCCCTGAGACCTTATGTCCTAACACAATCCCTTCTTTTACCATAAAATGACATTTTTCCCAATTTAACACCAAGTTGGTTTCCTCACAACGTTTGAGCATTTTTTCTAGATTAGCAAGACAGCGGTCGAAAGAGTTCCCGAAGACTGAAAAGTCATCCATGAAAACTTCCATGCTGTCTTCCATCGGCTCATGAAAGATTGCGGTCATGCATCACTGAAAGGTGGCGGGGGCTTTACACAGCCCAAAAGGCATCCTTTTATAGGCGAACATTCCATAAGGGCAAGTAAACGTGGTTTTCTCTTGGTCCTCAGGTGCTATGGGGATTTGGAAATATCCTGAGAACCCATCTAAGAAACAGTAATACTCGTGCCCAGATAATCTTTCCAACATTTGGTCAATGAATGGTAGGGCAAAGTTATCCTTCCTTGTGGCATCATTGAGCTTTCTATAATCGATGCATACCCGCCATCCGGTGACCGTTCTCTGGGGTACCATCTCACCCTTTTCGTTTTTCACCACAGTCATTCCACCTTTTTTTTGGTACAACCTGTACAGGACTAACCCATGGGCTATCCGAGATTGGGTAAATTAGTCCTGCATCCAGAAGTTTGATGACTTCTTTCTTCACTACTTCCTTAATGTTGGGATTCACCCGCCTCTGGGGTTGTACGGTAGGTTTATAGTTTTCTTCCATAAGAATCTTATGCGTGCAAAAAGTTGATTCAATCCCCTTAATGTCGGCTACACTCTATGCAAGCACTCCCTTATATTTCTTGAGGACTTCTAAGAACTTACCTTTTTGTTCATGTTCGAGGGAAGAGTTTATGATTACCGGCAGTTGATCCTCTCCCTGAAGGAAAGCATACTCTAGGTGGTTAGGGAGTTCTTTAAGATCTAGCTTAGGGGGTTCGATAATAGAGGGCTTAAGCTTGTTTTCGGGTTTTCGGAGTTCGAGCTATTCAGTGGTCTCCTGTCTAGGGTAGAAGGAGACTGCTCCAGCACCCTCCACCTTTTCTTCCTCCAACAAGGGTAGAAAACTCTCACCCCGTAACCAGCCTTCTTCGATCTGTTCATTAAGACAGTTATCAATGACATCCGTGAGTTCATCGACCTCTCCGATGAAATAGAGCCGGTTAGCTGCTTCGAGAGAGAGATTCATAGTGTCTTTAATGTCAAAGGTTAAGCTATCGGTTCCTACTCGTAAGGTTAACTTGCCGTCATGAACATCAATGACTGCTCGAGCGGAAGCAAGAAATGGTCTCCCTAAGATGATGGGCACCAAATCATCCTCCTCCATCTCCAAGATCACGAAGTCAACCGGAAATTTGAATTTTCCAACTTTGACTAGCACATTCTCGCATATCCCTACGGGGTATTTGACTGATCTATCGGCTAGTTGGATGTTCATACGGGTAGGCTTTAATCCGGAGTATCCTAGTTTAAGGAACATGGAGTGAGGCATGAGGTTGATACTCGCCCCTAAATCGGCAAGAGCATTCTTTATTGATAGAGATCCTATAGAACAGGACAAGGTGAAGCTGCCTAGATCGTCTACCTTTTTTGGTAGCCCTCGATGGGTCACCACCGAACATTCTTCCCCCAAAGTCACAAGACCCTCGAGTTTCTTTCGGTTGGCGAGTAATTTTTTAAAGTATGAGCTATACTTTGGCATGTGATAGCAAGCATCAAGGATAGGTATGGTGATCACAGAATCTTTTAGATATGAAAAGAATCTCTTATTATCGTTCTTAATTTTCTGGTTTTTCAGTCAGGATGGGAATGGGATTCTCACAGGTTGGTTAGGTGGAGTCGATGGGGATGGGGTCACCAGGGGAGGTTGTTCGGGAGCCTCGATGCTCACATTACCTTCCTCTTCGCGGGGCTCGCTTGGATCAATGGTGATAGGATGTAAGCTCGGATAAGAGGGTCCTTGGTTGTTGTTCCAGGTCAAGTAGTTATTGCGAGCAGGGGGTCTTTTTGGCTTACTGATGGCCTGTCTTGGTCATCAAGGGTGGAGTTAAGCTTGTTGAACCATTCTTCTATGTCATTCTGTTGCTCATCGACGAGCTCATCAAGACCTTTCAATTGTAAGCCTTTTTCTTGAGTGAAGTGACCAAGAGTTACAAAAGAGGTGGAAGTGAAAAATACACATGACGATCCAGAGAGTTTTTAAGCCTAGGACCTGACGGCGTCACCCAAGGCCGTCAGGGTCCAAACATTAGTGACGGCCCAGAGCATTTCTACACATGACGGCGTCACAAATAGATCTAGGCAATACGATTTTATTATGGCGGCGAGTTGACGGCGTCACAATCTAACACATGACGCTGCCACGATGTGTAATCCTATATATAGTTTTCCAAATTTCATTCATTAGTGTGCGACTTTGAGGGAATAAACCCTAGTCCGAATTTTATCACTTTTTCAAGGGTTTCAACCCCTTGAATCTTTCATGTTCAATTAAAGATAAGTATTCCTTCAAATCATTCAATATGTCTATGTGTTGTTTGATTATATCTTATGCTTGTCTTCTATTTAACATGCTAGGCTAGATTTTTCTTGTGTTTGCTTAGATGTAGTGAAACCTAGATGTTAATTATGGGTTGATTGTTTGTTTATAATTGTTACGGATGATTGTATTCGATGTTAGGCTTAAGAAAACTGGCAGACTTCCATTGGTAACTTGCTTGAACGTCTTAAGAAACATGATCGGAGGGGTACTACGATTTTTGGTTGTATTTAATGCGTAGGAGAATTCTAATGATCCCATGTTAGGAGCTTCTAACGGCTCGACATAGGAGTGAAGTAGGATCCTATAGAGTTAGGGAATATTGTACACGGCCCTACGACTAGTACTAAGGAATGACCCGTCATCCATGAAATTGTAACAAGCTATCAATCTGTAAAAGATATCTAGGGAGTAATGAAGTCTAAGTAAACACAACTTTCCTCATTATTGTTTCCACCACACTAGTATAATTAGTTTTATTTTCATTTCTTTTATTTTATTTTGATTGCATCTTAGTTAATTGGGTTAGTTGGCTAGCAACTAATTCCGCCCACTCCTTCAAAACCCGAGATTTTACTTGCTTTTATAAAAATATAAAAATACAAAAAGAATCATCTTTCACCTCTAGACCTAGTTTAGTAGGCATTCTAATCCTAGCGTCACTATTCCTGAGTTGAACGATCAATCCCCCGGTGCTTGTCACTATACTATACTACAACGATCAGGTACACTGCCTGGTGGGGGTCGTAAGCTTCTCGAGATCCCTTGAGAGGTAAAACCTGTTGCGAGGGTGCGATCCTCACGTATCAAGTTTTTGGTGCCGCAGCCCGGGGAATAGTTATTGTCTAGGTTAGGATTTCTTTTTATTAGGTGTACTTGCTAGATTCCTTTCTAGTAAGATTTTATTTTTATTTTTAGGTTTTCTTTAGTCTATCTTATTTCTTCGTGCCTTTGTTCATAACCTTTACCATCCGACATCATGGAAGGTGGTAACATCTTTGAACCCATCAACCCACCACAACACCCACCACTAGCAAACCCACCTCCTACTCCGAACTTTAGGAGAGTATTCCCGTCCTAGCCACCAAGGCTATCGAAACACTATTGAGCTCACTCAAGGAGCCAATGTGTCCCCCTTGCGATCCGACACCATCCGGTTGGTGCAAAGCGGATGTGCATTCCATGGACTTCGTTCCGAAGATCCTAACCAACATCTCAAGGATTTCCTTAAAATCGTAGATTCCATAGACCTTGATGTTGCAACTAGAGAGTCGACCCGATTACGCCTATTCCAATTCTCTCTAAGTGATCAAGCTAGTCAATGGCTTGAACGTTTACTCGCGGGATCTATCACCTCATGGGATGATCTCACCACTCGATTACTTGCTCAACTTTTCCCACCGGGGAGAACTACCAAGCTTAGAAATGATATCTTGATGTTCCAACAACGTCAAGGTGAAACTCTATACGAAGCATGGACTCGTTTCAAGGACTTACTCCAAAAAGTCCCTCATCATGGCATAGATCTTTGGCTCCAAGTCCAAATCTTCTATGACCATATCGATCTCTCCACAAGACGAACCATTGACCAATCGGCCGGTGGCAAGCTACATGATCAAAGTGCGGAAGAATCATGGGAACTCATAGAAGATCTTGCTCTCTATGACAATGAAAGTTGGAATGATCCCCGTGATTTGAACAAAACAGTCAAGGCAATATCTTTGCCTTCGAACAATTCTAGCACTCCCGACCGTAGGATCATGGAACTTGAGGACCAAGTCAAGTTTCTCATGAAATCCTACGAAGCTCCTAAGCCTTCAAGCCAAGTGATGCGTGAGAATTGCATCAGGCTTTACCTCTCGAGGGATCTCGAGAAGCTTACAACCCCCACCAGGCAGTGTACCTGATCGTTGTAGTATAGTATAGTGACAAGTACCAGGGGATTGATCGTTCAACTCAGGAATAGTGTCGCTAGGATTAGAAAGCCTAAAAATTAAGTCTAGAGGTGAGGGATGATTCATTTTGTATTTTTATATTTTTATAAAAGCAATTAAAATCTCGGGTTTTGGTAGAGTGAGCGGAATTAGTTGCTAATCAACTAACCCAATAACTAAAGATGCAATCAAAATAAAATAACAAAAATGTAAATAAAGCTAATTAAACTAGTGGTGTGAACAATAAATGAGAAAATTGTGTTTACTTAGATTTCATTACTCCCTAGATATCTTTTACAGGTTGATAGTTTGTTACAATTGCGTGGATGACGGGTTATATTCCTTAATACCAATCGTGGGGTGGCGTACGTACTTCCCCAACTCTATAAGCTCCTACTTCACTCCTATGTCGAGCCTGCAAGAAGCTCCTAACATGGGATCATTAGAATTCGCTCATGCATTAAATACAACCATAAAAACCTAGTACGCATTGATTCATGTTTCTTAAGACGTTCAAGCAAGTTACCCTATGGAAGTCTGCTAGTTTTCTTAAGCCTAACATCGAAATCATTCATCCGTAACAACTATAAACAAGCAATCAACCCATAATCAACATCTAGGTTTCAGTACATCTAGGCAAACACACAAGAGGTCTTCACTTTTATGCTCCAAAAACGTCAAAAATGCTTCCTTTTCCAGAATTCACTCCAAAAGTACCTAAAATCACAAAAGGAACGATTTAGGGCAATATTTGATCAAATAAATTCAATTCCGGGCTTAAATGACCCCCTAAAAACGGATCATTTTTCGCCTCATCACCAAGTGAACAAAATCACTTCTTCATGCGAATTATGTAGTGGTCCCCATGACATTCGTGATTGCGTGGAACTCCCCGAACAAGCTTTTGTGGATTACGCATCCTCGCGTACCGACGAAGTGGGAGACAAGTGGTACACTTTCAAACCCGAGCCAAACCCTTACGGTGATTCCTACAATCCTTCTTGGAAAAATCACCCGAACCTTAGGTGGAAACAAAACCAAAACATGCCCCAAAACAATTCTTCCAATCCACCTAATCGTTACCAACCAAACGGTCCACCCTCTAACCGTACTTTCAACAACAATCCTTCCAATAACTATGGTAGTACCAATAATCTTGAAGGATTGATGTCCAAGTTTATGGCATCTTAAGAAGCTCTCATAGCTAAGTTTGAAACCGAATTCAATCAACAACAAACGGAGATGACCAATAAGATTGACAACTTGTTGAAAGCCCTCAACAACCAAGTGCTGACTACACCTAGGAAGGACACTAGGGACACTAATAGCGGAATCCAAATTAAGGACCCTTCATCATCCAAACACGTCCACTTTGTCAACGTTGTCACCATTAAGCCAATAGATAAGAATATAGAAGAAAGTGACAAGGATGAAGTTGGAGTAGAAACCGGGACTAAGGATGAGATTAAAGAAGTTGAGGATATTAAGGGAGAAAAGTTAGAGGAAGTAGAAAACGTAGAAGAATACTTTGATAAGCTACCCACCAAGGAAGAACGGGAATATCACAAGGATTTATTTGATGATCCCGAGACACCATACGTCCTTGGTTCACCCCTTATTAAAGTAGGTGATCCCTCTAACATCAACATACAATGCAACATTGGGCATATGCATGTGTGGAAAGCTTATATCGATCTTAGGTCTCCTATAAACATCATGACTAGGACCTATTATAATTGGGTAATGAAGAAGCAACATGGATATAGGATGATGCCTAACACAAATTGGATGAGCAATTTTGTAGGAAGAATGAAAGGATTACATGTCTTTGTAGGAAACTTCACTTATGTTACCGACTTTGTGATTGTAGAGGTTATTCGTCCGGTAATAGATGGTTGCCTAAGTCAAGTAGTGTTCGGAAAACCGTTTGTTGAGGCCTCTAAGATGAGTTATGACCCTTCCCTAGGGATAGTTAGATTCAAGAGTGAGAACGATGAGATTGCGTACCAAATGCCGTATAAGATTGAACAATACCGCCTTCTATCAAACCTTGAAAAGGAACACAAGTAAGCGGTTAACTATAGGAATGATGAGGATAGACATAGAGGAGTAGATTATGTCATGAGTAGGATACTTGGTTTCTATAAGGAATGTTTGTAACTAGGTTCGGAATACAAAACTAAGATTGGAAATGACCTAGAGAATGAGACCAATGATGAGATCACATAATTGCCCATGAACTTGAGTCTAGCTACAAGACTCGTAAATAAAGAAAAGCGCTTCTTGGGAGGCAACCCATGTTTTGTGTGATTTTTAATTGTTTGATGTTATTTGTTTCCGTATGCATGCTTTATTTTTATTGTTGGTAAATCATGTTTCAAACTAAATTGTGAAAATGCTTTATTTTGTTGTTTAACTTCGTCTTAACTTCATATAAAGGTATTTTGCAAAAGCTAAGTGTAAGGGAAAACCCCAAATTTGTTTATAAGAACAAAATTGATCATGATTCGCCACAATATTTAATGAACATGTATATTAGTATTTGTTAGAGTCAAATGCTTGTATCGAGTCATAATGATGTTTTGCAGGATTTTCCAGGAAGTAGGACATAAGTTTTTCTAGAAATTTTCTGGAAACTTAACGTAAAGATTTCTGTAGGTCACTTCTGACGGCGTCATGAGTTAACACCTGACGGCGTCACGTGTAAAATTCTGAAAATTTTGCGAGTTTTGTTTTTCTAACGGAGTCTTAAAGTTTTTGTTAATTCTTTAGTTTTATAAACTCCAGGAAATTTGCAAACATTCATTCCACAAGCATTATATCTTAAATTGCTTTCTAGGATTTATTAGTATATATAGATTGCCGTCGATTTTACGCGAGGTTGCCTTGTTTGTTTTCTCAGGTTTAACAGGTTATATATGACAAGAAGATGATTTATATTTCTGGAAGGGAAGCTTTGAACGTTCATTTTCTTAGATAAAGATCTAACCTTGTTGCCACACAATCCACACCGAACGAATCAGGGGAGTATTTGTTTTCATTCTTTTACCTATTCTACTTTTACATCCTTTAATTGAACATTGGGAACAATGTTCATCCTAAGTGTAAGGGGAGGGTAAATGATGATACCTTATAGGATACTATTGCACTTGAGTTTGTTTGTTTGATGGTAGGTGTGTAATAAAACTAAGAGAAATACTTGTTAGTGTAATTTTAGCGCCAAATTTAAAATTTTTTACAACATTTAGGAGTGAAACTTTAGCCTTAACAAGCGTCTCATGGATAGGAGTTGTATGACTAGCACAAAACCGTACCATTCAAAAAAAATTTCCACCCAAATATGTGAGGTTCGCCTTTAGATTTGATAGAAAAAGCATTCATTATTAGTGCTTATGAGTGTACCGGTAGCATTTAGATTCTAGAACTTGCGTTAGTGATGCATCTCGAGACCGCTAGTGAGACTACATTCGTGTAGTAGGATTTACTACATGATAAGAAGCATTAGGATCACCCTTGTATTAAACCCATATCATAATTACTTGACTAGTAAAGTCAATTAATTTTTCCCACACCTTAGCGTTGTACTCATTTTTAGTACACGAAACCCCTAGTACACCCCTCCGAGCCTATCTTTTCGTTTCTAACTTTAAGCATTTAACTTAAAGGAAGAATTTGTTACAACCCACCCAAATGTGCAACCAAATCGCCTTAGCCTTCCGTGTATGCACTCCTCTTTAGAGCATTATTATTACATTCCCTATGATGTATTATTTTGGATCGTAGGGAAAGAGTAAGGGGAATGTACAAATTCAAGTGTATTGTAAAGTATGTAAAAATTTTGAGTCATTAGATTAGTTTATTGTAAAGTATGTAAAAATTCAAGTTTAAGGGGAATGTACATTCCCTATGATGTATTATTTTGGATCGTAGGGCAAGAGTGTATGCAAAAAAAAAAAAAAAAAAAAAAAAAAAAAAAAAAAAAGAGAAAAAAAACATACGGACTACCATCTCGTTTCATTCTATGTTTATTTTATGTTTTTGTTATTTTTGATTTATTAGCTTAAGTCGAGTCGAGTCTTGGCTTAGCAACGCCATATTGTACATGTAATTAACCAAGATGATTAACTCGCCACCAGTAAATATTGCCTTTATCCAACAAAACCGTGTATTCCATATCCCTACACCTAACGTTATAACCCTTTAAAAGACCTCTTTGATAGTTTATCCTAGGTGCTTACGCCAAGTGGTGGAGGTTTGATCCTTTCCCAAGCTTATGGTAATCTATTCTGCTATGACAGGTAGTGAGAGATGTTTTCCATTTCCTTATTGTGATATATACTTTATTACACCCGAGAGATGTGAGTATCTAAACACTATTTGTGATGTGCTAGTGTATGACCTCCGTGCTTGTCTTTGGTTTTTAGTGGAACGATTATTTGTTGTAATTACTTTTATATTAGTGTTAAATGACCCCTAACTTGTATTTTGATTAGAATAAAAGCGCATTTGCTTGAGGACAAGCAAATCTCAAGTGTAAGGGTATTTGATGAGGCGAAAAGTGTACCGCTTTTAAGGGGTCATTTATGCCTGAATTCATGATTATTTGATCAAATATTGTCCTAAATCGTTCCTTTTGTCATTTTAGGTACTTTTGGAGAGAAATCTGGAAAATGAAGCATTTTGGACGTTTTTGGAGCATAAAAGTGAAGAAAACGGCAAAGTTTCAATTTTTCTTGCTGGAACAGTAGCTGACGGCGTCAAGACTCTCCACATGACGGCGTCAAGAGTTAAAAAACAGGTGGAAGTGGAAAATACACGTGACGATCCAGAGATTTTTAAGCCTAGGACCTGACGGCGTCACCCAAGGCCGTCAGGGTCCAAACACTAGTGACGGCCCAGAGCATTTCTACACATGACGGCGTCACAAATAGATCTAGGCAATACAATTTTATTATGGCGGCGAGTTGACGGCGTCACAATCTAACACATGACGCCGTCACGATGTGTAATATATATATATAGTTTTCTAAATTTCATTCATTAGTGTGCAACTTTGAGGGAATAAGCCCTAGTCCGAATTTTATCACCTTTTCAAGGGTTTCAACCCCTTGAATCTTTCATGTTCAATTAAAGATAAGTATTCCTTCAAATCATTCAATATGTCTATGTGTTGTTTGATTATATCTTACGCTTGTCTTCTAAGGCTAGATTTTTTTTGTGTTTGCTTAGATGTAGTGAAACCTAGATGTTAATTATGGGTTGATTGTTTGTTTATAATTGTTACGGATGATTGTATTCGATGTTAGGCTTAAGAAAACTGGCAGACTTCCATTGGTAACTTGCTTGAACGTCTTAAGAAACATGATTGGAGGTGTACTATGATTTTTGGTTGTATTTAATGCGTAGGAGAATTCTAATGATCCCATGTTAGGAGTTTCTAACGGCTCGACATAGGAGTGAAGTAGGATCCTATATAGTTAGGGAATATTGTACACGGCCATACGACTAGTATTAAGGAATATGACCCGTCATCCATGCAATTGTAACAAGCTATCAACCTGTAAAAGATATCTAGGGAGTAATGAAGTCTAAGTAAACACAACTTTCCTCATTATTGTTTCCACCACATTAGTATAATTAGTTTTATTTTCATTTCTTTTATTTTATTTTGATTGCATCTTAGTTAATTGGGTTAGTTGGCCAGCAACTAATTCCGCCCACTCCTTCAAAACCCGAGATTTTACTTGCTTTTATAAAAATATAAAAATACAAAAAGAATCATCCCTCACCTCTAGACCTAGTTTAGTAGGCATTCTAATCCTAGCGACACTATTCCTGAGTTGAAAGATCAATCCCCTGGTACTTGTCACTATACTATACTACAATGATCAGGTACACTGCCTGGTGGGGGTTGTAAGCTTCTCGAGATCCCTTGAGAGGTAAAACCTGTTGCGAGGGTGCGATCCCCACGTATCAATTCTTAAATGGTGATTTAGATGAGGAAATTTACATGAAATGACCTGAATGGTTTGTGATGCCTGGACATGAAAGCAAGGTATGTAAATTGAAGAAATCATTGTATGGCCTGAAACAAGCACCAAAACAATGGCATCAAAAGTTTGATGATGTGGTATTGTCTAAAGGTTTTTCTTTAAACCAAGCTGACAAGTGTGTATATAGCAAATTTGATGCTTCTGGTAAAGGAGTAATAATTTGCTTATATGTGGATGACATGTTGATCTTTGGTACTGACTAAGATCAAGTTGATAAGACAAAGGAATTCTTGTCATCTAATTTTGATATGAAAGATTTGGGGGATGCTGAGGTGATTCTTGGTATTAGAATCAAACAAGGAAACAATGGTATCTCTATTTCTCAATCTCATTATATTAAGAAGATACTGGCAAAGTTTAACTTTGCTAATTGTTCTCCTGTTTATACTCTTGTAGATCCTACTGTGAAGTTTCGACATAATAAAGGAACTCCAGTTAATCAACTAGAATACTCTAGAGCTATTGGATGTCTTATGTATGCCATGATTAGCACTAGACCAGATATAGCTTTTGTTGTAGGAAAGCTTAGTAGGTACACTAGCAATCCTAGTGCTCTACATTGGCAAGCTCTGGGTCAAGTATTTCATTATTTGAAAGGAACCATGAATTATTGTTTGACTTATAGTGGTTATCCTTCTGTTATAGAAGGTTATTCCGATGCCAGTTGGATTAATAATACAGAGGATCACTCGTCTATGAGTGGTTGGGTATTCCTTCTTGCGGGAGGTGCTATTTGTTGGGCTTCAAAGAAACAGACTTGTAATACAAGCTCAACCATGGAGTCTGAATTTGTTGCTTTAACTGCATCTGGAAATGAAGCTGAGTGGCTGAGGAACTTGGTTTATGAAATTCCTTTGTGGCCTAAACCGATATCAACCATTTCTATCAGATGTGATGGTGCTGCTACCTTGGCTAAGGCTTATAGTCAAGTGTACAATGGCAAGTCTAGACACTTAGGTGTTAGACATAGTATGATTCGTGAGCTTATCATGAATAGTGTGATATCTGTGGAGTTTGTAAAAACTCAACTGAATTTAGCCGACAATTTAACCAAAGGGTTAACAAGAGATCTCATACACAAGGCGGCTATTGGGATGTGTTTAAAGTCCATCTAATTAAATCCTTGTATCAAGATACCCAATTCCCATCTAACGTAATGTTAAATGATGAATTCAATGAGGAAAGCTTGATATCTTTGGATTGGAACACATAATTACATCATCCCACGGTATGTGTTCAGTACTGCAAGATAAAGGAGGTTGAAATTATATTTCTTAATGGTTTTTGGACAAATTGCATGCGCAGGTGCAAGAATAAAAAACCACCTAAATAAGCATGAAGTTTAGCTGCTTCAAGAAGCTTTGGACTTGGCTTTGATATGCTTATTGAAGGATAGGACACAAGCTAGTAAAACATAGTGTCAAGTAGAACATGTGAATGTGTAAACTCTTGTGTATATTATCTTCATGTATTCCCTATGAATAGAAAGAGTTCAATCCATTAGCGACACTCTGATATTCGAATATTTAGAATGCTAATGTACTAATTTGAAATTCAATCATCGCGACATTTCATTTATGCATCAGTTTGTTGTTTGTTGTTTGTTATGAGTTTGTTTTAAGTTAATCAAGATTACACTTAAATGGGGGAGGAATGTTGGTGATGTTACATCACCAATATGATTTAAGTGTAATGGATTGACTTAGTTAACCAATGTGTAATCATGATAAATGCTCAACAAGTTGGGGTTGTGCGGAGTGCACACTTATATGACGTTATTATGATTATCGCCCCGAATCACGGGGGTCCGGGGGCAGCGCCCCCGGTAGCGGGGTTCCTGGGGCAGCAGCCCCTGGTAGCAGGGTCCAAGGGGCGGCAGCCCCTGGCAGGGTCTAAGGGGCAGTGACTGGCACCAAACGGTCAACTTAAATCAACCAATGTGAATGGTCAACTAAGTCAAACGGCTCAGGCCAAATCTCCATGGAGTACAGCGTATCCCCGGGTCATTATGTCCCGACGAGGCGTGCAATGGTACTAAAACGAATTGAGATCGGGTGAATTTGAATGGGAAAGGGTTAACAAAATAATGAATTGGATGATTACACTAAGGAAATATAAGTTAAAACAACTAAGCAAAGCAATATTAACAATAACGTGAAATCAAATTACCATAAAACGTATTAAAACTTAAAAACGTACGTTTAATTAAAAATTACGTAAACGCAAAAAATAAAATGTGAAATTAATGCTACACTAGTCCTACGGGCATGAAATTAATTTTTCTACTTTCTAATGATAAAAGAAAATTTTTGAAAGAAAAGAAATTTAATTTTTCGACTATTTTTGTATTTACTATGAATTAATTAAGATTTAAACTAAATAAATTCCTAAAAATTACTAAAAGTTTTGAGAAAATTCTGAAATTTTTTTGCAAGTTAAATGAACCTATAATACTCCTAAGAAAAATATAAAAATGAAAATTTGCTTATAAATAAGCTGTACAAGAAGCTAAAAAGCTGTTGTAGCTTTAAATGGGAGCTACCACTATAAGAATAAAAAGGGAAGCTTAAAAACTTAAACACCCTATAGGGCAGATGGTGCTCAACGTGGGTTTAGTGCCTGGGCACCTTTGAGGTCAGGGGTTCGAATCCCTCAGACCACCTTTTTGCACAAACATATTTATTTTTTGATTTTTCTTTAACCAAACTAATTAATAACTAAAAGGAAACAACTTTTGTGAAGCCAAGCTCACTGAAAAGCCTCAACAAGCTCTGTGGGAGCTTATGTGTTTATCAGTTAACAAAAAGGGTAACAAAAGAAAAGAATGGGTAGCCAAAGTGAACCAAATAAGATAAAAGGCTATACTGAAAAGCCAATAAGCTCAAGCTCAATCCACTCTACCCTAATAAGCTCAAATGATCAAATAAATGAGCCGGAACAAGCTTGGACAAGCTCAAACAATTACAAGCTAACTTATGCCAAAGTGGGTTCAAAAGGAATATCTTGGCCAAGTTGAGCATATAAGCAAAAACACAGGTTCAAGCTAACAAACCCCATCCTAAGTAACACATACAACCCAAATACAGCAATTACAAAAGCTTAAATCAAGCAGAAATAGGAAATCAAACAAGCTCAGATGTTTACTGATGTGCACAAGCAGAAATGGGTTGAAATGGGCAAATTGGGAGGCCAAAATAAGCACATGAATAAGCAAAATAAGGCAAACAAAGGACAAATTCAACCAAGCAGTACTAGTGGCTTCTCAAAACAACAAGAATAAAAAAAAATGATCAACAAATAAGCATGTTAAGGGTCCTAGAAAAATGGGTCAAAACTGCAACTCATGGTGCAGGGCATACAAGAGCCCAGACAGGCTATTTTGAGCTTGTCAAAAGTTGTTAAATAAAATTCTAAAAATTTGGTAAAAAATATCCTTGTAAACACAAGCAAGCAAATGTTAAAATCCCCAAGTTTCAGATCAAAACATCCAGGATTAAGGAAATTAAAAATGCCACAGTACCCGGCTGAAAACTCTTTTCTTGAAATTGACTTTTTTCAGTTGTGATGAATTTTGACCCAAATGAATTTCAAATGGCCTAAATTGAATCTAGATGTTAGTATTGGATGAAATGGACCCTAATGAAGCTAAGTGCAACACTATTTTACCTAATCATAAGATATTACAAGCTAATGCTACCTAGTGAGCAGACAACTTACATGTAACTGCAATTTTGACTTTTACCTAATGAGATTTAGATTTCAAGACTTAAACAACATAGACTAACCTATTATAAGCTACTTGTACTATTTTAACTATATGAAACTTACTAGACAATAGTTTTCACCAATTAACCAAACACCCCTTTATAACTACTATTTTTAAGTTTTAAGATGCAAATGGTAAAGTGAGACTATCCTACTGACACTAATGACTTATATATGCTACATAGAATATATGAAACCTAAAATGATAGAGTATCTAGTACAGAAATAGCAAATAAATAATCAAACCATTATAACTAGTATTTTTGGATATTTAAAGGTTTTTGATGAAAACTCAAAGCAAGATTTAAACTAAACATAGCAACTAATAAGCAATAATGAACTAAGATAAGCAATTAGGAATAGAAAATAAATAGAGCATAGCAGGTGAATAAGCAATGCAACAGTACTCAAGCTCAAATTGGAAAATCCTTACAAAAGCTCCTATGTGCTCAAAATAATGAGAGATCAGTTGCTCACCATCCTAATGCTTCCCAAGAAGCCCTAAACCACTGTAATGCTCTAACTGCTTCTTTTCTTCTCTTCTTCTTGAATTTTTTGATTTTTCACCATTTTTTTTGTGATTTTTGGTGATTTTGAGTAATTTTAACTAAAACATGTTTAAAACCTTCCTGAGCTTATAAAGACCTATACATGACTAGAATTGAGCTATTGAAACAGTTAAACACAACTAAAAGAGTTTAATCAATATTTTAACAAAAATACTTAAAATTGCTTATGGAAACTGAAAATGAGATTCAAAGATGAGAATTGAAACTGAAAACTTATATTAAATTTGGAAAGATAGTACAAGACTAAAACTAAACTACATAAAATTAAGTATACAAGAAAGTACTACATGATTTAAAATTATACTAAGGGCTATGAACTAAGCTAACTAATTCCCCTGTCTTCTTTTCATCTTTCTTTATTTATAACCTTCAAGAGGATTCCCTGGCACTTTCCCACCACTTTTTAGGACCATTGGATGAGTGGAATTTATCTTGGTCGTTGATGTCGTTTTGGCGGGAAATTTGGTTTGCAAGTTGGGGCAATGTTAAACTTGGCAGGGGTTGGTTTTGTTGTTATATGGTGTAAAGTGATAAAGGAGTGGGTAGGGGTGGAGTGTGGCAGTGGAGGTGATGATGTTGTTGGCTATGGCAGGGGAGCAGGTCACGTGAAGAGGGAAGGAGGGAGAGGTCAAACGGGTTGACCCCGTTTTACTAATAAAAGGGTTGTGTTGTTTGGGTTGGAGTGGATGGGCTAAGGGTTTATAAGGAGTGAGTGTTTGGATTGGATTGGGTTTATGGATGGGGTGTTGGGTAATATAAAGGATAAAGGGTGTGTTTGGTTTGTTAACTAATAAAGCCCAAGGACTATATATGTAACATTCTGAAAAGTAAGGGCCTTTTCTGTCGAGTTTCAAAAATATATCCAAGGGACCATTATTGCCAAGTTGTAATTCCATAAGGACTTTTGAAGTTTATTTTCCAACTTGAAATATCTGTGGGCCAAATTTGCCAAATTTCAAACTTGAGGGGTCAATTTCACCAATTTTTGAAAATTGTATTCCAAGGACCACAAATGTCATTTCTTGATTCCTGGGGTACTGTTGTTGACTTTTCTTCAAAATAAATCTTCCAGGGACCAATTCTGACAATTTCTGAAAGTTTAGGGACCGACTTTGCCAATTCTGCAAACTTTGCTCGTTTTTCGTCTGTTTTCAATCCTTTTGTACCTGAAACACATAAAAACACAATACAAGGATATTTGCAGTATTTTAAGACATATCTGTGTGTTTTAAGCTGTTTTTACAGTCTAAATGGGTATAAAATGATGAGTATTTACAAACACATCAGGCAGCGCACTTAAAGATAAAATTCCCGGTATTTTGGACCTCAATTTTGCCCATTGATTTAACCGTTTCGGTAGTTAAATAACTTCCTTGGCAGTTACAACTGTACTTCGGTTTTGTTGGTCATAGATTCATCACTTTTCTGGTTCGGTTCTTCATAACAACAAACACACATTCTCGTTTCTAAATTTGAGTTTTATCCGATTTGAGATTTCGATAGAACCATCGAAATACTTCGAACTGAAAGTGTTTACACGACTCTCAGATTACTGTGATCCTAATAACTCTAACATATTATTGTCGAATAAATGGAAAAAAAATACATGTGATAAATTGTTTTACTTGTTCTTTACAAAATAAGAGAAAGATTGTTTATAAATATTCATATTATGATTCTTGACGTGCATGGGACGTTAGTATTAATTACAAAGGTTGTGATTCCTTGCATAGTGGAGAAAAATACTCACAGTATACACGGAAGTATCATATACATATATATATATATATATATATATATATATATATATATATATATATATATATATATATATCCTGCCATTTCTATTTTGTGTTTTTCTTGGAGATTCATTTATCTCGTGGAAGAGTAAGAAACAAGATGTTCTTTCAAGATCTTCTACTGAAGCTGAGTATCGTGCCATGGCCGTGACTACTAGCGAGATTGTTTGGTTACATTGGTTACTTGCATGTATGGGTGTTGATATTACTAGCCCTACTCCATTATATTGTGATAATCGTAGTGCTATTTAGATTGTGCGCAACACGGATTTTTATGAAAGGACCAAGCATATAGACATTGATTGCCATTTCACTCGTCACCATCTTGGCACCATTTCTTTGTCGTTTGTTCTGTCTGCTTTACAGATTGCATATATATTTACTAAGCCTCATTGTGGCCTGCATTTTCGTTTTCTGACTGACAAACTATCAATGTTTCTCGCTGCAGCATTGTGAGTTTGACAGGGGATGTTAGTTAATAAGCCCCAATATGCCGGCCCATTTATCCCATCTAAGATTAGGGCATCACTATGTTATTTTGTCTATTTATATGTTTTGTACAAACTCTTTATTTATCAAGTAATACAAGTTTGTTTTGGTTCGTTAGTTTCTACAGTTAAAATGTTCATCAAATAAAAAATGTATAACAACAAAGAATTATTTGATGGACATTTGTGCAAATACTAGCACATTAACATCAAAATCAAGCATAATCGTTAAAATTACTGCTAAAAGTTAATCAATAATCATCACAGTAAGCCTTTTCTTGTTCATTCTTCGAATGAGGCTAGTGGAGACTAATTCCTTCCGGCTAATGAAGAGACTACTCCAGTCTTCCCATTCATTAATAAGAACAATCACAATTAATTAAAATAATAATAATAATAATAATGAAAGTATCAAAATACCTTGATTAAACTCGTGAGAATTATCAATCGCCATTTAAAACCAAAATTTGACGGTTAAAAACCCTAAATTGGTAACCGATTTAAAAAACAAACACGATTTGAAGAATGAGTAACTAATTTGATGGTTAAAAATAAAAAATTGGCAATTACCAGGAGAAAACCCTAATTTTAGAAAGTATGAACAAATGAATGAACGATAAAAATGTGAAATTGAATGAATGAATGATTCGAATGGTTATCATTGTAGAAATCGGATATAGATCAATTAAAAATAGAAAGAATCAAATCAAATAGTAAGAATGGAACGAAGAATTGAAAGAAAAATTGAGAGAAGAGCATAAAGTAGCAAAGGGTAGTATAATTACAACAATGTCATTAGTTGAAATAGATTGGGAGGATACGTGTCACGCGCTCGTCACTTTCTACACTTTTTGGGTGGGATAAAACTTTTCATTTGATCGCCTACTCTTTAATATAAAACTAGCCGGGTATCCGCGCGTTATGGCAACGCGCATCCGTATAATTAAATTTTCCAGCATTAAACAGTCAATTACCATGATGATAGAACCATGTGACGAGTGTAAAAAGGTGTATTAAGATATCACTCCTAACTTATACAAAATAAATGATTGTTGTTACTATCACTCTAAAATATACGAAGTCTCAAGTTTAATTTCTGCTAAGTGAAAACAATTTTGAAGTGGCCACTCCAACCTTCTGAAAAAAGAAAGTTTTGCATGTTTGGAGTCTATGTGACGGTGGCCAAAAGATCGAAAACCATTGTTACCAAAAAAAATAAATAATAATTGATTGTTGTAAAATGTATCAAGTTCGTTATCTTGACTTAGGGATGGCAAAAATACCCGAACCCGACGGGGAAACCCGAAACCCGAACTTATTGGGGCGGGGCGGGGCATGCTTATCTGGTTTTGGGGCCTTAATCTTATCGGGTTTGGGGCGGGGACGGGGCACACTATCCCCGCCCCACCCCGAAACATATACATATACATATATCTATATACCTAAAATATTGTGCTAGTATTTACGTACTAAATATAATTCTCTAATTTTTGTTAATTTTTATCTTTGTAATATTTGAAAGTGTGGTTATAAAAGCTTGTTTTGTATCATAATATTCTAAAAAAGTTGTGATTTATTTGAATGCTTAATATATCATTAATGGGTTCTCGATTTTTTAAGTTATTCCGTAAAATTATATTGTTAATAGTGTAAAAATAAGAATAAATGGGGAATGATACGAGTATGTTTGAGCATCGTACTCAAAAAAGACAACCCGATAAGACCCCAATGGAGAATGGGGCGGGTTTGGGGGAGCATCTCGCCCCAACGGGGCGCCCCAATAAAATCCCCAATGAAAATTGGGGCGGATTTGAAAATAATTTTTGTAATCGGATTTGGAGATGAGGATGGCCGCCCCGCCCCATTGCTAATCGACCCAAACATAAATGACTCCGATATCCTCGTTTCTTACGATATTAACAAATTATATCTTCATTCACCAAATAACTTACTAGTAATTATCTTTAAATGATCATTTTTATACGTGAGAGCTTTAAATAATCAACATTTTAACTATCCGGACCGAACCGAAAACCTATTATGTGTGATCTTTAAATATAATATTATAATCTTTCTTCAAAACAATAAAATATAAAATCAGCAAACAAATTACGATGAGATCATCATCGACAAGTCATCATCACCCTGCATTACCAGACCATGACGTCATCATCCAACCACCACCACCACCACCACAGCACCGTAAAAAATCAACCGGAGTAAAACCATGGCTGGTCCTGACGTCAACCGGCCAATCACAAACCATAGAAGCCGGTAAACACGCTATCATGCGCCGCACAGGGTTACCTGCACGTGACCTGAGGATACTTGATCCGATATTATCGTATCCTTCAACTGTGTTAGGTAGAGAAAGAGCTATTGTGATAAACTTGGAGCATGTGAAGGCGATAATTACTGCTCAAGAAGTGTTGCTTTTGAATTCTGGTGATCCTTCTGTTGTTCCGTTTGTGACCGAGGTTAAACGGAGGATATTGCGACATTATCACGCTACTGAAATGGTTTTTTTTTTTTTTTTTTTTCTTTTTTAGTTTAGTTTAGGAGCATTTGAGGCATTTAGGAGCGGCTAGCGTTGTTTAGCGACTAACGGTTAAAACAAACATTAAGGGTGCGATTAGTTGTAGAAAAAATCTTTCACTTTTTACCATTGTGTGCAGGGATTTTTTTTTTTTTTTTTTTTTTTTACTAATGTGTGACTAAACTTTCGAATTTTGTACATTGGGTGTATTTTGTGACTATTCAGCCTTGTAAAATGACCATTTTACCCTTCAAAATTTAGAAAGAGTAAGGGTAAAATGGTCACAAAATACAAACAATGTACCAAATTGGAAAGTTTAGTCACACATTAGGAAAAAAAAAACATCACTACACACAATGGTAAAAAGTGTCAACTTTTTGGATAATTTTCCCTAAATTTAGAGAATGCGTTTTGAAAAATGGGATTAAAGAGCTCTTTCATAAGTTCTATTTGGAACACAATCGATTCTACTAGACGTGCCAGTAATTGCTACATAAAATCTTACTAGGTGCTCGAGTTTTAGATCATCATAGAAATCACGTGTAAGATGTAATCGGATACAAATAAAAATGGTATACGTATTGATATGGTGGAAGTGTCTGAAAGTTTAGAGCATAATGTGATTTAAGAAGTGAAATGTGAGAAACACTAATTATTTCACTGTTTACGCTAATAAGTAGTTGTTGACATCAATACTATCCATCGGATACATCCTCAAATCATTGATGTGCTAATATGAATGCCAACTGTTGTTTGCCTGATGTTTATGAAATTGAACTCTGTTCATGGATGATATTTAGAAATTTTCAGGTCTGTGATTGTCCTAAGCCACTGTAAGTAGTTATATTGCTAAATACTATAGCCCATGTTCACTATGACTATGTGAAACCAAAATGGACATAATTCATTTGATCGGGGTTTTTAGACAGCAAAGTTTTTGTGATTACTCTTAAAATATCGATTCTGGAAGTTGTTATGTTGCCTGTATGAATGTAGGTAGCCAGACTCTAGCAGTGTGGTTGAAAATTACAGCTGTTGTTATACTTGGTTTTAAGAGAAAATACCAGGAATATACTCTTGATGCAGTTTACTTTAGAAATGAACGCTCACTTTAGTGAAAAGTGAATACTTGCTCTGATGGCTTGTACAATGATTGATACTTTATTGGATATTAAAAGAAATGATTTTGACTAGCTGTTGATATCTGTTGGAGGAAACATCAGATATATGTCTCGAAATATTAATTATGTGTCGGTTAAGTAAAGTAAAGCACTGCTCAGCTTTCACATATCATAATGTATGATTGAATACTGCCATTGGTTTCTGATCACTTTATAGAAATCACCCGGTTAGAGTTTGCAGCAAGTTTAAGTAGACCTCTGTTGTGAACAATATTTATCAAGTCCATTCATCTTTATAAGGAGGCTTACTCAGCATCTAAATAACAAAAATAACTGAGACGATTCTCGTGTACGATTGGCTCCAAGTGCTTTGCCAAGTAGAATGATATACCCATATTAATCAAGTTTTGGAACTGCTTATGTTGATAAGTAATTTAAACAAAATGTAATCTGTCATTATTTGACATTCTATCGGTCATTGCATAATCTGGTATCTGACATTCCAGTCACCTAGTCTCTTCAGCTTACATGCTAATGTTAATGTTGTTGTAACTTTTTTAGCAAAGGGTAGGTGCTGATACTGATTGGACACATTTGTATGATTTGGGAGAGCTGCGATCAAGAGAAGCTAGCCCCTCAAGATCGGCTGTGAATATCCAAGAGAGAGATGCTGGTGATCAGGGGGTTAAAGCTGATGGAAAACATTCTTTTGACAAGCGAGATGGACCAATGCTTCTTCCATTTGAGTTCGTTGCACTTGAGGCATGCCTGGAATCAGCTTGCAGTTCTTTGGATAATGAGGTGAGGTTTTATGGCTATCTAGTACATGTTTTCTGTGAATCATTTTTGTATATTTAACTAAAAAAAAATCTTGCCACTTTACTTGAACTAGGCACGGACATTGGAGCAAGAAGCACACCCAGCACTAGATAAGTTGACCTCAAAAATTAGTACTTTGAATCTGGAACGTGTCCGCCAAATTAAGAGTCGCTTGGTTGCCATTACAGGACGGGTTCAAAAGGTTTGTGAGTTCAAACTCATAATTCAAACCAAAATGGTGTTATTGGTATGTTTAGCTTGATAAGCATGTTAAATTCCTAATTGATTTAGGTCAGGGACGAATTAGAGCAACTGCTAGATGATGATGGAGATATGGCCGAAATGTATTTGACTGACAAGCTGGAGCAACAACTTGAAAAATCTTCTGCCTCTTCTTTTGTCAATGACGAAGATGCAATGGACGAAGAGATTCTTCAAACAGAAGCTGATGACAGGTTAGGTTGTGAGTTATCATTTACTTGTGACTTGTGATGCTACTATAATTCATTATGACAAATTTAATGTATTTATGATATTAGAATTCTTGCTGAGGGTATAACGGATGGCAATGGAAATGGAAATGAAAATGGGAATGGGAACATACATGAACATGGTATTCAACAAATGGGTAATCATCCAGAACATCTTTTTCGTGCTAATACGTTTGGGAGAGACAGCCGAATGACTCGAACTAGTACGACAGTAAGTAATAATAGCAAGCGCCTTGATATTGAGGAACTTGAAATGCTCTTGGAAGCCTACTTTGTTCAGATTGATGGTACTCTGAATAAACTATCCACGGTATGCCAGTTGTTTCCTTCTTGTTATGTGGTAATCACTCATATCTAAAATAATTGATATATAAATGTGTTAGACCCCGATTTTAATATTTCTTGGTTAGGTATTAGTAATTTACTAACAGGTATTAATTTTTGGATAAATATACTGTTCTGCTTAATTTAAGAAATATATAGAGTTATAAATTGAGCGTCATTGGGTGAATTGGGTTTGCCACTGATAGTAATAAATTGACCTGATTGTAGGTTGTTAGCATAGTCGTCAGTGTCGTTTGTTTAGTATTGTGTTAAATTTCTGCATAATGTATGTCATATAGTTCGCCGACATATGCAATAACTTAGTTAGCCTACATATTTCTAACGTCACTGAATTCCATTAAGATTATAAGGGTGTCTGGCGGAGCATTTTGTAAGTGATACGGAAGAAATATGAGATAATCAGCATTAACAAGATGGACTGCAGGAGATAGTTTTTTATTTGCTTTATGTTTGAAATTGTGATAATCAAATGATCAGTTATTTGATCATTTGACAAATTCTGATTGTTTTAAGGATGTAAAAAGAATAAGTCAGTTTCACTGCAACCACTCTTGATACTTTGAACTGATTATGCAAACCTAATTAGTTGGTCCTATGTCCAAACACTTGAAACTGATTATCTGAAACTTGAAAACACGATAATCAGATAATCAATTTTAGAATGCAATGCCATGCACCTCCAATGATTAAATGAGCTGACATTATGGAGCATCTCTGTTTGTGTGCAGTTGAGGGAGTATGTAGATGACACAGAAGACTACATCAACATAATGCTGGATGACAAGCAGAACCATCTTCTGCAAATGGGTGTTATGTTGACCACTGCAACTCTGGTGGTGAGTGCGTTTGTGGTTGTTGCTGGAGTGTTTGGAATGAATATTACTATTGACCTGTTTGACAAAGAGACCGAAGAACAGAGGGAAGTTGGTATGCGTAAATTTCTATGGACTGTTGGTGGTGGTACCACAGGTAGCATCTTCTTATATATTGTCGCCATGGTCTGGTGCAAGAGCAAACGGCTTCTAGAGTAGCAAGTATCTCCAAAGCCCAAATACTTGATGCATATGTTACGTGTATAGTCAGTCACACAGAAGAGTTTGTGAGATTTTTTTGTTTTCTTTAGTCTTCATTGAAGGTTCTAGCCATGAAAAACTCGTAGCTATTCTTTTGCTTCTTTTGGCACATGTACTAAAGCTCTATGATGTTTTCATTCTAATAACACCTAAATACGAAGTTTTTGCATTGCAGAAAATCACTTCTTTCATATATACACGGATGCACACCTACTTTATATTTCCAGCATGTTTTTGAAATTTGCAAAACACGCCGTAGACCAATTAGATGTCTTATATTTGGGACCAAGACCCTAATCATGTATAGTTTATAATATATAAGGCTAGTGGGCTTGTTTGGCTTTGATAAGCTTCGAACTATATGAGAAATGTTCCAATAGTAAAACCATCTACTATTTGTACAGATTGTAAAATGATCAGATTTTACACACTGGATAAGAGAGGGCAAATATAGACGATTGAGTGCATAAAGAAATGTGGACCTGACTTGTCAATACTTGTGCTCTTAAATTTTAGTATAGAAAGTGATAACAAACAATATGTTACTACTATATTTGATGAAACATTTCCTAATTACACAAAGCATATCCCCCTTGGTCTTCACATTTCTTCCGAATATATGATATGGCAGTTATGCACTCAACCCCACCTCCTTTCATACCATCTGTTGTGCATAACGTGTACCTTAAGTTAGACCAAAAAAGCGTATATCTTGAAGAAGGGGGAAAAAGTCTTTATAGGGTTATGGACGTAACTAATTTTGTCGCAACTGAGTACCAGAAACAGAGGAATTGTAAACCCGCCCAAGTTGATCCTGGAATCTTGATTTACCTTGAAAATGGTCCTTTGAATAATCTGAAATACTATTATCACCCTCCTCCACTGCATCCTGGTTATTTCCCACCTGTCAACATTCAAATTATACTATTTTATGAGCAGCAATGGAGTGTTAGGCTGACTCTGATTATTTAAAAATGTATATGTAAAATAGCCTGAATAGTCGATTTCATTGGAGCTATTTGTAAACTGATTATCAAAAGGAAAAATATTAGGAGACCTAAAAGACAAGACTAATTTTGTGCCTAACTTATGTGTCACTAACTCATTGGATTCTGAAGAGGTGGGTCCGGTTCATAAACCAATGAATTGTTGCCACACATGTTTAGGCATATCTTTTAGGCATGCCAATCATTTCTCTTATCCAAAACGATAATTCGTTTACTGTAGTAAAACTAACTAAATGCGACTTATCAAAAAGAAAAATCAGATAATCACTTTTAAATGCAGACTGAAAACGGAATATAGAGCACTTTCAAATTGCAACACAAGAGCGAGAAAGTGATTACATGAAAGAAGCTAAAGAATGGAGAGCTAGCAGTGTCATCAAGAAAACAAGGCAAATCATTTATCTTTCTTGACTCCTTGACAACTTCTTGCCTTTTGCAGCCACCAAAACCATCAGTGTTGCATTCTTGTTCTTGTTGTTGAACATGTGGTGGACCTGAAGATGCATCTGAAACCATTGACATATCATCATCATCATCTTCTTCCACATTTTTCGTATTATAAACAGAATCACAAAGATAATTTGATTGTCCTAAGTAGATAGTCCAACCAGATTCACACCCACTGCTGCATCCTGAACCAAAACCTTGTTCCATTTTTTTTGTTCAAAAGATATGAAATACCAAGATGGGGTTTGCTTGTTTCTTATACTTGTTTGATTGTTTGAAGAATCTAAGAACATTGAATTTAGGAAAATAACATGTATGAGCCAAATCCTAGACTAGTTTTGTCTTGATGTACAGCTCTTGATGGTCAATAGTATGCTGGTGAACCAATAAGTGCCACTTGGAACTCACCAAAGGTGGCCACAAGTCATCAGTCAGAGTCTATTCACATGCCAATGAACATGGATTCATATGCTTAATACTGTTTTAAGATAGTAATAGTAATATCATTAATATGAGAACAAATCCGTTCCAAAAATATATTAAACGGGTTTATAACTTCATTTTGGTCTGTAGTTTGTGGCTATCGTTGTTTTGCATGTTATGAAATCACTCTTAGTTGATATACGGGCACAAGCCAAGCCCATGAGAAAATCATGTGGTGAGTGGTAGGCAATGTGTCACAAAACGGGGTACACGTCTCTCAATTTCAGTTCATTTTCTAACAAACAAGACCCAGGATTCGACAAAGCCCAAAACAGCTGTCATGACTCGTGAGTCGGGTTGTTTGCAAAACGCAACGGTGACACGAGTTCTAAGCATGGCAATTCAATGTCAGGGACAATTACAAAAATATCAAAATCCAAAATAAACAAATCTTAGAACTCGTGTTTAACTTGGATTTTTTTATCCAAACCACGCTCACTCATTACACAATATTTTAGTTGAGAATTAAACTTACAACCACTTGGTTGCTGGCTCATATGACACAGTTTGGATAAAGTTATGGCGAAAGCGTTTGAATATCTGGTACTACTATTACGAGATATCAACTTCCATCGATTATTTGTGGAAATACTGAATATTTTGTGCTTGTAAGTTCATACACGAGGTACTACATCACTAGTAAGTTGATGTGTTTCATAGTTGTGGTTTCAATTGACTCACAGTGTTCATTGCAACACTCAAGTTCACAGTCATACTTACACTCATCCAACAATAAAGCTAATTAGCTAAACCCCTAATCCCCTTTTCAAAGATAAGCATAACTCACATCGCTATCACCAATAAAACTCAGATTCAAACTCTACTTTGCTGGTAAAAGGAATCAATAATCTTGATTGTTCTTAATAAGAATTAAACAAAAATATTTTATTAAGTATCTTTATGATTTACACCATATTTAAACATTAAGGACGGTCGATTCAATATTGTAGTTAGACCAGAAAATATTTGATGCAAATCATCTTCCATAACTTGTTAAACAAATAGATTAAAAAAAATTCTACTGCAATAACTTAAAACATAGTTTCATATCCCTAATATAGTTGGCTACAAAAAACTTTATAAAAAGATCACTTATGCCTAACTGTAACACCCAACTCACCAGCAACAATCAAAGTAGTCGCCATATCAATAAACATCCCATGTTCCACAACGCCAGCAAACCTCAACATAGCATCACCAGCCGCTTTCAAATCACCAATATCTTTCTTAAAATACAAATCAATTATATAATTACCATTATCCGTCACATAAGGATTATCCACACTTCCCGATATGATCCTAAGCTTAGCAACACAACCGGCATCCTTAAACAGTGTTTGCAGCTTACTCGCAGTAAATTTCCAACAAAACGGAACAACCTCAACTGGCAAAGCCAAGCCACTACTTCCAACATAATCCACCAGTTTTGACTCATCAACAATAACAACAAACTTTTTACAACACCCTTCAATCATTTTCTCACGGAGCAATGACCCTCCACGACCCTTAACCAAATTCATATTCGGGTCAACTTCATCTGCACCATCAATAGCTAAATCAAGAACCGGGTGGGTATCAATATCCGACAAAGGTATGTTTAAAGACAAAGCTTGTTCATGGGTTATTGTTGAAGTTGGTATTCCTATGATGTTTGATAGTTTTCCTTGTCGAAGAAGTTCACCGATGCGGTCAATTGCATGTTTTGCAGTTGACCCGGTTCCTAGTCCGAGGACCATGTTTGATTCGACAAATTCAACAGCTTTGTAAGCGGCGATTTTTTTGAGTTCGTCTTGGGTTAAGATGAGTTGTGGTGGTGATGATGACATTGCAGCTGTGGTGTTTGGTTCTTTTGATCCTAGGTAGGCGAGAGCCATTTGGTGATGTATAGGACACTTGCGATATTAAGAGCACCACCTAAAACTTGACACACGCTATGAATTAATAAGTTGATTCAGCATAAGCGCTAACACAACCAGCAAGCACCTGTAAAACAAAGTTAAGAAGTTCAAGATTTTATCCATGGTAGTAAAATGCATTCGTTAAGAGATCATATACTTTGTCTCAGATAAGGAAGCAGCTTACTGCATGTTTGATTGCCATTTAACATATCGGCAATGGTGATAAAAACTAATGACCTGATCTACTAGCTAGCAGCTACACATCTTAAGAGTGGAAATCGAAGTTATCTTCATTTTAAAGCACAAAATGGTACCGATTTCTATTAGGATCACATATTCCTATTAGACATAATCATGAAACAAAAATTAACAAGATTCTAAGATAAAAGGCGTGTTCGGCGATGAGCTTCTTGGAGCATTTAGAATATAATGCTTGGCAATGAGCATTTAAGTTATTCTAGACTTTATAATTAGAGCTAAAGCTATGTTACCAAATGCTTTTACGTTGCCAAATATTTTTATAAAACAAACAACTACTGCTAAATGTTACTCTTACGCTGTGTTCTCGAGTTATTTCATTAAAGAAAATGGAAGGAAAGTGAAAAGGTTTACTCCCACATCGTGTTCTCGAGTTATTTCATTAAAGAAAAGGGAATGAAATGGAACTAAACTGGAAGTAAAGTTAGTTATATTTGTATGAATTTTTTTTACTTCCATTTCCGCCCAAATATGGGAGGAAAGTGTTTACTTCCATTTCCTTCCCTTTTCTTTAATGAAATAACTCGAGAACACAGCGTTAGAGCCATTTTACGGCTTTAAACCCTTAAGAACCGATAGACCAACACAAAAAAGAATAAAAACAGGTATATGGTTACATTGTTACTGAAGTTTAAGATTATGGCTAAATATACAGTTCCAAAAACAATGCCATTACAATTTACAACTAAGGGGAACAGACAAATATAAGAAGACATATTAAAAACATGTAAAATACAAAATAATCTAACATCCCACAACATGCAATTAAAATCAACATAAATAATGAAGAAAAAAATAACGAACCTTGTGATTAGGGTATTGACCGGCGGCGACAGTGGAGCAGATGTATATGGAGCGGCGCCTGTAAAATAGAGATGTTGCCACGTTTTTTTTTTTTTTTTTTTTTTTTTTTTAATAAAAGGCATCAAGAAATTACTATTTATAAATATAACATTTACCAGGATTTACTTTAGCTAGCTACAGTAGCACAAGCTACAGTAAATACACTCACAGTGAACAGTAGAATGTACAGTAACTAACGGTCGTTAAGTTACTGTGCATTCTACTGTTCATCTGTTAATTTTTTTTTTTTTTTTTTTTTACATTCTTTGGCAAAACATCCCGCGGCAACGCGCGGGTGATCCACCTCGTAAATAACATTTATCAGGCGTTACTGTAGCAATTGCTACAGTAGCAAGCTACAGTAAAAGCACTCACAATGAACAGTTGAATGTACAGTAACTAATGGTCGTTAAGTTACTGTACATTCTACTGTTCATCCCGTTAATTTTTTTTTTTTTTTTTTTTACATTCTTTGGCAAAACATCCCGCGGCAACGCGCGGGTAATCCACCTCGTGTTATCAAAAGATAACGTTTTATTTCTAAGAGCACTTGCAGCAGTCACACAAGTTAAGTTTTAACACGGTCACGTCAGCGTCACATCAGCTTTAACACTTTCATATTAAAAACAAAAAAACACACACAACAATAACTCAACCTTAACTCAACAACAATTTACAAAAACACTCCTTCATTTAGGGGGAAAGTGATTTTTTTTTTTCACAATACACCCTTAACGCTAAGTTAAGGGATTAACACCGGGTGTTAACGCCGGCTTAAAGCAGCACCATGCAACAATAACTTAGCTTTAACGTGGGTTAATACCCTTTTAACGCAGGGTTAGCGTTATTGATGCAACTGCTCTAAAGATGCAGGTTATGGTAACACGGTAACACAAATATTGCCCATCCTCATGTCATCTTTAACATTTCAACATTAACACCAAAAAATCACTCTTTTATCATAACACCACATCAACACCACGTTTTGAGACACACTTTTCTTTAAAAAAAATACATATTACAAATTCAACCCTTAAATTAATATTTCATTCATTAAATCACGCCTTAAATAATCTTTCATTTATTAAATAAAAATATGAATTACAAATATTTTAAAAAAAAACAAACATAAATTTAACTTTATAAATAAAAAATTGCAAAAGTGTATATATATATATATATTAAAAAAATAAAATAAAATAAAATAAAATAACAAACTCTAGTTTCAAATGGACAGCCTACTTGCATATTCACCAACAGCCCAATATCAACTAAAAGAAAAAAATAAATATACATCATCTCCTCTGCCACACACACATTATTTTCTTCCCCACCCTTTCTTCCTCACAGAAAAGCTGCAAAACACACACTAAAACAAAATAATAATAAAAATAATTACGTTAAAGAGGTAGATGTGTAAATTATGTTAAGGTGTTTTGAAACATTTTTTGGCCTCTTCCACGTTTCTACCCAAGTTATTGTAGTAACTTGAGTTATAACGCCACACTTAACACCGGAGGTGGGGTATGGTAATGACGGCCAACGCCTGGCCACGTCGGCATAACGTCGAACCAAGCGTTACCATACCTTATCCTCTAAGAGGGCATGATGAGTGACCAACAATATGTTATTTGTTTGTCACTTCGGCTTTATCTGATCAGTCTCCTAATAACAAAGCAACAATTAAAACAGCCTTAAAAATGTTATTAATTCATGTTGATCCCACAAAATACCCCATCAAAATACACTCACTCATAAGGAGGGAAAAAAGACAACAGTTAGAGCAATGGCTAAAAGTTGAACGGCGGAAGGCACGGTGTAGCAGAATGTACCATTCGTGCGTTCTTGGGTCAAATGGCGGACCAACAATTGAGCATCGAATAGGTGGAGTTCATATTTCACATGTTGTAAATGAGAATTTTGACCCGCTCGTTCTGGCGGAGCATTTGTATACGGTGGTATTGCATATGTTAGGAGATTTTTTTTTTTTTTTTTTTTTTTAAATTGCTCATCTTTGGCTCGACTGTGAACAGTCGTGAAAGCCTGCTCAATTTTAGATCGCCTCTTTGCAATCTTATCGGGCCATTCAGTAAACCTCAATAAAAGGCACCTTATTGTTCCCCAGTAGGTTTTATTTATTTATTTTTTTATCCCTCTTTCCATGTTTTTCATGCTATTAACTCACATTAGGTTAAGTTAAAAAAAAAAAAAAAAAAAAAAAAAAAAAAAAAAAAAAAAAACTCGCATTAGGTTACATTGGGCTTACTTCGCTTGGGTCATGAATAGCGGTTCACATTTAGTATTTGTTAGAAGAGTGAATTTTTTAAGAGAATAAGAGGGTGTTTCTTTTCTTCTGTTAGTGGAAGGAAGTGTCGGATCCATCTATTTAATATTATTTGTTTTGTAAGTAGGGTTCATTTTTCTCTTGTTTGGTCTATCCCCATGTGAGTAGTATAAGGGAGACTCTCCTCATCCAGATCCATTAACAGCCATTGGTCCCACATAGGCTCCACGTAGGGTTGTAAACAAACCGGACGAACACGAACGGAGCCTTGTTAATGTTCGTTCATTTAATTTTAACCGGACAAATAAACGGACATGAACGCTTAAACGAACGAATTTTCTTGTTCATGTTCGTTTATTAAGAAAATGAGTTGTTCATGTTCATTCAATGAGATATTAAACGAACGCTAAACGAACATAAACGATCGAACATAAATGTACACAGACAATCAAAAATAAAATCTATTAAATTATGCACAAGATATTATTTTATAAGTGTTGATTTGTCTAAACAAACCAATTCTAAAATTATACAATTAAAGATATGATATTTGAACATCAATAAATAAATGAACATCAACGAATGTTAACGAACGCATAATCGGACGTTCACGAACATAAATAAACGGACACGACTTTTGTTCATGTTCGTTCATTTAACTAAATGAACGTAAAATCTTGTTCATGTTCGTTCATTTAATAAATAAACGAACATAAACGAACTTTTTACCGAACGGTTCATGAAATGTTCACTGAACGTTCAGTTCGTTTACAGCCCTAGCTCCACGCATCCCTTAGCTAACAGAAAAAATAAACACCCCCTAAGAAAACTCAGCAGAGATTCCTTTAGTTTAGCCTATGAATTGGTGGCTGCAAAATGGTACTTCTCCACCTTTTTAACTATTTTATTTTTCCGAAAATGCTAAAATATCAATCTAGCAAACATTACGACCATTTCTTTTTCAAGTCGCAATTGGCTTGTTAGGCTTTGTTTATGAAGAGTGGCGATAATGTTAATAATATGTATCTAACAGTTATGAACATAATGTACTCCTACCTATGTTGACAATTTCAACTCCGCTTCGAAAATGTTTTATTGTTTGCGACGTTCTAGCTTCTTTTCATTAATGATTCATCACATGATATAAAGATGGCCATTGTGTTTGTTGATAGTTCATAATGATTATTGATATTGCATAGATGAATGTGAAAAAAAAAATAAAAATAATAAAAATAAAATGTAAGATTAACCCATCTCACCTTTAGATATTAGATAAGATACATATAAAGTTACACAAATTGTTTTGATTTCTTCTCAGCTATATTTCTTATAAGTAAGATACTAATAAAGTTACAAAAAATCATTTTCATTTCTTCTTGGCTTCAGTTTGTGCTGATCTGTTGGAGAGTTTCGCTCCATGATGTGCATGTCATATCTACTTTAGAGTTATGACATATCTTGTCATCTTAGGAACCAAAAGATTTGTCATTATGGAAGAAAATAAGGATCTTCTTTATTCCAATAAATCCGAAATAATTGCTTAAAGTATTCAAGTGCAAGAATTCTTTTACTGTTTTCCTCAAAGAATTATTCAGAAATAGGCATTTTTTGACAACATACAGGCGTAGAATCAGATGTTTAGCATGAATTCGTTCAGTGCTCCATATAATATGGAGGTTCTAGTTCCTCTTACAACCCCACTTTTTCTCCCCCTCAGCATCCATGATATCGTACTTTTACATCTCTAGAATATCCTTTCAGCCGTTAACCATACCAAAACATCGCTTTACAATGCTCACATGACCAAATAAATCGCCTAAATCAGCGTAAGAATATGATGCACCTGTATTCGATAACACGCAAAACAGAAACAAATATTAAAGTTAGAAGCGGAATTTAAAAACGCATACTGAAACAGCATATGATACCCAAAAAGACTTTGTTCACCTTCAGTTTTAGCATTAGTTGGTCCCACATTTTATGTCCTTGTATTATTAACTGGTAATCCATGATCTACAACACGCTTTCTTCTCTGCCTATGGCCAGATACGGAATCCATTCCAAATATCTAACGACCTCTTGCTAACTAATTTGTAGATCTCCTTCTTTTTCGTCCTAAAGCCTTTATATTGATTTCTTCCATCCTCCTCACCTAAACATTATTATGTCCAATTGACATTCTTATATATCATGAATACAAAAAAGAACAATCCATTAATGATTGCACAGAGTAAATATTTTTTACATTTCATCTAATTGGGCATTCGAACTTCTTCCTCTTCCGCTTATAATTTTTGTAGCAGATGTTTCTCATTTGATTGTTTTAAAGCATAGAACATCAACTACACTACATAATTCGCAGCATCCTTCATTTCAGACCTTATTGATCCCATTTATAAAAACACCACTTAAAGCATTGATTTCAACTAATGATGTGAATCTCCTATCGTGAGCCGGACCCAGATCACTGGTAACTCTGCAAGTGAAACCGAAATAATAAGACTAAAGATTGTTGTAACTTGTAAGTATTGTACTCTATGGCAATATCTGAATACACTGCTCATACTTGTAAGCGGCTTTTAGTTAATGTCTCTTGTTGCAAAACTCTTTTAATTTCCGCATCGGCTCAGATATGGTGTTGGAAAAAAAACATGGTTGCATTTTATGCACTACAGTTTGTGTCATGCCAAAGTTAAGACATACCAGTCGACAGAATCATCATAGCTAAGCAACCGATTATCCAAATTAGATATGCAAAAACAACCTACGAAATATATGGGAAACTAAATAGCCTTAAACTAATGGTGCATGTCTAAAGTATTTGTGTTGGTATTAAGCTAAAACTATCAATAAGTTAAAGCCAAACATTAGAGCCAAAGATGCGCAGAAAAAATAATTGTTGTTTAAACATCAACCTCTGTGATAATTTACAATAGAAGCATGGTTTCGCAAATGGGGAGAAAAATAATAAAACTCCACAAAACCAAATTCTTAAAAACAATAAAACATTGTAGTAACTAAGATTATAAACACCATGTAACATTTAAACTTTTAAAGATCATTACACAAAAAAATCCATCATTCAACTCCGTGCTCCACACAATAAACACACATTTCATTCCAAACAATAAACAATCTATCAGCAACAACTATAAAATGGGCCAAAACTGCTAACATCTAAATAATGACATATAGTAATATGAACACGCAAATGATTCTGTTGAGGCAACATTATCAAGATCTCCTAATATTTTAATGATGACAAATAAACCTTCGAAACACATAAAATAACAAACGGTAGCCAAAATTCCCCGAACCAACATCTGCTCCTGACGCGTTGGCCACGCATTGACGCGTGGCTGACGCACTAGGCTTCTGATGTTGTCGGGACGAATTTTGAAAGTTGACTTTCCCTTTACCCGACAAATGTGGATCTTTCAATATAAGTATGAATATGCTATGTGCATAATTGAGAACACTCGAAACGAGTTTTGGGATTAGAGAGATCCAACTTTTAAAGCATCCACTTACGGGAAAACGCCAACTCATGTTTTCTAACTCTCGCCTCTAGCAAAGGCTTTTGTTTTTTTTCTAATAACAAAAACATAAAATAAACATAGAATGAAACGGGATGGTAGTCCTTATGTTTTTTTTTTCTCTTTTTCCTTTTTTTTTTTTTTTTTTTTTTTTTTTTTTTTTTTTTTTTTTTTTGCATACACTCTTACTCTACCATCCAAAATAATACATCATAGGGGATAAGCATTCCCCTTACACTTGAATTTTTACATACTTTACAATAAACTAATCTAATGACTCGAATTAAGAAAATCAAAACACTTGGAGCAGTTTTAAGATTAACGTACATATGGGGGTAATAAGTGATGTTCTTCCCCATTACTCCATAAAATAAGTACTTACCCATGAGTCCCAATCGTCCCAAAACAATATGTACAAGGACATGACTCGACTTAGCAACCATGTAATCAATTAGAAAGTTAACTTAGGGTTTAACAAATAACAATAATGCACTAAAAATGAGCGCATACACGGAAGGCTAAGGCGATTTGGTTGTACATTTAAGTGGGGTGTAACAAATTCTTCCTTTAAGTAAGATGCTTAAAGTTAGAAACGAAAAGATAGGCACGGAGGGGTGTACTAGGGGTATCGTGTACTAAAAATGAGTACAACGCTAAGGGTGTGGGAAAAATTAGTTGACTTAACTAGCCAAGTAATATGACTTAAATGGTCAAGTAATTATAATACGGGTTTAACACAAGGGTGATCCTAATGCCACTTATCATGTAGTAAATCCTACTACACGAATGTAGTCTCACTAGCGGTCTCGGGATGCATCACTAACGCAAGTTCTAGAATCTAAATGCTACCGGTACACTCATAAGCACTAATAGTAAATGCTTTTTCTATCAAATCTAAAGGCGAACCTCACTTATTTGGGTGGAAAATTTTTCTGAATATACGGTTATGTGCTAGTCGTACAATCTCCTATCAATGAGACGCTTGCTATGGCTAAAGTTTCACTCCTAAATATTGTAAAAAATTTTAAATTTGGCGCTAAAATTGCACTAACAAGTATTTCTCGTAGTTTTATTACACATCTACCATTAAACAAAACAAACTCAAGCGAAAGTGCATATGTAAGGTATCATCTTTTTACCCTCCCCTTACACTTAAGATGAACATTGTCCCCAATGTTCAAGTAAAGAATGTAAAAGTGAAAAAGTAAAGAAAATGAAATCAAATACTCCCCTGATTCGCTCGGTATGGATAATAGGATGGCCAGGTTAAATCTTCCTCCAAGAAAATGAACAATCAAAGCTTCCCTTCCAGAATATAAATCATCTTTTTGTCATACATAACCTGTAAAACCTCACAAAATAGACAAGACAACCTCGCGTAAAATCGGCGGCATCCTATATAAGTTACTAAATCCTAGAAAACAAGATAAGATATAATGCTTGTGGAATGAAGTTTGCAGATCTCTTGGAGATTATAAAACTTAATAATTCACAAAAACCATAAGACTCCGTTAGAAAAACAAAATTGGTAAAATTTCCAGATTTTTACACCTGACGCCGTCAAGAGTAAACTCCTGACACCGTCAGAATTGACCTGCAGAAATTCTTATGTTAAGTTTCCGGAAAATTTCTGAAAAAACTTGGTCCTACTTCCTGAAAAATCCTGCAAAACTTCATTATGACTCAATACAAGCATTTGACTCTAACAAATACGAATATACATGTTCATTTAATATTGTGGAGAATCATGATCGGTTTGTTTCTTAAAAACATATTTGGGGTTTCCCCTTACACTTATCTTTTGCAAAAATACCTTTAGTGTAACACCCCCAAAATACCGCAGCGGAAGACTGTGTCATTGGGATGCTACTTCAGGGCACAAAGTACAAGATATAGAAAACGAACTCTAAATGAGACGTTTTTGAAAAGTTACCATTCGAATAGATAAAAGTCATAGTTTACAAAACAAAGATCCCAAAGTAGAATAATACATAAGTTTTTAAAGTGTGTCGAATGGTAAACGATAAAAGTGAAAGTCTCCAAAAGCATGCCCTAAGACTCTCAGCTCCATACACCTGCTATCGCCTTTCTAACCTGAGATAAACATGCTTAAAGTGTCAACACAAAGGTTGGTGAGTTCATAGAGTTTGTCTTAATACAGTTGAAAAGCTTATAAAGAATGTTCACACAGCAAAGGTATCGTAAATCCACTCAGTTGCAAGTCCCGTCATAAGAGACTTGTAACCTGTGTGTTCACAACCCACTGCTACAATATATAGTATGAGTAAGATATGTATAAGTTCATAACAACAGTTAAGCAATTAGTAGTGAGTCTACACTTCATCTCCGAAGACCTCACCTAAGTATGTATACTTCCATGGTTGTGCCCAGAAACTTAATCTGGGGCCATTGGAAGTATATATGTCTCCATGGTTGTGCCCAGAACTAAATCTGGGGCCATTGGAAGTATGTATGTATGTATCCATCACAGTTTAGTATAACACAGTTAAGTATAACACAATCACGTATGTATGACATCAAGTATAATGTAATCAAGTATAATGTTATCAAGTATAATGTTTCCCAAGTATAAATGTTATGTGAATCTGTACAAGTAAGCAAGTAGTAGCATGTATCTCCCCCAAAGAGTTGATAGAACAATTAAAAGAGTAGGGGCTATGACTCACCTCGAAGTAATAGTACAATGCAACGGAATGTTAAGGACAACAATGCACGGTTATTTGCCGCAACCTAAAATGAATGATGAATGATCTCATTTAGATCACCAAATGATGTTATGAATGTCCATGCTCATGTTTCTATACCACTCTAGTCTTTGGAAAAACACTTGTGTTTTCAAAAATATATAATCCAAGAATTTGGAAAAATATTGCTATTAGAAAATATAATAAACTAGTTGTAATATATATATACTTATATATATATATCGTATGTTTCCATGTTAGCGTTGAAATACTCGAGTTGAAATCCTTGAAATGATGAAAACATACTCGTAATAACTAATACTACATTAGTTATAAAGCTTGGTTCTTAATATTATGTCTAGCTTATAAATGTACTTCGTAGTTTTTGCGTCAAATTTATATAAAAGCTGTCAAATATAAAATGGTTTTAGCCGATATTCAAACGTGAATATCTTTGTCGTTACTTGTCTGTTTTACTTGTTCTTTATATCCACGGTTACGTCTTAGTATGTAGTAATATATTTTGGAAAGCTCGGCTCCTCCGGGTTAAGTCTAAAGCCTCTTTTTGACCGACGAAAAACGTTCAACAGCAACTAATTTCCAGAAAATACTTTTCGTCAACAATCTTGCAAAAATCATAACTTCTTCGTTATTAACTCTTTTTAATCCATTCTTTCGCCTACGGATTCGTTTTTGAAAGTATTTTCTAAAAATTTTGCCAAAGTTTCCTTGGTGTTTAATGATTTTCCAGATTTTTACAAAACGGGACAGCATGTCTAAAATAGGTTCCAAATCAAGTTTTCAAGGTTAAAAACTAATTTCTACCATCACCAAACCTCTTGTAATCACCACATGGCTAATCTAATCCTACCATACACCTTCTTAGGGTGCCATGGACTCCTAACCAAGTTATTAGAGCAAGGGGATTCATAACTAAAAAGTTAGGGTTTGTATGTTTCTTTTTAGACAAAATAAAGTGTGGTATAGCTCATTGTACATGGTTTTTAGCATGATACTTATGAAATACATGTAAAAATAAGATGATCCATGAAAAAATAAAGTTGATTACTTACTTGACAAAATGAGATGATTATAGGATGATTATGCTTGATGTTCTTGTGTTTTTGTTGATTGATTCTTGATTAGGCAAGTATAATGAACAAGTTTGATGCTTTAGCTTTTGAAAAACAATGGATGGATCTTGGATTGGTTTTTGGGTCGTGGGTTTGCAAAGGAGAGGAAGAAGATGAGAACTTTTTCTATCTTTCTAAAAAGTGTAGTTTTGATTCTAGGTTTTTGGTTTATGTATATATTTAGAGGTTTAATAGTTTAGTAATAAGTAGTTAATGCATAAGGTTAAAAGGGGTGTCTCATGGCCGGTTTTTCAAGGGTGAAGGGGGGGGGGGGGGTAGGGTACTTGTGATTTAATTAGAAAACCTTGTATGAATTTGCACTAGTTTGTGTTTTTAGTTACGATCGGGTACCGGTTTTATTAGAAATAAATGTTCACGAAGTTTACCGGGATGAAATAAAGTCATAATAATGTTGAAAATATGTTAAAAGTATGTTGGGTACATTTACTGAGTGATCGGGTGATTATTGTTTAGTTTTCACGAAAACCGTCGTTATATTCGTACGCGTACGTTATAAATAAAATAAATTTCTAAAATACTGGGTAACTGAATGTTATAAGTTTTATGATGTTAAAATGGGTATAAAAATATGTCGGGACCATCGTGGGAATATTTAGATATATTCGTCGTGTATAAACCGGGTGTTAACGTTTACTATAATTACTTATACGTAAAAACGTTAAATGTACTGAATATAGTAATTTAAAAATCCTGAGAGTGGTATAACATGAAAATGCGGTTATAATGATATGCAGACTATCCCCAGTCCGTATGCAGTGTCCTTAGCACTAATGAAATGAATTCGCACCTAAACCAATCCGGTTACGCAAATTTGAATACCCGTAAACTAAATTTACGATGAAATGAGTAATGCAAGTGAATGATGAAAACTTTTCCGGAAATGAATAGTGTTTAGTGAATAGTAAATTTCCCAAATGTTTCTCAAAATATCAAAATGACCCCGAAAATGATGAATAGTAAAACGATGAATAGTGTTTTGATGAATAGTGATTTATGAATAGTGTTTTTCCAAAGTTCCCGAAATGACCTGAAATGGTGAGTTGTGACAGTCTTTCCCTCTAAAAAGAACTTCGTCCCGAAGTTCAGTTAATGTTAATCAGTTAAATGTGTCAAAGCTTATGTATGTGGGTTTCTATCCAACTATGTATGTTCTCGTGGTCAGACTTGATGAGGCAAACCTTCCCAATCCCGAGCATAGTCCTCAAAAGATCTCCTTTAGGTTAATCATTTAGGTAACCGATTTTCACTTAAGCCCACAACCCAATCAAACAAGAACAGTCATGAGATTAAGCTAAATCGGTTTGAGTGATGACTTTAACTTTTAGCTTGGTTTTCGCAACCCAATCAAACAAGAACAGTCACTAGAACCAAGCTAAAAATCAAGGTCTGGATTCAACATCCTTGAAAAAGATCTTTTGAAAGATTTGCTCGACTTTGGAATTGCTTACACTAATCAAATTTCTAATGTTAGTATGACTAAGGTTAATGCTGCTAAGTCTCAGATTAGTCAATGTTGTGTATAGGTCCTATATTAAGACTTAAGTGCTACTAAAATACGATAGTTGTTCAAGAGAATGTACCCGTTGTGCTATCGCGGACATGTTGGGTGATAGGATTTCCTAGGAAGTAAGCTCTGCCAATTGCGGGTGGAATCTCATTGGCCTCATCTCGTGGCCCTTCAATTGCTGCTGCTAAGTTTGGACGATTGCCCCCTTGGTTAAGATTTCTTTTCAACTTAGGACAGTTGTTCCGAAAGTGATCCGGGCTGTTACACTCATAGCATGTCTTTTGGTTCACTGGTTCTCTACACTGGTTTGCATAATGACCAGACTGTCTGCAATTAGCACACATACGGCAGGGCACAGTCTTTTGGTGATGAAAGTTACATTTCGTACATTTAGGATGCTGGCTTAAATACTCTCTCTGACCCGAATTAGTCGCCGCAAAGGTCCTTGCCCTTTTGTTGTCAGTCTGCTTGTTCGACTCGCTTGTTCCCTTCCTTTTATCACTGTCCCTCAAGCTTCCATTTCTAACCATCTCATCTGTCAGAGTCCCTGCTCTCAATATTGCACTCTGAATTGTAGCAGGCTCAGTTGTTTTTACAATCCCACGAATTTCTGGGACAAGGCCATATATGTACCTCTCGATCCTCTTGGACTCAGGGGTAACTAGGTGTGGAACTAGTCTGGCTAATTCATGGAATCGATCTGTATAGGCTGCATGACCAGCCCCTATCATAGAGAGATGATAGAGTTCATCCTCCAGCTTTTGCATCTCGTTGTCCGGGCAGTATTCCTCCTTCAGTAATGCCTTAAAATCATCCCATGTCATACCTACAGCTGCCGCTCTACCCCTAGCTTGAATCTGCGTATTCCACCATGTCAATGCCTTTCCTGATAGTAAACACATGGAATACTTCACCATTTGATGTGCTGCACAGTTACTAATGTCGATCACCGACTCCATCTTTTCAACCCATCGAGTATACACCAGCGCGCCTCCTACACCATCGAAATCAATTGGCTTGCATGACGTAAATTCCTTATACGTACATCCGGTCCTAATGTTGTTGTTGCCATTACCATTCTGGCCTATACCATTGGTGTTGTTAATTCCGCTTTCGTGGTTTGCCAAGTTATTCATATGATCGCCAACTTGAGTGACAATAGTGGGGAGAAAGTTTTCAAGTTGTCGAGCGATGATGGCTTCAAAATCAGTATTTCCACCGTCGTTGTTATCATTGTTTTCAACGCCGTGACCACCTCCTCTACCTCCACGTCCACCAGTTCTTCCACCATCGTTACTTGGGTTACTAGTGTCATGAGCAGCTCCTCTACCTCCTCTACCTCCACGTCCACCAGTCCTTCCACCCCTTGGTGTTGCGCCTCCTCGACCAGAGCTACGAGTCACTCTCTTTGGTGCCATGATTTCCTGAGAGGAAGGACATTTAGTGAACGTCAGAGATGAGGGAAAACCGTTGATTAACCAAAGTCTATACTTCACATCCTCGTATATAATACCGTGCCACCAGTTGTTTCCTAAGTTGTGCCAACACTGATCTACATCTGCATAGTCATATATCCACGTGTGTCGTGAAGCACTTATAATTATGTTGGCCACCACAATTATAAATGTTTCCTTTCACAAGTGTACATATCACCAGGCACACATATCTCAGTGGTAGACGTTGCTTAAATGGGCATCTAGGGAACGTCACGCTTAGTACAAAGGAACAAAGGATTCTCCCTTAAGTGTTAAAGTCACCGGGAAGTCTAGTTTCTAACGGTTTCTACAAAGTATCTAATAGCGTAGGTCTAAAAATAAATTACCAGCAAGCGTATGTGTATGTAAAGTGCAAGGCGATAGGGAGGAGAGTCTACATGTATGTAGTTATAGTCTAGACTCTAAAACAACCTAGTTCTCTATAACCAAGGCTCTGGTACCAATCTGTAACACCCCCAAAATACCGCAGCGGAAGACTGTGTCATTGGGATGCTACTTCAGGGCACAAAGTACAAGATATAGAAAACGAACTCTAAATGAGACGTTTTTGAAAAGTTACCATTCGAATAGATAAAAGTCATAGTTTACAAAACAAAGATCCCAAAGTAGAATAATACATAAGTTTTTAAAGTGTGTCGAATGGTAAACGATAAAAGTGAAAGTCTCCAAAAGCATGCCCTAAGACTCTCAGCTCCATACACCTGCTATCGCCTTTCTAACCTGAGATAAACATGCTTAAAGTGTCAACACAAAGGTTGGTGAGTTCATAGAGTTTGTCTTAATACAGTTGAAAAGCTTATAAAGAATGTTCACACAGCAAAGGTATCGTAAATCCACTCAGTTGCAAGTCCCGTCATAAGAGACTTGTAACCTGTGTGTTCACAACCCACTGCTACAATATATAGTATGAGTAAGATATGTATAAGTTCATAACAACAGTTAAGCAATTAGTAGTGAGTCTACACTTCATCTCCGAAGACCTCACCTAAGTATGTATACTTCCATGGTTGTGCCCAGAAACTTAATCTGGGGCCATTGGAAGTATATATGTCTCCATGGTTGTGCCCAGAACTAAATCTGGGGCCATTGGAAGTATGTATGTATGTATCCATCACAGTTTAGTATAACACAGTTAAGTATAACACAATCACGTATGTATGACATCAAGTATAATGTAATCAAGTATAATGTTATCAAGTATAATGTTTCCCAAGTATAAATGTTATGTGAATCTGTACAAGTAAGCAAGTAGTAGCATGTATCTCCCCCAAAGAGTTGATAGAACAATTAAAAGAGTAGGGGCTATGACTCACCTCGAAGTAATAGTACAATGCAACGGAATGTTAAGGACAACAATGCACGGTTATTTGCCGCAACCTAAAATGAATGATGAATGATCTCATTTAGATCACCAAATGATGTTATGAATGTCCATGCTCATGTTTCTATACCACTCTAGTCTTTGGAAAAACACTTGTGTTTTCAAAAATATATAATCCAAGAATTTGGAAAAATATTGCTATTAGAAAATATAATAAACTAGTTGTAATATATATATACTTATATATATATATCGTATGTTTCCATGTTAGCGTTGAAATACTCGAGTTGAAATCCTTGAAATGATGAAAACATACTCGTAATAACTAATACTACATTAGTTATAAAGCTTGGTTCTTAATATTATGTCTAGCTTATAAATGTACTTCGTAGTTTTTGCGTCAAATTTATATAAAAGCTGTCAAATATAAAATGGTTTTAGCCGATATTCAAACGTGAATATCTTTGTCGTTACTTGTCTGTTTTACTTGTTCTTTATATCCACGGTTACGTCTTAGTATGTAGTAATATATTTTGGAAAGCTCGGCTCCTCCGGGTTAAGTCTAAAGCCTCTTTTTGACCGACGAAAAACGTTCAACAGCAACTAATTTCCAGAAAATACTTTTCGTCAACAATCTTGCAAAAATCATAACTTCTTCGTTATTAACTCTTTTTAATCCGTTCTTTCGCCTACGGATTCGTTTTTGAAAGTATTTTCTAAAAATTTTGCCAAAGTTTCCTTGGTGTTTACTGATTTTCCAGATTTTTACAAAACGGGACAGCATGTCTAAAATAGGTTCCAAATCAAGTTTTCAAGGTTAAAAACTAATTTCTACCATCACCAAACCTCTTGTAATCACCACATGGCTAATCTAATCCTACCATACACCTTCTTAGGGTGCCATGGACTCCTAACCAAGTTATTAGAGCAAGGGGATTCATAACTAAAAAGTTAGGGTTTGTATGTTTCTTTTTAGACAAAATAAAGTGTGGTATAGCTCATTGTACATGGTTTTTAGCATGATACTTATGAAATACATGTAAAAATAAGATGATCCATGAAAAAATAAAGTTGATTACTTACTTGACAAAATGAGATGATTATAGGATGATTATGCTTGATGTTCTTGTGTTTTTGTTGATTGATTCTTGATTAGGCAAGTATAATGAACAAGTTTGATGCTTTAGCTTTTGAAAAACAATGGATGGATCTTGGATTGGTTTTTGGGTCGTGGGTTTGCAAAGGAGAGGAAGAAGATGAGAACTTTTTCTATCTTTCTAAAAAGTGTAGTTTTGATTCTAGGTTTTTGGTTTATGTATATATTTAGAGGTTTAATAGTTTAGTAATAAGTAGTTAATGCATAAGGTTAAAAGGGGTGTCTCATGGCCGGTTTTTCAAGGGTGAAGGGGGGGGTAGGGTACTTGTGATTTAATTAGAAAACCTTGTATGAATTTGCACTAGTTTGTGTTTTTAGTTACGATCGGGTACCGGTTTTATTAGAAATAAATGTTCACGAAGTTTACCGGGATGAAATAAAGTCATAATAATGTTGAAAATATGTTAAAAGTATGTTGGGTACATTTACTGAGTGATCGGGTGATTATTGTTTAGTTTTCACGAAAACCGTCGTTATATTCGTACGCGTACGTTATAAATAAAATAAATTTCCAAAATACTGGGTAACTGAATGTTATAAGTTTTATGATGTTAAAATGGGTATAAAAATATGTCGGGACCATCGTGGGAATATTTAGATATATTCGTCGTGTATAAACCGGGTGTTAACGTTTACTATAATTACTTATACGTAAAAACGTTAAATGTACTGAATATAGTAATTTAAAAATCCTGAGAGTGGTATAACATGAAAATGCGGTTATAATGATATGCAGACTATCCCCAGTCCGTATGCAGTGTCCTTAGCACTAATGAAATGAATTCGCACCTAAACCAATCCGGTTACGCAAATTTGAATACCCGTAAACTAAATTTACGATGAAATGAGTAATGCAAGTGAATGATGAAAACTTTTCCGGAAATGAATAGTGTTTAGTGAATAGTAAATTTCCCAAATGTTTCTCAGAATATCAAAATGACCCCGAAAATGATGAATAGTAAAACGATGAATAGTGTTTTGATGAATAGTGATTTATGAATAGTGTTTTTCCAAAGTTCCCGAAATGACCTGAAATGGTGAGTTGTGACATTTAGGTGGAGTTAAGACTAGGCCAAACAACAAAGTAAAGTATTTCCACTATTTAGTTTAGAAACATGATCTACCAACAATAAAAATTAAACATGCATACGGAAGCAAATAACAAACAAACAAAGATAACATCACACAAAACATGGGTTGCCTCCCAAGAAGCGCTTTTCTTTATTTACGAGTCTTGTAGCTAGACTCAAGGTCATGGGTTACTACGTGACCTCATCATTGGTTCCATTCTCTAGGACGTCTTCTAAACCATTTTTGTTTTCCGGACCTAGTTGTAAGCATTCTTTATAGAAACCAAGCATCATATTCTTTACATATTCTACTCCTCTACGTCTATTCTCCTCATTCCTATAATAAGCTGCTTGCTTGTGTTCTTTTTCAAAATTAGAGAGAAGGCGGTATTGCTCAATCTTGTAGGGCATTTGATAGGCAACCTCATCGTTCTCTTCCTTAAATCTAACTATCCCTAAAGTCGGATCATAACTCATCCTAGTGGCCTCAACAAATGGTTTTCCGAATATTATTTGGCTTAGGCAAGCATCTATCACCGGACGAATGTCTTCCACTATCATAAAATCGATTTCATAGGTAAGATTCCCTATAATCACATGTAATCCCTTCACCATTCCCGCAAAATTACTTATCAGATTCTTGTTGGGCATCATCCTAAAGTTAAGTTGCTTCTTCATTACCCAATTGTAATAAGTCCTAGTCATGATGTTAACGGGGGATCTAGGGTCGATGTAAGCTTTCCATATATGCATGTGCCCGATATTGCATGGGATGTTAATGTTAGAGGGGTCTCCCATTTTGATAAGGGGTGTGCCGAAGATATATGGTCTCTCGGGACTATCGAATAAATCCTTATGGTACTCCCGTTCTTCCTCGGTGGGTAACTTATCAAAGTATTTTTCTATAGGCTCTACCTCCTCTAATTCCTCTTCCTTGTTAACCTTAACTTCCCTACTCTCATCCTTAATCTCGGCTTCTACTCTAACTTCATCCTTGTCACTCTTCTCTATCTCCTTATCTATCGGCTTAATGGTGACAACATTGACAAAATGGACATGTTTGGATGATGAGGGATCCTTAATTTGGATTCCACTATTGGTGTCCCTAGTGTCCTTCCTAGGTGTGATTAACGATTGGTTGTTGAGGGCTTTCAACAAGTTGTCAATCTTGTTGGTCATCTCCGTTTGTTGTTGGTTGAATTCGGTTTCAAACCTAGCTATGCGAGCTTCTTGAGATGCCATGAACTTTGACATCAATCCTTCAAGATTGTTGGTACTACCATAGTTGTTAGAAGGATTGTTGTTGAAAGTACGGTTGGATGGTGGACCGTTTGGTTGGTAATGATTTGGTGGGTTGGACGAATTGGGTTGATTTTGTTTCCACCTAAGGTTTGGGTGATTTTTCCATGAGGGGTTGTATGAATCACCGTAAGTGTTTGGCTCGGGCTTGAAAGTGTACCACTTATCTCCCGCTTCATCGGTACGCATGGATGCGTAGTCCGTAAAAGCTGTTCCGGGGAGTTCCACACAATCACGAGTGTCATGGGGACCACTACATAACTCGCATGAAGAAGTGATTTTGTTCACTTGGCTTGAAGGCTTAGGAGCTTCGTAAGATTTCATGAGAAACTTGATTTGGTCCTCAAGTTCCATGATCCTACGGTCAGGAGTGCTAGAATTGTTCGACGGCAAAGATATTGCCTTGACCGTTTTGTTCAAATCACGGGGATCATTCCAACTTTCATTGTCATAGAGAGCAAGATCTTCTATGAGTTCCCATGATTGTTCCGCACTAAGATCACGTAGCTTACCACCGGCCGATTGGTCAATGGCTCGCCTCGTGGAGATGTCGATATGGTCATAAAAAATTTGGACTTGGAGCCAAAGATCTATGCCATGATGAGGGACTTTTTGGAGTAAGTCCTTGAAACGAGTCCATGCTTCATAAAGAGATTCATTTTGACGTTGTTGGAACATCAAGATGTCATTTCTAAGCTTAGTAGTTCTCCCCGGTGGGAAAAATTGAGCAAGGAAACGAGTGGTGAGATCATCCCATGTGGTGATAGATCCCGCGGGTAAACGCTCAAGCCATTGACTAGCTTGATCACGTAGAGAGAATTGGAATAGGCGTAAACGGGTAGTCTCTCTAGTTTCAACACCTAGGTCTATGGAATCTACGATTTTGAGAAAGTCCTTAAGATGTTGGTTTGGATCTTCGGAACGAAGTCCATGGAATGCACATCCGCTTTGCACCAACCGGATGGTGTCGGATCGCAAGGGGGTCACATTGGCTCCGGTGAGCTCAATGGTGTTTCGGTAGCCTTGATGGCTAGGTCGGGAATACTCTCCTAAGGTTCGGGGCCTAAGGGGTTCTAATGGTGGGTTTTGTTGTGGTGGGATGACGGGTTCAAAGATGTTCCCGTTGTCCATGATGTCGGGTGGTTACGAACAAAGGCACAAAGAAATAGACAGACTAAAGAGAACCTAAAAAATAAAATAAAGTCTTACTAGAAAGGAATCTAGCAAGTAGACCTAATAAAAAGAATTTCTAACCTAGACAATAACTATTCCCCGGGCTGCGGCGCCAAAAACTTGATGCGTGGGAATCGCAACAGGCTTTACCTCTCGAGGGATCTCGAGAAGCTTACAACCCCACCAGGCAGTGTACCTGATCGTTGTAGTATAGTATAGTGACAAGTACCGGGGGATTGATCGTTCATCTTAGGAATAGTGTCGCTAGGATTAGAAAGCCTAAATACTAGTTCTAAAGGTGAGGGATGATTATTTTTGTGGTTTTGTATTTTATGGAAAGCAATTTAAAATCTCGGGTTTGAAGGATTTGGGCGGAATTAGTTGCTAATCAACTAACTGATGAGGCGAAAAATGATCCGTTTTTAGGGGGTCATTTAAGCCCGAATCCGAATTTATTTGATCAAATATTGCCCTAAATCGTTCCTTTTGTGATTTTAGGTACTTTGGGAGAGAAATCTGGAAAAGGAAGCAATTCGGACGTTTTTGGAGCATAAAAGTGAAGAAAACGCCAAAGTCTTAATTTTCCATGCTGGGAACAGTAAGTGACGGCGTCAAGAGCAAATCCTTGACGGCGTCAAGAGCAAATTTCATGAATTTCCATGACGACCCAGTAAAGTTTTGACGGCGTCACGTGAGAAGGGCGTCAAGAGTAAAAGAGTCATGACGGCCTGGAAGTGTCTAAGTCTTGACGGCGTCAGAAGTAGATCTAGGCAGTCCGAGGAGAGTTTTGGCGGCGAGGTGACGGCGTCACAAGATTACTCTTGACGCCATCAAACCTGTTTTTCTATATATAGTTTTCTAATTTTTCACATTTAAAAGAGAGAAGTTTTGGAGAAACCCTAAGTACGATTTTGGTGCAACTTTTACAGGTTTTTCAAGGGTTCCAAACCCTTGATACCTTGCATTGTAATTGAGATAAGTGTTCTTCTAATTCAATCAATATGTCTATGTGTTGGTTGTCTATATCTTGTTCTTGTCTCAATTCCATTATGCTAGGCTAGATCTCTTTTGTGTTTGCTTAGATCTAATGAAACCTAGATATTGATTATGTGTTGATTACTTGTTTATTCTTGTCTTGGATGAATGATTTATATGTTAGGCTTAAGAAAACTGGCAGATCTCCAAATGGTAACATGCTTGAACGTCTTAAGAAACATGAACCGAGGCGTACTAGGTCTTTATTGGTTGTATTTAATGCATGAGCCACTGTTTACAATCCCTATAGTTGTGTTGGGCATGGTGTAGGAGGAAATAAGAGCTCATAGAATTAGGGAGTTGTGTATGCCCCCCCATGAATGGTATTAAGGAATACGATCCGTCATCCATGCAATTATAACAAGTAATTAACGTGTAAAAGATATCTAGGGAGTAGTGAAATCTAAGTAAACACATTTTCTCCAATTACTGCTCACAACCTTATTATAAATTAGTTTATTTTTATTTTATTTTGATTGCATCTTAGTTTTGGGTTAGTTGAATAGCAACTAATTCCGCCCACTCTTCCAAAACCCAAGATTTTAACTTGCTTTCCATAAAATATAAAAACACAAAAATAATCATCCCTCACCTTTAGAACTAGTATTTAGGCTTTCTAATCCTAGCGACACTATTCCTAAGCTGAACGATCAATCCCCCGGTACTTGTCACTATACTATACTACAACAATCAGGTACACTGCCTGGTGGGGGTTGTAAGCTTCTCGAGATCCCTCGAGAGGTAAAGCCTGTTGCGATTCCCACGCATCAAGTTTTTGGCGCCGCTGCCGGGGAGAATAGTTATTGTCTAGGTTAGAATTTCTTTTTATTAGGTCTACTTGCTAGATTCCTTTCTAGTATGATTTTATTTTTATTTTTAGGTTTTCTTTAGTCTATCTCATTTCTTCGTGCCTTTGTTCGTAACTCTTTACCATCCGACATCATGGAAGGTGGTAACATCTTTGAACCCGTCATCCCACCACAACAAAACCCACCATTAGAACCCCTTAGGCCCCGAACCTTAGGAGAGCATTCCCGACCTAGCCACCAAGGCTACCGAAACACCATTGAGCTCACCGGAGCCAATGTGACCCCCTTGCGATTCGACACCATCCGGTTGGTGCAAAGCGGATGCGCATTCCATGGACTTCGTTCCGAAGATCCAAACCAACATCTTAAGGACTTTCTCAAAATCGTAGATTCCATAGACTTAGATGTTGCAACTAGAGAGACAACCCGTTTACGCCTATTCCAATTCTCTCTACGGGATCAAGCTAGTCAATGGCTTGAGCGTTTACCCGCGGGATCCATCACCACATGGGATAACCTCACCAATCGCTTCATTACTCAATTCTTCCCACCGGGGAAGACGGCAATGCTTAGAAATGACATTATGTTGTTTGAACAGCAGCAGGGTGAAACTTTCTATGAAGCTTGGGCCCGTTTTAAAGGTCTCCTTCAGAAGGTCCCTCACCATGGTATAAACCTTTGGTTATTAGTCCAGATTTTCTACGACCATGTTGACTATCACACTAAACGCACAATCGATAGGGCCGCGGGAGGTAAACTGCGTGATAAGAACGCCGAGGAGTCTTGGGCAATTATCGAGGAGCTCGCCACTGACAATCAGGAATTGTGGGAGTTTAATCATACAGTGGAAGCAGCTATCAATGCAGTCTCAACATCTGGAGGGACCACCAAAATCCCCGATGAGCTTCTATGCAAACTCGAGGCAAAAGTCGACTATTTTGAGGAAAGGCAAAGGAGGGCTTTAAGTCCCAGACAAGCCACTGTCAATTCTGTCTCAAAACCAACTTCGGCACCATTATCTGAGTCACCTTCTAGAGAACATGTCGAAACTTTTCAGAATTACACCCCACCTTGTTCCCCTCCCAAGGAACTTAGCTCGGAGTTTGAGGCTAGGATGAGAGAGTATATGGCAACTCACTCAGATCGGCTTGCTAGGTTCGAAGAAGCAGTTTATAAGCAAAAAGAGGAGATGCAGGAGAAAATGAATGAGATGTTGAGTCTATTGGAGGAGTATGCCAACCAGAGAACCCCCGAACGAATACTACGAAGGAAAGAAAGCGTCACTCCCACCACCCAGTTTGTTAACTCCATCACCATTGTCCATAAAGATAACGAGAAGGTAGAAACTCCTGCTAAACAGACCTTAGAAAAACCACCAGAATCCCAACCTTTGAGTTACTACCTGAAACATGATATAAACAAAAACACCATAACAAATTGGATTAAGGGTGATGGGCGTAACCAATCCTCCGGACAGATTCCTGAGAAAGAGGAAGAAGAGGAAGATGAGTATGATACGCTTCCTGGAGGATCAGTATTCGAGAGGTTACTGGTGCAGAAAGTGGCTACTAAGCAGGTAGCATGTGGGAACTTTGAAATACCAACGAGCATCGGGGACTTGAAACATCTTAGTGCTTTCGCCGACCAAGGATCGGAAGTAAATCTTATGCCCCTAACTATTTACATCTAACTAACGTCAAAAATGCCAGCACCTACTCGTGTTAGGTTATCCCTTGTTGGACACTCGTACGTATACCCCCTAGGAATCGCAGAAGATGTATTAGTTAATGTTGCAGGATTCATGTACCCCGTTGATTTTATGATTATCGATGATAAAGGGGATGGATGCAGGCCAATAATCCTTGGGGCACCATTCCTCACCACCGCTAGGGCTGTCATTAAGTATGAAGGTAGGAAGATTGAGCTTAAATCTGGAAAAAGAAAGATTAGCTTCCCCATGACCCCGCGAAGTGGGCATGAGAATTTGAGTTGGAGAATGATCAAAAACAACATTGGCGCGACACCCATTCGTGTTCAGAATAAGATTCTTGCATGGGAGGCAAGAATCAAAAGCTATAAGAAAGCTAAGGATGAAAGGAGAAAAAGCAGTAAGGTTCAGGTTGAGCTCGAACATACTCGACACGAAAAAAATCATGCACCATTTGAGGAAGGGAACTTGGTGCTCTTGAGACACTTGGAAACAATAATACCACCCGATAAACCAAGTCCTTGGTGGTATGGGTCATTCACAATCGAAGGATTGAGCCAAGATGGGGTAGCTAAATTGAGAAGCAAATTAGGTGGAATAGTGATCACGAGTATCGATAGGTTGAGGCACTACCACCATAATAGTAATGATCGCAACTACATGGGGTATATCATTTCAAATGATGAGATCACGTAGTAACCCATGACCTTGAGTCTAGCTACAAGACTCGTAAATAAAGAAAAGCGCTTCTTGGGAGGCAACCCATGTTTTGTGTGATTTTATTTGTTTGTTTGTTATTTGCTTCCGTATGCATGCTTTATTTTTATTGTTGGTTGATCATGCTTCTAAACTAAAATGTGGAAATACTTTACTTTGGTGTTTTGGCCTAGTCTTAACTCCACCTAAAGGTATTTTTGCAAAAGATAAGTGTAAGGGGAAACCCCAAATATGTTTTTAAGAAACAAACCGATCATGATTCTCCACAATAATAAATGAGCATGTATATTCGTATTTGTTAGAGTCAAATGCTTGTATCGAGTCATAATGAAGTTTTGCAGGATTTTCCAAGAAGTAGGACCAAGTTTTTCCAGAAATTTTCCGAAAACTTAACATAAGAATTTCTACAGGTCCATTCTGACGGCGTCAGAGTTTTACTCTTGACGGCGTCAGGAGTTAAAATCTGGAAATTTTACCGGTTTTGTTTTTCTAACGGAGTCTTATGGTTTTTGTGAATTATTAAGTTTTATAATCTCCAGGAGATCTGCAAACTTCATTCCACAAGCATTATATCTTATCTTGTTTTCTAGGATTTAGAAACTTATATAGGATGCCGCCGATTTTACGCGAGGTTGTCTTGTCTATTTTATCAGGTTTTACAGGTTATGTTGACAAGAAGATGATTTATATTCTGGAAGGGAAGCTTTGATTGTTCGTTTTCTTGGAGGAAGATTTAACCTGGCCATCCTATTATCCATACTGAGCGAATCAGGGGAGTATTTGATTTCATTCTCTTTACTTTTTCACTTTTACATTCTTTACTTGAACATTGGGGACAATGTTCATCTTAAGTGTAAGGGGAGGGTAAAAAGATGATACCTTACATATGCACTTTCGCTTGAGTTTGTTTTGTTTAATAGTAGATGTGTAATAAAACTATGAGAAATACTTGTTAGTGTAATTTTAGCGCCAAATTTAAAATTTTTTACAACATTTAGGAGTGAAACTTTAGCCATAGAAAGCGTCTCATGGATAGGAGATTGTATGACTAGCACAAAACCGTATATTCAGAAAAATTTTCCACCCAAATATGTGAGGTTCGCCTTTAGATTTGATAGGGAAAGCATTCATTATTAGTGCTTATGAGTGTACCGGTAGCATTTAGATTCTAGAACTTGCGTTAGTGATGCATCCCGAGACCGCTAGTGAGACTACATTCGTGTAGTAGGATTTACTACATGATAAGAGGCATTAGGATTACCCTTGTGTTAAACCCGTATTATAATTACTTGACCATTTAAGTCATATTACTTGGCTAGTTAAGTCAACTAATTTTTCTCACACCCTTAGCGTTGTACTCATTTTTAGTACACGATACCCCTAGTACACCCCTCCGAGCCTATCTTTTCATTTCTAACTTTAAGCATTTTACTTAAAGGAAGAATTTGTTACACCCCACTTAAATGTACAACCAAATCGCCTTAGCCTTCCGTGTATGCGCTCATTTTTAGTGCATTATTGTTATTTGTTAAACACTTAAACCCTAAGTTAACTTTCTAATTGATTACATAGTTGCTAAGTCGAGTCATATCCTTGTACATATTGTTTTGGGACTATTGGGACTCATGGGTAAGTACTTATTTTATGGAGTAATGGGGAAGAACATCATATTATTACCCCCATATGTACGTTAATCTTAAAAGTGCTCCAAGTGTTTTGATTTTCTTAATTCGAGTCATTAGATTAGTTGATTGTAAAGTATGTAAAGATTCAAGTGTAAGGGAAATGTTCATTCCCTATGATGTATTATTTTGGATGGTAGGGTAAGAGTGTAAGGGAAATGTTCATTCCCTATGATGTATTATAGTTGCTATGACAGATAGTGAGAGATATCTTCTGTTTCCATATTGTAATTTACACTTTATTACACCAGAGAGATGTGAGTATCTAAACACTATTTGTGAGGTGCTTGTGTATGACCTCCGTGCTTGTCTATTGGTCTTTAGTGGAACGATTATTTGTTGTAATTACTTTTATATTAGTGTTAAATGACCCCTAACTTGTCTTTTGAGTAGAATAAAAGCGCATTTGCTTGAGGACAAGCAAATCTCAAGTGTAAGGGTATATGATGAGGCGAAAAATGATCCGTTTTTAGGGGGTCATTTAAGCCCGAATCCGAATTTATTTGATCAAATATTGCCCTAAATCGTTCCTTTTGTGATTTTAGGTACTTTGGGAGAGAAATCTGGAAAAGGAAGCAATTCGGACGTTTTTGGAGCATAAAAGTGAAGAAAACGCCAAAGTCTTAATTTTCCATGCTGGGAACAGTAGGTGACGGCGTCAAGAGCAAATCCTTGACGGCGTCAAGAGCAAATTTCATGAATTTCCATGACGACCCAGTAGAGTTTTAACGGCGTCACGTGAGAAGGGCGTCAAGAGTAAAAGAGTCATGACGGCCTGGAAGTGTCTAAGTCTTGACGGCGTCAGAAGTAGATCTAGGCAGTCCGAGGAGAGTTTTGGCGGCGAGGTGACGGCGTCACAAGATTACTCTTGACGCCGTCAAACCTGTTTTTCTATATATAGTTTTCTAATTTTTCACATTTAAAAGAGAGAAGTTTTGGAGAAACCCTAAGTACGATTTTGGTGCAACTTTTACAGGTTTTTCAAGGGTTCCAAACCCTTGATACCTTGCATTGTAATTGAGATAAGTGTTCTTCTAATTCAATCAATATGTCTATGTGTTGGTTGTCTATATCTTGTTCTTGTCTCAATTCCATTATGCTAGGCTAGATCTCTTTTGTGTTTGCTTAGATCTAATGAAACCTAGATATTGATTATGTGTTGATTACTTGTTTATTCTTGTCTTGGATGAATGATTTATATGTTAGGCTTAAGAAAACTGGCAGATCTCCAAATGGTAACATGCTTGAACGTCTTAAGAAACATGAACCGAGGCGTACTAGGTCTTTATTGGTTGTATTTAATGCATGAGCCACTGTTTACAATCCCTATAGTTGTGCTGGGCATGGTGTAGGAGGAGATAAGAGCTCATAGAATTGGGGAGTTATGTATGCCACCCCATGAATGGTATTAAGGAATACGATCCGTCGTCCATGCAATTATAACAAGTAATTAACGTGTAAAAGATATCTAGGGAGTAGTGAAATCTAAGTAAACACATTTTCTCCAATTACTGCTCACAACCTTATTATAAATTAGTTTATTTTTATTTTATTTTGATTGCATCTTAGTTTTGGGTTAGTTGAATAGCAACTAATTCCGCCCACTCTTCCAAAACCCGAGATTTTAACTTGCTTTCCATAAAATATAAAAACACAAAAATAATCATCCCTCACCTTTAGAACTAGTATTTAGGCTTTCTAATCCTAGCGACACTATTCCTAAGTTGAACGATCAATCCCCCGGTACTTGTCACTATACTATACTACAACGATCAGGTACACTGCCTGGTAGGGGTTGTAAGCTTCTCGAGATCCCTCGAGAGGTAAAGCCTGTTGCGATTCCCACGCATCACTAACCCAATACTAAGATGCAATCAAAATAAAATACTAGAAATGAAAATAAACTAATTTATACTAAGGTTGTGAGCAGTAATTGGAGAAAATGTGTTTACTTAGATTTCACTACTCCCTAGATATCTTTTACACGTTAATTACTTGTTATAATTGCATGGATGACGAATCGTATTCCTTAATACCATTCATGGGGTGGCACACATAACTCCCCAATTCTATGAGCTCTTATCTCCTCCTACACCATGCCCAGCACAACTATAGGGATTGTAAGCAGTGGCTCATGCATTAAATACAACCAATAAAGACCTAGTGCGCGTTGGTTCATGTTTCTTAAGACGTTCAAGCATGTTACCAATTGGAGATCTGCCAGTTTTCTTAAGCCTAACATATAAATCATTCATCCAAGACAAGAATAAACAAGTAATCAACACATAATCAATATCTAGGTTTCATTAGATCTAAGCAAACACAAGATAAATCTAGCCTAGCATGATGGAATTAAGACAAGAACATGATATAGACAACCAACACATAGACATATTGATTGAATTAGAAGAACACTTATCTTGATTAAACATGCAAGGTATCAAGGGGTTGGAACCCTTGAGAAACCTGTAAAGTTACACCAAAATCGTACTTAGGGTTTCTCCCAAAACTTCTCTCTTTAAACGTGAAAAATTAGAAAACTATATATAGGAAAAGGGGTCTGACGGCGTCAAGACCAATTAGGTGACGCCGTCACCTCGCCGCCAAAACAATCCTCGGACTGCCTAGATCTACATTTGACGCCGTCAAGTACAAATCATTTACATGCCGTCATGACTTTTACTCTTGACGCCCTACCTTCATGACGCCGTCAAATCTCTTCTGGATCGTCATGGAATTTTACTCTTGACGCCGTCAGGGAACTACTCTTGACGCCGTCACCTACTGTTCCCAGCAAGGAAAATTAAGACTTTGGCGTTTTCTTCACTTTTATGCTCCAAAAACGTCCGAATTGCTTCCTTTTCCAGATTTCACTCCCAAAGTACCTAAAATTACAAAAGGAACGATTTAGGGCAATATTTGATCAAATAAATTCGAATTCGGGCTTAAATGACCCCCTAAAAAATAGATCATTTTTCGCCTCATCAGTGTCAAATCCCAAGTTCATTGGACGACGTTTGATACGTTTTTAAGTGGCAAAGTGATCGAACCAAAATCAAATCAATCGATTCATATATTATTCAAAACTTAACCGTTTTTATCCCGGTTTGTTTCTAAATGATCCTAATAATATTTCAAGAATGTTTTCATGTTTAAATATTATTTAGGATAAGCCATAATCAAGTAGTACGAGATTAAGCAAATCGTTTATGGATAAAAATGGTGGTCGACATGTATATGTGAATCACCAAGACAATCCCCTCAATTCTAGCTCCCACATCCCATATTATAGTAATATATTTCGTCCTAGGAGTCCAAGTATTACTGACATTGCATAGTTCATGTTTCCTTGAGTGACTTTTTCACCATACGATTCCTTCAATTGAAATATATATACGTTCCATGCATGCACTTGCTTCTTCTCATTCTCAAACATTTTCACAACATTCTTTCCTCATAAAAACGCACTTCTAAGAGTCTAGGAATAAGTTAGCATACGTTTGGAAGCAAGAGAAAAGGAACGGGTTGAATATATTCGAATATATCCTTGAGTTATAGTCGAATATATTAGTTTCTTGTGTTTCCTATTCGTTTCTTCACCACTCTAGAGGTGTAGTAAGTCCTTTACAACTCATTCAAATTTATATCACACGTTAAATATAATCATGGCTTTGTTATTCATTGTTTCGATCGTATATAGCTTCATATATATATTTTACGTACGTCTACATTTGTAGCAACACAAACGTGACTAGTCTCAATCTTGGAAGGCCTAGGAGTCACGTAACACACACACTTCACGTTTATTCTCACTTTACATGCATCAATTAAATCATTTTCGAACCATACTCCATCGTATGAAATTTTACCAAAACACTTAGAAATATTTACAACATTTTCATAAATATAAACGTTCCATGTGACCCAAGAAACACACGTATAAATTGAAATATTACTTACTCGACCTAATAGACCACCTAGAAAACTATCAATTTCATTTATACATCTTGTAAAAATAATCACGTTTCGACACCCAAATCAGTCCATTTTGAATCGGCAAACATAAGGTTTTCAAATTCAAAAATTTTTAATAAAACTAATATTGATCGAGTGGGCTTATTTACGGCCCAATAAGATTTTACGATTAAACAGCCCACTGAGCCCATATGAAATATTTTTAGAATCATAAAATAGCCCAAGTTCAGGCCCAAAACAATTTCCATGCCCTCGCCTCCAAATTTATTAATGGGCTTTTGGTTTGGTTCGTTAAGGCCCATAAGCTAGAAAAATAAGCTTTTAAATAAATAAGCTGTTGAAATAAGCTTGGAATTAATAAAATAAGCTACGGAAATTTTTATAATCATTTTTGTGATTTTGGACTAAAAATCTAACGCGACGACACCTAAAAGGACTAAAACTGCCAAACCTTAAAAACTTGGACTAAAACTGTCAAAACAGAAAGTTTAGGATAAAAATTGATATTATATGATGTTCCAAGCTTAGATTGTAATTTTGGACAAGTAGTGGACTATAAATGTAAATTAGATACGAAAAGGACTAACGGTGTAACGCTAACGCCGTTAGTATAAAAAGTGTTAAATTGGAAAAGGACAAGGACTAAACATAATCTACTTGACATTCTTATTTTATTTTCTATTTTACGGCAACCATCACGTCATATGCATTTTATTACGTTTTATTTATATATTATTTATTTTTACGTTAATAATATATATATATATATATATATATATATATATATATATATATATATATATATATATATATATATATATATATATATATATATATATATATATATATATATATATAAAAAATTAATATTTTTACTTACGATTAAAAATGTAAAACTACGATGGTTATTTTAATAAAGTATTTTATCATATCATGCATGGCATAACAATTACACTGCACATCATCTATTCGTCATAACGAATAAATATTATTCGTTATTCGTTCGTATTTACCAAATAGTATTTGGTTATATTCTCAGATAAATTTATTTATCAGGTTTCGTATCAAAGACGTTTCCATAATCATTCCCATAAATCTCATCCTACTTTACTTTTCATCATTTCCAAATCAATCCAGGTGAGTCATAGCCCCATTTACAATAATTGTTTTAACTCATTGGGGGAGATACATGCTTACATATACTTTGATAAATTGATAAGTATATGAATAAAATACATGATTCAAATCAATTTCCAAATTGATATTAAATTAATATGGTTTGTAATTTAAGATTGTGATATACACGATACTTGACAAAATACTTAATTGAAATACTGATACTCATATGATAATGCTTCCAATTTGATTATTGTGGTATGTGATATATATATTTTACTGATGAATTACTTGACTGAAATACTGATACTCATATGATAATGTTTCCAATTCGATTATTGTGGTATGTGATATACATGTATTACTGGGGAAATACTTAAACTGAATTACTGATACTCAAACGATAATATTCTCAAACTGATTACTGTGGTATGATACTTGATTACATGATATTATTCTGAATGATCCCATTATTACCTTGATATTGCCTAAGTTACCTTATCGCCATAAAGTCTCTCAATCATGAGCCATTAATCACATGTAAAGTGGGCACGAATATAGTGAACAGCTTCGAAACCTGTTAAGGACTGACCTCCTGTCCCACTAATACTTGACGGAATGCCATTTGCAAATGGTTAGTCGTATTATTCGTGATACACTATATTCGTAGACAAATAGGAATTGGCAAATCATCTATTATTAGAGGGCAAAATTTATCATTGATTTAATAAAACACCTATTTTGGTTAAGCTTGTGTGTCATGAGGCTTGGTGCAATATCTATAAAGGAAATGTATGTTTTCAACATATATTTAGATACAGCTGTATAGGAATTTGACCATACGTGAATTGTATATCTGATTAAATTAGCATCATGAGTTTCCAGCTCATGTTCGGATTATTGATTCCTTATTTGAATGTGATTGAATGTTTATATGATTTATTTGTGATTATAGTCAATATACTTAATACTTGTTTCATTACTGTTTGTATTTTATCAATACCAAATATTCTTGAAATCTAACAAAATAAAGGGTTTCCATAAAACTCTATGAACTCACCAACCTTTGTGTTAACACTTTTAAGCATGTGTATCTCAGGTAATTTAACGGAGCAGGACAAGACACGGAGTGGGCATTCATTACTCTGATTAATTAAAATGGTGTAAAAATCAAATTTGTTATTTTTACAAGCCTTTATATCTTTTAATAAGATTTTAAATCAAATGGTTTATATTTTTTTATCAAAAATATTATTTAAATGACAAATAAGTTTCAAAACGTTTCTTTTAAGTCGTTTTATGAGATGATAACTTCGATCCTCCCCGTAACACCCAAATTATTTTCCGCTGCGACAAACTTAAATTTGGGAGTGTTACAGATTGGCATCAGAGCTACAGTTATAGAGAATTAAATGTTTTAAAACATTAAAACTATAACTACGTTTTCAAAATAATGATTTTACACCATCACATTTTATGCCCTCCGTGTCTGCAGACTGCCGTGCTCCATACTTTATCTGTTGAGATTATCTTACATGCTTAATAGTTACTCTTACACAATAATTATTTCATCTGTACTATTATATCTTTAACATACAAAATACTCATTAAATATTATTCTCGGTTACTACTGTAGCATGTCTTCAGGAACGCCCGTGAATATCAAAACTACTCTCCATAATACTAATACCTCATCTATCAATAAAAATTCTCCGAATACTGAAGATCCTTACGTACAAATATCAAAATCCCAACCTAATATAGAACACACTCCGAGATCACCTCCATCGTCACCTATTCGTTCACCTTTACGTCAAAGAATCAGGAGAGCTATCGAATCATATGAAGATTTGATTGGTGGCCAGGCAACATTCGAAGTTGGACAAGGTTCAAGCCAAGAGATATCATGGACGAATGTTGAGCCAAATTCTCCGTTACCTTATACTTCAGATTCTGCAATACCAGATTCTCCAAATAATTTATCCTCACCTAACTCTCCCGACTATGATATAAGCACTCCTGAATCAATATGGAATCTTATTTATCGACATGCCGGCATATTGGATGCTCACACTGAACAGCTAAAAGGGTTACGACCAACTCAATTTGAATGGTACGACCGTAACCTTGACGCATTGTTCAAGAGGGCGGATGCTGAGAGGCGAACAATATGTGAGTTAGGAATAAAGATTAATGAAATAAAGGACAACACCAACCAGGAACTTGGAAGTTTGGACTCCAGGGTTCGTTGTGCAAGAAGAGAACATGGTCAGACACATGTAAGAATTGAAGATATTGAGAGAACCCTATGGATGGCCAGAGATGCAGCCAGAAACCAGGGTCAAAAGATTGCCGCATTAGAGAATATGTTGGCAAACCAAATGAACATGTGTCAAGAACGTTTCTCAAACATGGAAGCTGCCAACTTGAACTTGAGAAAGAAATTAGATATTTATTTCAGAGGCGTAACTAATATTAAGTTTACAAGTTTCCTTGTTGTTTCTACTAAACCAAATAGACTTAGTTAATATTTCATGTAATGTTCAATAATTCTGAAACTTCAGAACGTATAATCAAAACATATTGTATAATAACATCCTTTCTGTTATATATCTATGTTATGAATCAATCTTTTCTTCCGTATCAATCATGCATGTAATGAATCCTCATATTTTCATGCAAAAATCTCATCATTTGTTATTTCTTTAATAACCAAATGATTCTATTCAGATCAATGGAGTATTAATAAAAGATCTTGTATCGTTTATCTTGCAAAAACAATCATACAAGTTATTAATATTTTGTTTGCCTCTGTAATATTATTCAAATCTACCGTAAGATTTCTTTCAAATTGTAAAGATTTCTTAAAATTACCATAGTTAACCTAAAACTTTAAGAATCGTCTAAATACCAATTTTTGAAAAGGAATTTAAAGAATGAAGAAAAGATAATTAAACTTCAGTTTTAATAGACAAGTCGGTTTGTTCCTTAGTAATCCCATATCAAGAGTTGATCATTGATAAATGATACAACAAAGATATATCTTGAAATTAGATTACAGTAGGGAGTCAATTCAGTCTATCATCAATGAAATAATTAACTTCATTAATTAAATTATTCTGATATTATATGGATTCTAATGTTGAGTTTCATTTATGTTTACAGAAAATGGACAACATGAACAATGCATATCAATCATCATCAGAAATCACCATGACTCCTGGAGCGATCCAGAAATTGGTAAAAGACATAGTGTCGGTGGTACTAGAAGGGACTACCTTAGTTTATCCGAGAAGAGAGACGGGTATACTTGGTAATCAACACCCTGCAAGTTTCATGAAGTATAGGCCACCTCACTTAAAGATTCAAGAAGGAATGATCAACCCTACCATCAACCATCGTCAAGGAATTAGGCATGGGATTATACCAAATGGAAGTAATCAAAAGAGGAAACTCCCCGAGATAGGAACCATCAATCCCATCTACTGCAACATCAGCAATGCTCAAGACCGTTATCGCAAACATCTAGAAGATCGCATGGAGTACCAACGTCAGCTGGGACACAATCAGAAAGCTAATAGAAATTGTCTCGTCACAACTGTTACTGGAAGTGGTTATCGTGGAACTTTACCCTGGTGTCAAAAATGCAACCAACATCACACCGGGATCTGTAGGGTTAAATGCACGAAATGTCCTAAAACAGGTCACCAGGCAATTAGCTGCAGGACTAAGGACAGGAAAGTACAACCAACAACAATTGTATGCCACGGATGTGGTGGACAAGGTCATCATGTGAGACGATGTCCAAACTACAATGTTAATTGGAAAGCCAAGACCTTTACAAGAAAATGAAGAATCTTTAAAGACCTTGATAGTATCAAGGGAATGGCAACTAGATTGGAACAGATGAATAAATTCCTGTTGAAGATAAATAAAATCTAGTTTAAAATTTCCTAAGTTGTATCTCTTTCCTGTATTTCACTTCAAGTTACGATGGATGTAACTTAAGAATAACAATAATCTTTCTACTGTATCGAAAAATCTCCCTTGTAATATTTCCATAATAATGATAATCTAAGTTAATTTCAATTTCTGTCTCATTTACCAAATGACAATATACAATAATTACTCCATAAATTTCTGATTTATAATATGAAACCTAAAATTTTCCACTTTATTTTAAAAAGGAATTACGTGTTATATTATAAAAACAACACGTTGAACATCATCTAAAACAATTTATAGAAATATATGATTGAACCAAACATCACATCATTTGGTCCTCAATTATACATAGCCTGATCAACTATGTCTAATTTAGGAAGAATTATGTTATGAAAGGAACAATGATATTTTCAAATCTTTAAATAACAATCTTCATTCCAAAGCAAGATATAGAGCTAAAATTAACTGCAACAAAAGAACAAGCAAGAAAAACACCAATAATTCACAAAAACTGATAAAAGACATCAATAACGAAAATTTTATTAAAATCCATAGAAATTAATACATAAACAAATAATTAGCATCGAAAGTGCTATCGTTACAATTATTAAAATACAAACAAAGGAATCTTCAATAGGTTGATCCGCTATGACAAATAAGACTCCCACCAAAAAAACAATAGCAAGAGCCACCACAGGATGAATCACCCTAATTATGCTGAAAAATAAATATAAACAAAATATTAAAAACAATAATGAGACAAATTCTTAAAAACAAAACGAGTTTTATTCCTTATTCGTTACAAGTACATAGAAACATAACAAAAACTTAATTCAAAACAACCCTAGCTCAAGATTTTACCCCCAGATCTTGTCGATGGTAATGGCTAGGATAGTGAGGGGTACGACGAACATCAAGATCGCGACCAAGAATCCAAAGCAATGTTGCAAAAATCGGAAAAATCGGCCGATTAATCGCCGATTCCAAGGTAATCGGCCATAGACCTTGGCGATTTAGGCTAATCGGCTAAAAAAATCGGTCTGGGAAAAAAATCGGCCAAAAATCGGCCGAATCGGTCAAAAATCGGCCGAATCGGTCAAAAATCGGCCGAATCGGCCAAAAATCGGCCGAATCGGCCGAATCGGTCAAATTTAAAAAAATAAAAATTTAGGCATTTTACTTAATTTGGGGATCGTTTATTTCACTTATAACGCACAATGGGCCTCATAATCAGAATTGAAGCCTTTTATTGAGGTTTGAAAACATAGAAGGCTTGAATCAGTTAAGATCTTTAGTTTGCTCTCCAGAAATTCCCAAAACATGCAGGAAATGCCAAACCGATTAATCACCGATTAATCACCGCCTTGACCGATTACAGGCTGCAGGGTGGTCGACCGCCCGGCTACCGATTCACGATTTTTGCAACATTGGTTAAACCCTAAGTTAACTTTCTAATTGATTACATAGTTGCTAAGTCGAGTCATATCCTTGTACATATTGTTTTGGGACTATTGGGACTCATGGGTAAGTACTTATTTTATGGAGTAATGGGGAAGAACATCATATTATTACCCCCATATGTACGTTAATCTTAAAAGTGCTCCAAGTGTTTTGATTTTCTTAATTCGAGTCATTAGATTAGTTGATTGTAAAGTATGTAAAGATTCAAGTGTAAGGGAAATGTTCATTCCCTATGATGTATTATTTTGGATGGTAGGGTAAGAGTGTAAGGGAAATGTTCATTCCCTATGATGTATTATAGTTGCTATGACAGGTAGTGAGAGATATCTTCTGTTTCCATATTGTAATTTACACTTTATTACACCAGAGAGATGTGAGTATCTAAACACTATTTGTGAGGTGCTTGTGTATGACCTCCGTGCTTGTCTATTGGTCTTTAGTGGAACGATTATTTGTTGTAATTACTTTTATATTAGTGTTAAATGACCCCTAACTTGTCTTTTGAGTAGAATAAAAGCGCATTTGCTTGAGGACAAGCAAATCTCAAGTGTAAGGGTATATGATGAGGCGAAAAATGATCCGTTTTTAGGGGGTCATTTAAGCCCGAATCCGAATTTATTTGATCAAATATTGCCCTAAATCGTTCCTTTTGTGATTTTAGGTACTTTGGGAGAGAAATCTGGAAAAGGAAGCAATTCGGACGTTTTTGAAGCATAAAAGTGAAGAAAACGCCAAAGTCTTAATTTTCCATGCTGGGAACAGTAGGTGACGGCGTCAAGAGCAAATCCTTGACGGCGTCAAGAGCAAATTTCATGAATTTCCATGACGACCCAGTAGAGTTTTGACGGCGTCACGTGAGAAGGGCGTCAAGAGTAAAAGAGTCATGACGGCCTGGAAGTGTCTAAGTCTTGACGGCGTCAGAAGTAGATCTAGGCAGTCCGAGGAGAGTTTTGGCGGCGAGGTGACGGCGTCACAAGATTACTCTTGACGCCGTCAAACCTGTTTTTCTATATATAGTTTTCTAATTTTTCACATTTAAAAGAGAGAAGTTTTGGAGAAACCCTAAGTATGATTTTGGTGCAACTTTTACAGGTTTTTCAAGGGTTCCAAACCCTTGATACCTTGCATTGTAATTGAGATAAGTGTTCTTCTAATTCAATCAATATGTCTATGTGTTGGTTGTCTATATCTTGTTCTTGTCTCAATTCCATTATGCTAGGCTAGATCTCTTTTGTGTTTGCTTAGATCTAATGAAACCTAGATATTGATTATGTGTTGATTACTTGTTTATTCTTGTCTTGGATGAATGATTTATATGTTAGGCTTAAGAAAACTGGCAGATCTCCAAATGGTAACATGCTTGAACGTCTTAAGAAACATGAACCGAGGCGTACTAGGTCTTTATTGGTTGTATTTAATGCATGAGCCACTGTTTACAATCCCTATAGTTGTGCTGGGCATGGTGTAGGAGGAGATAAGAGCTCATAGAATTGGGGAGTTATGTATGCCACCCCATGAATGGTATTAAGGAATACGATCCGTCATCCATGCAATTATAACAAGTAATTAACGTGTAAAAGATATCTAGGGAGTAGTGAAATCTAAGTAAACACATTTTCTCCAATTACTGCTCACAACCTTATTATAAATTAGTTTATTTTTATTTTATTTTGATTGCATCTTAGTTTTGGGTTAGTTGAATAGCAACTAATTCCGCCCACTCTTCCAAAACCCGAGATTTTAACTTGCTTTCCATAAAATATAAAAACACAAAAATAATCATCCCTCACCTTTAGAACTAGTATTTAGGCTTTCTAATCCTAGCGACACTATTCCTAAGTTGAACGATCAATCCCCCGGTACTTGTCACTATACTATACTACAACGATCAGGTACACTGCCTGGTAGGGGTTGTAAGCTTCTCGAGATCCCTCGAGAGGTAAAGCCTGTTGCGATTCCCACGCATCACTAACCCAATACTAAGATGCAATCAAAATAAAATACTAGAAATGAAAATAAACTAATTTATACTAAGGTTGTGAGCAGTAATTGGAGAAAATGTGTTTACTTAGATTTCACTACTCCCTAGATATCTTTTACACGTTAATTACTTGTTATAATTGCATGGATGACGAATCGTATTCCTTAATACCATTAATGGGGTGGCACACATAACTCCCCAATTCTATGAGCTCTTATCTCCTCCTACACCATGCCCAGCACAACTATAGGGATTGTAAGCAGTGGCTCATGCATTAAATACAACCAATAAAGACCTAGTGCGCGTTGGTTCATGTTTCTTAAGACGTTCAAGCATGTTACCAATTGGAGATCTGCCAGTTTTCTTAAGCCTAACATATAAATCATTCATCCAAGACAAGAATAAACAAGTAATCAACACATAATCAATATCTAGGTTTCATTAGATCTAAGCAAACACAAGATAGATCTAGCCTAGCATGATGGAATTAAGACAAGAACATGATATAGACAACCAACACATAGACATATTGATTGAATTAGAAGAACACTTATCTTGATTAAATATGCAAGGTATCAAGGGGTTGGAACCCTTGAAAAACCTGTAAAGTTACACCAAAATCGTACTTAGGGTTTCTCCCAAAACTTCTCTCTTTAAATGTGAAAAATTAGAAAACTATATATAGGAAAAGGGGTCTGACGGCGTCAAGACCAATTAGGTGACGCCGTCACCTCGCCGCCAAAACAATCCTCGGACTGCCTAGATCTACATTTGACGCCGTCAAGTACAAATCATTTACATGCCATCATGACTTTTACTCTTGACGCCCTACCTTCATGACGCCGTCAAATCTCTTCTGGATCGTCATGGAATTTTACTCTTGACGCCGTCAGGGAACTACTCTTGACGCCGTCACCTACTGTTCCCAGCAAGGAAAATTAAGACTTTGGCGTTTTCTTCACTTTTATGCTCCAAAAACGTCCGAATTGCTTCCTTTTCCAGATTTCACTCCCAAAGTACCTAAAATCACAAAAGGAACGATTTAGGGCAATATTTGATCAAATAAATTCGAATTCGGGCTTAAATGACCCCCTAAAAAATAGATCATTTTTCACCTCATCAGTGTCAAATCCCAAGTTCATTGGACGACGTTTGATACGTTTTTAAGTGGCAAAGTGATCGAACCAAAATCAAATCAATCGATTCATATATTATTCAAAACTTAACCGTTTTTATCCCGGTTTGTTTCTAAATGATCCTAATAATATTTCAAGAATGTTTTCATGTTTAAATATTATCTAGGATAAGCCATAATCAAGTAGTACGAGATTAAGCAAATCGTTTATGGATAAAAATGGTGGTCGACATGTATATGTGAATCACCAAGACAATCCCCTCAATTCTAGCTCCCACATCCCATATTATAGTAATATATTTCGTCCTAGGAGTCCAAGTATTACTGACATTGCATAGTTCATGTTTCCTTGAGTGACTTTTTCACCATACGATTCCTTCAATTGAAATATATATACGTTCCATGCATGCACTTGCTTCTTCTCATTCTCAAACATTTTCACAACATTCTTTCCTCATAAAAACGCACTTCTAAGAGTCTAGGAATAAGTTAGCATACGTTTGGAAGCAAGAGAAAAGGAACGGGTTGAATATATTCGAATATATCCTTGAGTTATAGTCGAATATATTAGTTTCTTGTGTTTCCTATTCGTTTCTTCACCACTCTAGAGGTGTAGTAAGTCCTTTACAACTCATTCAAATTTATATCACACGTTAAATATAATCATGGCTTTGTTATTCATTGTTTCGATCGTATATAGCTTCATATATATATTTTACGTACGTCTACATTTGTAGCAACACAAACATGACTAGTCTCAATCTTGGAAGGCCTAGGAGTCACGTAACACACACACTTCACGTTTATTCTCACTTTACATGCATCAATTAAATCATTTTCGAACCATACTCCATCGTATGAAATTTTACCAAAACACTTAGAAATATTTACAACATTTTCATAAATATAAACGTTCCATGTGACCCAAGAAACACACGTATAAATTGAAATATTACTTACTCGACCTAATAGACCACCTAGAAAACTATCAATTTCATTTATACATCTTGTAAAAATAATCACGTTTCGACACCCAAATCAGTCCATTTTGAATCGGCAAACATAAGGTTTTCAAATTCAAAAATTTTTAATAAAACTAATATTGATCGAGTGGGCTTATTTACGGCCCAATAAGATTTTACGATTAAACAGCCCACTGAGCCCATATGAAATATTTTTAGAATCATAAAATAGCCCAAGTTCAGGCCCAAAACAATTTCCATGCCCTCGCCTCCAAATTTGTTAATGGGCTTTTGGTTTGGTTCGTTAAGGCCCATAAGCTAGAAAAATAAGCTTTTAAATAAATAAGCTGTTGAAATAAGCTTGGAATTAATAAAATAAGCTACGGAAATTTTTATAATCATTTTTGTGATTTTGGACTAAAAATGTAACGCGACGACACCTAAAAGGACTAAAACTGCCAAACCTTAAAAACTTGGACTAAAACTGTCAAAACAGAAAGTTTAGGATAAAAATTGATATTATATGATGTTCCAAGCTTAGATTGTAATTTTGGACAAGTAGTGGACTATAAATGTAAATTAGATACGAAAAGGACTAACGGAGTAACGCTAACGCCGTTAGTATAAAAAGTGTTAAATTGGAAAAGGACAAGGACTAAACATAATCTACTTGACATTCTTATTTTATTTTCTATTTTACGGCAACCATCACGTCATATGCATTTTATTACGTTTTATTTATATATTATTTATTTTTACGTTAATAATATATATATATATATATATAATATATATATATATATATATATATATAACAATATCTAAAAAATTAATATTTTTACTTACGATTAAAAATGTAAAACTACGATGGTTATTTTAATAAAGTATTTTATCATATCATGCATGGTATAACAATTACACTGCACATCATCTATTCGTCATAACGAATAAATATTATTCGTTATTCGTTCGTATTTACCAAATAGTATTTGGTTATATTCTCAGATAAATTTATTTATCAGGTTTCGTATCAAAGACGTTTCCATAATCATTCCCATAAATCTCATCCTACTTTACTTTTCATCATTTCCAAATCAATCCAGGTGAGTCATAGCCCCATTTACAATAATTGTTTTAACTCATTGGGGGAGATACATGCTTACATATACTTTGATAAATTGATAAGTATATGAATAAAATACATGATTCAAATCAATTTCCAAATTGATATTAAATTAATATGGTTTGTAATTTAAGATTGTGATATACACGATACTTGACAAAATACTTAATTGAAATACTGATACTCATATGATAATGCTTCCAATTTGATTATTGTGGTATGTGATATATATATTTTACTGATGAATTACTTGACTGAAATACTGATACTCATATGATAATGTTTCCAATTCGATTATTGTGGTATGTGATATACATGTATTACTGGGGAAATACTTAAACTGAATTACTGATACTCAAACGATAATATTCTCAAACTGATTACTGTGGTATGATACTTGATTACATGATATTATTCTGAATGATCCCATTATTACCTTGATATTGCCTAAGTTACCTTATCGCCATAAAGTCCCTCAATCATGAGCCATTAATCACATGTAAAGTGGGCACGAATATAGTGAACAGCTTCGAAACCTGTTAAGGACTGACCTCCTGTCCCACTAATACTTGACGGAATGCCATTTGCAAATGGTTAGTCGTATTATTCGTGATACACTATATTCGTAGACAAATAGGAATTGGCAAATCATCTATTATTAGAAGGCAAAATTTATCATTGATTTAATAAAACACCTATTTTGGTTAAGCTTGTGTGTCATGAGGCTTGGTGCAATATCTATAAAGGAAATGTATGTTTTCAACATATATTTAGATACAGCTGTATAGGAATTTGACCATACGTGAATTGTATATCTGATTAAATTAGCATCATGAGTTTCCAGCTCATGTTCGGATTATTGATTCCTTATTTGAATGTGATTGAATGTTTATATTATTTATTTGTGATTATAGTCAATATACTTAATACTTGTTTCATTACTGTTTGTATTTTATCAATACCAAATATTCTTGAAATCTAACAAAATAAAGGGTTTCCATAAAACTCTATGAACTCACCAACCTTTGTGTTAACACTTTTAAGCATGTGTATCTCAGGTAATTTAACGGAGCAGGACAAGACACGGAGTGGGCATTCATTACTCTGATTAATTAAAATGGTGTAAAAATCAAATTTGTTATTTTTACAAGCCTTTATATCTTTTAATAAGATTTTAAATCAAATGGTTTATATTTTTTTATCAAAAATATTATTTAAATGACAAATAACTTTCAAAACGTTTCTTTTAAGTCGTTTTATGAGATGATAACTTCGATCCTCCCCGTAACACCCAAATTATTTTCCGCTGCGACAAACTTAAATTTGGGAGTGTTACAGATTGGCATCAGAGCTACAGTTATAGAGAATTAAATGTTTTAAAACATTAAAACTATAACTACGTTTTCAAAATAATGATTTTACACCATCACATTTTATGCCCTCCGTGTCTGCAGACTGCCGTGCTCCATACTTTATCTGTTGAGATTATCTTACATGCTTAATAGTTACTCTTACACAATAATTATTTCATCTGTACTATTATATCTTTAACATACAAAATACTCATTAAATATTATTCTCGGTTACTACTGTAGCATGTCTTCAGGAACGCCCGTGAATATCAAAACTACTCTCCATAATACTAATACCTCATCTATCAATAAAAATTCTCCGAATACTGAAGATCCTTACGTACAAATATCAAAATCCCAACCTAATATAGAACACACTCCGAGATCACCTCCATCGTCACCTATTCGTTCACCTTTACGTCAAAGAATCAGGAGAGCTATCGAATCATATGAAGATTTGATTGGTGGCCAGGCAACATTCGAAGTTGGACAAGGTTCAAGCCAAGAGATATCATGGACGAATGTTGAGCCAAATTCTCCGTTACCTTATACTTCAGATTCTGCAATACCAGATTCTCCAAATAATTTATCCTCACCTAACTCTCCCGACTATGATATAAGCACTCCTGAATCAATATGGAATCTTATTTATCGACATGCCGGCATATTGGATGCTCACACTGAACAGCTAAAAGGGTTACGACCAACTCAATTTGAATGGTACGACCGTAACCTTGACGCATTGTTCAAGAGGGCGGATGCTGAGAGGCGAACAATATGTGAGTTAGGAATAAAGATTAATGAAATAAAGGACAACACCAACCAGGAACTTGGAAGTTTGGACTCCAGGGTTCGTTGTGCAAGAAGAGAACATGGTCAGACACATGTAAGAATTGAAGATATTGAGAGAACCCTATGGATGGCCAGAGATGCAGCCAGAAACCAGGGTCAAAAGATTGCCGCATTAGAGAATATGTTGGCAAACCAAATGAACATGTGTCAAGAACGTTTCTCAAACATGGAAGCTGCCAACTTGAACTTGAGAAAGAAATTAGATATTTATTTCAGAGGCGTAACTAATATTAAGTTTACAAGTTTCCTTGTTGTTTCTACTAAACCAAATAGACTTAGTTAATATTTCATGTAATGTTCAATAATTCTGAAACTTCAGAACGTATAATCAAAACATATTGTATAATAACATCCTTTCTGTTATATATCTATGTTATGAATCAATCTTTTCTTCCGTATCAATCATGCATGTAATGAATCCTCATATTTTCATGCAAAAATCTCATCATTTGTTATTTCTTTAATAACCAAATGATTCTATTCAGATCAATGGAGTATTAATAAAAGATCTTGTATCGTTTATCTTGCAAAAACAATCATACAAGTTATTAATATTTTGTTTACCTCTGTAATATTATTCAAATCTACCGTAAGATTTCTTTCAAATTGTAAAGATTTCTTAAAATTACCATAGTTAACCTAAAACTTTAAGAATCGTCTAAATACCAATTTTTGAAAAGGAATTTAAAGAATGAAGAAAAGATAATTAAACTTCAGTTTTAATAGACAAGTCGGTTTGTTCCTTAGTAATCCCATATCAAGAGTTGATCATTGATAAATGATACAACAAAGATATATCTTGAAATTAGATTACAGTAGGGAGTCAATTCAGTCTATCATCAATGAAATAATTAACTTCATTAATTAAATTATTCTGATATTATATGGATTCTAATGTTGAGTTTCATTTATGTTTACAGAAAATGGACAACATGAACAATGCATATCAATCATCATCAGAAATCACCATGACTCCTGGAGCGATCCAGAAATTGGTAAAAGACATAGTGTCGGTGGTACTAGAAGGGACTACCTTAGTTTATCCGAGAAGAGAGACGGGTATACTTGGTAATCAACACCCTGCAAGTTTCATGAAGTATAGGCCACCTCACTTAAAGATTCAAGAAGGAATGATCAACCCTACCATCAACCATCGTCAAGGAATTAGGCATGGGATTATACCAAATGGAAATAATCAAAAGAGGAAACTCCCCGAGATAGGAACCATCAATCCCATCTACTGCAACATCAGCAATGCTCAAGACCGTTATCGCAAACATCTAGAAGATCGCATGGAGTACCAACGTCAGCTGGGACACAATCAGAAAGCTAATAGAAATTGTCTCGTCACAACTGTTACTGGAAGTGGTTATCGTGGAACTTTACCCTGGTGTCAAAAATGCAACCAACATCACACCGGGATCTGTAGGGTTAAATGCACGAAATGTCCTAAAACAGGTCACCAGGCAATTAGCTGCAGGACTAAGGACAGGAAAGTACAACCAACAACAATTGTATGCCACGGATGTGGTGGACAAGGTCATCATGTGAGACGATGTCCAAACTACAATGTTAATTGGAAAGCCAAGACCTTTACAAGAAAATGAAGAATCTTTAAAGACCTTGATAGTATCAAGGGAATTGCAACTAGATTGGAACAGATGAATAAATTCCTGTTGAAGATAAATAAAATCTAGTTTAAAATTTCCTAAGTTGTATCTCTTTCCTGTATTTCACTTCAAGTTACGATGGATGTGACTTAAGAATAACAATAATCTTTCTACTGTATCGAAAAATCTCCCTTGTAATATTTCCATAATAATGATAATCTAAGTTAATTTCAATTTCTGTCTCATTTACCAAATGACAATATACAATAATTACTCCATAAATTTCTGATTTATAATATGAAACCTAAAATTTTCCACTTTATTTTAAAAAGGAATTACGTGTTATATTATAAAAACAACACGTTGAACATCATCTAAAACAATTTATAGAAATATATGATTGAACCAAACATCACATCATTTGGTCCTCAATTATACATAGCCTGATCAACTATGTCTAATTTAGGAAGAATTATGTTATGAAAGGAACAATGATATTTTCAAATCTTTAAATAACAATCTTCATTCCAAAGCAAGATATAGAGCTAAAATTAACTGCAACAAAAGAACAAGCAAGAAAAACACCAATAATTCACAAAAACAGATAAAAGACATCAATAACGAAAATTTTATTAAAATCCATAGAAATTAATACATAAACAAATAATTAGCATCGAAAGTGCTATCGTTACAATTATTAAAATACAAACAAAGGAATCTTCAATAGGTTGATCTGCTATGACAAATAAGACTCCCACCAAAAAAACAATAGCAAGAGCCACCACAGGATGAATCACCCTAATTATGCTGAAAAATAAATATAAACAAAATATTAAAAATAATAATGAGACAAATTCTTAAAAACAAAACGAGTTTTATTCCTTATTCGTTACAAGTACATAGAAACATAACAAAAACTTAATTCAAAACAACCCTAGCTCAAGATTTTACCCCCAGATCTTGTCGATGGTAATGGCTAGGATAGTGAGGGGTACGACGAACATCAAGATCGCGACCAAGAATCCAAAGTCTTCATCCGGAACATACGCTAAGTAGATAGCGGCAAGGACGACATACACAATCGCTAAGATGGTTATGAGATGCGGCATTTTGATGGAAAATGAGAGGAAAATGGTTGATGGAAGAAGTGAAAATTGGAAGTGGTATATATAGGCTAGAATATAGCCGTTGGGTTACTATTCCCGACCGTTGGACACTATACACTAGCCGTTATTTCACTATTCATGACCACTATTTTCAATATTCACAACCCTTGAATACGTCAGTTACCTTGTCTTGTTGGGTACAAGTAAATCTAACTGAATCACGTTTCCTTAATTTTAGGAATAAAAATATTTCGACAACCTCTGTTCAAAAATTCTTTACTCAAGTAATCACATTAAATTTGAATTTCAGGACGAAATTCAGAATGACATGTGGGTACTGTAAAACCTCGCAAAAATTCGTATAATTAACTTCGGTTAATTAAATAAATAATCTATGTCATTATTGTAATCACCATTTTTACGGGGAAATTTAAAATTTTCTTAGTATATTAAAATGGTCACGATTACGATATTGCAAAATTCGTCAAACGACAAAACAAGTTCTCGCCACAATTAACAAAATATTAATAATTCACTAATCTTAATTAATAATATTAATCACAAAACCAAACGGGCCTTGACCTTCCCTAAGCCCAACCGGCCCAAAAACTATGACCCATTTTTTTTTATTTATTCCAAAACAATCGATCACACAAGCTCCAAAACGCCTCGTTTATTCTTAATTCGTACACACGACACCAATATATTTTTGCACCATCTCGTTCACCACCTAGCCAAATATTAGTGTGTCAAATCCCAAGTTCATTGGATGACTTTTGATACGTTTTTAAGTGGCAAAGTGATCGAACCCAAATCAAATCAATCGATTCATATATTATTCAAAACTTAACCGTTTTTATCCCGGTTTGTTTCTAAATGATCCTAATAATATTTCAAGCATGTTTTCATGTTTAAATATTATCTAGGATCAGCCATAATCGAGTAGTATGAGATTAAGCAAATCGTTTATGGATAAAAATGGTGGTCGACATGTATATGTGAATCACCAAGACAATCCACTCAATTCTAGCTCTCACATCCCATATTATAGTAATATATTTCGTCCTAGGAGTCCAAGTATTACTGAAATTGCATAGTTCATGTTTCCTTGAGTGAATTTTGCACCATACGATTCCTTCAATTGAAATATATATACGTTCCATGCATGCACTTGCTTCTTCTCATTCTCAAACATTTTCACAACATTCTTTCTTCATAAAAACGCACTTCTAAGAGTCTAGGAATAAGTTAGCATACGTTTGGAAGTAAGAGAAAAGGAACGGGTTGAATATATTCGAATATATCCTTGAGTTATAGTCGAGTATATTAGTTTCTTGTGTTTCCTTCGTTCCTATTCGTTTCTTCACCACCCTAGAGGTGTAGTAAGTCCTTTACAACTCATTCAAATTCATATCACATGTTAAATATAATCATGCACTTTGTTATTCATTGTTTCGATCGTATATAGCTTCATATATATATTTTACGCACGTATACATTTGTAGCAACACAAACGTGACTAGCCTCTATCTTGGAAGGCCTAGGAGTCACGTAACACACACACTTCACGTTTATTCTCACTTTACATGCATCAATTAAATCATTTTCGAACCATACTCCATCGTATGAAATTTTACCAAAACACTTAGAAATATTTACAACATTTTCATAAATATAAACGTTCCATGTGACCCAAGAAACACACGTATAAATTGAAATATACTTAACGAGCACCCAATATTTTTACTTGACCTAATAGACCACCTAGAAAACTATCAATTTCATTTATACATCTTGTAAAAATAATCACGTTTCGACACCCAAATCAGTCTACTTTGAATCGGCAAACATAAGGTTTTCAAATTCAAAAATTGTTAATAAAACTAATATTGGTCGAGTGGGCTTATTTACGGCCCAATAAGATTTTACGATTAAACAGCCCACTGGGGCCATATGAAATATTTTTAGAATCATAAAAATAGCCCAAGTTCAGGCCCAAAACAATTTCCATGCCCTCGCCTCCAAATTTGTTAATGGGCTTTTGGTTTGGTTCGTTAAGGCCCATAAGCTAGAAAAATAAGCTTTTAAATAAATAAGCTGTTGAAATAAGCTTGGAATTAATAAAATAAGCTACGGAAATTTTTATAAAATTTTTATAGTCATTTTTGTGATTTTGGACTAAAAATGTAACGCGGCGACACCTAAAAGGACTAAAACTGCCAAACCTAAAACTTGGACTAAAACTGTCAAAACAGAAAGTTTAGGATAAAAATTGATATTATATGATGTTCCAAGCTTAGATTGTAATTTTGGACAAGTAGTGGACTATAAATGTAAATTAGATACGAAAAGGACTAACGGTGTAACGCTAACGCCGTTAGTATAAAAAGTGTAAAATTGGAAAAGGACAAGGACTAAACATAATCTATTTGACATTCTTATTTTACGGCAACCATCACGTCATATGCATTTTATTACGTTTTATTTATATATTATTTATTTTTACGTTAATAATATATATATATATATATATATATATATATATATATATATATATATATATATATATATATATATATATATATATATATATATATATATATATATATATATATAACGATATCTAAAAAGTTAATATTTTTACTTACAATTAAAAATGTAAAACTACGATGGATATTTTAATAAAGTATTTTATCATATCATGCATGGCATAACAATAACACTGCACATCATCTATTCGTCATAACGAATAAATATTATTCGTTATTCGTTCGTATTTACCAAATAGTATTTGGTTATATTCTCAGATAAATTTATTTATCAGGTTTCATATCAAAGACGTTTCCATAATCATTCTCATAAATCTCATCCTACTTTACTTTTCATCATTTCCAAATCAATCCAGGTGAGTTATAACCCCATTTACAATAATTGTTTTAACTCATTGGGGGAGATACATGCTTACATATACTTTGATAAATTGATAAGTATATGAATAAAATACATGATTCAAATCAAATTTCCTAATTGATATTAAATTAATATGGTTTGTAATTTAAGATTGTGATATATACGATACTTGACAAAATACTTAATTGAAATACTGATACCCATATGATAATGCTTCCAATTTGATTATTGTTGTATGTGATATATATATTTTACTGATGAATTACTTGACTGAAATACTGATACTCATATGATAATGTTTCCAATTCGATTATTGTGGTATGTGATATACATGTGTTACTGGCGAAATACTTAAACTGAATTACTGATACTCAAACGATAATATTCTCAAACTGATTACTGTGGTATGATACTTGATTATATGATATTATTCTGAATGATCCCATTATTACCTTGATATTGCCTAAGTAACCTTATCGTCATAAAGTCCCTCAATCATGAGCCATTAATCACATGTAAAGTGGGCGCGAATATAGTGAACAACTTCGAAACCTGTTAAGGACTGACCTCCTGTCCTACTAATACTTGACGGAATGCCATTTGCAAATGGTTAGTCGTATTAGTCGTGATACACTATATTCGTAGACAAATAGGAATTGGCAAATCACCTATTATTAGAGGGCAAAATTTATCATTGATTTGATAAAACACCTCTTTTGGTTAAGCTTGTGTGTCATGAAGCTTGGTGCAATATCTATAAAGGAAATGTATGTTTTCAACATATATTTAGATACAGCTGTATAGGAATTTGACCATACGTGAATTGTATATCTGATTAAATTAGCATCATGAGTTTCCAGCTCATGTTAGGATTATTGATTCCTTATTTGAATGTGATTGAATGTTTATATGATTTATTTGTGATTATAGTCAATATACTTAATACTTGTTTCATTACTGTTTGTATTTTATCAATACCAAATATTCCTGAAATCTAACAAAATAAAGGGTTTCCATAAAACTCTATGAACTCACAACCTTTGTGTTGACACTTTTAAGCATGTGTATCTCAGGTAATTTAACGGAGCAGGACAAGACACGGAGTGGGCATTTATTACTCTGATAAATTAAAATGGTGTAAAAATCAAATTTGTTATTTTTACAAGCCTTTATATCTTTTAATAAGATTTTAAATCAAATGGTTTATATTTTTATCAAAAATATTATTTAAATGACAAATAACTTTCAAAACGTTTCTTTTAAGTCGTTTTATGAGATGATAACTTCGATCCTCCCCGTAACACCCAAATTATTTTCCGTTGCGATAAACTTAAATTTTGGGGTGTTACACACAACCTCTACACTACTTCTTTACACCACAACGAATAACTACAATCTACTTAAGCACACAACACTTTACAAATAATCTAGCACTACTTACAAGATAATACTAACTAACACAACACTACTTCTTTAGAAATATGTTGAAGGAGTGTTCTTCTTTTGCACTTGAGTGGATGAGGCTTTGGATCACTTGGAAACATAGATTTATTATTATATGATCAAAGGGTTTGAAAGAATAAGAAAGGGGATTTAGATCAGAAAGTTTAGAGTGTAGAAGGCGAGGAAAAAATGCAGGAATCACCCAGTATTTATAGGCAAAGCTGGGGACCTCAGGAGCATGGCCGGTCACCTTTATAATTAATGGGGTCGCCCCTTCTGAATGTTGCCCAGCTTTGTCTTTTAGTGGGGAAGGTTTTTCTAGGACATTTTTGCCATTTTTGGTTGAAAATTTGAATTCATATATTTATGGTTAATTAAACATATTTTTATTTAATACCAAAAATGATTTTCTAAAAAATGTAAAATGTTTGTGACATTTTATAAGAATCTAGTGATTAAGAAAATGTTCCTTTGATCATATAGTGCATTAGTCATTTTTTTAATTCATACCTTAAGTGATTAGGTTGTCGAAATGAATATTTACGACTAAATACTTGTTTACGTCATAATCTTCTATTTGAATGAGTTTACATTTTGTGATTATTAAAATGTAGAGATATCGAAATATATTAATAACGTTTTTTAGGCACTATTTATATCAACATGTAGCATATCATGTCAAGATCAGGTAGATCGTGAAGATCGTGAGTAGATCGGGTAGATCGTGAGTAGATCGGGTAGGACGAGTTTAGATCATGTGGATCGTGTAGCTTGTGTGATTTACGAGGATCGGGTAGATCATAAGTTGGATTGGTACTAGCTAGATTACTGCTCAACATTTAGCTTAATGTCGAAAAATAATGTAAGCGACACGGTTTACGTGTTTAGGCCTCAAAACACAAGGTTTGTTATGTTGGGCCATAAAACATAACGGGTTTGGTTGTACCCTAAAAAGAACTCGACATCTAGCTTGGAGCCGGAAAATATTGTAAACGACGTTGTATAGTTTTCTCCGCCAAGAAGGGAGCTTGTTGATTAGTGAAGTAACTCTCGAGTTGGGTACTCGCGGAGTGGAGTAAGGCGAAGAAGAGCTTCGTGACCGAACCACTATAAATCACCTTGTATGGTTTGCTCTTTCTTTACTTATCTCTTTACGTTTATTTTTGCATTTACCACCTTATATTTATATTTGCATTGCATTTATATTTGTGTGGTTTGTTGCTTATATCATGTTGATTATGTTTATGTTATGATATGAAACGTATGTTATGTTTGTGTTGTGATCTAGTTGATAATATGTAATACACCGTAAAATCCCAGGTCATTTATTAATGCTAAATACCAACATTATTCTTAACTAAGCCATTTTTGCAGGCTAATTTGAAATTTTTACATAAGACACTGTTTGTTTGAGCACCCGAATGTTATAATCACCGTCTGTTTAACACCCGATTATGTTTTGTCACCCGATATCACCCGAATGTCACTCTTGGATGCCACCCAATGAGGTTAACACCGGTAACTCCACTTGCGACCCGACACTTTGATTTAGACACCGGTACATTAATATTATATATATAATGATGTATATATATTAATTTTTACAAACTATTGTCACTAAGTATATATATGAGTATATATACCTAGGAACGACACCGTTTATACATATGAGAATCACATGAACCGACACCGACACCGATATCAAAACCAATCTCACCATTTTACGAATCACCGACACCCTCTCCATTTTGGGCCGAATACACCCCAAGCCCACACGATTTTTCCTTTCTTTCTTTTCTTGGGCCGAGCACATCACAAGTCCACTTCAACTTTATCTTCATTTTTTTTGGTTTGGGCCTTGAGTTTCACAAGCCCACTGGCTTTGATGTTTTCCCTTTTGTTGCAACGTATGAAACACAACCTCCATACTAACATATATATGCACGTTTTCATTTCTTGTTTCCCCTCAACTCAACACAAACCCTCTTTGACTTGGTATCAAGAGACAAGAAGCTACCATGGAGCCGTCGACCCCATGGACAAACGTCATATCCACCTCCGAGTTATTAACCTCCGGATTGTATGTCCCATTTTCCCCAACACACTTATACCACATGAGCCTAATCTTATTTGTTTAATATCCTACAAACCTAAACTACACATAAACTAATCCAAAGTAAACCCTTGTTGCTCCCTTTCACCTCTACTCGACTTGACAAGGACACAAGACTAGGGACAAGATTGTCCACCTTCGATTGACAACTAAGGAAACATGTCTCACCATGCCAAACACACAACTACTTCAAACCACCCTATATAAACCACATTTAATGCAAGATTTCTCACACACTCAAAGTTTCACCAAGTTTACCAATCACAAAAACTCCTTACTCCATTTCTTGGTTGCTATCGAACGGGTATAGTGCACACACGCAAGGTTTTTGTTAGACTACATACGTAGATGCTCGTCTATGGTCGTTTTTGTTAGACTACATACGTAGATGCTCGTCGATGGTCATTTTTGTTAGACTACATACGTAGATGGAGATTGGCTGAGGGATCGCCTAGGGCTGCTGAGCTTGGAGATGGCTCTTCAGCGGTGTTACCGGTCACTGGAGAGCCGATACACCATACTATCCCTCTTTTGGCTGCTAGATTAGTTAGACATGAGGGTCATCTTGATGAGCTGTTGAGTGTTATTGAGGATATATCCTTGGAGAGGATAGAGTGTATGCAGGAGGAGGTCACGAACCTCGTGGTACGTAGGACAGCCTTAGAGATGGTATTTGAGATGATGGGGACAGAGATCGAGGAGGCACAGGCTACCATTACTGAGTTTGGTCATCGACTAGATGTTCAGAGGCACGAGATTGATGATTTGAGAGCGATTGCGGGCATTACACAGGAGATGATGGAGCATCAGGCACAGGAGTTAGCTGCATCCAGTTCTACCATCCATGCACTTTCAGCTACTATTGAGGAGATTCAGGCCCGTGAGAGATCCAGAGATATGGAGATGTTGGGGATGATCAGGATCATCAGAGAGCTAGAGAGGAGATCAGGAGGCGCACCTGGACCTTCATAGATCTATGACATGTCATTACTTACAGAGACATCTTAACTTGCCGCCTGTGGCATTAATAATTGTTGTATCTTATTGTTTCGTAACAATGAATTCAAAAATTATTAAAACTTTATGTTGGTTACGATTGTAACGTATTGATATTGATTTATGATGTTCTAGTGTCTGATCTTTCTTTTTATTATGCTCCCATATTGAGATTCATTATAATTTCCATGTGTGTTGTTACATGTCGTGATGTTTATTTATGAATGATATGGTTTATGTTGATGTATGTATTTATGGTGTGGTTGTGATATGTACTTTGTGATGATCTCGACTATTATGAGTTGGTTACACTATTTTCTCTTGTTATTGATGTTTGGAATTGTACTTATGTACTTGCGATTTTATAGAGTTATGGCCCCAAGGAAAACCGCTACTGCTACCTCGTCACCCGCTATGAACCAGGCTGCTATCAGAGAGTTGATTGCCGACAGTGTTGTTGCAGCTTTAGAAGAGCAAGCTGCTGCAATGGCACGAGCTAGTAGCAATAACCGAGCCACTGCTGAGAGCGAGTCTGCTGCGACTCGGAAGTGTACCTATAAGGACTTCATAGCTTGTAAACCATCTCACTTCAAAGGAACTGAAGGAGTAACAGAGCTTGTTCGATGGTTTGAGCGAACTGAGACTGTGTTTGTGAGGAGCGGTTGTGCCGCGGAAAGCCGAGTCTCGTTTGCTACTGGATCATTGTTGGAAGACGCGTTGTCTTGGTGGAATGCAACTGCTCAGAAGATAGGTGTGGAGGAGGCCTATCAGATTACTTGGGCTGATTTTAAGGAAAAGATGTTGAAGAAGTTCTGCCCTAGAGGCGAGATCAAGAAGTTAGAAGATGAGTTTCACACGTTGGTTGTGAAAGGGAATGGTCTCAGGACTTATGATAGGAGATTCCAGGAGCTTGCCACACTTTGCCCTTCAAAGGTTCCCGATTTGGAAAAGTTGTTGGAGAGATACATTGAGGGATTACCCAGGAGTATTGAGGGAAACGTCACCTCGTCTAAGCCTCAATCTTTGGATGAAGCAATGTCCATTGCCCAAATACTGCTAGACCAGGATATTAAGCGTAACTCTGCTCAAGGGAACAATGATCACAAAAGGAAGTTTGATGATCGAAGAACAAACAACAACAACAACAACAACCGAAACCCCAAACTACCACCATGACAGAAACACCCACCACAACCAACAGAACCGACGACAGGAAGCTGTCAGAGCTTATGTCACTGCACCAGTTAAGGATGCTAGGTATGCTGGACCCTTCCATTCTGTGACAAGTGTAAGATGCATCACAATGGACCCTGCTATGCTAAGTGCGGGAAGTGTTCAAGAGTTGGACATAAGACACAAGATTGCAAGGCGACAGGAGCTAACTTGCAACCCGTGGCTGTAGTATGCCATGCTTGTGGAGAGAAAGGACACTACAGGCGTCAGTGCCCTAACAAGGATAACAATGCACATGGGAGAGCATACGTGATGGGAGATGGAAATGTCCAGTAGGATCCGAACGTAGTCACGGGTACGTTCTTTCTAAACAACCGCCTCGTTAAAGTTTTATTTGATTCCGGAGCCGATCAAAGTTTCGTATCTGTTTCTCTTGCACCCCTGCTTAATATTACACCCACCCAACTAGACACGACATATGAGATTCAACTAGCCGATGGAAAGCTAGTAAGCACTAACACTATACTCCGAGGTTGCACCCTATGACTGTTAGACACCCCATTTATCATTGACCTTATGCCTATTAGACTTGGTAGTTTCGACGTCGTTATAGGAATGGATTGGTTATCCGAGAACCGCGCTAAGATCATTTGTGAAGAAAAGGTCGTTCACATCCCACTGAATAACGAAACCCTGATTGTTCGCGGAGAGCGAAGTAAGACACGTTTGAGCGTCATTTCTTGCGTCAAGGTTGTGAAGAACATCGAACGAGGATGTCAAGTTTTCTTAGCTCAAGTCACCGAGAAAAAGTCGGAAGAGAAGCGACTCGAGGATGTGCCAGTAGTCAGGAACTTTCCAGAAGTTTTCCCTGAGGACTTGCCTGGCCTTCCGCCGACTCGTCAAGTGGAATTTCAAATTGACTTGATGCCAGGAGCAGCACCCGTAGCACGAGCACCCTATAGGCTTGCACCGTCGGAAATGAAAGAGTTATCTGGACAATTGGAGGAATTGTCGGATAAAGGATTTATCCGCCCTAGTTCATCACCGTGGGGAGCCCCGGTGTTGTTTGTAAAGAAGAAGGATGGAACCTTCAGAATGTGTATCAATTATCGTGAGTTGAACAAGCTGACGGTTAAGAATCGATATCCGTTGCCAAGGATTGACGATTTGTTTGATCAACTACAAGGATTGAGTGTCTACTCGAAGATTGATTTGAGATCGGGTTATCACCAACTGAGAGTTAGGGAAGAAGACATCCCTAAGACGGCTTTCAGGACAAGATATGGTCACTACGAATTCCAAGTAATGCCATTCGGTCTAACAAATGCACCCGCTGTATTTAAGGACTTAATGAACCGAGTGTGCAAACCCTATTTGGATAAGTTCGTGATTGTATTCATCGACGATATCCTTATTTATTCACGTAGCAAGGAAGAGCACGCAGAACACTTGAAGACTATACTAACACTGTTCAGAGAAGAGAAATTATACGCCAAATTTTCCAAGTGTAATTTTTGGATGGAGAAAGTACAATTTCTCGGGCATGTTATCGACAGTAAGGGTATTCATGTTGATCCCGCCAAGATCGAAGCTGTTAAAAATTGGGCGTCACCTACGAGTCCTACCGAGATACGCCAATTTTTAGGTCTTGCCAGATACTATCGAAGGTTTATTGAAGGTTTTTCAAGGATTGCTAAACCTTTGACTGAGTTAACACAAAAGAAGAAGAAGTTTGAATGGGGAGAGGAGCAAGAATCAGCATTTCAGTTCTTGAAGCAGAAGCTTTGTGAAGCACCGATATTAGCACTACCCGAAGGAAATGAGGACTTCGTGGTATATTGTGACGCATCAATCCAAGGTTTGGGTGCCGTATTGATGCAAAGACTTAAAGTAATCGCTTACGCTTCTAGACAAGTTAAACCCCACGAGGAGAACTACACTACTCACGATCTAGAATTAGGAGCGGTGGTATTCGCTCTGAAGATCTGGAGACACTACCTATATGGAACCAAGTGTACGGTTTTCACCGATCACAAGAGTCTTCAGCACATTTTAGATCAAAAGGAATTGAACATGAGGCAACGTCGATGGCTAGAGTTGCTAAGTGACTATGATTGTGAGATACGCTATCACCCGGGGAAGGCAAACGTTGTAGCAGATGCCTTGAGTAGAAAGGAACGACTTAGACCCCTCAGAGTTAGGTCATTGGGTATGACAATTAGATCACCACTTCTGTCTCAAATCCTTGAAGTTCAAGCTGAGGCCCTTAAGGAAGAAAATAGACCGCACGAGAAGATTTATGGCATGCCAGAAAGCACGAATGGATTTGTCAAGAAACCAGATGGAAGACTGTGTTTCAAGGACAGAATTTGGATTCCATTGTATGGAGGAATACGAGATCTCATCATGCATGAGTCTCATAAGTCTAAATATTCCATTCATCCTGGTTCAAACAAGATGTATCAAGATCTAAAGAAGTTGTATTGGTGGCCAAACATGAAAGCGGACATTGCAAAGTATGTCGGTAAGTGTTTGACCTGCTCAAGAGTAAAGGCTGAACATCAAAAACCATCCGGTCTTTTGATTCAACCCGAGCTACCAATGTGGAAATGGGAAAGGATCACCATGGATTTCATAACGAAATTACCCAAGACATCGAGTGGGTTGGATACAATTTGGGTTATTGTTGATCGTCTCACGAAGTCAGCGCACTTCTTGCCAATCAAAGAGACTGATGATATGGACGTTCTTGCACGTTTGTACCTTAAGGAGATAGTTTCCCGGCATGGATTGCCTATTTCTATTATCTCCGACCGAGACAGCCGTTTCACGTCTAACTTTTGGCGATCTTTACAGAAAGCCTTGGGAACTAAGTTAGATATGAGTACAGCTTACCATCCACAGACTGATGGTCAAAGTGAAAGGACTATACAAACCCTGGAAGACATACTTAGGGCATGTGTGATTGATTTTGGAAAAGGCTGGGATAAACACCTACCGTTAGCAGAGTTTTCATATAACAACAGTTATCACGCTAGCATTAAGGCTGCACCGTTTGAAGCACTTTATGGAAGAAAGTGTAGATCACCAGTTTGTTGGGCTGAGATTGGAGATGTACAACTCTCAGGTCCCGAGTTGATTCTTGAAACCACTGAGAAAATAGTAAAGATTAAGCAACGGTTACAAGCCGCTAGGGATCGGCAAAAGAGTTATGCCGATGTGCGAAGGAAACCAATAGAGTTTCAAGTTGGAGACAAGGTCATGCTTAAGGTATCACCTTGGAAAGGGATGATTAGGTTTGGAAAACGTGGAAAGCTAAACCCAAGATACGTTGGACCCTTCGAAATCATTGAAAGGATCGGTCCCGTGGCATACAAACTTGAGCTACCCGAGGAACTCAGTAGAGTACACAACACCTTCCACGTGTCAAATTTGAAAAAGTATTTATCGGATGAAACACTTGTGATTCCATTGAAAGAGATCAGAATCGATGATAAGTTGAACTTTATTGAGGAACCCGTTGAGATTATGGATAGGGAGGTCAAACGACTAAAGCATAGTCGCATTCCCATTGTTAAGGTCAGATGGAACTCTAAGAGAGGACCTGAGTACACCTGGGAGCGTGAGGATCAAACGCGTGCCAAATACCCACAACTATTTGATGAGACAACCCCGAGCACCGATTCAACTTTGGATTCCGGGACGAATCCAATCTAATGGGTGGGTACTGTAATACACCGTAAAATCCCAGGTCATTTATTAATGCTAAATACCAACATTATTCTTAACTAAGCCATTTTTGCGGGCTAATTTGAAATTTTTACATAAGACACTGTTTGTTTGAGCACCCGAATGTTATAATCACTGTCTGTTTAACACTCGATTATGTTTTGTCACCCGATATCACCCGAATGTCACTCTTGGATGCCACCCAACGAGGTTAACACCGGTAACTCCACTTGCGACCCGACAATTTGATTTAGACACCGGTACATTAATATTATATATATATATATATATATATATATATATATATATATATATATATATATATATATATATATATATATATATATATAATGATGTATATATATTAATTTTTACAAACTATTGTCACTACGTATATATATGAGTATATATACCTAGGAACGACACCGTTTATACATATGAGAATCACACGAACCGACACCGACACCGATATCAAAACCAATCTCACCATTTTACGAATAACCGACACCCTCTCCATTTTGGGCCGAATACACCCCAAGCCCACACGATTTTTCCTTTCTTTCTTTTCTTGGGCCGAGCACATCACAAGTCCACTTCAACTTTATCTTCATTTTTTTTGGTTTGGGCCTTGAGTTTCACAAGCCCACTGGCTTTGATGTTTTCCCTTTTGTTGCAACGTATGAAACACAACCTCCATACTAACATATATACGCACGTTTTCTTTTCTTGTTTCCCCTCAACTCAACACAAACCCTCTTTGACTTGGTATCAAGAGACAAGAAGCTACCATGGAGCCGTCGACCCCATGGACAAACGCCATATCCACCTCCGAGTTATTAACCTCCGGATTGTATGTCCCATTTTCCCCAACACACTTATACCACATGAGCCTAATCTTATTTGTTTAATATCCTACAAACCTAAACTACACATAAACTAATCCAAAGTAAACCCTTGTTGCTCCCTTTCACCTCTACTCGACTTGACAAGGACACAAGACTAGGGATAAGATTGTCCACCTTCGATTGACAACTAAGGAAACATGTCTCACCATGCCAAACACACAACTACTTCAAACCACCCTATATAAACCACATTTAATGCAAGATTTCTCACACACTCAAAGTTTCACCACGTTTACCAATCACAAAAACTCCTTGCTCCATTTCTTGGTTGCTATCGAACGGGTATAGTGCACACACGCAAGGTTTTGGATCGAGAGTGCGAGTTGGGTAACTATTTGGATAAAGGGATCACTAGACGGAAGAGGGTACCACATTTTCTTGTTCATTTGTCTCGTATACACGATCTCGTCACCACTATACTTGGTGTTGTAAGTTTTCATACCTATTTCATTTCCTACTCTTATACAAATCATGCATAACACGTTAATTTTATCACACGACACACGTATAACACTCGTTGCACTTGTGAAGTTATAAGTGTCCATGTCTCGACACCCCTAGGAATGAGCTCGTCTCTTCGTATTTACACGTACAACTTATATGTTTTCTTCGACACCCTAAATCTTCGACCCAAACTTAACCAAGTTGACCATGCATGCAAGTCATATATGAGTTTATATCACGAAAACTAGACCCAAATCAAACCTAGTCGAACTATATTAATAAGCATGTAAAAATTACCACATGGGCCTATTTTGGGCTAACGAGCCCAACTTGTAAATTTTAATGAGATTTTCGGTTTCAAGGTTGAGATTTAACGAGAAGCATAAAACTGAGTTTAAGTATTTTCACAAGTTTCAAATGCTACTTATAATGAAATAAAAAGGTTGGTTTCGAAAAATACATCAAGGACTATGTTTGCAAAAAGTTTCACGTTAAGGGACTAAAACCGTCAAAAACACAAACTTTCGAACCAATTTTTAAAATACCGAACTCTTTTTGAAAACGAGGGTAAAAACCGTCATTTGGCCTAAGTTTGAGGATTAAAAGTGAAAAAGGTACAAAAGGGACTAAAATTGTAATTACTTTTTAACCAAGGGTACAAGGTGTAATTTTGTAAAAGTTAAGGGTTAAATTGTGACAAGTTATATTTTTATAATTAATTATACAATTTTTATAAAAACATATATAAATATTTTTCTTTAACTTTAATATATATATATATATATATATATATATATATATATATATATATATATATATATATATATATATATATATATATATAACTTTATTAAAAATATTTAATCATAAATATTTTTAAACGATATTATTTTCACAACGAGTTAATATTTATCGAACACCGATTCGTAGCAACACTAACAATAACTACGTAAAGTTATTTGAAATATATTTAAGACACCCGAAACGGATATCATCGTACACGAGACATATCACATGTCATTTACAACACAAATCTAAAGCACCGATTACAATGTATTATTTAGGTCGCAAGTCGGAGGAATTTCATTGCTAGTCATAGCAATACACCATCACCTCTGAGCACTGTTGTGATTTACGCACCTTTCAGGTGAGTTCATGGTCCCACATTTTAATTGTTTTTAAACCCTGTGGGGAGATACATGCTATAAATCGAACACAAGTATTTTTCTGTATGCTGTTATCACCTGATATTGCCTAAGTTGACACCCGTGCTACAAGTCCCTCATATCACGAACCTTAATCACTTGCGAGTGAGCGCGAATATGGTTGATAGATCTATTGGAATGGCAGCCCGCCTCTGTCAAGGTGATCACTTGGCAGGAGGTGTGCTATATTCGAGGTATTATGGAAATTTGGCACATTTCCTGTCACCGAGGGCCACTTGTCATTTACATCCGCTGTGGTGTAGATGATTATTATTATCTTTATGATATGTCAAATCAATGTTAAGGCTTGCGTTTCGTGAGGCTTAGGAGCAATATTACACCCGATTTTAGTCAAGACATGTCTATCTTGGCTTGTTTATTTCAAATGCTTGACTTGTGTTCACACTATTATTATTTAAACTACTATGGATTCACTCAACCTTTGTGTTGACTTTTTAAGCATGTTTATCTCAGGAAATTAGCAAGCATGGCGGCACGGAGCTGGAAAAGGGCACAGGACCTCCCTTTTGACTTCAATAATTATATCATTCTTTACAAACTCATCACCTCTTTTGTGAGACAATTAACATTTTGGAAAAATGTTTGTAACTCTGAATATTTGAGTTTTCATGGAATGATATTGGCAATCTTTTGAAATGTTTTCTATGAGTATGACTGTGTACTAAACTGTAATGACCCCGATTAGACTTCCGCTACTAAATCAAATTTCGGGGTGTTACAGATTGGTATCTGAGCCATGGTTATAGAGAACCAAATGATTTTTCAAAACTTTGGACTATAACCTCACCAGATTTTTAAACAAACTATTTATCACCGAAGTGCCCTCCGTGCCAGCGCTTGCCAACGCTATGTTTTAAGGTTTGATTTTTAGCACCCATCGCATTTAGTTCATTATGACACTATGATCACTGTGCATGTAGCATTATGTAGACTAAATGACTTATATCACTGCTATTTTTGGGATATTACAGTACCATGTCGCCCCCGGTTATTATTTTGTCCGACAGCGACGACGTCGTACCAGCATCATCCACTCACCCTACTATTGACTTATCTGACTATGACACCCATGACACCCGAGACACCCATGATTCTGACCATGACACCCAACCTGTATCACCTGCTATACCATCTCCTGTTCCATCTGGAGACCCCTCTGCTGATACTGAGCCCTTTGAGGAGGGTGAGGTTGCTCCCACACCCATTGATTCCTTTGCTATTCAGCCTCTCTTTCGTCCTGTTTGTGGACCCATGACACAGGGACAGTACCTTTATGACCAGTACCTGACATCTCAGCAGTTTCTTGCGGCTGATGATCGTCCTACACCACCTGCTAGCCACCACTCCGGTTCAGATGTTGATGACGAGTCTTCTGACTCTGATACTTCTGATACTGCTGCTTCTGTTCCACCATCATCCCCACCTGCACCGATTCGTCGGCGCAAGCGAGTGAGGATTCTTGAGCCCTATGAGCCTGAGCCTTTCGTAGAGTTGTTTCGAAACCATGAGGGAGACTATACCCGCAAATGCACGGCTCGGAAACGAGTCTGCTTTTTGCCTGCTTCTACTAATACACCACCTGTACCTACACCTGTACTTACACCGGTACCTACACCTGTATCATCACCCATATCTGTATTACCACCTGTTTCTATGCCAGATTCGACATCTGTGGTATCACCAGCACCCCCACCATCACCTGTATCACCCCCACCTGAGCCACATCCGTACATGTTGCCTACTTACACCGCACCCCACACCTCTGAGGCTTTACCACCCATGCCACCACCTACAGTTTTCTACTCTCAGACTACTACTGTACCGATACCATCACCTGCTACATCACCTGTACCATCACCTGCTCCCACCGAGACACCCACCTTACCTGGCATTCATAGATTGATTGATGCTCGTCGATGGTCGTTTTTGTTAGACTACATACGTAGATGGAGATTGGCTGAGGGATCGCCTAGGGCTACTGAGCTTGGAGATGGCTCTTTAGCGGTGTTACCGGTCACTGGAGAGCCGATACACCATACTATCCCTCTTTTGGCTGCTAAATTAGTTAGACATGAGGGTCGTCTTGATGAGCTGTTGAGTGTTATTGAGGATATATCCTTGGAGAGGATAGAGTGTATGCAGGAGGAGGTCACGAACCTCGTGGTACGTAGGACAGCCTTAGAGATGGTATTTGAGATGATGGGGACAGAGATCGAGGAGGCACAGGCTACCATTACTGAGTTTGGTCATCGACTAGATGTTCAGAGGCACGAGATTGATGATTTGAGAGCGATTGCGGCCATTACACAGGAGATGATGGAGCATCAGGCACAGGAGTTAGTTGCATCCAGTTCTACCATCCATGCACTTTCAGCTACTATTGAGGAGATTCAGGCCCGTGAGAGATCCAGAGATATGGAGATGTTGGGGATGATCAGGATCATCAGAGAGCTAGAGAGGAGATCAGGAGGCGCACCTGGACCTTCATAGATCTATGACATGTCATTACTTACAGAGACATCTTAACTTGCTGCCTGTGGCATTAATAATTGTTGTATCTTATTGTTTCGTAACAATGAATTCAAAAATTATTAAAACTTTATGTTGGTTACGATTGTAACGTATTGATATTGATTTATGATGTTCTAGTGTCTGATCTTTCTTTTTATTATGCTCCCATATTGAGATTCATTATAATTTCCATGTGTGTTGTTACATGTCGTGATGTTTATTTATGAATGATATGGTTTATGTTGATGTATGTATTTATGGTGTGGTTGTGATATGTACTTTGTGATGATCTCGACTATTATGAGTTGGTTACACTATTTTCTCTTGTTATTGATGTTTGGATTTGTACTTATGTACTTGCGATTTTATAGAGTTATGGCCCCAAGGAAAACCGCTACTGCTACCTCGTCACCCGCTATGACCTAGGCTGCTATCAGAGAGTTGGTTGCCAACAGTGTTGCTGCAGCTTTAGAAGAGCAAGCTGCTGCAATGGCACGAACTAGTAGCAATAACCGAGCCACTGCTGAGAGTGAGTCTGCTGCGACTCGGAAGTGTACCTATAAGGACTTCATAGCTTGCAAACCATCTCACTTCAAAGGACCTGAAGGAGTAACAGAGCTTGTTCGATGGTTTGAGCGAACTGAGACTGTGTTTGTGAGGAGCGGTTGTGCCGCGGAAAGCCGAGTCTCGTTTGCTACTGGATCATTGTTGGAAGACGCGTTGTCTTGGTGGAATGCAACTGCTCAGAAGATAGGTGTGGAGGAGGCCTATCAGATTACCTGGGCTGATTTTAAGGAAAAGATGTTGAAGAAGTTCTGCCCTAGAGGCGAGATCAAGAAGTTAGAAGATGAGTTTCACACGTTGGTTGTGAAAGGGAATGATCTCAGGACTTATGATAGGAGATTCCAGGAGCTTGCCACACTTTGCCCTTCGAAGGTTCCCGATTTGGAAAAGTTGTTGGAGAGATACATTGAGGGATTACCCAGGAGTATTGAGGGAAACGTCACCTCGTCTAAGCCTCAATCTTTGGATGAAGCAATGTCCATTGCCCAAATACTGCTAGACCGGGAGATTAAGCGTAACTCTGCTCAAGGGAACAATGATCACAAAAGGAAGTTTGATGATCGAAGAACAAACAACAACAACAACAATCACAACAACCACAACAACAGCAACAACAACAACCGAAACCCCAAACTACCACCATGACAGAAACACCCACCACAACCAACAGAACCGACGACAGGAAGCTGTCAGAGCTTATGTCACTGCACCAGTTAAGGATGCTAGGTATGCTGGACCTCTTCCATTCTGTGACAAGTGTAAGATGCATCACAATGGACCCTGCTATGCTAAGTGCGGGAAGTGTTCAAGAGTTGGACATAAGACACAAGATTGCAAGGCGACAGGAGCTAACTTGCAACCCGTGGCTGTAGTATGCCATGCTTGTGGAGAGAAAGGACACTACAGGCGTCAGTGCCCTAACAAGGATAACAATGCACATGGGAGAGCATACGTGCTGGGAGATGGAAATGTCCAGCAGGATCCGAACGTAGTCACGGGTACGTTCTTTCTAAACAACCGCCTCGTTAAAGTTTTATTTGATTCCGGAGCCGATCAAAGTTTCGTATCTGTTTCTCTTGCACCCCTGCTTAATATTACACCCACCCAACTAGACACGACATATGAGATTGAACTAGCTGATGGAAAGCTAGTAAGCACTAACACTATACTCCGAGGTTGCACCCTACGACTGTTAGACACCCCATTTGTCATTGACCTTATGCCTATTAGACTTGGTAGTTTCGACGTCGTTATAGGAATGGATTGGTTATCCGAGAACCGCGCTAAGATCATTTGTGACGAAAAGGTCGTTCACATCCCACTGAATAACGAAACCCTGATTGTTCGCGGAGAGCGAAGTAAGACACGTTTGAGCGTCATTTCTTGCGTCAAGGTTGTGAAGTACATCGAACGAGGATGTCAAGTTTTCTTAGCTCAAGTCACCGAGAAAAAGTCGGAAGAGAAGCGACTCGAGGATGTGCCAGTAGTCAGGAACTTTCCAGAAGTTTTCCCTGAGGACTTGCCTGGCCTTCCGCCGACTCGTCAAGTGGAATTTCAAATTGACTTGATGCCAGGAGCAGCACCCGTAGCACGAGCACCCTATAGGCTTGCACCGTCGGAAATGAAAGAGTTATCTGGACAATTGGAGGAATTGTCGGATAAAGGATTTATCCGCCCTAGTTCATCACCGTGGGGAGCCCCGGTGTTGTTTTTAAAGAAGAAGGATGGAACTTCAGAATGTGTATCGATTATCGTGAGTTGAACAAGCTGACGGTTAAGAATCGATATCCGTTGCCAAGGATTGACGATTTGTTTGATCAACTACAAGGATCGAGTGTCTACTCGAAGATTGATTTGAGATCGGGTTATCACCAACTGAGAGTTAGGGAAGAAGACATCCCTAAGACGGCTTTCAGGACAAGATATGGTCACTACGAATTCCAAGTAATGTCATTCGGTCTAACAAATGCACCCGCTGTATTTATGGACTTAATGAACCGAGTGTGCAAACCCTATTTGGATAAGTTCGTGATTGTATTCATCGATGATATCCTTATTTATTCACGTAGCAAGGAAGAGCACGCAGAACACTTGAAGACTATACTAACACTGTTCAGAGAAGAGAAATTATACGCCAAATTTTCCAAGTGTGATTTTTGGATGGAGAAAGTACAATTTCTCGGGCATGTTATCAACAGTAAGGGTATTCATGTTGATCCCGCCAAGATCGAAGCTGTTAAAAATTAGGTGTCACCTACGAGTCCTACCGAGATACGCCAATTTTTAGGTCTTGCCGGATACTATCGAAGGTTTATTGAAGGTTTTTCAAGGATTGCTAAACCTTTGATTGAGTTAACACAAAAGAAGAAGAAGTTTGAATGGGGAGAGGAGCAAGAATCAGCATTTCAGTTCTTGAAGCAGAAGCTTTGTGAAGCACCGATAATAGCACTACCCGAAGGAAGTGAGGACTTCATGGTATATTGTGATGCATCAATCCAAGGTTTGGGTGCCGTATTGATGCAAAGACTTAAAGTAATCGCTTACGCTTCTAGACAACTTAAACCCCACGAGGAGAACTACACTACTCACGATCTAGAATTAGGAGCGGTGGTATTCGCTCTGAAGATCTGGAGACACTACCTATATGGAACCAAGTGTACGGTTTTCACCGATCACAAGAGTCTTCAGCACATTTTAGATCAAAAGGAATTGAACATGAGGCAACGTCGATGGCTAGAGTTGCTAAGTGACTATGATTGTGAGATACGTTATCACCCGGGGAAGGCAAACGTTGTAGCAGATGCCTTGAATCGAAAGGAACGACTTAGACCCCTCAGAGTTAGGTCATTGGGTATGACAATTAGATCACCACTTCCGTCTCAAATCCTTGGAGTTTAAGCTGAGGCCCTTAAGGAAGAAAATAGACCGCACGAGAAGATTTACGGCATGCCAGAAAGCACGAATGGATTTGTCAAGAAACCAGATGGAAGGCTGTGTTTCAAGGACAGAAGTTGGATTCCATTGTATGGAGGAATACGAGATCTCATCATGCACGAGTCTCATAAGTCTAAATATTCCATTCATCCTGGTTCAGACAAGATGTATCAAGATCTAAAGAAGTTGTATTGGTGGCCAAACATGAAAGCGAACATTGCAGAGTATGTCGGTAAGTGTTTGACCTGCTCAAGAGTAAAGGCTGAACATCAAAAACCATCCGGTCTTTTGATTCAACCCGAGCTACCAATGTGGAAATGGGAAAGGATCACAATGGATTTCATAACGAAATTACCCAAGACATCGAGTGGGTTAGATACAATTTGGGTTATTGTTGATCGTCTCACGAAGTCAGCGCACTTCTTGCCAATCAAAGAGACTGATGATATGGACATTCTTGCACGTTTGTACCTTAAGGAGATAGTTTCCCGGCATGGAGTGCCTATTTCTATTATCTCCGACCGAGACAGCCGTTTCACGTCTAACTTTTGGCGATCTTTACAGAAAGCCTTGGGAACTAAGTTAGATATGAGTACAGCTTACCATCCACAGACAGATGGTCAAAGTGAAAGGACTATACAAACCCTGGAAGACATGCTTAGGGCATGTGTGATTGATTTTGGAAAAGGCTGGGATAAACACCTACCGTTAGCAGAGTTTTCATATAACAACAGTTATCACGCTAGCATTAAGGCTGCACCGTTTGAAGCACTTTATGGAAGAAAGTGTAGATCACCAGTTTGTTGGGCTGAGATTGGAGATGTACAACTCTCAGGTCCCGAGTTGATTCTTGAAACCACTGAGAAAATAGTAAAGATTAAGCAACGGTTACAAGCCGCTAGGGATCGGCAAAAGAGTTATGCCGATGTGCAAAGGAAACCAATAGAGTTTCAAGTTGGAGACAAGGTCATGCTTAAGGTATCACCTTGGAAAGGGATGATTAGGTTTGGAAAACGTGGAAAGCTAAACCCAAGATACGTTGGACCCTTCAAAATCATTGAAAGGATCGGTCCCGTGGCATACAAACTTGAGCTACCCGAGGAACTCAGTAGAGTACACAACACCTTCCACGTGTCAAATTTGAAAAAGTGTTTATCGGATGAAACACTTGTGATTCCATTGAAAGAGATCAGAATCGATGATAAGTTGAACTTTATTGAGGAACCCGTTGAGATTATGGATAGGGAGGTCAAACGACTGAAGCATAGTCGCATTCCCATTGTTAAGGTCAGATGGAACTCTAAGAGAGGACCCGAGTACACATGGGAGCGTGAGGATCAAATGCGTGCCAAATACCCACAACTATTTGATGAGACAACCCCGAGCACCGATTCAACTTTGGATTCCGGGACGAATCCAATCTAATGGGTGGGTACTGTAATACACCGTAAAATCCCAGGTCATTTATTAATGCTAAATACCAACATTATTCTTAACTAAGCCATTTTTGCGGGCTAATTTGAAATTTTTACATAAGACACTGTTTGTTTGAGTACCCGAATGTTATAATCACCGTCTATTTAACACCCGATTATGTTTTGTCACCCGATACCACCCGAATGTCACTCTTGGATGCCACCAAACGAGGTTAACACCGGTAACTCCACTTGCGACCCGACACTTTGATTTAGACACCGGTACATTAATATTATATATATATAATGATGTATATATATTAATTTTTACAAACTATTGTCAATACGTATATATATGAGTATATATACCTAGGAACGACACCGTTTATACATATGAGAATCACACGAACCGACACCGACACCGATATCAAAACCAATCTCACCATTTTACGAATCACCGACACCCTCTCCATTTTGGGCCGAATACACCCCAAGCCCACACGATTTTTCCTTTCTTTCTTTTCTTGGGTCGAGCACATCACAAGTCCACTTCAACTTTATCTTCATTTTTTTTGGTTTGGGCCTTGAGTTTCACAAGCCCACTGGCTTTGATGTTTTCCCTTTTGTTGCAACGTATGAAACACAACCTCCATACTAACATATATACGCACGTTTTCTTTTCTTGTTTCCCCTCAACTCAACACAAACCCTCTTTGACTTGGTATCAAAAGACAAGAAGCTACCATGGAGCCGTCGACCCCATGGACAAACGTCATATCCACCTCCGAGTTATTAACCTCCGAATTGTATGTCCCATTTTCCCCAACACACTTATACCACATGAGCCTAATCTTATTTGTTTAATATCCTACAAACCTAAACTACACATAAACTAATCCAAAGTAAACCCTTGTTGCTCCCTTTCACCTCTACTCGACTTGACAAGACACAAGACTTGGGACAAGATTGTCCACCTTCGATTGACAACTAAGGAAACATGTCTCACCATGCCAAAAGGTTGGTTTCGAAAATTACATCAAGGACTATGTTTGCAAAAAGTTTCACGTTAAGGGACTAAAACCGTCAAAAACACAAACTTTCGAACCAATTTTTAAAATACCGAACTCTTTTTGAAAACGAGGGTAAAAACCATCATTTGGCCTAAGTTTGAGGATTAAAAGTGAAAAAAGTACAAAAGGGACTAAAATTGTAATTACTTTTTAACCAAGGGTACAAGGTGTAATTTTGTAAAAGTTAAGGGTTAAATTGTGACAAGTTATATTTTTATAATTAATTATACAATTTTTATAAAAACATATATAAATATTTTTCTTTAACTTTAATATATATATATATATAACTTTATTAAAAATATTTAATCATAAATATTTTTAAACGATATTATTTTCACAACGAGTTAATATTTATCGAACACCGATTCGTAGCAACACTAACAATAACTACGTAAAGTTATTTGAAATATATTTAAGACACCCGAAACGGATATCATAGTACACGAGACAATCACATGTCATTTACAACACAAATCTAAAGCACCGATTACAATGTATTATTTAGGTCTCAAGTCGGAGGAATTTCATTGCTAGTCATAGCAATACACCATCACCTCTGAGCACCGTTGTGATTTACGCACCTTTCAGGTGAGTTCATGGTCCCACATTTTAATTGTTTTTAAACCCCGTGGGGAGATACATGCTATAAATCGAACACAAGTATTTTTCTGTATGCTGTTATCACCTGATATTGCCTAAGTTGACACCCGTGCTACAAGTCCCTCATATCACGAATCTTAATCACTTGCGAGTGAGCGCGAATATGGTTGATAGATCTATTGGAATGGCAGCCCGCCTCTGTCAAGGTGATCACTTGGCAGGAGGTGTGCTATATTCGAGGTATTATGGCAATTTGGCACATTTCCTGTCACCGAGGTGTAGATGATTATTATTATCTTTATGATATGTCAAATCAATGTTAAGGCTTGCGTTTCATGAGGCTTAGGAGCAATATTACACCCGATTTTAGTCAAGACATGTCTATCTTGGCTTGTTTATTTCAAATGCTTGACTTGTGTTCTCACTATTATTATTTAAACTACTATGGATTCACTCAACCTTTGTGTTGACTTTTTAAGCATGTTTATCTCAGGAAATTAGCAAGCATGGCGGCACGGAGCTGGCAAAGGGCACATGACCTCCCTTTTGACTTCAATAATTATATCATTCTTTACAAACTCATCACCTCTTTTGTGAAACAATTAACATTTTGGAAAAATGTTTGTAACTCTGAATATTTGAGTTTTCATGGAATGATATTGGCAATCTTTTGAAATGTTTTCTATGAGTATGACTGTGTACTAAACTGTAATGACCCCGATTAGACTTCCGCTGCTAAATCAAATTTCGGGGTGTTACAGATTGGTATCTGAGCCATAGTTATAGAGAACCAAATGATTTTTCAAAACTTTGGACTATAACCTCACCAGATTTTTAAACAAACTATTTATCACCGAAGTGCCCTCCGTGCCAGCGCTTGCCAACGCTATGTTTTAAGGTTTGATTTTTAGCACCCATCGCATTTAGTTCACTATGACACTATGATCATTGTGCATGTAGCATTATGTAGACTAAATGACTTATATCACTGCTATTTTTCGGATATTACAGTACCATGTCGCCCCCGGTTATTATTTTGTCCGACAGCGACGACGTCGTACCAGCATCATCCACTCACCCTACTATTGACTTATCTGACTATGACACCCATGACACCCGAGACACCCATGATTCTGACCATGACACCCAACCTGTATCACTTGCTATACCATCTCCTGTTCCATCTGGAGACCCCTCTGCTGATACTGAGCCCTTTGAGGAGGGTGAGGTTGCTCCCATACCCATTGATTCCTTTGCTATTCAGCCTCTCTTTCGTCCTGTTTGTGGACCCATGACACAGGGACAGTACCTTTATGACCAGTACCTGACATCTCAGCAGTTTCTTACCTTTTATTGTAGGGGTGTTTCAAAAATAACACTTATTATATATTTATTGAAAGGCTGTTACTTGTAACTTCATATTTTATTATTAGTAAGTGTGTTGCTTAAAATTTTATACCTCTTATTTTAAGAAGGTCCCGAATAAATTATAAATTACTCTCTTCGTTCTAAAATTATTGTCCCCGTTTGACTTTTTCGGTCTTTCTTTCTCAACTTTGACTATAAATATTTTTATTTATGTTATATAATATTTGATGAAAATTATACCAATGAAAAAATATATAAAACTCAATCCATTCATATATTTTACGTAAGATATTATGTAATATAAAAAAATATTTAAGGTCAAAGTTAAAAAATAAAAATTAAAAAAGTCAAAAAGTGACAATAATTTTAGGACGGAAGGAGTAGTATAAATAGGATAGTTAAAGGAGTAAAGAGTTATTTACTAAATTAAATGATTATATAAGAAGGTCTTAATAGCTATTAGAGATAGGTAGTGTTTGATAACTTAAAATGTTTTAATTGAAAAATAAGTAAGTTAATAGGATAAATATCTTCTCAAGTTATTATCAACATGATACGTCATGTTGTGTATTTTGTGAGAGGGAAAATACAAGTGGGTCCATAATTTTTATTAAAAGAAAAACATTTATTCATTTAACTTGTTCAACATAACCTATCATGTTAAAACCAACTTTAGAGGATCTTAATCCAAGTTAATAACATATGATCTGCTAGAAAAAGCCAGGAGATAAGGGTATCCAAATTAAATCATTCTTTCTTCTCTTAATTTTTCATATTTACTCTCCCATTTTTTAACATTATTTCAAATAAAAGAGTATAAAAGTATTTTTTTTTTCTTATTGAGACACTTTATTCAATATACAAAACAAACAATAGTTTATTCATATACAAACACACATAATATATCTAGACAAACACCGTTAATATATCTAGACAAACACCGTTTGTCCTTGTGATTTACGTTGACTGGCGTCGTTAGTACTTTTACCAAAAAAAATTGCACCGTTCGTCCTTAACGGGCAAACGTTTGGCATCGTTAGTCCCTCCCCAACTAACGTTTGTTAAGTGTTGTTACACCTGAACTCCCATGAGGGTATACTAGTCATTTCGCAAACTAAAAGAACGAACGGTGCAAAAGGATGAACGGTACAATTTTTTTTAATACGTTTGTAAGTTCCGCTTTAATACGTTTTCATATGTTTTTTTACGTTTTTGTCCTTTTTTTTCGACTCTTTTTTTACGTTTTCCTCTGTTTTTTTACGTTTTCATCCGTTTTTTATTCATTTTCGTCTGTTTTTTTACGTTTTCGTCTGTGTTTTTACGTTTACGTCCGTTTTTTTACGTTTTTGTCCGTTGTTCTAAAGTTTTCATACGATTTTGTCCATTTTTTAAACGTTTTATCCATTCTTAACCGTTTTTTTTGTTTCGTCTGTATTTTTACGTTTTCCTCCGTTTTTTACGTTTTCATCCGTTTTTTTCGTTTTCATCTGTATTTTTTAATTTTCTTCTGTTTTTTTTACGTTTTCATCTGTTTTTTTCGTTTTCGTCTGTTTTTTTACGTTTCCCTCCGTTTTTTTAACGTTTTCATCCGTTTTTTCATTTTCGCATGTTTTTTACGTTTTTTTCCCCTTTTTTGTTTTTTTACATTGTCATCCGTTTTTTTTGTCTTTTTTTTTATGTTTTCGCCCATTCTTTTACGTTTTTGTCCTTTGTTCTAACCTATAAAAATGGATAAGAATTGATAAAAATGTATGAAAATGTAAAAAATGAACAAAAACGTATGAAAACGTTAGAACTAAAGACAAAAACGTAAAAGAATGAGCGAAAACGTAAAAAACGAACGAAAACAGACAAAAACAAAAAAACGGATGAAAATGTAAAAAAAATGAACGAAAACGTAAAAAACAGACGAAAAGGAAAAAAACAAACTAAAACGTAAAAAAGCAGAGAAAAACGAAAAAAACGGATGAAAATGTAAAAAAATGGAGGAAACGTAAAAAAACAGACGAAAACAAAAAAAACGGATGAAAACGTAAAAAAACGAAGGATGTAAAAATACATACGAAAACAAAAAAAACGAAAGAAAACGTAAAAATACATATGAAACCGAAAAAAAAAACCCGGTTAAGAATGGATAAAAACGTTAAAAAAATGGACGAAAGCGTATGAAAACATTAGAACAACGGACAAAAACGTAAAAAAACAGACGTAAACGTAAAAAAACAGACGAAAACGAAAAAAACTGACGAAAACGTAAAAAATCAGACGAAAACGAAAAAACGGATGAAAACGTTAAAAACGGAGGAAAACGTAAAAAAAAAGACGAAAACGAAAAAAAATGACAAAAAGGTAAAATAAATAAATAAAAAAAAAAAAAAAGAAAAAGAAAAAAAAAACAGACGAAAACGTATTAAAAGGGAACTTACGCACGTATTAAAAAAATTGCCCCATTCGTCCTTTTGCATCGTTCGTCCTTTTGGTTTGCGAAATGACTAGTATACCCTCATGGGACTTCAAGTGTAACAACACTTAACAAGTGTTAGTAGGGGAGGGACTAACGATGCCAAACGTTTACCCGTTAAGGACGAACGGTGCAGTTTTTTTAGTTAAGAGACTAACGACGGTTAACGCAAACCACAAGACGAACGGTATAATTTACTCGAAAAGCAAATACAGTGGTATATAGTTGAAAAGTCCAAAAAGAAACAGCGTGTATGTGGAGATGAGACAGATGGTACATTTTGACAGGACACGTGGCGAAACCCCACATGAACAGAGTTGCAGAACAGAAAAGCCTGCTACAATTTTTCACATGAAGGTTTTTTTGTCACTGGGTTTACCTGCTTTAACCCCACCCCATTTATTTCTTACCATCTCATTCCTACCCAACAAATCCACTTAACTCTACCGAATCCATTCGTATCTACTACTTGTGATTGAATGTTGTGTGTGCGTGTATGCTTGTGTCAAATTGTCTCATTTACGAGAACTAAACATGTGCAAAGTTACAGATAATAATTTTGGATTGTTACTATTGATACAAAAATATTTTTATACACAAAGATACTATTGTACAATAATTTGATATATTTGCATGTCGTCATATATATCTTCCTTATTGTCAAAACCTATTGTAATGATGAGTCAGGAAACTTTATACTTTTAGTTCACCTAAATTATTCTAGCCCCATTGACCAATTCGACAGCCAGCTATCAATGTTTTTTACTCAATCATTTTATATACTTCCTTAACATAGTTAAAAAGCGTAGATCCTATTCACATACAGTAATGAACCACATAATCCAACTGAAAACCAAAAAGAGGATTAAAGTTCCCTCTAGTTCTTTTTACTTGATCCATCTTAATATAGACACATAATTATAAAAATATAGAACAAATAAAACTTCGCTTTACTAAAGCTCTTTTTCCTGTACATTAGACCTTACTCTTTTAGCTTCTCTACCATTTTCGCCAAAAATAAGTGACGGAACAAAATGTCCGTCACCAGAATGAGTGTCGCAGCTGACGCAAGTCACTGCATCCAATACACCATCGGGGCTCGCCGGTGGCTCAGCAGGTCGCTTCGGGACTTTATGATCTGCTAATGGGCACGTGTCCAACAAGTACTCATTCATTAGTCGATGACAACTTCTCACCATTTCCTGTACACTTTTAATAATTATGTAACAATTTTCATCGCTTTGTTCTATGCTTCGAAATTCACGCTTTTTTTTAATATAAAGTGATCATCTAACGCAATTATAGAATGTAACAGTATGCTTCTATTATTTGTCGTTATAGCATAATTTCCATTTTACATTACTAGATGATGTAACGTAGTTATAAAAAAGATAGGGTCAATAAACAAAATGACATTGCATAAAATGAAATAGCATATTATATACTCTATGTCAAATTTTTCATGGGTCGAGAGTAAATTTATGTATGATAACGAAAATACTAGGGGAGATTTACGAATTAGTACTATGTTTACTAGCAACATATTGAAACATAATGTATTTATAATTTTGTCATTAAATACAAATGAAGTTAAAAATGCTTACTTTGTTTACCGTCTGGTAGAAACATTCCGGCACTTCTGCGCCCTCGCCAATGACACAAATCAGCGTTGCCGCGGCAATCACAGATGGTCGAAACCCCAAAAAATCAACCCCTGTAAAAAAAACTAAATATTAAAAAGGAAAAACCAAAATAAGAACTAAAAAACCAACAAGTCAAATAAAAAACGTTTATTACCTCGTATAGTTTTAACGACAAGATCCGAACATTTCCAACGAAAATAAACCTCATCCGTAACATATTTAGAAGGAGCCATTAAGACAAAATAATCAATAAAATCAAAGGGAGTAACGGGTCGGATCCTCCAGTCAAGTACTGACAAAACCAAAAGCTCCATTTTTAGTATTGTTTTGGATCCGAATACAAATCGGGGCCCCGAAACTTGAAGATCCATTAATAATGGTACATCATGTTCTTCCATTTTGGCAGCTAACGACAAACACGCAACGGATAGTAGTTGATATTTCCATCCATTATCATTCCACTGTTGTCACAAACATTTCATAAATATTATTTTACAAAAATATACCATACATAAACTTATAGATGTATTAAAAATTTAAAACCAATATTTATTTAAGCACACTTTTTTCACAAACATATCATAAATATAGTTACAGAATTCAATAAACAATACAGATGTATTATAAAGAATTTATTCATCTACACTTTTGTCCTAACACATCATAAATAACGTTACAAAAAGTAATAAAGTTATAGATGTACTAAACTATTTATTAATGTAAACAAAATATAATAAATTGCTGACAAACATATCTTAAACATACAAACTTTATATAGACGTATTAACATAATCTAGTAACTCCGTTTCAAAATAATTATCCATAATTTTTTTTTAGGATGTCTCAAATTAATTGTGAACTTTTCCTTTCAAGTAAAAACTAGATAATAAAATAAAAGAATTCTTTTTAAGTGGATAAAAATTAAATTGGCCCCAATTTTATTAAACTAAATGATCCTTGTATCCTAACAATTTTGAGACTTTTGAGACGGAGTATTAAAATGATTAGTTATTCACATTTTTCACACATATCTTAAATAGAGTTAAAAATAATACTCCTAATAAACTTATGGACGCAGCATAGAAATGTCTATTTATACATATACACTTTCACAAACATACCAAAATAATGTATCAAAAAGATGGTATATTTAGAGAGTATTTATAGGTACCTCAAGAGAGGCGGCGCCGTCGGCGGCTGACAGAAACCGGTCGAAATAGTTGACGGCTAGTACGGCGGTTACTGGCTGAAACTGATAATGTGCATGAGCCTGTTACAAAACAAATATATATTAGTCTCTATATATATGCTTAAAACTTTTAATACAAGTCATGTAAATATTAATGTAGCATACGTTAAGGATCCAGTTAATGGAATCTTGACGGCGGACGGAAAGGTGGTGAGGAAGTGTAGTAACATTTGTTTCGGCGGCGATGAGTGAGTCAATGGCGGCGGCTGAGGATAATATGTTAATGTTGGACATGTTGGATGACAAAAAATGAAACAGCTATTTTTAGTGTGTAGATAAATAAGGAGACATTGGTGGTGGTGAGTGGTGGTTGTATGGTGGTAGTGGGACAACACATGGTTTTATGGTTTAGGACATGACATGTTTTTTTAAGGATTTTGTGTTTGTGTCCATTGTATTTTGTGTTTTTTAAGTTGGAGTGAAGTGGGGTGTATGGTAAGAAGTGTGTGGTGCGATGTAGGGTAATGTGTCTTGGTTTGTGGTTTTGTTAGAGACCTTGGAATTCGTGTATTTGACTAGTCAATTACTGTAATATTTTGCAATTTTTTATATTAGAGGTAGTTGTTATACCCGATCATATTTTATATTAACGGCACCTCAATTTTGTCTCTCCTCTCATTTCTCTTCACACTCTCATCTTTCAACCGTAGCCGTCACACCACTCCTCACATTTCACTAAAATTTCCGTTTGATACAAAAATATCCCACACATTCTAAAACAAAACAAAAAACAATAAAATACAAAAGAAACGCACAAGAACCAAGAGGAGACCAACTCATCTCTGTCTCATCTTTTTCCTCTTACTCGCAGGTAAGGAGTGTTTGTTGGAGTACGGTGGCGCATGAGTTTGTGTCTCACGAGTGAGGAGTCACCTCTCACTCCATCTAGTCTTAAAGCATCTGCAATGCAAAAGCTAACAAAATCCTTTTAAAAAGGTTTAATGCATTGCATTAAAAGCTTTTTGAAAAGCTGATTACATCAAATAATTATAATATTTAGTGTCAATTTCCCCATAATATGCGCACTATTTGTATTGTTTTATATGGATATATACTTTGATTTTTTTTATATTTCGTTTCTATGTTGAATATGAGCATAGGAGCAAAAGAGATACGGAATTGAAAAAGTACTTGCAAGATACACACTTTGGTATGCATTGAAAATGTTATGGCGTAGCTCCACTCTCCACTTACGCAGTAGCTAAGGATTTATACACAAAGACCAAGTCAACGCAAATCAAAGATTACGGCGTAACTACCACAAGAGATTACGCCGTAACATTTTAAAAGACTTAGAAGAAATTTGTGGCTATGAAAGTTACGTTGTAACCCATGCATTAGGTTACGGCATCAATTTTACACATAATATTGATTGAAGTGATTGACGCGATTACGACGTAGCTAGCATGAAGATTACGACGTAATTAACGCCGCAAGAAGATTACGGCGTAAATATCCATCAAGGTGACGCCGAAATGAATAATCCGCTGTAAGAATGATGTAGAAGAGGTTGTAAGGATAATAGCATCCACATAAGGTAACAAATAAGCAATATCAGTGCCACGATGAAAAATAAATATGGAGGAATCGGTTTTGCCGTGCTGAAAACAAATTCGAGTAGCATAACTGGCTGAGCGTTGAAACCAATAAGCCTTGTTAATTCTATAAAGAGAATGCTGCAAATGACACACATAATCAGGATGCTCATGATCAATAAAACCCGGAGGCTGGTGCATGAAAACTGTCTCTAATAAATGACTATGAAGAAAGGCATTCTTCACATCTAGATGATGACTAGGCCAATCCCGAGAGACTACTGTTGGTGGTTATGAGCCCAGAACAGGGTTAAGATAATCAATAGCCTAACTACGTACCAATTAAGGTTACCGGATATCACTTGGAATCATGTTATCACTTTCCAAAGTAAACTATTCGACCCTAATGCCTGGGTATCATGAATATCTACTTGGGATAAGACCAAATGTGGTTAGTGATTTAGGCACAAATCAGTAACCCTTCGTGTATAAGTGTTATATGTTTTATGTGTGTTCTTCATGCTTTAGTTGATTTCCTATTTATAGGAAGATACTCATGGCTAATCAAATGAAATTATGAGAATTAATCGGCCCATTAATCTCCACATAATTATCCTCATTATAGCCTAAAATAGTGGTTACATGACCAGTTAAACGAGGTCATGAGTGCATATGTAACTGCCATTTGAATAGGTCAAATCAGATACATAATCATACAGCACTCTATCAACAGAAACTCTGCTTATCAGCAGGATCCTGACACTAGTAGCAGGAACCATCAGTAGGAACCAGCACTCAGCAGGAACCATTAGTAGGAACCAGCACTCAGCAGGAACCATCATAACCACTATAGAGTCACGGGAATCAGTGACTTGATGGGTGTACACTCCGTACCTCCAAACCCATTTCCAAGTATGATTAGATCCCTCAAGTGCACTAAATTTTCTAACAATCCTCCCCAAATTTAGTTCACTTCCTTTGCATGAAAATCAAACATTAAACAAAACATATGCATAAACGAAAATATCCTGAGGATTGAATTTCCATCTTAGTACATTACACGTTCAAATATTCGACAATCAGGGTGTTCTAAGAATTGAACCCTTCAATCCATTTGAATACCTGAAGATAAAGTACACATATATTTTCAAACACTTAAACACTCCTGACACTATACAAGCCATGTGTCCATATCCAATTCATAAATGTTGTAAAAGCCAAAAGTCCACAGCTTCGTGAAGCGGCAAAACTTCAACATATACATAGGTGGTTCCTCTTTATTCATGCTCCTGCCAAGCACTTTTTCAAAGAAAATTAACCATTAAGAAGTAATGATTTCATCCTCCTTTTCAGCAGGTTCTAAGCACAACCTTGGGATGTAGTGTAATACATGTGCTCCAGTACACTGAATGTTCAGCTTTCCACATTGAACTCAGCTCCCAAGTTTCCTTAGGAGGGAGTTGGGTGTCCTAGCATTCAGTGACCAAGTTGGACTTCAAACCCATCCCTTTAGCAGACTTTATAACCAAGTCTCTAGCAAGACCCTTCGTCAAGTGATCAGCTAAATTCTGTTGAGATCTAACAAACTCTATAGAAATCACCCCATTCATGATAAGTTCACGAATCATGCTATGCCTGACACCTAAGTGTCTAGCCTTCCCATTGTACATCTGGCTATAGGCCTTTGCCAATGTAGTAGCACTATCACACCAGATAGAAATAGGTGCTATAGGTTTAGGCCACAATGAAATCTCAAGAAGCAAGTTTTTCAACCATTCAGCTTCTTTACCAGCAGCTGCTAAGGCCACAAATTCTGATTCCATTGTTGAACTAGTGATGCAAGTTTGTTTTTTGGATGCCCAAGAAATTGCACCTCCACCAAGTAGGAATACCCAGCCACTGGTAGACGAATTGTCTTCAGTATTACTGATCCAACTTGCATCAGTGTAACCTTCCAACACTGATGGATAACCAGTATATGAGAGACTATAATCCATAGTTCTCTTCAAATACTTCAGTACCCTCTGAATTGCTTTCCAGTGCTGAGCACTAGGATTACTAGTATATCTACTCAGTTTACCCACTGCAAAAGCAATATCAGGCCTTGTACAAGTCATGGCATACATCAAGCAGCCAATCACCCTAGAATACTCAAGTTGAGATACAGCTTTGCCAGTAGTTGACATAAGCTTCTCAGTGGTATCCATAGGAGTACTCACTGGAGTACAATCAAAGTAATTAAATTTCTTCAGTACCTTCTCAATATAATGAGATTGAGAAATTTATATACCATTACTTTCATGTTTGATCCTTATACCAAGGATAACATCAGCCTCCCCCATGTCCTTCATGGAGAACCTTGATGAAAAAAATTCCTTTTTCAAGTCAACCTGATTTTGGTCAGTGCCAAAGATCAGCATGTCATCAACATATAGACAAATGATGACTCCTCTACCAGATTCATCAAATTTGCTATATACACATTTGTCAGCCTGGTTAAGAACATAACCATTAGACAAAACCACTTCATCAAATTTTTGATGCCATTGCTTAGGTGCCTGTTTCAGTCCATATAAATACTTAATCAGTTTGCACACCTTGTTTTCATTGCCAGGCAAGATGAAGCCCTGAGGTTGGTTCATATAAACCTCCTCATCAAATTCACCATTTAAGAAAGTTGTCTTCACATCCATCTGATGAATAATCAGATTGTGAATTGATGCCAAAGCAATCAGCAGCCTGATGGTACTGATACGTGCCACAGGGGCATAAGTATCAAAGTAGTCTATCCCTGACTTTTGTTTAAAGCCCTGAATGACTAGTCTAGCCTTGAACTTTTCAATAGTTCCATCTACCTTCATTTTCCTTTTGAAAATCCATTTGCAACCAAGAGGTTTGCAACCTGGTGGTAGATCAACCAACACCCAAGTGTTGTTGCCCATGATTGAGTCAGTCTCATCATTTATTGCCTCTTTCCAGAAAGCAACATCCTGGGACTTCATTGCTTCTTCAAATGTTTTGGGATCATCCTCAACAATGAAGCAATAGGAATATTGGTCAGGGACCTCATTCCTTGTACCTTCAATTAAGTATAATTGAAACTCAGGTTCAAATGACTTTGGAGTCCTGACCCTTTTGCTCTTCCTGAGCTTAGGTTCAGGTTGTTGAATCACAACCTCATCAGGGGCCTGAGATGATAAATTATCAGGGACCTCTGATACACCAATGTCATCAGTACCATTTGGAATCCTATGACTTGGTCTAGGAACTGATGAGAATCTATTCTCATCAAAGAGTGCATCCCTTGATTCAATTATTGAGTTAATTGAAACATATTTATTAGGTTCAATAACATAGAACCTATAAGCCTTGGAATGCTCAGCATATCCAACAAAGATGCATTCAATGCCTCTTTCACCCAGAGTTTTTAACTTTGGATCAGGGAGTCTTAAAACTGCCCTACAACCCCAAACCCTGAGATAATTCAGGTTGGGTTTCTTCTTAGTCCAGAGTTCATAAGGGGTCCTTGTTCCTTTTATTTGGAACCCTATTTAATAAATAGCGAGCTGTTAACATAGCTTCACCCCAGAACCCTTGACTCAGTCCTGAATAGGACAACATGGAATTAACCATTTCCTTCAGTACCCTATTTTTCCTTTCGGAGATACCATTTTGTTGAGGAGTATAGGGAGCAGTCGTTTCATGGATTATGCCAACAGACTGAAAACACAGAGTATCCATGTACTCACCTCCCCTATGAGTCCTGAATCTTTTGATCAGTGACCGAAGTTGCAACTCAACTTCAGTTTTAAATACTTTGAATTTATCTAATGCTTCATCCTTGGTATGTAATAGATAGACATAACAAAACCTAGAAGAATCATCAATAAATGTCACAAAGTACTTCTTGTTCCCCAAAGAGGGAGTGGTATGCAAATCACACAGGTCACTGTGTATAAGCTCCAAGAGCTCAGTCTCATGTTTTACACCCTGAAAGGGTTTCTTAGTCATTTTGGTCAACATGCAAGTCTTACACTTTTTAGTGTCCATGTCAAATGCTGGGATTAACCCATCCTTAGACATATCTTGCATCCTTTTATAATGTACATGGCCAAGTCTAACATGCCACAGGGTAGAGTCATTCAGTTTAGAGGTTGACATAAAGGCTAAATTAACAATGTCAGTGACAACATTAAGCCTAAACATTTGATTACATAAATAGCCAAAACCAATAAACACACCATGTTTAGACAAAATAAATTTATCAGATTCAATAACTTGTTTATATCCATGATTATTCAAAATACTACTTGAAACCAAGTTCTTCCTTATATCAGGAACATGAATAACATTAAACAAAGTTACAATCTTTCCAGAACTAAAATTAAGATCTACACAACCACGACCATGCACCAAAGCTGTTGACTCACTTCCCATGTGATGAATAGAACCATCATTCAATGACTCATAAGTCTTGAACCATCTTCTATCTTTGCACACATGAACAGTTGCTCCACAGTCAACCCACCACGCAACATCATTATCCTACTCATAGTTAGATTTAGTGTGACAACTGGCAATTTAGGGAAATAATTTACAAACCCGCATTACTTTAAAATTAATGACTTTTGGAATATTGAAAAGTTTATTCATGATGAGATTTGTAAACGTTGGAATATGATTTTAAACCGTACGTTATTTATGGAATTTGAATTTGAATTATTAGTTTGGTTTGGTATCCGGGTGGGTCGATTGGATGGAGATTGGTGGAAAGATTTGATATTTGGTTGTCGATTGGTGGGTTGATGCTCGGTTTGAGCTTGGCCGAGACCCATGGGGTCTCGAAGTCGTGTCTTGGTTAGCTCACTAGCCATGTCGAGACCTTTTTTTGGCCCTCGTTGGTATCTTGTTGTTGTTGTTGGTTTTAACCGACGACCCATGAGGGTCCGTTTGGCTTGATTGTGGCTCGATGGGAGCAAGACCGCGACCCTTTGGGTCCTGTCGAACATTATTGTTGCTTGGGTTGTTATGTAACCACTATGGTCCGTTTGGTTTGGCTCGTTTGGAGCAAGCCGAGACCCAAGAGGTCTCGGGTAATATCACGTTTCGTGTGGATTGATATTTGACCCGGGTTGACTTGGTAAATCCACCCGTAAATGTGTTATATTATTTTGGTGGCCATTTATGTTTGTCGGATTAATTTGTTGATGAGATTGTTATTATTTTGAATCATGGTACTTTTGGACTCAAGATATTTGATTATGGAGTTGTGTTGACGAAGTCGTATTGGGGACCGATTGTGAGACGGTCAAACTAGATTGACGGAGATAGGTTAGTCAGGTGCCGTAGTCAGACCCTATTGTTGTAGCACGTGATTTGGGATTGATTTGGACGGAGTTGGATTAATTATTTATGATTTGATTATTTTATTCTTGGACTTGGACAATGAGCCGAGAGTGATGACTCGGACATGTGACCAACTCATATGACTCGATAAATATTATAATCAGACATTACTAATAAAACTCGTAATAATATTATTGGTAATATAATCGTTTATATAAGTATATAGACGTGAAAAACGTATATATATTATTATAAATGCATATATTAATAATAAAACGATCACGAGTAAACATTATAGTAACGTGACGGTAATTATTGCACTATATGAATAGTGTAATAAATGTCGGGAACGTTATTATAAATAAATAACTATAAATGGTGACGAAATATAATATGTTGGACAATCATTAAATAAAATATTTCTTTTAACTTTGGAAAACTTATCGAGTTATACGGGGTTGTGGCCACTTAAGTCCAAGTGGACTTTATTTTATTTTATTATGTGACTTTTATGTTGTCACGGATATATGACGATTAATATTTTCATTTTCTATAACTACGTGAATTATTTAATCGACGGGTTAAATAGGGTTTATTTAGTTATAGAAAATGAGTATATTAATGGGCATCGTATCCTACGACGCCCATAGGTTATGGTATGTGTTTTAGAATGATGAATTACTAAATATCTCGTAGAGTTGCCTAAATTGACTAATTTGGCAAATTGGACGATATATATAGGGAATTTATTGGACTACGATGCTTACCATATAGTATTCTTTGTGCTATGTGCTTTAGGTTGGGTATAATATTGGAGTGATATATTACGTAAATAAATATGGAGGATTACCAAATCGACGGATTTGATAAACTTCGATGATTTATTTAAATAATATATTGGGCTAATATTAGACATATAGATTGTTTATTATTCTTTTCGTTGTGGCTTCTTGGTTTGAGTTGTGTCGACCCTCCATCCGCATGGAAACCAAACGTCAAACTCCAAATTAATATGAGGATAATTCGAGAAATGGATTTTTGGAAAGTAAAAAGGAATACGTTCAGGATTCGGAATATTTGATTTTGAGGAAGTGATCCTGAAACGAGTTTGTATTGTTAGGAAGTGCCGAGTCCGTTGTTGCCGTCTTTTGAGTGCTATACTTCTTGATTCTACCGTTTTCATCTTGCTGATATCTGGACTTGAGGTGAGTCATAGCTCCACTTTTACTTTTGAACTTTGTTTTCAAGTAAGTACATCAGGGAGTCAATCATTCCTCTGTATTGGGTTTGATTCACTGATTTTCCAGTGAGATCAGGGCCAAGGTTGTTTGGAAGAACCATAGGAGTTTTTACTGAAGAGCAGTCAGTGAGCTCATACTTCTTCAGTAGGTTCCTGAGGTATTTTTCTTGACAAATGGATATTCCTTTTTCAGTTTGTTTAATTTGAAGTCCAAGAAAGTATGTGAGTTCACCCATCATGCTCATTTCAAACTTTGTGGTCATCAGTTTCTCAAACTGTTTGCAAAGTTTGTAACTTGTTGAGCCAAAGATGATGTCATCAACATATACTTGGACAAGAATGACATCATCCTTTGTTCTGTAGATGAACAGTGTGTTGTCAATCTTTCCTCTGACAAACTTGTTTTGGATCAGGAAGGCTGAAAAAGTTTCATACCATGCCCTGGGTGCTTGTTTCAGTCCATAAAGGGCTTTGTTAAGCTTGTAGACATGGTTGGGGTATTCACTACTTTCGAAACCAGGAGGTTGTTGCACATAAACATCTTCTTTGATGTTACCATTCAGGAATGCACTTTTAACATCCATTTTGTAAACTTTAAAGTTCATGTAAGTTGCATAGGCAAGGAAGATCCTGATGGCTTCCATTCTAGCAACAGGTGCAAAGGTTTCCTCATAGTCTATATCTTCCTGTTGATTATATCCTTTGGCAACCAGTCTTGCTTTGTTTTTGATGACTGTGTCATTCTCATCGGTCTTGTTTTTAAAGACCCATTTCATACCAATGATTAAAACACCCTGGGGGCATTCAACAAGGGTCATGACATCATTTCTGTCAAATTGTTCCAATTCATCTCTCATGGCCTGAACCCAACTTTCATAAGTCACGGCTTCTTTGACATTTTTAGGCTCAATCTCTGAGAGATAGTCAGCATAAAGACATATATTGGTAGTGGCGGCCTTCAGTTTAGCAGCCTTGCTTCTTGTGAGCATGCCTTCAGTGGGTTCACCAATGATGTTCACAAGCTTAATGACTTTGGATCTAGTCCAGCTATCCTGAGGTTTGGGATAAGAATTTGAGCTTGAAGGAGCCTGATTAGGTTCAGACTCAGGAACATGAGGTGACTCATCATTATGTGCTTCAGTGACTTCAGTAGGAACAATTTGTTCTGAGGGTTCCTGAACAATTTGTTTAGTGGTATCAGTCTCATTTGAGACAGGCCGAGTTTCAATGAACTCACTGATAGGTGGTTGGGGTAGGTTGTGAGGGATGATGTAATAGGAGACGTCAGCATCAGCTTGGTATTGGGTTGAGGGATTGTTATCAGGATGATACTCATTAGGAGGATACCTTGATGAGTCATCAATACCAATTTCTTCTACTAAGGAATTTGAGAATCTGATGGATTCAGTGCTCTCATCAACAGTAATGTGATAAGTTTCCTCAGTTTGTTGTCTCCTGGTGTTGAACACCCTGAAGGCTTTAGAAACCAGGGAATATCCCAGGAAGTATCCATCATCAGCTTTGGCATCAAATTTACCCAAGTGATCCTTGTGATTATGTATGAACACAGGACACCCAAATACATGAAAGTAGCTGATGTCAGGAATCCTTCCTTTAAATATCTCATAAGGAGTCTTATTATGCCTTTTCACAATGATTGACCTATTTTGAGTGTAGAAGGCTGTTTTAACTGCCTCAGTCCAAAAATGTTTTGAGATGACTGAGCCATTTAACATTGTTCTTGCTGCCTCAATGAGTGTTCTATTTCTCCTTTCAGCTACTCCATTTTGTTCAGGAGTATAGGGAGAAGTGAAATTTTGAGAAATTCCTTTCTCATCACAAAAACACTCAAGGTCTTGGTTTTTGAATTCAGTGCCATTGTCAGTCCTGATCTGTTTAACTTTGACATCATTTTGATTTTCAATGTTCCTGACAAATGACATGATGGTATCAGCTGCCTGACTCTTTTTGGTCAGGAAGTAAACCCAAGTATATCTTGAGTATTCATCCACAATGACCAGAGTATACTTCTCATGGTGAATGGACATTGGACTAACAGGTCCAAAAAGGTCCATATGAAGAAGATGTAGGCAGATTTTGATGGAAAAGGTTTGTTTGGTTTTGAATGATGCCCTGTGGTGTTTAACTTTTTCACAAGCAGAACAAGGCTTGTCTTTGGTATACACCAGGGATGGAAGGCCCAGAACTTTGTTCTGTTTGGCCAGGTTGTTGATACTCTTGAAGTTGAGATGAGAGAGTCTCCTATGCCATAGCCAGTTGATTGTCTCACTTGCCTTTGAGAATAGACAAGTCCCATTCTGAGTCAGGGATGACATGGCAAGGACATATACACCATCCCTCCTGGGGGGCAATCAACACAACTTCCTTATTGGCATTAAAGATGGTCCATCTCTTGTCATCAAACTGAACTATGTATTTGGCATCACATAGTTGGGAAACACTTATCAGGTTGTACTTGAGACCATTAACATAAGCTATTCTTGTAAAAACTATACCATTGCAGTTTACTGAACCATAACCTTCAGTGGGAGCTAATGAGTTATCACCAAAAACTACTTTGGGTCCTGGTTCTTCCACATATTTGTGCAGAAAACTTTTCACACCAGTCATACTTCTGGAGCATCCACTGTCTAGATGCCAAGTAGGATCCTTGATGTGTTTCTGCACAAACAGTAAACTGGGTTAGTTTTTCTTGTTGACCTACTTTCTAGTGGGCTTAGTCCTCAGGGACTTTTTGAACTCAGTTAGTGAATCATGGTCTAAAGTTGTGTGACCTGAGCTTCCACATGTTTTACATTTTGTGGAGGTTGATGCCTCAGGTGACTGAGAAGTGTTGGTTCGGTTTTTCCTTCTGGACTGAATCACTTTGTCATGTCCCCTGGTTTCATGGGAGGGATCTTCACAGATGTCACATCAATCTTTCATCATACAATCATCAGGAAGATGATCATTGAAACCACAGTGAGGACATGGTGAGAAAGGCTTGGCCTTCAGTCTTTGTTTGGGAGGTGTGGCATACTGATAGCCTTGGTTTTTGTATAGACCTCTTGCTTTTAAAGAAGCAGTGTGGGAAATGTGATCACAAGTTCTGTGGTCCTCTTGTTTGCATATCATACAAAATAGGACTCTGTAGCATTTATCAGTGCTGTGATTTGGATAATTGCACAGATCACATCTCCCTGAGGGTCTGGGTGTGGTTTTTGGTTTGGAAGAACTTGAGGATACTGAGGGCTTTGTTGATTTTGAGTCAGAGTTTTTCTCAGTAGACTCAATTTTCTCACTCAGCATCCTGACAAGTTCAGCAAGCTGATCAACCTTTGAGTCAGTGCTTTCATGTTTCACTTCAGTGGGTACTGAAGGTTTTTGGTGTTCAGTGGGTGCAGGAGTAGGTCTTTTCAGAATAGTCCTTCCTAACCCTGATTTCTCTTTAGGAGAATGTGGTTGATAGACTAATGGTGCAAGGTCAGAATTAGGTTCCGCTCCCTGAAGTTGTTTCAGTGGAGGGAGTGGTGAATCAGACTTAGAATCAGTGATGGAATCAGTAGGACTAAGTTCATCAGTGACTCCTAGCAGCTCCTTGATAGCCTGACTTTCAGGCTCCAGGATTCTTCCAGTATTAAAATTTGGCATTTTACTATCAGGATTGTTTCTTTCAATCCAATCACTGGGTTTAGGAGCAAGTTCTCTGCTAGAGAGTATGTTTGTTGACAGAAAAGTTGTTGAATGGCTGCTTTCCCCAGAAACTTCAGTGAGTTGATCATCACCCAAACCAGTCTTTTTAGAGCTGGGTGAGAGACTCAGTGTTTCATAAAGTTTGGGGTTTTTCTGAGTCCATTTCTAAATAGTTTCCTTTTCTTTCTTAAGTTCTTCCTGAAGAGCTTGATTTTGTTTTACTAGTTCAGAGTTTTGAATTTGAAGTGTAACACTTTCAAGCTTGGCTTGTTTTAAAGCAAGTAATTCATCTCTACTATGATTTAATTCAAAACTTAGTTTGTTAAATTTTGAAAACAAGTTCAGTATTTGCTCTTCAACATACTTAAGATCAACATTAATATAATCTAAGTAAGATTTCCAATCATCATCATCATCCATAGAAAGTAAAAGGTTTACCTTCCTCATAGTAATGTTGACCCATTCACCATTTCTTGCATGACTCTTCCCCACAGCAAGCTTGTTGTCATCTGATAGAGCCATCAGGGCACAGATGTGAACTTCATCATCATCAGAGGACACTTCAACCTCATCCCAATCATAAGTTTCAGCAACAAGCCCTTTGTTCTTGGCTTGAGAAGGCTTTGGAGCCTGAGGAGGCTGAGAGACTGTTGAGGATGATTCAACAAGGGCAAGTTTAGCTTTTGCCTTTCTATACTTGGCTTCAAAGTCAATTTGAGGGACTTTTTCAAATCTCTGACTAGACTGAAGCATCTTTGGTTGAAATTTGCTGGGGCCTGAAAAAGAGTTATTTCCTGAAAATTTGAAGGATGGTTCTGAGGTTGTTTTTGAAAAATAATCTTTAGCAAAATGTCCCATTTTGCCACATTTGAAACATTCAGTATTATCATTTGCTTTAGAAGGAAATTTGTTTTTCTTAAAAAATCTTTTTGAATTAGCAAGGAGTGCTCTTTCATGAAATTCAATTTGAAGATCATTCAGGTACTCCTCACTGGTTCTTTGGTCAACCTCATCATCAGAACCATCCTGAAAATCCTGCACAACACCTTTAGAATAGAAAGCAGTTAATATGGGTATCTCCTGGTGATAAGATTGTCCTCATAGACAAACTTCCCATAGATGGTAGGGAGCTCAAGGTTCTGAATGTGGTTTGCATTTCTCAATCCCTGAGAGAAGTTTAACCACTTCTCAGGGAGACTGTTGACAAAACCAACATTGATATCATGTTTTGACAGTATAACATCATCATTGGTCAGCTCATTCAGGAGGGTCTTATATCGAGTATAAGTCTCAGAGAGACTTTCAGAATCCTTGGCCCTGAAGGTATTGAATTCAAGCTTCAGGTCCATGATTCTATTCTCTTTGGTATCAGAAGGCCCTTCATAGCTATGAACCAGGTCAGTCCATGTCTGCTGGGCAGTGGGACAGTTGATCACTGATTCCATTATATCATTAGGAAGGCATGATATAATGATGCTTTTCAGGCGCTGGTCTTGATTGACCACCCTCCTTTCATCTGGGGTCCACTGAGCTTCAGGTTTAATTAAACCTTGGGCAGTTGTTGGGACATATGGACCATCATTAATCAACTTAATGTAATATGGTTCCATCCCAGTTAAGTAGCAAAGCATTCGCTTTTTCCACTTATTAAATTTGCCAACTTCTAGTCGAGGGGCAGTTGCTGAATAACTTCCACCCTTTTTGTCGACAAGTTGAGGAACATCTATGTCAGTCATAGTGGGATCTTGATTTTAAAAACTTGAGCACTCTTAAGTTTTGAAAACAGGTTTAAGTTTTATAAATCAGAGGCTCTGATACCACTTGTTGGTCCCTTTTACTTGGTTAACTATAACTACAAAGCTAAAGTAACCAAGTTATATGACTTTAAACGAAGATGTATAAAACGATTAACAATAAAGAAACGTAAACATAAGAGACAATATTTTCCAACGTTTAATTCTTTATTAGAAGTTAATCAAAAAGAATCGTACCCAAGTGTTTGCGGAATAACACTTGGGATTGAAAACGACAAGTATGGTATTGACTCCTCACTAAACTCAATCTATGTTGAGTAACAACTTTCAGGACCCACTGAACTATCTCAGGGGTTATGTTGTTCTTTGGAGGAGTAAAAGTGGTTTATGAATGCTTTGTATTAATTTCACAAACTTGTCACTTTTACACCTCTCTTATGCTACCTATTTATACACAAATGTGAACAACCCTATTATACAATGGTCCTAGGTGTTCCTCAATAAAATCTTGATAGATTTTATTCTCTGGCAAGGGAAACTTCTTTGGGTTAAGTCCAAAAGGCACTTTCTGATGACAGCCTGGTTTTAACCATTTGGGAAAAGTTTGACCTTAAAGTGATAAAGCACTTTAGTGAAACAGATCAAACTTTCCCGCCCAGTCCCGCCAAAACTTCAGTCTTCTAGTCATCAGTCTTCAGTACCATGAAGTTGTTGAGGAGTCTTGGGGTTCAGTGAGTTATTGTCATCCTCACTGAACCCATCACCTTCTTCTTGGCTTAGATCACACTTCACTGAGTTCCGCCTCACTGAATGGAGAACCTTTCTTCTTAGACTCGGTCTAGGCATCCTGAAGATGACTCACTGAGTTACTGTTCACTCAGTGACTTGTTTATACTTAGTTATTTTACGTTCAAATCCTTGTTAGAAGAAGATTGGGGAATTCAGTGACCCAACAAGTCTCAGCATAGTTCATGTTATAGCTTTGGACATAGCTTCAATATAAGGGGTGTTTGGTTTAAGCTTTTCAACTGAGTTCAGGCTTATTTAAGCCAGTGTTTTTGGTTCATGTAGGTTGAATTAGGTCTAATTAGGATAGCAACAACATAAAACTCAGTGTGTACTTGTTAAAAAGTCAAAATCATTTTTAAAACTTCATCACAGTTCAGTATTGATGTAACAATTCGCATTTTCTGATTACTATTCACTTTTACTATTCACTTTTACTATTCATCTCAAAAATTTTTTTATTTCATATTCTCGTAAGTTGAACTATTTTAACGATAATCCGAGAGTTTGACGCTCGTCGGATCATTTCTACAAAAATCACGAAGCCGTGTCCGAGATTTACTTTTGGGTTTAAACGTCGTTCCAGCATCCCGATATGTCCATAAAATACTATAAACGATAGAAATATGATTTTCTCTCATTTTACGACTATTTTATAAGTTCTGGAATTTTACGTTTTTCAGTTCAGCATTTTACGCGAATTACGCGTTTTTAAACCCAAATTTCCAGTTTTAGCAGCGTTTAAGCAACCCGATGGAACTTACCATTCATTTTATATTTTCTTATGGAGTATTTTGACAAGTTTAGTCATTCTTTCAAGTTTCATATTTTTACGATACCCGAATTTACGTTTCGCGATTTAAAACTTTACGTTTAGCGATTAACGGAACCAAAACCGACTCCGTGAACCAGATAACACCAAGCTTCTTACATACTCATCCACCATGTGCAGCCCCCCCCCCCCCCCCTCAAAATATCTAGTCAACTTGACCAAGTATTTACAAAAATGCCATTGGATGAGATATTTCATACTTAAACACCTTTAACATATTCATACTTATTTTTAAAAATCAAAAGCTAAGGTTTTCTTCTCTTCCTCTCCTCCCTAGCCACGACCCTAATAAGAAACAACACCAAGATCCATTATTTTTTCAAGATCAAAGCATAAAAGTTGTTCATTTCATCATCCTAATCAAGAATCTTACAACAAAAACACAAGAAACACAAGGTTTCTCATCATCTAATCACCCATTATTTCAAAGTGAGTTATCAATTTTATTTTCATGATTTCATTTAATTAACACTTGTATCTTATGGTTTTCATGCTTAATTTCATGTACAAGTTAGCTATACCACATTATTTTTGTTAACTTTTTGAACATACTAACCCTAGATTTTGATTTAGGTGTTCCTTTGTTAAATTAACATGATTACTAGTGATTAGGAACCCATGGCACCCTAAGAAGGTGTATGGTAGGATTAGTATAGCTTTATGGTGTTTTGCAAGAGATTTGGTTGAAGTAGAAACTAGTTTTGGACATGAAAAATGGATTTGTAACAAGTATATAAACCTACTGTCCCACTTTTGTAAATTCTGGAAAATCAGTAAACATAAAGGAAACTTTGGCAAAATTTTTAGAAAATACTTTCAAAAACGAAGCCGTAGGTGAAAGAACGGATTAAAAAGAGTTTATAACGAAGGAGATATGAATTTTTCAATATTAACGACGAAAACTATTTTCTGGAAAAATACATGCTGATGGACGTTTTTCGTCGGGCAAAAAGAGACTTTAGATGTAACCCGGAGGAGCCAAGCTTTCCAAAATATATTACTACATACTAAGACGTAACCATGGATATAAAGAACAAGTAAAACGGACTTATAACGACAAAGATATTCACGTTTCAATATCGGCAAAAATCCTCTATAATTGGCAGCTTTCACTAGAAATAATAATAATACTACTTCTACGTACTAAATTCTAGATTTTCTAGAAATACTACTAAATTGTCGAAATTTATAACTAACGAAGTACTTATGCTTATGAGCTTATTTTTACGACCATTAGATGTTACTTCAAGGTTTTCAAGACGAAGTATATAACACTAACTTTCTATAAATATATTACGACAAGTTTACACAAGTCTAGTTAAGACTTATTTTTCTCAAGTATGGAATATATTTTCATATGACTATAACAAGTATTTTTTCAAGTTAAGAGTGGTATAGGTAACATGTGCATGGACATTTTCAACATCATTTCATGATCTAAATTAGATCGTTCATAACATTCATATTAGGTTGCGGTTAGAGATCGAATCTCATTTCTGCGTATCCACTTTATCATCATAGCTATCGCACCAGGTGAGTCATAGCCCCTACTCTTTTTATACTTGTTTTAACTCTTTGGGGGAGATACATGCTCAACTACTTGCTTACTTGTACAAATACTCAAAACATTTATACTTGATTGTTTATTCTTGGTTGACTTATACTTGATAACACTTATACTTGATTACATTATACTTGATGGTGTTATACTTAAACTTGTAAGTCTCCTTGGGATAACACATGCATTGGGTTTCGGAGATGAAGTAGAACCAATGCTATTACCTTCCTTCTGAGCAACATAAAGTCTCCTTGGATAACACATGCATTGGGTTTCGGAGATGAAGTAGAACCAATGCCACTACCTTCCTTGTGAGCAACATACTAACGTGAGGTCTTCGGAGATGAAGTGTAGACTCACGACTAATTGCTTAACTGTTATGATGAACTTATACATGTCTTACTCATTTTATATTGTAGCAGTGGGTTGTGAACACACAGGTTACAAGGCTCTTATGGCGGGACTTGTAACTGAGTGGATTTACGATGCCTTTGTTGGGAAACCTTCATACATATGCATTACATTATTTTTCAACAAACTCTATGAACTCACCAACCTCGTGTTGACACTTTAGCATGTATTTTCAGGTATTAAGCAATGGCACGCTACTGGAGGTTTTGGCAGGGCATGGCATGGTCATAGAAGACTCTGATTTTTCATTTAGGGACCGTTTTAAACTAGTTTAAGGGCCTACTTCCGCACTACTTTTAACAATGTAAATTCAACATTTTTGATTAAACTATTTTATTCTAAATGATTCAAGTGAAAACCATTTTTGAACATGTGTTGTAATACCAATTGAGTTACACCCCAGCTACATGTATGCTTCCGCTGGACCCGATTTTGGGGGTGTGACAATTGAGGATTTTAGTTGGCATAATCTTTCATGTAGGTTCAACTGTAGTCAACTTAGCTTAAACTCATCTCATATCAGCTTAATATCACGTCTAGATATAATTAGGATCAATTAAATCTCATAAAAGTCAACATAGGTATTTGTCTAAAAAAGGTCAAAATTTCTTGAATGGTCAGAATCCCATTTCTTGGGGGAATTTTATTGAATTTTGTGGATTGATTGAAGACCTGAAATTTGTTATGCCTGTAATCCACCGCCTAAACTACAAAAATCTTTAATCGTTTCATTTTTAGAATTTTTTTTGAGACCTGTGCAATCAATTGTTTGAGGGTGCAGGGAAGGAATCCTCCCCTGTGCACAGTCCATAAGCTTGTTTTCATAAGCTTGCATACCATTCATTAGTGAGCTTTAGACCTAGCTTGTTGCTGTTTTCATAAGCCTATCTGGCCAGCTACTTATGTATGTGCTTATTTTTCCTTTACATGCTTATTTATGTGCTTTTTCTTGGTCCTCAATTAACCATCAACTACTCAGCATATTAAGTAACCAGTGTGGCCAACCACTTTGATAAGCTCTTGTAGAGCTTATCAGTGGGCCCCACTGTGGTTCCTAGGTCATTTTAAGTAGCTCATTGTTACATCTAGCTAGTTCAGTGCTTATTGTGGATCTCCAAGCTTATTTGATAAGCTTGTGCAAGCCTACAACTTAGCCTGAGAGGACTGTTTGGCTGCAGTGGGTTTGGATTGCTTATTTGAGCTTATAAGCTCATTCTCTGAGCTTTTCTCTTTTCTTTGGCTTTAGTTACACCTATCTTACTTGTTTTCAGCTTAATCCACCTTTGGTTCAGTAGTTGTAGCCTTCTTGTAGCTTGTTTCATTTCAAAATTCCTTTTTAAGCTTATATAAGCCAACTGTTGGCTCATTAAGCATGTTCAGAGCTTATTCTTAGGATTTATGAATATTGTCTTTATTAAAGTTTACTTATTTTGGTGTTAAAGTAGTTTGGTAAAAGAAAATTAAAAAAAGAAATTAGTTTGTAAAAATGACCAGAGTGGGATTCGAACCTGGGTCTCTTGACTCAGTCTTCATGGTGACCCCGTGCACCATTTCCCCTATGGTTGTTTATGTGTTTTAAGTTTCTTTTCTTTTTTATATAGTTTACATTTTCCATTTTAAGCTTATCAAGCTTTCCAGCTTATTTTACAGCTTATTCATAAGCTTTTCATAAGTTTTATATTTTTCATAGCTTAAGTAAACTACTTAGTATTTTTATAAAAAGTTTTAGAATTTTCACTGTTTACATAGTATTTTTTATAATTTAAATCAGTTTTATTAGTATTTAATTAGTTTTTAATTAAAAATAAATAATATAAAAGTCAAAAAAATAATTTTCTTTTTTCTAAAATTTTCTTTGATTATTAGGTTCGTAAAAATATAATTTTTACATCCGTAGGGTTAGCGTAGCTCAAATTTCACTTTTTATTTTGTGCACTCGCGTTTTATTTAAATAACTTTTACGTTTTTTTTAAATTTAGGTTACGTTAGTAAAAATAGTTTGTAAAATAAAGAAAAACCAAAAAAAAAAAAAAAAATGATAGCTTCTATTTAAGCCCTTTTGGCTTATTTTTCTGCTTATTTATAAGCAAACTCTGATTTTAAGTTTTTAGATTACGTTTAGGTTAACTAGGTTTCACGTTATTGTTAATATAGGTTGTTTAAACCGTTCTCATTCGTATTTCCTTAGTGTAATCATTCAAACTCACTTAAAACCCTTTCCTGTCCAAATTCACCTGATCACAAACCCGTTTTGATTACCATCACACCTCACTGGGACATAACGACCCGGGGAAACCCTATACTTCCACGGAGATTGACTCTTAGGCTGTTTGACTTTGTTGACCATCACCTGGTCAATTAGGTTGACCGTTTGGAGTCAATCACACATACAGATTGATTTGATTTGATTTGGTTATTGGACTATAGTGTGCACCTATAGGATTGGTTAGTTTTGGTTGGTTCGTTTTGGATTGGATGATTGAGGCCTAGTCTAGCTAGCAAGCGTTTTGCGTATATGTCCACTTGATTTAATTATGAATTCAAACCTATGATCTCACCAGGGAAAGCTGACTTTTAGCGCGTTTTCTCAGGTAATTAAGTGATGCCCTTGGATGCTTGGATTGGAGGCTTGGCTATGGCACTTGGTTATGGGTCAAATTTTCTAAAACTCTGATAAATAATTATGGACCTATATTTATTTTCTTTTGGGCCTGACTTTGATTGAATTTGGGATAAATGTAAACTTTAAAACCCCGCGTGGTTGTATTTTCCTCTTGTTTACTTTATCTCGTACTTTTATGTCTTGTGTTGGATACCAATCCCCGCAACACCCCGAAAGCTTGTTGAGTCTTCCGCTGTACCAAATTTTGGGGGTGTTACAGATTGGTATTAGAGCCAAGGTTATAGAGAACTAGGTAAATAGGCACCTAAACTATAACCGGTTTTTATAGAAAACGATCCTCGACCATTGCCCGCCAGCCCGCCAAGCCGAAGCATCATTGTTTATATAGAGGTATATTGAGATGATTAGTAGATATGAGATTCTTGAGACGATTTGAGGATTTGAGATTTATTGATTAAGTGATATGATGGCGTTTTGAGGAATTGTATGGCTTAATTGTTTTTATAAATGTTTTTAGTAATGCGGTATTTTAAATCTTTCTTGAAATATATGAGTGGGATTATATGATGATTTTTGATACGGTATTTTGAGTTCGCGGTTTAGTTGTTTTGAAACACTTACACCTACCCTACGCCGTTGTCACAGACTATGGCCTCCCATACGTTTGACGTTGTTGAAGATATTCTTACTACACCTGTACGCCCAGCACAGATCACCATGGCTCCTGATGATCCCTACAGGATTGCCATGCATTCAGTTACTGTGTCACCGACAGCTTCTACTTCGGCACCGCCTGCTACATCTACTACGCAGGGACCCTCATCTTCTCTAGGACTCCCTGGTACTTCGAGACAGCTTACTCTTCATCAGGCTTTGGCTCGTGTGGCTCCACGTTTTGCCCACCGAGCTATGGCACGTATGTCGGTACGCCCTACTTCACCACCTTTACACTTGGATGCTCACACTCTCCTGTCAGATGCACCACCTACGTCATTGCGTCATCATCCTGGATCACCTACCCCATCTCTACATGGTTCACCTGTTAGGAGACGACGATTGATGGTGTACTCTTCCGATGAGGAGGAGGAGGAGGAGTACGAGGGTGAGGATGAGGCTGATGACCCTAAGGAGGCCGAGCAGGGTGATGATGACCTTGAGGAGGAGGATGACCCTCAGGAGGAGGAGATGCCTGATGATGATGGTTTGTTAGTGCCGCCAGCTCAGGCTGAGGAGCCTGATTCACCTATACATCCGATAGAGCATGTTTCACCTAATCACCCATTTTGGTTTGAGTTGCCACCTGGTAGTCCCGTTGAGTCGGATGCACCTTCTGAGGTTTCTGCTGAGCATGCAGCATTGGGTGAGAGTGGTAGGATGTGGACTCAGATTACTACTCTAGGTGAGAGGGTTACACGTATGTCTGAGCGGATTGATAGGGTGACCATTGAGTTCATTGGAGAGTTGAGGATTGACATGGTTACGGCTGAGAGGAGAGTTACTGAGATGAGGAGAGGTTTGATGGAGATTCATGAGCATATTAAGAGCTTACAGCGAGGTTTTATCACAGCTCGAGAGGCCGACCGCAAGTTATGGCAGCGAAACACCGAGCTAGAGAAGGAGGTGGCAGACCTCAAGAGAGATAGCGACACCCATAGTGTGGAGTTAGGATCATTGTGGAGAGAGCTAGATGGTTTGAGGCAGGAGTTGAGGAGCCTGCGCCAACAGCGTGGCTAGATGGTTGGATTACTTGTCTTGTTTCTTTCTACACCGAGGAGTGTTCGGTTAGAAAAGCTAGTTATCGTATTTTGATGTATTTTCCGTTGATTATTCGTCTCATTTGGAACGATTAGTATCTTTTGTGTTTTTCGTAGTTGGAACGATGTTGGATCTCTATTGTGTGGTTGATGGTTATTATTATATGGTATTATGTGGCTTTTGGATATTATGGAAATTGAGTTCCTATTCGCCTTATTGATGTCTTGTGGTGTATTGTTGATATTCTTTCCATGACTTGGCTTCGTTGACTTAATTCTTGTTGAGTATATGATAAGTTCTATCGGAGACTTATGAACCTTGTATGATGTTTCAGATCAATGGCCCCACGACGAAACTCTGTTAGAGCTACCAGAACTGGTCCTGCAGTGACTACCCTTGGTCGCCGAGGACGCCGTCCTACTCGAAATGTTGAAACCCCTACTGCTGATAACCTGGACGCTACTAATCACAACAACAAGAATCAAAATGTTGAGGTCCAGGGAGACAATGATCATGTTCCACCTAATGCCCCTACTGTGGATCAGGCAATGATCAATCAACTTGTGGAGCAACGAGTTGCTGAGCTACTAGCTGAGTCAAATCATTCCAACAATTCTGCTGGAACATTTCCACCTGTTCGTGCTAATGGATGTAACTACAAGGAGTTTCGAATTTGTGGACCTATTGAGTTTGGTGGGACTGAAGGAGTGGTCTACCTGGTCAGGTGGATAGAGAAGACTGAGTCAGTGTTTAATGTCAGCAACTGTGTGGAGAATGCGAAGGTAAAGTATGCTTCTTTTACTTTCAAGGATGAAGCTTTAACTTGGTGGAACAATTACCGAAATTCGGTTGGGAGTGATGTGGCTTATGCTATGACTTGGGAGCAATTTAAGTCTTTGCTGATTCAGACTTACTGCCCAAGGAATGAGGTTAAGAAGCTGGAGATTGAGTTCTGGAATCATAAGGTGAAAGGTACCGATATGGCAACTTACAATCGCCGCTATCGAGAGTTAGCCTTGCTTTGCCCCGATATGGTTAGGACTGAGACTCAAAGGATTGAGCGGTATACCGATGGGTTGCCGGTAGCTACAAGGAATGATGTGATCTCTGCTAAGCCTGCAAATATTCATGAGGCTATCACGATCGCTCAACAATTGATGGACTCGTTAGTATTGGAAGAAGCTGAGAAAGACAAGAGTGGAAAGAGGAAGAGGGATAATCACTCTAAGGGTAATAATCACCAAAACAAGCGACAAACAACTACTAGAGCTTATGCTATGGGAGATGGAGATAAGAAGAACTACAATGGAGATGCACCCAAGTGTAGCCGATGTTATAGGAATCATTCTGGACGATGTACTGTGGTGTGCAAGAATTGCTCTGAGATGGGATACATAGCTAAGGACTGTAGAGCTCAACCACTTGCTATGGTTCAAGCTACTCCTGAAACTATGAGTAAGGAAAATGTTACTTGTTATGGATGTGGAAAGACAGGACACTATAGGAATGAGTGTAGGGAATCGTGGAACCGAGGAAATCAAGGATCGGGTGGTAATGGGTACAATCATGGAAACCGTGGAGCTGGAGAAAACCGTGGACGACAAGACAATGGGGACCAACGTGTGGAAGCTGGAGCTGCTCATGGGAGAGTGTATGCACTTGGGAACGAGAGAGGAGAAGATCCGAACGTCGTTACTAGTATGTTCCTTCTCAATAATCGTTATGCTTCCATACTATTTGATACTGGTGCCGATAAGAGTTTTGTGTCCACTACGTTTGCACCCTTACTAGAGGAACCCTCGATGGCCTTAGGAATTGGTTATGATGTAGAGTTAGCTAATGGGAACACAGAAAGGATTAGGACTATCATTCGCGGTTGCACGTTAAATTTTCTGAATTGTCCTTTCAACATAGATCTTCTACCCGTCACATTAGGAAGTTTTGATGTCATTATTGGTATGGATTGATTGTCGAAGTATCGTGCTCATATACTTTGCGATGAGAAGATCGTGTGTGCCTTATGGTAGGGAGATTCTAAATATACCAGAAGATCGAAAAGAATTGAGAGGCCCATCTAGATTAGCGGTCATATCTTGCACTAAATTACCGAAGCTAATGGAAAAAGGATGTTACCTTTTCTTAGCTCAAATCTCTGAGAAAGGAGGGAAGGAGAAGAAGGAAAGATGCATTGGGGATGTGTCTATAGTTCGTGATTTTCCGGATGTATTTCCCAATGATTTTCCGGGAATCCCGCCTACTAGATAAGTGGAGTTTCAGATTGAGTTGATACCTGGTGCTGCACCCGTGGCACGAGCGCCTTATCGACTTGCACCTACTGAACTAGAAGAGTTATCGAAACAATTATCAGAGTTAGCCAAAAAAGGATTTATAAGACCAAGTTCTTCGCCTTGGGGAGCCCCGGTCTTATTTGTGAAGAAGAAGGATGGATCATTTCGTATGTGTATTGACTATCGAGAGTTGAATAAGTTAACGGTGAAGAATAGATACCCGTTACCGAGGATCGACGACTTGTTCAATCAGCTTCAAGGATCGAGTGTGTATTCGAAGATCGATTTGAGATCAGGATATCATCAGCTTAGAGTTCGAGAGGAAGATATTCCGAAAACGGCTTTCAGAACCCGTTACGGGCATTATGAGTTTCAAGTGATGCCGTTTGGGTTGACTAACGCACCCGCAGTATTCATGGATCTCATGAATCGAGTGTGTAAGCCTTATTTAGACAAGTTTATGATTGTGTTCATCGACGATATTCTAATTTATTCGAAGAGTGAAAAGGAACATGAGGAGCATCTAAGGCTTATCTTAGAATTGCTCAGGAAGGAGAAACTGTATTCCAAGTTTTCTAAATGCGAATTTTGGATTCCGACGGTACAATTTTTGGGTCATGTGATTGATAGACAAGGAGTTTGTTGGGATTCTTGATTTGATGTGACAAAATAAATAAAAGAATGAAAACAAGAGGGACTTAATGTGACAAAGGATGAAACTTCAAGAACAAGAAAAAGATTACTACGGATCTTTTTATTATTTAGAATATATCCTTTGTAAACCTAATCCTCTATTATATAAAGAGGATACAGGTTGTAGGTTTTCATTATGTCTTTCACAATGTAGTCGACTAGAAAAGTGTGTGTGTGTGTCTAGGGCGTGGTTCATTGTAAACGCCTAGACTAGAGTTAGTTTGTGTTCGTATCCTCCAAGGTCTGAGAGTTCTTAGATCCCTATTACATTTAGGTAATACGTTGTATTCTGATCAAATACATATTGGAGGTGATTGAGGAAAAACCTTGTGTCAATAACATATTGTTTTAATTATTCCGCTGCATATTGTCTATGTTATTGTTGAACCCTAGTGCTCTAAACGGTCCATGGAGTCTAACAAACTCCACAATTGGCATCAGAGACAGGTTAGCTCGTTAGCTAGGGATTCAAGGTTTTGTCGAAAAGAAGCAGTTGTGTAAAAGGGTTTTGAGGTAACACGTTATTATGAAATTGAAAATTTTTCCTCGTACTAGTTATTTAATGAAGGTCGGTAATTAATTCAAGATAGTGGGTAACATGGATATATGATATTAATTTATGAATGATTTATTCATTGAAGATTTAACCTCGTACTGCATATTATCCTTTTTGTCGGCATAAATTGTTTGTGGATCTGGTTATTATAATGAATCGGTGCTTCACATTAATTGTGTGTCGGTGGCCTTCAAAGGTTTTTAGATTCATGGATTGGTTGATTTAATTGCTGAATGGTTATCTCATATCGTACTTCACCTGAATCAAGGTTATTATATTATGGGTCGATTGAATGTTTATACGAGGAATATGGGACAGTGTTAAATAATTATGGATCATGGGTCGGTTAGTGAATGATGATTGAGGCTTGTCGTGGTATGCATAATGATTCCTATTCAGTTTGTTACCTCGTACGTAATTATTGATGGTTCAAAGTTTATGAATGGCTGATTTATTATACCTCGTACTGATATTGATTGTGGAGCTGCAGTTAATTAATGATCAGATGGTCATGAGATTTGTGTTTATTAATACTATTGCTATTCGCTATCTGATTCTACTGCTACGCTTATTGTTCACTCTGCTGCTACAAGTACGATTCTACTGCTACTTCTATTTGACTCTGCTGCTCTTGTAATACTCTGCTGCTGGGAATTTTCAATCTGCTGCTAGCTTTAGTACTCTGCTGCTAGCACACTGCTGCTCAATATATATTGTTCCTACTGCTGCGTTTTGATGTTTTAAGAGTAGTGAGGGGAAGTACGTATGTTTGATTGGTTATTGGTTAACACACACAAGATGGTTATTTGTTCTTAAAAGTTTCAAAGGCTCGTTCTTATTGTTTAATTGATTACGAAGAGGGTTGAATATCATTTATTTGATGTTGTAGTTGAGTTTCACAGGTTTGTGTTCTTATTATATCTCAAAGTGGGTGTAGCACTTTGAAGATAACTTGTCTGTTTTAAAAGGTGGTGACAACAGCTTGATAAATCTAGTTTTCATAGGTCAAGGGGAGGATGGACGAAGACCTAGTTAACTATCACTTGAAGGAGTTACGTTATTGTGCTCAGTGTCTCATTGAAGATGAGGATTTGTCAAGGGATCGCAGTCTACTTATATTTGGTCTTGGGTATAAGTTTGGAGTCACATGGTTAGTACAAGATATAAGACACAAGTTTGGGAAATTCTACTTCTTCATCAAATTCGTCATATTCAGTTTTCTTCATCAGTAATCATTACATAAAGCCTACAGATTTGAAGAATCATTTTATGTACATGCTTCACTCGAGGGGAAGTTTCTACGGTTTATTCATTCTCTATTTGTTGATAACAAAAAGGGGAAGAAATATTGTGGTGGCATGGCATGGATTAAGGGGAAGGCATACTTGTTTCATTCAGGGAGATGTCTACATCTCAACCTCTCTACTTCGTCTAGGGAAGTTCGTACATGACTTTGTTTGTTTTGTCATCATCAAATAGGGGAAGATTGTTGGGATTCTTGATTTGATGTGACAAAATAAATAAAAGAATGAAAACAAGAGGGACTTAATGTGACAAAGGATGAAACTTCAAGAACAAGAAAAAGATTACTACGGATCTTTTTATTATTTAGAATATATCCTTTGTAAACCTAATCCTCTATTATATAAAGAGGATACAGGTTGTAGGTTTTCATTATGTCTTTCACAATGTAGTCGACTAGAAAAGTGTGTGTGTGTGTCTAGGGCGTGGTTCATTGTAAACGCCTAGACTAGAGTTAGTTTGTGTTCGTATCCTCCAAGGTCTGAGAGTTCTTAGATCCCTATTACATTTAGGTAATACGTTGTATTCTGATCAAATACATATTGGAGGTGATTGAGGAAAAACCTTGTGTCAATAACATATTGTTTTAATTATTCCGCTGCATATTGTCTATGTTATTGTTGAACCCTAGTGCTCTAAACGGTCCATGGAGTCTAACAAACTCCACAGAGTTCATGTAGATCCTACTAAGATTGAAGCGATTAAAAATTGGGCTGCACCGATGACCCCAACAGAAGTTCGTCAATTTTTGGGTTTAGCCGGTTATTACCGAAGATTCATTGAGGGATTTTCGAAGATAGCAAAACCGTTGACCAAATTGACTCAAAAGAGTGTTAAATACGAATGAGGAGATAAGGAAGAGGAAGCATTTCAATTACTTAAGGAGATGTTGTGTAGTGCTCCTATCTTAGCGTTACCTGAAGGTAGTGAGGACTTTGTCGTCTACTATGACGCTTCTCATAAAGGTTTGGGAGTTGTGTTAATGCAACGAGAGAAAGTGATAGCTTATGCTTCGCGACAGCTTAAGAAACATGAGAAGAACTACACCACCCATGATTTGGAGTTAGGTATTGTGGTTTTTGCCTTAAGGATATGGAGACATTACTTGTATGGAACCAAGCGTGTTGTGTTCACTGATCACAAAAGTCTACAACACATCTTGAATCAAAAAGAGCTCAACATGAGACAACGACATTGGATTGAGTTGCTAAGCGATTATGATTGTGAAATTCGCTATCATCCGGGTAAAGCAAACGTCGTTGCTGATGCTCTTAGTCGAAAGGAGAGAATACCACCGTTACGAGTTAGGTCATTGGGAATGACTATCGTATCGGCGTTACCGTCTCCAATATTAGGAGCTCAAACGGAAGCGTTGAAAGCAGAAAACCAACCTGCTGAGAATATATTTGGGATGGCTGAAAATGAGAAAGGATTTTTTAAGCGTTCTAATGGAATATTATGTTTTGGAGACCGAAGTTGGGTACCATTGTATGGAGGAATTCGAGAGTTGATTGTGCATGAGTCGCATAAGTCAAAGTACTCTATTCATCCTGGGTCTGATAAGATGTACCAGGATCGGAAGAAGTTATATCGGTGGCCAAACATGAAGGCCGATATAGCATTGTATGTTAGTAAGTGCTTGACATGTTCGAAGGTTAAGGCCGAACATCAAGGACCATCAGGATTATTGACGCAGCCGAAACTCCCAGTTTGGAAATGGGAGCGGATTACAATGGACTTTATTACCAAATTACCGAAGACAGCTAGCGGTTGTGACGCTATCTAGGTAATTGTGGATCGATTGACTAAGTCTGCTCATTTCCTGGCAATTAGAAAAGATGATAATGTTGACAAACTCGTGAAGTTGTATGTGAAGGAAATTGTTTCTCGTCATGGAGTTTCGATATCGATTATTTCTGATCGCGACAGCCGCTTCACGTCAGCATTGTGGCGATCACTTCAAACCGCTTTGGGGACGAGACTTGATATGAGTACTGCAAATCACCCCCAAACCGATGGTCAAAGTGAGAGAACTATTCAGACTTTGCAGGATATGCTTTGTGCATGCATAATAGACTTTGGTAAAGGCTAGGAGAAGTATCTGCTCCTTGCGGAGTTTTCTTACAATAATAGCTACCGCACAAGTCTTAAAGCTGCACCATTTGAAGCTTTATATGGTCAAAAATGCCGTTCGCCTATCGATTGGGCTGAAGTTGGAGATAGCCAACTCACAGGCCCTGAGCTTATATTGGAGACTACTGAGAAAGTGACTCAAATTCATGTTCGATTACAAGCAGCTAGAGATAGGCAGAAAAGTTACGCCGATCAGAGACGTAAACCCCTAGAGTTCCAGGTTGGAGACAAAGTGATGCTGAAAGTCTCGCCTTGGAAAGGTGTGATACGTTTCGGGAAACATGGGAAACTCAACCCCCGCTACATTGGACTATTTCTCATTCTGGAAAGAATTGGGCCCGTGGCTTATCGGTTGAAATTACCACAGGAACTGAGTAAAGTTCACGATGTGTTTCATGTTAGTAATTTGAAGAAGTTTCTTTTGGACGAAACGCCGGTTATACCGATAAAGGATATTCGTGTGGATGAGAGTTTGAATTTTGTGGAGGAGCCGATTGAGATATTGGATAGAGAGATTAAGCGAATTAAGCGAAGTCGTATTCCACTCATCAAGGTTCGTTGGAATTCGTGGCATGGACCGTAATTCACGTGGGAACGTGAGGATGAGTTTCGAAAGAGATATCCGAAGCTTTTTACTTCGAAGACGGTTTGTTCCGAGTGAAACCCGGGACGGGTTTCTTCTGAGGCTTGGAGGATGTGACAACTGGCAATTTAGGGAAACAATTTACAAACCCGCATAACTTTAAAATTAATGACTTTTGGAATATTGAAAAGTTTATTCGTGATGAGATTTGTAAACGTTGGAATATGATTTTAAACCGTACGTTATTTATGGAATTTGAATTTGAATTATTGGTTTGGTTTGGTATCCGGGTGGGTCGATTGGATGGAGATTGGTGGAAGGATTTGATATTTGGTTGTCGATTGGTGGGTTGATGCTCGGTTTGAGCTTGGCCGAGACCCATGGGGTCTCGAAGTCGTGTCTTGGATGGCTCACTAGCCATGTCGAGACCTTTTTTTGGCCCTCGTTGGTATCTTGTTGTTGTTGTTGGTTTTAACCGACGACCCATGAGGGTCCGTTTGGCTTGATTGTGGCTCGATGGGAGCAAGACCGCGACCCTTTGGGTCCGGTCGAACATTATTGTTGCTTGGGTTGTTATGTGACCACTATGGTCCGTTTGGTTTGGCTCGTATGGAGCAAGCCGAGACCCAAGAGGTCTCGGGTAATATCACGTTTCGTGTGGATTGATATTTGACCCGGGTTGACTTGGTAAATCAACCCGTAAATGTGTTATATTATTTTGGTGGCCATTTATGTTTGTCGGATTAATTTGTTGATGAGATTGTTATTGTTTTGAATCATGGTACTTTTGGACTCGAGATATTTGATTATGGAGTTGTGTTGATGAAGTGGTATTGGGGTGATGAGTGCTCAAACACTCATCATTTTTGGTCAAATCTAAACTACAAAATATACAAAAACACTCAGTAACGCATCAAAATACTAAAAATATTTCAAAAATATGTTTTATATGTTTTAGATGCAAAATGAGTAAAAACAAATGAAAAACGTACAAAGTTTGCATAATTGGCAGTTTCAGTCCCCCAACTTTCATAAAATGTCAAAACTAGTCCCTGGTCATTCAAAATATGGAAAATTATCACCAAAGGTCCTTTTTAAAATCATAAGTTTTCATATTTAGTCCTTTGGTGATAAAAATCTCAAAAGTTTTGGAAATTTACAAGTTTAGTCCCTGGAGTTTAAAATTTGACAAAATTGGTCCCTGGGAAATATTTTTGGATAAAAAGTCAATTCAGGTGTTTGGAAAATCAAAAGTTGGTAGAAATGGTCCTTGGGTGAAAGTTTTAAAGAAATTACATGTTTGGTCCCTCAAGTTTGAATTTTGGCAGATTCTGACCCTGGGTGTTTAAATTTTGGAAAATAAAATTCAAGGTCCTTGTATCATTAAAGTGTGGCAAAAATAACCCTTGGGATTATAATTTGGAAAGTGGGCAAATTCAGACCCTCATGTTTCAGAAATTACAATAAAGGTCCTTGTGTTATTTGTTACCTAAACCTAATGGACCCTCTTTTTATTCCAAATCCAATACCAATCCAAACCCCACCCCTGATCCATTAAAAAAGCCACCCCAGGCCCAAAAACCCTTAAACCCCAGCCCACTCCCAAACAAAACCACACCCCGTCCCTTTTTTGATATTCAAAATCCGGTCAAACAAACCATTGACCACCTCCTTCCCCACCCACTTGCCCTGGTAATCCCCTGCTACACTCAATTCCCCCTCCTCTACATCAGCCGACCCATATCCTGTCCCCCCAGCTCACCACAACCTTCCAAAACCAATTAATTAACCACAAAACCTAACAAGCAATCCCCACCTGCCTTGACCATTTTTGGCGCCAAAATCTTATTTGAAGGCTGAGATCACCCTATCCTCATCCAATGGTTCACAAGTGATGGGAAAGAAAGAGACAAGCTCCAGGACCTATTTATATCAAGAAAAAGAAGGAAGCAAGTAGTTAGTGAGTAGAATTAGTATAACTTAGTTTAGTTTTAATTCGTAGATAGTGTAATTTCAGTTTCAGTTGTGTTTTTCAGCTTAAATCATTTGTAATCAAGTTATTTAGTGTAATTTGAACCTTTGTTATTATTAAATCCAAGTTTATTTTACAAAACTCAGTTTATGCATTTTTAAGCAAAAGTGACAACTTTGCTAAATCTTGGTGAGACTTTGTTTTATTGTTTCCTTTGGCTCAAATCTAGTCATTTATAAGCTGTATTAAGCTTTTCAAGTATTAAAAATCAGTTTCCTATCAGTTTGGTTAAGATGCTCATGAATCTTATAAATATGGTAAAAAGGCAAAAATCCATATGAAGAACAAAAAGTGATGGATTATGGTTATTTTTTGATGGATTTTGGTTTAGTAGCTCATGGGAGCATTAAGTTGTGAGTTTCAGATTGATTTTCAGTTGGATTTTAGATTTGATACCAAGTAAGCTTTTGGGTAATATTTTTCTATAATATGTGTTTAGTGGTATTTGTTGTTAGTAACTGTCTTAACTTGCTTAAATAGACTTATTATAGCCTGGTGTAACTTAATTTAGAAGATTTGTGGTTTGCTTAGTTCATTTCCTTTAGAAATCATAAAACAGCTCACTATAAGGGGGTGTTTGGTTCTAGCATTTCTGTGTTGTTCCTGTTGACTATTGGTGTAACATTGGGTTTCTTTAATTTAGTTAGGTTCATTTAGGCTCAGGTTAATCATCACATTAGTTCTCAACAAGGCTATAGTCAAAATCACTATCACAACCCTTCAACAGTTAACTGTTGAAGGATCGGTGATCCAAACCCATCCAAATTAGTGTACAAGTTCACAAAAGTCAACTGTCTAAGTTTTTCATAAAAGTCAAAGTTTGAGCTTTTCAATTTTTCCTAAACTTGTAAGATTTTTATAGATTTATGTATTGAGGTCCATGCCTTGTGCTTTTTAGGTTTAGCAGTCCCCCACCTCATCTCCAAGGTCCCATTGTCCCCTTATTTTTAGTATTTTTCTTGTGGGCCCCACTTTGGACCAAACTTACTTGCAGGGGAGGGACTGCCCTGCTGCAGTAGACAACACAGCAGCCACCACCACTCTGGTGGTTGCTACAGCCTTCCACAATGGTCCCACAACCCCCCTCCTTGGTCCTTTCAAACCCCCTCCTACCCCTCTCTACATTCCAACCATTGTTTTGACCTCAGACCCTCTGGGACCAACTTGGAATTGCCCTCCTTTTCTGTCCCAGTTTCTGAGTTGAAACAAGATATCCAATTGCTTATTTTGCTTTCTTAGCTTATTTTGTGGACCCTACTTATTTTTTCTAGCTTAGTCAAGTTCAAATAACTTATTGGAACCAAAATTATCCATAGTGGGTCCCACTTGAGCACATTTGAGCTTATTTGCTTATTTAGTCAACAAAAGTCAACTGATAAGCTATTTAGCCTCCACAGTGCTTAATTTTAAGTTACAAAAAAGTTGTTTTTACAAAAGTTGTTAGTTTTTAGTTGTAAAATAGTTTTCAAAAAGAAAAATCCAGAAAAAACAATTTAATTTTAAGTGATAGTTTCTATTTAATTTTATTTAAATTTTAATTTTCATTTTTAGATTTTTATTAAGCACTTAGCATTTTTATATTTTTATTAATTACCTTTTATATTAAAGTATTTTTAGTAATTTTTTCAGATTTTTATTTTGTCATTTAGTATTTATTAGATTTAATATTAGTTTTATTAATAATTAATTAATAATTAAGTTTTAAATAGCATAATTAGTTTTTATTAAGTAAGACCTAGTTTTTATATTTTTCCTAGCTTTTATATATTATAATATAATTTTAGAAATTTTTCTAGAATTTTTACTGTTCATTTTCTATTTTTTATAATTTAAAATAGTTTAATTAGGTAATTAATATTTAATTAGTAATTAATTAATAGAAAAATCACAAAAAGACAAAAATACATATTTTTAATTTTAAAACTTATTTTTAGTTATTTTATAATTTTAGAAATTTAATTTTTATTTTTTTAGTATTTAATTAAAATTATATTGTATTTAAGTATTTTAAATATTAATAATAAGTATTAAATAGTATTTAATTAATTATAAATAATTAAATAGTGTAAAATTTATTTTCTTTTTCTGAAAATTTTCTTTTATCTTTTAGTTTGTAAAAAAAGTCATTTTCACCCCCTGGGGGTTTTCAGATTTCACTTTTCATGTTTTATTTTGTACGTTTATGTTATTTAAAACGTGAACGTACGTGTTTTTAGATTTTGAACGTTTCTGGTATTTCAAACCTTACAATCTTGTTCGTATAGCTTATTTAAGCTATTTCTTCATATATTCCTTAGTTTAATCACTCACAAACCTTTTCCTGTCCAAATTCACCCGATCACAAATCCGTTTGTTAACCATCACAGCTCGTCAGGACAAAACGACCCGGGGAAACCCTATACTTCCACGGAGCATTGACTCTGAGCTGTTTGACCTTGTTGACCATATCTTTGGTCAATTTAGGTTGACTGTTTTGAGCCAATCATGGGGACTGATTGTGAGACGGTCAAACTAGATTGACAGAGATAGGTTAGTCGGGTGCCGTAGTCGGACCCTATTGTTGTAGCACGTGATTTGGGATTGATTTGGACGGAGTTGGATTACTTATTTATGATTTAATTATTTTATTCTTGGACTTGGACAATGAGTCGAGAGTGATGACTCGGACATGTGACCAACTCATATGACTCGATAAATATTATAATCAAACATTACTAATAAAACTCGTAATAATATATTGGTAATATAATCGTTTATATAAGTATATAGACGTGAAAAACGTATATATATTATTATAAATGCGTATATTAATAATAAAACGATCACGAGTAAACATTATAGTAACGTGACGGTAATTATTGCACTATATGAATAGTGTAATAAATGTCGGGAACGTTATTATAAATAAATAACTATAAATGGTGACGAAATATAATATGTTGGACAATCATTAAATAAAATATTTCTTTTAACTTTGGAAAACTTATCGAGTTATACGGGGTTGTGGCCCCTTAAGTCCAAGTGGACTTTATTTTATTTTATTATGTGACTTTTGTGTTGTTACGGATATATGACGATTAATATATCCATTTTCTATAACTAGGTGACTTATTTAATCGACGGGTTAAATAGGGTTTATTTAGTTATAGAAAATGAGTATATTAATGGGCATCGTATCCTACGACGCCCATAGGTTATGGTATGTGTTTTAGAATGATGAATTACTAAATATCTCGTAGAGTTGCCTAAATTGACGAATTTGGCAAATTGGACGATATATATAGGGAATTTATTGGACTACGATGCTTACCATATAGTATTCTTTGTGCTATGTGCTTTAGGTTGGGTATAATCTTGGAGTGATATATTACGTAAATAAATATGGAGGATTACCAAATCGACGGGTTTGATAAACTTCGATGATTTATTTAAATAATATATTGGGCTAATATTAGACCTATAGATTGTTTATTATTCTTTTCGTTGTGGCTTCTTGGTTTGAGTTGTGTCGACCCTCCACCCGCATGGAAACCAAACGTCAAACTCCAAATTAATATGAGGATAATTCAAGAAATGGATTTTCGGAAAGTAAAGAGGAATACGTTCGGGATTGGGAATATTTGATTTTGAGGAAATGACCCTGAAACGAGTTTGTATTGTTAGGAAGTGCCGAGTCCGTAGTTGCCGTCTTTTGAGTGCTATACTTCTTGATTCTACCGTTTTCATCTTGCTGATATCTGGACTTGAGGTGAGTCATAGCCCCACTTTTACTTTTGAACTTTGTTTTCAATACTTGGGGTGAGAAATGTGCAAATTGTTTTACGTAGACTATTATCGCTTTGTTTATTTTAAAACTTGCTATGTTTATAGAACTAGGTAGGTTATAGAGCGAGGCCTGGTCCCGAACTAGGTAAGCTATTGATTTGGTTATAGAGCGAGGCCTAGTCCCGAACTAGGTATGCTATTGAATTGGTTATGGAGCGAGGCCTAGTCAAGAACTAGGTAAGCTATACAACAAGGCCTAGTCTAGAACTAGGTAAGTTGAACATGTCGTATCCTTACGAATGTTGGGTATGTCGTATCCTTACGCATACAGATTGATTTGATTTGATTTGGTTATTGGACTATAGTGTGCACCTATAGGATTGGTTAGTTTTGGTTGGTTCGTTTTGGATTGGATGATTGAGGCCTAGTCTAGCTAGCAAGCGTTTTGCGTATATGTCCACTTGATTTAATTATGAATTCAAACCTATGATCACACCAGCGAAAGCTGACTTTTAGCGCGTTTTCTCAGGTAATTAAGTGATGCCCTTGGATGCTTGGATTGGAGGCTTGGCTATGGCACTTGGTTATGGGTCAAATTTTCTAAAACTCTGATAAATAATTGTGGACCTATATTTATTTTCTTTTGGGCCTGACTTTGATTGAATTTGGGATAAATGTAAACTTTAAAACCCCGCGTGGTTGTATTTTCCTCTTTTTTACTTTATCTCGTTCTTTTATGTCTTGTGTTGGATACTAATCCCCGTAACACCCCGAAAGCTTGTTGAGTCTTCCGTTGTACCAAATTTTGGGGGTGTTACATTCAGATACATATGTAACATAATAAACCTGAAGAGATTCATTAAACATATTCTGACCTTTCAGTGAGTTGGCAGAACCACCACTCCCTGAGCCACTAGTGCCTGAACCATTGGCTTTACCACTAACCTTAACACCTTTGCAATCCTTTTTAATGTGACCAGATTTGCCACATTTCCAACAAGTAGGTGTTGCCTTCTTGTTAGGATCAGCCCTTGTGTTATCATGATGTTTACGTTTGCCTTTGTTGTCATTGTACCTGGTGGAATTGTTATGTTCCACCATATTGACAACAGATGCACCAGTAGCATTGCTACTCTTTGGCTTGTCATTATCCTGCACCCTGAGGGATTCCTCAATACGCAGATGACTACCCAACTGAACCAGTGTCAGTTCTTCCTTCTTATGTTTCAAGGTATGCTTGAAATCTTTCCAAGAAGGAGGGAGTTTCTCAATGATACAAGAAACTGAGATAGCCTCATCCATGTTCATTTTGTGTTGTGTAAACCTTCCAAGTATTCTAAGAAGTTCATTGTATTGTTCCATGACTGGTCTTGAATCAGTCATTTTGTAATTTGTGAAATTACTTACACGAAACTTCTTACTTGAAGCATCCTCAGCCATATATTTGGCATCCAAGGAATCCCACAGTTCTTTAGAAGATTCAACATTCTGATAAATGTCAAAGAGAGAATCAGACATACCATTGAGAATTAAACCTCCGCAAACGTAATCATCATTCTCCCATTTGCTTCTTTTCCTTATCTGTTCCACAGTAGCATCATCCCCATGATCTTCATGAATAGCATTACTAAGAACATACACCACATTCATGCTTGACAGCAAGAAGTGCATCTTCTTTTGCCATCTTCTGAATTCAACACCTTCAAACTTTTCCAATTTGGAAAAGTTAGCAGCCATATGCCTCATAGCAACAGCCATTGATTATCACAAAATAGTTTACTTTGATTGTTGGTGGTTATGAGCCCATAACAGGGTTAAGATAATCAATAGCCTAACTACGTACCAATTAAGGTTACCGGATATCACTTGGAATCGTGTTATCACTTTCCAAAGTAAACTATTCAACCCTAATGCCTGGGTATCACGAATATCTACTTGGGATAAGACCAAATGTGGTTAGTGATTTAGGCACAAATCAATAACCGTTCGTGTATAAGTGTTATATGTTTTCTGTGTGTTCTTCATGCTTTATTTGATTTCCTATTTATAGGAAGATACTTATGGCTAGTCAAATGAAATTATGAGAATTAATTGGCCCATTAATCTCCACATAATTATCCTCATTATAGCCTAAAATAGTGGTTACATGACCAGTTAAATGAGGTCAAGAGTGCATATGTAACTGCCATTTGAATAGGTCAAATCAGTTACATAATCATACAGCACTCTATCAGCAGAAACTCTGCTTATCAGCAGGATCCTGACACTAGTAGCAGGAACCATCAGTAGGAACCAGCACTCAGCAGGAACCATCATAACCACTATAGAGTCAGGGGAATCAGTGACTTGATAGGTGTACACTCCGTACCTCCAAACCCATTTCAAAGTATGATTAGATCCCTCAAGTGCACTAAATTTTCTAACAACTGCAAAACTCAAAATAGTGCGTATAGTTATCGGTTTAAGAACCGGACTAAAAGTCTCATCACAATCAATACCCTGTTGCTGATCGCGAACATTAGCTACTAGGTAAGCCTTATACATGCTGAGTGACCCATTTGCATGAAACTTATGCCTAAAAAGCTACATATAACGCACAACATTCACATTCGAATGACGGGGTACAAGAACCCCGTTAGCAATAGAGCATTATACTCATCTACCACAATTTTTTGCCAATTAATATCACAAATGGCATGGACATGAGACTTTGGAATTAAAGACATGACATCAACACGAAGAGACATACACTCAAGGGGTTTATAAATACCATCTTTTGAATGAGTGACCATGGTCTTCAGGCATATTATATTTTGTGATAATTATTAACACTTTCCTTATGATTATTAGCTTCGAAAAACAATATGTAATGTATAGAACTTTTTATTAGCAAAAGAAAATTAAAAATATCATATGTCAATCAAAATTATAGTTCATTACATCGTATAAGATTTATGTTTAATCTCCCACCGCAAAGCGCATGACATAACAACCTCGTTATCTATAATGGGATACCTTGGTGTATTTTTGTAAGATGATGTTTAGACATTGATTTTTTTTGGTTGCCTTGGTTTCTGACTCGAAATTGCGAGCCGACTAATCACAAGGCGACTACCATTTTGGATAGCCTAGAGTCATATTACATCGGGTTTCTATAATGATGAATAAAAACTATACATTAAGTGTTAGCAAAATATAATTTTTTTAAAGAGTTAAACACCAAGAGATAATAAAATTATAAGATAGCAAATAAAGTATTATTATTGAATGTGTTTTGTGGTTAAATAAGAAAGATTGCATATTTATTTATGATAAATACATAGCTTTGTGAATGAGCAATATTGACCGTAAACCTAAGGACCTTAAGCCTAGAATTTTGGGACAACTAACCTAGTTATCTAACACTCCCCCGCAGTTTGAACAAGAGGCTTCCAGATGGACAAACTGAAACATATGTTGAAAGCTGCTTCTTCTTTTCTTATTCTAGCATCTTCTTTGTTGTTTGTTTAAGCGGATGTATAATTATATTTTGCGGCATAGTTATTTACTACTTGCGGCTTTCTCCTTTGTGTTACTTTTTTACATCATGGCTTGCTTTTCCTTTAGGTATGTAGGTCAAAAAATTATCAAGTTTCATACAATATTAGAAGGTTTTAGTATTCAAGATAGAAATCTTGAGAGAGAATGATGAGAGGATGTTATTCAAATAAGGGCAAGTTTCACACACTACAGTGAATACACACACTTGTGTGAGGGATATATCTCGGTCCTTAGACCAATTGGGCTCTAATGGGCCTAGCTTTGGACTCCTAATGGACTTAGGTCCATTAGTTACATAACCACTTACATTAGCACACTTCTAAGCCTCTTATGCTATATCTAATATACAACTATTACAAGAGCGTATACTCGCTAATGATCGTCACTTTCAATGCTAACAATCTCCCTATAAGGGGTTATCATTCCCTTTATATCTGTTAATACAAATAATGTCAAAGACGTTATTTGCATTATTCGGTCTCTACATGTTTTGATAATCACAAAATATCAAAACACGATACGTAAACTTATGGTTAATAAGTTTTTGGATGAGAAAACTCGTTTACTTAATGTATCTACTACAACGTCACTTCAGATATGAGTAAACTTAATACCGACACTAGTAGAGTGATCAAAAAGTTTATTTTCACAAAACCTTACATTTTTATGTATGACAAAACATTTTCACAAATGTATTTTTGTGTTTTTAAAGAAATGTTTTATTAAGAAAGTACATTCAAAATTCAAACATTGTAACAGCCATATTTCCCGCCCAAAACAGTAAAAGTTTTCACCAGATAAACTTTCACTACGTTAGGACAAAAAGAGGAGTGTCTGTCGGGACGCTCCCTTAAATGACTGACGGTCCCTTAGTGATAAAGAACCGTCACATATTTAAGGGACCGTCACCTTCTCTCCTGGCGTGCATAAATACTGAAATGTTCCTTTTCAGAATACAGAGCCTCTTAGCACAAAAACCTTCTGTTTCTTTCCTTCTTCTTCTTTGATCACTACAACATGCCGGGTTGTGTTTATAAGTGATTCTCGTATCCTCTACATAAAAGTGCAAGAAAAGAACACTCGAAGTCATCAAGAATTGAGTTGTTATTAAGTCCATACACAAACGTAACAAGTGTTACGATTCTATTCCTCCTCCAACTCTCTCATTGTAAATATTGTAATATTGTGAATTCGACTTGTGTGTGAGTCGTGACTAGATGTGATAGGGTAAACTTGAACATTGGTGAAAGTCCAAGAAGTGTTGTATCTAGATTAGACTTTGTATTAATTGTGTGTTGTGGTGTGAAGGCTAGAACTTAGTGGAGTTCTAGTGTGAAGATTATGACTTACTAAAGTTCGTGTGTAAAGACTTGAATCGGGTGAAGGTTCAAGTGAACGGGAGTGCTCGTTCGTGTGAAGACTGGGATCGTGTGTCGATCCAAGAGGGACAAAAGTGCTTGTTCGTGTAGCCATGTGGGCTTTGATGTAGATTGGTTCTAGCTAGGATTAGAACTCGACATTCCGCTTAGTGTCGTTAAACTTGATGTAAGCTTGTGTACGGATTGCTCCGCCTGAAGGAGTGTATTGACTGAAAACTCTCGAGTGTGGTACTAGGGGAGTGGAGTAGGACGAAGAGTGAGCTTCGTGCCGAACCACTATAAATCTCGACGTCTCTTTTGGTTGTGCTCTTTCCTTTACTATTTCCTTTACACCATTTATGTTAACTTGATATCACATAACTAGCAAATCTAGTAACTTTGTAATAAAAACTTAAACGGACCTAACAAAGTGAAAACCAATTTTAATAAGCAATAATTAATGGTGAAACTATTCAACACCCCCCCCCCCCCCTTCTAGTTTCTATACCCCGGTTAGGCCATGCACACAAGCCTGGATATTCACCTGTACAGGCTACCCAACTGCACGAGGCTCAAAAAGTTTTGGGGCCTTAAATTTTAAGTGAAGCCCATAAAAGGGTATACTTAAAGTATTAATAAGCCCAAGAAGCACATAACTTTCGTGGTGCTAGCGATGTGGGATAATGATATCATTGTTTGCCTCATCTTTCTTATCCCATACTTACGTTAGATACATAAAAGAAGTAAACTTAATGTTATATTTTCCAACACACAAATGCATGTACACGCTATAGTCCAAGTTGGTTCCCTCAACTATTAATAAGCCCAAGAAGCACATAACTTTCATGGTGCTAGTGACGGATCCTACACAGTGCGTTTGACATTGGCTACCTCAACTATTTCCTTGGCATTTCAGCTCAGGAGAACATCTGCATGCATGTTTCTCTCCTAGTTCAAATATGCTGAAGAAGTTCTTGAGCGAGCTTATATGCAGTAGTGTAATCCCTGTCGAACCCATGTGGACATTGAGTCCAAATTAGGTCCTGACAAAGATCCAGTTTCTGATCCTACCCTGTATCGCAACCGCTGGGGCACATCCGTATCTCATGTTTACGCGACCATATTTATCATATGCAGTCCACCAAGTTTGTCTTTGTATGCATGAACCTCGTGAGCCACACTTCTCTGCTTTGACGCGTGTTCAACGCTATGTTTGTGGCACTCTTAATCATGGTCTTCAGCTGCATGTCTCTTCTACTACTCAGCTTACAACTTACTGATCTCGTTCTAGTACAGAGGCTGAATATCATGGTGTTGCTAATGTTGTGGCTGAGACCGCCCGAGTACGTAATTTTTTTCGTGAGTTTCATGCTCCTTTATTTATAGCTACGCTTGTGTATTGTGATAATGTTAGTGTCGTTGATGAGTGCTCAAACACTCATCATTTTTGGTCTAATCTGAACTGCAAAACATACAAAAACACTCAGTAATGCATCAAAATACTGAAAATATTTCAAAATTGTGTTTTATATGTTTTAGATGCAAAATGAGCAAAAACAGATGAAAAACGTACAAAGTTTGCAAAATTGGCAGTTTCAGTCCCTCAACTTTCATAAAATGACAAAACTAGTCCCTGGATATTCAAAATATAGAAAATTATCACCAAAGGTCCATTTGAAATCACAAGTTGTCATATTTAGTCCTTTGGTGAAAGATTGGAAAAGTTTTGAGAATTTACAATTTTGGTCCCTGGAGTTTCAGATATTGACAGAATTGGTCCCTGGTGGGATATTTTTGGATGGAAAACCATTTTTAATCCTTGGAAGTTATAAAATATTCAATATGGATCCTTGGATAAAAGTTTTTCACAAAATGGCAAGAATGGTCCCTTAACTTTGAAAAATGCCATTTTTAGTCCCCGGGAAATTTTGAAAAATGAAAATGAAAAAAATTGGTTCTTGGTTTGTTGGTGATTGGAAATTTTTGTCTCTTGTTGCAATTTGGAAAGTTTACATTTTCAGCCCTAACCTTTCTAAAATTACAAAAATGGTCCTTGTGATTTAGTTACAATACCAAACGGACCCTTGTTTAGTAATTATACCAAAACCACAATCCAAACCAAACCACAAATCTGATCCAACACCCCCCAAGCCCACCTTTTGGCCCAATCCCAAAATAATACTACCCCAACCCCAAGTCAAATGGTCAACGACCAGGGTCAAACAAAGCAGTCAACACCCTCACCCCACAAACACTGTACACCCACCTTCAACCCCCCCCCCCCCGTTTTTCTGCATCCATGTCTCCCCCCTCCACAAAACATGCACCAACCTTCAATTAATACTCACCTACACCCTCACCTTCCCCCCTCCTCATTAAATTCCCACCTATCCCACTCAACACTGCCCAATCCCATTTCCCGCCAAAACTATTTTAAACGGTTGGGATCAAAGGAGCTCATCCAACGGCTCATAAACAAGTGGGAATGTCTTTGTGGATCTCCAGGACTATAAAAGAAAAGAAAAGAAAATAGAGAAGAAAAGCAAGTAGTGTAGCTTTTAGTTTAGGTTTTAATGTCGTTTTTATTAAATTATCAACTCCTAGTGTAACTTGTAGCTTAAAAAAGTTGTATTCTGAATTTTTATCATTGTAATTTCAAGTTTCAGTAATCAAGTCTCCTAATTTATCTCAGTTAACTTAATTTTTGTTCAAAATTCCTCTTAAATCAGTTATAGCTTATAAGTTGTTGAAAGTGGTTGTTTACTATCTGCTATTGCTTATTTAAATTTGTCTATAAGTCTCTTTAAGTGTTTGATGGATTAAAATCTAGTATCATTCAGTTTAGACAAACTTGCAAAAATTCCAAAAATTCCAAGTAAATTAGTTGATAAATAAAAAATTTGGTGTAGTGACTGATTCAAGAGGGAAGTATGGTGGATGTTGGATGCATATGGTTTTAGATGCCTTATGGTAGGCTTTAGGTTGTTCATTGGCTCCCTGATCATTTATCTCAGTTTGTAAAGCAAAGTAAGCAAATATCATCTTTTGAATTAATAGTTCATGTATCTCATTTTATTGCTTATTTCAGTTTAATCATGCTCATTTAATGTAGGTGCAGCCTTAGATTCAGTTTCATAGGTTTTACCATTCAATTGCTTTGGAAATTCACACAATGTTCATTTAAAAGGGGTGTTTGGCATTGCAAGGTTCTGTGGGTAGTGGTTGTTTTAAGTCCTTGTTACTTGTGTCATTAGTTTACATTAGAGTCATATTAGTTAGTTTAGTCATAAACACCTAGTCCAATTCACAAAGAAGTCAAAATCACCAACTTTGCCCCATATCTGTCAACTGTTGGGCAGTTGGTGATCCAAACCCACCCACATCAGTGCTTAAGTTGTTAATGTAGCCTAAACTGAACTTATTCTAGCTTAACACAACTATTTCAGCTTATAGGATCCATCACAAGTTCAAATAAGTCAAAGTGCAAATTTATTTCAAAAAGTCAATTATGCATGTCTCAGTTTTTTTTCAATATTTGCAAGATTTTTATTGATTTTTGTATTTGCTTTCAAGACTTGGAATTTGTTCCTATGTAAAGTCTACCAGCTCAGTTTTCATATTTCATGTTCATTTGATTTTTACAAAATTTTCTGTGGGGTCCACACATCACCAAAGTGAGTTGCAGGGCTGCTTTATGCCTTGTGCAGCTGCACATCAGTCCCACACCACCACCTTTGTGGTGGTTTTCTGGCCAACCCAGTGGGTTCCATGGCCCCATATTGGTTTCTTTGAACTCACCTCCTACCAGGCTTGAAAGATTGACCTTGGGTTTGACCTTGAAACCCTTGGGCCCCACTTGAATCAGCCCCCTAAATCTGTCCCTATTTTCAGTTTCAAAACAAATTTCAAAGTGCTTATTTGTGGCTTTTTGGCTTATTCAGGATTCCACTTTGATCTTTCTAGCTTAATACATGTTCCTTGAGTTTGTTTAATCTAATTTCCACCCTTGGTCTCAGCTTATACTTGTTTTCAAAGCTTTTAGCTTTGACAGTTGACCAAAGTCAACTGTCAAGCTCATAAGCCTTCAAAGTGCTTATTTTTTAGTTCCATTAAGTTTGTTTTTACAAAAGTTTGCTGTTTTTAGATGTAAAATAGTTTTGTAAAAGAAAAATCAAGAAAAAACAATTTAAAATTAAGTGATAGTTTCTATTTAATGTAATTTAATTTTAATTTTCACTTTTAAATTTTTGTTAAGCACTTGGCATTTTTATATTTTTATTAATTACCTTTTATAGTAAAGTAATTTTAGTAAATTTTTCAGATTTTTATTTTACCATTTGATATTTATTAGATTTAATATTAGTTTTATTAGTAATTAAGTAATATTTAAGTTTTAAATAGCATAATTAATTTTTAAACAGTAGAACCTAGTTTTTATATTTTTTATAGCTTTTATATGTTATAAAATAATTTTAGGAATTTTTCCATAATTTTCTAAGTTAATTTAGTATTATTTGTAATTTAAATTAGTTTAATTAGTTTAATTAATATAAATAGTTTTTAATTAATAGAAAACTCATAAAAAGACAAAAATATTTATTTTTATTTTTTATACTTTCTTCAATTTCTTTTTAAGGTTTAGAAAATATTTTTGTAAATTTTTAGTTTATTTTGCAACCTTTATTATTTTTAGTTTATTTTAAATTAGATTTAAAATAGTTTTAATTAATTAATTAGTGTTTAAATATTAAAATAATCAAGTTAATAACTTTATTTTCATTTTAAATTTTCTTTTTATTTTAAGTTTGTAAAAGTGTCATTTTCACCCCCTGGGTGTTTCCAGATTTCACTTTTCACTTTTTATTTCGTACGTTTACGTTTTATTTAAACGTAACGTACGCGTTTTTAGGTTTAAATCGTTTCTGGTTTTTCTAACTTTCTCGTCTTATTCATATAGCTTATTTAAGCTATTTCATTGTACAAATCAGTAGTTTAATCAAACTCAAACCCCTTTCCATCCAGATTCACCCGATCACGAAACCGTTTTGATTACAATCCACACCTCGTCGGGACATAACGACCCGGGGAAACACTATATTCCGCGGAGCATTGACTCTAAGACTTTGACCTTGTTGACCATCACCTGGTCAGTTTAGGTTGACCGTTTGGAGCCAATCAGTCGTCTACCTTTCTACTAATCCTATTCAGTATCAGCACACTAAACACATTGAGATTGATGTACACTTTGTTCGGGACTATGTGGCATCAGGACAAGTGCGTGTTCTTCATGTTCCCTCTCGTTTTCAGTGTGATGATATCTTTACCAAAGGTCTTCCCACTACTTGACTAATTGAGTTTCGTGCCAGTTTGAACGTTCGGAAGCCTCCCGTTCGAAGTATTGGGAGTATTAGTTTGTCGATATCATAGCTTAAGCCCAACTTATTATTCATGTGTAATTACGGCGTAGCCTATGTTAGTTGTCTTAGTTTACAAGCCATGTACTCTATTTAATACGGGCTAATGATTTATTACGGGGAATTACCAAATCTAATCTATATATAAAGGGCAAATTACCTAAAAACGCATTTAACTTGCCACTTTTTATCATTGTATGTAGCATTCTATTTTTTTTTTCTCAATCTGTCAATGAACTTGCAAAATCCGTTCATTGCGTGTAGCGGTGACCTGCTTGACCTGCTGGGGCAGGTTAAACTAACAATCGTTAGGTTTATCATTGCAATGTTAGTCCTTTAGACTAACGATCGTTTATCATGGCTACATAAAATGACAAAAAGTAACAAGTTATATGACTTTTATTATTTTACAAATTTATGTACGTTTTTACATGTTTTTGCAACATTTTTATGCACGTTTTTATACACGTTTATACACACGTTTTTATACACGTTTTTATGCATGTTTTTATACGGATTTTTATACACACATTTGTATACACGTTTTTATGCACGTTTTATACACACGTTTTTTTTACGTTTTCACACTTTTTTTTTTTTACGTTTTTGACATTTTTTTTTACATTTTCGTCTGTTATTTTACATTTTAGTCTGTTTTTTGCTTTTTCATCCGTTTTCATATGATTTTGTAAGTTTTTGTACGTTTTCTTAAATTATCTTACGTAAGAAAGCGTAAGAAAAAGGACAAAAATGTAATAAAACGGACAAAAACGTAAGAAAAAAACGAAAACGTAAAAAAACAGGCGAAAACATACAAAAAAGACGAAAACATAAAAAAGGGCGAAAACGTAATAAAACGGGCGAAAGCGTAAAAAACGGACGAAAACGTAAAAAAAGGGGCGAAAACGTAAAAAAAACAGACACAAATGTAAAAAACGGACGAAAACGTAAAAAAGGGCGAAAACGTAAAAAAACGGACGAAAACGTAAAAAAAGGGCGAAAACGTAAAAAAATAGACAAAAACGTAAAAAACTGACGAAAACGTAATAAAACGGGCGAAAACGTAAAAAAAACTAACGAAAACATAAAAAAACGTGTGAAAATGTAAAAAAATGGGCGAAAACGTAAAAATACGGACGAAAATGTAAAAAACGGACGCAAACGTAAAAAATTGTTAAAAACGTAAAAAAACGTGTGAGAACATAAAAAAACGAAAACGTAAAAAAATAGACGAAAACGTATAAAAACGTATTTATTGAAATATTTTAAAAACGTGTGTAAAACCGTGCATAAAAACGTGTGTATAAAAACGTGTATACAAATGTGTGTATAAAAATTCGTATAAAAATATGTATAAAAACGTGTATAAAAACGTGTGTATAAACGTGTATAAAAATGTGTATAAAAACGTGTATAAAAATGTGTGCAAAAACGCGTAAAAAACGTACATAAATTTTAAAAATAATAAAAGTCATTTAACTTGTTACTTTTTGTCATTGTATGTAGCCATGATAAACGATTGTTAGTTTAAAGGACTAATATTGCAATGATAAACCTAACGTTCGTTATTTTAACCTGCCCCAACAGGTCAAACAGGTCACCGCTACACGCAATGAACGGATTTTGCAAGTTCTTTGACAGATTAGGAAAAAAAAAAGAATGATACATACAATGATAAAAAGTGATAAGTTAAATATATTTTCAGGTAATTTGCCCATATATAAATAAGAGTTTCGTTAATCATTAGGCTTCATTGTTTAGAGAAATTTTAAAGTGCAATAAATAAGAGTTTCGTTAATCATTAGGCTTCATTGTTTAGAGAAATTTTAAAGTGCAATTGCCGTTTGGTTATATTTTAGAGCTAAAGTGAAAGAAAGAAAATTCAAAAGATAAAATAAAAATAAAAATAAAATAATAATAAAATTAAATTAATGGCATATAATAGTAACATATTTTCTCATTTGTGTTATTATCAAATACGAACTCAAAATAATACAATAATACCCATTCAACTTTCAAATTTTGTTTAATTATCAGATACGAAATTTTTTTTGTTTCATTAGCAACGTACTTTCTCATTTGTTCAAATGAAAACAATTTTTTATTTTATTTTTGTTTATTATTTTTTTAAGTTCGTATATGATATTTGATTAAATGAGAAAGTACGTTGATAATGAAACAATTTTTTTTTAAAGTTCGTATATGATATCTGATATTTTAAAGTTCGTATCTGACAATGAAACAAAATTTGAAAGTTGGATGAGTATGACTGTATTATTTTGAGTTCATATCTGATAATGGCACAAATTGATAAGTATGTTGCTATTACATGCCATTAAAAAAAAAAAAAAAAAAAAAAAAAAAAAAAAAAAAAACTAGCAGTTAGCATTGAAGCTAGGTGGGGTTGGGCGTGAACATAATTAAACACAAACCAATGACCTTATGCTAAAGTCATTTATTGTTAAGCTAACCTCATGTATTTACCAAATACTAGTACTAAATTATCAAAAGAAATCCTAATTAGCACTATATATATATTTTTTTGGAGTAAAAGGTTGTTACACCCGTTAAATATATTACTCCAAAAAAATGTTTAAGTACATAGGATATGAGTAATTTCACATTTTAGCCCGTTACATAGACGATAAAGCAAACATAAGAGAACTTTTATAAAATACGTTTAGATACATTATTTCATTTCATGATAGTTCAATCATATTCACAAGAATACAAGCCTACAAATCTGCATAATGCATTTCTCAAAATGAACAAGAGAACCAACGCGTAAGTTACTAGACAGATGGAAAGTACTTAGAAAGTCCATAAGGAAGCGAATAGAATTCAGTGCTTCGAACATCTCTTTCATAGTACTTAAACTTTGCCCACCAATGTCTTCCACCATCTATCCTAATATCTTTGTCGCCGTAACCAAGTGTCCGGTCTAGAAACATACTAACAATGCCTGCTACTGTGGCCGGGGACGTGAATATCACTAGCATCAGTTCATTAAACTGCATAAATCAGCATACCATTAGCAGATCTACACAAAATTTTAATCCTTGCAAAATAAGTATTTTTATTAAAAAATGTTGGAGAGAATATTTGTACGTACCCAAATGGATTTACTTCGTACAGGCCCTAATCCAGTTGTTACCACGTAGTTATTGAAGTATTGTGGCACGGAAAGACCCATGAAGATTGAGAAACCGAGTATGAACTTTGTTCTGTAACAATTGAGGTTGCAGTATTGAAGTAATCCTAGACCAGCAGAAGCTGCTCAAAAGAAAAAAATGTCAAAAATTACTAGAACATTATGGCATATTTGTCTATTTTTTTGCTGTGTCCATCATCCTTGTTTTAGGTCCACATGGTTTTTTTGTTCTTTTTTAAGCTACTGAGTGTAAGGTATTCAGTATCTAAACATATTAATGTATCTAAACATATTAATGATCAAGAATTCTACTCACACATGTAGGCAAACAAGACACAATATAGAGCACCAATGATTGGTAAAGGTATAGAAGCTACAATCGCTCCAAATTTTCCTATTCAAGAGAAAATATTATAAACATCGTTAGAACTAATGGATTCATTCCATGTATAACAAAAGTGATTTTCTAATTAGATACCAGGAGTGGACATACCTAAGATCGAAAAGAAGAACATGAAACCTGCAGACATCTGAACCACTCTTCTGCTACCAACTTTAGTTACTGCTAGAAGACCTACGTTTTCACTATACAAAAACAGCGCAAAAATATATCATTAATGACCAAAAAGAAAAGAAAAAGACGTTGTTAATAAAATATGAAGGTGTTAAGTTGATTTTATACACTGATGCAGTTGAGCCAGTTCCAGTACCCCACATTCCGTCCATCATTATACCAATTCCCTACAAAATTTAAAGATTAAATATGTTCGGTTAACCTAACATTGTCGATGACTGATCTTAATGACTATATAATGACATGGTCCTTTCTTACCAGCCAAGCAGCACCGCGGCTTAGAACAGAAGAAGGCACATGTGTCGCACTACCATATCTTGCTGCTGCAATGAATGTGCCTGTTGACTGTAACCAGAATATATAACTAATATCAAACATTGTGAAAAGGGATAGGTAAATTGAATCAAGTTGGCATGAAATGTAAGATTCACAAACAAAGTCAGTAAGTCACTTTGAGGAAAAAATTTCGAAAATGGTTTCATTATTTAGTACGAATATTTAGATTCCATTTTGAATGAAAATAAGAAGTAGCTACACATATATACAAACCTCGACAAGAGAAACGAAAGCAGCTGCTAGCATCACAAAAGTATCCCCAGCGCGAATAGTGGGTTGACCCCATTGGAATGGATAAGGAAACTTTATCCTGTAACAAGACAGTTTATAAAACAAAGGAACATGGATGAATTTACTGTTGGACTTTTAATGTTATAGAAGAATAGAATAGGGTAGTTTAGTGTACAATTATGATAAGTATTCTGTAAGTTTAGATAATGATCCGATCCAATGTAATGGGCTGGGTTATATAACGTTTTAGTAGGGTTGTAACGTTTACTTTATAGGATAACGGTACAACGTTTTAGATAGGTTACAACGATTAGATAGATTACAAAGTTATACTGAATCGTTATGCCTCTTTGAAGCAACGATTCAACAAGTATATATAGGGCATGAATTCTGTAAACAAATTATTCCATATCAATACAAGTAAATAAATATATCGTTTGTTATTTCTGTGTAAATTTCTGCACGTCTGTTTTTTATTGCAACACAACCACAAGCAACACAACCACAAAGAACCTGTGAAACCAGTGAGAACGAAGGCAAAATTTGCAACAATTGGCATCAGAGCCCAAGGCAAATCGATCCACGGAAGAACGGAAACAAAAGCAAGATAGAAGAACGAAGTTTTTGCCTGGAAATCTATTTACTGAATCTATTTGGAATCACGAATCAGAAGGAAGAAACGCACGCCTCCTGCTTTCTCTAATCAACCGGTTATTCCAAATTCTTTCAACTTTTTATTTTTCTAAATACTCCATATAAATTAATAAAAGTTTTGTTAAGATAGAAATTAGCATTAGTAAAAAAAAAAACTGGGTTGATTAGAATAGCAAAAACCAATTTTCTTTTAGATTCATAGCAAGTTAAATCGAACCCTTGTGGTTCATAGCAAGTTAAACCGAACCCTTTGTGGTTCATAGCAAGTCAAATCCGAATCCTAGTGATTCATAGCAAGTTAAACCGAACCCTTTGTGGTTCATAGCAAGTCATATCCGAACCCTTGTGGTTCATAGCAAGTTAAATCCGAACCCTTTGTGGTTCATAGCAAGTCATATCCGAACCCTTGTGGTTCATAGCAAGTTAAATCCGAACCCTTTGTGGTTCATAGCAAGTCAAATCCGAACCCTTGTGGTTCATAGCAAGTTAAACCGAATCCTTAGGTTCATAGCAAGTTCCGAGCCTTAAGATTCAAATAGCAAGTTTCGAGCCTTTTAGGTTCAAATAGCAAGAAAACCTGGTTAATAAATTGACCAATATCAAGTAAAGGATTTGATCTTTTTTGATCAAATACAAAAGCAAGAAAACCAGAAACCATCTCGGTTCTGATTATAAGCAAGCAAGCAAGTATGGTAGAAGGAGACAAGAATGATAACACATCGAACAATACATCAGTTCGAGATGTTTCACTACAATGTCCAAAATTGAACGAAACAAACTACACGACATGGGCATTGATGATGGAGACAATATTGAAGGCATATGGCATATGGGAAACAATAGTTGCAAAAGAAGGAATAGAAACAAATGAGAAGAAAGAAAACACATCAAAAGCAATAATTTTCCAATCACTGCCACATGATGTTTTAATGCAAGTAGCACAATACTCGACTGCAAAGGAAGTATGGGACTCAATCAAAGTCAAGCATTTGGGAGCCGATCTTGTTCAAAAGGCACGACTACAAACATTGAGAAGTGAACTAGAGACGCTAAGGATAAAAACAAACGAAAAAGTAAGTGACTATGGAGGAAAGTTAAGTAGTATAAAGGCCAAGTTTAGAGGGCTTGGTGAAACTTTGGAAGATAAGGTGCTAGTAAGGAAACTACTTAACTCTGTTCCAAAGAAGTTTTTACCGATCGTGGCAACTATAGAACAATATCAAGACCTAGACGAAATGACGTTTGAAGAAGCCATTGGAAGGTTAACAGCCTATGAAGAACGAATTAAGAGTCAAGACATACTAGAGGCAAATGATCAAGACAAGCTTCTCATGGCAAGTTCAAACAACAAAACTTATGGTAAATGGCGAGGTAAAGATTTCAACAAAGAAGGCAAGGAAAGCATGAAATGGAAAAATAATTCGAATACGAGTCAAGGAACTAAAGACAAAAGCAAACTCAGATGTTATGAATGTGGCAAGCATGGACACTTTGCGAGAGAATGCACGAAATGGAAATACAACAAGCAAGAAGAGTCACATCTCATCTATGACACTGACACCGAACCAACATTGCTGTAAAAACAAGGAAAGAAGACTCGATTACAGTCTATAACATTAAGGGGGAGAATGTTGGACTTTTAATGTTATAGAAGAATAGAATAGGGTAGTTTAGTGTACAATTATGATAAGTATTCTGTAAGTTTAGATAATGATCCGATCCAATGTAATGGGCTGGGTTATATAACGTTTTAGTAGGGTTGTAACGTTTACTTTATAGGATAACGGTACAACGTTTTAGATAGGTTACAACGATTAGATAGATTACAAAGTTATACTGAATCGTTATGCCTCTTTGAAGCAACGATTCAACAAGTATATATAGGGCATGAATTCTGTAAACAAATTATTCCATATCAATACAAGTAAATAAATATATCGTTTGTTATTTCTGTGTAAATTTCTGCACGTCTGTTTTTTATTGCAACACAACCACAAGCAACACAACCACAAAGAACCTGTGAAACCAGTGAGAACGAAGGCAAAATTTGCAACATTTACGCCATGTAAAATCACCTTCAATGATTCAATAAAAAGTCCCAGGGAAAGTTAATGATATTCGACTTATAAATGAAGCACAAAAATGAGACTTTTTGTTTGACCTTTTTCAAGGTCAAAGCTATTTGTTCCAAAGATGCACATTCATTTTAAAGTTTGTAGCACCAAGCCATTTAATTACAAGTTCAAATGTATCTTGGTATAATTTTACTCTTTTATCATCTTCTTATTTCTAATACTTTAACAAGCTTTCTCAATTGTGAATTTAAAAAGTGGTTAGTTGACTTATTAAGGTCATACTTTATATGAAGGGACTCACCATTTAGCACCACTTACAAGACCAGAGCGATCAACACGACAACTAAACTGAGTGTTAGGAGGTCTAGTTTTATAAGCACCAGCAACTGTTAGAAAGGAAGCGTATGCCCATACAACTGCTATGGATATAAGGACAGCAAATCGATCAACCCATTTTGATTTGTACCAGTATGGCATGTACTGCAAAAAAAAGAAATAGTCGAATACTGTCAAAACAGTTAACAATTATACTAGAGGTAATAGCAAAAGAACAACACGCCCTTTGCATGGTTGGCACCCTAATTGACGCGTCCACCTTAAAACCATGCCCCTCAACCAACGCGTCGTTGAAGGATTTTTGGGAGAACTCGGTCGATGGAACGGCCGAGTTGTTGATGTTGGTTGTGTGTGAATGTGTCAGTTTTGTGGGGTATATTTGTGTTTGAGTGAGGTATGTTTGGGTGGTGAAGTTGGTTGTATTATTACACTATGTTGGTGGTGTTGAAAAACTGATGTGGCGTTGAGTTGGAGGAGGTGATCGTGGTCACCACTACACCCAACCTTATATTTAAACTATAAGGACACAACATATTAGTTGATACACACTGCAACCGTGCAAGATCATTTTTGGATATAGGACAAGGCGTACTCAATGGACTATGAATTATATAGCCTCTTCTATACAATTTATATTATCGATAAAAGCTTGTTACAACTTACAAGCCCGTACCAAAATCATCTTGAAAACTAAAGGTGAGCAGGTGGGCAAGATATTAAACTCACCTGGCAAAACATAACTAGTAGAATCAAATGAGGAAGCCCGATCTCAATGCATTCTGCCAACTACAAAAGCATCAATGGACCAATAAATAAAGATCAATAAAAAGTAGTTATAAGTGTTTTAGATTAAAAAAAAATAATAATAATAAAAATAAATAAATAAATAAATAATTGATACGAATTGATCAAACTTAGTCTCAAGTTTCAGCTTACTTACGAGTGGAAAGCCTTGTGCATAGAGACCAAATCCGACCAGGGTTACTAGAGGAACGGCAGATAGAGGGCTCAGAAACCTTCATTTATCCATCCAACAAATCCCAAATTCAGTCTCAATTAATTAACTATTTTTATTTGGTAGTAACAATCATGAAACTGGATTCAGTTTTGGTTTTAAAATGAAGTAGCTGCGAATTGTTCAACAGTTCAAGTTTTTCGTGATAATGATAATTGGATGCATTTAAGAGTATTTCTATAATATCGTAAACAAACTCAGTTGCATGTGAAATGAACTCATTGCATGAACTGGTTAAGGATAAAGGTAACCCATAACATGATTATTAAACCGAACTTGTGTTATCAAATGGTACGCAGTAGAAGAATATGGTACCTGACAACGATTCTCCAGATGCCAAGGAAGCCAAGTAACATAGGAAGAAGTGAAGACATCATAAGTGCTCCTTGAAATCCCCTCATTGTATGTCGAAACCTCTAGAAAAGTAACCTTAAGGTTAGCATCATTACAAATTAGAAACAGGTACATAGTTTACATTTAACAACCACATATATGCCTTTTTTTATTTATTTATTACTGTATAGTAACGAATTTGACATAAAATTTGGTTTAGGAACATACCGTGGCAGGATCAAGGTAAACACTATAACGATTTTGTAGAGCAATGTAGAGCATAGGAACGATAAATCTAAATGATCCGCCAATCACCACAGGAAGGCGTGTCCCAAACCATGTTTGTAACAATGTATTCATTCCAGAAACAAATAACATTGTCTGTATCATAAAAGCTTTCTCAACCTGCACATATAAAGATGACAATTTTTTTATATATTTGAGAAAGACTAAATTTCAAACAAAGTGACCGAGTTTATTTTCTTACATTGCCTCCGCCCATTGTTGGAACTACAATGGAAGATATAAGAACTATGGTCCCGAGCATCACTAGATAATGTTGAAATGCAAGAATAGCAGCTTCAGCTACACAAAGTAAAACAAAAAATGGGTAAATCATAAACTATACATTATATAAAATTTATGGATTTCTAGTAGTATAGTTCAAGAAAAAATAAGTACCCCATGGAGGATTACTATTGACACAAAACTCGACCCCGGGAAACTGCTCTTTCACTGGATGTGGAGCGAATTTGTCAACTTTTACCGTCATACTACAAAAACTTATGATGCGACGCCCTTCGTTGTTAAGGACATAAACGCGTTACACTTATGTATTTAACAAGTTTTATGACATGAAGAAGTTAGAGAACTAATAAAGACTTTAAGTTGGAAATTGTTGGACAAGTGACACAAATAAGTTGAAATATCATTAGTAGCTTTTGAATTTAAATCAAGTTTTGTGTAGTTGAAGTTAGGATGGATTTTTGTGTTTAGATAACAACCTAACCTCACCAATAATATATGACCTTCTTACTCATCTCAAAGTAAAACATTAGGTTATCAGACAATATCAATATAAGTAAGACATAAGAATATGCTATCCGATACAAGAAATTTTGTGGCATGCTACAGGTGAGTTATTTGTACTTTATTTGTCCACAATTATATGGGATAAAAATCACATAAAACTAAATTATCTGAAACAAAGTATTACAAATTATGTATCTTTTGGGTAATCGAACTATATCAAAATCATAGTTTACACGTTTATTTTTTCATTTTGCAATTGATAAACGTATTCTTCAATGTTTGTTGTATGAATCGAAAAGACAATTAAAAGTGGCTGGTATAACTTTCTTCGAATGAGAAATACGCAAATACACGATATCTTTTAGATAAGTTGGTGCTTTTCCACAGATAGGTACATATCTCTTGATTAATATCGATTAACCAAGGACTCGAAATTGTCTTTTAATTTTACTAAGATCATTTTTACAGTACAATTTTTTCCAAAAATATATTGTAACAACTTCTTCTAAATTATTGTTAAAAATAAACGTAATCCTTAAAAATTAATACTAGTCTTCAAAGGTTTAAACTGGCGGAGAACCCGAACTCTGTACGCACCCACGGGGTGTCGACATACCCTTCCTCAAAGATCAGGCTCAAGGAATGTTCAATTGTTCTTTTTTAACCCAAACCCTATTTCTTTAAAAACCCTCCCTAACCCCATGTACAGAGACATTTATGCTGGGGAAATAGGCATCCGAAGGCTGACCCCAATGTTACAAAAATTAATGAGACTAGTAAAACAACCAAAATAACTACTAACGTCAAAATTCCTAAATACAACTGCTTACGTTCCTTTTTCAAAGTCATTGTGTACTAATTCAAGTCATTTAGTAGCTCTTAGTTGAGAAAAAATCGTCTCTTGTCTTATTTTCATCGTTGTCTCACCCACCAACATTATCCTATGTTTGACTTTTACTCATCATTAAATAGTTTATTGGAATCTTTGGTTTCAAATATATCATAACTTCATTGTATATCTATCTAACACAGAGTGATAAGAGACCGATTGATTTGAGTTGATCAATCTCTCAAAAATTAGATTTGATAAGTAGCTAATTCAGTTAGCAAATCTCTAAAGAAACTATGAAAGAAACAAGACCATTTGATCAACTTTCTCCTTTTTTTCATCGAATGCCAAGTACAATATTTAAAGTAAGGAAACATAAAACTACTTGCTAATTCTTAGGAGAACATGGGACATGACTTTAACTACTCTTAACAAAACTAAGAAGGAGCATGGGAACATGATTTAATGGCTACATGCATGCAAATAGTAAAGTACGAATGGTCTTCACGTCAGAACCACTATTCGAATCATAGACCCCATCTTGCAATATGGCTTTGACCGTGTCACAGTGGTTAGTTGATCTAAGATAGATTATTACGTTTTAAAAATCGACACTAAATGATTTGGTACATGTTGACTATTATCTTTCGAGTACTCGAAGTACGTGTATTGTATCCTATATTGAGGATCGAAGCTTGAAATTAGTTAGGTGTGGTTTGATTGTCGTCAAATGCTAGTAATTAACCACTTTATAGGATTTTGATTAACTTTAAACAAATATTAGTCACACCCTTTAATGTGTTTAATTAACTGTCTTGCCAAAAACACGTGCGTAAATGCTTTTTTCATGCATAAGTTTGCAATACATGAAAGGGTACTCACGATAATTTTGAAAATAAATCAACCACAACAATATAGCACCAAGCAATTTTTAAAAGAATTCATCATCCGTTAATCATCATGAGTAACCAAAACCAACCTCCCATTGCTGCTCCTCCTCCACAAGGTTCATTTTAATCATAGCCTTTTATTTGTCTTGGATCCCATTTAGGGAGATTTGATGTATATTTTTTATAATTAACGATTATTGATGGGCATGTGCAGGATATCATGTAGAAGGACAAGATAAAGACATGTATCCGCCACAGCCAGCGTATCCACCACAACAAGGGTATCCACCACAAGGTTACCCACCGCAAGGATACCCTCCACAAGGCTACGCACATGGGTATCCGCCACAAGGGTATCCTCCCCAAGGGTATCCACCACCAGGATACCCACAACAAGGGTATCCCCCGCCATACTATGCTCCTCCTCCACAACATCATAAAAAAGACAACAGTTTCATGGAAGGATGGTAATTATTAATTTTTGCATTTCGTTCTTAGATCTATTTTGAGAATTTGGTTATGTGTGTTATATGCGTGGTTTGAAGAGAAATTACTTTATCTAATGTGAATGGCACATGATTTTGGGGGGAGAAATTAGTACTAATTAATCTGCCATTGATCGAAAATAGTCTATGATGCCAAACTTTCCATTGTGTCAAGCATTTCATTCTTTGTGTCAACATTTACATAATGGTTATTTTCATGTGTACGTCCATTCATACATTATGGTCAAATGTCTTTTTGCACTGTTTATTGTGTTAGATACTTACATCCTTGTGATGGCCTAATCAAAATATGGTGAATTTAGAAATTGAGTACTTTTTGTAAAAATAGATAAGGGAATGTTATTACATAGTTGTCCGAAGAATGCATATAAGACTCTAGTGGTTGATTGACTAGTTATTGCGATAAAAATCGTAGAAACTGTAATTGCATGCATATTTTAAATAGTTTTATCTTTTATGTGTCAAACTGTCTACAGAGTTTTTAAGACATGTAGGTAGTTGGTTGAAGTCTCCGTCTTCAAACAATATTCAAGTATGTAGACCAACATACTAATTTGCTAGCGTTACTTGTTCCAAGTTCAGAGTATATGGCATTGTAATAGTTAGTTTTACCTCATAAATCTCTTCTTTCGCTGCCTCTGCCTCTCCTCTGGTTTAGAACCCCCAAATCCACAATGACAATGATTGCTTCAAGGTCCACCTCTTAATAGAAGACCCGATCTATCTTCTCTTGAATCTCGACATTTCATCCAAAGAATATCCACTTCACTTTATTAGAATATATAATTTACATAGTGGTTGATGGCAAACGAGCAACAAGCTGCGCCGCTAGCCCTTTTTGAATTGCAAAGCTAACTCTTTTGAAAACTACATTCGTGGAGCTATGTGTCATAACATTACTTCACTTTATTACATTCGGAGGAAGATCTCTCATCGGATCATCCTGAACACGAAGGAGATGCTCTCGATGTTACCAGTACCCAAATTGAATTAGAAAACGTACAAATTTACGTCTAACATGATACACAACATAAGACTGAACCATGTCATCAATAAAGAATCTAGTAAAATGCAATTAAATGCATACAATCCTCTCAATAAAGTTATCTAAAACTTAGATTATTATTTTGATTATTTAGTTCTTGTCGTGTAAGTAAACCATTAGTATACATAGAACTCAAAAAATGGATAAAGAGTGTTATACTTGACATTAATTGTTATGACAGATACTGAAAAAAAAAACTAAATGGTTTGAGTATTAGGCTATTTGCATGTTTTGTGCATCCTGTTGGTGCTGAACTGCATTTGCTAGTACTGTTTTATAACTTAATTTGCTGTAAATAATGTTATGATTCTTGTGCAGTTTAGCTGCCTTGTGTTGCTGTTGTCTCTTGGATATGTGCTTTTGATTCAGAGAACAAGCTACGAATACTCAAATTTGTTTTCGAGATTGCGACATTCCATATTTTTGCATCATGTCACATGAAATGACTTGGACTCACAAGTCACAAATAAGAACACGTCTTTATTTGCGTTCAAATGTTGAGGTCTGTAAATCACGAGAGATCATTCATTTGGTTTGTGGAAACAACGTATGTCGAATCCAAGTAGTCGTTATTAATGAGATTGATTGTCTTCTATATTCTTTCTTGCAAGTTGATTTAGCTTCTTTTATGTACTTGATGCGCTTTGTTTCTTTTGTAAGGTCTAACTCAAAGAGACTTTGCATGAAAATCAACACCTACTAAAAAGTGGTAAGTTTAAAGTTCATCTTTATGTCAAAAATCAAAGTTACGAATAGTATAAGACTATAAGATGATAGGATTTGGCCAGCTTTAATATGTAGTTCAATAAAGTTTTAGCCAATTTTAATACTAATTCAATAAAACTACCACCAAATAGTCTAGTGGTAAGGCAATTGACCTCCTTATATAAGATCAAAGATTCAAACCTTATTAAGTATTTATGTGAGGCCTTGAGGTGGCAATGGAAGAGTAGGAAACCGGTCATAGGAATACCCCGGTTAATCCACGCACATAGGCACGGATATTCACTAGTGCAGGCTGCCCAACCGCACAGGGCCCAAAAAGTTATGGGGCCTCAAATTTTAAATGAAGCCCATAAAAGGGTATACATAAAGTATTAATAAGCCCAAGAAGCATATAACTTTCATGGTGCCAGCAATGTGGAATAATGATATTATTGTTTGCCATCTTTTTCATCTCATACTTACGTTAGATAAAGAAAAGAAGTAAACTTAATGTTATATTTTCCAACACACATATGTATGTACACGCTATAGTCCAAGTTGATTTCCATGCCAAAAGGCAAAACCCAAATAAGAAAAGTGTAACGAAAGAAAAAATAAAATAACTTGTCAAATATTTCATATTTAAAGACGTTTGTAATTATGGCATAGGGCCCTCGAAATCCGCGGAACGGCCCTGCACATTTGAGTCAAAAACTCTCTCCCTATATAAGAGGGATGCTACATCCACATAAGAAATCCACAAAAAAACTTCACACGCTGACGTGTCATGCACTGATTGGTTTAATCATAGAGAAGAGAGAGAAACTATAGTAAAATCCACCAATCACTGACTGACACGTCAGCGTGTGGATTTTTTTTGTGGATTTCTTATGTGGATCTAGCATTTCTCCCTATATAATCCTAAAGTGGGAAACTTCATTCGTTTTAAATAAAGATTAAATAGTTTGAACTTGCTACCAAAAGTTTCCAAATATGTTAAAAGCTCGAAATCCTCTATTTATTATCCGTCAATACTCATTATGCTTCATTTACTTTTGATTCTTCTCCTTCTACGTAACATTGACTGATTTCAACTGTCATTACACATAGTTACATAGCAACTTAAGTATTTTCACGTGGAAAGACTTAAACGCTCTTTGTCTTCCACACTAGCCATCAACCTCACTTTCACCCCCAAACACCACCATCACTTTGAGCCTTCAACACCAGCAATCAACCATCGCCACCACTTTCGCCTCCCATCACCACAACATCTTTTAAATGACCCTAATAAACTATCCCTCTCATATGAGCCATCACATGAGCCTGTCAACACCCATTATATCTTCCAAAATTATTTAGCCTACTCATGAAACGACCATATATCCGCCACCCTTCATTTGATATCTTTTATATCTACCTCTGTTCGTCGGCAATGACCTTAACACACTCTATATAGCCGACGAGAAATAGGTCCCATAATCACCGCCGTCTCCATTGTTGTCCTCTGAAGTTTGGTCCTTTGCCATAAAAGTTGACATCTCCATTATGTCTATCAATAACTTTATTTTCGAATCGTTAACTTTGTATGGAACAATTTTTGAATCATTAATAACCGTCGTCGATTTTTTTAATCGTTTATATGGCGTGTTTCTTATAAAAAAACAAAATTTTGAAATAATCTGATGAAGAAGATGAAGTTGTGTGAAATGAACAAATTACCCTCAACAAACAAGTTAGGTCGTGTAAAATGACAATATTCATTGTACGAAAAGAATAATGAGTTTTGACAGATAGTACATAAAGAACTTTTAGCTTTTACTCTTCCTAATACTACTTGTCAAAATAACAAGAGCTCAAAAGTTTAATCACACAGACCGCGTATAGCATAATAACAACTATAATTATTGTTGGGTCAATTTAGTACCCAAGGTCTCTTAAACAAAGATTTGAATAGAAAATAACCTAAGCGTTAGAAAACCTTAAACAACATTCAAGTCACTGAGTGAATAGTTACTTAGTGAGTCACCTTCAGGAAGCTTAGGACGAGTCTAAGAAGAAAGTCTCTCCATTCAGTGAGGCAGAACTCAGTGAGTGGCACCTAAGCTAAAGAAGAAGGTAATGGGTTCAGTAAGTGATGACAATAACTCACTGAACCCCATGACTCCTCAAAAGCTATGATGACTGAAGAATCAAAGACTGAAGACTTGAAGACTGAAGAATAGGCGAGACAAGGCGGGAAAGGTTTGAAGGGATAAGGAGAAGTCCTTATCAGGCTAAAGTCAAACTTCCCTGAAAGGCAAATGTCATGACAGTTTCATCACTGTTCCTCATAAAACAGTATTGTCTTCTACCCAAAATAGCTTCTTGTAATATAGACAAAAATACGTAAGTATTTTGTCCTAACTAGCTTAGGTCACCTTTTGTCTTTATCACAACGGTTGTGAAATACTTGTGTATAAATAGGAAACATAAGGTAGAGTAAAAGTTTGACAAGTTTGTGCAATAAATGCTTAGACATTCACAAGCAACTTTTACTACTCCAAATAGCAACCTAGTCCCCGAGATAGTTTAGTAGGTTCAGTTTAGTTGCTACTTAAGCTTAGCTTAAGTTTAGCGAGGAGTTATACTATACTTGTCATTTTAATACAATTGTTATTCCGCAAACACTTGGGTATAATTCTTTGATTGATTTATAATAAGAATTAAATGTTGAAAAATCTTGTCTATTTACTTTTACGTTTTCTTATAAGTGTAAGAGAATACTAACACATTACTTAACCATGAAACACAGTTAGATTAACTTTGTAGTTAACTTTAACTGTGTAAAGGGAACAACAATTATAAAATTTTTGTAATTTTGATAGTATTAATATGTATCATTTTGACATTTAAACTGGCTGACCTACCTATTAAATAAACACTTAAGGTAAGGATTGAAGATGTCTAACATGTGTATTAGTATGATATTTTTATAAATAAATATATCATGATATTTAAACTGACTCACATATCTACTAACCAAACCGATAACTCAACCAAACAAGGCTCGTTTATCAATCGTGTCAGGAAAACTCAACATTAATTCGCACCTGTATAATACACATGTATGCCCCATTATGAGTTGGGTAACTCATTTAACTAAAAATTTCGTGAGTTTGCAGATTGATAGTTAATAATTAACTAGTTTAGGTACACAAATTATAAACAAATCAAAAAATTTCATGAAAATATGCATAACCCATGTAAACTTCAAAAAAAATAATATCAAAACACAAATCAATTCACTCTTCGGCGCACTGTTAGAGGAGGTGTCGAAGCTCACCAATTAGACCTCCTTCAAAAGTTAATTGAGACGACGATCTTGACAAATTTGGAGGATAGATGGGTTTGGGACTTGAATAGGGAATGAGTCTTTCGTGTCAAAGATGCTCGCATGCTTCTCGATGAGCGTTTTCTCCCAAAAGACTCTACTGCCACAAGATGGGTTAAATCCATCCCGATAAAATTAACGTGTTTGCTTGGAAGGTCTACCTCGATCGACTACCCACTCGATTGAACCTAACGAAGCGAGGTGTCCAAGTTCCTTCTTTATTATGCCCGGTTTGTAATGCAGATCATGAAGATACGTCACACTTGTTATTTAGTTGTAGTTTAGCCAATGAAGCTGTTCATCTTGTATGTCGATGGTGGAACTTAACGTGGTCGCCTCTTGGTTCGTATTCGGATTGAATTTCTTGGTTCAATTCATTAAGGTTATGTTCTACAACTAAAGGGCTACTTGAAGGGGTTTTCTACGTAACGTGGTGGTGCTAATGGAATTACAGGAACCAACTGCTTTTTTCGGCTCAAATTCCTCGAAAAGACATTATTTTGACGATATTTTTTCGCGTTCTTTTTCTTGGTGCCGAGCTAGATGTAATCGCACTTTTAGTTGGAATAGCTGGCTTCAGCATCCTTATTTGATTTCCTTGTAAATTTGCTCTAGCTCTCTGATAGTGGTTTCTAATAAAAGTTGCCGTTCAAAAAAAAAAAAAAAAAAAAAAAAAAAAAATCAATTCATTCTTAACAAACCAACTACAATTATGAAACTCACGCTCGTCGATTTCACTTTTCAATTTTTTGAAGATACTGTATATTTGTAAAAGGCATATATAGTTAAACAACTACTTTTGACTTAAACTCGTTTATCCTTAACTTAAGCATGTTTATTTTTGTATCGATTTAGTTTCATGTCGTTTTCATATCGAGAATTGTCACTCTTGCTTTCAAGTTTAGACTAGGGGCGGAGACGAGCTGATCAGAGCCCGAGCTCGACTCGTTTATATTTTAGAAAACTTAAGCTCGAGCTCGGCTCAATTTGAGCCTTAAGATTTGAGTCTGACCTAAGCTCGTGGTATGATATATAAAGCTTGAGGTCGGCTTGGGCTCCGCTCGTTTGTGATGTGCAATAAAAAAAAACTGCTTGGCCTTTTGAGATTGCGTGTTCAAGCTTGTTTATATAGAGCTTGTTTATTTGTTTTGACCTCGTTTATATGAATACACAAAATGAACTAAAGCTTGTTTAGGCTCGTGAGCTTAGTCGAGCTTTGTATATAAAGCTCAGGCTTAGGTACGTTTATCAAATGAGCTCTAATTTCGAGCTCGGGCTCAAGCTTTTTATTGATTCGATCCCGAACTATTCACAAACGGCTCAGCTCGTTTCCACCCTAGTTCAAACTAGGGATGGCAACGGGTCGGGTTCGGGCCGGGTTTTAGTGTACCCGTACCCGTTTATAATATCCAAACCCGTATCCGCCCCATTAACCGCCGGGTACCCGATTAATATTATCCATCGGTTTTTCGGGTTTCCCCGCGGGTTTCTGTTATCTCCAATTGAATAATATATGGACAAAATGACGGTATTATGATTAAGTCGCGCACTAAAATCCACCGAAAAAACAAAGGAAAACACCCTAATATATTCATGTTTTGTTAAACTTAAAGAAAATGAATATCGTATCAAACAATTTAATGTTTTTAAATAATTCATGTACAAAATAAAATATATTATGTAATAGAGATACGTATATAAAAAATATAATGGAAGAAATTATATATAATGTATAAATATTCTAGTTAAATATAATAGCAATAAAGCGGATGTAAATTCGGGTAAACGGATACGGGTACGGGTAATCGGGCGGGTATTACCCGAACCCGTACCCGAACCCGTACCCGGCTAAAAATTTATATCAATACCCAAACTCGCATCCAAACCCGCCAACCCTCCCCCGAACCCGACCCAACCGGTTCGGGTTTCCGTTTTCCCCGTCGATTTCGGGTGCTTTTGCCATCCCTAGTTCAAACCCATTAAACCCACGTAACCTTGTATTGACTTACCAAACACCCCAATAAACCTCTAACAATAAAAAAAATCCCAAACACCACCATCCTTAAATAACCCCCACCCATAAACCCTAATAAAACGTTCAGTTATATATTATCGCCTCCCTCCCTCCCTCCAGACCTTCTCTCTCTCTTTTTTGCCTTTCAACTCCTCAACCTCTCTATCACCAGGTATCTACTTCTCATCACTCGATTCATACAATTAATTATATTTTAATCAATTCAATCAATTGTATTATCATAGTAATTATTTGCAATAAACACCGATTAATTATCTACAATTAACTGCTTAATTGTTTTATTTGATTGATGAATATACTTTTATACATAACTTTATATAAGTTAAATACTGCTCAATTAAATTAAGTACTTATAAACTGCTTAATTATAAGTATACTTTTAGGAACAGTGTTATGGATTTGCTTATTTTGTAAAAGATGCAACATTACTCGAAAAACAATAATAGCTTAAATTCGATCCTATGCACCGCTTTATGAAAAACTGTTTTTTCTGCTTAAAAATAAGCAGAAAGTGTTTGGTTAAAGCAGAAAAAAAAAATAAGCAATGCCAAACACCTACTAAGCTGTTTTCGCCTAATTTAATATGTTTTGTATTAGCAGAAAGAAAATAAGATGGTGGCGATTCAATTAGATGACGAGACCGTAAAGAAAGTCATTAGACAGGTATGCCGAGATTATTATTATTTTTATTAATTTTTTTAATGATTGATTGGTGGTGTTTTAATTTCTATGTTAATATGATATATGCAGGTTGAGTTCTATTTTAGTGATAGTAATATTCCTAGAGATACTTTTCTTAGGAATACTATTAACGAGAGTGAAGATGGCAGTATCCTTTTTATTCCATACATTTATCTTATTATACCTTTCAGCGGCTATGTTTATCAATAAACAGGTTTTGATGAACATGGCTGCCGTATAGCAATAAAAGTGTTTTTTCGTGGTCTATTATCACTATTTCCTGCACGTTTTTAGTTTTTTGTCCGATATGATATTTGTTGATGACATGTCGTTAATAAGAATGGTATCGGGGCAACACTTGAAGTTTGTAGCATATAGTGGAAAGAAAAAATATACGATAATGGAACTTGAAGAAAAGTGCATTGCTATTGTATGCGCTAAACCGTTAGTTACATTATTATAAAGTTTTTCTTAACTAAAATTTAAAAACAGTGGTAAGCTTGGCATTGATATGCTCTTTTTCACGGATGAGAGGTCATTTGGGATTAGGAGAGGTTAAGGCTGAAGATGTTCCAGAAGATACAGTGGAAGCTGTGGCTGAAACAATAAAGACTAAATCAACTACTCTTAAAATTTCCGAAGATGGTCAGTCAGTCGATGAGTTTACTGTATTTGATAGATATTTATTCTTTTGTAATTGTTATTATTAGTAGTTTGAGTGATGATGGCTGATGAAGATAGCTTAATATTTGTAGGGAAAAAGGTTGGAAGGACCACTGAGCTCCGGAAACCAGAGGAGGTGATTGAGCAATTAGACAGTAGAACAATTGCTGCATCACCAATCGAGTACGATACAACCCTTGAGGAGGTCGAGACCTTCTTTAATCAATCTGCTAAGGTAAAATTCTTGCTTTCATTGCGAGTTTTATACGTTTTCTACCCGATGATTGCTTAACATCTGTATGAAAGTGTTTGATTGGATGACTAAACTGCATATTTAATTGTCTGTATACGAAATACGTTTGCTATCTAAAACAAGGGTATATTCATTTTATTGAGTGTGATTGGTAATGCAGGTTACTAGTGTGAGGTTACCTCGTCATGTGGTTGATAAGAGGATAATTTGTGGCACCGCTCTTGTTGAATTCTCATCTGAGGAGGATGCAACAAACATTTTGACAAAAAGCTTGGTTTTTAAAGGTGCTGAGCTAGAGCTAAAGCCCAAGTAAGCACCATCTTCTTGCATTGTTTCTTATTTTAGGACGACATTGGCTACCTAGGATATTGGTGTTTTTTATATGATTATATCTTATCTTTGCTTTTACGAATTTAGGAAAGAGTTTGATGAGCAGAGAGCACTTGATGAAGAAGCTGAGAGTACCCGTCGTGAAGCATTAGCAAATCGTAAAAATGGTTCTCAGGAAGAAGAGTGAGTACTGAAATACATTATTATTTTTTAAGTTTCAATTGTTGATGCTGCTGTTAGTTATAATATTCGTTGGTCTGAATATATTTTATTATGTTGATGGTAACAGATACCCGAAAGGCTTAATTGTTGCATTTAAGTTGAAGAGCACATCAGCTGAAAACGATAACCAGGTCAAGTCCGGTGATGCGAAACCAGATTCCATGGAATTGGAGACCGAGGAGAGTGAACCAAAGGCTGATGCGAAAGCCAGTTCAGATGCTGATGAAGCTGAAGAAGATAATAAGAAGAATAATACAGAGACTAAAAAAACGTCTGCTGACATGTACAAAGACAATAAGGATGTTGTTTTACGTGAAGATCTCAAAAGTATTTTCCAGAAATTTGGAACGGTTAAGGTATGTATGTTATTATCCTGCTAGCTTTTACATATTCTACTTGATGACCTGAGACACAACATGGTCTAAATATATATGTACCCTCATTCTTTTCTACCATTGTAATTTGACGTTATACTAATGTTGAATATAAGGTTTAAAATTCTAATCATGTGGTGCTGGTTTCAGTTTATTGATTTCAAGATGGGGGAGGAATCAGGATACATACGGTTTGAAGAAGAAGAAGCTTCACAGAAAGCACGTGCTGCTGCTGTTCTTACTGAGGAGGGTGGTCTAGTTGTGAAGAACTATGTTGCTATTTTAGATCCAGTGACAGGTAAAGCTACAACATTGCGTCCTTGCACAATCTTTGTATTCCATCTTTTTTTTTTCTTTTTTTTTTTTTCTTTTTTTAAATCTCTGCACTACTTTTTAACAATTTTAACCCATTTGTTTGTATATGGTCGATTCTGGTTTATTTCTTACAAATTGGGTCAAACTGTTCAAAAGTCGTATAATGTGTACACAAATAAAATAACCGGTAATAGCATCTTTATAGTTAGACATTTTAATAACCGGTAATTTTTTTTATCATGATTTCAGGTGATGCCGAAAAGGAGTACTGGACTATGCTCCGCAGTCAAGAGAAATCCCGTGGAAATAATAGAGGCAATTGGAGCAGGTTAGTGTTTTTTTGCATATAAAGATTTTTATGTAACATGCTATAATAGCATCTTCACCATTTTTTTTTAATTTTTTTTTTTTAATTAATTGAAATTAGAAGTGGACAATTATTTTAAGACGTCTCAGAAAATAAAAATGAACTATAATTTTGGAACGGAGAAAGTAATAATATGTTGTTTAAATGTTTATTTATTTATTGAAAAGGAATTTTATATTTTTTGATGGAAAAAAGTTACATATTTATTCTAGAACGGATAAATTTTTATGTGATCAGGAAACCTATGGAGCGAGTTTTTTTATATACTCAAATAAGTTTTTCTTAGTTTTGAGTAATCGATAGTCTAATTTTAATTTTGTTATTGATGTTGATTTTGTTCCAAAATAAATGCAATTTTATAAGCAGAGTGTGCTATGAGCAGTAGCTGTTCACACAGCTTCTTAAAGAAGCATTGAAAAAATGAGATTTCCTAAAAAATAGCAAAGCTCACCGCTCTTTCGCCAAACGAACACTAAAAATTAAAAAGCTCATTGCTCACCGCTTATCGCCCCAAAAAGCTCTTTGCAAAAAAGAGAACTCTTGCGTCATGAGTTCTTTTGTTACAGCCAGGATCGTTGAAAAAGAAAATTGTTACTTTTGTTTTGTGATTGTTGTAGTTGATTATTACATCAAACTTAGTATGCTTCTTCAAATAAAAATGGTTAAAGGCTAATATGAACTTGGGACATAATAACATTGAGGATAACCTGCTAATATCTATCTATCAGTTATTAGTTTCAGTTTTCCATCTTAAAAGTTGTCACTTTCATTAATGAAAAGCGGATGGACGTCTTAGTTTTTACGTGTGTCTGTTTAGTGTTCATGCCTTGGTTTTTTATTTTCTGGGATTGTTTTAGTTTCCTTTATTGTAAGGATTTATTCTGCAGTTCTCATTCAGTTATTCTCTTTGGCTTGTGTAGGGGAGGAAAGAACAATAACAGAGGTGGACGACAGTTTAACGGGAAGAACCGTTCAAGAGATAATAATTCTGGTGGTCGACAAAACAAGTTCCAAAAAGTTGCAGCGGCTTGAATTTGTTTCGACTCAAATAACTGGCTTCCCCAAATGAAGTAGTATCTGTGCAACAATCGGGTTTTATGTTGAATTATGACAGCGTTACCTTTTATAGAACTTTGGCGGAATGTTATTTTCTGTTTCGTTTAGGAAGTAGTTACGCATTTCAAGTGTTTGCTTGCTTGTATGCTAAACTTATGTCGTTATGAAAATCAAGTATTACCTATTTGCTGATGCTTCAACGTGCTGATAGGTCAAGGACAATGGATGTCACTATTTTTATTAAATCACTTCGACCAAACTATTTGTTAACAACAAAAGTCATTACACAAAAGTAGATGAATCAAGTAGGCAAGTACGACAACAGAAGGAAATTTGCTCATTTATTTTGTGCTACCAATTTGCCAATAAAATATTTCTGTTTCTAAGGTTTATATATAACTTTACGCTATGTTGCCTTTTAAGGCCATCTTCAATTCACCAGAATTAAAAACATGTTCACTAATATCTAACAAAATGAATCAAATTCTGTTGTCACGAGCCTTGTACAAAATTTGTGCAAATAGATGGCAACCGACGCTCGTTCAAGTATTTGCTTCAACATCAGGAACTTCGCAAGGAATACGATATAGGATTTTGCATTATGGACATCCACAACTTCAGTAAAACCTCTTCCATAGTCGACTTGAAATTGAGTACTGATGGTAATAATATGCAGGTTTTCACATTGTTCTGAAGCCTTGTATGTGATCATAGAAGTACTATTTTCAGACAAATGGAAAAGATTAAGGAGACATTTAGTTTGGATATGAGTTTGAGATTAAAGTAGGAATGACACAATATTATCTATAAATGAACAACTTTAGCGAATGCATTCTTTTTCTTTCACTCGCTAGAGCCAAGTCAAAAACCTCAAAACAAACACACCCTAAATGAACTACGTAGTATTAGTACAACATGAGTCGCTTCAAACAAAAATGAACTATTAGTATAGTAGTTAAATAATGTAATTGAAATTCCGTTTCAACATTATTCTTCCATTCTATCAACAAATAATTTATCGTATTCATAGCATAAAGATTGCTTGTTAGAGGAGGAAAAATGGGTGGTTTGGTTTTCAACTTTTCATGTGTTGAAAAAAGTACAAACACTTCAAGGATATTTCCTATACAATATTAAAGGGAGTTGATTCGCACATCATTTTTTTTAGTATTTCACCACACTCAGTGCATCACAATGTTGTACTATGTGCTCTCTGCGCATCACAATGTTGTACAAAATGGTGAAATAATAAAAAAATGTGGTGTGCGAATCACCTCCCCAATATTAAGTGATACAAGCTATTATGAAAAAAGTACAAACACTTAAAGCACATTTCCTAAAATATTTAAGTTGAGTTAGGGGTGTTTGATTTGTCACTGATTCGGTAAGTGACTTTTGTTGTTTGATAAATTCTTTTCTGCTGTGATTCCACTAAGTGCATAATGGCTCAGCTATCAAGATATGCAAATTCATACAACGCCTCTTCCAAGGCCTATTTTTATATCATTTATCATTATTAAATGAATAATTTTATATATAACTATTATCCCTTTCCACATTCATATTTTATTACGTTTTATTAATTGATTACTTTTTTGATTTCAATCACTTAAGTTTTGCAACTTTATTTCTTTCACTAGTATATTATTCTAACAATGTTATGAGTTGTTGTAACAATAAATATAACATATAAATTAATATGTGCAAAAATATTATGTAATTAAATATATACTAACACAAGAAAATAAAAATATACGCCGTACAAGAAAGAATGTTTAAATTTTCAATAATTAGTTTTACACAATATATGTATTCAGAACACTTGTCAAACAATAAATTTGCATTCAGAAACACTTTGGTTCAAAGTTTTAAATCATTCAACGCTAAATCATGTAGTTTTTGTCAAACAACCCTTTAATAATTTTTGGAAGTTATAAAGTTAATATTAATAATATATTAATGTTCATTACAGTTAGTTTACTACATATTGTGAAAACTGTAGAGGGGGTGAATACGTTTCCATTTAAAACTTAAACTTTTCTATTAAATGACAAATCAAGTTTGATGTAATATGAAAAGTGTCAACTCTAGTATTACAAGAAATAGAGATATTATAACACAACAAATAAGGCATGTCACAATAACACAAACTTAGGCATACTTAAATATAACATGCTATCATACAAACACAACTAACACAATATAGGCAACAAACCACACAAATATAAATGCAATGCAAAATATAAATGTAAAGCGGTAAGTGCAAAAATAAATGTAAAGAGATAAGTAAAGAAAGTGCAAACCCGGACACGGCGGTTTGAGTGGTTCGGTCACGAAGCTCCTCTTCGCCCTACTCCACTCCCAGAGTACCCAACTCGAGAGTTACTTCACTAATCAAAAATCTCTATTCTCGGCAGAGAAAACCATACAACGTCGCTTACATTATTTTCTGACACTAAGCTAAATGTCGATTACTAATCTTAGCTAGTACCAATCTAACACGATCCACCCGATCCTCAAAAATCACACAAGCTACAAGATCCACATGATCTACACTCAATCTACCCGATCCATACTAATCACACAATCAACTCACCGTACACGATCTACCCGACCTTCCCTTGATCCATTTGATCAACACATAAGCTCACTAGCCACAAGAGATCTTCGAATCTCAACAAGATCACAATGATCCACACTCACAAGACTAAACAAGAGATGATGACTACTTGATGTATATCAAGATACAACAAGCTTGCAACAAGTAATGCAAGTGCACTACTCAATGGCTCCAACACTTTGTATTTCTTGATACTTTGTGTTCTTCTCTTATACTAGAAGAGGAATGAAGGTGATCACTTGAATGGATGATTGGATCACTCTAAAACAAACTAAGACTCTCTAAATGATCAAAGAAAGTGATCTAAATAAGAAGAGATTAGACCAGAGAAAATTGACCGGAAAAATCAAGTGGAAAGTGTAAAATGGTCCATTATTTATAGGCAAAGAGAAAAATAGCTGTTACATAGGGACGGTACCACTAAATTTAACGGTACCGTCGGGTATTTAGTGGTACCGTCGCGGACAAAAAGCTCCTCCTTTTGTTTTTAGTGGGGAAGTTTTATTTGGGGATGTTTGGAGCTGTTTTATGGGGAAATATAGTTGTTTGGATTTTTTTTAAACTACTTTTTCAAAATAAAACATTTCTTTTTAATTCAAAAATAATTTGTAAAATGTATTTTTGAAAAAAATGTTTTGTCACAAAAATGTGAAGTTTAGAAAAATACAATCCTTTGATCATTTGTCAAGTAGTAGATTTGTTTGTCCATACCTTTAGTGATTTACGTCGGGATGGAAATCTACGACTTTTTTAAAGCATACTTGAGATGTTGAGAGGTGTTGATGTAAGTATGCATTGATGATTTATGTTTACAAGTAACTTGTCCATTTTACGTTATGCATTACAAGTTACATGTTTGTCATTATTAAAACCGAAGAAACCGTTTAGTTTAAATATCGTAATATTTGCACTAGTACATATAATAATATCATGAGTTTATGAAAAAATATGTAAATTTAATAAAGTATTGTTTTATATAATTTGTGCTAGATTGAGATAAAGAGTTTGTAGATATAAATAATTGCCTAAAAACGTTATTCATATCTTTTAATATCTATATGTTTTGATAATCAGAAAACGAAAACTCATCAAACCAAAGATAATGACGTAAATAAGTATTTAGTAGTAAATACTCACTTTCACCATCTAATCACTTAAGGTATGAATAAACAATGTGTCTAATGCATTATAAGATCAAAGGAATATTTTTATTAATCACTAGATTTCTATAAAATGTCACAAAACATTTTATATCTTTTATAAAACATTTTTGGAATTAAAATAATATGTTTAATTCATTACAAAAATATGAATTCAAATTTTCAACCAAAAATGACAAATCTAATCCAGAAAAATTTTCCTCATAAAAGGACAAAGTTGGGCAACGTTCAGGAGGGCGGCCCCCTTAATTATATAAGGCGGCCCCCTTAATAATTAAGGGGACCGGCCCCTAACTAAGGGGACTCCTGATTCTCCCCAGCTGTCCCTTTAAATACTGGTTCATTCCACTATTTTTTCTCACCTTTTTGCACTCAAAACTTTCTGATTCAAACCTTCATTTCTATCCTCTAAAATCCTTTGATCATATATACATTAATCTTTGTTTCAAAGTGATTCAAGCCTCAACACTCAAGTGCAAAGAGAAGAATACTTCTATTAATTAAGATTAGAAGTATTACAACTTAGTATCATCTTGCTATCTAAGTTTTTTGTTCATTTCATTTTGTTTATCATTTATACTTTGGTGAATAAGGTGTATACATTAGTTGGCTAGATTTAGATATAGAATCTAGAATTGTTGATTGGTTGAAGAGGTACTAGAAGTGAAGAAGTAGAAGAGCATAGAATTAGTGATAGGAGATATAAGAAGTAGTAGAGCATAGGATTGGTAATAGGAGGTATAAGTAGTAGTGGTTAGTAGTGAAGAAGTTGAAGACTCAAAGTTGAGAAGACATTGAAGACTAGAAGGTGTGGTGACATAGAAGCTTTGAAGCATAAAAGACATAAAAGCTTTTATAGTAGTAGTATCCTTGTAGTGGTATATAGATAAAGGCCCTCAAGTATAGAGATAGAAGCATTGGAGGTGTGAAGACTTAGAAGCCTAGAAGTTGTGAAATAGCAAAATCCTTGAAGTAGTGAAGAAGTTGTGAAGACGTGAAGAAACAAGTGCTGTGAAGAAGTATAGAAGTCGTGAAAGGGTGTGAAGAAGTTGTGGTGTGATTATAGTTGTGAGATTGGTTCTAGCTACGATTAGAACTCGACATTTAGCTTAGTGTCGTTAATCGGTGTAAGCCTAGGTGTGTACGGTTTTCTCCGCCATAAGGGAGGTTATTGACTTAGTGAAGAAAACTCTCGAGCTCGGTGCTCGGGGAGTGGAGTAGGGCAAGGAAGGTGTCCTTGTAGCCGAACCACTATAAATCCTTTGTCTCCCGGTTTGATCTTTCCATCTCTCACTCTTTGCTTACTTACTTATTTGCATTTCGTATATAGCTATTATTGCTTGTGGCGTGCATATATTGATTTCACATAAAGATCAAACTAGGTTCCATTCACAACATTAATTTTATATAAACAAACCATAAGGATATACTCATATTAAAACACACGCGTACGCGCACGCGCGCGCGCACACACACACACACATATATAAATATATATATATATATATATATATATATATATATATATATATATATATATATATATATATATATATATATATATATATATATATATATATATATATATGAAATCATAATTTCTACTCAACATTCTATATAAGTAGTATTTATACGATAAGTGTGAACAAACTAGTATCTATATTTTTGTATCAAAGATTTTTGTAACTTGTGTCTATTCTTTAGAAGCAAACCTTTATAAAACGAAAAAGACGTAAAACTATTCAACTCCCCCTTCTAGTTTTCCACAATTGGTATCAAGAGCCACGTCTAGCAAGATTTTTAAAATATATTGTATTTTAAAACTTGTAACGATCTATGGAATTTGAAAAATATTTAGAAGGGGAATTTACGCAAAAACCACCATTATTTGAAAATGATCATTTTCTTGAATGGAAAAATAAATTTGAAAATTATGTGAAATCAATAAATCTTGATCTTTGGCATATCATTTCAATTGGTGATCTTCAACCAACTATAATGGATTTTGAAAATCAATATAATAATCTTCAAACAAATATCGATAAAAATACTAAAGCTAAATTAGTGATTTACAAAACTCTAACAAGAGTTGAATATGAAAGAGTATTCTTTTGTAAAACGGCAAATGATATTTGGAAATGTCTTTTAAATTTTCACCAAGAAAAATATAAAACCAAAGATGATAAACTTGATGTTGCACAAGAATTAGTCACTCTAGAAAATTTGATAGACAAATATTTTGTTGAAATAAACACAAGTACCACTAGTTCAAATGTGATCATTGAATGTATCAATAACGAAGAATGCATGAGTCAAATCCGAAGAAAGAGTGTAAATAAATCATGGGGCGACAAGGACAAAGAAGATGATGAAAATATGGCGTGCGAAGATATTCAAACAAATGTAAATACAAGTATTGATGGCAAGGATTACATGCTTCAAGATCCAAGCGAAACTACAAATAAAACATGGAGCGACATGGACGATGGAATTGATCAACGTATAGCATGTGAAGATTGTACAACTACAAATAAGGTACAATCCGAAACCAAACATTTTTGCTATGATCAATTTATATTAGAATCTTCAAAATTGGAAAACAACTTCAAACATCCTTACAACATTGACTCAAAAATTATTTTTAAAAATAAATCTTCAATATCCGTTGAAAATAACTTTGAAAAAGAAATAATTTTAGAAGATAAAATGTCTAGACTTGAAAGTAATATTGTAATTGATCTTGAATGTAAAAAATGTCAAGACTACAAACATGAAATTAAAATGAAAAATGAAAAAGCAAAAATATTAGCTAAATTCGAAAATAGTTCTAAATCTTTAAAATATCTACTTAACATTCAAAAGTCATTTTATGATAAAACCGGTTTAGGATTTACTGCAAATGATCCTTTAACAAATATATCAAAACAAATAAAATTTGTTAAACCTAGTGGAGAAATTTAGAACTAATATTATTTACATCTATTATTTATTACTCTAATCAAGAAAGTCATTGTTTGTTAGTTAAAACAAACTATTGATGAATTCTTGTACTTCTCGGCGACATCCTCATCATGTGCATTTAAATGCAATGGATATCCTCAACTAACCATCTCGGACCCATGAGAATATGGGTACCAAGCTCCTTTTCATGTTTAAGTAGTAAACGAACAAAGAGACAATTACTTTTTGGATCGCTCACTTTGCTATCTTACATTTGATGACTATTGGTTCCTATGACTTCAATTCACATTCTACACACGACTTGCTTATGACGCTGTTGCGGCCATTTATTGTTTTGGAGTTATGTTCTTCACTTTTGGAGTATTGGTTTTATGGTGTGTTCGTTACTACCTCATGATGAAGGATTCAAGCACAATTATTCTTGATCTACACGACTTATGATGATTGTTGTGATCGATTACGTGTTTCGAATCAAGCCTCCTTGATTCTTATTGTGTTGGGATTTTACCTTGCTACTTCGACATGCTTTGGGCAAACTTTGAAGATGTCTACTAATACTCTCATGCCCACTCTTAAGGAAAAGCTGGACCTGAGGTAAGTTTTCTTTTAAAAAACTTGTCAATATCACATTATATTAAAGTATGTCATAATTAGTATATTAATATGATTAAATTTATAGGTTGCCATGTTCATATATCATTAATACTAATATATGTATACATGAAATTAGGCTAGTTGACCCTCTTGATTTTGAGTCTATTGCTCTTTTTCTTATTCATCATTTATGTTGGAAATCATCTATGACCAATAGTAGAATACTTATCATTTAGGCTAAATGACTATTCTAGTTGCATTAATAGATGTGCTATAATTAAGACTAGTTAGTATTTAATACTATGATGAATTTAGTATATATATACATGTGTTAATCTTGTATTCATAGATGATTAGCTTTATCCATCTCAATCATATTGCATTAAGATCATTAGAATTTGTCATCACTCATCCATGTCTTTAGTTGCCATTAAATATGATTATCTATACTACTATATAATGTATCTGGGACTATTCTATAACTAGAAAGGCTTAAAAATTCAGACTTTTACTTACTAATTATAGAAACAACCACCCCTAACAATCACCCCAACAATTTATAACCACTTCAACAACCACCCCCAACAATTTATAACCACCTCAACAACCACCCCCAACAATTTATAACCATCTCAACAACCACTCCAACAACCACTTTCCACCACCCCACCTCCCTCCTCTTCACCCCAACAATCCGCCCCCGCATCGCGCGGGCACCTTTCTAGTATGTGACAATGAGCTCAACCGATTCTCTTGAATATGATAAGTTTCTATTTCAAATCCTTTACTTGTGATTCTTGCTAAGAATTCAGACAAAACCAAATAGACAAATTATAAAAAAAAATTAGAACCATATGAAGAAAGAAAATTAGAGCAAGGATATCAATCCTTGATAGAATACTCATTTCTAATATTACGACTATCAATCCTTGATAGAATACTCATTTCTAATATTACGACTATCAAACTAGAGAATGCTATCAAGCTATATTAGTTGATAGTAAATATGTAGTTATTCAACACTTTTACGATAAAGAAAGACCAAACCATATAACCCATATTAAAGTGAGAATCCTCAACATTATAACTTTATAAGAATGGAACACCAAACCTTATACTAAAAAAAAAAAAAAAAACTCTTTCAAATTATCCAGATTGGCCAATATATAGTCATTATGATTATCAGGAAGCATGGTCTAAAGCCTTTTTATTAAGAAATTATAATCCCACATTGTTCTTTCATTTTACTGAGTTTTTTTTCAACAATATCCAAAATGGTTTTCAAAATGGTTCAAATATGTGGGAAGTATTCTAGAAATATTCCCGTCAAATGTTTATAAAGGATATCAAATAAATCTATGTTTGCTCAACAGCTTGGTAGTTTGTAGGGGTGTGCATTGTTTGGGTAATAATCTAATAAACCGAAAAAAGCCGAAGTGAAGTTATAACGGAACCGAATTTTCCAAAACTGAACTGAATCGAACTAAAAATTTGATTTTCGGTTTGGATATGGTTTTGGCTATCTGAACCGAAAACAAAATTTATATAAATATGTATACTTTTTATATATTTATATATACAAAATGACCATTAAAATTTATCCTAATATAAACAAAATATTTTTTATGCTTGAAATAATTTTATTTGCCAAAAATCTATATAATTAAATTTAAAAATATATATAATGGTGTAATTCAGGTTATTGAGTAACTTGAAAACCGAACCGAATTTAAATTCGGTTTTTGGTTCGGTTGAATTCTAGTTCGGTTCGATTCTGTTTAACTCAGAATTTTATTTTTAACCGAACTGAATAAACCAAACAACCCGATAACCGAACAGCTCAACACCCTTGTAGTTCGGATATGGAAGGGCCCAAATAAATAAATAAGCCCAGTAAATGTTCAATATCAATAGTAGCCCATTAGCAATAAAACAAGTCGGCCAGACACACATAATCCGGATCGGGTCAAAATTGCAATTTAATTGAAGGTGGATAATGGAATTCATTCATTCATTTAGAAACCCTAATTTCACCTCCCCCTTTATTTATTTCCAACCGAAACCCTAATTTGAGGATTGTAGATCCAATTATGATCTGTTATCGAATGCAATAACAAAGGTACATCAAAATCCCAAAATTTCATAATCAACAAACATTTTTAATTCTTGATTGTTAGATTTGTATGATTTTATAAAGTGTTAGTTATGTTTTAGATGCTAAATATCCACATATGCCCTTTGTACATTTTGTATAGTGTTCAAACAATAATAGGGGTGTTTGTTTAAGCTTATATATGGGGTTATATGACCTTATTTGATTTCGGCTTATATTTCAAAAGCTCCAATTTTCCGGCTTATTTGGAGACTTGTGGGCTTATATAATAAAGTTATATATGCCCACAAATCTCCAAATAAGCCGGAAAATTGAAGCTTATGATATATAAGCCGAAAAACAAATAAGCTCATAAGCCCCATATAAGCTTAAACAAACACCCCCAGTGTGACGGGTGTTTTGTTTTCTGAGATGTCTTTTTACAAATAAGCTCATAAGCCACAAATAAGTATTCTTATTTATGAGTGCAATGTTCGCTTTAATGATAATTTTTTCTTTGTCGATGATTAGTTGAGCGAGCATTGCATGTTTAAATGAGATTATTGACATAAGTCTCGCTCATTAAGAGAATTATCTAGGAACAAAGTTTCGTAACTTTCCCATGGTCGTAAAACCTTTTTTTTCCTCGTCGTGGGTCACTTTTTTCGCGGGTGGAAAGAAATCTCTAAATACATAACTTTTTTTTGCAATGTTGAATTAATCCTACACAAGTTGTTCGAGGGGTGGACATGGATATTGGCATAGAATTTATGGTGAGAAGAATGATGGATATTGTGGCTCAAATTTTGTCAGAATAGACACTCAATGTGATTCAAAAATTAAGAAGCTGCTAAATTGCTAGTACTTTGTAGGCTGCCAAGTAGTCCTAACTGTTTTTAATTATGAAATTATTTTCTCCTGTCGTTTTTGGGCAAAAAGTTATAGGTACTTCAAATCCGGGCCCTTTTTGTGGCTATGTTCGTCACAAAAAATAGATTTAAGCATTTTTGTTGATTTGTAATTTGATAACCATATATATGATACCCAACCCTTCGGTAAGATACTTTTTACATCAAAAGATACTTTCTCTTGGTGGTCAGTACTTTTTAACGGTCTCGCTCTTTTGACTAACATCCTTAACCAAATCTCATTAAGTCCCTTATGTGCGTATCATGTGAAAGCGTTTTTGTCTTTTTTTTTATTTTTTATTTTTATTATTTTAATTTTCTCTCCCCCTTTATTTAATTATGATATTGCGAATCAGCTAGGGTTTTATTATAATCTAGTGTTACGTGATAGAAACTTTATGATAGTTATCAGATCAGGTGTGTCCGTAGGCATGTTTTTTTGGGGGGATAGAAACTACACTTGTGCTTTTTGTTGATAAATGATTTCTATTTGAAAACGAGTGTTATGTTAATTTCATGATAACGTCGTGAGGTAATCAACCTTTTCAGACAGCTATTTAGGTTGTTTATTTTAATTTTTTGATTAATGGCAAAATATATGAGGTTAAACGGTGTGAGTAGAATACTTCATTAGGGCAATTTTGTCAAAATACAGTTATTATGTGGAAAAAGTCTATGGCCTCACTCATTATCTAGTCAAGCGCGCTTCGCTACTTTTCATGTAATTTTATTGATCTTATAGTAATTAATCATTTATGATGACATATATAGTCCTTTATTTGCAGTATAGTCAATTGCATCTTATATATCACTATGCAAATTCTTATATGGATTCTTTTAAATCATTAGTGTCATACTCCTGTGATGTCTATCTGTTCGTTTCAAAATTTTCTTATATTGTATATGTTTCACTTGATTCTCTTCAGTCTTCACTTTCATTGTTATTGCTATTTAAATGCAAGTCTACTGACCTGAAGAATATGTTCTACAGCTAGAACATCGCTACTTCCAGTTAGCCTAATGGGTGCTCCTAAGCAGAAATGGACAAATGAAGAAGAATCAGCTCTCAAAGCTGGAGTTGTTAAGCATGGATCAGGGAAATGGCGTACAATTCTTAAAGATCCAGAATTTAGTCACATATTATACTTGCGGTCTAATGTGGATCTCAAGGTTTGCTATAATGTGGATCATATCTCAAATGACATTATCTGGTGTCTTTATTATTTTAATTTAATTGCTGGATCAAACTTGAATCAGGATAAGTGGAGGAACATGAGTGTAATGGCCAATGGATGGGGATCTCGTGAGAAGGCTAGGATTGCTCTAAAAAGGATTCACAGTGGTTCTAAGGATGATAACCCTCTGGCACTTGCAAACGTTGATGACACTGATGATGACTCAGGTGATGGTAGAACTCTTCCATCTTCAAGTGGCTCTCCACAGACCGGTGGTTCAAAAAGATCTATGATAAGGTTTGAAAATTTTATAATGTTGCTTATTTACCTCAGCGTATAAACACTTGCGTACTGTTTTTAATTATACACATTATGATTCACAAATGCTAGTTATTTTGTTTCTCGAAGGCAACAGTATCAGAACTGATACTTTTGTTTCTGTTCATTCTTTACAGGTTGGATAATCTTATAATGGAGGCGATAAGCAACTTAAAGGAACCCGGTGGCTCTAACAAGACTACTATCGGCTCATATATAGAGGTATTTTATATATGTTATAGTTTTGCTAATGATGAAAAACTAAAAATTAGTTGTGTATAGACTCACTTTTTTCAGTAACACCGTTTCTCTCTCGTTTTGCAGGAACAATATTGGGCACCTCCGAATTTTAAGAGACTTTTGTCTATGAAGTTGAAATTTTTGACTCAAACCGGCAAGCTCGTGAAGGTATAGATATATCATTTCATTTTTTTATGTCGGAATTATGTTTTAATGTTTGAATTGTTGTCCGTTGCAGACAAAACGCAGATTTAGAATTGCCTCGGCTAATGTAATGGTATCTGACAAGAAAAAAATCCCGTCGATGTTACGTCTAGAGGGGGGAAGACCAAGTGGTTCATCTCCTAGATTTGATAAGGATGACATTAATGTACCTACCAGGGGTCAGATTGATTTAGAGTTGCAAAAGATGAGGAGCATGACAGCACAAGAGGCGGCTGCCGCTGCGGCTCAGGCTGTTGCAGAGGCAGAAGCCGCCATTGCAGAAGCAGAAGAAGCCGCTAGGGAGGCTGAGGCAGCTGAGGCTGACGCAGAAGCTGCTCAAGCTTTTGCGGAGGCTGCAATGAAGACACTCAAAGGGAGAACCGCACAAAGGCTGGTAATATATTAAAAAATAGGTTTTTGCTAATCATAGCCCTCAGTCCCTTGAGTACTTATTGTTAAAGTACAAAGTTTTAAGGATGTTTTTCCCTTATTCAACAAAATATACATATTATTTTTAATAATATCTGGCCACACTTGTTATGAATGAAAAATATGAAATATTGGACAAAAAGTGTTTTGGTCAACCCAATAACTCAAATGTACCAGACCCATGCAAAAAGTTATGGTCCTTTCACAGTTCTAATTGTATGACCCTCTTCAACTTTTTGCAGATGATTCGTGCTTGACTGAATTTGGCATAATGACAGGGGCCTATGTTATACCTTGCTTAGAGAAGAACTTTGCAGTTGTAAATATTTTCGGGGCTTGTAGCTTGTTGATCATGATTTCTTTGAATTGGTAAATGAATGCTTATGGTGGTTGGTTTATATATTCTTGAAGTAGAGTAAGATAGAATAAAACATTCCTTGCTGTTGTTGTTGGTTGTCAACATACATGCTTTGATTTTGCGAATGATAAATTATTGCAATACTTTTTTGGATGTGTGTATCTGTTTATCTTGTTATAGAACTAGTACATGAGTGCAAATTGTAGGAACATATTGCTTGAAAAAACAATGCAGATTTGTAAGGCGCCAAAAATATTTGTATCGCTTTTGAAAAACAAAGAATTACTACTGTTTTGTGAAATTCAAGTTTGAATTTTAAACAATTCTTTAAGGCTTTCATTTGGGATACTTTGGCTGTATAATGAAAGACTTGGGGTCACTTTTGGTGCTATCTCTCGTATTATGACAGAAAGCTTTATTTGGTTAGAGTATTGGTAACCTGTTAGCGTAAAATGTATGCATTTTTGGTTCATTACTTTCTGAGTGTTTCTGTTATTTAAAAGCAATATAGTTATTGTTTAGTAACCAAAAACATCACATATGGCATTCTTACTAAACGTCTAAACTCTAAACTGTCTTCTGGAATGGATACCAAATCCTTCAGTGATAAGCATCCTTCCCCAGCTCCCCCTGAGCGACACATCTGTGTTTGAACCAGATTTGTCAAAAGTTGCTGGTTGATACAATATTGTAGTGGTAGCAAAATGACTGCCTTGACAATCTTTTAGAATCCATAGTCTGAATTTGGTGTTGGAGCAGTGTTTAAACAGAGTCAAGAATGTTTTGTACATACACCTGCAAGACTTTGTTATCGAGAATAATGATTGGCTTCTTTGGTATGAAATTGCTAAGTTTTTTTCTGACAATGTATTCGACTACAGTGTGAGCTATGGTATACTTGCTATTCTTTTGGTAGTCACAGTGAAAAGCTTCATAAATATATGGGATGCCTTCACCTATATGGTTACAATTTGCACTTTTGCAGTTTTAAACCGGTTTTTAGTCTTTACGTCTAATACAAAAGAAACGGATTTCTTCATAAAGTTAGGATTCTAGCATAGAGTTAGAAGCTTGGTGACTACCAACCTAAAACAGTTGATGACATACAAACCGAACTTACCATAACTAGTTTAATTTAGAGGATAATGTGAAAGGCTCTTTTTTTAAACATAATGTCATTCAATAACATAATATATTGTTATTAAAAAATAACATAACATATAACTACTATTGCTGATAATATTTTTGCCGTTAGTAATGAAAAATATTTGACAATTTTGCCCTTCACTGAAGTTGTCTTAAATATATCACAGTGAACCTAGCAGTGATTGATATATATTGGTATCTCTGTATCTAGCGGTTCATAAGTCCTACTAATTCGATAAAGATATATCATTTTTATCAAACATGAACCACCAACTCAGAAAATTAAACTCACTTGTATTTGGAACAGATTCATTAGTATGAATAGTCCTAATATACAACTCAATCCAGTGTTGGACAAATTCTCAATCAATAACTTTTCATCTTTCGTCAACTCCGTTTTGTAGAACACGAACGTTTAAATATCATAGCAATGAAACTAAATGGAGCAAATAAAATGATACATTTTGGATGTTTATGATTCAGGAGTGGCAACTGTTTCCTCGACCTCGGCCTCGACCTCGAGTTGACTGTAGTTTCCTTTTTGCTTAAAGAGCTGGAGATGGTGATGCTTGCAATAAAGCCTGCCCTCATGAGCAATGTAACTAGATGGACTTATGGTGCATCCTCCATGACAACATTTGAAGCAGCTTTTATGATATGCAACTCCATCCACCTTAATCTACATTAGATATACTAAAGTTAGTATCTTTTGTCTAAGTTATACAGATTTCGACGGAAAAAAGTTTGTCTTTTGTGCCCTCGTAGAAATTTCTATTAAGGCGAAAAATGATATGAAAGCAAAGTTTTACCCGCTCAATTGGATAAACAATCTTTGAACATCCAACACATTTGTCTCTTGTACCCTCAAAGAAATTTGCGAGTTTGCTTGAATTTGGCTGCATTAGAGAGAACATGTTCGTCATATTTTAACAGAGAAGTACAAGATAAACTCAATGACACATGAATTGATGAATATCTTGTCACACCAACGGATATATTAGTAACAAAGGATGTGCATAACATTGCGGAAATTTTGATACCTCATAACTGACAGTCCTTTCTAGCTTGAATTTTGGCGTTCCTGAAGTTATCAAGCAGAAATCATGAATGTAAATAATGATTGGATTATAGGTAATCAATTTATAAAATCGCTTAAAGCAGAATAATAAGTATTGAACCTTCAAAACTTTTTTCCAAGCTGCCTGTTCTCTTGAAGAGCTGATCAAAGTGATGCCTACAATAAACCACTCCGTCGAATGAATTGAAGTTGCTAAGCTGCAAAAAAGGGTTGTCACGTTATTGTTATCTTTTTGAATGACAAATTCTTATAATCATACATTGAGCCTTGAGCAAATAATCTATGTTTGACAAAGGCTCATTTGGCGCTGCAAGGCCAAGAATTTGTTGGTGGCTGTCAGCCATATGTGTAATGTTTATTATTTGCACGGCCAAAATATATGATGTGAGGAACGTGAATGATTTGTGTCACATTTGTTGATGTGCAAAAAAAAAAAAAAAAAAAAAAAAAAAAAAAACAGATTGCATAAAATGAAATTTGAGAAACTTGTATGATTCAGGGAAACTGATATTGTTTTTACATATAGACAAAAGAAACTGACCTTAAGGGTACCATTGCAATGATGGCATCGGAAGCAGGCTTTGTGGTATATCCGTTTATTAGCTTCTAGCTTATCAACGAGATATACAGTTTTATCACAAGCTGTGCATTTTTGGGTTGTTCCTGTAAATTTGTTCATTTTTCTCGGTAGAGTTCTTTTTCTCTTGTTATTCAGGAAAACAACACGAGAAAAAGAACTCTAAGAAAACTCCTTTTATTTTTTGCAAATTGAATCTCAATTTTCATGTCCATTAAAAAGAGATGAGTTGCAGCAAATTAAGGGATAATAGTGTCTTCAATTGATTTTCAATCCGATTTTCGTGCATTTCCATTGCAAGCCTATTTCTCCCTTAAATTTTCTTCCTCCTATATTTTTAGAAACATGTAATAGAGTTGTGGTTAACATTATACTAACAAACTTCTAGCAGTTGCTACAATATTTAATAATTTATCAGCATAATTCATAACAAAATTTAATAAGCTACCACAACATGGAAAGACACACAACACGAAGGAACCGAAATAAGACTCCTAAACCACAACTGCTAGATTCATATGTGTGCAAAATCCTCAATTTGTTTGAGTACCCGACAAACTGCGAATCAAGTTCCGAAAATATTGTTTATATCTTTTGTGCTTGAACTTGCAAAGTTGAGTTGAACAGTACATGTAAACTGTCTCCATTGTTGTTCTGTAGAGCCAAAGAATAAATGTAAGACCTGTATATTCTACAAATTTTAAACTAATGGATTTATAGAACGTTCATTGAAAACTTATCACCAAATCAGAGTGGCGCAGCGGAAGCGTGGTGGGCCCATAACCCACAGGTCCCAGGATCGAAACCTGGCTCTGATATTAGAGAAAAGCTTCTATAAACCACTTCTTTTTGTATTGTGCAATTGGGCCAAAAAATATTACAATGTGTACACAATAATAAATCAATAACAAAGTTGCTGAAACAAAATTGATTATCAAAATAGTGCAGGCCTCTTATTAGAATTGTGTTGAGTTCACTTTCTGTATAAAGTATTTCGACCTTATATATGCCTGAGTTGCACGAAATCCCGTCGAAACAAAATTGATATGTGATGATCCTAGATATCTTGTTAGAATTGTGTTGAGTTCACTTTCCGTATAAAATATTTCGACCCTATATATGCCTGGGTTGCACGAAATCCCTGGCTCTGATATTAGAGAAAAGCTTCTATAAACCACTTCTTTTTGTATGGTGCAATTGGGCCAAAAAAATATTACAATGTGTAAACAATAATAAATTAATAACAAAGTTGCTGAAACAAACTGTTAGAAAATAGTGTAGGGTATGTGATGATCCTGGATATCTTATTAGAATCGTGTTGAGTTCACTTTCCGTATAAAGTATTTCGACCCTATATATGCTTGGGTTGCACGAAATCTTTATCGGGATAATTCTAGAAGAGAAAAACTTTGTATCTAGAGATATCACAAAGCAGGAACAAGAGAGGAATTGTATGTGTGTTTTGAAATTGTACGTGTGTTTTTCTTATGTTTAAATGAGGCTAATGGAGCTGTTTATCAAGACAGATTCTGAATGACAGTTATGCAGTTGAAGTTGCATTTTTGTCATGGTAAAAAACATATTAGCTCAACGAGTGTGTACTCCACACTTCCCTAACTCGTATCCGAACCGAATATGAAATCTCATTAGCCGCTAGTAAATCGCCATTACCTAAATGGCTATCGATGACACTAAAATCACCAACAATTACAAGTCATAGATTGGATTTTTGTGTGGATACCACATATTAGGCTATTGGGAAAATACCACCAAAATGCATTAAACTTGACACCTTTTGTAATTCTGTGTAGTGACGTATTTTTTTCCTAAAAAAGTAAAAAACTTTCTAAATCAGACTATTTTGTGCACTCTTTGGCTGGCCAATTTGCCCGTTCCACGTGGTATATACACGTGTATTTTTTCATTTTTAACCGAAACAAAATACCACCAAAATACATTAAACTTGACAAATTTTGTAATTTTTTTTTTTTTTTTTTACAATTCTCGTCTTGGATGTTTTATCTCTTCTTCACTACTTACATAGATGTGCATTGTACTTTGTACATGTGTTATCTAGTTGGTATGTTTAGAATAAGATGTCAATGTTGTAAAATAATACAAGGTTTCCAATTCTCGTCTTGGATGCATTGTACTTTGTACACATTTTGATGGATACTGGTAGTACTCACAACTTTTTGTGTATGTCTACTGCTAAGAGAATAGGATGTAAGTTGCAGCCTACTGTTCCATTAGAGGTATCTGTGGCTAATGGGAATCAGATGATGAGTAAGTATATGTGCAAGGATTTCCAGTGGTCTCTGCAAGGGATCCCTTATGTCACTGATGCTATGGTGTTATCATTGGGTAGCTGTGATATGGAGTTGGGAGTACAATGGCTATCCACATTGGGGAATATTCTATGGAATTTTGAGAAACTAACCATCCTATAGCTTAATTGATGACGTATAGTCTATATTTGGGCCACACGCCCAAATGATAAACATCACTAAGGCCCAAAAACCACCACAGGTGGGCTATTATAACTTGGGCTGCATTAATAATGGGATTGGGCTCACGAAGACCCAAACCCAACTAAACTATATACGGTATAGATAAGGATCTTCTATCTATGGAATAGATATCCTTAACCCGGATAAGCACCACGTGTGCGAAACGTAAGGAGCACGAAACCTACAAGGATTCTGCGCCTATATAAGGAATGACATAATTCTCATTAAAGGGACGATTGACATACCCTCAACTCTTTACGAGAACCCTAAAACCGATTACTTACTCTCACGCCAGAGGATAATCGTGGGAGACAATCCCACGATAAGCCTAACGGTGTTTGTTTATTTTCTTAGTGCGCAGGTTTCAAGCATTAAGAAGCGAATTGGTACGAGAGCAAGAGCCCAAACTAGGAACGCCCAACTTTTGTATCAACAAGTGGCACCATCCGTGGGACCAACACTAAGAACAAAGGAACTAGAATGACGAAGAATAAAAATTCAAGCCAGCGGACTCCGCAGTTGAAAAAAACACGTGACCCCCAGAGGAAGAATCAACAAGATTCGACCCCTAGGCAGGCTTCTGGGACAACCAGCGCACCTGGTCACCAAGAGGCGGGAACAACCCTACCTCTTCCAGCGGTAGAACTGCCTATAAGGACTACCCAAGCCACCACAGTGGTTCCAAGCGTTGAGGAACTCCAGCGCACCCTCTTCAATACTCCTCACCAAACGGCACCTACAGTGGACAACACTGTACCACCGGGCGCGCCTAACCGAGAAAGGGTTCCCAATACGGAGGCAGATATTCTTGCAGCAACTGAGGACGCACCTGACCTAACGTTGGGGAATTTTGTATCCCAAAATTATGAAACCCTAACTGCCCTCATGCAAGAAGAAGCAAGGAGAAGGTCGAATACGAGCCTACAAGCCCGGCTCAATTTTGATCCTGAACGCGAGTCATCACCACCGCGCCACCCACGAGGAAGACGCGCAGATAACGAAAAACGTACCACTATCTATGATAGGCTAGGTACGACATCTGACTCACAATATTCAGAGGAATATGAAGACAACGAGAGGCGCACTAATGTTCATTCCAGACTTGGTAGTCGAGGGATACAAGACCGATTAGGACCTCAACATTCACCAAGCGAAGGTTCCTCCAGGTCTGGGAGCAAGAGAATTCATGACAGATTAGGGAGGAGAATATCCCCAAGTGAAAGCCGTTCGAGCTCTTCCTCTGAAAGAAGCCGGCGCAAGCGCCGCAAAAGAAATTACTCCTCCTCCAACGACTCCTCGGATAGCGAGGATAAGGAAACAGGACACTGGAAGTCAAGAGGAAAATGTCGTGAAGAAGAAAACGAAGATATGTCTCTTCCATGGCGTCGTCAGAAAGTTGATGCGTTTACCCGACGCATCATCGATTACTCCGACCGCAAAAGGAGGCGCATGCCCACTAACGTAAAAACATATGACGGGACAGGTGATCCGGATGACCACCTAAAATTTTTTGAATCGGCTGCTACTATCGAAAATTGGCCACAACCTGTGTGGTGCCATATGTTTAATTCTACATTAGTAGGGAATGCGCGCACATGGTTTAGCAAACTCTCACGACGGAGCATCGATGGGTTTGAAGAATTATAGAAAGCATTCCGTTTAAACTTCACCCAAAGAAAGAAGTGCGCTAAAAACCCTGTTGAACTAGCCAGAGTAAAACAACGCCAAGGGGAATCAACCAGCGCTTTTATGGAACGCTTTAAAGATGAGTGCATACAGGTCAAAGCGTGTCCCGAAATTCTAAAAATTTCAGGGTTCATGAATGGGATTAACAACCCAGAACTCATTCGGAAGCTAAACGACAAGGTTCCCCAAACTTTCGATGAGCTAACAAAGCGCACAAGATCCTTCATACAAGGAGAAGCAGCCACTGCGGATAGCAAAAAAGGCTACTCGAATTATAGGCAACAAGAACAGCCTAGGAGACAATTCAATGATCAGAATAACAACCGCAGCAAGAATTATCACAGTGGACGAGATAATGACAAATATACCCCTCTCACAAAAACTCCGAGGGAAATGATGAGCCGAAAAATGAACCACTTTTAGGGGGTCATTTAAGCCCGGAATTGAATTTATTTGATCAAATATTGCCCTAAATCGTTCCTTTTTATTGCTTTTGCCTTAGCCTTAGGCCCCGTGCGTTTTTGCTTCTGTTTTTTTTTTTTTGCTTTTGTTTGCCTTGCGTTGCTTTGCCTTGCCCTTTGTTGCCTCTTGTTTTGCCTGCTTTTTATTGCTTTCGCTTTTGCTTTAACTTTAGGCACCGTGCGTTTTTTTGCTTATGTTTCTTGTTTTCGTTTGCCGGCTTTTGCTTGTTGTTTATTGCCTTTTGCTCTTTTTGCTTTTCGCGTTCACCCGCACACCTGCACTTGCTGGAGGTCTCATTGGAAGCAGTCTCTCTATTCTTGGGTTTTCCCGGGGGTAGGGGTAGGATCTGTCTACACTCTACCTCCCCCATACCCTTCTACGGCGGGATTGGGCTTGTTGTTGTTGTTGTTGTTGGGAGTGAAATCTGGAAAAGGAAGCAATTCGGACGTTTTTGGAGCATAAAAGTGAAGAAAACGCCAAAGACTTAATTTTCCATCCTGGAAACAGTGTATGACGGCGTCAAGAGGAAATTCCTGACGGCGTCAAGGGTAAAGTCCATGACGACCCAGAAGAAACCTGACGGCGTCACAAGAAGGGCGTCAAGAGTTAATTGTGTGACGGCCTGCATAAGGGGACTACATGACGGCGTCAGATCCAGATCTAGGCAGTCCGAGGAACTATTTGGCGGCGAGATGACGGCGTCAGCCCTTTGTTCTTGACGCCGTCACCTTCCAAAATCTATATATAGTTTTCTATTTTTCATTCATTAAGAGAACTTGTGTGGAGAAACCCTAGGGCCAAACCTTGTACGTATTTTACAGCTTTTTCAAGGGTTTTCAACCCTTGAATCCTTTCATGTGCTATTGAGATAAGTCTTCTCTTAATTCAATCAATATGTCTATGTGTTGGTTGTCTATATCTTGTGCTTGTCTTGATTTCAACATGCTAGGCTAGATTTATCTTATGTTTGCTTAGGTCTAATGAAACCTAGATGTTAATTATGTGTTGATTACTTGTTTATGGTTGTATTGGATGAATGATTTCGATGTTAGGCTTAAGAAAACTGGCAGATCTCCAAATGGTAACATGCTTGAACATCTTAGGAAACATGAACTGACGTGCACTAGGTTTTATTGGTTGTATTTAATGCATGAGTAAATTCTAATGATCCCATGTTAGGAGCTTCTTAGCCGGCTCGACATAGGAGTGAAGTAGGCACTCATAGGATTGGGGAAGTAAGTACGTGATGAGTGTGTAAATACTCATCATTTTTTAGTCAAATCTGAGCTGCAAAACGATCAAAAATACTCAAAAACGCACCAAAATGCGAAGAAAATCCCAAAGATCGTATTTTATACGTTTCTTATGCAAAACAAGTGAAAACAAGCGAAAAACGAACAAAAGTTACATAATTGGCAGTTTTAGTCCCCCAATTTTCAAAGTTTTACAAAACTAGTCCCTGGTCAATCATTTTCAAAGAAAAGTCAACCCTTGATCTTTAAAAGACAAAACGAATCACAAATGATCTTTGGGTAAAACGATTTGGAAAATTACACAATTGGTCCCTGTATTTTGGCCAATTGATAGTTTTAATCCCCGGTGTTTCAAATGTGGAAAAGAGTACTTTTGGTCCTTTGGTTTCTCTAACTCGACAAAATTGAACCTTAGTTGAAGTTTGAAAGATGTGCAAATATGGTCCCTAAATTTCAGCTTTGTTACAAATTTGGTCCTTGTGGTTTCATAGAATAAGTTACAAACGGACCAAAAATATCACTTATCCAAAAGAAGACTCACCAAGCCCACGTTTTAATCCAGGCCCAAAGCATAACCCACCCAAGCCCAATACAAGCCCACTCCTTTTCTACGTTTAATAACCATCTCACCCAACCCTAACCCTAAAAACGTTTTTACGTATTCCCTCCATCTTCCCCACTCACTTAAACCCTCTGAATAAAAAAAACACAGCCAAACCCACCCCGTGATCACTTCCAGCCAAACCCACCCATCTCTATCTCTCCCATCACCCTCAAAACCCTCTCCCAATCCCACTAATCCCTTCACACTCGTACCTAACAACCATCAACCACTCAAGAGATGACAAGGGGGAAATCCACAACTTGTATTCAGGCGCCAAAGTTGGAATTAAAGGATGAGATTGCTTTTGGAGAATCTGAAGGCTAGAATTGGATCAAGGAAACACAAGCTGATGTGGAATCCATTGTTACTCAACGAGGTAGAAGACAAAGAGTTGAAGAAAAGTCATACCTACCTCCTCCAAGGTTCTAGTATAAGTAGAATGTTGTTGTAAGCCTTAGGGCACATCTATCTTTTCATCTCAGTATCTTAGTTTCTTTCGTATTTTCTAATTTCAAAAGTTTAGTTTTTTTAGTTGTAATCTCAAAGGTTGGAGTTTAATGAAAAGTGCATTTTGGTTGAATCAAATCTCTGTTTAAGTTATTTACTTTTTTTTTTTTTTTATAAATTCAATTCTCTTCTATTGCTTATAAAAAGTGAAGCTGTGGTTAAAATCATCAGACTCAAAAAAAAAAAAGTTTAGAAAAACAAAAAAATTGGTGGAAAGAAAGTTAAAGAAAGCAGTTGCAGGGAATGGATGGGAGCAGTTGGGTTTAGATGCTCATGGGAGCGTATAGGATTGGTTCTTTGTTCTTTGTGTTCTCAGTGCTCGACTTGGGTATCAAGTAGGTTCCACCTTCATTTATCAATTAATTGAAATATTAGTTTTTGCTTGTTGATTTCTTTATTTCCAGTTATGTTTAGGAGTCATAAATATTGATCTAGTACCCTTGTTTTAGGAGTCAGTAGGTTGGTTTTGAAAGTTGGGGGAAGCAGTCGATTATACTTATGATTTGGACTACTAATTAGGTTGAGTCGGTACGGGTATTTGTGGTTAAACATTGTTCTCAGGATAATCCTAGTTCATTTGAAGCAAGGGATTAGTAAGATTTTAGCCTCAAATAAAAAAAAAATTGAAAATTCTTGAAAGGTCGAATAAGTATACTCAGGTTTCGCAACAATTTCAAAGCAATCTTTAGAATTTGTTACTCAGTAAAATTAGAAAAGGTTGATGATTTGTGAGCTCTGCCAGCTTGAGATTCATGGATGAGAATAAAATTTGATTTTGAATAAACATTGGTCACTTAGATTAAGCGTCGAAATGGACTGCTTGAACATTCACTGCCCTGAACCCAGCACCCATTTTTTTTTTTACCCATTTGTTATTTAATCATGATCTGATAGGCTGGAATTGTGGTGCTTTAGGAAGTCTGTTAGGGTACCTTGTTGAAACTGGTATTTGTTTGGCTTTATTAGCTTGTTTCTCAGCCCATTGTTGCCCCTCGAAGCTTGTAATTTAGACCACTGCTGCTACTATGAACGAGCCGAATCATTGACAAATCTGATTGATGTATCTTGTATTGTTATTGAATTTGTTGTTTGAGTAGGTCATAAAAGTAACTTAGTTATTTGAGCTCAATAGGTTTAGATATATGGTTTGGCAGTCACGAAAAGTTAAGAAGAAATCTTTGAATACAACCATGAGTTTCAAAATGTTTGAACTTTTAATTTTGATTGAGTTGGTTTGAAGTTTGATTTGCAAAAAAAAGAGTCTTGGTTGTAACTTGAAGATTGAGCCTGTTTAGAAAAGAAAAGATAAAAAGAAAGTAATTGGGGTCTGTTGTATCTTCTGTGCTCGACCAAAAAAAAAAAAAAAAAAAAAAAGAAAAATGTTAAGTTCCGAAAATCTGTCATGGATGGGGTTTGAACCCACGCCACTTTGCTCACGCACCATCACCTCAACCAGTTGTGCCCTTGGGACTTTTCTTATTATCTTTGCTTCATTAATTCTTTTAGAGTAAAATTTGCTTTTAACTTTTTAGCTTATTGAAACTGTTAAGGCTTTGATCAGCTTATTAGATATAGCTTTTTCAAAATCAGTATTTTTATTAAGTTAGCAATAGCATAAAATAATTTTCACAAAAATTCCAGATTTTTATACTTAGTATTTTATTTGTTAGAATTTAACGTAGTTAATTTATTGTTTAATTCGTAATAAATAGAATTTTAAGTCAAAAAATTAATTTTCTTTTTTCAAAAATTTTCTTTTGTCTTATAGTACGTTAGAAAATTATTCGTGAACCCGTAGGATGTTTAGAACTAAAAATTCACGTTTTATTTTGCGCTCTCGCGTAACTTTCAAATAACCTTTACGTTTTTAATTTAGTTTACGTGTTAGGATTCCTGATACCTAATTATGTTTTCCCATAGTGTTTTAGGTATTAATTAGATTGTTAGTCGCCTTAGACTAATTTAATTTTACCTTCGTTAAATTTTCAATTTCGTTATTTAACGTATCACAAAACCAAATAACTTTTCCAATCATACAAAATTTTAATCCAAATCTCACTCGAAGCTTTCCATTCACACCTCGTTGGGGTACGACCCGGGAAATCACTTCCCGGTCTCACAATTTGAATATCACTTTCACAAGTTTTGCGAGGTAATCGTTTTCCTAAACGGTTTACTCGTATTACTTCACATTTATTTGTCTCACGACGAATTAAACTTCACGTTTGTTGATATTTTGATAAATTGTTGTTTTCACACCAAAACACAACGAATCAAATGGCGTCGCTGCCGGGGAGGCTGTGTGTCGAAAGTCTCGATAAGGTTTAGACGATTAGTCTTGTAGAACCTTCGCAAAAAGTTACGCTTTTATAAAACGTATAAAAAACCAAAAATATTTTTCTTTTGTTTCTAGTATATGTATTATATCTATATAAGATAAAGAAAAACACAAAAAGATTTTCCCGTTTCATTGTTTAATAAATACAAAGTTAAAATCTTACCACCGCAAACCAAGGCAGAACACCTACCAACTGGGGGTGTGACCATAATAAGTTCCTAAACCAAAGATCAAAACTTGCCTTTGTATCACTTGCGTTCTGGAAAACTTTTAAACGAGAAACACACTTTAAGAGGAGTCGAAACGGTATGTGGCGATCCAACGAACTTCGCCCAGTGAGAGATCCAATCTTCTCTCCCGCTCCTTTGTGCGTTTTTCTTTAGAAGTTAACCTTGCGTTTATGATTATTGGTTTAAGTTCCCTTGTCTTTAAAGTGGTATTGTTTTAATTGATATTTTTGTGGTGCATGCGCACACGTTCGTCTACGTCAACGAGTCCTTTGCAATCGCTAAATAACATTCCAAGAAGAGGGCGTAATCGATGACGTACCAACCGAATAGCCGAACCCGAGCTTCGTGCTATTCCAATCATGGCGGCCGAGCCCACTTTGAATGAGCTTCTCCAAGCACCCATCGAGGGTTACGGAGATGCTATCATCATTCCAGCCATCGTGGCTGAAAATTTTGAACTTAAGACGGGGTTGATTAACTTAGTCACCTCGCGTCAATTCTATGGTTTCGAGAGGGACGATCCTCAAGATCACATTCGATGGTTCAACAAAATCACGTCTACCATCAAATGCAAAAATGTCCCTGAGGAGGCTATCAAACTTCTTTTCTTCCCGTTTTCCCTCGATGGGGCTGCCAAAAATTGGCTAGACAAACAACCCCCTCAATCGATTGAAACGTGGGAAGATTTAGTCAAGAAGTTTGTGAACGAATTCTTTCCTCCATCCAAAACCACCGCCCTCAAGAATGAGATCATGAAATTCACTCAAAAGTTTGATGAATCATTCGGTGAGGCATGAGATCGTTACAAGGACATGCTTCGTAAATGTCCTCATCACGGTTTTTCCAAGTTGATACAACTCGACACTTTGTATAATGGCGTGAGCCAAGTCGATCAAGACTCTCTTAATGCCTCCGCGGGAGGCAACTTCTTGAATCGAACCACCAAAGTTGCTTTGATGATCATTGAAAACAAATCTAAGGTCCGCATTCCACGAAGCAAATCGGTTATTTCGCAAATTAATGTTGGTCCTTCTTCCTCATCAACCGTGGCTCAATCTAGCACTGATGCTAGACTTGACAAGCTCACGGAAGCAATTCATGCTTTGGTTCTCACCAAAACAAAGAAAGTCTCTTCTCAACCTGCTGAAGTCAAAAAGGTTGACACTTGTGTTACTTGTGGTGGTCCACACGCTTACTACAATTGTACTGCCACCGATGGCAATCCTTTTGAAGTCAATGCAATAGTCGGTAATTCCAATCAAGGAGGTAACCAATACCGTCCTCAAATGGAACCAAATTACCGTACTAACAATCAAAGTGGTCCACCCAGTTTTTCTCAACCCAACAATCCAAATAGATTCAATCAAGATCAACAACAAAGAAACCCGAATGTTCAAAACCAATTTCAAGCCCCTATGAACCAATATCAAAATCAAGGGGGAAATTACAACCAAGGTTCTCACAATCAAGGAAACTTGAATAGAAACCAAGGTTATGGTAATTTCAATCAAGGAAACAATTTTCATGGTAATCAAAACCATGGAAATTCTCAGAATCAAGGTTTCAATCAAAACAACCGAGCTCAAAATTTTTCTCAAAATCAAGCCGTTGTTCAAACTCCATCACCCACCGATGAGTTATTGAAACAATTTATGAAAGCTCAAGAAGAAACAAACAGGTTGTTGATCGGTCAGATTTCTGAACTAAAGAAGTCTTTAAATGATCGACCTTCGGGATCGGGAACGCTACCTAGCAACACGATCGCCAACCCGAAGGGTGAAATAAAGGCGATCACAACCCATAGTGGTGTTTCTTATGATAGACCCGCGATTCCCACTACCTCATCTACCTCTCCTCCTGAGGTAGTGGAATGTGAGCCTAAGGCGACAAAGGACAAGGTGCAATCCTCAAGCCCACGAAGTACCGCGCACGTCCAACCTTCGGTCGTCCAAACGTCAATTCCCGAGTTTGTTTTTCCAAAGAGCATTTCTAAGCCTTCAATTCCATATCCTTCGAGGCTTAATGATCAAAAACTCCGTGATAAAACTGACATCCAAATGAAGAAGTTTCTTGAAATCTTTCAAAAACTGCACTTCGACATTAGTTTTGCGGATGCTCTTCTTTACATGCCGAAATTTGCTTCCACATTCAAGAATCTCATTAGCAATAAAGAAAAGTTTCTTGAACTTGCTGAAACACCGATTAATGCTCAATGTTCAGCAGTTCTTCTCAAAGAGCTTCCCGAGAAGCTTGAAGATTCTGGAAAATTTCTCATTCCTTGTTCTTTGAAAGATGATCAAGAGGTTTCTAATGCTCTAGCAGATTCAGGGGCTAGCATTAACCTCATGCCTTTGTCAATTTATGAACAACTTGGAATGGGAACACTAAAACCGACTCGCATGACCTTAGAGTTAGCTAATCGCTCTATTACTCACCCAGTCGGTATAGCTGAAGATGTATTTGTTCGTGTGAGTACGTTTATCTTCCCTGCCGACTTTGTGGTGGGCGATTATGAAGTTGACCCGAGAGTTCCTCTCATCCTAGGGAGACCATTTTTGCGTACAGCAAAAGCCCTAGTTGATCATTATGAGAATACTTTGACCTTGAGGATTGATAATGAAAAAATGATTTTTCACACCGATGCTTCAAAGCATAAGAAACTTTCGGTTAAAAGCATCGATGTCATTGATTTCTCCTCCAATGGTCATTCTTCTGTGTTCCCCAAATCCAAAGAACCTAGTAGTGGCAGTACCACTTCTAACGTTGACTTTCTTCTTGAGGAGTTCTCCGATGAACTCGCTCATATCGATCCGCTTCCATCGGGAAGTGACGACGATTTCTTTGACTTTGAATCCGATCTCAAAGAAATTGAAAGTCTTTTGTATCATGATCCATCACTTAATCCTAACTCCGACCTTCGTGATTCTCAAAGTGATGATGATCTCTTCGACTTTGAAGCCAATCAAAATGAATGGAAAAATCTTTTGTATGGCGAATCTTGTGATGACGAAACATTTGATGATAAGAAACCAAAAATGGAAAATGTAACTGATGAACCGTCAATTGTTTCTCATGATTTCTCCCTTTTAGAGGATGATTCACTCTCCCCTTGCGAGTCTTCCATTGAGCATCATTTTTTTTGTGAAAACAAAGTATTCAATCCAGGAATACTCGATGATGTAAAAACTCCTTTTACAATGAAAAAGACTCCCGATAAGAATTTCAAGTTACAAATCTCATCCGAGAAACTTTCAATTCTGGAGAAAAGTGAATCACCTCTATTCTGTCTCAACAATGATCTCACTCATGATTATGTTGATCATGACCCGGGGGAAGATGTATTTTATCATGAAAAATATCTTAATGATGAATTTACAACAACCCTCCCTCCCTGGATTTCTATGAGCTTACATGTTAAAATTCCAATCTCGCAAAGAAAGCTCAAGTTCATGAACAAAGATTCCAATGTCTTTGTTCCCCTCATCACATTTTGTGTGACCTCTCTTCTTTCTCATTCCTTCGGGAGTGAGAACACCATCTTTGACCCCGGTATTCTTCCCACTAGTTTTTACTATTTCAATATCGGCGGTAATCTGATCGGAGTGGAACTTTCTCGTGCTTCATATGTTTATCCAAATATCTTGAATGAAAGTCCGATGGAGATTGTGTCTTCCACATCTTGTTTCCCCAAGGACCAATGAATTCGGGGATCGAGTCAAGCTAGCGACTCGACAAACAAAAACAAGTAACAACAAACATGGGTTTTCACCCGTGTATCTGATTTCCTTCTATTTTCTAACACCTAGTGTGGGGGAGTGGCCACCCCCCGCAACTACTTGAGATGTACATATCTTTCCCAAAAAAAAAAAAAAAAAAAAAAAATGTGTGTTTGAATAAATAAAGTGAAAAATACAACTGACATTCCCACAGTTAGCTTTTAATATTCTCGTCTTTCATTCAAAATTTCGGCATAATCGCCGGGACTTTGAATATTGAGGACAATATTCAACTCTAAGTGTGGGGGAGGGGAAAATTCTAGCGAATTTTATCAAAATATACCGTCTAGTACCCCCGTTTTTGGCCAAAATTTAAATTTTTTTTTTTTCACTTTATTTCAAAATTTTTGTGGTTATCAATTCGCCTTGTCTAAACGACAAAAGGGATTGGCTAATCCAGGAGCAAACGGCTCTTGGTAAAGATAACTCAAACCCATTGATGGCTTGCAATTTGCCAAAAATTGTATGGTTCCTCAACTCCCCATTATCCTCAAAAGCTAATGAGTTGGCTAGCCCGCAAGATTATGGCTTGTGGTAAAGGCTGTGGAAAAACCATAATTGGTAATCAACTCACCAAGATGTTGACTGTTCCATCAAGAGTTGGCTAGTCCAGGAGCAAACTGCTCCTGGTAAAGACAAATCAAATCCGTTGACAGCTGGTGGTTTGCTCAAAATCACACGGCTATCAGGTGTGCCACAGTTCTTACACCTGGCTACTCCAGAAGTGATGGCTTTTGGTAAAGAGATTTCAAATCCATTAATTTTTCTCAAAAAGATTGCTAGGGACTAGCAATAGTTTAGTGTGGGGGATTGATGAGTGTGTAAATACTCATCATTTTTTAGTCAAATCTGAGCTGCAAAACGATCAAAAATACTCAAAAACGCACCAAAATGCGAAGAAAATCCCAAAGATCGTATTTTATATGTTTCTTATGTAAAACAAGTGAAAACAAGCGAAAAACGAACAAAAGTTACATAATTGGCAGTTTCAGTCCCTCAACTTTCAAAGTTTTACAAAACTAGTCCCTGGTCAATCATTTTCAAAGAAAAGTCAACCCTTGATCTTTAAAAGACAAAACAAATCACAAATGATCTTTGGGTAAAACGATTTGGAAAATTACACAATTGGTCCCTGTACTTTGGCCAATTGACAGTTTTAATCCCCGGTGTTTCAAATGTGGAAAAGAGTACTTTTGGTCCTTTGGTTTCTCTAACTCGACAAAAATGAACCTTAGTTGAAGTTTGAAAGATGTGCAAATATGGTCCCTAAATTTCAGCTTTGTTACAAATTTGGTCCTTGTGGTTTCATAGAATAAGTTACAAACGGACCAAAAATATCACTTATCCAAAAGAAGACTCACCAAGCCCACGTTTTAATCCAGGCCCAAAGCATAACCCACCCAAGCCCAATACAAGCCCACTCCTTTCTACGTTTAATAACCATCTCACCCAACCCTAACCCTAAAAACGTTTTTACGTATTCCCTCCATCTTCCCCACTCACTTAAACCCTCTGAATAAAAAAAACACAGCCAAACCCACTCCGTGATCACTTCCAGCCAAACCCACCCATCTCTATCTCTCCCATCACCCTCAAAACCCTCTCCCAATCCCACTGATCCCTTCACACTCGTACCTAATAACCATCAACCACTCAAGAGATGACAAGGTGGCAATCCACAACTTGTATTCAGGCGCCAAAGTTGGAATTAAAGGATGAGATTGCTTTTGGAGAATCTGAAGGCTAGAATTGGATCAAGGAAACACAAGCTGATGTGGAATCCATTGTTACTCAATGAGGTAGAAGACAAAGAGTTGAAGAAAAGTCGTACCTACCTCCTCCAAGGTTCTAGTATAAGTAGAATGTTGTTGTAAGCCTTAGGGCACATCTATCTTTTCATCTCAGTATCTTAGTTTCTTTCGTATTTTCTAATTTCAAAAGTTTAGTTTTTTTTAGTTGTAATCTCAAAGGTTGGAGTTTAATGAAAAGTGCATTTTGGTTGAATCAAATCTCTGTTTAAGTTATTTACTTTTTTTTATTTTTATAAATTCAATTCTCTTCTATTGCTTATAAAAAGTGAAGCTGTGGTTAAAATCATCAGACTCAAAAAAAAAAAAGTTTAGAAAAACAAAAAAATTGGTGGAAAGAAAGTTAAAGAAAGCAGTTGCAGGGAATGGATGGGAGCAGTTGGGTTTAGATGCTCATGGGAGCGTATAGGATTGGTTCTTTGTTCTTTGTGTTCTCAGTGCTCGACTTGGGTATCAAGTAGGTTCCACCTTCATTTATCAATTAATTGAAATATTAGTTTTTGCTTGTTGATTTCTTTATTTCCAGTTATGTTTAGGAGTCATAAATATTGATCTAGTACCCTTGTTTTAGGAGTCAGTAGGTTGGTTTTGAAAGTTGGGGGAAGCAGTCGATTATACTTATGATTTGGACTGCTAATTAGGTTGAGTCGGTACGGGTATTTGTGGTTAAACATTGTTCTCAGGATAATCCTAGTTCATTTGAAGCAAGGGATTAGTAAGATTTTAGCCTCAAATAAAAAAAAAATTGAAAATTCTTGAAAGGTCGAATAAGTATACTCAGGTTTTGCAACAATTTCAAAGCAATCTTTAGAATTCGTTACTCAGTAAAATTAGAAAAGGTTGATGATTTGTGAGCTCTGCCAGCTTGAGATTCATGGATGAGAATAAAATTTGATTTTGAATAAACATTGGTCACTTAGATTAAGCGTCGAAATGGACTGCTTGAACATTCACTGCCCTGAACCCAGCACCCATTTTTTTTACCCATTTGTTATTTAATCATGATCTGATAGGCTGGAATTGTGGTGCTTTGGGAAGTCTGTTAGGGTACCTTGTTGAAACTGGTATTTGTTTGGCTTTATTAGCTTGTTTCTCAGCCCATTGTTGCCCCTCGAAGCTTGTAATTTAGACCACTGCTGCTACTATGAACGAGCCGAATCATTGACAAATCTGATTGATGTATCTTGTATTGTTATTGAATTTGTTGTTTGAGTAGGTCATAAAAGTAACTTAGTTATTTGAGCTCAATAGGTTTAGATATATGGTTTGGCAGTCACGAAAAGTTAAGAAGAAATCTTTGAATACAACCATGAGTTTCAAAATGTTTGAACTTTTAATTTTGATTGAGTTGGTTTGAAGTTTGATTTGCAAAAAAAAGAGTCTTGGTTGTAACTTGAAGATTGAGCCTGTTTAGAAAAGAAAAGATAAAAAGAAAGTAATTGGGGTCTGTTGTATCTTCTGTGCTCGACCAAAAAAAAAAAAAAAAAAAAAAAGAAAAATGTTAAGTTCCGAAAATCTGTCATGGATGGGGTTTGAACCCACGCCACTTTGCTCACGCACCATCACCTCAACCAGTTGTGCCCTTGGGACTTTTCTTATTATCTTTGCTTCATTAATTCTTTTAGAGTAAAATTTGCTTTTAACTTTTTAGCTTATTGAAACTGTTAAGGCTTTGATCAGCTTATTAGATATAGCTTTTTCAAAATCAGTATTTTTATTAAGTTAGCAATAGCATAAAATAATTTTCACAAAAATTCCAGATTTTTATACTTAGTATTTTATTTGTTAGAATTTAACGTAGTTAATTTATTGTTTAATTCGTAATAAATAGAATTTTAAGTCAAAAAATTAATTTTCTTTTTTCAAAAATTTTCTTTTGTCTTATAGTACGTTAGAAAATTATTCGTGAACCCGTAGGATGTTTAGAACTAAAAATTCGCGTTTTATTTTGCGCTCTCGCGTAATTTTCAAATAACCTTTACGTTTTTAATTTAGTTTACGTGTTAGGATTCCTGATACCTAATTATGTTTTCCCATAGTGTTTTAGGTATTAATTAGATTGTTAGTCGCCTTAGATTAATTTATTTTTACCTTCGTTAAATTTTCAATTTCGTTGTTTAACGTATCACAAAACCAAATAACCTTTCCAATCATACAAAATTTTAATCCAAATCTCACTCGAAGCTTTCCATTCACACCTCGTTGGGGTACGACCCGGGAAATCACTTCCCGGTCTCACAATTTGAATATCACTTTCACAAGTTTTGCGAGGTAATCGTTTTCCTAAACGGTTTACTCGTATTACTTCACGTTTATTTGTCTCACGACGAATTAAACTTCACGTTTGTTGATATTTGTTGTTTTCACACCAAAACACAACGAATCAAATGGCGCCGCTGCCGGGAAGGCTGTGTGCCGAAAGTCTCGATAAGCTTTAGACGATTAGTCTTGTAGAACCTTCGCAAGAAGTTACGCTTTTGTAAAACGTATAAAAAACCAAAAATATTTTTCTTTTGTTTCTGGTATATGTATTATATCTATATAAGATAAAGAAAAACACAAAAAGATTTTCCCGTTTCATTGTTTAATAAATACAAAGTTAAAATCTTACCACCGCAAACCAAGGCAGAACACCTACCAACTGGGGGTGTGACCATAATAAGTTCCCAAACCAAAGATCAAAACTTGCCTTTGTATCACTTGCGTTCTGGAAAACTTTTAAACGAGAAACACACTTTAAGAGGAGTCGAAACGGTATGTGGCATTCCAACGAACTTCGCCCAGTGAGAGATCCATTCTTCTCTCCCACTCCTTTGTGCGTTTTTCTTTAGAAGTCAACCTTGCGTTTGTGATTATTGGTTTAAGTTCCCTTGTCTTTAAAGTGGTATTTTTTAATTGATATTTTTGTGGTGCATGCGCACATGTTCGTCTACGTCAACGAGTCCTTTGCAATCGCTAAAAACATTCCAAGAAGAGGGCGTAATCGGCGACGTACCAACCAAATAGCCGAACCCGAGCTTCGTGCTATTCCAATCATGGCGGCTGAGCCCACTATGAATGAGCTTCTCCAAGCACCCATCGAGGGTTACGGAGATGCTATCATCATTCCAGCCATCGTTGCTGACAATTTCGAACATAAGACGGGGTTGATTAACTTAGTCACCTCGCGTCAATTCTATGGTTTCGAGAGGGACGATCCTCAAGATCACATTCGATGGTTCAACAAAATCACGTCTACCATCAAATGCAAAAATGTCCCTGAGGAGGCTATCAAACTTCTTCTCTTCCCGTTTTTCCTCGATGGGGCTGCCAAAAATTGGCTAGACAAACAACCCCCTCGATCGATTGAAACGTGGGAAGATTTAGTCAAGAAGTTTGTGAACGAATTCTTTCCTCCATCCAAAACCACCGCCCTCAAGAATGAGATCATGAAATTCACTCAAAAGTTTGATGAATCATTCGGTGAGGCATGGAATCGTTACAAGGACATGCTTCGTAAATGTCCTCATCACGGTTTTTTCGAGTTGATGCAACTCGACACTTTCTATAATGGTGTGAGCCAAGTCGATCAAGACTCTCTTAATGCCTCCGCGGGAGGCAACTTCTTGAATCGAACCACCAAAGATGCTTTGATGATCATTGAAAACAAATCTAAGGTCCGCATTCCACGAAGCAAATCGGTTATTTCGCAAATTAATGTTGGTCCTTCTTCCTCATCAACCGTGGCTCAATCTAGCACCGATGCTAGACTTGACAAGCTCACGGAAGCAATTCATGCTTTGGTTCTCACCAAAACAAAGAAAGTCTCTTCTCAACCTGCTGAAGTCAAAAAGGTTGACACTTGTGTTACTTGTGGTGGTCCACACGCTTACTACAATTGTACTGCCACCGATGGCAATCCTTTTGAAGTCAATGCAATAGTCGGTAATTCCAATCAAGGAGGTAACCAATACCGTCCTCAAATGGAACCAAATTACCGTACTAACAATCAAAGTGGTCCACCCGGTTTTTTCTCAACCCAACAATCCAAATAGATTCAATCAAAATCAACAACAAAGAAACCCGAATGTTCAAAACCAATTTCAAGCCCCTATGAACCAATATCAAAATCAAGGGGGAAATTACAACCAAGGTTCTCACAATCAAGGAAACTTGAATAGAAACCAAGGTTATGGTAATTTCAATCAAGGAAACAATTTTCATGGTAATCAAAACCATGGAAATTCTCAAAATCAAGGTTTCAATCAAAACAACCGAGCTCAAAATTTTTCTCAAAATCAAGCCGTTGTTCAAACTCCATCACCCACCGATGAGTTATTGAAACAATTTATGAAAGCTCAAGAAGAAACAAACAGGTTGTTGATCGGTCAGATTTCTGAACTAAAGAAGTCTTTAAATGATCGACCTTCGGGATCGGGAATGCTACCTAGCAACACGATCGCCAACCCGAAGGGCGAAATAAAGGCGATCACAACCCGTAGTGGTGTTTCTTATGATAGACCCGCGATTCCCACTACCTCATCTACCTCTCCTCCTGAGGTAGTGGAACGTGAGCCTAAGGCGACAAAGGACAAGGTGCAATCCTCAAGCCCACGAAGTACCGCACACGTCCAACCTTCGGTCGTCCAAACGTCAATTCCCGAGTTTGTTTTTCCAAAGAGCATTTCTAAGCCTTCAATTCCATATCCTTTGAGGCTTAATGATCAAAAACTCCGTGATAAAACTGATATCCAAATGAAGAAGTTTCTTGAAATCTTTCAAAAACTGCACTTCGACATTAGTTTTGCTGATGCTCTTCTTTACATGCCAAAATTTGCTTCCACATTCAAGAATCTCATGAGCAATAAAGAAAAGTTGCTTGAACTTGCTGAAACACCGATTAATGCTTAATGTTCAGCAGTTCTTCTCAAAGAGCTTCCCGAGAAGCTTGAAGATTCTGGAAAATTTCTCATTCCTTGTTCTTTGAAAGATGATCAAGAGGTTTCTAATGCTCTAGCCGATTCAGGGGCTAGCATAAACCTCATACCTTTGTCAATTTATGAACAACTTGGAATGGGAACACTAAAACCGACTCGCATGACCTTAGAGTTAGCTAATCGCTCTATTACTCACCCAGTCGGTATAGCTGAAGATGTATTTGTTCGTGTGAATACGTTTATCTTCCCTGCCGACTTTGTGGTGGTTGATTATGAAGCTGACCCGAGAGTTCCTCTCATCCTAGGGAGACCATTTTTGCGTACAGCAAAAGCCCTAGTTGATCATTATGAGAATACTTTGACCTTGAGGATTGATAATGAAAAAATGATTTTTCACATCGATGCTTCCAAGCATAAGAAACTTTCGGTTAAAAGCATCGATGTCATTGATTTCTCCTCCAATGGTCATTCTTCTGTGTTCCCCAAATCCAAAGAACCTAGTAGTGGCAGTACCACTTCTAACGTTGACTTTCTTCTTGAGGAGTTCTCCGATGAACTCGCTCATATCGATCCGCTTCCATCAGGAAGTGACGACGATTTCTTTGACTTTGAATCCGATCTCAAAGAAATTGAAAGTCTTTTGTATCATGATCCATCACTTAATCCTAACTCCGACCTTAGTGATTCTCAAAGTGATGATGATCTCTTCGACTTTGAAGCCAATCAAAATGAATGGAAAAATCTTTTGTATGGTGAATCTTGTGATGACGAAACATTTGATGATAAGAAACCAAAAATGGAAAATGTAACTGATGAACCGTCAATTGTTTCTCATGATTTCTCCCTTTTAGAGGATGATTCACTCTCCCCTTGCGAGTCTTCCATTGAGCATCATTTTTTTTGTGAAAACAAAGTATTCAATCCAGGAATTCTCGATGATGTAAAAACTCCTTTTACCATGAAAAAGACTCCCGATAAGAATTTCAAGTTACAAATCTCATCCGAGAAACTTTCAATTCTGGAGAAAAGTGAATCACCTCTATTCTGTCTCAACAATGATCTCACTCATGATTATGTTGATCATGACCCGGGGGAAGATGTATTTTATCCTGAAAAATATCTTAATGATGAATTTACAACAACCCTCCCTCCCGGGATTTCTATGAGCTTACATGTTAAAGATTCCAATCTCGCAAAGAAAGCTCAAGTTCATGAACAAAGATTCCAATGTCTTTGTTCCCCTCATCACATTTTGTGTGACCTCTCTTCTTTCTCATTCCTTCGGGAGTGAGAACACCATCTTCGACCCCGGTATTCTTCCCACTAGTTTTTACTATTTGAATACCGGCGGTAATCTCATCGGAGTGGAACTTTCTCGTGCTTCATATGTTTATCCAAATATCTTGATTGAAAGTCCGATGGAGATTGTGTCTGCCACATCTTGTTTCCCCAAGGACCAATGAATTCGGGGATCGAGTCAAGCTAGCGACTCGACAAACAAAAACAAGTAACAACAAACATGGGTTTTCACCCGTGTATCTGATTTCCTTCTATTTTCTAACACGCTAGTGTGGGGGAGTGGCCACCCCCCGCAACTACTTGAGATGTACATATCTTTCCCAAAAAAAAAAAAAAAAAAAAAAAAAAAAAAAAAATGTGTGTTTGAATAAATAAAGTGAAAAATACAACTGACATTCCCACAGTTTGCTTTTAATATTCTCGTCTTTCATTCAAAATTTCGGCATAATCACCGGGACTTTGAATATTGAGGACAATATTCAACTCTAAGTGTGGGGGAGGGGAAAATTCTAGCGAATTTTATCAAAATATACCGTCTAGTACCCCCGTTTTTGGCCAAAATTAAAATTTTTTTTTTCACTTTATTTCAAAATTTTTGTGGTTATCAATTCGCCTTGTCTAAACGACAAAAGGGATTGGCTAATCCAGGAGCAAACGGCTCTTGGTAAAGATAACTCAAACCCGTTGATGGCTTGCAATTTGCCAAAAATTGTATGGTTCCTCAACTCCCCATTATCCTCAAAAGCTAATGAGTTGGCTAGCCTGCAAGATTATGGCTTGTGGTAAAGGCTGTGGAAAAACCATAATTGGTAATCAACTCACCAAGATGTTGACTGTTCCATCAAGAGTTGGCTAGTCCAGGAGCAAACGGCTCCTGGTAAAGACAAATCAAATCCGTTGACAGCTGGTGGTTTGCTCAAAATCACACGGCTATCAGGTGTGCCACAGTTCTTACACCTGGCTACTCCAGAAGTGATGGCTTTTGGTAAAGAGATTTCAAATCCATTAATTTTTCTCAAAAAGATTGCTAGGGACTAGCAATAGTTTAGTGTGGGGGATTGATGAGTGCGTAAATACTCATCGTTTTTTAGTCAAATTTGAGCTGCAAAACGATCAAAAATACTCAAAAACGCACCAAAATGCGAAGAAAATCCCAAAGATCGTATTTTATATGTTTCTTATGCAAAACAAGCGAAAAACGAACAAAAGTTACATAATTGGCAGTTTCAGTCCCCCAACTTTCAAAGTTTTACAAAACTAGTCCCTAGTCAATCATTTTCAAAGAAAAGTCAACCCTTGATCTTTAAAAGACAAAACGAATCATAAATGATCTTTGGGTAAAACGATTTGGAAAATTACACAATTGGTCCTTGTACTTTGGCCAATTGACAGTTTTAATCCCCGGTGTTTCAAATGTGGAAAAGAGTACTTTTGGTCCTTTGGTTTCTCTAACTCGACAAAATTGAACCTTAGTTGAAGTTTGAAAGATGTGCAAATATGGTCCCTAAATTTCAGCTTTGTTACAAATTTGGTCCTTGTGGTTTCATAGAATAAGTTACAAACGGACCAAAAATATCACTTATCCAAAAGAAGACTCACCAAGCCCACGTTTTAATCCAGGCCCAAAGCATAACCCACCCAAGCCCAATACAAGCCCACTCCTTTCTACGTTTAATAACCATCTCACCCAACCCTAACCCTAAAAACGTTTTTACGTATTCCCTCCATCTTCCCCACTCACTTAAACCCTCTGAATAAAAAAAACACAGCCAAACCCACCCCGTGATCACTTCCAGCCAAACCCACCCATCTCTATCTCTCCCATCACCCTCAAAACCCTCTCCCAATCCCACTAATCCCTTCACACTCGTACCTAACAACCATCAACCACTCAAGAGATGACAAGGTGGCAATCCACAACTTGTATTCAGACGCCAAAGTTGGAATTAAAGGATGAGATTGCTTTTGGAGAATCTGAAGGCTAGAATTGGATCAAGGAAACACAAGCTGATGTGGAATCCATTGTTACTCAACGAGGTAGAAGACAAAGAGTTGAACAAAAGTCGTACCTACCTCCTCCAAGGTTCTAGTATAAGTAGAATGTTGTTGTAAGCCTTAGGGCACATCTATCTTTTCATCTCAGTATCTTAGTTTCTTTCGTATTTTCTAATTTCAAAAGTTTAGTTTTTTTTAGTTGTAATCTCAAAGGTTGGAGTTTAATGAAAAGTGCATTTTGGTTGAATCAAATCTCTGTTTAAGTTATTTACTTTTTTTTTATTTTTATAAATTCAATTCTCTTCTATTGCTTATAAAAAGTGAAGCTGTGGTTAAAATCATCAGACTAAAAAAAAAAGTTTAGAAAAACAAAAAAATTGGTGGAAAGAAAGTTAAAGAAAGCAGTTGCAGGGAATGGATGGGAGCAGTTGGGTTTAGATGCTCATGGGAGCGTATAGGATTGGTTCTTTGTTCTTTGTGCTCTCAGTGCTCGACTTGGGTATCAAGTAGGTTCCACCTTCATTTATCAATTAATTGAAATATTAGTTTTTGCTTGTTGATTTCTTTATTTCCAGTTATGTTTAGGAGTCATAAATATTGATCTAGTACCCTTGTTTTAGGAGTCAGTAGGTTGGTTTTGAAAGTTGTGGGAAGCAGTCGATTATACTTATGATTTGGACTGCTAATTAGGTTGAGTCGGTACGGGTATTTGTGGTTAAACATTGTTCTCAGGATAATCCTAGTTCATTTGAAGCAAGGGATTAGTAAGATTTTAGCCTCAAATCAAAAAAAAAATTGAAAATTCTTGAAAGGTCGAATAAGTATACTCAGGTTTCGCAACAATTTCAAAGCAATCTTTAGAATTCGTTACTCGGTAAAATTAGAAAAGGTTGATGATTTGTGAGCTCTGCCAGCTTGAGATTCATGGATGAGAATAAAATTTGATTTTGAATAAACATTGGTCACTTAGATTAAGCGTCGAAATGGACTGCTTGAACATTCACTGCCCTGAACCCAGCACCCATTTTTTTTACCCATTTGTTATTTAATCATGATCTGATAGGCTGGAATTGTGGTGCTTTGGGAAGTCTGTTAGGGTACCTTGTTGAAACTGGTATTTGTTTGGCTTTATTAGCTTGTTTCTCAGCCCATTGTTGCCCCTCGAATCTTGTAATTTAGACCACTGCTGCTACTATGAACGAGCCGAATCATTGACAAATCTGATTGATGTATCTTGTATTGTTATTGAATTTGTTGTTTGAGTAGGTCATAAAAGTAACTTAGTTATTTGAGCTCAATAGGTTTAGATATATGGTTTGGCAGTCACGAAAAGTTAAGAAGAAATCTTTGAATACAACCATGAGTTTCAAAATGTTTGAACTTTTAATTTTGATTGAGTTGGTTTGAAGTTTGATTTGCAAAAAAAAGAGTCTTGGTTGTAACTTGAAGATTGAGCCTGTTTAGAAAAGAAAAGATAAAAAGAAAGTAATCGGGGTCTGTTGTATCTTCTGTGCTCGACAAAAAAAAAAAAAAAAAAAAAAAAAAAAAAAAAAAAAAGAAAAGAAAAATGTTAAGTTCCAAAAATCTGTCATGGATGGGGTTTGAACCCACGCCACTTTGCTCACGCAACATCACCTCAACCAGTTGTGCCCTTGGGACTTTTCTTATTATCTTTGCTTCATTAATTCTTTTAGAGTAAAATTTGCTTTTAACTTTTTAGCTTTTTGAAACTGTTAAGGCTTTGATCAGCTTATTAGATATAGCTTTTTCAAAATCAGTATTTTTATTAAGTTAGCAATAGCATAAAATAATTTTCACAAAAATTCCAGATTTTTATACTTAGTAGTTTATTTGTTAGAATTTAAGTAGTTAATTTATTGTTTAATTCGTAATAAATAGAATTTTAAGTCAAAAAATTAATTTTCTTTTTTCAAAAAATTTCTTTTGTCTTATAGTACGTTGGAAAATTATTCGTGAACCCGTAGGACGTTTAGAACTAAAAATTCGCGTTTTATTTTGCGCTCTCGCGTAACTTTCAAATAACCTTTACGTTTTTAATTTAGTTTACGTGTTAGGATTCCTGATACCTAATTATGTTTTCCCATAGTGGTTTAGGTATTAATTAGATTGTTAGTCGCCTTAGATTAATTTATTTTTACCTTCGTTAAATTTCCAATTTCGTTATTTAACGTATCACAAAACCAAATAACCTTTCCAATCATACAAAATTTTAATCCAAATCTCACTCGAAGCTTTCCATTCACACCTCGTTGGGGTACGACCCGGGAAATCACTTCCCGGTCTCACAATTTGAATATCACTTTCACAAGTTTTGCGAGGTAATCGTTTTCCTAAACGGTTTACTCGTATTACTTCACGTTTATTTGTCTCACGACGAATTAAACTTCACGTTTGTTGATATTTTGATAAATTGTTGTTTTCACACCAAAACACAACGAATCAATTGGCGCCGCTGCCGGGGAGGCTGTGTGTCGAAAGTCTCGATAAGGTTTAGACGATTAGTCTTGTAGAATCTTCGCAAGAAGTTACGCTTTTATAAAACGTATAAAAGACCAAAAATATTTTTATTTTGTTTCTAGTATATGTATTATATCTATATAAGATAAAGAAAAACACAAAAAGATTTTCCCGTTTCATTGCTTAATAAATACAAAGTTAAAATCTTACCACCGCAAACCAAGGCAGAACACCTACCAACTGGGGGTGTGACCATAATAAGTTCCCAAACCAAAGATCAAAACTTGCCTTTTTATCACTTGCGTTCTGGAAAACTTTTAAACGAGAAACACACTTTAAGAGGAGTCGAAACGGTATGTGGCGATCCAACGAACTTCGCCCAGTGAGAGATCCATTCTTCTCTCCCGCTCCTTTGTGCGTTTTTCTTTAGAAGTTAACCTTGCGTTTGTGATTATTGGTTTAAGTTCCCTTGTCTTTAAAGTGGTATTGTTTTAATTGATATTTTTGTGGTGCATGCGCACACGTTCGTCTACGTCAACGAGTCCTTTGCTATCGCTAAATAACATTCCAAGAAGAGGGCGTAATCGACGACGTACCAACCGAATAGCTGAACCCGAGCTTCGTGCTATTCCAATCATGGCGGCCGTGCCCACTATGAATGAGCTTCTCCAGGCACCCATCGAGGGTTACGGAGATGCTATCATCATTCCAGCCATCGTGGCTGACAACTTCGAACTTAAGACGGGGTTGATTAACTTAGTCACCTCGCGTCAATTCTATGGTTTCGAGAGGGACGATCCTCAAGATCACATTCGATGGTTCAAAAAAATCACGTCTACCATCAAATGCAAAAATGTCCCTGAGGAGGCTATCAAACTTCTTCTCTTCCCGTTTTCCCTCGATGGGGCTGCCAAAAATTGGCTAGACAAACAACCCCCTCGATCGATTGAAACGTGGGAAGATTTAGTCAAGAAGTTTGTGAACGAATTCTTTCCTCCATCCAAAACCACCGCCCTCAAGAATGAGATCATGAAATTCACTCAAAAGTTTGATGAATCATTCGGTGAGGCATGGAATCGTTACAAGGACATGCTTCGTAAATGTCCTCATCACGGTTTTTCCGAGTTGATGCAACTCGACACTTTCTATAATGGTGTGAGCCAAGTCGATCAAGACTCTCTTAATGCCTCCGCGGGAGGCAACTTCTTGAATCGAACCACCAAAGATGCTTTGATGATCATTGAAAACAAATCTAAGGTCCGCATTCCACGAAGCAAATCGGTTGTTTCGCAAATTAATGTTGGTCCTTCTTCCTCATCAACCGTGGCTCAATCTAGCACCGATGCTAGACTTGACAAGCTCACGGAAGCAATTCATGCTTTGGTTCTCACCAAAACAAAGAAAGTCTCTTCTCAACCTGCTGAAGTCAAAAAGGTTGACACTTGTGTTACTTGTGGTGGTCCACACGCTTACTACAATTGTACTGCCACCGATGACAATCCTTTTGAAGTCAATGCAATAGTCGGTAATTCCAATCAAGGAGGTAACCAATACCGTCCTCAAATGGAACCAAATTACTGTACTAACAATCAAAGTGGTCCACCCGGTTTTTCTCAACCCAACAATCCAAATAGATTCAATCAAAATCAACAACAAAGAAACCCGAATGTTTAAAACCAATTTCAAGCCCCTATGAACCAATATCAAAATCAAGGGGGAAATTACAACCAAGGTTCTCACAATCAAGGAAACTTGAATAGAAACCAAGGTTATGGTAATTTCAATCAAGGAAACAATTTTCATGGTAATCAAAACCATGGAAATTCTCAAAATCAAGGTTTCAATCAAAACAACCGAGCTCAAAATTTTTCTCAAAATCAAGCCGTTGTTCAAACTCCATCACCCACCGATGAGTTATTGAAACAATTTATGAAAGCTCAAGAAGAAACAAACAGGTTGTTGATCGGTCAGATTTCTGAACTAAAGAAGTCTTTAAATGATCGACCTTCTGGATCGGGAACGCTACCTAGCAACACGATCGCCAACCCGAAGGGTGAAATAAAGGCGATCACAACCCGTAGTGGTGTTTCTTATGATAGACCCGCGATTCCCACTACCTCATCTACCTCTCCTCCTGAGGTAGTGGAACGTGAGCCTAAGGCGACAAAGGACAAGGTGCAATCCTCAAGCCCACGAAGTACCGCACACGTCCAACCTTCGGTCGTCCAAACGTCAATTCCCGAGTTTGTTTTTCCAAAGAGTATTTCTAAGCCTTCAATTCCATATCCTTCGAGGCTTAATGATCAAAAACTCCGTGATAAAACTGATATCCAAATGAAGAAGTTTCTTGAAATCTTTCAAAAACTGCACTTCGACATTAGTTTTGCGGATGCTCTTCTTTACATGCCGAAATTTGCTTCCACATTCAAGAATCTCATTAGCAATAAAGAAAAGTTGCTTGAACTTGCTGAAACACCGATTAATGCTCAATGTTCAGCAGTTCTTCTCAAAGTGCTTCCCGAGAAGCTTGAAGATTCTGGAAAATTTCTCATTCCTTGTTCTTTGGAAGATGATCAAGAGGTTTCTAATGCTCTAGCCGATTCAGGGGTTAGCATAAACCAAATGCCTTTGTCAATTTATGAACAACTTGGAATGGGAACACTAAAACCGACTCGCATGACCTTAGAGTTAGCTAATCGCTCTATTACTCACCCAGTCGGTATAGCTGAAGATGTATTTGTTCGTGTGAATACGTTTATCTTCCCTGCCGACTTTGTGGTGGTTGATTATGAAGCTGACCCGAGAGTTCCTCTCATCCTAGGGAGACCATTTTTGCGTACAGCAAAAGCCCTAGTTGATCATTATGAGAATACTTTGACCTTGAGGATTGATAATGAAAAAATGATTTTTCACACCGATGCTTCCAAGCATAAGAAACTTTCGGTTAAAAGCATCGATGTCATTGATTTCTCCTCCAATGGTCATTCTTCTGTGTTCCCCAAATCCAAAGAACCTAGTAGTGGCAGTACCACTTCTAACGTTGACTTTCTTCTTGAGGAGTTCTCCGATGAACTCGCTCATATCGATCCGCTTCCATCAGGAAGTGACGACGATTTCTTTGACTTTGAATCCGATCTCAAAGAAATTGAAAGTCTTTTGTATCATGATCCATCACTTAATCCTAACTCCGACCTTAGTGATTCTCAAAGTGATGATGATCTCTTCGACTTTGAAGCCAATCAAAATGAATGGAAAAATCTTTTGTATGGCGAATCTTGTGATGACGAAACATTTGATGATAAGAAACCAAAAATGGAAAATGTAACTGATGAACCGTCAATTGTTTCTCATGATTTCTCCCATTTAGAGGATGATTCACTCTCCCCTTGCGAGTCTTCCATTGAGCATCATTTTTTTTGTGAAAACAAAGTATTCAATCCAGGAATACTCGATGATGTAAAAACTCCTTTTACCATGAAAAAGACTCCCGATAAGAATTTCAAGTTACAAATCTCATCCGAGAAACTTTCAATTCTGGAGAAAAGTGAATCACCTCTATTCTGTCTCAACAATGATCTCACTCATGATTATGTTGATCATGACCTGGGGGAAGATGTATTTTATCCTGAAAAATATCTTAATGATGAATTTACAACAACCCTCCCTCCCTGGATTTCTATGAGCTTACATGTTAAAATTCCAATCTCGCAAAGAAAGCTCAAGTTCATGAACAAAGATTCCAATGTCTTTGTTCCCCTCATCACATTTTGTGTGACCTATCTTCTTTCTCATTCCTTCGGGAGTGAGAACACCATCTTTGACCCCGGTATTCTTCCCACTAGTTTTTACTATTTGAATACCGGCGGTAATCTCATCGGAGTGGAACTTTCTCGTGCTTCATATGTTTATCCAAATATCTTGAATGAAAGTCCGATGGAGATTGTGTCTTCCACATCTTGTTTCCCCAAGGACCAATGAATTCGGGGATCGAGTCAAGCTAGCGACTCGACAAACAAAAACAAGTAACAACAAACATGGGTTTTCACCCGTGTATCTGATTTCCTTCTATTTTCTAACACCTAGTGTGGGGGAGTGGCCACCCCCCGCAACTACTTGAGATGTACATATCTTTCCCAAAAAAAAAAAAAAAAAATGTGTGTTTGAATAAATAAAGTGAAAAATACAACTGACATTCCCACAGTTAGCTTTTAATATTCTCGTCTTTCATTCAAAATTTCGGCATAATCGCCGGGACTTTGAATATTGAGGACAATATTCAACTCTAAGTGTGGGGGAGGGGAAAATTCTAGCGAATTTTATCAAAATATACCGTCTAGTACCCCCGTTTTTGGCGAAAATTAAAAAAAAAAATCACTTTATTTCAAAATTTTTGTGTTTATCAATTCGCCTTGTCTAAACGACAAAAGGGATTGGCTAATCCAGGAGCAAACGGCTCTTGGTAAAGATAACTCAAACCCATTGATGGCTTGCAATTTGCCAAAAATTGTATGGTTCCTCAACTCCCCATTATCCTCAAAAGCTAATGAGTTGGCTAGCCCGCAAGATTATGGCTTGTGGTAAAGGCTGTGGAAAAACCATAATTGGTAATCAACTCACCAAGATGTTGACTGTTCCATCAAGAGTTGGCTAGTCCAGGAGCAAACGGCTCCTGTTAAAGACAAATCAAATCCGTTAACAGCTGGTGGTTTGCTCAAAATCACACGGCTATCAGGTGTGCCACAGTTCTTACACCTGGCTACTCCAGAAGTGATGGCTTTTGGTAAAGAGATTTCAAATCTATTAATTTTTCTCAAAAAGATTGCTAGGGACTAGCAATAGTTTAGTGTGGGGGATTGATGAGTGTGTAAATACTCATCATTTTTTAGTCAAATCTGAGCTGCAAAACGATCAAAAATACTCAAAAACGCACCAAAATGCGAAGAAAATCCCAAAGATCGTATTTTATATGTTTCTTATGCAAAACAAGTGAAAACAAGCGAAAAACGAACAAAAGTTACATAATTGGCAGTTTCAGTCCCCCAACTTTCAAAGTTTTACAAAACTAGTCCCTGGTCAATCATTTTCAAAGAAAAGTTAACCCTTGATCTTTAAAAGACAAAACGAATCACAAATGATCTTTGGGTAAAACGATTTGGAAAATTACACAATTGGTCCCTGTACTTTGGCCAATTGACAGTTTTAATCCCCGGTGTTTCAAATGTGGAAAAGAGTACTTTTGGTCCTTTGGTTTCTCTAACTCGACAAAATTGAACCTTAGTTGAAGTTTGAAAGATGTGCAATGTGGTCCCTAAATTTCAGCTTTGTTACAAATTTGGTCCTTGTGGTTTCATAGAATAAGTTACAAACGAACCAAAAATATCACTTATCCAAAAGAAGACTCACCAAGCCCACGTTTTAATCCAGGCCCAAAGCATAACCCACCCAAGCCCAATACAAGCCCACTCCTTTCTACGTTTAATAACCATCTCACCCAACCCTAACCCTAAAAACGTTTTTACGTATTCCCTCCATCTTCCCCACTCACTTAAACCCTCTGAATAAAAAAAAACACAGCCAAACCCACCCCGTGATCACTTCCAGCCAAACCCACCCATCTCTATCTCTCCCATCACCCTCAAAACCCTCTCCCAATCCCACTAATCCCTTCACACTCGTACCTAACAACCATCAACCACTCAAGAGATGACAAGGTGGCAATCCACAACTTGTATTCAGGCGCCAAAGTTGGAATTAAAGGATGAGATTGCTTTTGGAGAATCTGAAGGCTAGAATTGGATCAAGGAAACACAAGCTGATGTGGAATCCATTGTTACTCAACGAGGTAGAAGACAAAGAGTTGAAGAAAAGTCGTACCTGCCTCCTCCAAGGTTCTAGTATAAGTAGAATGTTGTTGTAAGCCTTAGGGCACATCTATCTTTTCATCTCAGTATCTTAGTTTCTTTCATATTTTCTAATTTCAAAAGTTTAGTTTTTTTAGTTGTAATCTCAAAGGTTGGAGTTTAATGAAAAGTGCATTTTGGTTGAATCAAATCTCTGTTTAAGTTATTTACTTTTTTTTTATTTTTATAAATTCAATTCTCTTCTATTGCTTATAAAAAGTGAAGCTGTGGTTAAAATCATCAGACTAAAAAAAAAGTTTAGAAAAACAAAAAAATTGGTGGAAAGAAAGTTAAAGAAAGCAGTTGCAGGGAATGGATGGGAGCAGTTGGGTTTAGATGCTCATGGGAGCGTATAGGATTGGTTCTTTGTTCTTTGGGCTCTCAGTGCTCGACTTGGGTATCAAGTAGGTTCCACCTTCATTTATCAATTAATTGAAATATTAGTTTTTGCTTGTTGATTTCTTTATTTCCAGTTATGTTTAGGAGTCATAAATATTGATCTAGTACCCTTGTTTTAGGAGTCAGTAGGTTGGTTTTGAAAGTTGTGGGAAGCAGTCGATTATACTTATGATTTGGACTGCTAATTAGGTTGAGTCGGTACGGGTATTTGTGGTTAAACATTGTTCTCAGGATAATCCTAGTTCATTTGAAGCAAGGGATTAGTAAGATTTTAGCCTCAAATCAAAAAAAAAATTGAAAATTCTTGAAAGGTCGAATAAGTATACTCAGGTTTCGCAACAATTTCAAAGCAATCTTTAGAATTCGTTACTCAGTAAAATTAGAAAAGGTTGATGATTTGTGAGCTCTGCCAGCTTGAGATTCATGGATGAGAATAAAATTTGATTTTGAATAAACATTGGTCACTTAGATTAAGCGTCGAAATGGACTGCTTGAACATTCACTGCCCTGAACCCAGCACCCATTTTTTTTACCCATTTGTTATTTAATCATGATCTGATAGGCTGGAATTGTGGTGCTTTGGGAAGTCTGTTAGGGTACCTTGTTGAAACTGGTATTTGTTTGGCTTTATTAGCTTGTTTCTCAGCCCATTGTTGCCCCTCGAAACTTGTAATTTAGACCACTGCTGCTACTATGAACGAGTCGAATCATTGACAAATCTGATTGATGTATCTTGTATTGTTATTGAATTTGTTGTTTGAGTAGGTCATAAAAGTAACTTAGTTATTTGAGCTCAATAGGTTTAGATATATGGTTTGGCAGTCACGAAAAGTTAAGAAGAAATCTTTGAATACAACCATGAGTTTCAAAATGTTTGAACTTTTAATTTGGATTGAGTTGGTTTGAAGTTTGATTTGCAAAAAAAAGAGTCTTGGTTGTAACTTGAAGATTGAGCCTGTTTAGAAAAGAAAAGATAAAAAGAAAGTAATCGGGGTCTGTTGTATCTTCTGTGCTCGACAAAAAAAAAAAAAAAAAAAAAAAAAAAAAAAGAAAAGAAAAGAAAAATGTTAAGTTCCAAAAATCTGTCATGGATGGGGTTTTAACCCACGCCACTTTGCTCACGCAATATCACCTCAACCAGTTGTGCCCTTAGGACTTTTCTTATTATCTTTGCTTCATTAATTCTTTTCGAGTAAAATTTGCTTTTAACTTTTTAGCTTATTGAAACTGTTAAGGCTTTGATCAGCTTATTAGATAAAAATAGAATTCGCGTTTATTGTTTAATTCGTAATAAATAGAATTTTAAGTCAAAAAATTAATTTTCTTTTTTCAAAAATTTTCTTTTGTCTTATAGTACGTTGGAAAATTATTCGTGAACCCGTAGGACGTTTAGAACTAAAAATTCGCGTTTTATTTTGCGCTCTCGCGAAACTTTCAAATAACCTTTACGTTTTTAATGTAGTTTACGTGTTAGGATTCCTGATATCTAATTATGTTTTCCCATAGTGTTTTAGGTATTAATTAGATTGTTAGTCACCTTAGATTAATTTATTTTTACCTTCGTTAAATTTTCAATTTCGTTGTTTAACGTATCACAAAACCAAATAACCTTTCCAATCATACAAAATTTTAATCCAAATCTCACTCGAAGCTTTCCATTCACACCTCGTTGGGGTACGACCCAGGAAATCACTTCCCGGTCTCACAATTTGAATATCACTTTCACAAGTTTTGCGAGGTAATCGTTTTCCTAAACGGTTTACTCGTATTACTTCATGTTTATTTGTCTCACGACGAATTAAACTTCACGTTTGTTGATATTTTGATAAATTGTTGTTTTCACACCAAAACACAACGAATCAGTACGCCACCCCATGAATGGTATTAAGGAATACAATCCATCATCCACGCAACTATAACAAGTAATTAACGTGTAAAAGATATCTAGGGAGTAGTGAAATCTAAGTAAACACATTTCTCCCACATATTGCTCACAACCTTAGTTTAAATTAGTTTTATTTTCATTTTAGTATTTTATTTTGATTGCATCTTAGTATTGGGTTAGTTGACTAGCAACTAATTCCGCCCATATCCTTCAAACCCGAGATTTTTACTTGCTTTCCTAAAAATATAAAAAAATACAAAAAGAATCATCCCTCATCTCTAGACCTAGTCTTTAGGTTTTCTAATCCTAGCGACACTATTCCTAGCTGAACGATCAATCCTCCGGTACTTGTCATTATACTATACTACATCGATCAGGTACACTGCCTGGTGGGGGTTGTAAGCTTCCCGAGATCCCTCGAGAGGTAAAGCCTGGTGCAATCCCTACGCATCAAGTTTTTGGCGCCACAGCCCGGGGAATAGTTATTATCTAGGTTAGAATCTCTTTTTATTAGGTCTACTTGCTAGATTCCTTTCTAGTAAGATTTTATTTTTATTTTTAGGTTCTCTTTAGTCTATCTTATTTCTTCGTGTTTTTGTTCGTAACTTTTCACCACCCGACATCATGGACGATAGGAACATCTTTGAACCTGTCATCCCACCACAACAAAACCCACCACTAGAACCTCTTAGGCCCCGACCCTTAGGAGAGTATTCCCGACCTAGCCACCAAGGCTACCGAAACACCATTGAGCTCACCAGAGCCAATGTGACCCCCTTGCGATCCGACACCATCCGGTTGGTGCAAAGCGGATGTGCATTCCATGGACTTCGTTCCGAAGATCCAAATCAACATCTCAAGGACTTCCTTAAAATCGTAGATTCCATAGACCTAGATGTTGCAACTTGAGAGACAACCCGATTACGCCTATTCCAATTCTCTCTACGTGATCAAGCTAGTCAATGGCTTGAGCGTTTACCCGCGGGATCCATCACCACATGGGTTGATCTCACCACTCGTTTCCTTGCTCAATTTTTCCCACTAGGGAGAACTACTAAGCTTAGAAATGACATCTTGATGTTCCAACAACGTCAAAATGAAACTCTCTATGAAGCATGGACTCGTTTCAAGGACTTACTCCAAAAAGTCCCTCATCATGGCATAGACCTTTGCCTCCAAGTCCAAATCTTTTATGACCATATCGATCTCTCCACGAGGCGAGCCATTGACCAATCGGCCGGTGGTAAGCTACGTGATCTAAGTGCGGAACAATCATGGGAACTCATAGAAGATCTTGCTTTCTATGACAACGAAAGTTGGAATGATCCCCGTGATTTGAACAAAACGGTCAAGGCAATATCTTTGCCTTCGAAAAACTCTAGCATTCCCGACCGTAGGATCATGGAACTTGAGGACCAAGTCAAGTTTCTCATAAAATCTTACGAAGCTCCTAAGCCTTCAAGCCAAGTGAACAAAATCACTTCTTCATGCGAATTATGTAGTGGTCCCCATGACACTCGTGATTGTGTGGAACTCCCCGGAACAGCTTTTGCGGACTACGCATCCTCGCGTACCGACGAAGCGGGAGATAAGTGGTACACTTTCAAACCCGAGCCAAACCCTTACGGTGATTCCTACAACCCCTCTTGGAAAAATCACCCAAACCTTATGTGGAAACAAAATCAAGCTAATTCTTCCAATCCGCCTAATCGTTACCAATCAAACGGTTCACCCTCCAACCGTACTTTCATAAACAATCCTTCTAACAACTATGGTAGTACCAACAATCTTGAAGGATTGATGTCTAAGTTCATGGCATCTCAAGAAGCTCGCATATCTAAGTTTGAAGCCGATTTCAAACAAAAGCAAAGCGAGATGACCACCAAAATTGACACATTGTTGAAAGTCCTCAATGACCGAGAAATGGGAGCACTCCCAAGCGACACGGTCAAGAACCCGAAACTAAACGTTAATTACATATCATCAGTTTTGTCACCCACTTATTGTCCACAATACTACTCGGTTAAATCAACGAGCACGTGTTTCAAACAAAACCAAATTCTTCAAAAGGACCAATCAAGTAAAACACACGATATAAAACCGGTCAAAAGCATAGTTGAAACACCTCCTACGCAAGACCTTGACGATGAATTCAAGGAACTTCACCTTGAACGCCCCGTTATTGATGTCTTAGCCCGTGCTCCCTACTATAGTGCCCTCCTAGAAAAGTATGAGAAGTTTAAGCTAGGTAAAAATGGGACCGCCTTTGTTCAAAACAAGTTGCCTAAAAAGCTTGATGATCCGGGTATATTTGTTTTGCCTTGTAAGATAGGAAGATCCGAAGCTTTCGACACACTAGCCGATTTAGGGTCAAGCCTCAACTTGATTCCCTTATCCCTATTCACCACTCTTAAGCTAGGAAAGTTAGAGGAGACGGAGGTATTGATAGGTCTAGCGGATGGGAGTATTGCCCACCCGGTTGGAATGATTAAGGATGTAGTTGTTCACGTAGGAAAGTTAACTATTTTAGCGGATTTTCACGTCCTAGACATGGTTAGTGACACCACATGCCCATTATTGGTAGGAAGAGGATTTTTAGCAACCGCTAGTGCCATGATAGATTGTAAAGAGTCTAAGATAGCGATAGGTGAAGGCGATACTTGGTCGGTATACGATGTTAAGAAGCATAGTTATGATTGTGATGATGAACCGACACCACATTGGGTAGAGATTAATAGGAGACCGTCTAGATATGGCCCTTGGATAGAAAGGAACTTTATAGGACCTTAACGCCCATTCTATTTAGAAAAAGATTTCATTGAAAAGACACATTCGGTGGAACAACTCATAGCTAGAGATGAAGAGCTAGATCCTTTTGAGGACCCCTTAGTCTTTAGGAAGATGATTGAGTTCTTAAGCGTAATGCCTATTAATATAGGGATGAATAAGTGGAAAAGAGAGGGAGACAAGTGTAAATGGAGGTGGGACAAGCCACCTAAAGAAGGTGACGGATCATGGCATATGAAGATGACTTTGTATGATCCGGATGGAGAGAAGTTTGAAAGGTCATACCGTACTAAGAAAACCGATAGGAAGTTAAAGTCTAAGTTTGATCCCAAAGATGTCCTAAATGAGGAACTCACCCATGTCACATAGTAACCCATGACCTTGAGTCTAGCTACAAGACTCGTAAAATAAAGAAAAGCGCTTCTTGGGAGGCAACCCATGATTTTGTGTGATTTTATTTTGTTTGTTTGTTATTTGCTTCCGTATGCATGCTTTATTTTTATTGTTGGTAGATCATGTTTCAAAACTAAATAATGGAAATACTTTACTTTGTTGTTTGGCCTAGTTTTAACTTCACCCAAAGGTATTTTGCAAAAGATAAGTGTAAGGGGAAACCCCAAATATGTTTTTAAGAAACAAACCGATCATGATCCTCCACAATATTAAGTGAACATGTATATTCGTATTTGTTAGAGTCAAATGCTTGTATCGATTCATAATGATGTTTTGCAGGATTTTCCAGGAAGCAGGACCAAGTTTTTCCAGAAATTTTCCGGAAACTTAACATAAGAATTTCTGCAGGTCACTTCTAACGGCGTCACGAGTTTACTTTTGACGGCGTCACGTGTAAAAATCTGGAAATTTTACCAGTTTTGTTTTTCTAACGGAGTCTTAAAGTTTTTGTTGAATTATTAGTTTTATAATCTCCAGGAAATTTGCAAACATCATTCCACAAGCATTATATCTTATTTTGTTTTCTAGGATTTAATAACATATGTAGATTGCCGCCGATTTTATGCGAGGTTGCCTTGTCTGTTTTCTCAGGTTTTACAGGTTATGTATGACAAGAAGATGATTTATATTCTAGAAGGGAAGCTTTGATTGTTCATTTTCTTGGAGGAAGATCTAACCTGGCCACCCTATTATCCATACCGAGCGAATCAGGGGAGTATTTGATTTCATTCTTTTTACTTATTTCACTTTTACATTCTTTACTTGAACATTGGGGACAATATTCATCCTAAGTGTAAGGGGAGGGTAAAATGATGATACCTTACAGATACACTTTCGCTTGAGTTTGTTTGTTTGATAGTAGATGTGTAATAAAACTATGAGAAATACTTGTTAGTGCAATTTTAGCGCCAAATTCAAAATTTTTTACAACATTTAGGAGTGAAACTTTAGCCATAACAAGTGTCTCATGGATAGGAGATTGTATGACTAGCACAAAACCGTATCATTCAGAAAAATTTTCCACGCAAATATGTGAGGTTCGCCTTTAGATTTGATAGGAAAAGCATTTACTATTAGTGCTTATGAGTGTACCGGTAGCATTTAGATTCTAGAACTTGCGTTAGTGATGCATCCCGAGACCGCTAGTGAGACTACATTCGTGTAGTAGGATTTACTACATGATAAGAGGCATTAGGATCACCCTTGTGTTAAACCCGTATTATAATTACTTGACCATTTAAGTCATATTATTTGGCTAGTTAAGTCAACTAATTTTTCCCACACCTTAGCGTTGTACTCATTTTTAGTACACGAAACCCCTAGTACACCCCTCCGAGCCTATCTTTTCGTTTCTAACTTTAAGCATTTTACTTAAAGGAAGAATTTGTTACACCCCACTTAAATGTACACCCAAATCGCCTTAGCCTTCCGTGTATGCACTCATCTTTAGTGCATTATTGTTATTTGTTTAAACCCTAAGTTAATTATCTAATTGATTACATGGTTGCTAAGTCAAGTCATATCCTTGTACATATTGTTTTGGGACGATTGGGACTCATGGGTAAAGTACTTATTTTATGGAGTAATGGGGAAGAACATTATATATTACCCCCATATGTACGTTAATCTTAAAAGTACTCCAAGTGTTTTGATTTTCTTAATTCGAGTCATTAGATTAGTTTATTGTAAAGTATGTAAAAATTCAAGTGTAAGGGGAATTTACATTCCCTACGATGTATTATTTTGGATGGTAGGGTAAGAGTGTATGCAAAAAAAAAAAAAAAAAAAAAAAAAAAAAAAAAAAAAAAAAATCGAAAAGATTAGAAAAAAAAATAGAAAAAGAAAAAGAGAAAAAACATACGGACTACCATCCCTTTTCATTCTATGTTCATTTTATGTTTTTGTTATTTTTCATTTATTAGCTTAAGTCGAGTCTAGTCTTGGCTTAGCAACGCCATATTGTACATGTAATTAACCAAGATTGTTAACTCACCACCAGTAAAGACTGCCTATATCCAACAAAACCGTGTATTTCATATACCTACACCTAACGTTACAACCCTTTAAAAGACCTCTTTGATAGTTTATCCTAGGTGCTTACGCCATGTGGTGGAGGTTTGATCCTTTCCCAAGCCTATGGTAATCTATTTTGCTATGACAGGTAGTGAGAGATATCTTCCGTTTCCATATTGTAATTTATACTTTATTACACCCGAGAGATGTGAGTATCTAAACACTATTTGTGAGGTGCTAGTGTATGACCTCCGTGCTTGTCTTTGGTCTTTGGTGGAACGATTATTTGTTGTAATTACTTTTATATTAGTGTTAAATGACCCCTAACTTGTCTTTTGATTAGAATAAAAGCGCATTTTCTTGAGGACAAGCAAATCTCAAGTGTAAGGGTATATGATGAGGCGAAAATGAACCACTTTATGGGGTCATTTAAGCCCGGAATTGAATTTATTTGATCAAATATTGCTCTAAATCGTTCCTTTTGTGATTTTAGGTACTTTGGGAGTGAAATCTGGAAAAGGAAGCAATTCGGACGTTTTTGGAGCATAAAAGTGAAGAAAACGCCAAAGACTTAATTTTCCATCCTGGAAACAGTGTATGACGGCGTCAAGAGGAAATTCCTGACGGCGTCAAGAGTAAAGTCCATGACGACCCAGAAGAAACCTGACGGCGTCACAAGAAGGGCGTCAAGAGTTAATTGTGTGACGGCTTGCATAAGGGGACTACATGACGGCGTCAGATCCAGATCTAGGCAGTCCGAGGAACTATTTGGCGGCGAGATGACGGCGTCAGCCCTTTGTTCTTGACGCCGTCACCTTCCAAAATCTATATATAGTTTTCTATTTTCATTCATTAAGAGAACTTGTGTGGAGAAACCCTAGGGCTGAACCTTGTACGTATTTTACAGCTTTTTCAAGGGTTTTCAACCTTTGAATCCTTTCATGTGCTATTGAGATAAGTCTTCTCTTAATTCAATCAATATGTCTATGTGTTGGTTGTCTATATCTTGTGCTTGTCTTGATTTCAACATGCTAGGCTAGATTTATCTTGTGTTTGCTTAGATCTAATGAAACCTAGATGTTAATTATGTGTTGATTACTTGTTTATGGTTGTATTGGATGAATGATTTCAATGTTAGGCTTAAGAAAACTGGCAGATCTCCATTGTGTAACATGCTTGAACGTCTTAGGAAACATGAACCGATGTGTACTAGGTTTTATTGGTTGTATTTAATGCATGAGTAAATTCTAATGATCCCATGTTAGGAGCTTCTTAGCAGGCTCGACATAGGAGTGAAGTAGGCACTCATAGGATTGGGGAAGTAAGTACGCCACCCCATGAATGGTATTAAGGAGTACAATCCGTCATCCACGCAACTATAACCAGTAATTAACGTGTAAAAGATATCTAGGGAGTAGTGAAATCTAAGTAAACACATTTCTCCCACATATTGCTCACAACCTTAGTTTAAATTAGTTTTATTTTCATTTTAGTATTTTATTTTGATTGCATCTTAGTATTGGGTTAGTTGACTAGCAACTAATTCCGCCCATATCCTTCAAACCCGAGATTTTTACTTGCTTTCCTAAACATATAAAAAAAATATAAAAAGAATCATCCCTCATCTCTAGACCTAGTCTTTAGGTTTTCTAATCCTAGCGACACTATTTCTAGCTGAACGATCAATCCTCCGGTACTTGTCATTATACTATACTACATCGATCAGGTACACTGCCTGGTGGGGGTTGTAAGCTTCTCGAGATCCCTCGAGAGGTAAAGCCTGGTGCAATCCCTACGCATCAGGAAATATTTGTTACAGAAGGGGCAAACTTCCCAAAGTCTCCGCCAATGCGTACCGCAGAGGACAAGCGCATAGGGAATGGGTATTGCGAATATCATGGCCAAAAAGGCCATACAACTAACGAGTGCGTCCAACTACGACAACTAATTGAAAAATTAGTAAGGGAAAGCAGAATGGATCACCTTGTAAAAAACATTAAAGAAGGGAAGGACAAACAAAGGAATGGGGGCAAAAAAGAACCTTCCAAAGACAAAGCGGATGTCATCTACATGATACAGTCATGGCAACGCAAAACAAAACAAAAAGTTAGTCAAAGGTTCTCTTCAGAAAAGGTTATATCCTTCCCCACTTTAGCTGCGGACAACGCAGTAGTGGAGCCACTAACTATTGAGATACATACGGGGGGACACGAGAGTCGCCGCATGTATATCGATGGAGGGGTATCCGCAGATATTCTATATGAGCATTGCTTCAAAAGGCTACGACCCGAAATCCAAAGTCAATTGATACCAGCTACAACGTCACTGACTGGATTCACAGGAGAAAAGATTTGGCCTATGGGGCAGTTGCGCTTGCTAGTAGTTGTGGGCGATGAACAACACTCAACAGCAACATGGATAAATTTCATGGTAATCAAGTCTCCCTCACCATACAATGGCATCATTGGAAGACCTGGAATATCATCCATGCGCGCTGTACCATCCACAGCACATGGGATGCTCAAATTTCCAGTGGAAGGAGGAGTTGTTACACTCTACAACACCACGGTACAACCAAAAGAGTGCAACGCAGTAACCACTGAGGTGGAGAGTATTCCAGAAAAACGCATAGAAAAAACACCAAACTTAAAGGTCGCTATTCATCCCGATTACCCAGATCAACAAATCTCGATTGGAGGATCTTTATCTGACAAAGGTAAAGCAGCTGTGTGCGCACTCTTGCAAAAGAACCTAGATATCTGTGCATGGGAACCAAAGCACATGATCGGAGTGCCACGCTTTATCACAGAGCACAAGCTACAAATCCGACAAGGATATCCCCCAATACGACAGAGAAGTGCGGCCAGGCCCCAGATCGTGCAAAAGCTATTTTGGAAGAAGTACACAAACTCGTAAACGCAGGCATCATGCGCGAGGTATACTATCATGACTGGATTTCTAATCCAGTGATGGTAAAGAAGAGTGATGGTAGTTGGAGAATGTGCGTAGACTTCACAGACCTTAACAAAGCATGCCCACAGGACTGCTATCCACTGCCAGAGATAGACTGGAAGGTAGAATCCCTGTGCAGATATCCTTTTAAGTGCTTCCTAGACGCATACAAAGGATACCATCAAATCCAGATGGCAGTCGAGGATGAAGAAAAAACAGCTTTTCATACCAGTTAAGGGGTCTATTGCTACACGAAAATGCCTTTTGGCCTAAAAAACGCAGGCGCAACATACCAGCGATTGGTGGACACGGCTTTCGAGAAACAAGTAGGTCAAAACTTGGAGGTCTACGTTGACGACCTTGTCATCAAGAGCCATACAGAGGATGAATTGGTGCGCGACATCGAGGAAACGTTCAAAACTCTGGGACAGATAAACATGAAGTTAAATCCCAAGAAGTGCACCTTTGGCGCGACAGAAGGCATGTTCCTCGGATACTTAATAGAACCTGATGGAATCAAGCCTTGCCCAGAAAAAACAAAAGCTGTTATTGATCTTCCCTCGCCGCGCACACTCAAAGAAGTCCAATCATTAAACGGAAAGCTAGCGGGGCTAAACCGTTTCTTATCTAAATCAACAGACAAATCACTCCCTCTCTTTAAAACACTCACGAAGTGCACTAAAAAGGGAGACTTTCGTTGGACTGAGGAAGCAGAAGAAGCTTTCCAACAGCTAAAACAGCATCTGGAATCACTCCCCAAACTTGTCGCACTGCGACCAGGGGAAGAGCTAATCATGTACTTATCTGCAACCCATGGAGCAGTTAGCGCAGTACTATTGACAGATAGAAACTCCGTCCAGACACCCATATACTTTGTAAGCAAAGAACTGAAGAAGACAGAGACTAACTACAGCGCCATGAAAAAGCTGGTCTTAGCTCTAGTATTTGCAGCTAAAAGACTGCGCAGATACTTTCAAGCGCACCCAATAGCTATAATCACAGACCAGCCAATCAAACAAGTTATCTCTAAACCTGACGCATCAGGACGGCTACAAAAGTGGAGTGTGTTGCTGAGCGGGTATAACATCTCATATAGACCGCGCACTGCAATCAAGGGGCATATATTAGCTGACTTTATTGTCGAAAAGCCAGATACTGATAGTCCACCTTCAACAAGCAAAACAGACCTACAGGAACCCTGGATTCTATTCACAGATGGATCCTCATGCGTGGATGGATCAGGCGCAGGCCTTATTCTCACTAATCCAGAGGGAATAGAATTCACCTATGCGCTGTGCTTCGAATTCACAGCCACAAACAATGAGGCAGAATACGAAGCCCTACTCATTGGACTGCGTATCGCAATCCAAATGGGTGTACGCAACCTGGAGGCAAATGTGGATTCCAGGCTAGTAGCTAACCATGTGCTAGGTGAGTACGAAGCCAAGGATGAACACATGATCCAATACCTGGAAAAGACCAAGTCCTTAATTCAGAACTTTGATAGGTTCACAATAAAACAAGTACCTAGAGGGGACAACAGGAAAGCTGATGCGCTTAGCAAGATCGCATCTACAAGCTTTGCTCACTTATCAAAACAGGTATTGGTAGAAACCCTACAAAACAAGTCAATCTTGGAAATGGAAGTATCCACAGTGATAGAAGAACAAGACCCTACGTGGATGACGCCTATAATTGAATTCATCAGCAAAGGAGTCTTACCACAAGATCATAAGGACGCTGGAAGGGTGCGGCGCACAGCGCAGCGCTTTGAGCTACGAGATAACATCCTCTATCGACGTTCTTTCTTACAACCTTGGCTCCGATGTGTTGGACATCTCCAAGCAGACTATGTGCTCCGAGAAATCCACGCTGGATCATGTAGCATGCACTCAGGGCCACGGTCTGTTGTAGCGCGCGCTCTACGGTCCGGGTATTATTGGCCAACTATGCACCGCGACGTGCGAGATATGATAAAAAAAAATGCAGCAATTTCCAAGTACACAGGCCAATTCCGCGCCAACCACAACAAGAGCTAATACCCATTACGTCACCATGGCCATTCTACAAGTGGGGCATTGACATCGCAGGACCCTTTCCAGTTACAGCAGGAGGGCAAAAATTCCTCATCGTAGCCATAGACTACTTTACGAAGTGGATTGAGGCAAAGGCAGTGGTGAGTATCACGGGCAACCAGGTCAAACGCTTTGTATGGGATAATATTGTTTGTCGCTTCGGACTACCTGGAGAGATCATATCAGACAATGGGAAGCAATTCTGCGACAACCCATTCAAAGATTGGTGCGCGCAATTGAACATCACACAACACTTCGCTTCAGTAAAACACCCACAAACCAACGGTTTAGTTGAGAGCGCGAATCACAGTCTAGGTGAAGGAATAAAAGCACGCCTTGACAGACACAAAGGAAAGTGGGTGGATGAGCTATCACATGTCTTATGGGCGCATCACACCACAATCAAAACCAGTACTGGAGACAAACCATTCTCCCTTGTCTACGGAACAGAAGCCATCATACCAGCTGAGATAGGAATGCCAACTATACGAACAGCAGAGGTCAACGTCACAACAAATGACGAGGAGCGGCGCATAGACTTAGATTTACTGGAAGAAAGACGTGAACGTGCAGCTATACGCGAAGCAAAGGCTAAGGCAAAAATGAAGAAGTATTATGATACAAAGGTCAAACACACTTCCTTCAGGCCAGGAGACTTTGTATACCGCGCCAATGATGCAAGCCACTGATGAGTGTCTAAATACTCATCATTTTATACCAATCTGAGCTGCCAAAACATCCAAAAACACTCAAATATGCATCAAAATACTTAAAATATCTTAGAAGTGTGTTTTATATATTTCAAATGCAAAATATGCAAAAACAGATGAAAAACGTACAAAGTTTGCATAATTGGCAGTTTCAGTCCCTCAAGTTTCAAAAGTTGTCAAAACTAGTCCCTAGTTATTCTAAAAACTTGAAAAAGTCATCAAAGGTCCTTTTTAATCATAAAGTTACATATTTAGTCCTTTGGTGCAAAGTTTCACAAAATTACAAGTTTAGTCCCTGTACTTTGGAAATTGACATAAATGGTCCCTGGGATGTAAAAACTTTGAGAAAAATCAATTTTGGTCCTTGTACTAATAATATTTTGCAGGAATGGTCCTTGGTGTGAAGTTTGGTGAAATTGCATATTTAGTCCCTGAAGTTTGGTGAATTGGCAATTTCGGTCCCTGGACTTTCAAATAATGGCAAAATTGGTCCCTGGTGAAATATTTTGGATAAAAAGTCAACTTTGGTCCTTAGAAAGTCACAAGTTGTCAAATTTGATCCCTGGGTAAAAGTTTTGAAGAAGTTACACATTTGGTCCCTGAAGTTTCAAGTTTGGCAAAAATAGTCCTCGGATATTTCAAAAGTGAAATATATCAAAAATACCCGTGTACTATTCATTTATGGCAAAATAGGTCATTATGATTACTTATGGGAATTCACATTTTCAGTCCGTATAATTTTCCTAAATTACAAAAATGGTCCTTATGTTACATAAACCAAACGGACCCTATGTTTTTATTATAACCCAAAACCAAATCCAAAACACAAACTATCACCAGCCCACCCTTATTTCCCTGACCCAAGTTCACCAGCCCACTCCCTTTTTAAAAATAAAAACCGGGTAAACCACTTACACTGTTCATCTCCCTCACAGCCAATACCACCACCTCCACCTCGACTGGTATTCCACCCCACTTGCTACCACCTATCTCCCACCTGTCTCTCCACCTCACACAACCTCCCAAACCCATTTAATTGCCCTTAAAACCCGTACACGCTACCCCTATGACTTTGGCGCCAAGTTACTAATTTAAACGGCCAAGATTCATCAGACCATATCAAGGGCTCACAATTGGTGGGAAAGTTGCAGAGGGACACCTGGAACCTCAAAAGTCTTTTATATATCAAAAAGGTGGAGCAGAGAATTATTATTAGATTAGTATAGGATTAGTGTAATTTTCAAATTGTAATTTTCAATTCCTAGTGTAATTCAAGGCTATCTAGTATTTTGTTAAGTCTCATCAGTGTAATCCAAAACAGTTCTAATCTTTAAATTCAAGTTTTCTTTTGAGAATCCGTATTTAGCAATTTATTGTGAACTTGACAAATTCACTTTAAATTGGTAATTGTTGTTGTTTTATGTTTCTGTTAGCTCAATCAAGTTACTAAGAAGTTTTTATAAAGATTGTAAAAGATCGTTTAAGCCCATCTAGGATATAGTAACATTGATTGCACAGCGGAATAAGAACAATAAGAACATAATCAATATTACTCCAAGGTTTTCTTTATTGAAATATAAAATTAACTAACTACTACTACTAATCTACTATAAGCTCTATGCGTTTCTAGACTCTCATTGGAGAGACTAGCTATGAATGGATTATCTGTAACCTAGACGCCTACCCTCTTTATATAATAGAGGGAGGTTACAAACCCTAAACCCTAGCTTACTAATCAAGCTAAGTAATTATTACATATTAGGCCCCTCTTGTTTCTTCTTTCTTCACTTCTAGTTGTTTGTTTTGTAATCTTCAAATCTGTAATTCCCAACAATCTTCCCCTATTTGATATTACAAAACAATCTGCATGAAGAAACAATGCTAAAACATGTCATCACAAATAATAAGCTGCACATCGTAAATCTTCTTCCCCTTTTTGTAATCATCCAATAGGGTCTTGTGCAACTCCATAAACGCTTCCCCTCAAGTGATGCGTGTAGATGGATAAGTATTTTTTGAACAATAAGCTTCCCCATAGAAATATACTAACCATCTGCTTGAATCATGAACTCAGTAGCATAGATCATCGCGTCCTTCAGTGAAAAAGACATCATAAAATGTCTTTGGATAATTCTTGCAGTCAATATATGCATGGCGATTCATGCAATGGCCGATAGTCTCAGTGAGCGCAGACGGATCAACCAGAAACCACTCAATGCTTATGATTATCTAATTTTGTGTAATCATATCATGAACTGTATGGTATCATATGCCCCCCAAAATATTTGTAAAGCGCGTGTAACTGTTCCAGTCAAGAATTATACCACGACCTGAATCTCCAAAATGAACAATACACATATTCATTGCTCAAGATCCAAGGGCGTCTTCGGACCTATAATAACCAGCAAAAACAAAATAATAACTTTTTTTTTTTTTTTTACTAAACAGCAGTAACCGAGCAGCAGTATCGAACAGAAGGAATATGGTCAAGTATATTAACAATAAGCTTCCCCTTAAAAATATATACTTGTCATCTCTTCAATCCAGTAGGCTTCATGTAGTGACCACTGATGAAGAAAATCAAATATAACTGATTTGATGAAGAAGTTAAATCTCCCAAACATGCATCTTATGTATTGCACTATCCACGTGACTCCAAACTCATACTCATAAAAAGTATAAGTAGACCACAATCTCTTGACAAAGCCTCAACTAAATGAGACACTGAGCACAATAACGTAACTCCTTAAAGTGATAGCAAATGTACGCATTAAGCACAATAAGATGGATCGTACCCCTTCACTAGATTCATCAAGTCTTTGTCACATCATTAACGCACAAACAAGTTATCTCCAAAGTGTAACACCCACCTTGAGATATGATAAGAACACAAAACCTGTGAGAATCAACTACAACATCAAATAAACTATAATCAAATGTCTTCAACAAATAATCTCCTCAACGAACTAAAGATGGTTGATAACTCCGTCCTCCATAACCATTAGTAATCTCACTTGACAAGTAGGAACCAAAACCGACCAAAAGAAAAAGTATACAACAAGTCAGCAGGAACCATAAGAAGTCAGCAAGAACCAGCGTATGTATGAGCAGGAACCCATCAGTAGGAACCAATAAGGAGAAACGAAAAACTCATCATCAGCAGATAATAGTATCAGTAGGAACCATGAAGTACATCAGCAGAAACCAAAATAGCATCAGTAGTATCCAAGCATCAAACAATATCCACTGTCCCACTTAGTACGAGGTAACAAAATTGTAGGACCAATCCAGCAGCATCAGTATGTCAGCCCCACAATTGAATCATGAAAAACAAATTTTCACTGTCCCATGACGAATTAATAATAAACCGTACCCCACATGTCAATAAACGACAATACGATGTTTAACCAATTATTAATCAATAAACCTCAATAACTCACCACATATGGCAAAACATCGACTCTTAACTTCGACCACTTTACCCACCGATTAACCAATTTAATGAAATAGTCACAGATCCATTAATTAGACAATGAACCCATGATGACCTCATGTAAACGACAAGGGATTTTAGTACGAGGTTCATTAAATTAATTGATTATTCCATGTAAGACACACCAAAGCTTCAAATAAGAATTCATATCCCCTATGTCTGTTGATCACTAGACCCATAAGTAAAACAATACGCACCATCTTATAACTGCACCGACCCACGATCATAACTTAACCAATGAAATATTGCCTGCACCGACATATTATCATAATAGGTACGAGGTTACCTTATTTGTATCAGCCAATCATCAACAATTTATGTTACGTCTCCATCAATAAAGTTCTCACCACAACAATAATCATAAATCGAGCAAATCATTAATATACCATTGCCCTCATTTAATTAATCTATATCAAGTCCACATACTTTAATTCATATGAGGTCTATCAAAACACAACAAACCATGGGCAACTAAGGCAATTCACGGCACAATTAAATAACTGACCCATTATCAATTCCAAAAGCCTCAATACTCAAATCGAATAGAATAATAAAAATAATTACCATGTGCGTTGTTGTGATGATTGATTAATCAGTAGCCGTCACCGTACCCCTTGATCTTTAATGTGTACGAGATTATAAACCAGCCCCACGTATAACCATTAAAATTCGATCTGCTCCATCTTTCATTGCTTCTATCATCTTTTTCGAATCTGCTTTCTTCGACCAGATCTGCTCTTTATTGATAAACATGAACATGAAAACCTCAAAACCCTAGATATCAAGAGCCCCCGCTCTGATACCAATTGTAAAAGATCGTTTAAGCCCATCTAGGATATAGTAACATTGATTGCACAGCGGAATAAGAACAATAAGAACATAATCAATATTACTCCAAGGTTTTCTTTATTGAAATATAAAATTAACTAACGACTACTACTAATCTACTATACGCTCTATGCGTTTCTAGACTCTCATTGGAGAGACTAGCTATGAATGGATTATCTGTAACCTAGACGCCTACCCTCTTTATATAATAGAGGGAGGTTACAAACCCTAAACACTAGCTTACTAATCAAGCTAAGTAACTATTACATATTAGGCCCCTCTTGTTTCTTCTTTCTTCACCTCTAGTTGTTCGTTTTGTAATCTTCAAATCTGTAATTCCCAACAAAGATTTCTAAGCCTTTTAAACAGTCATGTTTTAGAATCCAAGGAAATCACAAAGAAAATACTAAAAATCATAAATAAATAAGAAAAATAAAAAGGAAAAAGAAAAAGAAAAGAGGAGGTGATGAATGCTCTGGTTTAGAACTCCTTGGGGAGATTATAGGACTGGTTGTTCATTGGTTCTTGGTTTGAAGTCCATGTGATATCACTGTAAGCCTTTTTCATAAATTTTTGTAACCTACTGTAGCTTAGGTAATTTAGTAGTAATTTCAGTTCATTTGTACTAATTTAGTGTTGGAATAAACTTAGATTTCATATTTAGGGTTTAGGTTGTGAATCTGCCTCACAAAACCTTCACAACAGGTTTAGTAGGGGTGTTTGGATTAGGGTATTTCACCCCTAAGTTCTAAGTTTCAGCTGTTGTTCTTGGTTCTTACATGCTTAGTCAAGTATTTTTAGGTCATAAGTAGTTTAAAACTCAGGTCTCAAGTCTTAAATAGTCAAAATCACCATCACTTTCCATTTAACTGTTAACTGTGGTGATTTTGTGAACCAAATCCCACCATTTCATTACATAAGTTAATATTGTAGCTTATTAGAGTGTATTTATAGCTTAATATAGCTTATCAAATCAGTAGGTGTAATTAGAAACTCATAAAAGTCAAATCTCTAGTTTCTATCAAAAAGTCAATGATACGTGGGAATCGCACCAGGCTTTACCTCTCAAGGGATCCTGAGAAGCTTACAACCCCCACCAGGCAGTGTACCTGATCGTTGTAGTATAGTATAGTGACAAGTACCGGGGGATTGATCGTTCAGCTAGGAATAGTGTCGTTAGGATTGAAATTAATCTAACTAGGTCTAAAGGTGAAGGATGATTCTTTTTATGTTTTTATATTTTATGAAAAGCAAGTAAAAATCTCGGGTTTTGGAAGAAGGGGCGAAATTAGTTGCTAATCAACTAACCCAAAAGCTACTAATTAAGCTAATTAACAAGAAAAGTAAACTAGGGTTCTACAAGATAAGTGAAGCATGTCTACCCATGATATGTTACTCCTTGCTAGCTATCCAATCCTACCTATTGAATTGTAACATTGTTTTAATTGACGGGTTTTATTCCTTAATACCATTCATGGGGTATCGCACATAACTCCCCAATTCTATGAGCTCTTATCTCCTCCTATACCATGCCCAGCACAACCATATGGATTGTAAACAGTGGCCCATGCATTAAATACAACCAATAAAGACCTTAGTGCAATAGGTTCATGTTTCCTAAGACGTTCAAGCATGTTATCATTTGGAGATCTTCCAGTTTTCTTAAGCCTAACATATAAATCATTCAATCAAAACAAGAATCAATAGGAAACAAGGATTATAAACTAAACCAACTAGATCTATTGAAGTTGTCACGCCTTAATTGATGGAGATAGACACAACATCAACAAGAAATCAATGAGATCTAATCAATTATATACAAGTTTCACATAATTATAAGTAAACACAAGGTGAATTAGCAAATCATCATCAAAGAAGAGCAAACAACAATGATAATGGAAAACATAATTAAGATAGAATCATCAAACCAATACATGATGTTTATGGAGTGATTGAAACCCTCTAAGTTGCTGGAAAAACACCCACCTAAACCCAGGAATCGACCTTAGGGTTTAGGGCTTACAAAAAGTGAAGTTATGATGTTATATTTATAGCCTAATTTCTGCCCGGCCCGGTTGTGACGGTGTCAGACCAACCTTGACGGCGTCACGACCAACATTTTTTTTACCAAATTGTAGATCTCTTCGTCCTCTTCGCGTGGGCTTTTGAATCACCTAAATCCGAGTTCGTATGCAAAAGTTATGACCAAAACAATATCAGCTACTCCGCGCGCAAGTTTTGACAAGTTTACACGTGACGGCCTTGGTGACGCCTTCAGGTACACGTGACGGCCTAGCTTGACGCCGTCATGAACTTACTGGACCGTCACGTACTTTATCCACTTCCACCTCTTGTATTACTCTTGACGCCGTCATGAAGAAGCTTGTGACGCCGTCAGGTACTGTTTCCAGCAAGGAAAATTAAGACTTTGTCGTTTTATTCACTTTTATGCTCCAAAAACGTCCAAAATGCTTCCTTTTCTAGAATTCACTCACAAAGTACCTAAAATCACAAAAGGAACGACTTAGGGCAATATTTGATCAAATAAATTCAATTCCGGGCTTAAATGACCCCTTAAAAACGGTTCATTTTTCGCCTCATCATATATCCCTACACTTGGGATTTGCTTGTCCTCAAGCAAATGAGCTTTTCCACCAATCAAAATACAAGTTAGGGGTCATTTAACACTAATATAAAAGTAATTACAAAAAATGATCGTTCCACCTTAGTCAAAACAAGCACGGAAATTATACACTAGCACCTCACATTAAGTATTTGGATACTCTCATCTCTCGGGTGTTGTAAATTTATATGTCATAATTGGAAATGGAGAAATATCACTCTCTACCTGTCATAGCAAATAGATTACCATAGGCTTGGGAAAGGATCAAACCTCCACCACTTGGTGTAAGCACCTAGGATAAACTATCAAAGAGGTCTTTTAAAGGGTTATAACGTTAGGTGTAGGGGATATGGAAAACACGGTTTTGTTGGATAAACGGATATTTTACTGGTGGCAAGTCAATTGTCTTAGTTAACTACATGTACAATGAGGCGTTGCTAAGCCAAGACTCGACTCAACTTAAACTAACCACAACTCTTTTTGGATTTTCAAGACACTATTTGACTTAAACATAAATAAAAGAAACGGATGGTAGCCCGTATGTTTTTCTCTTTTCTTTTTCTATATATATATATATATATATATATATATATATATATATATATATATATATATATATATATATATATATATATATATATATATATATATATTTTAACATACACTCTTACTCTACCATCCAAAACAATACATCAAAGGGAGCTCGTTTCCTCCCTACACTTGAGCTTTTACATACTTTACAATCAACTAGTCTAATGACTCGAATCAAGATAATCAAAACACTTGGAGTACTTTTAAATATTAACGCACATATGGGGGTAATATATGATGTTCTTCCCCATTACTCCATAACACAAGTACTTTACCCATGAGTCTCAATTGTCCCAAAACAATATGTACAAGATATGACTCGACTTAGCAACCATGTAATCAATTAGACAACTAACAAAGGGTTTAAACAATTAACAATAATGCACTAAAAATGAGCGCATACAAGGAAAGCTAAGGTGATTTGGTTGCACATTTGGGGTGGATTGTAAACAAATTCTTCCTTTAAGTAAAATGCTTAAAGTTAGAAACGAAAAGATAGGCTCGGAGGGGTGTACTAGGGGTATCGTGTACTAAAAATGAGTACAACGCAAAGGTGTGGGAGAATTACTTGACCTATGAAGTCAATGTAATTATATTACAGGTGTAGAACAAGGGTTATCCTAATGCCTCTTATCATGTAGTAAATCCTAACTACACGAATGTAGTCTCACTAGCGGTCTCGGGATGCATCGCTATCACAAGTTCTAGAATCTAAATACTACCGGTACACTCATAAGCACCAACAATGAATGCTTTTTCCTAAAGATCTAAGGGCGAACCTCACATATTTGGGGTGGAAATTTTTGAGTGGTATGGTTTTTGTGCTAGTCATACAACTCCTATCCATGAGACGCTTATTAAGACTAAAGTTTCACTCCTACATGTTGCAAAAAATTTTAAATTTGGTGCTAAAATTTCCCTAACAAATATTTCTCTCAGTTTTATTACACATTCACTATTAAACAAAACAAAAACCAAGTGGAGTAATAGTTTCTAATATACCCTCCCTACACTTAAACCGAACATTGTCCCCAATGTTCTAGATAAAAGATGTAAAAGTAAATAAATAAGAATGAAAGAAACTAATACTCCCCTGATTCTTTCACCGTGGATAATGTGACAACATGGTTAAATCTACCTCCAAGAAGACGAACGTTGAAAGCTTCCCTCCAGAAATATAAATCATCTTCTTGTCCTGTAATCAACAAACACAAAAACCAAAGCATCAAACCGAACAAAAATCACAACTAGATGTAATTCCAGACTTAGAAATAGAAACAAGACAAAGCAACAAAAGGATAAGATACTTGTGGAATGAATTACAAATAGGAACTCATAAAACATATCCACAATTATTGACACACAAACAAGATAAAATATATGCTAATCATGAATTGTGAAGTTTTCATGTTCGAATTTAGTTCTTTTTAACAAGATATAAATTTCCCTACACTTATCCTTTTGTAAAATACCTTTATATGCAATTAAGACGAGGTTAAAAACAAAATAAAGCATTTTCATAAATTATTCGAAACATGAAAATTAAACAACTATGATTAAGCATATATGATACAAACAAACAAATAAAATAAAAACATCAAACAATTAAAAACATGGGTTGCCTCCCAAGAAGCGCTTGTTTTTGTTCGAGTTACGAGCCTGACTCTACCCTTATTTAACGGAAATAGGGGAGGTTTTCCCTACACTTAGGATTAAGTGTGGGTGGAAGTAGTGATACACACCCTTAGGGTGGAAATATGCCACGTGAGGTGAAGGGGGTGAGTGAATGGCTTCCTTCATCCTAAAACTACACGGATAATATAGGTTGATGGGTGGGTCGGTTCCTCTTTTGTCTCCTAGAAATAAATCTAAGGATGGGAAGTTGTGTAAAGGTTGAGGTTCCGGTTCATCAACACTAGGAAATTCCCTAGAACTAGGAGTAAGGTTATCACTACAAGCGTTCAAACCTATATCCTCTAGTGGTGCTTGGTCCAAGGGTTCTACCTCAATTGGGGTTCCTATAGTCTCATCTACTTCTTCCGGGTAAGTCACGGGCGGTGTATGTGCCTCAAATGATGGTAGGACTTGTGGGGTACTTTGTAGGCTTGGATTATCCACCTCATCCTCCATTGTACCTAGATTACCTATATGTTTGTTTTGTACTATGATATTAGGTACCATCCAACTAGGTATCTCAACATGAGTATATTCATCCCCCAACAAACTTGTTCCATGATCCTTCAAATTTGTTGTCAAATGATTTGTTATGTTGTTTGTCGGGTTGTCTAATCTATAATAATATTGGGCACAATCTTCTATGGCATCCCATGCTTCTTCAGCATTTAATTCCCTAAAGTCCCCATTGGCAAAATCCTCAATGCACATTTGGTCATATCGGTTAACACGATAGTAAAAGATCTGGGTTAGGGATGCTAAAGCGAAACTATGATGAGGGACTATTCGGAGTAAATTTTTAAAACGAGTCCATGCATCATATATGGGTTCATCTTGATATTGTTTGAACATCAAGATGTCATTAGGGTAGAATGGGTTTCGTGGTCGGTAGTATGGTGGATTCGCATTCTCCATAATGGTGAACGGAAGAGTCAATGGAAAGGTTTCTACGAACAAATTAATGCACAAAGAAAAGATAGACTACAAGAAAGCTAATAAAAAGAAAATAAAAATCTCACTAAAAAGGAATCTAATGAGTAGACCTAATAAAAATCAAATTCAACCTAAACAATAACTATTCCCCGGGCTGCGGCGCCAAAAACTTGATACGTGGGAAGCGCACCAGGCTTTACCTCTCAAGGGATCCTGAGAAGCTTACAACCCCCACCAGGCAGTGTACCTGATCGTTGTAGTATAGTATAGTGACAAGTACCGGGGGATTGATCGTTCAGCTAGGAATAGTGTCGTTAGGATTGAAATTAATCTAACTAGGTCTAAAGGTGAAGGATGATTCTTTTTATGTTTTTATATTTTATGAAAAGCAAGTAAAAATCTCGGGTTTTGGAAGAAGGGGCGGAATTAGTTGCTAATCAACTAACCCAAAAGCTACTAATTAAGCTAATTAACAAGAAAAGTAAACTAGGGTTCTACAAGATAAGTGAAGCATGTCTACCCATGATATGTTACTCCTTGCTAGCTATCCAATCCTACCTATTGAATTGTAACCTTGTTTTAATTGACGGGTTGTATTCCTTAATACCATTCATGGGGTATCGCACATAACTCCCCAATTCTATGAGCTCTTATCTCCTCCTATACCATGCCCAGCACAACCATAGGGATTGTAAACAGTGGCTCATGCATTAAATACAACCAATAAAGACCTTAGTGCAATAGGTTCATGTTTCCTAAGACGTTCAAGCATGTTACCATTTGGAGATCTGCCAGTTTTCTTAAGCCTAACATATAAATCATTCAATCAAAACAAGAATCAATAGGAAACAAGGATTATAAACTAAACCAACTAGATCTATTGAAGTTGCCACGCCTTAATTGATGGAGATAGACACAACATCAACAAGAAATCAATGAGATCTAATCAATTATATACAAGTTTCACATAATCATAAGTAAACACAAGGTGAATTAGCAAATCATCATCAAAGAAGAGCAAACAACAATGATAATGGAAAACATAATTAAGATAGAATCATCAAACCAATACATGATGTTTATGGAGTGATTGAAACCCTCTAAGTTGCTGGAAAAACACCCACCTAAACCCAGGAATCGACCTTAGGGTTTAGGGCTTACAAAAAGTGAAGTTATGATGTTATATTTATAGCCTAATTTCTGCCCGGCCCGGTCGGGACGGCGTCAGACCAACCTTGACGGCGTCACGACCAACATTTTTTTACCAAATTGTAGATCTATTCGTCCTCTTCGCGTGGGCTTTTGAATCACCTAAATCCGAGTTCGTATGCAAAAGTTATGACCAAAACAATATCAGCTACTCCGCGCGCAAGTTTTGACAAGTTTACACGTGACGGCCTTGGTGACGCCTTCAGGTACACGTGACGGCCTAGCTTGACGCCGTCATGAACTTACTGGACCGTCATGTACTTTATCCACTTCCACCTCTTGTATTACTCTTGACGCCGTCATGAAGAAGCTTGTGACGCCGTCAGGTACTGTTTCCAGCAAGGAAAATTAAGACTTTGTAGTTTTCTTCACTTTTATGCTCCAAAAACGTCCAAAATGCTTCCTTTTCCAGAATTCACTCACAAAGTACCTAAAATCACAAAAGGAACGATTTAGGGCAATATTTGATCAAATAAATTCAATTCCGGGCTTAAATGACCCCTTAAAAATGGTTCATTTTTCGCCTCATCAGTCAAATTTACATCTCTCAGATTTTTACAAAAGTTCAAGGATTTATTTAGAATTTAGTGTTTGCTTTGATGACTTGAAACTTGTTCCTAATCCTAGTCTACCACCTCAAATTCAGTATCCCATCTTTGTTATATTTTTGTAAATTTTGTACTGGGCCCCACAAGCTTGGAAAGACAGCTGCAGGGCTGAACAACTCCCCTGTGCAGCAGTTATCAGGCCATCACCACCACTTTGGTGGTGATTTGTGACCACCTCAGTGGGCCCCACACCTCCAACTTAGGTTCTCCCAACCCCCCTCCTACCAGGGATCAATAGTTGACCACTAGTTTGACCTGATTCATTGTGGACCCCACTTGAAATTGCCCATAAAATATGTCCCAGTTTCTGAGTTCAGACAAGTACCAAAAGCTTATTAAGTGCTTATGAGCTTATTCCAAGGGCGTATCTGGCCAAATTTAACTCACACTTGTTTAAGCAACTTATTGGAACTAGATTTTACCATAGTGGGTCCCACACAAGTCAGTTTTAGCTTATTTCCATTTTCAGTCAACCAAAGTCAACTGTGGAGGTAATAAGCCCCCACAGTGCTTAATAATAAGTTATAAATTAGTTGTTTTTATAAAAGTTGCTTGTTTTTAGATATAAATTAGTTTTGTAAAAGAAAATTCCAGAAAAGACAATATAAAAATAAGTGATAGTTTCTATTTAATATAATTTAATTTTAATTTTCATTTTTAGATTTTTATTAAGAAAGTTGTGTTTTTATATTTTTATTAATTTCCTTTTAGGTTAAAGTATTTTTAATAATTTTCTCAGATTTTTATTTTGCTTTTTAGTATTAATTATAATTAAAAATAGTTTTATTAGTAATTAATCAATAAATAAGTTATAAATAGCATAATTAATTTTTATAAAGCAACACCTAGATTTTATATTTTTCCTAGCTTTTATAAGTCATAATATAATTTTAGTAATTTTTCTAGAGTTTTTACTGTTAATTTAATAGTTTTTATAATTTAAATAGTTTAATTGGTAATTAAATAATAATTAGAATAATAATTAGTAAACTAGTTTAAAAATACATAAAATAAAGTTTTTATAATTTTTTTTGGATTCCTGTGATGGTTAATTAGATTTATAAAAATCTTCTTAATTATCTAAGTCTTTTTTAGTATTTATAATAATTTAAATCATATAAATAGTTAATTAATAATTAAATAGTTAATAATTAATAATAATTAGAATAATAGTGTGAAAAATATAATTTTATTTTTAAAATAAGTTTTATAATATTTTAGACTTTTACAAAGTTTAATTTTATTTTTCTAAGACTTATTTTACATTTTCTTATTTATTAGTGTATTATTAGATAATTAATAATAGTTATTAAATAATAATAATTACATAAATAATTAAGTAATTATAAAATAAATATTTTAAGTTTATTTAATTTGCATTTAAGCCCCTAAGGTATGCAAATTACTACTTTAGTTAAAACCGTTTTTGTTTCGTACGTTTACGTAGGATTAAATTAAACGTACGCGTTTTTAATTATTAAACGTTTTAGATATCTAGGTTTCACGTAACAGTTCCAATAGCTTATTTAAGCTATTTTATTTTATAAAACCCTAGTGTAATCACACACACACACTTATACCCTTTCCTGTTCATTTTCACTCGATCACAGACTCGTTTTTAATAAAACATCGCACACCTCGTTGGGACATTACGACCCGGGGAAACACTGTATTCCACGGAAGCATTGGCCTCAGCTGTTTGACTTTTACGGTTGACCATTCACAAGTGGTTTACTAATAAAAGTTGACTGTTTGAGGCGAATCAAAGTGCGCTTATTCTAAACGATTTGCGTATTAGTGAACCTGAATACACGCTCATTGTATATTTACCCATCCTTATTCATATTATTATCATATAAAAATAAAACAGTTCCCGAAAACTTTTTAAAATCAGTTTTCAACGAACACAAAAAACCAAAAATATTTTCCTTCTTAATAGTACTACAAAAATTTTCAAAAATACCAAAAATATTCACCTTTACACTCCTACCTATTTGATTCTTCATTTCTCATCCCCTAAACCCTTTGATTCTTTCTATGTCTTATTCTCACCCTCTTGTCTGTCAATGGTGTGGTAGTCCTTATAATGGTGGTAATTGCCCCAGTTGTGGCATGGTAGAGTCAGGAAACGGGTCTGTCTATAACCAGAATCCCTATTCCTACCCTGACATGACTGATTCATTCCATCAGCTTCCATACCATGAGACTCAACAGTTTAACTGTTGTGAGTATTGTGGTGGTGGTTCACACTACAGTCCTGATTGTCAATCAGGAAATACGCTTGTCTATGAGCAGGTTCCTGATAACAATTATGACTCAAACACATACGACTCACAGTCACATCAGTTCAACTGTTGTGAGTACTGTGGAGGTCCTCACTTTAGCTCGGATTGTCAAACAAGGAATCCATTTCCTTGTAACAATTACAACTATTCATTTCAAGACCAACCTCCACAGTACCAAATGAACCAAGCAACTCCTCATGAAACCCAGCAAGACCTTTGTCTAGAGGTTCTTGAGAAACTTAAAGACCTTAAGGAGGAGTTGGCTAATATTTCGTCTCACAATGCACCAAGTTTTTCTTGTGTATATTGTGGGGGTCCTCATGATGATTTCCAATGTCAACCGTATTATAAACCTGAACATTGTTCTAGTTCTGATACATCCGGTTTTGACACATTCACACCCCCACAGTCTCCACTCAATCCATATTCTCGTGATAAATCTATCGCGGAATTACTTGCAGAAAAACATGCAGCTAGAGACGAAAGAAGCATGGAAGAATTACTAGTCTTAGAACAAGCAGCTATAACACGTACCAAATTTCAAAATGCTGCTCTTCTCGATGAGGATGATGAAAGTGATGATACCTCATCAAGTTCATCACTTGAGACTCCTTCCATGGATATACAGGGAGAAAAGAGTATGGGAGAATTACTAGCGGCAGAACAAATGGAAATTATAAAATCCATGTATGCTAGTCCTTCTCAACTCCCTGAGTCTACTGTTATCATACCCGAGGTTCCCACTCACTCTCTGAGCATGGGGGACGAGCATCTTGACACTATTCCTACAAAGGAATCTGACGAATTCATAAAGTCTAGTGTTGAGAACCTTGTCTCAATCCCAAGTGAGTCACAAGGAATTTTTGATTATATGTGTGATATCCCTCCTCCTCTTGATTTTTTAAAAGATCATGTTGATACTCTCTCCGATTCTAACGATGAGTGTACATCTTATGGAGAAATTGAGTATGTTGAGGCATCACTTCCCGAGTCTAATGTTGACTATCTTCTTGAAGAGTTCGCTGATGAATTCTCTCATATGGATCCCATCCCATCAAGGGATGAAAATGAAGTCTTTGACTTTGAAGCGGATTTGAGAGAGTTAGAACTTTTACCTACTCATGATCCTTCGATTGAACTCACTCAGATCAATCCACTTCCTCCGGAAAGTGAAAATGATTTGGATGAATTCGAGGCTTTTATGACTGAAGATAGTTCAATTTCATACGAAGTTGACGATAATTATCTTGATACTGAGGGGGACATTCTTTTTCTAGAAAGTTTGTTAAACGAAGATCCATTTCCCCTTCTTCCACCCAAACAACTTCATAATGAGGAAATCAAATCAGTTGAGGAACCTGATAAATTTCCTGAGATCAAGCTTAAGGACTTGCCTCCTCCACTTGAATATGCATTTTTTGAGGAGGAAGTTCTTATCTTAATTGCTATTCAGATCTCCCTACTTTCCTTCACCTACCAGGTGATTTCTCCTGTTCTTCACTCCTTCGGGAATGAAGACACTATCTTTGACCCCGGCATTCTCATTTATAAATTATGAGCTAGGGTCTCTCTGTATATCTCATCGGTGTGGAACTTTCACGTGCTTCAAATGTTTATCCAAACATCTTGAATGAAAGTCCGATGCAGATTGTCTCTTCCACATCATGCTTCCCCATGGACAAATGAATTCGGGGTCGAGTCAAGCTAGCGACTAGGTAAATAAAAACAGTAGCACGTACTTAGGGTTTTCACCCTAAGTGTAGGGGAAATACTAACCCACATGTTGTATATATGTAAAAAAAAAAAAAAAAAAAAAAAAAAAAAAAAAAAAAAAAGTGTACATAAACTTAGATAAAGGCTATGGAATATTTTCTTCTTACGTTCTAAGTGTTGGTTTAACACCCGATACTTTGAATATTGAGGACAATATTCAGTTCTAAGTGTGGGGGGAGATTGGTTATTCTAACGAATTTAAACACATGTTCCATCAAGAACCCCCATTTTAGCCAAAATTTTAAAAATTTTTCTCACTTAGAACGCAAATAAATGGTTATCAGTCCGCCATGTCTAACCCACATAAGGATTGGCTAATCCAGGAGCAAACGGTTCTTGGTAAAGATATCTCAAACCCGTTGATGGCTTGCAATTTGCCCAAAATTGTATGGTACCTCAACTCGCCATATCCCATAAAGCGAATGAGTTGGCTAGCCCGCAAGATTATGGCTTGTGGTAAAGGCAGTGGAAAAACCATAATTGGTAATCAGCTCACCAAGATGTTGACTATTCCATCAAGAGTTGGCTAGTCCAGAAGCAAACGGCTTTTGGTAAAGACTAATCAAATCCGTTGACAGCTGGTGGTTTGCTCAAAATCACACGGTTATCAGGTGTACCACAGTTCTTACATCTGGCTACTCCAGAAATAATGGCTTTTGGTAAAGAGTTTTTCAAATCCATTAAGTTTTTCTCAAAAGATTGCTAGGGACTAGCAATAGTTTAGTGTGGGGGATTGATGAGTGTCTAAATACTCATCATTTTATACCAATCTGAGCTGCCAAAACATCCAAAAACACTCAAATATGCATCAAAATACTTAAAATATCTTAGAAGTGTGTTTTATATATTTCAAATGCAAAATATGCAAAAACAGATGAAAAACATACAAAGTTTGCATAATTGGCAGTTTCAGTCCCTCAAGTTTCAAAAGTTGTCAAAACTAGTCCCTAGTTATTCTAAAAACTTGAAAAAGTCATCAAAGGTCCTTTTTAATCATAAAGTTACATATTTAGTCCTTTGGTGCAAAGTTTCACAAAATTACAAGTTTAGTCCCTGTACTTTGGAAATTGACATAAATGGTCCCTGGGATGTAAAAACTTTGAGAAAAATCAATTTTGGTCATTGTACTAATAATATTTTGCAGGAATGGTCCTTGGTGTGAAGTTTGGTGAAATTGCATATTTAGTCCCTGAAGTTTGGTGAATTGGCAATTTTGGTCCCTGGACTTTCAAATAATGGCAGAATTGGTCCCTGGTGAAATATTTTGGATAAAAAGTCAACTTTGGTCCTTGGAAAGTCACAAGTTGTCAAATTTGATCCCTGGGTAAAAGTTTTGAAGGAGTTACACATTTGGTACCTGAAGTTACAAGTTTGGCAAAAATAGTCCTCGGATATTTCAAAAGTGACAACAACAACAACAACAACAACAAACCCAATCCCGCCGGGGGCGGGGTATGGGGATATTTCAAAAGTGAAATATATCAAAAATACCCGTGTACTATTCATTTATGGCAAAATAGGTCATTATGATTACTTATGGGAATTCACATTTTCAGTCCCTATAATTTTCCTAAATTACAAAAATGGTCCTTATGTTACATAAACCAAACGGACCCTATGTTTTTATTATAACCCAAAACCAAATCCAAAACACAAACTATCACCAGCCCACCTTATTTCCCTGGCCCAAGTTCACCAGCCCACTCCCTTTTTAAAAATAAAAACCGGGTAAACCACTTACACTGTTCATCTCCCTCACAGCCAATACCACCACCTCCACCTCGACTGGTATTCCACCCAACTTGCTACCACCTATCTCCCACCTGTCTCTCCACCTCACACAACCTCCCAAACCCATTTAATTGCCCTTAAAACCCGTACACGCTACCCCTATGACTTTGGCGCCAAGTTACTAATTTAAACGGCTAAGATTCATCAGACCATATCAAGGGCTCACAATTGGTGGGAAAGTTGCAGAGGGACACCTGGAACCTCAAAAGTCTTTTATATATCAAAAAGGTGGAGCAGAGAATTATTATTAGATTAGTATAGGATTAGTGTAATTTTCAAATTGTAATTTTCAATTCCTAGTGTAATTCAAGGCTATCTAGTATTTTGTTAAGTCTCATCAGTGTAATCCAAAACAGTTCTAATCTTTAAATTCAAGTTTTCTTTTGAAAATCCGTATTTAGCAATTTATAGTGAACTTGACAAATTCACTTTAAATTGGTAATTGTTGTTGTTTTATGTTTCTGTTAGCTCAATCAAGTTACTAAGAAGTTTTTATAAAGATTTCTAAGCCTTTTAAACAGTCATGTTTTAGAATCCAAGGAAATCACAAAGAAAATACTAAAAATCATAAATAAATAAGAAAAATAAAAAGGAAAAAGAAAAAGAAAAGAGGAGGTGATGAATGCTCTGGTTTAGAACTCCTTGGGGAGATTATAGGACTGGTTGTTCATTGGTTCTTGGTTTGAAGTCCATGTGATATCACTGTAAGCCTTTTTCATAAATTTTTGTAACCTACTGTAGCTTAGGTAATTTAGTAGTAATTTCAGTTCATTTGTACTAATTTAGTGTTGGAATAAACTTAGATTTCATATTTAGGGTTTAGGTTGTGAATCTGCCTCACAAAACCTTCACAACAGGTTTAGTAGGGGTGTTTGGATTAGGGTATTTCACCCATAAGTTCTAAGTTTCAGCTGTTGTTCTTGGTTCTTACATGCTTAGTCAAGTATTTTTAGGTCATAAGTAGTTTAAAACTCAGGTCTCAAGTCTTAAATAGTCAAAATCACCATCACTTTCCATTTAACTGTTAACTATGGTGATTTTGTGAACCAAATCCCACCATTTCATTACATAAGTTAATATTGTAGCTTATTAGAGTGTATTTATAGCTTAATATAGCTTTTCAAATCAGTAGGTGTAATTAGAAACTCATAAAAGTCAAATCTCTAGTTTCTATCAAAAAGTCAAATTTACATCTCTCAGATTTTTACAAAAGTTCAAGGATTTATTTAGAATTTAGTGTTTGCTTTGATGACCTGAAACTTGTTCCTAATCCTAGTCTACCACCTCAAATTCAGTATCCCATCTTTGTTGTATTTTTGTAAATTTTGTACTGGGCCCCACAAGCTTGGAAAGACAGCTGCAGGGCTGAACAACTCCCCTGTGCAGCAGTTATCAGGCCATCACCACCACTTTGGTGGTGATTTGTGACCACCTCAGTGGGCCCCACACCTCCAACTTAGGTTCTCCCAACCCCCCCTCCTACCAGGGATCAATAGTTGACCACTAGTTTGACCTGATTCATTGTGGACCCCACTTGAAATTGCCCATAAAATATGTCCCAGTTTCTGAGTTCAGACAAGTACCAAAAGCTTATTAAGTGCTTATGAGCTTATTCCAAGGGCTTATCTGGCCAAATTTAACTCACACTTGTTTAAGCAACTTATTGGAACTAGATTTTACCATAGTGGGTCCCACACAAGTCAGTTTTAGCTTATTTCCATTTTTAGTCAACCAAAGTCAACTGTGGAGGTAATAAGCCCCCACAGTGCTTAATAATAAGTTATAAATTAGTTGTTTTTATAAAAGTTTCTTGTTTTTAGATATAAATTAGTTTTGTAAAAGAAAAATCCAGAAAAGACAATATAAAAATAAGTGATAGTTTCTATTTAATATAATTTAATTTTAATTTTCATTTTTAGATTTTTATTAAGAAAGTTGTGTTTTTATATTTTTATTAATTTCCTTTTAGGTTAAAGTATTTTTAATAATTTTCTCAGATTTTTATTTTGCATTTTAGTATTAATTATAATTAAAAATAGTTTTATTAGTAATTAATCAATAAATAAGTTATAAATAGCATAATTAATTTTTATAAAGCAACACCTAGATTTTATATTTTTACTAGCTTTTATAAGTCATAATATAATTTTAGTAATTTTTCTAGAGTTTTTACTGTTAATTTAATAGTTTTTATAATTTAAATAGTTTAATTGGTAATTAAATAATAATTAGAATAATAATTAGTAAACTAGTTTAAAAATACATAAAATAAAGTTTTTATAATTTTTTTAGGATTCCTGTGATGGTTAATTAGATTTATAAAAATCTTCTTAATTTTCTAAGTCTTTTTTAGTATTTATAATAATTTAAATCATATAAATAGTTAATTAATAATTAAATAGTTAATAATTAATAATAATTAGAATAATAGTGTGAAAAATATAATTTTATTTTTAAAATACGTTTTATAATATTTTAGACTTTTACAAAGTTTAATTTTATTTTTCTAAGACTTATTTTACATTTTCTTATTTATTAGTGTATTATTAGATAATTAATAATAGTTATTAAATAATACTCCCTCCGTCCCATAACAATTGTCCACTTTTACTTTTTTGAGTCTTTTTTGTTAAACTTTGACCATTAATCTTTTTATTTGTGTTATATAATACTTGATGAAATTATACCAAATAAAAATACATTAAAAACACAATCTATTCGAGTATTATTCATAAAGTATTATATTACACAAATAAAAATATTTATAGTCAAAGTTGAATAAATAAGACTCAAAAAAGTCATAGTGGACAATTATTATGAGACGGAGGTAGTAATAATTAATTAAATAATTAAGTAATTATAAAATAAATATTTTAAGTTTTTTTAATTTGCATTTAAGCCCCTAAGGTATGCAAATTACTACTTTAGTTAAAACCGTTTTTGTTTCATACGTTTACGTAGGATTAAATTAAACGTACGCGTTTTTAATTATTAAACGTTTTAGATATCTAGGTTTCACGTAACAGTTCCAATAGCTTATTTAAGCTATTTTATTTTATAAAACCCTAGTGTAATCACACACACACACTTATACCCTTTCCTGTTCATTTTCACTCGATCACAGACTCGTTTTTAATAAAACATCGCACATCTCGTTGGGACATTATGACCCGGGGAAACACTGTATTTCACGGAAGCATTGGCCTCAGCTGTTTGACTTTTACGGTTGACCATTCACAAGTGGTTGACTAATAAAAGTTGATTGTTTGAGGCGAATCAGCCACGCAGAAGACACATGCAAGCTCGGACCCAAATGGGAAGGACCCTACGAGGTCACCAATGCGCTAGGCAATGGTGCATACAGGTTGCGCGACATGGTAGGTCACGACCTAGCACGCACCTGGAATATCTGCAACCTCAAAAGATGCTATCTTTAGGAGAGGCTACGGCCCATAAACAGACAACTTTGCACTTTAGTATGTGCCCAATAATTGTTGGTTTTTTCTTTTCTTTGTTGGGAATTGTCTTTTACTTTTTCAAAAAACTTGCAAGTATCAATAAAATGTTATGGTTTCTAGCTAACTCCATAACGCATTTCACTTTATTGCGTACATTCTTATATATGTCAATATTGTTATATTATATTTTTGCCTACCTGGCGTGCATGCACTAATTAAGACCCACGAAGGCATAAAGGATGAGTAAACCTACTAATTCACTCGTTGAGTAAGAGGGTTGCAAACCCATCAACATTGGATCATGCATCCTTGCTAAGCGCCTTACTTTTGAGACGTTGAGGTAAGTTTCCCTTGCGCGTCCCACGAAGGATGCGCAAACATCAAGTACACTGTACAAAGCTTAGCAAATAACGAGCCAAGACTCTTGGTCACATAATAAAACTTTGCAAAAAATTAATGCAAGTTTATTTTCATTCTTATAGTTTATCTTAAGTCACGCACTTAATTTAAACATAAAAGAGTATCTTATTTAATCTTTTTACACAAAAAGACAACTACCATAACATATACTTTGTTATACAATAAATATACAAGTCACACAAAGCCTATATGCTATGACGATGCTCAGGACTATCTTCTGGAGCGGCGGAACTTCCTGCCTCTTGAAGCTTTCTCAAGAGCAACGCATCCTTAGGCGATATGGTCGCTACACTAACAGGAATCCCATCAGACCTGGGAATATGTGCAGTGCCTACACCGCATAAGACGGCCTTGCCCTTAATACCCTTTTTCTGGGCAGCTCTCTCTACGTGGCGCTCCAACACCTCCTTCAGAGGAATCTCCTTCTCAAGAGCAAACGGATTCAGCATATGGCGAGGCTGTGCAAAAACAGGAACCTGCAGCTGCGACTCGTCAGGCTTGAGGAAGTAGTCTGGCTGCGCTTCTGCATCCTCCAAAATATGGCGTCCCAGGGTCAACCCCTCCATAATTACCTTTATGGGGTTATCCTGGTCGCGCTCCAACTGTGCAATATGAGGAAGCTCAAGAAGCTTCATCCCCTCCATGGCCTGCATCAGCTCGTCATAAGCACTTGCGTTGTAGCCAGGCACCTCAGTCAGGGCCACGTTCAACGCCTTGGCCTCATGGAGCTCCTCCATAGCTTGCGCCCTTCCATACTCCACGGCGCACCGCACCACCTTTCCAAAAGTCTCCAACACCTCTGGAGACTCCAAGATACCCATAGCAGCCAAGCGCAGTCCATGAGTGATCAACCACCTACATCAACAAGAACAACTTGCATTAGAAGAGATAAACCAACAAATATAATAAGGCAACATTGCAGGAAAATATGTAAGAACGTACCTGCGCTCAGCTATGGTAGACATCAGATGAGGGTATAACTCCTCATCATACTCTATGCTCAGGCCACGCAGCTTTTCCTCCTGCACCTGAACAATATTCTCCATGCGCACCTTGAACTCAGCGATGTTCGTAAAATGCTCCTCCTTCTTCTCCTCAAGATACCTTACCGCCCAGGTAAGGTTGGCCCTAAACTGATGAAGTTCCCCGCGCGCTTGCTGCAGCTCAGCCATCGCGGTCAACTTCTCGTTCGTGACCTTGTCTGCGTGCGCCTTGAAGGACCCCACCTCCGCTTGTGCTTCAGCCAGCTGCGCACGGAGAAGAGCTATCTCCTCATCTTTTTGGGCAAGAGTGCTAATCTCCCCGACGTATCTCGTCTTCAACTGAGCAACTAGCTCAGTTTGACGCTCAGCAGTCGCAGCCAACTCCACCAACAACTGCTGCGCAGATATGTCCCCATCCACCTTTACTCCTTCCTCCTTGTTTTCATTCTGAGGAGGGACCACAGTCTCCACAAAGGCCGCATCGTCCTTCGCAGCATAGTCACTGCAAATGAATAACGAAGACAGTTAGCACATCTACGACAAGTAATAACAAAATATAAAACATGATAAAGATCACTTACCGAAACGGAGAGGCCTTTGCAGCCTCCTTATCCACACCAGAAGCGGATGTGTCCTCCTCTGCGGATGACTCTGCATCCCCGATCAGATGGCGCCTCCTCTTGGAAGTACCACTGCCACTAGCCTCTCCTTTGCGCTTTAGATTTTACGCTACCACCTCAGGCTTCAGTATCTCTACGCTGTCAGAAGATTCAGCTTGCACCTCCTCCACATGCGCAGTCTCCACAGTCGGCGCCACGCTCTGTACGGGCGTCACAAGGAGAGGAGGCGAATCTTCATGGCCAACTGGCCCCAACACAGTTAGATGACCCGCAGTCGCTTCCAAAAGTGGTTGCTCGTTCTCCCTCAGAGGGCGCACACCAACGGTCACCTGCTTAGGCTTCTCCAGCTTTACCACCGCAAACAAATCCATCTCTGCGCAACACAGGAACAGACAACAAAACAGAGATTAGTCATTAAAAGTGCGCATACAGAAAAACTTACATTACTGGAAGCGAACAATAAAAAGGGATGAACACCCACCCCCGCCTTCCTCATCAATGAAGGTTGGCACCTCCTCAGCACCAAGGAAATAGTTGCGACTCAACCCCACGTGCACCAAAAACTCCTCAGGATAAGGGTTAATGGGGATGCGGTTGGCATCAATAGTCTGCGCATCTGCCAAGCTATATGAACCGGGTGCGGGGCGCCCATCCCTCGGCAACGTCTCTTGAGTATAAAACTCAAATGGTGATGGAAACACCACATCATCCACCCAGAAAAAAATACTCCCTCCAATGCCTCAGGGAATCTACCTTCTCGGTATAGCACTGAAGGCTCCCCGCGCGCTTCGCAAAGGATACCCATCCATGCGACCACGTTGTGTGGTAAAATGCGCGGAATAGGTCAACGGTTGGTTCTATCGCAAGTAAACGACAGTTTACTTCAAAATTCGATATCTTCGCCGCACCTATACAGTGCAGCTGAGAGATATGAAGGCGATAGAAATTGAGCACGTTACTAAAAAAATATGGAAATTGGTACGCGATAGTTAGCGTACTCAAAGAAGCGCGTGTATAGCCCTATCTTCCCTTCAGGGAAATCGGCAATACACGCATCAACGTCTGGAGCCTCTGGATGCACATCCAGAGGAATGAAGTAATCAGATGAGAACTGACGTACATCATCCTCATTCATCGCAGAGCGAAACTCATCCAACTGAGCAACCATTTTTTATAAAGATATACTAAGAGGCGCACGCGCAATTACCTAATAAAACAGCTAATTTCTTTGAAAATACGCTTTGAAGAAATGTGCAATGGTGAATGTGTGTTTTTACTGTGTGTTTTCGGTAAATGGAGGCGGTGACTCTTATATAAGCAATCAAAAAACCCTAGATGAAGGCCACGTGGATCCCACTCATAAAACGTGTGGCTGGAATCTGAAACGGTACATGCACTTTTTCCCGTTTTCCACGGGACACGTGGGCACAACCCCCGACTTTCGAGGCATTTCTTTGAAATATCTAGGACTAGATACATAGTTCTCAATATTGGGCGGCAATATTCAAAATTCCTCCCGCCATGCTTACCGATGTTCTGACTAGTCTAGCATCCGCGGCTACGAGCCGCGCACACTAGACTGGGGGGACATGATGACATATAGTCTATATTTGGGTCACGCGCCCAAATGATAAACATCACTAAGGCCCAAAAACCACCACATGTGGGCTATTATAACTTGGGCCGCATTAATAATGGGATTTGGCTCACGAAGACCCAAGCCCAACTAAACTATATACGGTATAGATAAGGATCTTCTATCTATGGAATAGATATCCTTAACCCGGATAAGCACCACGTGTGCGAAACGTAAGGAGCACGAAACCTACAAGGATTCTGCGCCTATATAAGGAATGACATAATTCTCATTAAAGGGACGATTGACATACCCTCAACTCTTTACGAGAACCCTAAAACCGATTACTTACTCTCACGCCGGAGGATAATCGTGGGAGACAATCCCACGATAAGCCTAACGGTGTTTGTTTATTTTCTTAGTGCGCAGGTTTCAAACATTAAGAAACGAATTGGTACGAGAGCAAGAGCCCAAACTAAGAACGCCCAACTTTTGTATCAACATTAATCATGTTTAACATCCTATAGATTTCTTTGTGAAATCTAGTTTAACATCTATCACATATCCACTCTAATCATGTTGAAAAGAATCCATATATGTACATCGGATTTAAAAAAAAACGGTTTTTTTTTTTCCATCAAAAAACAAGACCTCACTCATGATGAGCGTGCGTATAACAGATTTCACACAAGATTTAGAAACAAGAGTTTTATTTGAAAGTTTGTTACTTGTAAAAAAAAAAAAGAAAAAAAAAAAAGAAAAAAAATCACTACACAGAATTACAAAATGTGTCAAATTTAATGTATTTTGGTAGTATTATATTTCGGTGGAAAATGTAGGTGGAATTTATTGATAATGGAATACACGTGTATATACCACGTGGAACGGGCAATTTGGGCAGCGTACCAATGCACAAATAGTCGAAATTTGAAAGTTTGTTACTTTTTTTTAAAAAAAAATACATCACTACACAGAATTACAAAATGTGTCAAGTTCAGTGCATTTTGGTGGTATTTTTCCTAGGCTATTAGCAGATTTTACATCCTTTTGATATTCGAGTCCTTTTAAGCAGGATAATTGTTTGAAAATGTAATGAACTTGTCACGTTTTACAATATTGTGTATGTTGCTTTTAATTTTACTAAATAATGCGAATAATTGCCTAATCAGTCTATTGTGTGCATTATTTAGTAAAATATACACAACATTGTAAAACGTGGTAAGTTCGTTACATTTTCAAACAATTATTCCCTTTGTGTTATTTTAATATAACAAAGGGAATAATTGTTTGAAAATGTAACGAACTTGCCACGTTTTACAATGTTGTGTATGTTGCTTTATATTTTACACACAATAGACTGATTAGCCAATTATTCGCATTATTTAGTAAAATTAAAAGCAACATACACAACATTGTAAAACGTAGCAAGTTCGTTATATTTTGAAACAATTATCCCCTTTTAAGCTGTACATTTCTCTACATACAATTAGTACACTCAATTGCATGTTAGCATTTTCAACTGTTTAAAATATTGATGGTTTTCCAAAAGTCTCTAAAATTATCAAGGTTCAAATCTCGATCGATGAGCATTTTGAGATGATCTCTAAAATTATCAAGGTTCAGATCTCGATCGATGAGCATTTTGAGATGATCAAGGAAAAGTCCGAAAACGACTACCGGGATACAGGAGGCAAAAAAGCTTGAATTCTTCGTTTAATCTCAAGTGGACCATTCTCCGTTTTTGTTTACATGCTACACGTATTAAGATAACCGCGTCTTTTTGGTTTTCATTTCTTTTCATCGTATATACTTGAACGGAGATGATTTTTGATAACCATAACTAGGGGCGGAAACGAGCCGAGCCGAGTCGAGCCCGAGCCTGCCAGAGCTCGAGCTCGGCTCGTTTAAGTTTTAAAAGGCTCGAGCTCGAGCTCGGCTCGTTTCGAGCCTTAAACTTTAAGCTCGAGCTCGGCTCGTGAAATATTATATAGGCTCGGGCTCGGCACGTTTATTCGATTTGGCCATGAAAAGTTAAAGCTTGGCTCGAGCTCGAGCTCGAGCTCGATTAATAAACGAGCTGCAACTTAGGCTCGAGCTCGTTTAGGCTCGGCTCGTTCGAGCTTTTTACCGATCCGATCCCGAGCTTTTCACGAGCGGCTCGGCTCATTTCCACCCCTAACCATAACCATAATATGTTGCATGTCCAAGTTAGTTAGCATAAAACATAATTAGTTCTTTACGGATATCTCAAATTGACAAAGTATATTAAAACATTGAAGAGGTAAATGATTCATACAATTGAGTCTTCAAAAATAATAGAACAAACAAGAACACTATCGCGAAAATACGCACAAATTGAATGGCAAACATAACTTGAGGGACGGAGTTAAAAAAGAAAATATTAAATGATAGCAATGTGATGTTTTTAGATTTAAAGCACCGTAGATAGTTATCTTTAGGCTTTATACGTTTAGTGGCTTTTTTTTTTTTTTTTTTTTTTTTTTTTTTAGACCTCATTGCATTGTCTTGCTTAGGGGTGACAACCTTGCCTAAGGTTTGCCTCAAGTTTTTATACAAACAACTAATTACATTGTTCCAACACATTTTTTACCTCAGCATGCCTCAATATGATTTTAAGTGGCAATTTTGGTCCCCAAAATACTAATTATTATTTTTTTATTTTATTTATTTATAATTATATTAAACAATTTAATAAAAACAATACATTTTATTAATAATTCAAATCAAAATTACATAACACTTAAAAAAAAAAAAAAAAAAAAAAAAAAAAAAAAAAAAAAAAAAAAACCAATTTCAACAAAAATAGGAAATCATTGGTCATCGAGGTATGGTAAGTCTTGAGCCGCTACGTGCTCCGTAAGATCATATCGAAGACGGTTATGGATATATCTTCGTCGAGTAACTCATGTAGCGCACTATCATGGGGCTTGTGGTCTAGTGGTAAAGGGTTAAGTAGTTAAGCGAGCTCAAGTGAGAGTAGTACCGGTTTGGGTGACCGACCGGGAAGTCCTCACTTGGGAACCACAAGCTCTAATGATATCAGGCGAATCGGGAATAGGAGTGGGGTTATCCCCTAAGGAGAGGCTCGCGGTTGGTATCTCTGCCCGAGGATGCGACACTAACTCGAGCCAACAACTAACCCGCCGTTAGGGGTGTTAACGATTAGAGTCGAGTCGAGTTTTGGCCTAAACGAGCTAGGCTCGTTTATTAACTACTCGGCTCGAGCTCGGCTCGAGCTCGAATAAACTTTTATAAATTGGCTCGAGCTCGAGCTCGAGCTCGAATGTTTTTTTTATTGTTCGAGCTCGAGCTCGAAGCTCGTTTAAATTTTTTTACTTAAGATGCTCATATAGAAGATCGAACTTGATAGGCTCGTTTATTAACTCAAGCTCGAGCTCGAAAGCTCGTTTACAATAATAAAAGTTCTTCAAATGCTTAAACTAACTTATACTCCATAATAAATACTAGTTTGCATTTGAAGCAAAAGAGTGTATAACAATTATTCTTATATTTTTTATAATTTCATGTATATGTGGTTTTTTTATAAAAGGGAAGTGGGTCTTTGTTTTATAGTGTTCATCTTTCTTCAATTTTCTTATTATTTTCAATGTGTGATACTTTTCATCTTTTTTTCTTGATTAGACAATATACAACTACTATACAAAATTTTCAAAACATCAATTTTGTATTGTTATATTTTCTATTATAATTATAATGCTTAATTAAAAATATGATATTTTTTTCATTAACTTATGCAAAGAAACTTACTAATTAAATTAAATAACAAAGTTAATACACTTGATCTAATAATATAAAAGAAAATTAATTTTGATTCATAAAGAATAAAATAAATTATTAATTAAAGTTCACAGATAACACATAATTGATATACTTATATCATCTATGATTCCCTAGTATATATTTTACCTCTTTCTATATACATGATTTTCGAAAGAGTATAGCGAAGTATATAATTTTGTAAGTTTGATTCATGAAATTGGTCAAGGAAATTTTGTTATTCGAGTTAGAGTCAAGATCATAAATTATTTAGTGAGCTCAAGTAATTATGAACGGACGCGACTTTTGTTCATGTTCGTTCATTTAACTAAACAAACATAAAATATTATTCATGTTTGTTCATTTAATAAATAAACGAACATGAACGAACTTTTTACCGAACAGTTCATGAAATGCACATTGAACGTTCAGTTCGTTTACAGTTCTATGTGTATGTGTATGTGTATGTGTATTTATGTATATTCATGTGTCTCTTGTAAATGTATGTGTGAATCATATGTAAGAATGTATGCTAGTGTTTGTATGTATAAATGCTTATATGAGAGACATTATATGTGTATGCACAAACATGTTTGTATTCACATGTAATGGATTATAATTAATAAACCAATATGATAATTATCTCAACTAGTTAACATGATTTAAACGAGTATAAGAGTTAGTTAGTTCATAACTAAACTCAGAATAAGAGTTTCTACAAGAATATTACCAACAACAATCTTCTATGTTTCATCATCAGGTTGATCGAAGATGATAACGTTGTTTATGTTCTATTGTCTAAGAACTATGGATAACGTTGTTTATGTTCTATCGTTTAAGAACCATGGACCAATTGTTTTTAGCAACCTCACAATGAGTTTATGCATATGCATATATCATATATGTGTCTTTATATGTAAATATTGGTCGCACTTATGTATTTCATATGTGTGTCCAACACATAGTTGGCTTTCATATGTACGTGGCATATGTGTCTATATATATTTGAGTATCATATATATGTGTCACATGTGATAACACATATTTGAACTTCATTGTATGTGTCTTTTGTGTGTGTAAGCATGAAAATCATAAAATTGAATCGTTTATATATAGAATATACATACATATGTTGTATATTTAATCACAAAAACCTTGATATAACTCTCAACATCACGTAAGCTATACGAGTGAGATTCGTTGAAATCATCTAATAATTCATAATTCTTATTTAGAGGTGTTTATGATTGGATTTAATTCATTTGTATATTTGATAAAGGGTTATTAAACATATTAGTTACTTCTTTATAAAACTCTTAACTAGTATAAAACTAATAGTAACAATTATATAATCAATAAATATATATGAGTAAGAATTTATTTAACCCGTTTAACTTATTTATACATATTAAGAATCCAAGTAATATTTGTAAGTTTGAATGAAAGAAAGAAAAGAAAAAAGATTCAATTTTACATCCCACATTGGATGAGTGAGACAAAAAGAATGAAATATGAGGTCTATAAAAACAAAAGCCCAAGCTTATTAGTTTATGTTTATATTTTATATATAAACTAAAGTGTAGATCTTTGATGTGCTTGAAGGTTAGCATATTATTTGTTTTGGTTTTAAATTTAACCTTTAATACTAATAGTTAATTAAATAATTATAATTAAAATATTTTGATACTACATATTAAGCTCGATTAGCTCGTTCGGCTCGTTTAGCTCGAGTAGCTCGTTTGGCTCGTTCGGCTCGAATAATTAAACGAGCTTTCGAACGAGCCGAGCTAAATACAAGTTTTAAAAGCTCGGCTCGTGAAATTATTCGAGCTCTACATTTTGTTTGAGCTCGACTCGAGCTCGAAAATTATCAAGCTCGATTCGAGTGAAATGAGCTCGAGCTCGAGTAGCTCGTTAAAAGCTCGACTCGTTTACACCCCTACCCGCCGTTCAAAAAAAACTCATGTAGCGCACTATCATCATAAACTGGCGTTACCGGCGGATCCATTATATGAACCGGTGATATTGCCAGCCCATCGTTTTTTAAAATTATATTGCACAATATAATGCACGTATAAACCAGTTGTCGAATCTTTTCAACCGACATAGCTCGGAGAGGACGACTGAGAATCATCCATTTTCCTTTTAGACGACCAAAAGCTCGTTCGACATCCTTTCTTACAGACTCTTGTAGTTTCTTGAATCTCTTTTCCTTTGGGTCAGTGGGATACGGATATGCTTTAACAAATGTTGAATACTTAGGATAGATTCCATCGGTAAGATAGTATCCACGTTTGTAAAGCCTTCTACCCAATAAAAATGAATTGTTTGGTGCCGTTCCATTTCGTTCAGTAACATACAATGGAGACTGATTCAAAACATTGATATCGTTGTTTGAACCGGGAGGACCAAAAAACAAATGCCAAATCCACAAATCATATGAAGCAGTCGCTTCAAGCATAATAGTCGGGTATTGGTGATCACCTCTCTTATATTGGCCTCTCAAGTGTCTAGGACAATTTCGCCAAACAAAATGTGTACAATCAATGCTACCAAGCATTCCAGGAATATGATGTTTTTCTTCATGTACCTGGAATAAGCGTGCTACGTCATGGCTTGTAGGCCTACGTAAGAACTCTCGACCATATAACTTTATAATCGCATCGCAAAATTTATCAAGACATTCTTTTAAAATAAAAGGACAACTTTTAATTAAAAAAAAAATAACGAAATATATAACGAAAAATTAGTAACTAAAACATTTTAACAAAAATACATAACGAAAAAATTAAATTAAAATAATAACCTGACGTTCTTCGTGCCATGTTTAGATAGTCATCAAATCTATCCGGAGGTTCACCCGTTGCGAGTTGTCGAATGGCGGATGTGCATTTTTGTAATGGCGTGAAACTATTTTTTCCCATCGCGTCTTGACCCGCTTGAAACCATTCAAATTGGGCTTCAATATCATCAACAATTTTTAAAAACAAAGTTTTACTCATACGAAAACAGAATCACGAAAAACGCTTTCATTAAACTTTGGTTGTTCAACAAAATAATCATTCAATAGAGTTTCTAACGCTCTTTCACGAAAACGTTGGACATAACCACGGGTGTCGGTAGAGCTAGCCGTGTCTTCAAGAGCTTCGTATGCGGCTAAAAAGGTTTCAAACGAACTTCCGGATAACAATTCTTCGGATGAATCCGGGGGAATAATGATCTCGTCCGATGACGAAGAAGATATTGACATAGTTAAATAAATTGTAAATTGTTTTTGTGATTTGATGTGTGAGATTTATGTGAATGAAACAATATGTGCTAGTGAATATTTATAGGGATTTTTTTCTTTTCTTTTTTTTTTTTTTTTTTTTTTTGAATCAATGCAAACAACGGTCGAAAACATTAACTCCCAACGTTCCTATTTTCCTTGATTTTCTCCAAACCGATTCGGTGTGATCTCCCATTTGAAGCACCGAAGTGGTCTTGCCGAGCCACTGGCATTGCACCTTGCCGATCGGCAAGGCTTGCCGAGCTTGTTTTGCCGAAAGGATGCCACCCCTTATTATATTTGCTGCTTTTTTGGCCTTCGTCTTGTTTTGATTTTAGCCCCCCCCCCCCCCCCCCCCCCCCCCCCACTTTTTTTTCCGCGCTCTTGCCCTTTTGCTTTTCGGGTTTTTTGCTTTTGTTCTTGTTGGTTTTGCTCGTTCCCCACGCCTTTTTTGCGCTTTATCTTTTCTATTTTTTTATTTTCTTGTGGCGTTTACTTATTTATGTTTATGTCCTTTTCTTTTATGTTCCTTTGATGGTTTCTCTGCCTATATGCTATGTTTGTTTGTATGCTTGTTTTAATCTGTCTTATGCCTGCTTATCTTTGATTTTGCTCACTTTCACATGCATTTATTTCTGAGCATTTCTCACCGCACACATTTACCGGAGGTCTCCTGGAAGCAATCTCCTTACTCTTGTGTTTATTTTGGGGTAGGAGCATGATCTGTCTACATTTTACCTCCTCTATATCCCGTCTCGACGAGATTAGGTATGTTGTTGTGTAATATTGTAATGTGATGTTTTTTTAATATGTTAATGTTATAACATTGTTTTGAGAAAAGAAAAAAAATTTAGGCTAAAAATGACAAATTAGACGGAGGATTTTCGTTAAAACAATCTAAATTGATGGAGGCAAATTATTTAAATTCTGCAAATTTAGTGATAAAGTATAAAAAATGTTCTTAGATAGGTTTTTGCGCTAGGCAAGATTGTAAAATAGTTTTTTTTGACAAATCGGATGTTCTTTGCATCTTAAGAGGTTATAAATTTGAATCTAATTTGCACATTTGAATTTGAATCCCAGACGTACATGTTAGATTTTGAATGAAATAATATTATTTGTCTTATTATAAAAAATGTCTATATGATATAAATACAAAATAGTTTCATTCTTACGATACATAAACGTTTATAAACATTAAATAAAACAATTTTGTCATAAAACTAACACAACCTAGCAACGTGGAAATATATTGTGTTAAAACAAAATATTCAACGAAATTATGCCACAATTTGATCTTGTAAAGTAGTTAAACTCTTCATCATTTTGTAAACTATCAATATCAATTAATTTAAGATGATTAAAAAAAAAGTCAAGTTAATGCTCAAAATAATCATGCCGTCATTTAATTTCACAGACCAATTATATATTATTATTATTTTAAAAACTTTTCCGTATGAGCATTTTCATCATCATTATATTATCATCTTTAGCATTTTTATTTATTTGTTTATTTTTGTTTAGCACAAAAATAACGATGTAATTCTATTTAAATATGTTATAGGAAACCCGAGAAAATATATAAACAAAGCGAAAAAAAGAACCAAAGCAAAGAAAAAACTAAAGTTAAAATGTACAAAAAGAAAGAAGAAAAAGAGCTAAAAAAACATTAAGATGCAGTAAAACATACTCTCAACATCTTATTGGGTAAGATATATAAGTCTAATAGTTTTTGTACAAGAAATAAAGACAAAAAAACACTTAATGTCTAAACGTCTTACTGCATCTAAATATATCAGATTAAGAGATTGTTAAGGGGTACCTTTTTAAAACACACACCACTTAAGATAGCGTAATACGTTTAGTCGGAGAAAAAAAATCACAATTTTTTATTTTTAGTTTCTTATAAACAAAAAGAGGGATTTAATTCTCAAAACGTAAAAAATACATAATTTTCTATTTCGTAAAAAAGAAGTGGGTTACAAGGAAAACATAAAAAAAAGTGTTTTGTAATTTAGAAAATGCAAATTTTCTATTTTGTTAAAAATTTAATGGAAAATAATTAATTTGAATAGAATCTTTATTTATTTTTAGAGTAAATTACATGGTTGGTCCCTGTGGTTTATACAAAGTAACAAGTTTCGTCCCTCTTTTTTAAAAGTTGCATGGTTAGTCCCTAAGTGCGTAAACAAATAACACCACAGGTCCCTTGGTTTAACTGGTGTTAACTAGGTTAGTTAAAATTTACAAGTTAGCCCCCTTTGGTTAAATAGCGCTGCATCGTTAATCCTTTGGTTAAATAGCGCTGCATCGTTAATCCTTTGGCTAAATAGCGCTGCATCGTTAATCCTTTTAACGTTTTCGCCCGTTATTGTCCCTTTTTTTTTACGTTTTCGCCCGTTTTTGTCCGTTTTTTTTTTTGTTTTCGCCCGTTTTTGTCCGTTTTTTTTACATTTTCGCCCGTTTTTGTCCGTTTTTTTTGCTTTCGCCCGTTTTTTTACGTTTTCGCCCGTTTTTGACACTTTTTTTACGTTTTCGCCCGTTTTTGTCCGTTTTTTTTTGTTTTCGCCCGTTTTTGTCCCTTTTTTTTACGTTTTCGCCCGGTTTTGTTCGTTTTTTTTTTTGTTTTTGTCCGTTTTTTTTACGTTTTCGCCCGTTTTTGTCCGTTTTTTTACGTTTTCGCCCGTTTTTGACCTTTTTTTAACGTTTTCGGCCGTTTTTGTCCGTTTTTTTTGTTTTCGCCCGTTTTTGACCATTTTTTTTACGTTTTCGCCCGTTTTTGCCCGTTTTTGTCCGTTTTTTTTTTTCGCCCGTTTTTGTCCGTTTTTTTATGTTTTCGCCCGTTTTTGTCCGTTTTTTTTACGTTTTCACACTTTTTTGTCCGTTTTTTTTTTGTTTTCGCCCGTTTTTGTCCGTTTTTTTTACGTTTTCGCCCGTTTTTGTCCTTTTTTTTGTTTTCGCCCGTTTTTGACCGTTTTTTTTACGTTTACGCCCGTTTTTGTCCCTTTTTTTACGTTTTCGCCCGTTTTTGTCCGTTTTTTTTTGTTTTTGTCCGTTTTTTTTATGTTTTCGCCCGTTTTTGTCCTTTTTTTATGTTTTCGCCCGTTTTTGTCCGTTTTTTATACGTTTTCGCCCGTTTTTGTCCGTTTTTTTTTACGTTTTCGCCCGTTTTTGTGTCCGTTTTTTTATGTTTTCACCCGTTTTTGTCCTTTTTTTATGTTTTCGCCCGTTTTTGTCCGTTTTTTATACGTTTTCCGCCCGTTTTTGTCCGTTTTTTTTTACGTTTTTTTCCGTTTTCGCCCGTTTAGAAAAAATATTTTAGAAATATATTGAGGTAAAAAAAAGTTTCTAAAATATATTTTAGAAAAAATATTTTAGAAAAAATATTTTTTTTTACCCAATTTTTTTTCGAAAAATATATTTTAGAAACTTTTTTTTACCCAATTTTTTTTTTCGAAAAATATATTTTAGAAACTTTTTTTTACGCCAAAATTTTTTTCCAAAAATATATTTTAGAAACTTTTTTTTACCCAAATTTTTTTTTCGAAAAATATATTTTAGAAAAAATATTTTTTTACCCAAATTTTTTTTTCGAAAAATATATTTTAGAAACCTTTTTTTACCCAATTTTTTTTTCGAAAATATTTTTTTCGATGATTATTTAAAAAAAAATTCAAAATTATATTTAGACAAAAGACGGACGAAAACGTAAAAAAAACGGACAAAAACGTGTGAAAACGTAAAAAAAAACAGACAAAAACGGGGCGAAAACAAAAAAAAAAAACGGACAAAAACGGGCGAAAACATAAAAAAACGGACAAAAACAAAAAAAAAAGGGACAAAAACGGGCGAAAACGTAAAAAAAAAGGTCAAAAACGGGCGAAAACAAAAAAAAGGACAAAAACGGGCGAAAACGTAAAAAAAAGGGACAAAAACGGGCGGAAAACGTAAAAAAACGGTCAAAAACGGGCGAAAACAAAAAAAAACGGACAAAAACGGCCGAAAACGTAAAAAAAAGGTCAAAAACGGGCGAAAACAAAAAAACGGACAAAAACGGGCGAAAACGTAAAAAAAACGGACAAAAACGGGCGAAAACAAAAAAAAATGGACAAAAGCGGGCGAAAACAAAAAAAAAACGGACAAAAAAGTGTGAAAACGTAAAAAAAACGGACAAAAACGGGCGAAAACAAAAAAAAACGGACAAAAACGGGCGAAAACATAAAAAAAACGGACAAAAACGGGCGAAAACAAAAAAAAACGGGCGAAAACGTAAAAAAAAACGGCCAAAAACGGGCGAAAACAAAAAAAACGGACAAAAACGTAAAAAAAAACGGTCAAAAACGAGCGAAAACGTAAAAAAACGGACAAAAACGGTCGAAAACGTAAAAAAAAAGGGACAAAAACGGGCGAAAACAAAAAAAAAAAAAACGAACAAAACCGGGCGAAAACGTAAAAAAAAACGCACAAAAACGGGCGAAAACAAAAAAAAACGGACAAAAACGGGCGAAAACGTAAAAAAAAGGGTAAAAAACGGGCGGAAAACGTAAAAAAACGGACAAAAACGGGCGAAAACGTAAAAAAAAGGGACAAAAACGGGCGAAAACAAAAAAAAAAGGGACAAAAACGGGCGAAAACGTTAAAAGGATTAACGATGCAGCGCTATTTAGCCAAAGGATTAACGATGCAGCGCTATTTAACCAAAGGATTAACGATGCAGCGCTATTTAACCAAAGGGGGCTAACTTGTAAATTTTAACTAACCTTAGTTAACACCAGTTAAACCAAGGGACCAGTGGTGTTATTTGTTTACGTACTTAGGGACTAACCATGCAACTTTTAAAAGAGAGGGACGAAACTTGTTACTTTGTATAAACCACAGGGACCAACCATGTAATTTACTCTTATTTTTATGTTTTCTACAAAATATATTGTTAAAATACATCTACGTTATTGCGATGCTAGATATATACCAAAATCATTAAAGGTTAAACACAGGCGGGCATTTGGTCTAGTGGTATGATTCGCGCTTCGGGTGCGCGAGGTCCCGAGTTCGATTCTCGGAATGCCCCACTTTTTATTTTTGTCACAAAACAGGTGTATGCTCTCTAGAAAAGTTTTATTGTTAATGTTGTTAAAGTGTTTTGGTACCTTTTTTAACTAACATTTGTGTGCTTTTCTTAAGATATTCTATGTAATTTGCAAGTCAAAAGAAAACGTGTCTTAGAGAATAAGGTAAGATCAAAAGAAGTTACGATAAGTCCATAATGAACAGCCATAAAGAATAATGCAGAAAAATAACTTGCTTCATTGTTCAAGCTATGCAAGATACATGAACTAAGACGAAAAGAGCTTACTATTGAAAAACTCGCAGTGAAACACGGCCTTACATCATTCGTTATATACAGTACCTCAATTAAACAATTTTGATTCACTTAATCACTTTCATGTTATTAGAAACAAAACAAATGATTTTAGTGGGATATCATTTTATCACAACTTTAATTTCGAGTTTTCGACTATGAAAAAACATATCCAAACACCGCTCTTATTATTCCACTCGTATTCGCCTGCAAACATGATATCATATATATATAAAACTAGAAACAGTTGGTCATAATTACAAACTTTACTTTAAGGACATTCATACAATCGCATCACATCGTACCTTTTCAAAACCGGATTACAAAAACAATGGAAAAAACTATAGTCACATGAGAACGTCAACTAGTATTACCTAGCGACGTTGTCTTGAGGATATGGGGTAGTGAGGTTGATCCACACGCTAAATTTTAACCCTATGGAACAATGGTGACCTAGCTTGTTGCTTACGAACTGAATATGACTTTGTTGAGATGCAGGAACCTTCACCGGGACCAACACTGGCCCATCATTATAAATATTTACCGGCTCCTCGGATTCACAATACCTGTACTCGTCCATTCTTACTTGCACCACATTGTACATTTCTGATTCAAAGTCAAAATCTGCATTTTGTTTTTTTATTTACATTAAACAAGATGAACAAGTTCACAATTTACATACACAAAAATATTACTCCGATCCCCTCGTCCTATAATTAGTATCATGACCCACACAAATTAATACACAACTACATACACAAAAATGCATAGACTATGACATTGTCACAAACATACTAGGCACTAGGAAAACGTGTAGAAATAGAATCTGTATGTTTGATTGTGAGTGTATCTACTTACATAGTTCGTCGTCAACATGAAAATCCTTAGAAGACGACCAATCATCATAGAAAGTTTTGGTCGGAGGAATCGACCAAACTGAGTCTCCCACGATGTATCTAACGCCACCAGCGGATGGCGTAAAAAGTAGTACCATTAAAGCTATTGGTACTACAACCGCTACAGTTGGAAACCAATGGCCTCCTTGTGCCACCATCGTTTTTTTGTATAGAAGTGAAATGAAAAGATGACGGTTATTGTAAATAAATTAGTTTTTTAAATGAAAACTGACTTATGTAACTTCCTTTTCCTTTATGATTAGTACTCATAAAAAAGTGTTTTGTTATACAGTTTTCACTCCATAGTGATTTTTACTAGTTTTTAACCCGTGCACGTACGGGTTTGGGCAGATTAGGGTGGTGGCAATGGGGGAGGTATGGGCCGGCGGTATGGCCATACCGGCGGTGAACACCGCCGCCACCCTAGCGGTATGGCCCGGCGGTTTGGTTCAGCGGCAAACGGCATGAAGAAGAACATTGCAAAATATGACTGTTGGTGAGTTGTTTTTGAACGTTGGGGGAAAAAAATCCTATATATACTACTTTAACATTACAATTTTTATATACTACCAATTCAAATATACTTCCAATTCTAATATACTTCCAATTCAATTTAACTTACAAAAAGTATAGCATGGATCAAAGAAAATCAAGAGGTGCTTCAACAAGAGGTCGTGGTTGTGGTCGGGGCTTCCGTCCGCAAGTTCTACCACTACCACCGATGACTCAACAATACCCTCAATCGGGCTACTATCCCCAACCTCCACCACCGACGAATCCACAATACCTTCAACAACCTCTATATTATACCCAACCTCCACCACCGATGAATCCAAGCCAATATAATGTAACAATGACAAGTGAGTTCGACCCGTTTCTTGACTACCGTGAACAAGGTACTTCGCGTCGTGAACCAAGTGTTCAACGCGAACTACCTCTATATGGTGACAATTATGATGATGATGATGATGTTGAGTTTGTTCCGGAAACTCAATCCGAAACTGAATTCGGTATTAATTTTTAATTTGTTACGTTATTATTTTATTTGTTATAATTTTATACGTTATTATTTTATTTGTTAATTTTATATGTTCTAATTTTATACGTTCTAATTTTATACGTTATTACTTTATATGATATATTTTTATATGTTCTAATTTTAAACGTTATAATTTGATACTAGATGAAGATGTTCAAGTCGTTAAAGGGAAAACAAAGACTAAAGCGGATAAAAAAAACCTTGGACGTCGGCCGAAGAGGTTGCTTTGGCTAAAACGTGGATTTATATCTCGACATGTAAAAAAGTCGGGATTGAACAAGGTCGAGAGAAGTTTTGGGAGAGAATTTTGGAACAATTCAAGGATGCCGTGGGAGATACTCCGCGAACTCGTCATGGATTGAACACAAAGTGGAAAAGTATGAATGCCGCCATGGGTGTCTTTAACGGGCTATACATCCAACAAGTAATTTTTTAACTATAAACTTGTGTTAATTTTTTATACTTGTGTTAATTTTATATACTTGTATTAGTTTTATATACTTGTGTTAATTTTATATTCTTACTTCTATAATTGTAGACTCGTATTCGTGAGAGTGGGTGTGACGATGTTAACGTCATGACTAATGCCATGTCCGATTATGATAAGAAAAATAAGGGCAAGTCGTTTACTCATGTTGAAGCGTGCAAGGTTGTTAAGGGAGAAGACAAATGGTTGAAACAACCATGTTTTGTTCAAGCATCTTCGGCATCTCATTCCGACAAACGAAGAAAGTCGCCGGAATCTAGTTACTACGAGTCGGGAAGCAATGAGAATGTTGAAACTGTTATTCCTGATCTAAATGACTACACAACGCCTACACGTAAAAGAAAAGGGAAAAAGTCCGATAGTGAGGCGTCGACAAAGAATAGTGTTGTTGAGAACTTCGAGAGCTACACGGCAAAAAAAGCACAAATGTTGGAGGAGGCGATGGAAAAAAACGTGCAAAGGATGAATTGGCCGGAAAGTTGATGGCGGCACAACTTGCTAATGCTGAAGAAAAGGCTATGATTCGGGCGATGAAGTTCTATAATGAGCCGCACGAGTACATAACCAATCCGGTTATGTGAGATATCGCTATTAAGAAAAAACGTGAGTGCGAAATATGGATGGCCTACCGATTTTTAGAAATAATTATGTTTTTTTTCCAAGTATTATGTAATGTTTTTTTAATTATTAATGAAATATTTATGTTTTTATTAAATTGTTTATGAAAATAAAAAAATAAAAATAAAATAAAATTAGTTAGAGGTATGAAAGCACCCATTGCCACTAAAAAAGGATGTAGAGGTATGAAAGAGGTATGAGTGAGTTGGAATGATATTATTGGTGGGTTGGGAGGTATGAGGTTTGTTGGGAGGCATGATTGCCACCACCCTTATAGGGTGATACTTTACTTCTTAAGTGTCTTAGGTCACCTGCAAGATGCAAGGACTACCCTCACTCCACTTTTTGCATCCATTTCCTCATCTTGATTACATCCTTTCGTGCGAAGCATTGTGGATTAAGTCACATGTTTAAGGCGAAGATACTTCAACTAAGATTGTTCTACATGAATGTTATGTTAAAAGGTGAGGTCATGGATGCAAAAGTGCAGTGTCATACATGGGGTCATTTGTTCCCGCCAAAATTTCCCAACTTTTGAACACATGCACCTATTCTCCCATTTATAAATACACGCAAGAACATCATCTGATTCATTGGGTCTTGTGTTCCCCAACCCATTTCCTCTAACTTTTCCACACAAGCACCCATATCATCTGATTTATTATCTACAAGTTGCTTCAATTACGAGCGTGTGAATCATATAAGTTGTTGTAAACTTTATAATGTAATGTGATATTTTTCTAGTTAGTAGAATGTATTTGTAATGTAATGTATAGACGTTTCTATGTAATGTGATGTTAATATAATTTGTGATAACTTTTATTAAAAAAACAAACACCGGAAAAAACAAAATATATTAATTTAAACAAAGGTTGCAAAAAACGTGAATCGGTAGTTGGACGGTCAACCCCCCGGTAGCTTGTAAGGTCTAGGCGGGATTAATAGGTGATAATCGGATTGACATTTTTGACAAGTTTTTTGTATTTCTGGCAAGTTTTAGGTATTTTTGGCAAATTTTAGGTATTCCCGGCAAAATTGTTCTTAAAAAAACATCTTGTAATGGATATAAACAATGGCTGTAACTTATTAAACAAATTTACGATAGGTTTTGGGTATTTCTGGTAAGCTTTGAAGGTTTCGGGCAAGTTTGACCACCGTCGACCGTCATTAACCGTCGTTGACCACGGTTGACTGATTTGTTTGACCGATTTACACAAATCGAAAAGGTTAGTGGCCTTGTAGCACCTAGGCGGCGATTAATCGGCATTGTAGGCCTTGTTTTGCAACACTTATTTAAACTAAAAACCTTGGAACAAACATTCGAAATATAACACTACGACATCGAAGTTTTTTAGTTGTGTAGTACTCAATGTATTTTTTTTCTTTCTTCAACGTTCCTTTGCAGCCGTTGAAACTCAGTGTGTAGCGTACGCATTTATTTTTCTTCTTTTGCTAAATCAGTATCGCGACATACCTCTTCTCTGCAAGACGAACTTGTCTTCTTATGATGTCAAAGCGCAACCCGAGAAAAGAAACAAAGTTGCATTGCATACTGCAATCTACATTTAATTGAATGTTTTGTATTCGTAACTGTATCCGATATTATTTATCCAAAAATATAAAAGAAACTGAACAATGATTATTATTAAAAGTAAAGATCGACTTGTGTTCATTAAAAAGAGAAGGGAAAACTACAATATATCACATAAACTTAAAAAATAAAACATTGACATGCATGCTACTTAATCATAGGATGAACAAATTTTCAAGAAAATTATTTTTCGTAGCAATGGATTATTCGAGTCTCTTCAACTGCTTAACACGTTCTTCCAAATTAGACACGTCATGACCATATCATCAAACAAAAACGCGACAACTTTTGTGCAACATTTTGCACGATTATAGTCTAGTTGTTTGAGCTCATTGATCTTTTCATATATTTCTTTTATTGCGCCTGCAAAGTAGATAACTTTTCTAGTAGTTCGTCCCTTAAAGTGCTATCTGTCTTTCTCAACAAAATGAAATTGTGTTGTAGAACCCGATTCATCCATTTTTTTTTTCTTATTACTTGAACGAAGACATGAGATCTTTAATACGAACAAACTTTGGGGAGGCGGAAGAATACAAAAATTCATTATTAATCTTACGAAAAGATTAGGAAATGAAACGATTGCGAATATAAAGCGAAACTAGTACTTTTAGATTGTGAAACATAATATTATGAATCATATGTGAAATATAACCTTAACTTACGGTTTTCCTATATAAACACATTTGTTATCGAGTCAATTTATCTCACATATGGATACATTTACCAATAAACTGCTTCCTTTACAACACATTTACTATTTATATCCTATCTATTCACTATATAAATCATATTGTTCTACTCCTACCTACCTTATGGATCCATCAACGGAGCTAAAGGTCATCTATCGACGTTGTGAGGAACTTTTCGTTCTAATATACGGAATCGGATGTTGTTATGTTATGAATGGAAGTACTTCCATTGAACCAATTTGCATAAATGTTACTATAAGACCACCATGAAACATCCCATTTTAAGGTGGAAGGCCTTATGCCTAAGCGCCCGTAAAGGCGTTTGACCCTATGTGTCTGACACTCAACAAACAAAACATATCTATTTTATTAAAGTACACTGGATAATCTTAGCATTGAAATAATAATAATAATAATAATAATAATAATAATAATAATAATAATAAATCATAGTTTTATCAATTTGCGACAAAAGTGAGTCAAGTTTAAAATAAGTGTCAGCTTAAGTCACATGAAAGCAAGTTTCCCTATTGAAATGCGACCTTCCGAAACAATATAGTCTGTTTTAAAACGTATGCAACAAATGGCAGAAAAAAAATCGTTAAATGTATTCAAGACAACATACATCATTAACATCTACATTCAAAACAAAACAAAAAATAATTTTTCACTATCATATCGGGTTAAAACAACAAACAAAATACATTTGTATTGTATCAAATATCAATGAATTTAAGCTCCCGCTTCATATTTGGTTTAGATCACTTCGCTAAATAATATCTTGGGATGGTAAAGGACCACGAAAATATCCGTTAAAATTTTACATACAGGGATTTTCTAGAGTAGCATTGCTCACCTACTCATTTTCTTATTATAAGTTTGGGTAATTTTAAGTAATCTCTTAACAAAAAAGGGCATTTGGTCTAGTGGTATGATTCTCGCTTTGGGTGCGAGAGGTCCCGAGTTCGATTCTCGGAATGCCCCAATTTTATTTTTATATTATTTTTAAGTGCCACTATTTTGTTTAATTTGATATTCTACCAAGTCAACTCCAGACTTTGGAAACAGATCTACTATACTAAAGTGATATTATATAGCCGAACCATGTGCTTGCAGATCTAGAGATTATGTCGGTAAATTCAACTAATGGGTGCTTCTATTAATGAGTAGAAAATCATAAGACAACACAACTCCATTACCGGAATAAACAAAAGTAGCTTCAATGTTTTTGCCAAGACTCTTAGGAACCAAGATGATATGGCTGCATTAGAGATTATATTACCAAACCTACAGATGAGATCAACAACAGATGATAGTATGATTGTCACTGAAAATGCCCTTCACGTCACAACTTACATTTCTCACTATTTTCTTACAAGTGTTTTCAGAAGTTTCAAGTTCAATCTTAAAAATAAAAAGGGACATACACATTAAAGACGTTTGGGCATATGGGAGAGATGCTAGGCATTTCGGTCATGGAAATGCACCAAGTATATCAATCTTTTCAAAATAATATATCACATCTAACCATGGTGCTGGGCATTCATGTCAAAATCAGTAAAAGTCTGTATGCAATATTTCAGTATGATAAATTAGATATTAATGTATACGAGCTTTAATCATAAAAACCAGTACATGAAGTTGATCGTTGCCAAGATTCTTAGTATGATAAGTGTTGAGAATGTGATGTATCAGATCACAAATTACACGCTATCATTAAATCTACTAAACACACGTATACATATACATTGATGCATAAACATGTGGTCTCAGTATAATAATTCTTTGTACGTGTTGCCTCATCAGTCATCACTATCTTCTCTCAAGTAATCTCAATTGTTTCAAAATTTCATAACTAAAAGAAGAAAAGTATTAACTATGTGTCCTTATCACACACAGATGCAACTTCCCGTTGTTAAAGCTTAGGAGACCTATATATCTTATCAGTTGACGTGTTTTTAGTGCTTTCTATTCTAAGCTATGCATATCCTGATGTTCCTAAGTTGTTCGAATTAAGCAATTAAAGACTTTGGCGGCTTTTGGAAGAGGTGATAGGCTGCCATTTGATGTGATCACGTCTGTACATCCGAAAAATTGAGCTTGGATCATGAAATTGAACCAAGTAGTTCAGTCCTTTCACTATTACGTATCATATTTAAGCATGTGCTGGGAACTCGTATCAATATAAGTAGAAGTATCTGCACAGGGTACGCAATATTGTGTATATTTAAGCTTATATATGGACTTATGAGCTAATTTGACTCGGCTTATATTGCATAAGCATTTAAGCCCAAGAATAAGCTTAAAGAAAGACTTTACAAAGATCACATAATCAAATTCAGACCAGAGGCACTAAACACTTTTTGTTCACACGTAGTAGCCTCAAACTCCAGAGGAGTTGAAAATAGTGATATCGCACTAGAAAAAGAAAAAGAAAAAAAAAAAAAAAAAAGTAGGCAAAATCAAATTGTGCACTTCATGAAGTTAACAACTGAAGCTGTCAAGTCATGATTCAACCAGAATGATAGGAAATAAAAAGAGACATGTGAAACAAGTGGGCATTTGGTCTAGTGGTATGATTCTCGCTTTGGGTGCGAGAGGTCCCGAGTTCGATTCTCGGAATGCCCCGTTTTTGTCTATTTTATGTATTTTTTTAATGTGTCGCTATTTCTTTAATTGGATATTCTACCAAGTCAACTGCAGATTTTGGAAACAAAGCTACTACCTAAAGTGATGGTATAATATACCCAAGCATGTGATGCAGAGCCAAAAATATCATGTCAACAAATTCAACTAATGGGCGCTTCTACTAATATGCAGAATTTTTATAAGACGGCCAGCTTAATTACCAGAATAACCAAGATGGTGAAAAGATGAAACCCGCATGGCTGCATTACCACAATAACTGATTAAAATAGATCAACACGCTACCAAACCTACAGATCAAATCAACAGCAGAAGATAGTATGATTATTGCTGAGAATACGCTATTTTCAGATAACAAGTTACACACGATCATTGAAACTACGATACATATCTTTACATATACATTCATACATAAACATGTGGTCAATATAGTAATTCTCTATATGTGTTGCTTTTCAGACTATCTTCTCAAGTATTTCCAAAAGTTTCAAATTCAATCTCAAAACTAATAAAAGACATAAATATTCGGCATTTGTCCTTATTACAGACATAAGGAGATTTATAGTGTTTATGTTAGGGAGACCTAAGGTGATTAACTTCCAAAGATCATGCATCTCAACCGAAGTTTTTATTCTTAAGCATTGTGTTCTATACTCCTATGCCACCCATATCCTGATGTTCCCAAGGTTGTTCAAAGTAGCATTCAAAGACATTTGACTTATGGGAAAGGCGATGGGTTTACATTTCACTTAATCATATATGACAAGCGAAAGAGTGTCTGGGTCATGGAAATGAGCCAAGTAGACAAGCAGTTCACTCTGTTCAAAATAATATATCATATTCAACCATGGTACTGGGCAGAGGGCACTGATTTCATTATAAGAAAAGATATCTGAACAGGTTGTGCAATATTTCAGTATAATGGATGAAATATGTATGTCTACGAGCTTTGCATATATCAAAAGCAAACTTTACACAGCAGACGCTAAACACTTATTTTCTGCACACTTAGTAGCCTCAATCTCCAGTATGTTTAAAGTAGTGATATTGCACCAGAAGAATAAATAGAAAACTGGATTAGCTATAGGCAGAAGCACATTGAATTCCCTGATGTAACAGGCTTTAAACAGTTGTACACTTCATGAAGATACCAACCAAGTTGTATATTCGTGTTTCAACCATGGTGATAAGAAAAACAAATAGAGACAAGTAGCAAGTGGGCATTTGGTCTAGTGGTATGATTCTCGCTTTGGGTGCGAGAGGTCCCGAGTTCGATTCTCGGAATGCCCCATTTTTTAAAAATTACCAATCATTTTACAAAACTTTTTAAGGTCCACTATTTTGTTTAATTGGTATTCTACTATTAATATAAAATAAAGTCAACTAAAGGATTCTGAAAACCACCTACTTATTTTAGTAATATTATATGACACAAACATGTGCTTATAGATCCGGAAAAAAAGTCTTAAGTAAATTCAGTTCTCATGGGTACTTTTACTAATGTGCAGAAATCGTGAGAACTTGAAATTCATAAAAAGCGTATGTAACTTCATTACCAGATTTGCAAATTTAGATTACAATCCCTTGTCAAGAATTTGTAAGAAGATGCCAACCACATTACCAGAATAAGCAGAATCATATACCAACACGTCATTCAGTTACCAAACCTGCATTTCTGATCAAATTTAGAACAAAATAAAAATTCTTGTTGAAAATGCAAATTCTCTGGATTTCATGCTACATAGTATTGTATCCCTAATGCTTGAACTACTATACATGTATTTATAATACTTTCATAAATAGAGTAATAAACATGTGTTCGATCTATTTAATCCTTATAAATGTTGTCTATGTGCGTCAAAATGCACATCTAACGCTAAAAAAATATGTCAAATGTATATTAAAATAGGTAAAGTTTGTAATTAGCAACTGAATCGAATATAAAGCCATAGAATGTTGGTGTGAGTCATGAATTTTACCATCACCTAGGTAAGACTTTTAGTCAGGGCTAAAATATATTCTAACAGTATAAATGTCATTAGACTGGTTAACACACATAAGGTGATTAGGAGCTTAACAGTCATCAAAGTGTTGTCTGCAGTTTGGGTTCTAATTTATTCATTTCCTGATGGTTCCAAAGCTATTCAAATTAACTCTGCACTCAAAGAGCTTGTGATTGAGTGAGTAACAAAGACGAGGGTTTGGGTCTTAGAACTTTGGATCGAGTGACTGATTCATTCCAAGACAACTGACTTAACTGACTCAAGTGGTGGTTCATGTGTAGTTTATAACAGCCTTTCCAGCATGGCTTTTTGTTGAGGCAACAATACTCAAGTGGAGCCTAAAGCATAACTGTCAGGATACATTAGTTTCTCAAGATGTAAGTTATACTGAAGTGGTATATAGGCATTATAGACTAATCAAGAAAGTGTAAATCCATGACCCTAATCGCTGTGTTTCTTGTCCAGCACGAAATACAAGCTTGGCTAGACACCAGGGCCCAGGCACCAGGAAACTCTTCCTTCACACAAGTAGCCTAGAATGTATGTAAGAAAAATATAGGGATAGTGTACCAAAAATATTTAAAAAATAAATAAATAAATAAATAAATAAATAAAAAATAAAAAAACTAAACTGAAAAACTGAAAAACTATAGGCAGAAGAATATTCACTGGTATCACAGGATTTAAACAGTTAGATCATGAAAACAAAATGAATAATCTAATGTCAGCAAACTCATGTTTTTAACATGCTTATCAAGAATATAAACAGACAGACGAAGCAAGTGGGCATTTGGTCTAGTGGTATGATTCTCGCTTTGGGTGCGAGAGGTCCCGAGTTCGATTCTCGGAATGCCCCATTTGTTATATTAAACATAGATTAATAATTTTGTATATTTTTTTAAGTGCCACTATTTTGTATAATTTGATATTTGACATAGTCAACTCCAGACTTTGGAAATAGATCTACCAACTAAAGTGATATTATATACCCCAAACATGTGTTGCAGATCTAACAATATCATGTCAATAAACTCAACTAATGGGCCCTTCTACTAATATACAGAAATCATAACACGATACATCTCCATTACCAGAATTAATGACTGACCTCGATGTTCTTTGCAACGACTCTTAAGAGATGATGAAAAGATGAAACCTGCATTACCAGAATAACTGATCCTAAAAAACAAAACATGAAGGTGATTATATTACTAAACCTGTGGAACAGATTAACAGCAAAAGATAGTATAATTATTGCTGAAAATGTACGACTCTCAGATCACAAGTTACACACTATCTATGAAACTACTATACATATATTTACGTACACATTAAACATGCGATCAATATGATAATTCTCTATTTTTTATTTTTATTTTGCCTCTTCACTATCTTTTATCAAGCATGGTAAAATGTCTCTATGTCAATCTCAAACTAAAAATAAAAGAGATAAATATTTTACAAACATGTCATTATTAGAGACATAAGGAACAGCTCACTGTCAATGTGTTAGGATGACCTCAGGTGATTTACTTCCAAGGATCTTCGATCCCAACCAAAGTGTTCTTTATTGCAGTGTATTCTATGTTTCACATACCCTGATGTTCCCAAGGTTGTTCAGATTAGCTTCTAAAACTTACGGCTTACGGGAAAAGCTATAAGCTACCATTTGATGTGATCACATTTGCACAACCAAGAAAGGCGTTTGAATCATTGAAATGAACCAAGTAGTTCAATTTTTTCAAGATAATATATCACATTTACCCATGGTACTGGGGACAGGGCACTCATGTCATTATTAGTAGAAGTATCTGCACAGGGCATGCCGGCATGCAATAGTTCAGTATAATAAATCAGATATGTTGTCAACGAGCTTTGCAAATATCATATAAGAAAATTTTACACAATAGGTACATAACACGTTTTTCTACACAGTTAGTAACCTCAATATGCATTAAATTTATAGAAGTGATATCAGACCAGGAGAATAAGCAGATAATAGGCACAAGCGCATTGAATTCATGAAGATAACAAATGAAGCTGTCAAGTAATGTTTCAACCATCGTGATAAAAAAATACAAACACACAAATAAAGCAAGTGGGCATTTGGTCTAGTGGTAATGTGGTATGATTCTCGCTTTGGGTGCGAGAGGTCCCGAGTTCGATTCTCGGAATGCCCGATTCTTTTTTTAAACCATTTTAAATTAATTTTTTTAGGTTCCACGATTTTAGCTGAAAATGCATTATTCTCAGATCACAAGTTACACACTATCTATGAAAGTCTAATATACATATATTTACATATAGATTATACAGAAGTTCAATATAATAATTCTACATGTGTTGCCGCTTTACTATCTTCTCTCAAACGTGGTCAAAAGTCTCAACATCAATCTCAAACTAAAAATAAAAGAGATAAATATTTTTTATGTGTCATTATTGCAGACATAAGGAACAATTTATTGTTAATGTGATAGGAAGACCTAAGGTGATTTACTTTACTGCAGTGTATTTTTATGTTTCACATATCCTGATGTTCTCACGGTTGTTCAAAAGCATTCAAAAACTTTTGGCTTAAGGGAGAAGCAATAGGCTACCATTTTATGTGATCACATTTGCACAACCAAAAAGGCATTTGAGTCCTGGAAATGAACCAATTTTAAGATAAAATATCATATTTACCGATGGTGCTGGGCACACGTATAATAAAATATCTTTATTAGTAGTGTATGCACAGGGTATGCAATATTTCAGTATAATAAATCAGATATGTATGTCTACGAGCTTTGCAAATATCACATAAGAAAATTTTACACGATAGGAAATTAAACACTTTTTTCTACAGGGTTAGTAGCCTCAATATATAGCAGTGATATCAACTTAGGAACTTTGAAGATTGCAAGCCTTTTAACTCATAAATTGGGTTACACCTCAAACATGAGTAACACATGAATTCTTGTACATATCACAAAAGAACTTGATCATTCAAATAAAAAATTTGTCAATTTTACTCAATAAATATTACCCAAAAGCCCCAAATCATGCATGAACCCTAATATGCAAATTCAACATATAGCTCAATTAATCATTCACACATTATGAAGATGATGTTAATCTAATAAACTCTTTTAATTACTTGATAATCTACAATCAATTGATATTGAATCTCCATCTAAGTTCTTACTCATAACCATCACATAAGCACGTAAGAATTAACACTTTTGCTAGTTCTCAATCATCAAACCACCAAGAATCATCAAAATCCCTTCTTTAAATTTGTCACACAAACAAGCACACTCTTACATCTTTCTAGAAAATGGAAGAAACTCTGTATCCCAAGTGTCTGATTATAAGGATATTTACACAAATAGTCCCCATACTTTAACTTTGTGACACTTTGTATCCCAAGTCCATAAGTTATATCATTTCTATACCTTTGACTTGTATATTTGACCCTCCATTTTGACTTTCAACGCTAGAATCATAGACTAACCAATCACATTTTATCTACTCATACACTTTCAAACATGCACTATAAAATATTCCAGTCAAACTATATAATCGGTTTTGGGGTGTAACATTTGTTACAAATAACATTCATGTAGCTATGCATTCTTCTAGACCTCAAAGTGGAGGAGTATATGGGTTGATTGTATTCATTGCCAAAAGGTTCACAAGTAACTCCATTCCCGTGCTCTCACCCTTTATTTGATGATATATGACAAACACCCGTAGCGAATACAAATCGTAAGGCTAATGTCAAACATGTGTTATTTCTTACACAATAAAGCGACACAATATTTGATCGTAAGGCTAATGTCAAGCAGTGATATTGCACCAGAAGAATAAACAAAAAACTGAATAAACAGTTGTGCACTTCATGAAGATACCGACGAAGTTGTATATTCGTGTTTCAACCATGATGATAAGAAAAACAAATAGAGATAAGTAACAATTGGGCATTTGGTCTAGTGGTATGATTCTCGCTTTGGGTGCGAGAGGTCCCGAGTTCGATTCTCGGAATGCCCCATTTTTTAAAAAATTATCAATCATTTTACAAAAACTTTTTAAGGTCCACTATTTTGCTTAACTGGTATTCTACTATTAATATAAAATAAAGTCAACTCAAGGATTCTGGAAACCACCTACTTATTTTAGTAGTATTATATGACAAACATGTGCTTATAGATCCCCAAAAAAAACCCTGTAAGTAAACTCAGTTCTCATGGGTACTTTTACTAATGTGCAGCAACCGTGAGAACTTGAAATTCATGAAAAGCGTATGTAACTTCATTACCAGATTTAGCAAATTTAGATTCACTATCCCTTGTCAAGATTTTGTGAGAAGATGCCAGCTACATTACCAGAATAAGCAGAATCATATACCAACACGTCATGGTAATTCAGTTACCAAACCTGCATTTAGGATTAACACCAGAAAAAATTAAATATTCTTGTTGAAAATGCAAGATTTCTGGATTACATGTTACATAGTATCCCTTAGGCTTGAACTACAATACATGCATTTACAGTACTTTCATAAATAGAGTTATAAATTGGTATTCGATCTATTCAATTCTCATAAATGTTGTCTATTTGCCCTCTTTTCTCCAGCGTTGTCACGAGTTGGTAAAATGCTCATCTAAAACTAATAAAATATGTCCAATAAATACTAAATTATGCATTGTTTATAATTAGTAACTGAATCTGATATAAAGCATACTCGTCTGAGTCATGAATCAACCATAACCAAGGTACAACATTTAAATCAGGGGTAAAAGTTAGTGTAACAAACTAACAATAGTGTCAATGTCATTGGACTACACACACAAGGCGATTAGGAGCTTAATGGTCATCAAAGTGCTGCTGCAGTTATGGGGTTCTAACTTACTCATTTCCTGATGGTTCCAAAGATATTCACATAAACACTGCATTCAAAGAGCTTCATATTGAGTGAGTAACAAAGATGAGGGTTAGGGTCTTAGAACTTTGGCTCCAGCGACTAATTCTTTCCAAGATAACGGTCTGAACTGACGCACATGGGGGTTCATGGGTAGTTTATAAAAGCCTTTCCTACATGGTTTTTTGTTCAGGCACCAATACTCAGCCTAAAGCGTAACTGCCAGGATAGATTAGTTTCTCAAGTTGTAAGTACACTGAAGTGGTATATAGGCATTATAGACTAATCAAGAAAGTGTAAATCCATGACCCTAATCGCTGTGTTTCTTGTGCAGCACGAAATATAATATTCAACTATAAGAACGTAAATATGTTTTCATATTGGCTAGACACCAGGGCCCAGGCACCAGGAAACTCTTCCTTCACACAAGTAGCCTAGAATGTATGTAAGAAAAATATAGGCAGAAGAATATTCACTTGTATCACAGGATTTAAACAGTTAGATTCATGAAAACAGAATGAATAATGTAATGTCAGCAAACTCATGTTTTTAACATGGGGATCAAGAATATATAAACAGACAGATGAAGCAAGTGGGCATTTGGTCTAGTGGTATGATTCTCGCTTTGGGTGCGAGAGGTCCCGAGTTCGATTCTCGGAATGCCCCATTTTTTTTTATTAAGCAAGATTAATAATTCTATATATTGTTTTAAGTGCCACTATTTTGTATAATTTGATATTTGACCAAGTCAACTCCAAACTTTGGAAATAGATCTACCAACTAAAGTGATATTATATACCCCAAACATGTGTTGCAGATCTAACAATATCATGTCGATAAACTCAACGAATGGGTCCTTCTACTAATATACAGAAATCATAACACGATACATCTCCATTACCAGAATTAATGACTGACTTCGATATTCTTTGCAACGACTTTTAAGATCCAAGATGGTGAAAAGATGAAATCTGCATTACCAGAATAACTGATCCTAAAAAACAAAACATGAAGGTGATTATATTACCATACCTGTAGAACTGATCAACAGCAAAAGATAGTATGATTATTGCTGAAAATGTACGACTCTCAGATCACAAGTTACACTCTATCTATGAAACTATTACACATATATTTACGTATACATTAAACATGCGATCAATATGATAATTCTCCATTTTTTTTTTTTTTTTTTGCCTCTTCACCATCTTTTCTCAAGCATGGTAAAATGTCTAAGTCAATCTCAAACTAAAAATAAAAGAGATAAATATTTTACAAACGTGTCATTATTAGAGACATAAGGAACAGCTCATTGTCAATGTGTTAGGATGACCTAAGGTGATTTACTTCCAAGGATCTTCGATCCCAGCCAAAGTGTTCTTTATTGCAGTGTATTCTATGTTTCACATATCCTGATGTTCCCAAGGTTGGTCAAATTAGCATCTAAAAACTTACGGCTTACGGGAAAAGCTATAGGCTACCATTTAATGTGATCGCATTTGCACGACCAAAAAAGGCGTTTGAGTCATGGAAATGAACCAAGTAGTTCAATCTTTTCAGGATAATATATCATATTTACCCATGGTAGTGGGCACAGGGCACTCATGTCATTATTAGTAGAAGTATCTGCCCAGGGCATGCCGGCATGCAATATTTCAGTATAATAATTCAGATATGTATGTCTACGAGCTTTGCAAAGATCATATAAGAAAATTTTACACAATAGGTACTTCACACTTTTTTCTACACAGTTAGTAACCTCAATATGCATTAAATTTATAGCAGTGATATCAGTCCAGGAGAATAGGCAGATAATAAGCAGAAGCACGTTGAATTCATGAAGATAACAAATGAAGCTGTCAAGTAATGTTTCAACCATTGTGATAACAAATACAAATAGACAAATAAAGCAAGTGGGCATTTGGTCTAGTGGTATGATTCTCGCTTTGGGTGCGAGAGGTCCCGAGTTCGATTCTCGGAATGCCCCTAGTCCTTTTTCCTCTTTTTTTTAAGACCATCTTCAATTAATTTTTGTAGGTCCCACGATTTTGTTTTAATCTGAAATTTACTAAAGTCAACTCAAGGCTTTGGAAACAGATCATCTACCCACTTTTGTACCATTATAGGACACAAACATGTGCTTGTGATCTGAGATGATTCTATCAGTAAGTTTCATTCATGAGCAGATCACTTTTACTAATATGCAGAAATAATAAGCGGATGTGACTTGATAACAAGCATATGAATCTTCATTACTATATAAAGCTAATGTGACTTCACTATCCTTTCTCAAGTTGGTGAAAAGATGCAATCGCATTACCCTAAAAAAAGTAATCATAAACCAACTTGTTAAGCTAAATCGATTGCCAACCCTGACAAACAGATCAAAACAAAAGACAGCATGCTTCTTGCTGATAATTCACCTGGTTTATAAGGTATCATGCATAAGTAAACATGTGTTTAATATATTCAATCATCTATGAGTGTTTCGTCTCTGCTATCCTTAGTATTTAACATATGTGCCGTTACTAATAGTCTAATAGCAAGTCAGTTTACATAAAATCATGGAATGCAGGACTGAATCTATAAGTAGACCATAACCAGGATACAGGCTTTTATCAGAGCTAAACGTTACATGTGATGTGACAACATTATAAGATTGATCCTTTCATACCAACCACCAAGGCCTGAAAGTTCCCAGAAAAAAATCTAAACATGTGATGATATGTTTGTTTAGAGGAACTAGCAAAATACTTTCAGGTCCTTGTGTAAAACAATATATCAGTATAACAATTAGCACAATGTCCTAGTGTAAATCACCAGCAACACTTCATCTTTTAACAATAACAGCATAATTAAAAAGGGCATTTGGTCTAGTGGTATGATGTTCCGAGTTCGATTCTCGGAGTTCCCCCTTCTTTAAATAAGAAATATATCATTTTATATCATCACATTGAACTGCTTATATTTTGTATAATTGGATATTCTACTTCTGATATGAGACCATTCAAAAAAAATACTTCTAATATGAGAAAGTCAACTCAAGACAATGGGTAAAAATTCTTGCTAATAAAATGTAATATTATAGGTCACAAACATATGCTTTTAGATCTCAAATGATTTTCACAGTAAATAACTAATGGATGATGCTTATGTTAATATGCAGAAATCATGAGAAGATGCAACTTGATGACAAGCAGCACATGAAGCTTCATTACCAAATTAAAAAAATTTAACAACACTATTATTTGCCAATATACGCAGAAACCATGTTGGTGAAAAGAGGCAACTGCATTACCAAAAGAAGCAATCATACAGCAACACGCCAAGGTAATTTATTACCAAACGTACAAAAAGGGGCGAAAGTGCAAGAATTTACTAATAAGTTCATAGGTAAACAGGGTCAATATAGTCAATAATCTAGACTAAGAATTTACTAATAAGTTCATAGGTAAACAGGGTCAATATAGTCAATAATCTGCAAGTGTTGCAACTTCACTATCTTCTCTCAAGTGTTATCAAAAGTTGGTCAAATGCAACCTTAAAAATCAAAATAGACAAATTATAATTACAGTATGTGTCATTTTTAATAGCAAACCGAGTTGACATAAAAAAAAATGGAATGCAGGTCTGTTTCTATAAATCTGTCATCACCAAGATACAAGTTTCTTATCAGGGGTGGACTTAATAACTAAAAAATGTGTAGTATGAGGTTATTTAATAGTGTAAAACACCAGCAATACTTCATGTATAAACAACAGGGCATTTGGTCTAGTGGTATGATTCTCGCTTTGGGTGCGAGAGGTCCCGAGTTCGATTCTCGGAATGCCCCAAGTCCTTTTTCCTCTTTTTTTTTTTTTAAAAAAAAAAAATCTGCATCATTTCTAGTTTTCATTCTCTAAAAATTATAACCCTGTCATGGTAACAAAAAATCAAACATAGTTTTGACCTGTTATAACAATTTGCCCACATCTACTGTCTTTACCAGGATTATTCTTTCTTTTAGGCTGTATATCCTACACGATGTCAGACCCTGCTCCATATATTACAATCAAAAACACCCAACTACGGCGTATGACATATAAACACTATCCAAAGGTGATTTACTTCACTGATCTTAGAGTTAGATCTAAGTCGTTTTGACTGCTGCATGTTCTATGCTAGGTGTATCCTGATGGTCTCAAGGCTGGCCATATTTGCTTCCGTGAGAATTGTGTAGGATTACATGAAAGAGTAAGTATGTGTACCATTTACACAAAAAGTTTGTATGTCAGGTGATGAGGTGATCAAAACACGCTAGCATGATTTGGAGATTAGTAAAGTAGCTGCCCAGAAGGCCAGAAGAAACATTATCAGAAATAGATTGTTTGCTTTTTGAACGTTGCAAATGCCACACAAGGCAAGCTTATCCAAATTCGAGGTTGAAGCATCTCAAACTCACCGGTCTCACATCTTAGATTAATTAGTAGAGAGATGTATCTACCAAGAATAAGCAAAATTTCACTATAAAAGCAAAGAATATGTTTTCATATGAACTTTTTAGAAGGTCCAATTTGCAAAATTTAAGTACAGGCACCAGACATTTTTTACATCAAACATATTAGCCTCAAACAGTTGTAAGTTAGATGCAGTGACATAAGTATAAAACTATAAGCACAAAAACTATAGGCACAAGCACATTAATTAACTGCTGGCACATGACTCAAACAATTGCATACATCAGAAAGATAAGGAATAAAATATGTTAACACATGTTCCAACCATAGTAATAAGGAATACATGCAGAGACATGAAGAAAGTGGGCATTTGGTCTAGTGGTATGATTCTCGCTTTGGGTGCGAGAGGTCCCGAGTTCGATTCTCGGAATGCCCCATACTTTTTATACATTCACTCATTTTATACAAAATTTTTTTGCTGTCACTGTTTTGTTTAAACTGATATTATTACCTTTTTTAGGGTAACCATGGTTTCCATTCGTTTGGCCGTTTGGCCGACTAATCCACGGGGTTTGAACCCACCACCACAAATAAATTTACCTACTATTATCAACTCGTGATTATTTGTAACAAATCTACCTAATATAATTATATTA